>CM066040.1:141302459-143702459 GCA_033557465.1 Ichthyophis bannanicus
AACACCCTTATTTCTTGCAACCAGATCTGGCGTTCCTCTAAGGACTAGGTCCAGTATGGCTTCCCCTCTGGTCAGATCATGAACCGGCTGCTCCAAGAAGCAGTCATTTATTTCATCTAGAAACTTTATCTCCCTAGCTAGTCTTGCCGTAACACAGACCCAGTCGATACCAGGGTAATTGAAATCACCCATTATAACAACTCTGCTGTGACTTTGTTAGCTTCCTTGATTTCTTTGAGCATTTCATCATCCATTTGTTCATTCTTGGCCAGGCGGTCGATAGTATACTCCCACTGCCATCGCCTTCCCTTTTTTACATGGAATTTCAATCCATAGAGATTCTACAGCAAATTTTGTTTCCTCTGCAAAACTTTAATCCTTTCTGACTCAATGCCCTCTCTAACATAGAGCGCAACTCCTCCACCAATTTGATCAGTTCTATCATTACGATATAGTTGTTTGTATCCAGGTATCACAGTGTCCCACTGGTTATCCTCCTTCCACCATGTCTCTGAGATTGCAATCATATCTAACCTCTCATTTAGTGCTATATATTCTAACTCTCCCATCTTATTGTTTAGACTGTCTAGTTTTTGCATACAAGCATTTTATTAATGTTAATCCTGGCTATTGGTAGGCATGGGTAATTTGGAATCTTTACGCTCTGTCTGCACCTTACTCAAGGGCATTTGGGCTACTATACTCTTTTTTGGAACCTCACTGCTTTTGGTAGTATCCTTCAAGGATACCTTCGTCCGAACCATGTGCTCCTGGGCGACTGTCGGCTTTCCCCTATTTTCTAGTTTAAAAGCTTCTCTATCTCCTTTTTAAAGGTTAATGCCAGCAGTCTGGTTCCATCCTGATTAAGGTGAAGCCCATCCCTTCGGAAGAGCCCCTCCTTTCCCCAGAATGTTCCCCAGTTCCTAACAAATCCAAAACCCTCATCCTTGCACCATTGTCTCATCCACGCATTGAGACTCCGGAGCTCTGCCTGTCTTTTGGGTCCTGCACGTGGAACAGGAAGCATTTCGGAGAATGCTATCTTGGAAATTCTGGATGTCAACTTCCTACCTAAAAGCTTAAAATTTAGCCTCCAGAACTTCCCTACCACATTTTCCTATGTCATTGGTACCAACATGTACCAAAACAGCAGACTCCTCCCCAGCACTATCTATGATCCTATTTATTTATTTATTTATTTATTTTTATTTATTTAGTTTACACTTATATACCGCTACTTCCAGCGATCAGCAGCGGTTTGATTGCCAATTTGGGAGATGTCAAATCAGGACAGGAAAATCGGGTCATATATACATAATTTTAGGGTTTGGCACAGCATGCAGGGTTCGACACTTCAAAAGTTAGGTTTACATATTTACATTTCTCTAATTTACAATATTTACATATTTACAGTTCTCTATCTAGGCGGTGCGTGAGGTCCGCTACCTTCGCACCAGGCAGGCATGTTACCAGGCAATCCTCACGTCCACCAGCCACCCAGCTATCTACAGTCCTAATGAGTGAATCACCAAACTATGACAGCTGTCCTGAATCTCCTCTCATGGGGACATGGCCCCGGAGAAACGTCCTCGGTGCAGAGGGTTTTACATCACCTGGAGGACAGGTCCCTAGTTTACAGGATCACTTTCCTGCCACACCAGGGTGATGCTCTCCTGTCACGTGACCTCTCTCCTCCATGGCCACCAAACAGGGATGCTGCCCGACTGGAGGTGGGTGACTTCAGGTCTATATCCCTGTAGGTCCTCGTCCATGTACGTCTCTGTCTTTCTTATGTCTTCCAGGTCTGCTACTCTAGCCTCTAGAGAACGGACTTGTTCCCTGAGAGCAAAGAGCTCCTTGCACTTAGTGCATACGTAAGACCTCTCACCAACTGGGAGAAAATCATACATGTGACACTCAATGCAAAAGACTGGAAAGCCCCCCATCTCGCTGTCGCTGCTGGACTTTTTTGTCTGCATCTTAATTTAAAGCTTGTGTTTAGGTCTTTTAAATTCTGTATATAATAAGAACTGGTGTAGATGCTTATACTAATAAAAGTGTATCTAACACCCCCAATACACCTTGTTCACCTGAAGCTTAATTAATCTCAGGTCCTCAGTGTATGACTGATTTGGATAAAGAGCTGCACCTGAGAGCAGCCCCTTTCCTTCAAGATGTGTAGGTACCTATAAAGCTACAATTACCCCAGGGGTGGTGGGTGGGTGCTGGGGAGGGAGGGAGGGAAATAAGTCCTATTAAAGAGGGCAGTTACAAGGTACCCTGTTTCTGAAACTTCAGCAGGGGGGGAGGGGGTACCACACAAAGCCCAGTTAGTTGAGAGAGGCAAGGTAAGTTATACACCAATAAGACAAACAACAAATAATTAAATAAACAGCTAGAACTCACTGCAAGTTGTCACAAGAGGTAATATCCACCTTTCTAGCAGAGAACTGTTAGAGCCACTGCTCTTCCCAGAGCAGAGAGAAGCAAACAAAACTGACTTTGCACACCGTGGTGGAGACAGGAAGAAGGCTACACAATACCTCAGCAGGGGAGAGGGGAGGGGAGTTCACTGGGTAGGTTAGGGCAGGAAAACAAAAATTTAAAAACACAGCAGGTTCAGGGGGGAGAGCAGGGAGAAAGATTTAATTTAAAATGAAACAACTAACCTGGCTACCACACAAAGCCCAGTTAGTTGAGAGAGGCAAGGTAAGTTATACACCAATAAGACAAACAATAAATAATTAAATAAACAGCTAGAACTCACTGCAAGTTGTCACAAGAGGTAATATCCACCTTTCTAGCAGAGAACTGTTAGAGTTTGATTACACAACGTGTAATCAAACTCTGGAATTCATTAACGGAGGATGTAGTAAAAGCTGTTAGTGTAGCTGGGTGTAAGAAAGATTTGGACAAGTTCCCTGGAGGAAAAGTCCTTAAACCATTATTAAAGAGGACTTGGGAAATCCACTGTTGACCTTGGAACAAGCATTGTGGAACCTGTGTACCTTTTTTTGGGGACCTGCCAGGTACGTTTAACCTGGATTGACCATTGTTGCAAACAGGATACTGGGCTTGAAGAACCTTGGTCTGACCCAGTATGGCATTTCTTATGCTGTACTTAGTGATACAGGATTGAGCGGGAGGGAGTTGCTCATTCTTACTACTGCTGTTTCATAGTGATGCCCCAGGAAGCGAAGCCGTGGGGAAACGAGTCCGCTCATGATTGGTCTTACTACTTACGGCTGGTTTCATAGTGGATACAGGAGCGAGCGGGAGGGAGTTGCCTCCCATTCCGTCGTACTACTACTCTGCGGGTTGTTTCATATGATACAGGATCGAGTTTGGGGCAGGGAGGTCGCTCATCCTTACTACTAACTTTCGATGCTGTTTCATAGTGATGCAGGGAGCGAGCGGGAAAGAGTCCGCCTCCATTCTTTACTAACGCCTGTACTTGCTGTATTCATAAAAGTGAAATACAGGAGCGAGTGGGAGGGAAGTAGTTTTCATTGTTTCCAACCGAGGAAAAGTTTAGATTTTAGTCTCTTGTTTCTGGTGCTTTTCGTATCCCATGCTCTCTTCCTGGTTTCGATGCGCTGTACCCTTCCCGCGTTTCCCGCCATGGGTCCGTATCACCAACCCGCTAATCGAGCCCCAATCTCCATGTATTTTTTTTTTCGGGGAACACTTTTTGTTGGTTCCCTTACGTGACCTAGCGTCTCCGCGTCGGTCCATTTTTCTTTTTTTTCACTGGGCAGCGCCCTGTCTTTTTGACCCTGTCCAGCCAGGGGGCTCTTTTTTTCCCTTGTTTTCTTTCCCCCGATTGGTCTGGCCAAGCGGGTTTTAAAAAAAAGTGTGGTATCGGTTGCAAGAATCTTAATGTCCTCTCCGACCGACACACATGAACTGCTGCCCTCGGACCCCAATCATGACCCGATGGGCTTCTGGTGGGTCCGTGTGGGAAAAAATGTCCCCCCTCCGAAAGGCCGTGCCGAGGGAGTCCTGGACAGCAAAGACAAACACACCAAAAAGGAAAAGAATCTTTCTTCTGACTCTTCGCCCGTCCTGATGGGACCCCCGGACCCTTCGTCAGTAGGCCCCTCGGCTTTCCTTTCTCCTGTTCCTCCCCCGGCCCCGATCAAGCGTCCGAGGTTTTCCTCCTGAGAGGGGGGTTCTCCCCTCGCGGGAGGCAGATGCGCAGGAAAGAAAAAACCCGCGAGTGAGTGCGGGCGTTCAGTGGACGCCACTGTGGTTTCCTCCTGCAGGGCCAAGTTCGCATTAGCCCCCGAACCACTGTCCCGTCCTGGGATCCTTCGGAGTCGGAGAGTGCCCTTGGCAGGCAAGCAACCCTCGTATTGAGTATGGAGTCCCCCTCAATGGACAAAACGTTTAGTTATGTCGCGTCGTGTCGACTCTCCTCCAGGGGAGCCCGACGATCAGGCAGCGGCCGACTCCGGTTCGGGTCCCCCCAAGTCGGGGGCTGGCTGAGGTCTCCTGAGCGTCGGTACTCAGGTTTGTGGAACGGCCTTTTGGGGAGAGGCAATCTTGAGCGATTGACCCTTCATGGAACAGCAAGCGGGCACTGAAATCGCCCTTTGTGCTCACTCGCTGGCTGCAGTCTGCCCCCGACCAGACCTCGGGGGGACATCAACTTCCCCAAGTCGATTCCCGGAGGCCTGAGCCCGATCCCGTCGAGTCCCCCATGCGACTCGTCGGCTCAAAATCGATCCTACGGCCAAGGTCTCCCCGTCGGCCGTCCCGGATTCAGGACCTGAGGGTTCCGTCGATCGCCCGGTACCCCAACGGGCGCTACCGCCATCGGTGCGGATGGCATCGGTGCCTGCCCCGACCCCAGCCTTTCTCGATTTCTCCTCCGAGGAGTTGTCGTCTATGGAGACGGAGGATGAGGACGTCACCCGACAAAGACTTTCGGACTTAAGTTGGGTCCCCCCCCATCGGACCTCACCGGAGTCCCCGAACTCTCTGAGACGGTCCCCCCCCCCGACCGGAGGATACCCATTACCCATTTGTTCTCGGACCTTTCGTGCTGGATATGGCCCAAGGCCCTTAGCATTTCCCCGCGGAGTCCCGCGGATGAACCTCGAGCCCGAAAGAGCTCGAGGCCGTCCAGTAATGACTCTGCCCTCCCCAAAGGAAGGCCTTTTACTGTACCGGATCCTCCGATGCTGAAACGGCCTGGCTTCTTTTTTCCGCATGTGGGAGACGCCAAGCTCAATGCCAGTTTTTGAGTAAGCGGGTTCCCCCCCCGGTTTTTTTTTTGTTCCATCTATCGAGTCCCGCAAGAGGCCCGTGGTTTCCAAAAGGCACAATTACCGCAACCCACTCCATGTTTTTTGTTGAATCGGCCAGGGCATTGTCTGAAAAGCCCATAAGATGCACTCCCTTGGTGCCCCTCCCATGGCCGGGAGGGCCCGGAACCTGGATGCCCTTGGTAAGAAGTGCTTCCAGGGCTCTATGCTTGCTTGCCGTGTCCAGACCTACCAGCTGTACATGGGCATGTACCTTCGAGACCTGGCAAAGGAGATTGCCGGGTTCTCTGCTGGTCTCTCCCAGGAACCTTTACAGAGGTTCAATGCCCTGTCCATGGGTATTAGAGAGTGCTCGAAGTTTATCTCTCGAGCAGCCTACGATGGCTTCGAGTCTTCGGCCCGAGTAGCCGGGACCGGCATTGGTGCCCGCCGACAGGCTTGGCTACAGTCATCGGACCTTGAGCCATGGATGCAGGACAAGTTGGTCGATGTCCCCTGCCGAGGTGAAAACCTCTTTGGCAAGCCCATGGCTGAAAAGGCTGCAGAACTCGAGACCGAGACTCTGACCCGGACTAGGCTGTCAAGAAAAACCTCTGCCCCTTCTCAGAAGAAGGAGGGCTTGGGAAAAAAGACCTTTTATCCGAGGAAGTCATCTGCCTATTAACAATACCCTCATTATCGGGCCGATGCTCCCCAACAGGGTCAGCAGGCCAAGGGGCAGGGTCATGGGCCCTGTAGGCAGAAGGCCCCCAAGCCACCAACACCGGCTCCTGCACAGCAGGGAGGGGTTTTTTGACTCCAAAAGCATAGCCTCTCCTCCTCAGTTGGCTCACATCAGCACAGGAGGCCGGCTGGCCCTGTTTGCCCACAGGTGGACAGCCGTCACAAGGGATACCTGGGTACTCCATATAGTCCAGAGGGGCTATCTTCTCCATTTTCACCAGGTACCTCCCTCCTATTTTCCAGGGGAGCCTCCAAGACTCCCTCTGCACAGGGACTTACTCCTACAGGAGTTAGCAAGTCTGGTAAAGGAACAGGCTGTGGAACCGCTGCCCCACCACCTGAGAGGTCAAGGCTCCTATTCCAGGTACTTCCTAGTACCAAAAAGAACAGGAGGCCTCAGACCTATCCTGGACTTGAGAAACCTCAACAAGTTCCCGGAGAGGGAAAAGTTCAAGATGCTTACCCTTGGGATACTGCTGCCCTACCCTCCAGCAGGGAGATTGGCTATGCTCCTTAGACCTAAAGGATACTTATACTCGCCTCCTCATTCATCCAAGGACCACAGGACCAATATCTCAGCTTTTTAGTGGGAGGAAATCATTTTTCAGTACAGGGTAGTCCCTTTGGCCTAACATCCGCTCCCAGGGTGTTCACCAAGTTGGTGGCGGCCTATCTCAGAAAACAGGGCAGCTTTTTCTTCCCATACCTGGACAACTGGCTCCTCAGGGGTCAGTCTCCACAGGAGACCAGAGAAGCCACCCTTCGTAATGTATCTCTTCTCCAGCATCTAGGCTTTGTCATAAACTTCGCAAAGTCCACTTTGCTCCCCTCACAGAACATAGAGTTCATAGGGGCACGAATTAGATACCCTTCAGGCAAAGGCTTATCTGCCCGAGGGGCAGGGACCACAGGATGATAGAGTTGGACTGTCAGTTCCAGAGCGGTTCCTCTGTTCTCCGCCCAGAAACTTCATAAATCTCTTGGGCCACATTGGCATCCACGCGTCCATGTAACTCCGAATGCCAGCCGACACATGAGACCTGCTCACTGGTGCCTCAGAGCTCAGTGGGTGCAAGCCAAAGGCGACCTGAAAGACAAGATAAGGGTGTCCAAACTGCCTGACAGCCTCCCCACGGGTGGGTGGCTGCAGCTCACCAGACCTGGTTCTAGGGGGGTGCCTTTTTCAGGTGCCTCCCCCACACACAGGTGCTTGACAACAGCTGCTTCCCTTCAGGCCTGGGCGTGCACATTGCCAGGGGGCTTGCACTCAGGGCCTCTTTGTATCCTGGGGAGCCCACACAGGAGATCAATCTATTGGTAGTTGCGAACGCTATCCGCTTAGCTCGACAGACGTTCTCTCATGTCCTCGCTCACCAGGTCTGTCTTAGTTCAGACAGGACAATCAAGTGGCAATGTTCTACGGGAAAAAGCAAGGGGCCACAGGCTCCAAGCTTTCTGTGTCGGGAGGAACAGGCTGTGTGCTCCTTGGCACTCAAAACACAACCATGTTTCTCAAGGCAGTTTTTTTACCTGCATGGGACAGGAAAATTGCCCCTGGTAGGAAAGATTGAGAAGGGGTTCTACAGCCTCCCGAATGGCAGTGGAAATCTCTGGTGGTCAATGGGGGATATTTCTAAGATGGGGTCTTCAACCATCGATCGCTTTGCGGAGTTCCACTGAACCGTTCAGCTACCCAGGTTCTGGTCCAGACAACCGCATCCTCTTGCGAATAGCAGCAGATTGCGTTTATAATCTCTTGGTCTACGGGCCTACTGTAGTGTGTTTCCTCCAACGCCTCTAGTGGCCCGAACCTTTGTGCAAGGTTCTTCAGGACAAGGCCTCGGTTGATTCTGGTAGCCCCCAGATGGCCGAGGCAAACAGTGGTTTCCCCGCCTTCTGCAGTTGGCGGTGGATACTCCACTGCACCTGGGGGGTGGCATCACGACCTCCTATATCAGGACCAGGGATCTCTCCTGCCACCCCCCCCAAACCCAACCTCCCTACAACCTGCCCCAATGGACAGGCTGCTGACCAAGGGTAGTTCTAGCCCCCTTAAATCTGCTTAAAGGAGGTGGAAGAAAAGTGGTTTTGGACCTCTTAGAGGCAATCCACCCAGAAATCTTATGCCCTCAAGTGGCGGAGGTTATCCACCTGGTGTGCTCAGCGCCATTGTGGATAACATGTTAAAACCATTGGCCCAGTGTGCAGCGGCAGCCAAGAGAGAAAATAGAATGCTAGGTATGATAAGGAAAGGAATGGAAAATAAAACAAAGATATAATGCATCTATATCGTTCCATGGTGAGGACCGCACCTTGAATATTGTGTGCAATTATGGTCGCCGTATCTTAAAAAGGATATAGCGATTTTGGAAAAGGTTCAGAGAAGAGCCACCAAAATGGTAAAAGGGGATGGAAGGAATACTCCTATGAAGAGAAGGCTAAAAAAGGTTTAGGGCTCTTTAACCTGGAAAAGAGAAGGCTTGAGGGGAGATGATAGACGTCTATAAATTAATGAAACGGAGTGGAACGGGGTAACGTAGATCCGATTGTTTACGTTATCAGAATATAGAAAGGATAGGGGACATGCAATGAAGCTGCAGGGTAATTATTTAAGGACTAATAAAAGGAAAAATTTTTTCACTCAAGTTGTAATCAAACTCTGGAATTTGTTACCGGAGGATGTAGTAAAAGGCTGTTAGTGTAGCTGGGTTTTAAAAAAGGTTTGGACACGGTCCTGGAGGAAAGGTCCATAAAACCATTATTAAGAAGTGACCGAAGCTATCAATGCTTGACTCTAGTACAAGAATTGTGGAACTGGTGTCTCTTGGGGAAAAACTTGCTAGGTACATATGACCTAGATTGGCCACTGTTGGCGAACCGACTTAATGGGGCTGATGGACATTGGTCTGACCCAGTATGGCATATCTGATGTTCTTAGGAAGATCCTTTTTCGTGACTGGTTCCAGTGGTGCTGCAGTAAATGCTCCGCCTCTCGGACCTAGGCCTTAAATCCAAACTCTGTTCCGGTCCACCTACAGTGCTCTGTCGCTCACAGCCACTCGCACGTGAGAGGGCCAATCTCTGTTGGGTCACCCCTTGGTGTCCTGTTTCCTCAGAGGCCTGCTTCTGCTCAAGCCTCCGATCCGTCTCCACCAGCCCCTGAGTGGGATTTGAATGTGGTCTTGAAACAACTTGCCCACCGTTTGAGCCGATGGCTTCCTGTTCCTTTACATTTCCTTTCCTGGAAGGCCTTGTTTCTTGGTGGCTCTTACCTCGGCAAGGCGGGGGAGGGAACTTACAAGCTCTGGTTTCTGATAGACCGGGTACACGGTTCTATAAGAACCAGGGTGGTCTTGCGGACTCACCCTAAGTTCCTTCCGAAGGTTGTCCTCCTCCTTGCACCTCAATCAGGAGGTGGTTCTTCCAACATTAATTCCACAGGCCGCATGCAAGACGGGCTGAAACAGGACTGCATACCCTGGACTGTAAAAGGGCATTGGCCTTTACATAGACCGTACGCAGGGGGCATCGAAGGGCTGCTCAGCTCTTAAGGATCTTTTGACCCTAATAAACTGGGGTTGACTGTCTCCAAGCATACGTTGCCTCTTTGGGTTAGCAGATTGTATCGAACTGGGCTTACAGGGCAGCCGGCGCCTCTCCTGGCAGCGGTAGAGTCACGGCCCACTGTGTCAGGGGGAAGGCCGTGTCAGTAGCCCATCTCCACTATGTTCAGTTGGCAGACATCTGCCGGGCCGCTACCACCGGTCTTCAAGCCAGGACTTGCAGTCCACTACTGCATCGAGGAGGAGTCCCAT
The DNA here is from genome assembly GCA_033557465.1 of Ichthyophis bannanicus. NCBI lineage: Eukaryota > Metazoa > Chordata > Amphibia > Gymnophiona > Ichthyophiidae > Ichthyophis > Ichthyophis bannanicus. Next base: position 141,312,268 of record CM066040.1, read on the forward strand.
AGGGCCAGTGCGTCGGACAGGCAGTACTCAGTAATCTCTTTGAGGTTTAGGCAACTCCTACCCTCCGGCCCTTGTGTTGGGTATACCATACGGGGGCGTTCTCAGAAGGGATTCTTTCACGGAGGCTGATGCTCTAGAGGGGAAGCTTTATTTTTCAGCTGGAGTTCCCGATACCCTTTAGCTGAGGGAGTCCCATATGTGAGGGAATCTGACCTCCTGCTTGGTCCTGGAGAAAGTAGTTACTCACCTGTAACAGGTGTTATCCAGGAGCAGCAGGAAGCAGTCCTCCCCACCCTCCCTCCTCCCCTTGGAGTTGCAGTCATTATATTTATTTTTGTTGTTTTTTGCTGTCTTTTCGCTATGTTATCAGACTGAGCAAGGATGGCAACCTTGGGCGGGAAGGGGGACGCCGACCTTACCATGAGCGCGGCATTCCCAAAGGCTTTCTTTTGAAAGCTGGGGGAAATGCTCCGCACAAGGGCTCCGTTCGGAGCCGCTCGTCAACCATAGGTGGAGCACTGATTCCTGATGCTCCTGGAGAAAACCTGTTACAGGTGAGTAAAGACCTCTATCGCTGCAGTCAACACTGTCACAGACCCACCCACGACTGCTGCCTAGGCTGCCTCGGCATGGACGATGCCACCACAATCTTCGACCTGTGCAAGGCTATGACTCCGGAAACCACCAAGAAATGGTCGGAGTTGCAGGGGAAGATGTTCCTGCGGTTCCGACTCAGCTCCAGCTTTCCACGAAGAGTTCCAAGCCCAGCACTTAATGCGAGGCCCGGGCATACTCTGAGTCTTGCGGCAGCGGCTCCAGCTCCTCCGAAAAGACCCCAAAACCCGAGAAGAAAAAGAGAGGAAATCCTCTACGCCAGTCGAGATTACACCGGCGAAAACCCAGTAAGCGGCCCGCAGTGGGATTCGGGAGACTCCTAGCAGCGCCTCCCTAAGGTTTCTAGGAAGGAATCCTCAGCTGGCGGAATCCGTTGTGTGAGGCTTCGGAAGGCATTGGTCCTAATTGAGGATGCACTCGGGAGAGTGCAGGCGCCAGGCCTGAAAATTTCGTTGTCTGCAGCCGAAAGCTGCTCAGCATTCTGGCCGAAAAACTAGAATGGCGGCTGCTCTGCCGCATAATTTCTCTGCCATCCTAGCCCTGCAGCTGAAGTGATTGTCTGGCTCATCTGCATCAATCCTGCCCCGACAAACCAGGCCCTCAACGGCGGGGGAGTCCCAGGGCATCGAGCCAGGCACCCAAGGTGCCACCAGCCTCTTGAAAGCCCTCGGCACCAATGGAGGGCGTGGTCACGCCCCCCCAGACAATTTCCTGGAGTCAGAAGCCGAACCACAGAGTTTTCACATGCCCTTCTGGCTCCGAGGACTGATGGCGGGGCCTTCCAGAGGACCTCTTGGACACCGAGACGTTCCCTCCCCCACCCCCCACCCCCACCCCACCCCCCCCGGAACAGTCTTCCCCCGGTGCCCCAGAGCCATTCTACACAGAGGACATGGCCTTCCATGGGACTTCATCCGTAGATATGGCCTTGGGCCTGTCTGCCCCCCCCCCTCCCCCCGACCACCGGAATCAAAGGAGGACCCACACACCAAAGAACTGGAAGATCTCCCAGTATGAGTCTCTACCAAAGGAGACTCCCACAGTGCCGGTGCTGAACGTAAACCGTCGAGCGGTTGCTCATATGGATGTGGGAGACCCCAGCCTCGGTGCCAGTGGTCAACCGACACCTTGATGCCCAGCTACCACGTTGAGAAGGGCCCTGGCTTCCAAAAAGGCTCAGCTCCCGCATAAACCCATGGTTGTGGCGTCATCTATGCAGAAGCTTAAATGCCAAAATAACCTAGTCCTCCTCTCCGGGAAGAGAGGCCTGAGTCCTTGACGCCTTCGGGCGCAAGTGCTTTCAGGGACCATGCTTGGCTGTTGGATATAGGCCTAGGGAATGTACATAGGAATGTACCTCAAGGGGTTCATCCATGAACTGGCAGGTTTCTCTGCGGGCCTCGGCCAGAGACACCTCTTCAGAGGTTTCAGACCCCCGGACAGCTGGGATCCGAGATTGGCAAACTCCTTGTCCCATGCACCCTATGACAAGCTTTGATTCAGCAGCCCAGGTTGCCAGAAGCAGCACCCAATGCCAAGCCTGGCTGCAGACCTCTGACCTCAAATAGTTTGTACAAGAGAAATTGATAGATCTACACTTCACTGGGGAGAACTTCTTCGGCGAGCCTATGGCCGACAAGGCGACCGAGATAGAGGCCCAAAAATGGTCATGATCCAAGTCAGAGGCTCTCGAGGAAGATCTCCGACCTCCCCCGGAAGAAAGCCATAGGGGAAAAATCCTCGTCCTGAGGAAAAAGGGTCCCTTTCATAAGGGTCACTACCAGCACTTCGTGGGGGTGATACCAGGGCCCGCAGCTCAAGAGTCAGGATTCACGAGCCGAGAAAGACAATGTTAGGATCAGAAGCCCCAGACCCCAGCTCCCACCCAACCTGGGAGGAGCTTTTGACTTTCTGGGCAGGGCCTCCTCTCCCCCAGAGGACCCTCCCCAGCCCACATGGGGCGACACTGGCACTCTTTGTGCACCAGGTTTGCCGGGGGGGTCAAAACAGACTAGTGGGTTTCTACAAGCGGTAAGGGAAGGGGTGTCTCCTCTACTTCCAGCAAACACCCCCAGGGTTCTTCCTAAGAGAGCGGTGTTGCGCCCTCTCCTTCACTAGGACTTGCTCCTCTCAGAGCAGCCGGCATGCTCAATGACAGGGGCAGTGGCACGTTGTACCCAAATATATATAGGGGAAGGGCTTCTACGCAGGTACTTCCATGTTCCCAAAGAACTGGGGGGCTCGGGCACATTCTAGACATTACAACAAACCTGAGCAAGTTTATGGTGATGGGAGAAGTTCAAGATGCTGTCCATTGGGACTTCTGCCCCTACCTCCACCAGGGCGATTGGCTCTGCTTCTTGGATCTGAAGGATACGTACACCCACATCCTGATACACACCTCCCAAAGACAGTATCTAAGATTTTTGGTGAAAGGCGAAGCACTGTCAGTAAAAGCTACTCCTCTTTAGCATGGCATCATCGCTAAGGGTTTTCATAAAAAACAAAGTATCTGGCAGTACTGGCCACCTATTCTGCATCTACAAGAGGCCTTTGTCTTTTTTTTTCCCCCTATCTGGACGATTGGCTCATCCGAGGCACCATAGTCATTGAGGCCAGCCAGTTCGCCATCTTGCAGCCACCGGAGGTTTGTCGTCAAACTAAACCCAAGTCTCACCTCTCCACAGACTCAAGGCCTAGGGGTAGGGGTGCACCTGGACACGCTACAGGCAAGAGCGGTCCTCCCACGAAAAAAGGGCAGCACATATTCTTCAGCTGGCAGGGAAGGTGCAGCAAGCACCGCAGGGACAGTCCCATCACGCTGCCACTGCTGTCTCCTGGGCCAAATGGCCTGGACGGTTCCACCTCACCCCCTCAGCCTGCCTGCATATGCAGATGGCCCAATGGTGCCATTATGCTCACAGTGGATCCAGGCCACAGGCAGGCTGAGGGACAGGGTCAAGGTCACCAGCTTGACTGGCGGCCTCACTAAACTGGCGGAAAAATTTGCAAAACCTTGGGGTGGGAATGCCCTCCCTTTCAGTCACCTGCACCACAAGCAACTCTGGACCACAGACGCTTCCCTTTCTGAGTTGGGGAGTGCACTGCAATGCCTATGCACCATAAGGCACTTGGTCCCTGGAGGAGTCTCTCCTGCAGATCAGTCTCCTGGAACTCCAGGCAATCTTTCTGGCCCTAAGCCGTTACGCCACCGCCTACAGCATCTGCCAGTGTTGATCCAGAAAACAACCAGGTGGACATGTTTTACATCAAACAAGCAGGAGGCGTGGGGGGGGGCTCGTACTCCCTCTGCCAGGCGGCGATTAGCCTTCCTCTGCTTTTCAGTGTGCCACAGAAGGCTGCTTTTTGGCGAGCGGTAGACCTCCCGGGACCAGGACAAATGCCTAGCGGACAGGCTGAGACAGGTCCTGCGGGCGCACAAATGGCACGTGCAAAACAGGGAAGAAGGACAGCTCTTCAACCTCTGGGGCAGGGCTGTGATAGACCCTCTTCCACATTCTCTCTGGACAACGCCACAGCTGACCTGCTTATGCTCCTGTCAGCCGCACCCAGAGAGAAGTGGTAGCGGATGCCTTCATAATCTCATGGGCCGAGGGCCGACTCTGTGTTTCCCCCCGCCAACCCCCTTGATAGCTTGGAACCCTCTTCAACGTTTAAAGCGACGGTGCATCAGTAATACTGATCGCCTCCGAGTCTCCTAGGCAATTCTGGTTTTCCCTACTTCTCGCCTTGTCAGAGACACTCCCAGTCGCGCCGGGGCCGGGCCCCCGACCGCTTTTTCCAGGATGGGGGCTCACTCCTTCACCCCAATGTGGGATCCCTGACAGCTAACAAGAGTGGAGCTGAAAGGGTAGCATTGGCACCTTTTAATCTTCCAGTGGAAGTCAAGGAGCTCCTGATGGCCTCCTGGAAGCCCTTTAAGGGGAAGAGGTTTTCCATTCTGGTTGCGCTGAAACAGGAGGAGAATCCACTCTGCCATGTTCAGCTTGTCCTCCAATACATGAGGTACTTGTCATGCAAGGCTGAAATCTACCTCAGGATGGTGTGCACCTGCGGCACCATAACGGATCACCCATCAACCCAATCAAGGGGAAACGCCTCTCCAGCCAGCCCCTGGTCTCCAGGTTCCTCCAGGGCCTCCTGCTATCCAAAACCTCCTCTCCATCATCCGGTGGCGGAATGGGACCTCAATGTGGTGCTCTCCCAACTCACCAGACTGCACTTTCGAGCCCCTTGCCACTTACCACCCTAAGGTACCTATTCGTGGGAAAAGTGGCCGTCGTAGGTAGGACCTTACGTCTGGCTCGAAGAGTGAGCGAGTTTCCAAGGCATGGTGGTTGACCCACCATACACGAGGGGTTCTATAAAGGGACAAGGTGGTGCTCTGCACACATCCCAAGCATGAGCCAAGATACGACACGAAGGTTTGGTAACGGACCCTTTTCATCTCAACCACGAGGTGGTCCTCCCCACCTTCTTTCCACAGCCTCACACGGGCAGGGGAGGGATCTGGGTCCTTCATAGGCTGGATTGTACACGGGCCCTGTCTTTCTACTTACAACGGACTCAGGCCAATCGGAAAGCTCCTCAGCTTTTCGTGTTTTATGACCCAGCAGACTGGGCTCCTTGTGTTGAAGCAAACACTGTCCATTTGGGTGAGCGAGCAGGCTTCTCCCTTGAGCACTGGATCACAGTGCATCGCGTGAGGGTGCTGGCCACGTTGGTGGCCCAACCTCCGCTCAATGCTGGTGACTAAGATCTGCAAGGCCACCACATGATCTTCAAGTCACACATTTGCAGCTCATTACTGCTTGGAGAGCGAGGTCCGCAGGTACTGTGCCTTTGGCCTGGCTGTACTCCGTAATATTCTCAGGATGTAGGCAAACTCCTGCCCTCTGACCCTTCTGTGTTCAGGCTACCAGAGTGATAGTGTCGCTGGGCGCTAGGGTCTTGCAGAATCTTCTCAGTGGGGTCTTGCCGCCTTCAACTCACAGCTGTCTGATTGGGCGCCTGTGGTGCTGTTTCTGTTTGGTTCTTGGTAGCCTGCAGCTAGGGGAGTCCCATATGTGAGAACTGACTTCCTGCTTGTTCCTGAAGAAAAGTGTAGTAACTCGCCTGTAACAGGTGTTCCTCGAGGAGCAGCAGAAATCAATCCTCGCAACCCTCCCTCCTCCCCTGGAAGTTGCCTCAATACATTGCCTTATTTTTACTGCCCGTCCTAGCTATGTCATCTGACTAAGCAAGATGGCACTCTTGGGCGAGACGGGGACCACGCATGCGTGGTAGCATTTTCAAAGTCTTTCTTTGAATATGTGAGGACTGATTCCTACTGTCCCCGGATAACACCTGTTACAGGTGAGTAACTACGCATTCTCTTACCTAAACAGCAAGGTGATGTGAGATGCTGATTCTGTGTAAGTTTGGTTTAGAGTCATTTAGGTTATTTTGCTTTCATAAGATCTAAAGAAGCAACCATGACCTGATGTGATTTATCTTTAGCATTGTGGACAATATTTTACTAAGCATACTTCCCATTGATAAAATGAAGGAAAGTTTCCTTCAGTACATCTGTCTGTTGTGCATAAGTATGTAAACTGGTGTTTCCATATCGTCCTACTAGACCACTCTAGGCAAGTGGGTTGTATTCTCCTACTAGCAGATTGGTGGAGACAAAGAACAATGAAAAGCCCTAGTTTTAATGAACATCACTCCCATGCCTCTATTTACCTCAGCCACCAGAGATCCCCCTCAGTATTTCTTTTGTTTTCAGCAGATGGATGGATATTCTCCTCTCTGAAGAGAAATCTGAAGGCTGATAGGAAAAGAGATTGATTTTACACGCTTGTAGATGACCAACTTAAGCCCTAAAAAGGTGACTCCATCACTTGAGTGCAACTTGGGATGCTCCACTAGACTGCCGTCTTTCAATTGTCACAGGAGGATGGAAAATTGGTTCTGCTCCATGCCCTTATAAGGGCCTGTTGAGCAGCCACAAAGTGGAAGAATTCAGAAGAATCTAGAAGAATTCATCAGCCTCACACAATCTCGGTTGCCTCTCCCTCCTCCTACATTCCCCCTGTTCTCTCCTGAAGATTGCAGAAGGCTTCAGAGGGATCAGTCGGCCATCTTCACACAGTGCTGTTAAAAATAAAGCAGTTTCAGGGCAGGAGAGCTAGCCCAGCACAGATCCTCCTTAGGGAATGAGTACCAAGGCTTGACCTTGTCACTGTCCTTGTTGGGGGCTCCCAGTTTCGTCTCTGAGGGACGCAATTCAGGGTGGACTGCTAGCGACCTTTGATATGTGAAGGCTTCCTGCCATTTTTTCTGCACATGTTAGTAATATTTTTGCCTATTGTGCGATCCTAAACGCGTGTTCTGCCCAAGCAGCTCCAACACATGTTCCTTCCCTAGCACATTAGCGTGCATTATGTAAAGTGGCAGTCAACACATACTTGCGGGCTGGTGCAGCCTTAACCGTGCACTCTTGTGATACTTACCTTAACTCTATCATTCCAGGAAACGTTTTGACCTGTGGCAAGCGAGAAGCCTCAACTCTGGACTCTGCTTTTCCAGTATGGCAGATTCTGAGTCACCCCTGGAGGGGCCCACTTTCACCTCACAGCCAGGGGATATGGTTAGTCCTACTATATTTGCCTCAGGACAGGAGGTGACAGATGGTACTGTTGGATAAGGATACTCAGCCAGCCGGAGGCTCTGACGACTGTGCTGTGAGCCACTCTTCATCCTTGAGGGGGTCTGTGGCTGCTGTGCCCCCTTGGTGTTTGGGGTGCTTTACCAAGAGGAGAGCCTCTGGACCCCGGATTGTCCCTTTTCTGGAATTCTTTTCCTTTTTCACACAAGCCTGGTCCTTCTGGTGTGGAAATTCCAATCCTGCGGCCACTGGGTGCTCCCGGACACAGTCTTGTGCTGGGTAGCTGAAAGTAGAAGCCCTGGGTGCTTACTCTTGTACTAAATGTCCCCGCTGAGGGGCGCTCCCTGGAGATTGAAAACAGCTGGAAACTATCCCAGATGTTGAATATGTCTCGGATGCTGATGGGCTCTGATGTGGATGAGGAAAGTACTCTCATCTTCAGAAGATTATGCAGAGATCGGTATGATCCCCCTGTTCTGGAAGTTGGAGCTGGCAGCATTGATTACGAGGATCTCATCCACTTTTGAACATGACGGATGTTTCCAACATTAGCAGGAGCCTAAAGTATGCGCTCTCCTTCGAGGGCTGCAGAAATCCACTACTGTCTTTCCTGTTTCCCAGAGATGATCAAGGATATGATCCAGTCAGAGTGGTACCTCTCCGACTCCCAAACCTAAAGAGTTAAGGGTGTATGGGGCGATAGGGGGCATTTCCAATATGGCGGCAATGATCCTGGCCGTGTGAGTAACGTCTTTTTCCTATGGGTAGGAAGCGAAAAGGCAAATCGTGGCCGTTGCCCTCCCAACCCTCTGCTGCCCTCGACGCCGGTTTCCGCAGTTGTTGGTCCTTTGGGACTCTTACCTTTTGCAGACTACATGGAATTCAGATATTGCTGGTGGAGAAAGCCGATTAGCAGTTTAGCCGGTGTTGGATAGCTCAGCAGCTGTTTCGGCGTCATCTTCCTCCCCAGCATTGATCCCTGTACCGAACGTTTCTCGCTTGCACAATGCCAAGAGGGCTTCCTCGAGATTTCCTCCCCTGCATTGTCGGGAGGGGTTGGTATCTCGCGCGGGCCAGGAAAAGGTGTGTTGGAGAAATTACAAATGTGGAGCTGGGAGTGAGTTTCACTCTATCTCTTCGGTGGCGTTTTTTGGGAGATGTGTCCTGCAGGGAAGGATATCTCCCCTACACGCCGGAGAGAGCCGCCGGCACTTATGGAGGACGTGGACTCAACGGTGGAACCAGAGGTGGGTGTTCTCTCTACAACGCCCTATGAACTTTACACTAGAGACTATATGGACTGCTATTGCCTCGTTGGGCGAAGCCCTACTCCCTCAAATTTCATCTTTAACCACTAAGGTTAAAACAATGATGGGAGTGGTAGCTGAAATGGAAAGAAAAGTATCTGCTTTGTCTGTGGAAGTAGAAATGATATGGAATAGAGTAACCAGTTTGGAAGATCAATCTGATATCTTTAAAAAGAATTTTCCGTCGGTGCTACAAATTGGAACAGTTGGATAATCTTTCTCGAGCTAATAATCTGAGAATTGGTTAATTTTCCTAAGATATCCTCCATTACTCCTAGAGATATGGTTAAAGAGTACCTAGTTGATGTATTAGGGGTTTCTCCTGATCTAATGCCACCCTTAGTAAAAATCTATTTGCCTAAGGCCAAACAAGCTTCTCCTAGTGGGAACTTAGGGGTTGGTTTGGAATATGGGGAAGTATTGAATGTTTACTGACTTGTTGGAAAATTTGAATCTCCGGAGCCTTCCACACTCCTTTTAACAGTTGCTTTATTGTCAGATAAAGAGTGGATGTTGAAGCTTTTTTTTTCGTAAAAGAAAACTTCTTTTTCGTGGTTTAGCAGTTCGTATTTATCCTGATTTGTCGAGACACACTCAGAAACTGCGTAGAGAGTTTCTTCTGCTGCGTCCCGGGGTCCTACAGCTGGGTGGGCTCTTTTTTCTCAAACATCCTTGCAAGTGCTTGGTGAAATATCATGCTGTTTCCTATGTGTTTTTGAGCCCTCCCAGCTGTTAGCCTTTATAAGTGCCAGGCAACTTGAATCCTCTATCGATCCCTCCTAAATGGGCTCTGCTACATTATCTGAATTTGATATTCTGCCTTGTTTCTTCATATACCTTGATATACATTTACGTGAAAGTTCCCCCCTTAGTTGTGAACTAGGGAGGTTTGGCATTTTTGTTGTTTCTATACTTCAAATTGTATTTTCTTATTATTTTTTTCCTGTGTGCCATCCTGTTTCTACAAGAGTGTTGTTCAACTTTTCTTGAATATATTGTAAAATTTCATAAATATAAAAAAAAAAAGTTAAGGGTGTATAAAAAAGATCTTAGCTGTCCTGGAGGAAGAGTACATTGAGTAGTTTGACATTCCCAGAGTGGATGCGCAGGTCACAGTGGTTACCAGACAGACCTCTATTCCTATGGAAGACTGATCAGCCTTAATGGATTTTCTGGACCACAAGATGGATTCCTTGCAGACAAGCCAGTTCTCTGTGGCACCAGTTATTCTACTGCTGGCAGTATGCACCAACCTGATATCTCGGGCCCTGCTCCAGTGGATTCAGTCTCTTCTGCCTGATGATACTTTGCTTGGTTTAATCTCTGTATCTGCCCTTACTGTTATGCACCCCCTGCCAATTCCTGTGCATTGGAACTAACCGTGCCCTCTCATCTCCCTCACTGGTCTTAACTCGGTAAGAACATTGCTCCCTATCACTGTTTCCTCCTCTTTTCTCCTTGCCACTTGGCCCAGCTCTCCTTTGCCCCTTCATTTTAGCATTTTTTGGACCTTTTGAATGTCAGGTCCCTGAAACGGAAGTTTCATCTGGTCTCTTACTTTCTTGTTTCTTCTCCCCAAGAGTTTTTGACTTACCGAGACTTGGTTGTCTGACACTTGCCTTGCCTACATTCCCCACTGCTGTCCCTCTGGCTATAGCTACTTGCTTCTCAACCACCCCCAGAGGTGTGGTGCTGGTCTTGCCGTGGTATTCTCTTCTTACACTGGCCATCCGATTGGGCTCTCATATCATCTCTTGAGATTCTTGTCTTTAAGATACTGTTTGAGCACCCTCTGCTTGTTCTCATCTACATGCCCCCTCCTGATTCTCTGTCCACTCTTCATGCCTTCTATGACATGATCTCCCCTTATTTGCTTGCTTCATCCCCACTACTGATCTTGGGTGACTTTAACATCAATGTTACTTCTACCGATCCTGTTGCTAAGGATTTTCTTGCTTTTCTGCTTGCTTTAGATTTGCGTCAGCATGTTGGGGTTTCCACATACATTGCTCGCCAGACTTTAGAACTGGCTATGTCCACAGCCTCTGTGTCCGCCTCCACTCCTCAGGTTATCCCTCTTCCCTGGACTGATTACTCCTGCGTTTGTTTCTTCTGTTCTCCCTTTTCACTCGTGTCCTCCTGTGAGGCCTTTACCTTCCTTTAGATGGCATCTTCAGAATTTTACCCCTGATTCATTTTGTTGGGCATTGTCCACCGTGGCTTTGCTTCATGTCTCCCTGAGGAACAATTGAATTAGTTTAATTCTTCTATCTCCATAGCTCTGGACTCTGTTGCCCCTCTGCAGCCTGTCGCTTCTTGGCCATGTCTGTCCAATCCTTGGTATCAGTCAGGTTTACGCCTCCTTAAGTGACAGCTTTGCCCACTAGAGTGTCATTGACAGATGTCACACTCTTCCTCTTTGCTGTCCTCTTTTAAGTCTGCCTCTCATCATATTGCTGTCCAAAAAATCCTATTCTCCAGGAACAAGCAGGAAGTCAGTCCTCACATATGGTTGACGCCAGCAGAGCCCGCATGGAGCATTTCCCCAGCTTTCAAAAAAAGCCTTTGGGAATGCTACCATGCATACGTGGTCCCCTTACCACCCAAGGGTGCCATCTTGCTCAGTCGCCTTTTTTTCCGTAGAGCCCAACGGACGTGGTCCTCTACTCTTCTGGAAAAAGTTCTAAAATTCCTTCCATTTGTCCGGTTTGCGTACTGGTTCCCCTTCCTGTCTCAAGGCAGCACCACTGGTGCTGATCTCGACGACTCTTTTTCTCTTGTTTTCCGAGGTTCCACCTTGACCGGCCTTCGCGCCTTTTTTTCACCCAGAGGTCCTTGACCCCATCTGGGTGTTCTTCCACCATGACTCCCGGGGAGTTTAAGAAGTGTGACTGCTGCAGTCAGACTATCTCAGTTGCTGACACTCATGACTGCTGTCTTCGCTGCCTAGGCCCAGACCATGACAGCTCCACCTGTGACTGGTGCCAGGCCATGACCCCCTAAGACAAACAAAAGGCAGTTGGAGTTGAGGGAAAAGCTGTTCCCCAGGTCTGATTCTGCCCCAGCTTCCCTATTGCCGTGTACTGAAGCTGGCAGGAGGTCCAGGTGTTCTCTGAGTCCCACGGCGGCGGTTCCTCCAGTGCAGCCCCAAACCCTCCCAAGAAGAAGAAGAAGGTTCTAAGGAGGTGCCTCCGCTGAAGAAAATAAAATAAAATATTTTTTTCACTCAATGTGGAATCAAACTCTGGAATTTGTTACCGGAGGATGTAGTAAAGGCTGTTAGTGTAGCTGGGTTTAAAAAAGGTTTAGACAAATTCCTGGAGGACAGGTCCGTAAAACATTATTAAAAAGGGACCCAGATATCAATGCTTGACCCAATACAAGCATTGTGGAACCTGTGTCCTTTGGGGAAACTGCTAGGTAAGTATGACCTAGATTGGCCACTGTTGGAAACAGGATACTGGGCTTGATGGACCTTGGTCTGACCCAGTATGGCATATCTTATGTTCTTATGTATCTCTCCTGGAATGTGGCTTTGACATCTGCTTGCAGAGTGAGCACGCTGCAGGACCTGGTGGCGGGTTGTGCTTCGCAAGTTTCTCCTGAAGGTGGTGTCCACTTTCCACCTCAGTCAGGAGGTGGTTCTCCCCACCTTCTTCCCATGGCCTCATGCTGGTAAGGCAGAGGCAGTTCTGCATACGTATTGTAAAAAGGCTTTGTCCTATCTACAGAGGACCTCTGCCCAATGCAAGGCTTCTCAACTCTGTCTCCTATGACCCCCAGTAGGCTGGGGCTACCTGTGACCAAGCGAACCCTAACTACTTGGCTAGCGGACTGTATTGCCTCACTTATGAGCAAGCTGGCTTCTACCTAGAGTACCGGATCACTTCTCATCGTGTGAGGGCTTATGGCCACGTTGGTGGCCAACCTTCGCTCAGTGCCGGTTACACATTTGTAAAGCCGCCACATGGTCTTCAGTACATATGTTTGCAGCTTACTACTGCCTAGAGAGTGAGTTCTGCAGGGACAATGCCTTTGGTCAGGCAGTAATACGAAACATTCTTGGCGTGTAGGCAATTCCTGACCTCCGACCCTTCTGTGTTAAGGCTACCAAAGCAATGGTGATGCTGGACGCTGGGATTTGTAGAGTCCTTTGGTGGGGGCTTGCCCCCTGCAACTCACAGCCTTCCTATCGGTAGCTGTTGGTGCTGTCATGGTTCGGCCCCTGCAGCCTGGAGCTAGGGAATCCTATATGTGAGGACTGACTTCATGCTTGTTTCTGGAGAAAGTGTAGATCTCCAGGAACAAGCAGGAATGAGTCTTCACATATGGGTACGTCGGTACCGACGGAGCCTGCACGGGAACGCTCCCCAGCTTCCCAAAAAGGAAAGCTTTTGGGAGCATCCCACAGCGCCTGCGCGCTGCCTTCCTGCCTTTCCTAACCAACTCTCCTCAGTTCTTTTCCGCGGAGCCAGCAGGTCGAGCCCTGTCACCGCTGAAGAAGTTCTTTATTTTATTTTATTTCTTTGGTCGCGTGTCTGCCTTCCCCCGACTCCGGACCGGTACCGCCGGTCTTTTCTTTTCTTTCTTTAAAAAAAAATATATATATATCGATATTTTTCCTCACTTGGTGTATTTTCTTCTCAGGCCTCAGGGCCCACAAGAAAATGTTTCCCTCATGGCAAAACCAGCCTCCGGCTTCAAAAAATGCACTAAGTGTAGCAGTACTATTTCGGTTACAGATACCCATGAATGGTGTCTTAAATGTTTGGGTCCTGAACACTCCATCCCAGATTGTCAGTCCTGTGCTCTAATGTCTAAACGGGGGTTACAGAACCGAGCAGCTAAGCTCCATGTGCTGTTTCCCGCTGATGCACCGGCGGTAGCATCGACATCTTCCAGGTCTTCTTCTCCTGATGGATCTCATGTAACCAAACATAAACCTAGCAGGTCCTCGAAGGGTAGATCTCCCTCTAAGCATCGAGATGCCTCTGGGCTTGCCCTCGAGGATCCTGCTCCAGCAAACAACCCCAGCGGGAAGCTCCGGCTTCCAAAGCTCCTCCTATGGGGTTATAGGGTGACATCGATGGCACGGCCTCGACCGATCACCTGTTAGAATGCTCTGGGGTACCGGCCCTTTCCCCCGGTACCGACTTCCAGGCATTCATGGCGTCCCGTGGATCAGAATGTTCTGTCCATGCAGCAGCTATAACGGCCTTTATTAAAGCTGCGACGCCGATGGTACCACAACCAGCCCCATTGTCGGTACAGGCTCCGGTACCGGTACCAGCGCCGATACCGGTACCGACTGCATCGACATCGACCAGGATACCGACTACAGCGGTTCCTTGTCCAGGGCTACTTCTCGGTACCGTGACGGTACTGGGGACGCCCCAGTGTTGGTAACGATCGATATGCGTATCGATCGTTAGAAGAGCACTCTGACAGACGATACTTCGATTCTTCTGATGATTCTGATTCATCAGATGAGTCTCCTGAAGTATCCATTGCCCTTCCTGAGGAGCCTTTCTCTCCAAAAAGAAGAATGTCTCCTCCAGAGGACTTGTCCTTTCAAGACTTCATAATAGAAGTAGCTAAAGGACTCTCTATTTCAGTATCCTCTGAAACAGAGCCTAGAGCAAAAAAATTGGATATTTTAGGATACTCTAAAGCTCCTAGAGAGGCAGTCACCTTGCCAATTCATGAAATTCTTCATGAACATATGATTGACTTGTGGGAGACTCCTCTCACTCTTTCTCCTCATTCTCGCAGACTGGACACTATGTATCGTGTCCCTCCTTGTCCTGGATTTCAGAAAACTCAGCTTCCTCACCATTCTATTGTGGTGCAGTCAGCTATGAAGAGGATAAAGAGTGCAAAAGACACTCTTCTGCTCCTCCAGGAAGAGAATGCAGGACCTTGGATGCTTTTGGTAGGAAAATCTTCCAAGCCAGCATGCTTATTGCCAGATCAACTCATATAGCCTTTATATGGGTATGTTTCTAAAGGAAGTTGCACAAAAGCTGCACAACTTCCTCCCTTTTCTTCCAGAGGATAAAAGGGAGGAGTTCCTCCTTTGACTTAAGCATACTCAAGACATTTCAAAGTTTTTCCAACAGGGCAGCCTTTGACTCCTTTGAAGGTGCCAGCAGAGCCTCAGGCATTGCCATAGCTGCTCGTAGAATTGCTTGGCTCCAGGCTTCTGATCTAGAGCCCTGGGTTCAAGATGGCTTAGGAAATCTGCCCTGTACAGGTGAAAATCTATTTGGCAAAGAGTGGCAAATAAAAGCCACTCAAATGGATGCAGAAAACTCTGCTCTAGATAGACTTTCAAAGTCAACCTCCATTCCAGCCAAGAAAAAAACTTTCAAAAAGCCTTTTTACAAAAGGAGCAGATTTCCTTCCACTTCTGGCCAACAATCTTCTACAGGTCGCTTTGCTGCTAAGCGTTAGCAACCTAAACAGGCCAGGCCTAAGCCTACAGGGACTGCTGCAAACTCAGCAGTCCCAACCTCCTCAGGGTTTTTGACTTGATGCTAGAGAACTTAGCCTTTCTGGCTCTACAACAGCCAGAACCTCTCACCATTCCAGGAAGGTTAGCTCATTTTGCTCCCAGATGGGAGCAAATCACATCAGAGCAGTGGACCCTCTCCATCATAAGAGAGGGCTACAAACTTCATTTCTCAGACCTTCCTCCCTACACCATGGTGAGACACTTCAATTCTCACACATCTCTCCTCGACCTTCTAGATCAGGAGGTGACTACCCTTCTTGCCCAAGGGGCAATAGAAGAAGTTCCTCCTCTTCAGCAGGGGTCAGGGTTCTACTTCCCCCTAATTTCTCATTCCAAAGAAAACGGGGGGATACAGACCCATCTTAGATCTCAGAGAATCGAACAAATTCCTATACAAGGAGAGAAGTTCAAGATGCTTTCTCTGGGCACTCTCCTTCCATACCTGCAGAGTCAGGATTGGCTTTGTTCTCTAGATCTCAAGGATGCGTACACACATGTCCTCATCCATCCATCTCACAGAAAATTTCTACGTTTCTTTTCCAAGGAAAACATTACCAGTACAGAGTACTTCCTTTTGGTCTGGCCTCTGCTCCAAGAGTGTTCACCAAATGCATGGCAATAGTGGCTGCATTTCTACGCACTCTGGGAATATTTGTCTTCCCATACTGGACGACTGGCTCATCCGAGCTCCGTCTCAATCAGAGGCCTAGATCTCCCTGAACCGCACAAGGCGCACTTTGCAATATCTGGGACTGGTGGTAAACCTCCCAAAGTCCCAGCTCACCCCTACTCAATCCCTGGAATTCATAGGGGCTTGGTTGGATACCACCTCTGCAAGGCCTACCTTCCTCAAGCCCGTTGCCAACGTCTAGTGCAGCTAGCCTCCCATATTCAGTCAAGGAGCCACTTAACTGCCCGGGAGATGCTGCAACTGCTAGGCCACATGGCTTCCACAGTACATGTGGTACCCTATGCCCGCCTACACTTGAGAGCAGCTCAATGGACTTTGTCCACCCAGTGGACTCAAGCTTCAGGAGCTCTCTCAGACCAAATAGCAACCTCCAATCGTCTCTTTTGGTCTCTCCAATGGTGGATGTCCACTCAAAATCTGTTGCTGGGGTCCCCCTTCCAACAGTTGTTGCCCAAGCAACCCTCACAACAGATGCCTCCCAAACAGGTTGGGGAGCTCATCTACAAGACCTCTCCACCCAAGGCACTTGGTCCACACAGGAGACCTCTCTTCATATCAACCACTTGGAACTTCGAGCAGTGTTTCTAGCTCTCAAGGTCTTTCACACCCTCCTCAGCTACAAGACAGTCCTCATTCATACGGACAATCAAGTAGCCATGTTTTACATAAACAAACAAGGAGGAACTGGCTCTCTGTCGCTTTGCAACGAAGCTCTAAGATTGTGGGCCTTCGCCAGAGAGCATCAAATCCATCTCCTGGCAGTATACCTCCCAGGAATCCAAAACTCTTGGGCAGACAGACTCAGTTGAGTTCTGCTTCCACACGAATGGTCCCTGCATATGGATCAGGTACTCAGAATCTTCCAAGAATGGGAACCCCGGACATAGACCTCTTTGCAAGTCCGTGGAATGCCAAACTTCCCCGGTTCTGTTCCAGAATACCGTGTCAGGGAGTTCAGGCCAAGGATGCCTTCCTCCTTCATTGGGGTCAAGGCCTCCTGTATGCCTTTCCACCCATTCCCTTGATTCCCAAGACTCTATTCAAACTCCAGAGGGATCAAGGATCTATGATCCTCATAGCTCCACGCTGGCCACGCCAAGTGTGGTACCCTCTACTTCTGCATCTCTCCCAAGCCCCCTCCCTGGACTTGGGAGCTGCTCCAGACCTCCTGTCCCAGGAGGAAGGGACTTTGTGGCACCCAAACCCCAAGTCCCTTCACCTCAGAGCTTGGTTACTGAAGGCCTAGACCTTCAAGACTTGAATCTTTCTCAGCAAGTGAAGGATATCCTCCATGCGTCCAGAAAACCTTCCACTAGGCGTTTCTATGCTTTTAAGTGGAAAAGATTTTCCATTTGGTGTGCTGAAAAGGGTCTTGACCCTCTAGCACTACTTTTAACTTCTCTGTTAGATTATCTCCTGCATCTTTCCAATGCAGGACCTAAGACAAATTCAGTAAGAGTCCATTTGAGTGCTATTGCAGCGTCCCTTAAGCCCATTAATGGACAACCTATCTCCTCTCATCCCTCATTGCAAGATTCATGAGAGGCCTAACTTTAACTAAACCTCCCATTAGGCCTCCTCCGGTGGCATGGGACTTAAATTTGGTTCTTGGTCAGCTTATGAAGCCACCTTTTGAACCCTTAGCCACTACCTCCTTGAAATTTCTTTCCTGGAAGGTTATTTTCCTCATTGCAGTCACTTCTGCTCGCCGCATCAGTGAACTGCAGGCCTTAGTGGCTAATCCACCTTATACAAGGTTCCATCATGATAAGGTAGTCCTTAGGACAAATCCACACTTTATGCCTGTCTTTTTTCCAACTCCTCATGCATCCAGTGCAGAGAGCAATCTTCATACTCTGGATTGTAAAAGAGCTCTTGCTTTTTACTTACAAAGGACACAGCAACATAGAAAGTCTTCCCAGCTTTTTGTTGCTTTTGATCCTTCTCATTTGGGACTTCCAGTCTCTAAAAGAACACTGTCCATTTGGATTGCTTAGTGTATTTCTTTTGCTTACCAGAGTAAGAACCTTTCTCTGGAGGGCCATGTCACAGCTCACAATGTGAGGGCCATGGCCATCTCTATGGCTCATCTTCATTCTGTATCCATTGACCAGATCTGTCGAGCAGCCACCTGGGCCTCGGTTCATACCTTCAAAGCCCATTACTGCTTGGACAAGGACTCCCGCCGGGATGCCTTGTTTGGTCAGGGCTGTCCTCAGACACCTGTTCCATTCTTGAACAACTCCTGTCCTCCTTCCCTGTATGGATGCCTGAGATCCATTGGAAGACGAGGAACCCTTCAGGGTCTCATATCCTTGGGGATCTCCCAGGCATCTTAGCTAGGGAGTCCCCATATGTGAGGACTCATTCCTGCTTGTTCCTGGAGATAGCACAGTTACTTACCTGTAACAGGTGATCTCTGGGAACAGCAGGAATTAGTCCTCACAACCCTCCCACCTCCCCTAGGAGTTGTATCTCTCTCTATCTTTCCTTTCCTCTCTCTCTCTATTGGTCTCAGCTTTAAACTTGAACTGAGGAGAGTTGGTTAGGAAAGGCGGGAAGGCAGCGCGCATGCACTGTGGGTTGCTCCCAAAAGCTTTCCTTTTTGGGAAGCTGGGGAGCGTTCCCGCGCAGGCTCCGTCGGTACCGACGTACCCATATGTGAGGACTAATTCCTGCTGTTCCCAGAGATCACCTGTTACAGGTAAGTAACTGTGCTTTATTCATGGTGACCGTTGTTGGGGGCTCGAAGCCCGGTTTCCTGGAGATACACATTGCTTCTGTTTTCTTGCGATTAATGGACATGTTATTTCGTTGTAGCCAGGTTTGAAGCTCGCCTAGGCATTTTTCAAGCTTGTTGAGGTTTGGGTTATTTACGTCGAGTTGAGTATATAGCATTAGGTCATCTGCGTATATATGGTAGTTGATCTCGTGGTCATGGAAAAATCTTGCATACTGGTTGTATGTATAAGTTGAATAGGAGGGAGGAGGGGGCGGAGCCTTGTGGAATGCCTTGAGTTTGTGGGAAGGGGCTGCTTTGTCATTGTTGAACTGGACCTGCTGCATTCTGTTGGTTATGTATGAGGAGAACCATTTTAGTTGGGTTCCTGAATGCCTATGGACTCAGGTCGCTCCAGGAGTGTGAAGCACTGAGTCGAAGGCTGCAGATATATCTATGAATATAAGCATATACATCTTGCTCTTGTTTTCTAGACCTTTGAGTAGGTTGTCCATTAGGGCTAGCAGGAGGGTTTCTACACCGTGATGTTGACGAAACCCGTATTGATGCACATCAAAGGGCATTTGTGTCATCAATGTGGTCCTGCAGCTGCTGCTGAACTGCCTTTTCAATAATCTTGGTGAGGAAGGATATGCTTGAAATTGGGCGGTAGGAGGTTGGGTCGTCCTTGTTGAGTGCTTTGTGCACATCCTATATGCACATCCTCCTTCACCCCATGCACCGTCAGTACCTCTGCTTCATGCTTGGTGGACAGCATTATCAATGCAAGGTTCTACCTTTCAACCTTACCTCTGCCCCATGGGTCTTCACAGAATGCTTGGCAGTCATCACCACCTTCCTTTGGACCCAGGGTATCATTGTCTTCCCCTACCTGGATGACTAGCTCATCAGGGATGCAACATTGGAAGAGGTCTGGCGGTCTGCGCCCCGCACCATTCAAATGCTGAAACATCTGGGGTTTGTCATCAGCTACCCAAAGTCCCACCTTTAGCCCTCTCAATGCCATGAATTCATTGGAGCTCTCTTTGACACTTCTCTGGCTCGAGCCTCTCTCCCAGCCTCGGCACCTTGCCATCCTTGCGCTCGTGGTCCAATGTTGTTCATTGGTCACAGCTTGACAAATGCTGCGCCTCCAGGATCACCTGGCCCCTCAGTCTACCTTCACATGCGTCAGGAGCAGTGGAATGTTCTGCACACAGTGGCATTAGGTGGCCGGACATTTCTCAGAAAACATCACAGTAACTCAAGGAATCACTCTCCTGATGGCAGAATCAACAGCACCTGTTTCCAGGCCTTCCCTTCCAGGTCCTGCCTCATTAGAGAGTGCTGACAGATGCCGCCAAGCTGGGCTGGGGCACACACTTGGATGGCTTGTGCATACAGGATCTGTGGTCATTGGCGGAGAGCTTCTATCAAATCTATTTTCTTAAGCTCCGGACCATTGCCAGTGCCCTATGAGTGTTCCAACAACAGCTGTCAAATCAGGTTGTCCTTATACAAATGGACAATCAGGTGGCCATGTTCTACATAAACAAATGGGGTTCCATGGGCTCGTATCTCCTCTGCTGGGAAGCAGTCCGTCTCTGGAAGTTTGCCTTCTTGCACAACATGCTCCTCTGGATAATTTATCTACCCAGGGAGCTCAATGCGTTGGCATTTCTCCAACCACATGAGTGGTGTCTCAACACCTGTGTAGCCAACCACATCTTTCAGATGTGGGGCATCACATCCATGGACCTTTTCACCACTTCATACAGTGCCAAGTGGCTGCAGTTTTGCTCCAAAGTCCCCTGCTGCAATAAGAGCCTCTGATGCCTTCCTTCTGGTTTGGAGTCTACCCACCAACTCCATTAGTGGCCAAGACTCCCTTCAAACTGCAAGCAGACAAGGCCACCATGAAACTCAGTGTTGCGTTGTCCCAGATAGCCTTTGTTTCCCCTGCTGCTTCAACTCTCCCAGATGCCGCCGATTCCTCTCGGCTATGCCCCAGATCAACAAACTCAGGAGGAGACCCTCCTCCATCCCAACCTCAAATCCCTATCACTCATGACTTGGATGCTGAGCAGATAGCTCTTGCACACTTCAACTTACCAACAGATATCGAAGATATTCTTCTTGCCTCCCATAAGGACTCCACCAGAGGTGCCTATGCTTTTAGAAGGTGCAGATTTTTAGTCTGGTGTGCGGACAGATTTTAGACCCCCCTCTTGCTCTGTGGAGATGGTATTTTCTTACTTGCTGCACCTCTCCCCCTCTGGATTGAAATCTAACACTGTCTGGTAGGCAGTGCCCTGGCAGCTTACCACCACACTGGCTGGTAGGCCTCTTTCTTCCCATCCTCTCATTGGATGGTTCATGAGGTCTTTTTTTGTCCCATCCCCAGATCCTGCTGCTGCCGGTTGCATGGAACCTGAATATTGTTCTTTGACCAGCTGCTAGCGCTACTCTTCGAGCTGCTCGCCTCCTGCACTCTCAAATTTCTTACCTAGAATGTTATCTTTTTGGTAGTGCTCACTTCGGTGCGCAGTCAGTGAGCTAAAAGTGCTGGTAGCACATCCACTATATACCAGGTTTCACAAGAATAGAGTGATCCTCCACATTCATCCCAAGTTTCTTCCTAAGGTGGTTTCCATTTTTCACCTCAATTAGTCTGGGGTACTGCCCAACGTTTTCCCCAAGCTGCACACCAACAGGGCTGATGCCTTCTTACACACTTGGGATTGTGGGAGAGCACGCCAAAGCCCATCACCATTTCCCCTATCTCTTTGTCTTTTTTGACCCCAACCAACTGGGTGTTGCCATCTCCAAATGCACCCTCTCCATTTGGGTGGCGAATTGCATTTCCTTTGCTTATGTCCAGGCTGGGCTCAATTTGGACCACCAATTTGTAGCTAATCTCTGCTCAATCTCCGCAGTAGAGATTTATAGTGCTATTTAACATGGTCGTCTGTCCACACTTTCACAGCACACTACTGCCTGGATGCGGATTCCCAGCATGACAGCACCCGTGGCCAAGCCGTACTCCAGCACCTATTTGGAAATTGATGCAACTCCTTCCCACGAACCCTTCTGTCCGTCCAGACTACTGTAGAGTTGAACTGATGTTGATGCCTCTACTCAGTGTTGACGTTTGGGACCGTTCAGCGTTTTTTTTACACTGCTTCCTGGTTCGTTTTTTTCTGCTTGCCCCATTGGGCTGTTTTTCAGATTTTGTTTTTCAGTACCTTGTAGCTTGGAAGTCCCATATGAGAGGATTGACTTCCTGCTTGGTCCTGGAGAAAGCATAGTTATTCACCTGTAGCAGGTGTTCTCCAGGAACAGTAGGAATCTGTCTTCGCAACCCTCCCTCCTCCCCATGGAATTGTTTTCCTTTTTTGAGCTGCTTTAAGCTATGTCATACTGAGGTAAGATGGCTTATCAGGCAGGAAGACGGGCAAACATGCGTGGTCGATCTCCCCAAAGGCTTTCTCTGAAAACTGGTGAGAATTTTCCGTGTGAGCTCAGTTGGTGATGTTCCCCATATGTGAGGACTTATTCCTGCTGTTCCTGGAAAACACCTGCTACAGCTGAGTAACTAAGCTTTTATCAACTTTAATTATAAAAGCTTTCAAACTTTATTTTTCTGTAAGTCTATAATCTCCCCGGTACTATTAGTAGAAATGTAGCTGTGAGTGCACCTTAGTGCCCTGGCGGCTTACCACTACACAGTGGCTGGTAGGCCTCTTTCCATCCATCCTCTCATCGGACGGTTTGTGAGGGGTCTTTTGTTGTCCCATTCCCAGATCCTGCCACTGCCGGTTGCGTGGGACTGAATGTTGTCCTTGGTCAGCTGCTAGTGCCACTCTTCAAACCGTTCGCCTCCTGCACACACAAATTTCTTACCTGGAATGTTATTTTTTTGGTAGCGCTCACTTCGGTGCACAATCTGTGAGCTAAAAGTGCTATATATCAGGTTTCACAAGAATAGAGTGATCCTCTGCATTCATCCCAAGTTTCTTTCTAAGGTGGTTTCCATTTTTCACCTCAGGTAGTCTGTGGCTGAGCTCTGGGTTATGCCTTCCTTAAAAAATGGAACTGTTTTTCAGATGGTTGCTTTTAAAAATCCGTAAGGAATCTGATTTTCATCAATTGCCCTTCATTTTCCATGCATATAATGTCTGCAGTCAAGTTTTGTTAGTTTCACCATAGATACATATTTTAGAAAATTATAAAGAACATACAAAATGCTATGCCTAATCCAGAAGTCTGCATAGCTCCACTTCTTAGCTGAATTAATTTCCAGAGGCAGCTTCACAGCATGTCATGGCAGTGTAGGGTAGCAGTGGCAGGAACAGCATGCAGAACTCACTTTCAGGAAAGATGTGAGCTAAATACAAATGCAATGCAATGTGTGCCTTCGAGTCAGTCCTGGCGACTCAGAAGCTCCTGGGTTTTCTTGACAGTGTCACCCACCGGAAGTAGATTGCCAGGCCTTTCTTCCAAGGCAATGGAGGGTTAAGTGACTTGCCCAGGGCCACAAGGAGTGCTAGTGGGAATCGAACCCTGGTTACTTGGTTACCAAGCCAGTGTTCTAACCACTAGGCTACTCCTCCACTCCAAATACAAATACCCACATGGAAATTGGATCAAGTGGAGCTGTCCCCAAGGTTTCTGTTCTAGGACCTCTGCTATTTAAAATATTTGCAAATAATCTGGAGATATGAAATGACAAATGAGGTGTTCAAATGTGTAGCTAACACAAGATTCTTCATCGACAAGCAGGAAGTAAGTCCTTACATATGGGTGATGTCCCTGACGGTGCCCCGCACGGGAACGCTCCCCAGCTTCTATTAGAAGCTTAGGGAGGCTCCATCATGCCTGCACACCACCTTCCTGCCTGCTGCCATGGCACCATCATCTCCAGTCTTTCATTTCCTGCAGAGCTCAAAAGACATGTTCCAGTATCACTCTCCACCAGTAAATGCTTCTTCCCTTCAGAGGTGCTTAAATGCCGACATTTTTTTCTGCTTTAGTTTCCTGCCTGCCGTTGCATTCTTTTTGAATAATTTTTTTTTCTCCCTTTGCATTTTTTTTCAGGTATTATCCAGCAGCACTGTTGCCTTGGTTGGGCACCATTAAGGTGTTTGATTTTGCCACAGCTATATTTCCAAATGTTTCCCAAAAATCGACCAGTGGGTTTAAAAAGTGGACCAAGTGTGCTTGGACCATCTTGGTCACAGACAAGCACAATTGGTGCTTCTAGTGTCTAGGAACCCAATCATCAGCCGCCTTGTAATTTGTTCTTGCAGATGACAAGGAAGAGCCTCAAGGATCATGAAAATAGCGGGAAACTCTTTTCAGCACTCCACAGCCTGGTCCATCATCGGCCTCTATGCCTTCGAAGGCAGTCCAAGACGTTGGAGGGACATTGACATCGAGGGCCTTGAGCTCAGTCTGAGCCAAGCACCCGCACCGCCCTGGACCCATCTGTCCTCAGTTGGCCGCCTGGCAAGGAGGGGAACAGACATCGCCCCCATCGATGCCGCAGGGTACTTGGACCGAGC
Source organism: Ichthyophis bannanicus (assembly GCA_033557465.1). Lineage (NCBI taxonomy): Eukaryota > Metazoa > Chordata > Amphibia > Gymnophiona > Ichthyophiidae > Ichthyophis > Ichthyophis bannanicus. The sequence continues at coordinate 141,336,351 of CM066040.1, forward strand.
ATGAGAAAAGACTGACTTCTCTTCCTTCCTGCTGAGAAATTGGAGCAGTTTCTCCCCTAGTGGGCCATGACAAGGACTGCTCAATGTTCCTGGTCTGGGCAATCTTATGACTCCTTCGAGACAGCATTGAGAGTGGCTGCAATAGGCTTTAGGACCTAGAGACTCACTTGACTCCAGTCCTTTGACTTGGAACAATCTTTTCAGAACAAATTGGTGGATGTACTGTGCCGCGGTGAGAATACATTTGGTGAACAGGTGGAGGAGAAGGCTGCTATTATAGAGAAGCAATGTGGGAGGAGTGGCCTAGTGGTTAGGACAAGGTACTTCAGGCCGGAGGGCCGGGGGTTCAAGTCCCACCTGGGGACAGCAATCTCAGGCCGGAGGGACTGGGATTTCTAGTCCTATAGGTACTTCTTGCGGTCTTGGGCAAGCCACCTAACCCTCCATTGCCCATGTTCCCTGTAAGTATTAGCGTATGTGTGTCATATCCCCTCGTGTTAAATGTATCTCCCAATTGACCATTTTGACCCGGTGAAAAGTGGGATATAAATACAGCTAAATAAATAAATAAATAATAAATAAATATCACGCTTACCAAACTCTCCAGGTGCACAACTGAACCTGCTTTACTGTAGGAAGTACCAAGGAGGGGGCCAGAAGTAGACTTGCTACTCATGCAGGCATCAATACTTGCCTGGACCCCAAACCTTCCAGCAGAAACAGCAGGCCCCTCACCAGAACCAGTGCAGAAAAAAAGCTCCAGAAGCCCCAGCCAATCCCACAGCCAACGTCCAGGGCGTGGCTTTGACTGGTTCCTCTGTAGCATAGCCAGTCTACTAGGGGTAGCTGTGCTGAACCCTCTGGTAGAGGGAATGCTCAATCTCTATGCCCAGAGATGGCCCCTCATAACCTCACACTCCTGAGCACTACAAACTGGAGCAGATACAGGTTGCGCCTCTCCGAACTACCTCCAAGCTGGGTGCATTGGCCTGCCCCCCCCCCCCCTCCCCGCGCATCAGGAACTGCTATAGAGAGAAATCTCCATTATCCTCGCCGACCTGGCGATAGAGCTTTTTCACAGGAACAAGTGGGGCAGGGCTTTTTCTCAAAGTACTTTCTGGTTCCCAAAATAGGGAGTTCCATCCCATCCTGGACCTCGGGGACCTAAACACTTATTTGATGAGAGAGAGGTCCAAGATGATTTCTCTAGGCACCCTGCTCCCATACCTTGAAAGAGGAAATTGTCTATGCTCCCCGGATCTAAAAGATGCATATACCCCTATGCCGATTCATCCTATCCACAGGAAGTATCGCAGATTCGTCCTGGGAGGGCAACACTTTCAGTATTGAATGCTGCCTTTTGGCTTAGCTGTGGTCTAGCTGCGGCCCCTAAGTCTTCATGAAATGTCTTGTGGTAGTGGCAGCCAACCTCCCAATACTGGGGGTGTTAATCGTCCAGGTAAGGGAAGACTGGATAATAATAATTTTAAAAAAAAACCCACTCTGGGGGGAGTTCGGAACTCCACACGACTGACCATTCAAGTGCTGGAGCTACTTTGTTTCACCTTCAGCCCACCAAACAGCTAGAATTCATAGGAGACCCTGCTCAATATAATTCAGGAGATGGCTTTCCTCCTGCAGGACTGGCTTCAATGGCTGACAGTCTTGATTCGGGACACTCAACTGAGTCGCCGAGTGATGGTCCGCAGGATGCTAACTGTCCTGGGTCACATGGCATGCTACCACTCTGGCACATCTTCAGATGAGGTGGAACTCAGTGGTCCCCGACCACGGGTCACCTCCGGGATTGAGTGTATTTTACCATTCTCCAGGACCAAGCAGGAAGTCAGTCCTCACATATGGGTGTCATCGGCGCCGATGAAGCCCCAGTGTGGAGCATTTCCCCAGCTTTCTAAGAAAGCCTTTGGGAATGCAGGCACGCATGCGCGGTTCCTTTCTCGCCTAAAGGTGCCATCTTACCTCAGTCTCTTTTTTTCCGTGAAGCCCACCGGACGTGTGTCCTGCTCTCCCGGTTAAAATTAGATTTTTTCGGCGATTTTCGCTATTTTTTTCTCCGGTTCGACGCCGGTTCCCCTCCCGCCGGGTTCGGTACACCGGTATCGAGCCCGATTCTTCTTTTTCTGTTTTTGCCCTTCGTGGCTGGCGTTCGTGCTCTTTTTTTCCATTTTTCCCTGGAAGGCCGGTCCTTTGACTTCGCGGGGACTCTTTTTTTCCCCAATGGCTTCCAGCGGTTTTAAGAAGTGTGATCGGTGTAAGAAACTGATGTCTCTCACCGACACACACGACTGCTGCCTTCGGTGCCTCGGCCCCGACCACGACCCTAAGTCATGCGGGCCATGCGGAAAGATGTCTTCCAAGGCACTTCGAAGTCGTCAGCAGCAAAAAGAAAGGCTTTTCTCGGACTCAGCCTCCGGCCGGGCCCGGACCTCGTCTAAGGCCTCGACATCTCGGGATTCCGATCCCGAGCGCCGTCGAAGCTCCTCGGACAGGGGATCCCCCGACCGGGAACACAAGAGGAAGAAGCGGCTCGCGAGGGCATCGTCAGAGGAGGTCCCTGGCTCCTCGAGGGCCAGGTCTAAGACCCCCGACCGTCGCCCCGGGCCCGTGGAACACGAGAAGCCTGCAAAAGTTCCTCGCGTGGAGCCGGAGTCTGCTGGACACGTAAGCCCCGTAGTCCTCGGACTCTCCTCCCAGGGAGCCGACGTCGGGCCCGGTGCCGCCAGGGCACGAGTCGGTGGCTGCTGCGTCTCCTGAGCTGAGTCTCAGGATGACAGCCTTGGAGAGCAGATTGTCTGCCTTCATGGAGCAGCAGCGGGCACTGATGGCCAGCCTGTCTGGCGCATCTGCCCCGACCACGGGGACATTGACTTCAAAGTCGACCCCAGAGACCGAGCCGATACTCAAGTCCATTGTGGCTCGGAGTCGACCTCAGTCGTGGTCTCCCTCGACCTCCCATTCGGGACCGAGGGTGTCGACGCCGGTGCCTCCGGCTTCGGGGCGGGTGCTCCAGGGCCCCACGGGGTCGGACCCTGACTCCTCCTCAGACGAGTCAGCTTGGGAGACGGAGGACGAGGAGTCTCCTGATACCTTTAAGACTCGGTGCGTCCCTTCGGACTCACCGCAGTCTGAGCCCTGGAGTAGGTCCCCCCGGAGGATACTCGGTTCTCGGAGTTTGTCCGGGATATGACCGCTGCCTTGGCTATTCCAGCGGACCCCGAGGAGGAACCACGAGCTGAAGAGCTCGAGGCCCTACAGTATGATTCTCCTCCAAAGGAGGCCTTTACTGTTCCGGTTCCTCCGATGCTGGAACGGCTCCTCTTCTGTATGTGGGAGGCACCGGCCTCGGCACCGGTTCTCAGCAAGCGAGTCGATTCGATCTGTCGACTCCGAAAGAGCCCTGGTTTTTCAGAAGGCGCAGCTACCGCACCAGTCTATGGTTGTGGAATCGGCCATGGATCGTCTGAAGAGCCAGAAGATGCACTCCGCGGTGCCCCCTGGCAGGGAGGCCCGGAACCTCGATGGCCTCGGTAGAAAGTGTTTCCAGGGCTCGATGCTTGCTTGCCGTGTCCAGTCCTACCAGCTGTACATGGGCATGTACTTGCGGGATCTGGCCAAGGAATTGGCCGGGTTCTCTGCTGGTCTCTCCGGGGAACCCTTGCAGAGTTTTAAGTCCTTGTCCTTGGGGATTCGGGACTGCTCGAAGTTCATGTCCCGCGCCGCCTACGATGGCTTTGAGGCTTCAGCTCGAGTTGCGGCAGCCGGCATTGCGGCTCGACGCCAGGCGTGGCTGCAGTCATCGGACCTCGAGCCATGGGTTCAGGACAAGTTGGTCGATGTCCCTTGCCGAGGTGAGAACCTTTTTGGCAAGCCCATGACCGAGAAGGCCGCTCAGCTCGAAACTGAGCACCTCACACGGACAAGGCTGTCAAGGAAGACCTCTGCCCCTTCTCATAAAAAGAAGGGCTTGGGTAAAAAGCCCTTTTACCCGAGGAAGGGCACTGCCTACAAACAGTACCCGCAATATCAGGTTGCCAAGCTGCCCCCCAGGGTCAGCAAGCCAAGGGCCAGGGTAATGGGCCCCGTAGGCAGAGGACCCCCAAGCCTCAGGCCCCTGCTACCACTCAGCAGGGTGGGGGTTTTTGACTCCTTGAGCGTAGCCACTCCACTGCTCTCCCAACCCTGCACAGGAGGTCGCCTCGCCCTCTTTGCCCATCAGTGGCCCCTTATCACCGGGGACAGTTGGGTGCTGGAGATAGTCCACAAGGGCTATGCCCTCCATTTTCACCAACTGCCTCCACCATATTTTCCAGGGGAGCCTCCAAGGCCTCTCCTGCACACAGACCTTCTTCTACAAGAGCTTCATGGTCTGTTGGTGGGCAGGGCGGTGGAGCCTGGGCCTCCCCACTTGCAAGGTCACGGTTTCTACTCCAGGTATTTCCTGGTGCCCAAAAGAACCGGTGGCATTCGACCCATTCTGGATCTCAGGAACCTCAACAAGTTCCTGGTGAAGGAGAAGTTCAAAATGCTTACTCTTGGGACACTTCTGCCCTACCTCCAGCAGGGAGATTGGCTATGCTCCTTAGATCTAAAGGATGCGTATACTCACATCCTCATTCATCCAGACCACAGAAATTACCTCAGGTTCATTGTGGGAGGAAACCATTATCAGTACAGAGTGCTGCCTTTTGGCCTCACCTCCGCCCCCAGAGTCTTCACAAAGTGCCTAGCAGTGGTGGCGGCGGCCTATTTATTTATTTATTTAACTGTATTTATATCCCGCTTTTCACCGGGTCAAAGCGGCGTTACATTCAGGGTGGGGAAATTAAGTACGAGAAATCAGGGAATTTTTGTCTTCCCCTATCTGGACGACTGGCTCATCAGGGGTCAGACATCTCAGGAGGCCAGACAAGCCACCCTCAGGACTATTGCTCTTCTACAAAACCTGGGGTTTGTCATAAACCTTGCAAAGTCCACTTTGCTCCCCTCCCAGAACTTGGAGTTCATAGGAGCAAGGCTGGACTCTCTGCTGGCAAAGGCATTCTTGCCAAAAGAAAGGGCCCAGAGACTGATAAGCTTGGCAAGCCAGTTTCTCAGCAGGTCACTTGTCTCCGCCATACTCTGCCTGAGGCTTTTTGGCCACATTTATTATTTTATTTATTTATTACAGGCTCTTATATACCGCTCTATTCAGAATCAGCGCGGTTCACAATATAACATACCATAACAACAAACTGTTAGGTTTTACAGAGAACAAGGTCAGAGAACTTGGATAAAACATGGGACGTCATTACTGCAACTATTTACAAGAGTATTTACAAGAGTATTTACAAGTATACATAACAGGATTTGTTCTTAGTTTGGGTAGTGATTAAGATTGGTTAGTTGGTCAAGTAATATTGGGGGAAGAGGTGGGATTTGAGTGCCTTTCTGAAAAGGGATAGATCAGTGATAGCACGAATCTCTGGGGGTAGAGCGTTCCAGTACTTAGGGGCATAGAATCTGAAGGCCCTGTTAGATGTCACTGACAGTACATGTGACTCCCAGTGTCAGGCTCCATATGAGACCTGCACAGTGGTGCCTTCGGACTCAGTGGTCACAGGCCACAGGCAGCCTCAGAGACAGGATAAAGGTGTCCAGACAATTTCTGAACTCCCTCACCTGGTGGCTGCACCTGCCCCATCTACTAAGGGGGGTGCCTTTTCAGATTCCAGGGTACACAGTAGTGCTGACCACAGATGCCTCCCTGCAAGGCTGGGGAGCTCATTGTCTGGGCAAGTGCACCCAGGGCCTGTGGTCTCCTTGGGAAGCTGCACAGCAGATCAATCTCCTCGAACTCCGAGCTATTCGATTAGCACTAAAAGCTTTCACTCCTACCCTGGCTCACCAGTATTTCCTGATTCAGACAGACAACCAAGTTGCCATGTTTTATGTGAACAAACAGGGCGGGACTGGGTCCAGGATCCTTTGTCAGGAGGCTCAGGACCTTTGTTCATTTGCCCTCAAGCACAACATGCTCCTCAAGGCTGTGTACCTTCCAGGTCAGGACAACTACCTGGCAGACAGGTTAAGCAGAATACTGCAGCCCCACGAGTGGCAGCTGCATCCTTCAGTAGTTCAGAAGATCTTCCTAAAATGGGGTCTCCCTTTGATAGATCTCTTTGCCAGCCCAATGAACAAGCAACTGCCAAAGTTCTGCTCCAGGCAACCGCATCCTCTGCGGTTAGCAGCGGATGCTTTTCTGATGTCCTGGTCTCAGGGCCTCCTTTATGCGTTTCCTCCCACGCCCTTGGTGGCCCGAACTCTCTTCAAAATTCTTCAGGACAAGGCTTCGGTCCTGCTGGTGGCTCCCAGGTGGCCGAGACAGCCTTGGTTTCCACTTCTGCTTCAACTGGCAGTGGATCCCCCACTGCCTCTGGGGTTGCAACCCGACCTTTTGTCTCAGGATCAGGGTTCCCTTCTGCACCCCAATCTCAAAGCTCTCAATTTGATGGCCTGGAGGCTGCAAGGGTAGTTTTGGCTCCCTGGGGCCTGCCTCAGGAAGTTGAAGAGGTTGTCCTAGCCTCTAGGAAACAGTCCACTAGGAAAACCTATGCTCTCAAATGGAAAAGGTTTTCTGTGTGGTGTCAGCTACATACAGAGGACCCTTTCTCTTGTACTGTGCAGGTAGTGCTTCAGTACTTACTGCACTTATCTAATCAGAGACTTAAGTCCAATTCTGTTCGGGTCCACCTCTCAGCTCTAGCAGCTCACCACTCTCTGGTGGAGGGACGTTCTCTGTCTGGTCACCCCTTGGTGTCCCGCTTTCTTAGGGGCTTGCTTTTGCTCAAGCCTCCCATCTGTCGTCCTGCCCCTGAGTGAGAGCTGAATGTGGTCTTGCAGCAGCTGACTCGCCCACCTTTTGAGCCGATGGCTACTTGCCCTCTCCGCTTCCTGTCCTGGAAGACGCTCTTCTTGATAGCCCTTACCTCGGCTAGGTGAGTAAGTGAGCTTCAGGCCCTGATCTGTGATAGGCCTTACACCCGGATTTATAGGAACAGGGTAGTCCTTAGGACTCATCCAAAGTTCCTCCCTAAGGTTGTCTCCTCTTTCCACCTTAACCAGGAGGTGGTTTTTCCAACATTCTTCCCTAGGCCTCATGCAAGCCAGGCTGAAGCAGTCCTGCACACCCTGGACTGTAGGAGGGCCTTATCCTTCTACCTTGACCGTACGCAGGGGCATAGAAGGGCTACTCAGCTCTTCGTATCCTTTGACCTCAATAAGTTGGGGTTGGCTGTGTCCAAGCATACCTTGTCCATCTGGGTGGCTGGCTGTATCACCTGGGCTTATAAGGCGGCTGACCTTCCTTTGCAGGGTAGGGTCACGGCCCATCATGTCCGGGCAATGGCTGCCTCAGTGGCTCATCTCCGCTCTGTGCCCTTGGTAGACATCTGCAGGGCTGCAACTTGGTCTTCAAGCCAGACATTTGCGGCCCATTACTGCCTGGAGAGGGAGTCCCGTAGGGACAGTGCTTTTGGCCAAGCAGTACTCCGGAATCTCTTTGAGGTTTAGGCAACTCCTGCCGTCTGTTGGGCTACTGGTGGAGGTTGTGTCCTTGAAAAGCCTTTCTTCGCTGCTGGGACTAGAGGGAGTTCTCTTGTTCAGCCTGGGTTCCTCGGTAGCCCAGAGCTTGGGAGTCACCCATATGTGAGGACTGACTTCCTGCTTGGTCCTGGAGAAAGAGTAGTTACTCACCTGTAACAGGTGTTCTCCAGGAGCAGCAGGAATCAGTCCTCACAACCCTCCCTCCTCCCCTTGGAGTTGCAGTTGTACATAGTTTATTTTTCATTTTTGTGTGCTGTTCTTAGCTATGTCATTTGACTGAGGTAAGATGGCACCTTTAGGCGGGAAGGAAACCGCGCATGCGTGCCTGCATTCCCAAAGGCTTTCTTAAAAAGCTGGGGGAATGCTCCGCTGGGGCTTCATCGGCGCCGATGACACCTATATGTGAGGACTGATTCCTGCTGCTCCTGGAGAACACCTGCTACAGGTGAGTAACTACTCTGTCCCCTGGTCCAATCAATGCATTGGTGGATGATCTCTCGAAATTTTCTCAAGGGTCTCAAGGCCTCTCCCAGAAGATCTTGATAACAGATGCATTCAAGTTGGGGGGCTCATTTGAGTGTCTTCCACACTCACGGCAACTAGTCTGTCCAAGAGTCTTCGTTAGATCAACTTCCTGGAATTGAGGGCCATAGCAAATGTTGTAAAGGCCTTCTGGGATCAGCTGGCCAACCAAATTGTCCTCATTCAGACAATCAAGTCTCTCTATTCTGTGTCAGCAAGCAGGGGGGCACTGTCTCATATCTTCTGTGCTGGAAGCCAGTCAGGTTGTGGAGGTTCGCCATCACTCATGGCATGCAGCTGAGGGCCACATCTGCCAGGAGACCAAAACACTCTGACAAACAGACTGTCCCAGATCTTTCAGTCACACAAATGGACACTGAACAGAGACGTATTGACCCACATCTTTCCAAAGTGGGGCACTCCCTCAATCTACCTGTTTGCTACTCCACGAAATGCCCAGGTAAATTGGTTCTGCTTCAGAGTGGGATCCCACAGTGGCCTTGCATCGGACCTTTTCCTCCTGCATTGGGGGGGGGGGGTCTTCTGTATGCTTACTCTCCAATATATCTCATAGCGAAACCCTGAAGAAGCTCAGGACAGAGAGAGATCTGATGATACTCATCATGCCATACTGATCCAGAAAGCCCAGGTTCCCGCTCTTCCTGTTGCAGCTATCCATGCAAGAAGTGGGGATTAAAACCATAAATAAGGGAATAAAACCAGACACTTCTAAAAACCAAAAGAAAACCACTCAAAAGAACTAACTAGCTCAATTAAAAGTAAAACAATATGAAAACTTAAAACAAACAACGGAAGCACGCAAAAAGAGGGGGATGGGAAGGGGCTGAAAAAAAAGGGGGGGGTGAAAGGATGTTACAGCCTGCCTATTTTCAACCCAGCAATTTGTCCATTTCCTTTAATAGATATATTTTATAATTTTTTCAATGATGAATATGGTTGTTACAGCCTGCCTATTTTCAACCCAGCACTATTGTTGTTTTTTTCACGTAATGATGGTGTATGTGCCGGTGTTATACTATTTAACTGAGAATTTGGTTTAGAGAAAGGACTGATTTTGACATGTTAAGTTTTGTAGTTTGATCCCTTTTAGGGATATGTCGTCACTCCTTCTTTTACGTCACGTTTAGACTGTATTTAACCCAGCGCACATGCGCGGGCGTTTTTACAAATTGAAAGTGAAAGCAGCTGTTTCACGGTGGTCTGCTGATAACGCGCTTTGTATCAGTGGTATGAAATTTACCCCCTCTTTTAACAACAAGGATCTTTGAAGTGTTTCGAGCCTTCAGATGTTAAGGTAATTTTGCTTGATTTTTTCCTTCAGGGTGTTTGGATTTTTAGCAGTTTCCTCCAGTGTTTTTTGTCAATTGCCGGTAATATTTTGGTATTGCATTTACTGTGCCGTTTCACCACTTTTTAACGTTACTTTTTTATGTTTTAGTTAGTGAAAGCTAGTGGTTGGCTCCTTGAGTCCTGTTGTCGTGAGTAAAAAGTTTATTTGAAAGATTTGCTTTTTGGTCTTTATTTTTCACTTTGCCTTCTATGGATAAGCTCTATAAGTAATGTGGGGTTCATCGTCGTTTGTTTTTTTTGTTTTTAGAGGTCTGTCTACGACCACTTTAGTAGGCCAATGATAATATACCATTTAATACACGAGGTTATTATGTACAACCCTTTTATTTTCATTTTTACTGGTCTCTTGCTTCCTCTTCTATTTTTGGTCATAAGGAGCGTTTTTTTGGGCCTTTCTCCTTTTTGTATGATATGCCCTAACTTTTATGCTTCCCCAATTTGTTTTTCAGAAGTTTATGTGATTTACTTCTTGATACAATTAATTCTCCCCTTTCAGGCTCACTCCTTTCTTCTTTTTTTTTCTCTCCTTATGCCCACCATTTGTTTAGCACAAGAATTTTATTTCATCGGTGAGGTAAACAAAGATTGTTTTATACTTTTCTGTACAATGGTTCCCTTCCCCTTATTGTCACACTCTAGTTTTAATGCATGTCATCATATGTGTTTAATTTATTTTGTACAATGTCATAGTTCATTTATAGTTATTTATCCTGATTTGCATTGTCTATTTATCTTTTTAAATATATATTTTTTTCAAATATTTTTGTTCATATTATGGTATTTGTTATATAATGTAGTGAGTTATTTTAGTATAGTGTTCCAACACTTTTAATTTGGTTATATAATTTGATACATATTTAAATGTTTTTACTTGTTATCCTTTTTTATAATTATGTTTAGTTTTATGATATTGATTTGTATATTCTTTGTGATGTTTTATCTATTTTATTTTCTTGACCCTAGTTTGCCTTTTACCCCTGATGAAGTTTTAAATGAAACACGGCCTGTGTCGGGTTTTATTGGCAAGACAAATAAAGTTCTTTGATACATTTTACTCCTAGGTTTTCCATACCACGTTTTCTGACTAGTTTCCCAAAAAGGTACATAGGTTCCACAATGCCTGTCATGTGGTAAGCAATGGATTTCCCGGGTCCTCTTTAATAATGGTTTATGGATCTTTCTTCCAAGAACTTGTCCAAACCTTTTTTATAAACCCAGCTACACTAACAGCTTTTACTACATCCTCCAATAAATCCAGAGTTTGATTACGTGTTGAGTGAAAAAGTTTTTTCTCTTATTAGACTTAAATGGGTTACATTGTAATTCATTGCGTGTCCTCTAGTCTTTCTAATTTTTGATGGCGTAAACAACTGATCTACGTTAACCCATTCCACTTCATTCATTAATTTATAGACCTCTATCCCCTATCTCCCCTCAGCCTTCTTTTTTCAAAGTTCAAGAACCTTAACTTTTTAAGCCTTTCCTCATAGGGGTTTCCTTCCATTCCCTTTACCATTTTGGTGACTCTTCTCTGTACCTTTTCTAATTCTGCTATATCCTTTATAAGATATCGTGACCAAAATTGCATACAGTATTCAAGGTTCATCCACCATATACCAGATTCCACCATAATCGAGTGGTTCTTTGAACGCACCCTAAATTCCTTCTGGAGTTGGTTCAATCTCAACCAGTCCATAGTGCTACCTACATTTTTTCCTAGGTCTCATGCTTACAAGGGAGTTGTGGTTTTGTAGCTGTTTGATTGCAAGCGGGCCTTAACCTTCAATGTAGAGCAGACAAAGGACCATAGGAAGTCCGTCCAACTTTTTCTTTTGACCCCAGCAAGCTGGGGGCTGCCGTTTCCAAATGTTCTTTTCATTTGGCTAGCAAACTGCATCTCCTTTGCTTATGCCCAGGCAGGCCTTGATGGTCATGTCACAACTCACAATGTCCGAGATATGGCTGTGTTAGTTGCCAACTTGTGCTCAGTCTCCATGGAGGAAATCTGTGGCTCTGGAACATAGGCGTTAGTCTACACTTTCACGTCTTACTGCCTGGAAGGGTATTACTCCTCGTGATTGGAAGCTGATTTTGAGTGATGGGTTTCTATCAGCCAATCTCTAGTTCCTTATCGGTCCTACAGTTCAGTCCTCCACCACTGGGTAGTGCACCTCCTCCTGCAACATGGAGACTGGACAAGTCAAACTTGTGACATCACCGGGTATATCCTGCTGGTCTTCTCCCATGATCCCCCAGTGTGTCCAGTCTCCATGCAGCATGAGGACATAGTGAGCCTAGGTGCTGGGCTCACTTGAGAAGCAGTTTAGGAGCAGTTAGTCAGGATTTGATTTACCTTGCATTTCTTTTGCCCTTCTTTAGGTATAATCCTGTAAATTGAATTCATTTTCATTTTCATTTAATTTCATTTACTTTTACTTTATTTATTTTCACCTAGTCTGCCTTAGTGTAAAGAGGGGTTCTGTCCCTTTTCAAAGTTCACGCTGCCAGCTAGCCTCTCTGCTTGGGATTCTTCGGTCTCTGTGCCCGGTGATGATCTCTCCCCCAGGACTGTACGGGGGAGAGCTCTGTGGAACACCTGCATTTTGGCAGTGTCCATGTGGCAGATTCCCATCGCGGCGGGAGCCTCAGGCCGTTCGAGGTTCTTTAGCCGGTGGGCCGGGGCTCGCAGCGTCTGCTACTTATTTTTTTTTTTTTTTTTTTTTTTTTTTTTAACTTTTTATTTATCAAATTTCAAATTTATACAACAAGCAAATCAACTTGTACAGAAATGATGTACATTTGGAGAAATAATAAAAAGAAAAAATGCATACATCTAATACTTGCCAAATTACATCTTTAGCTCACCAAAATGGGGGTGCAGCCGAAGCATTAAAGGAGAACCCACAATTCAAATAATACAGTGATAGGAATTTAGACAGCGAACATACCGGACAATGATCCATATTCATTCATGAAGAGAACTTAAAGGAGAAGAAGCTGCTGCATGTGAGGCAACAAAAGATGACAGTTCTACTGGCTGAAAAAACACAGATTTCTGCGAACGAAATTGTACTATGCATCTACAAGGGAACCTCAACACAAACGAGGCCCCCATCTGAAGCACAGCTGATCTAAGCAAAAGGAAGGCTTTCCGTCGTTTCTGCGTTTCCCGCGTCTGCTACTTCTGGTGGCGCGAGGCAGCAGCGTGTCTGGACAGCTCTTCACCCCGCAGCTACAGCGGGGTAACTGCTGCATCCCGACGCCACAAGGGAGTCTCTTGAGTCCGCATGGAGGGGCTCTGAGCTCTTGCCGCCTCTGTGGTGTTTGGCGCCAAACGGGCCTGCTTCGGATTGGCGCCATTTTCTCGGCAGGGCTGAGGCCTCGTGGCGGAGAGCGGAGCAGCCCCGCGTTTGAGCAGACGACGCTGTTCCACGCGGCTACACCCAGATAAGGACTTCCTTTTGCTGTTACTTTTAATTTTAATTCTAATTTTAATTTCCTTTTAATTTTAATTTCCTTTTAATTTCATGATAGTTTATAGTTCTTTGACTGCAATGTGATTGGTTTGGGTTTTACTTCTTGGGGGGTGCCTTTACCTTTGTCTGCATTCTGGCAGTTAGCGACGTCTGTCAGCAGCAGGTTTCCGTGCTAGGATTTGGCCATTCAGGGTCATCGGCGGCACAACCACCTACAAATTGAGCCCTTTCTGAAATTGTCATTTACATAAGGATGCTATTTCCATGTTTATACGCTTGGAAATTGTGCAGACAGCCTCTAAATGTCGTTATGCCATCTGCAAATTTGATCGCCATGCTTGCTGATCTCTTTTCCAGATCATTTCAGTGCAGTAGATGTTACCAGATGCCAGTTCCAGTGCAGATCCCGAGACATTCCACTATTTACGGGTCTCCTGTGAGAAAACTGGCCATTTAGTCCTATTGTGTTCCTGTTTTTGATCAATTTCCCATTCTATAATAGCACATCATCTCCTTCCTCAGGAGAAGTTCATAAGGGGCTTTGTCAAGTACCTTCTAAAACATCCAGATACATATCATTTGGCTTACTCACATGTTTATTAACCCTTTGAAAAGACAGCTTGGTGCTGCTTTTCAGAACAAGTTCTATCATTTAACTGACACTGAACTCAGATTCATTGGTCTGTAGTTTCCAAGATCGCCTTTGAAGCTCTTTAAAACAAACAAACAAAAAAAAAAACCAATTAGTGTTACATTAGTAACTCTTCAATCTTTAGAGATCATTAATACTAATGTTATGATTGAGTCTGGCTGATATTATGAATGATCACTATTAGACAAAAATTAGCTAGGTTAAGACACTTTGATTTGGTTTTCTGCACTATGTTATCAGAGCGCAGCTTGCCCATTTGGCGGGAACACTGCCCATCTGGGGAAAGGCCCCTGCTGGGGATCGTGAGAAGTGTTGCTGGATGGCACAGTCCGGGGCTTAGTGTTCCAGGGTCCTGGAAGGGTTGATAGCGGCAGTCAGGCCTCCCTGTCTTTGCTATGACGGTCACCTAGGTTCAAGCGTCCTGTGTTTTGGGTGACAGGAGTGGGACACCTGGAGATGTGGTGCTGGATGTTGGATAGGCTCATACTTCTTAGGTGCACTCTCCTTGAGTGCGTTTGCATGTCCGTGTTCCGTCTGTGATCTCATGCTCAGGTGATTGTTGCAGCAATGACAGAGATCGCTTGGGATATCGTGAGCGAGGTTGTCATGGTGTTGCATGGGGTTGCCAATGCAAGACGGGGCCATCCTGAGGAGTTTGGGCCTCAAGTCATCAGCTTTCCCTTCGGTGGCCCGGCTGTCCAGGAGGCGCCGGTCCAGTTCTTCTCTGCCTCTTCTCAATGTGGGCAGGGGGGCTGGCAGATCTGGAAATTCACGTCCACTGCACGTTCTACTGTTTTAACCTCTGTCTTGGGGTTCTGAGGTCATATATTCCCAATCATTTGTTTGGTGGGGTGCTGCTGTCTGTTGTGCAAGACAAGGTGGTCAACAGTCGGAGGCTGTCGTCTATTCCCCTTACCCCTGAAGGTGCTCACAATTTAAGTTTTTTGTACCTGCGGAGGTGTGTGTATGTTAAAGGCTAGCAGGCGCACCTGTGGGACCAGAATCCTCGGTTCTTCCGACCTTCCGTTGAGGTGCGCGTGTGGGGTTTACTCCCTTGGTCAGCTAGCAACTTGCTTCACCCATTGGGCCTTCCCTTTCCTCAAGGCATCGTTGCGTCCCACTTCTTCGTGGGGGCTCGCCGCAGGGCCTGGAGTTATGCTCAGCCGGTTCCAGCCAGGGCTGAGTCCTTGGGGGGAGGCTCCGATCCTAACGATACAGGGAGTGCTGGGATCCGTTCAACCAGGTTCCTTTGGGCCCAGCGTACGTCGTCTTTTGCTGGCCGGTTTAGGTCTTCGGGTCGTGGCGGTGCTCCGAGAAGACCAGTAGGCTGCACAGTGCTTGTCTTGGAGCAAGCGCGGGATATCTGTAGGTTCATATTCAAAGCCGTCCGGTTACATGTCCCTCCATTGTGGAATGCTGTTCTAGTAGGCATACTTCATATGCTGGGCTTACAAGTTGGCTTCCGCGCTGCTCGGCATCAGCCAAGGTGACTGCCGGTTTAGGCTGTGGAGTCAGCCTGGAGGAGGGGCCTTGCGTTCTCTGGACAATGCCCTGTTCGGTTGTGTGCCTTGTGGCCCTTATGGAGTTGTAAAAAGGGGAAAAAAAAAAATAATCAAACAGGAAAGCCTTCCTAATTGTCCCCACTTCTTTTTTATAAGGTTCTGTCCCTTTCTTCCGGGAGCTTGGCCGGAGCGTGGTTAGACTCAGCTACATTTTGGGGATCCTTTATGTACAAGGCGTTTTAGTGTACGCAGCACGCCCAGTGTTCCATCGTCTGACTGGAACGGTACGCGGTATGTCAGCCGTGGCAGGCGTTCACGGACACGGTAGCGGATCGAGCGCTGTAGGTGCTGTCTGAGATCTCCGGGATGGTGGCCTATTTCGATCGGCAGGGTGGAGTCGGTCGGGTGGTCAGGGTGGCCCGAGCGAAGGGACAGCGTGCGCGGTTGAAGCCTTGGGGCCTGCATTTCGGTGGGGACACTGTGGTGGCGAATGTCCTTAGTGGGGTCCGAGTGTTTGCCGGAGGAGTGAGATTGCATCAGGCGGTGTGCGCGCCGCGTGTGCTCAGATGCGGTCAGCCCATATTGGACCTCATGGCGACCTGTCAGTCTGCGGCGACGGTTCGATGTTTAGCAGAGGACATATGAGGCTACTGGATAGCGTCGACGCATTGGTACGGGGCCGTGGCCCGGTCCATTCTATGCCTTTCAGAGGTCATAGTGAAAATGGCCGACTAGGTCTGGTTGCTAAGATATGTGCTCTTCATTAGTCAGTGGGGACCATTACCAGTGTATTCTGCAACATTTGCGTGAGCTTGCATAATCTTTACTTGCAACCAATCGAAATACCTGTCCAAAACCAGTTGATGCAGTCACTACTTAAATTTGCCTCGCTTGACAGTAAAAAAAAACAAAACAAAACAAAAAAAAAAAAACAAAAACCATTTATTTTATACCGATAGGTCACTCACAGCATATTTTGGCGATTCCTCGTCCTGGTGTTAATCATGCAGATAATTTCTGCTCTAGTTGTGGTGATGTGACTTTTACATCACAAAAATGGCATATGACTGTGGCGGTTCAGAAAGCCTACAATTTATATTTTGGCTGCAGAATAAAAGATCAGGATAAAAGCTAGGCGCCACACATATGCTGCAATACATGTGTAGCAGATCTCAGGCTGTGGATGGATGAGAAAAGACCATCAAAGTCTTTTGCGGTTCCAATGATCTGGAGAGGGCCCATGGATCACGTCGGCGATTGCTCCTTCTGCATGGTTTCTCCAATTCCGGAGGGCATATCCAGGTGATGTAAGCGGTTGGATTACTGGCATTGCGTCGTGGGCGTGGCTACCAGAGTCTCTTTCCTTTTCTGTCACACCATGTAAGACTCCACATCTTCTGAAACAACGCTGGACTCTGGGACACTTGACACCCTCTTATATGCCCTTGGTGGATCATGCTTGGTTTATTGCAACTCATTGCTTCGCTGCATTCCACATTCTCAATTAAAAAGACTCCAACTGGTCCAGGACATAGCTGTAGAGCTACTTTGTGTTGCAAAGAATAAAGCCCTTAAGAGGTGTGACAAATAGGGTGTTTGACGCTGGTGGTTTTTTCCATTTCCCTCATTTTGCTTCCCACCTCTGTCTGGATGGACCTCGGTTCCGTTCTCCCTCGTGGAATCCGGCTGTGCCTGTTTAGTTGTCGGTTTGGGACTTACGCAAGAACACTTTGCTTGTAACCTGCGTTCCTTGGACCTTAGGTGAGGTTCCGTTGCTTTCTGGGAGGTCTCTTCGCTGCCTGTCCCTCCGTGGAAGCGGGTTCTGCGGGAAAGCAGCGGTTGCTAACACTTGACACCCTGGTGGGGTCGAGAGCCAAGGGGGAGCTCAAGCGGATTTTTCAGGCGGAGCTCCGGTAGCCTTCTCAGTAGGTCTGTTTCTAGGGCGTTCAGTGTGTTTGCGATGGCGAGTTTGTCTTTCTGAAGCACTAGCGCTGCTTGGGGCAGAGTTCTGTGCTGTTTTCACCAGTGAAGAGGATCCAAGTGGGCTCTCGGTCGTGTCTTCCTGGTTGGCTTACCGCCTGTTGACGTGAGGAGCGGGCTGGGGTCGGTGCCTGCTCTGTTCGTTTAGGGGCCGAGCCGACTGGATAGGTCCCTCCCAATGATTACTGCTCTGGTACATCCCAGTGGTGGAGGACTGAACTGTAGGACCGATAAGGAAATGGAAATTACACTTACCTGGTAATTGATGTTCCTTGAGGGAATACAGTTCAGTCCTCATTCCCGCCCAGGGATGGATTTCAGACGCGAGGCGTCAGTTCCGAGTATGCTTTCGGATCCTAGAGTCGGCAACGGGCTCTGATTGGCAGGTAATCGCGAGAGCAACCTTTTCTGCCTATACTCTTCCTTAGTTCTCCTTCCTTCTAGCTCTCTGTCTTCCGCTGTTTGGTGCGCAGGGGGACAGGGGCACGAAGGAGGGTGTTTTCGGCCTTTCTTTTTGGGGTCCTGTGATTTTAAAGTTGAAGTTTGAGCATAGCTTTGTATTTAGTACTTTAACTGGTTGTTTGTTTGCTCCTTTGAGTCTGCTTTGACAGTAGGTCACTGGGGGATCATGGGAGAAGACCAGCAGGATATACCTGGTGATGTCACAAGTTTGACTTGTCCAGTCTCCATGTTGCAGGAGGAGGTGCACTACCCAGTGGTGGAGGACTGAACTGTACTCCCTCAAGGAACATCAATTACCAGGTAAGTGTAATTTCCATTTGTTGCCCTTCTTTTTAAACAGCTAGCTGTTCGGCGTCTTTTGGCCAGTTTCTTGGTGGATTGTTTTGAAACACGTTTGGTAGCGCTTGATACAGGGGTTTCACCCCCCGAAACGTGCACGTCGCGCATATTATAAGATAAGTGCCTCTTTTTTCTTTACATGCTGGAAAGCATTCATGGATTTAAGCTACGTTGTCTAAACCTAAGTGGTTGAATAAAAGGGACATGTATTGCATTTGGGGGTGGGTTCATAGTGCCTCCTCCTTGTGATCTATGTCCAACAAAAAAGCAATAAGAATTCCGGTGGGATTGTTTACGGTATCTTTTTGATCTGATATCTCTTTTGATTACCGTTTGGGGTTATTGTGTTTTGCCTTTGGAAGGGTATTACTGACATGACACTAACTTTGGCCAATCCGTACTCCAGCACTTGTTTGGGGATTGAAATCTAACACTGTTCAGACTACCAAAAACAATTCTAATCAAAACCATGAATAACTAATTAATGAGAAAAAGAAATGCTGCGAAGTCCAGAACAGATGTGGCGTGATTTGCCTTTGCTGTACATAGTTGGCTTTGTGTGTTTTGCAGTTCGTTACCTCTGTTGGGCTTCTTGGCTGCTGCTTCTGTTTTTTTGTAGCCTGTAACTTGGGAGTCCCATATATGAGGACTTCCTGCTTGTCCACGGAGAAGAAGAAATTAGACCTTACCTGCTAATTGTCTTTCCTTGAGTCCTCTCCGAGCCAGTCCAGGAACCTTAGAGCGCATGAGGCAAAGCCTATCTCAGCTCAATTTACTTTTTGCCTTGCTCCGGTGTTGAAAGAAAACACAGAACAGGGGGGTGATACTGGAAGCTCCAGGGTTCACTGCTCCTCGCTGAATCGCCTGCGGCTCTGGTTACCGCTAGCAGCAGGAAACCGGCGATCGAGAGCTTACTCTCTCCTCAGTGCGCATTTTGGTCAGAGGTAGGTGCTTGTGCCGGTCCAGTGCTGATTGCGGCGTTTGCTTAGCGGGGGGTCGGTTTTTGGCTGGTCCGTGGTTTTGAAGTGCACCGGTGGTTTTATTTCAGTGTGCGGTGCTGGTTAGTGCGATCGGGGGCAATGGACGGCAAACTAGCTTCGGAGGTGCAGGAAGGGCCTCAGGAACCCGCGGAAGTGGCGGGAAAGTCGGCCATTTTAGTTGCCTCTGCTCTTTCTTCAGCGCGGTCCTCTAAATCAGGTAAGAAGAAAGAGAAGTCAAACCGAGCATCGGTGGCTGAGACAAAGGATCAGCAGAGGATCCCTGAGCAGGGAAACTTGCAGGCCTTATTTACTCCGGACTTCATTTTGGCCATGCATCATGCTTATTGCTTAAGGATGGCGCAGGCTGCAGAGGGACCTTTGACCTCCAAGGTGCTGGAGGTGCAGGAAGCTCTCCGGAAGGATTCAGACCCAGGGGAAGGGGTCTCTAAGGATAGGTTGCCTGCTGAGCCCGTGGGGGAGAGTCTCGGCCCGCAGGACTCTTTGCCGCCGGCGGCGGAGGAAGGAGAAATCCTGTCTGAAGCCAGTATGGATGCTTGGGCTTTAGGCCTTGAGGAAGGTGAGCTAGGAGCTGGCGAAGACCCGAATGTCTTCCGGGTATTTCGTAAGGAAGAGCTCGGTGCTCTTATCTCACAGTCCCTCGCGGCTTTGAACATTGTGGTTCCGGCAGCGCAGCAGGAGCCGCTAGAGGATCCTCTGTTGCAGGGTTTTAAGTGAGAACAGCGGTGTTTCCCTGTGCACAGAGTGATTAAGTAGATAGACTCTGAATGGGAATGCCCAGAGGCTACCCTCAGAGGCAGTCACACTGGCACGGCTATATCCGGTTCCACAGGAGGAGAGAGAGTTGTTGTGCATGCCGAAAGTGGATGCGTCGGTGGCGGCGATCACTAAGAAGACAACGATCCCGGTGGAGGGGGGTGCTGCCCTAAAGGATCTTCAGGACCGTCTAGAGGCGCTGTTGAAGCAAGCATTTGACGCCAGCGCTTTGGCCTTACAGACTTCTATTTGTGGAGCTTATGTGTCTCGGGCCTCTATTCGGTGGCTGCAAGGAGAGCCAGGTCCGGAGAGAACTGAGGAAGCTCCCTTGGAAGGGGCAAAGCTAGAATCGGCGGCAGCCTATCTGGCGGATGCCTTCTATGATTTGGTGCGGTTGTCAGCAAAGGCCATGGCATCTGTTGTTGCGGCTCATCGGTTTCTTTGGTTACGGAATTGGGCGGCAGATGCGTCCTCTAAGTCACGCCTCAGTAAGCTCCCCTACAAGGGCAAGCTGCTCTTTGGAGAGGCTTTGGAAAAGATTGTGAAGGACCTGGGGGACTCAAAAGGAGGACGGCTTCCAGAGGACCGTCCAAAAGTAATCAAGTCAGGTCCATTGCAGAGAGGTCAAGGTAGAGATTTTCGTAGGTTTCGTGGCTCGCGGTATGCCCCGTATCAGAGGTCGTTTTGTGGCCAGGGGTCAGTCCTTTCGAGGGGCCAGGGGATTTAGCAGAGGCTTTGGTTCCTCTCAGCAGAACCCCGGCAGGAAGCCGCAATGAAGGTCAGCAGGTCCAGGCGGAGATTCCCGTGGGGGGACGTCTGCGGGAGTTCCTCTCTGTCTGGGCCTCTATAACTGCAGACCGGTGGGTGCTGGAGATTATTCGAGACGGTTACGCGTTGGAGTTTGCCCATCCGGTGTCAGACACCTTTGTGCGGTCTCCCTGTGGGACTCAGGAAAAGCGGTTAGCGGTGCAGGTCAGGCTGCAGCAGTTGTTGCGGCTCCAGGCGGTGGTACCAGTGCCTACCGACCAGTGCGGCTCAGGTCGATACTCAATTTACTTTGTGGTTCCGAAGAAAGAAGGTTCTTTTCGGCCAATTCTGGACCTCAAACATGTCAACCGCTGCTTGAGGGTCCCGCATTTTCGGATGGAAACTCTGCGGTATGTTATTCGAGCGGTCCAGCCGCACAAGCACCTACCTCTGACCAAAATGCGCGCTGAGGAGAGAGTAAGCTCTCGATCGCCGGTTTCCCGCTGCTAGCGGTAACCAGAGCCACAGGCGATTCAGCGAGGAGCAGTGAACCCTGGAGCTTCCAGTATCACCCCCCCAATTCTGAGTTTTCTTTCAACACCGGAGCAAGGCAAAAAGTAAATTGAGCTGAGACAGGCTCTGCCTCATGCGCTCTAAGGTTCCTGGACTGGCCCGGAGAGACGATTAGGAAAAGATAGTTACTCACCTGTACAGGTGTTCTCTGTGGACAGCAGGAATAAGTCTTCACAACCCTCCCACCTCCCCGAGGAATTGTCTTCTACTACAACTATATTATCAGATGATGGTGCCACAGCGGCAGGTGGGAAGGAGGCACGCGGGCATGCTGGGGCTTCCCTAAAGCTTCCAATAGAAGCTAGGGAGCGTTCCTGTGCGGGGCTCTGTCAGGGACGTCACCCATGTGAAGATGTATTCCTGTTGTCCGTGGAGAACACCTGTTACAGGTGAGTAACTGCCTTTTCTCCAGGACCAAGCAGGAAGTCATTCCTCTTATATGGGTGACGGCACCGACGGAGCCCCCGTGCGGAGCATTTCCCCAGCTTTCAAAAAAAGCATTTGGGAATGCAGCATGCCTACGCGGTCCCCTTCCCGCCCAAGGGTGCCATCTTGCTCAGTCTTTCTTTTTCCACGGAGCCCAACGGACGTGAGTTCATGTCACCCGTGAAAAGTTCATTTTTTTCTGCAATTTTCACATTGTCTTATCCGGTTCGACGCCGGTTCCCCTTCGCATCTGGGCTCGGTACACTGGTATGGAGTCCAGAGTTTTGTTTTTCATTTTTTGTCCTTCGTGATTAGCGTTCACGCTCTTTTTGTGTTTTCACTGGCAGCCCGGTCTTTTGACCTTGCAGGGGCCCTTTTTCCCCCGATGGCTGCCAGCGGGTTCAAAAAGTGTGATTGGTGCAAAAAACTTATCTCTCACCGACACACATGACTGCTGCCTCCGATGCCTCGGGCCCGACCATGACCCGCTGGCCTGTGGCCCGTGCGGCAAAATATCGTCGAAGGCGCTTCGGAGCCGTCAGCATCAATGTGAGCGAATTTTCTCTGACTCCGCGTCCGGCCGGGCCCAGACTTCGTCAGAGGCCTTGACATCTCGAGAGTCTGACCCCGAGCGCCGTCGGGGTTCCTCTGAAAGGGAGTCTCCCACCCGGGAGCACAGAAGGAAGAAAAAGCTTGCGAGGGCGGTGTCGGTGGAGGCTCCTGGTTCCTCGAGGGCCGGTCACGTAGCCCTGACCGCTGCCCTGGGCTCTCGGAGTCTGAGAGGCCTTCCAAGCTACCTCGCGTGGAGCCGGAGTCCCCGAGTCACATAAGTGCAGTTGTCCTCGTGGACTCTCCTCCGGGCCCGACACCATCAGGGCCCGAGTCGGGGACTGCTGAGTCTCCTGAGCTTGGACTCAGGTTGACGGCCTAGGAGAGCAGCTTGGCTGCTTTCATGGAACAGCAGTGGGTACTTATTGCTGGTCTGACCGGTGCATCTGGCCCGACCACCGGGACCTCGACATCTAAGTCGACCCCAGAGACCGAGCTGATCCTCGAGTCAATCCTTGGTTAAGTTCCCCCTCGACCTCCCTTGCGGGGTCGAGGTCGTCGACGCCGATACCCTCGGCGTCAGTGTGGGTGGCACCGAGGCCCACACGGCCGGAGGAGTCTGATTGGGAGATGGAGGATGAGGAGTCCCTGGACACCTTCCGTACCTGGTGCGTCCCTTCAGACCTACCGGAGTCCAAGCCTCGGTTTTGGGCCCCCCCCCCCCCCCCCCCGGAGGATACCCGGTTCTCGGACTTCGTGAAGGACATGGCCAAAGCCTTGGCCTTCCCCACGGACGCTGAGGTGGAGCCTTGAGCCAAGGAGCTCAATGCCCTCCAATATGATTTTCCTCTGAAGGAAGCCTTTACTGTACCGGTTCCTCCGATGCTGAAACAGCTGCTCTTCCATATGTGGGAGGCACCAGCCTCGACGCTGGTTCTTAGCAAACGGGTTGATTCCATTGATTGAGTCTGTAAGAGCCCTGGGTTCCAAAAGGCGCAGCTACCGCACCACTCCATGGTTGTGGAATTGGCCATGCATCGTCTGAATAGTCAGAAGATGCACTCCTCGGTGCCTCCTGGTCGGGAGGCCCAGAACCTGGATGCCCTCGGTAGAAAGTGCTTCCAGGGCTCTATGCTATCTTGCCGTTTCCAGACCTACCAGCTGTACATGGGAATGTACCTATGAGACCTGGCAAAGGAGATTGCCGGGTTCTCAGCTGGCCTCTCCGAGGAATCTTTGCAGAGGTTCAAGACTTTGTCAACAGGGATGCGTGAGTGCTCAAAGTTTACCTCTCGAGCAGCCTATGATGGCTTCAAGGCTTCGGCCCGGGTAGCCGTGGCCGGCATCGGTGCACACCATCAGGCCTGTCTACAGTCATCAGACCTGGAGCCATGGGTGCAGGACAAGTTGGTCGATGTCCCTTGCCGAGGTGAAAACCTTTTCGGTAAGCCCATGACTGAAAAGGCTGCGGAAATCGAGACTGAGACTTTCACCAGGACAAGGCTTTCCAGGAAGACTTCTGCCCCTTAGCAAAAGAAGGGCTCGGGAAAGAAGCCCTTTTTCCCGAGGAAGGGTGCTGCCTACAAATCCTACCCTCAATACCAGGCCTCTCCAGCTCCCCAACAGGGCCAGCAGGCCAAGGGGCAGGGGCATGGGCCCCGTAGGCAGAAGACCCCCAAGCTGCCAGCTCCGGCTCCTGCACAGCAGGGAGTGGGGTTTTGACTCCCACAGCATAGCCTCGTCTCCACAGCTGGCTCCACTCAGCACAGGAGGTCGGCTGACCCTGTACGATACCTGGGTACTGAGCATAGTCCAAAACGTTCACTTGCTCCACTTCCACCAGATACCCCCCTCCTACTTTCCAGGGGAGTCTCCAAGACTCCCTCTACACAGAAACCACCTCCTTCAGGAGTTGGCAAGTCTTCTAAAGGAAAAGACGGTGGAACCGGTGCCTCACCACCTGAAAGGGCAAGGCTTCTACTCCAGGTACTTCCTGTTACCAAAAAGGACAGGAGGCCTCCGGCCTATCCTAGACTTACGAAACTTACACAAGTTTTTGGAGAGGGAAAAGTTCAAGATGCTTACCCTTGGGATACTGCTGCCCTACCTCCAGCAGGGAGATTGGCTATGCTCCTTAGACCTAAAGGATGCTTATACGCACATTCTCATCCATCCAGACCACAGACAATATCTCAGATTTGTGGTGGGAGGAAACCATTTTCAATACAGAGTACTTCCCTTTGGCCTAACTTCCGCCCCCAGGGTTTTCACCAAATGCCGAGCGGTGGTGGTGGCCTATGACAGAAATCAGGGAATTCCCATACCTGGACGACTGGCTCATCAGAGGTCAGTCTCTCTGGGAGGCCAGACAAGCCACTCTTCGCACTGTCTCTCCTTCAGCATCTGGGCTTTGTCATAAACAACGCAAAGTCCACTTTGCTCCCCTCACAGAACCTAGAGTTTATAGGGGCACGATTAGACACCCTGCAGGCAAGAGCGTACTTGCCCGAGGACAGGGCCCACAGACTGATGGACTTGGCCAACCAGTTCCAAAGCAATTCTCAGGTCTCCGCCAGATTCTTCCTGCGGCTCCTGGGCCACATGGAATCCACGGTACATGTGACCCCGAATACTCGTCTGCACATGCGGGCTGCTGAGTGGTGCCTCAGAGCTCAGTGGGCGCAAGCCACAGGTGACCTCCAAGACGGAGCAAAGGTGTCCAAACCACTCTTGGACTCCTTGCAGTGGTGGCTACATCTCCCAAACCTTCTCAGGGGGGTATCCTTTCAGGCCTCAGCATACACAAGGGTGCTGATGACCGATGCCTCCTTAAAGGGCTGGGGTGCACATTGCCAGGGCATGTGCACTCAAGGCCTCTGGTCTCCTCGGGAGGCCAAACAGCAGATTAATCTTTTGGAGCTGCGAGCAATCTGCTTAGCTCTACAGACTTTTTCTCATGCCCTCTCTCACCAGTGTTTCTTAGTTCAGACAGACAATCAGGTAGCAATGTTCTATGTGACCAAGCAAGGGGGCACAGGGTCCATCCTCCTATGTCAGGAGGCACAGGCCCTTTGCTCCTTTGCAGCCAAACATGGCATGTTTCTCAGAGCAGTTTATCTACCTGGTCAGGAGAACTTCTTGGCAGACAAACTAAGCAGGATTCTCCAGCCTCACAAATAGCAGTTGAATCCATTGGTGGTCCAGCAGATCTTTCTACGATGGGGACTTCCATCCATCAATCTCTTTGCAAGTCCACTGAACAGTCAGCTGCCCAGGTTTTGCTCCAGACAGCCGCATCCCCTGAGAATGTCAGCAAATGCGTTTCTGATCTCTTGGTCTACGGGCCTCCTGTATGTGTTTCCTCCCACACCCCTGGTGGCCCGAACTCTGTTCAAACTTCTACGAGACAAGGCCTCGGTGATTCTGGTAGCTCCCAGATGGCCGAGGCAACCGGGGTTTCCACTTCTTCTGCAGTTGGCGGTGGAAACTCCATTCCTTCTGGGGTTGCAACCCGATCTCCCGTCTCAGGATCAGGGTTCCCTTCTGCACCCCAATCTCAGATTCCTCAATCTGATGGCCTGGCTGCTGAAAGGATAGTGCTAGCTTCCTAACTTCTACCTAGGGAAGTTGAGGAGGTGGTCTTGGACTCTAGGAGGAAGTCCACCAGAAAGTACTATGCCCTCAAGCGGCGTAGGTTCTCAATATGGTGTGCTCAGCGCAATGAAGATCCTTTCTCCTGCCTTGTACCAGTAGTACTACAATATCTACTTCACCTGTCAGACCTAGGCCTTAAGTCAAACTCTGTTCGGGTCCATCTCAGTGCTCTATCAGCACACCACTCACCGGTGGAGGGGTTAGTCTGTCGGTTCACCCTTGGTGTCCCGCTTCCTCAGAGGCCTGCTTCTGCTCAAGTCTCCGATTCGTCCACCAGCCACTGAGTGGGATTTGAACGTGGTCTTGCAGCAACTTACTCGCCCACCGTTTGAGCCGATGGCTACGTGCCATTTACGCTTCCTTTCTTGGAAGGCGCTCTTCCTGGTAGCTCCTACCTCGGCCAGATGTGTGAGTGAACTACAAGCTCTGGTTTCTGATAGGCTATACACACGGTTCTATAGGAACAGGGTGGTCCTACGGACTCATCCCAAGTTCCTTCCAAAAGTGGTCGTCTCTTTCTACCTCAACCAGGAGATGGTTCTTCCGACATTCTTCCCCAAGCCGCATACCAGCCGGGCTGAAACAGTCTTGCATACCCTGGACTGTAAGAGGGCGTTGTCCTTTTACATAGAACGTATGCGGGGGCACCGAAGGGCTACTCAGCTCTTCGTCTCCTTTGACCCTAATAAACTAGGGTTGCCTGTCTCCAAGCGTACCTTGTCCACTTGGGTAGCAGATTGTATCGCCTGGGCATACAAGGCAGCCGGCCTCTCTTTGCAGGGTCGAGTCACGGCCCACCGTGTCAGGGCGAAAGCCGCGTCAGTATGTTTGTTTATTGACTTAATATACCGCTCTACAAGTATATATCAGAGCGGTTTACATGGTACAAAAAAACGAAGAAATCATATGGTGAAAAGGGGAAAGGAAATTACAATATTAACAGGAAAGCAAACCAGGCAGAACCAATCGACAGGACACGAGGAGAAAAGAGGGGATGCAGGAAGAGAGGGGGTGAGGGCTACACAGAGGGGTCAGGGAGATCAAAAGCAAGAGCAAAGAGATGGGTTTTGAGTTTGTTTTTGAAGGTAGTATGTGTCTGTTCGAGTCAGATGGAGGAGGGGAGAGAGTTCCATAGGGTGGGGCCAAGGAAAAAGAAAGCAGAGAAACGAGTGGACTGAAGGTGAGCATGAGCAGGTGAAGGGAGACGAAGGCGGTTAAGGTGGAGAGACTGTAGGGAACGAGCTGAGGTATGAAAATAGACAAGGTCAGCGAGATATTGAGGGGAATGGGAGTAGAGGACGTGATGCAGGATTGTCAGAACTTTGAAATGGATACGAGACTTGACAGGAAGCCAATGGAGGTGGATGAGTAAAGGTGTAACATGGTCACAGGGGGAGGAGTGGAAAATGAGATGGGCAGCGGTGTTTTGGATGCGTTGAAGGTGGTGAAGTTGAGTGGTGGGGAGACCGGCTAGAACAGAGTTACAAAAATCAACACGAGACATGACCAGAGAAAGAAGAAGGGTGGTGAGCGCTTGTGCAGTGAGAAAAGGCCTGATGGCACGAATCTGACGGAGGAAATAGAAAGAGGATTTTGATACATGAGCAATGTGATCGCGGAAGGAAAGATGAGAGTCAAAGAAGACTCCCAGATAACGAAAGGAGGAGACCAATTAAACCGGGGAGCCGGAAAAAGAGGGGGCAATCTGGGGAGAAGTCACTGCGAGAGAACCAGATGGCAAGAGTTTTAGTGAGGTTAAGGTGGAGGCAATGTGTAGTGAGCCAGTTGGCAACTGCAGTGAGGCAGGTGTTCAGAGGGGAGAGGTCGGGAGAATGAGGAGAAGTATGATGGAGAAGAACCAAGTCATCAGCGTAGTAATATGCGGAGATCCCGTGCTGCTGAACAAATAAGGCTAGGGGGGTGAGAAAGATGTTGAAAAGGAGGGGGGCCAAGACAGATCCCTGAGGAACACCACAGGGTAGAGGAACGGACTCAGAGGGGGAGGAGGAGGGAGATGAAGGAAGAACGGAATAGGACCTGGAAGAAAGGAAAGAGTGAAACCAATGGAGGACGGTGCTACAGAGGCCCGCTTCCCGAAGTCGAGCCAGAAGGAGAGAGTGATCGACAAGGTCAAAGGCGGCAGAAAGATTGAGAGAGACCACCACCGACAGGTCACCGTGATCATGAGCTGTGTGAAGTTCATTCAAAAAACCAAGGAGGACTGTCTCAACACTATGGCCGGGACGGAACCCAGACTGATGGGGGTGAAGGAAGTGAGTGGAGTCCAGGAAAGCGGATAGCTGGGAGAAAACAGCTTTTTCTAGGATTTTAGAAGGAAAGGGAAGGTTGGAAACAGGACGGTAGTTGGCAGGAGTCATGGGGTCAAGGGAGGGCTTTTTAAGGATGGGATGGACCAGGGCATGCTTCCAGGGTTTGGGAAAGATACCGAGGGAGAGGCGGGTGTTGATGATGGAGAGAGCAGGAGGAACGAGGGCTAGTGAGGGAATGAGCAGCCAAGAGGAGGGAATAGGATCAAGTGGGCAGGAGGTTTTTTTGGAGGAAGAGAGTAATGCAAGTACCTCAGAGGAGGTAAGTGGGTGGAATGTGTGCCAAGTGTGAGAAAGCTGGGAGGAGGAGAATAGGGAGGGGGACTGGAGATGGGAGGAGGACAATGGGGAAGAGATCGAAGAAGATCAATTTTCTTAGAGCTAAAGTAGGTTGCCAGCTGGGAGGGAGTGGGTGAAGGAGACGAAGGGGAAGACCTAGCGTCAGATTGAAGAGAAGTAAGGAACTGAAGGACTGAATAGAGGTGACGAGTAGCTCATCTCCACTCTGCCGGGCCATTACTTGGTCTTCAAGACAGACTTTTGCAGCCCACTACTGCCTCAAGAGAGAGTCCTGAAGGGACACTGCTTTCGGACAGGCGGTAAGCCGTAATCTCTTTGAGGTTTAGGCAACTCCTACCCTCCGGCCCTTGTGTTGGGCTACCGTATGGGGGCGTTCTCAGAGGATATTCTAATCACGGATGCTGAGGCTCTTGAGAGGGAGCAATTTTTTCAGCTTTGGGTTCCCGGTAGCCTAGAGCTGGAGAGTCCCATATGTGAGCACTGACTTCCTGCTTGTTCCTGGAGAAAGAGTAGTTACTCACCTGTAACAGGTGTTCTCCAGGAGCAGCAGGAATCAGTCCTCACAACCCTCCCTCCTCCCCTGGAGTTGCAGTCATATACTTAATTTTGTTTTTTGCTGTCTTTTTAGCTATGTCATCAGACTGAGCAAGATGGCACCCTTGGGCGGGAAGGGGACCGCGCAGGCGCGCTGCATTCCCAAAGGCTTTCTTTGAAAGCTGGGGAAATGCTCCGCACGGGGGCTCCGTCGGCGCCTACGTCACCCATATGTGAGGACTGATTCCTGCTGCTCCTGGAGAACACCTGTTACAGGTGAGTAACTACTCTTTATTCAGACTCAATAAAATGGCAGAGTATTGCGAAGATTTGCAGAAGGATCTTGTGAGGCTAGAAGACAGGGCATCTAAATGTGTAAATTTCATTTGCCAAGTGCCAAGAGAAAAATAATCCCAACTGCAGATTGAAAATATTGGATTCCAGATTGAGTCTCCACAAGAAAAAATTTGAAGTCATTGTAGACATTGTCGTGGCTACTTAAGAGAGAAAAAATAAAAGGGAAATAAAATGTTAGCTGCTATTTAACAAGTGGGGGAAGTAGATGGTGCATGGCTAGTGGAATTCTTTCCAACCTCTGTGTATGTGCATGCACACACCGGTTTGTCTCTGATCACGAGAGATGAGATGGAAAGCTTCATTTCTCTTCTATCTCCTACTACATGCAGAAATTTAACCAGTTCTCCAGGAACAAGCAGGTAGCCAGTCCTCACTTTATGGGTGACGTCGGCACCGACGGAGCCCGCGTGGAGCAATTCCCCAGCTTTCAAAGAAAGCCTTTGGGATTGCTGCCACACATGCGTGGTCCTCTTCCCGCCCAAAGATGCTATCTTGCTCAGTCTCCCTTTTTTCGCGGAACCCTTCGGACGCACGTCCTTGTCCCTCAGAAAAAATGTTTCATTTACGGCCTCTGGCCTGTGTTTTTTCCTGTAGCACCGTTCCTCTACAGTCCTCCCCTGCTTTTCTTTTTCTCTTGACGAAGGGGACATCCTTTTCTGTAAAAGTCTTCTTTTTGCGGGCTTTTCACCCTTTTTGCCCCAATGGTCACTGGTTTTAAGAAATGTGACAGATGCTCCAAAAACATGTCACTCACGGACACCCATGACTGTTGTCTTCGGTATCTTGGGGCCGACCATGACCTGGAGCTCTGTTCATTTTGCAAGAAAATGTCCTCCAAAGCCCTGCTAAGTCATAAACAGAAGTCTGATGACATTTTCCGGAAGATGGCCCCGGAATCCCTGGCGGCAACCTCTGCTGGTGGGATCCCCCACTCTGGACCTGCGCTCTTAGCGGCACTCCGCCCAGGGGTCCCCTGAAGTGGAGAGGCATAAGAAGAAGATGATCTCGAAGTCACTGTCGAGGGCTCTAGACAAGCACGGGGGCTCCCACGCTCGGTAGCTCAGCCCCTCCCACCCTCCCAGCGTTCCCGAGAGTCTGACAAGGTGCGGCCTCGAAAGGTACCTTGTACAGATATGGAGGCCTCCGGCGATGGCGCCCGGTCTCCTGAGGGTCGTCCTGGTGAGGACCCCCTCTCCTCCTCCTCGCCAGACCCGATAACCCCGGTGTCGGTGTCACAGGGACCCACGTCCACATGGGAATCCCGTATGCTGGCACTAGAGCACAGCATTTCTGCCGCCTTAGCTGCTCAGTAGGCGCTCATGTCCAGTATGGCTAGCCCGTGCCTTGAGACCGTGGTTCCCTCGAGAAGGACACTGAAACCAGCCCTGGAAACCCCCAAGAGCCTCTGCGTCGGTCTCGCTCACCTTCCCGGTCCTCGGGGGGAGAGATCCTCCAAGGCCTCTGGCTCCAAATGAACCTTGGCCTCTGGACGGGGCAACCAACCGGAGTTGGACTCCTCCTCGGATCTCTCGGGCTGGGAGTCCGATGTTGATACTTCCCTGGAGACCCGTGCCCACAGGGACCTCCCTTTGTAACCGTCCCTGCCTGCCTCTGAGGCGTTCGCTGCCCGAGGACACATCATTCCTAGTGTTCGTGTGGGACATGGCACAGTCCTTCATCCTGGCTATGCAGGCTGAAGAGGAGCCGCGAGCTGAAGAGCTCGATATTCTACTGTACGAGTCCCCGCCTCGGGAGTCTCTTACTGTTCCTGTTCCTCCTAATGTAACACCAATTTTTAAAAAGGGTTCCAGGGGTGATCCGGGAAACTACAGACCGGTGAGCCTGACATCAGTACCGGGAAAAATGGTAGAAACCATCATAAAGAATAAAATTACTCAGCATGTAGATAGTCATGACCTAATGGGAGACAGCCAACATGGCTTTAGACAAGGAAGATCTTGTCTTACTAATCTGTTATGTTTTTTGGAAGGAGTGAATAATCATGTGGACAAAGGTGAGTCGGTTGATATTGTGTATCTGGACTTTCAGAAAGCCTTTGACAAGGTCCCTCATGAGAGACTTTTGGCAAAATTAAAGAGTCATGGGATAGGGGGCAGTGTGCTATTGTGGATCGGGAACTGGTTAAAAGATAGAAAGCAGAGGGTAGGGCTAAATGGCCAATTTTCCCAATGGAGAAAGGTGAATAGTGGTGTACCCCAGGGATCTGTGCTGGGTCTGCTGCTTTTTGACATATTCATAAATGACCTGGAAAGTGGAATAACGAGTGAGGTTATCAAATTTGCAGATGACACAAAACTATTTAAAGTTGTTAAAACCCAAGAGGATTGTGGAAAATTGCAAGAGGATCTTGATAAATTGGAAGACTGGGCATCAAAATGGCAGATGGAATTTAATGTGGACAAGTGCAAGGTTATGCACCTAGGGAAGAACAACCCAAACTATGGTTGCACGATGCAAGGTTCCACATTAGGAACCACCACCCAGGAAAAAGATTTAGGCGTCATTGTGGATATCATGTTAAAACCCTCGGCCCAGTGTGCAGCGGCAGCCAAGAGAGCAAATAGAATGCTAGGAATGATAAGGAAAGGAATGGAAAATAAAACAAAAGATATTATAATGCCTCTATATCGTTCCATGGTGAGACCGCACCTTGAATATTGTGTGCAATTCTGGTCGCCGTATCTTAAAAGGGATATAGCGATTTTAGAAAAGGTTCAGAGAAGAGCCACCAAAATGGTAAAGGGGATGGAAGGATACTCCTATGAAGAAAGGCTAAAAAGGTTAGGGCATTTAACCTGGAAAAGAGACGGCTGAGGGGAGATATGATAGAAGTCTATAAATTAATGAACGGAGTGGAACGGGTAAACGTAGATCGATTGTTTACCTTATCAGAATATAGAAAGACTAGGGGACATGCAATGAAGCTACAGGGTAAACTATTTAAGACTAATAAAAGAAAATATTTTTTCACTCAAAGTGTAATCAAACTCTGGAATTTGTTACCGGAGGATGTAGTAAAGGCTGTTAGTGTAGCTGGGTTTAAAAAAGGTTTGGACAAGTTCCTGGAAGAAAGGTCCATAAACCATTATTAAGAAGGGACCCAGGATATCAATGCTTTGTGGAACCTATGTCCCTTGGGGAAACTGCTAGGTACATATGACCTAGATTGGCCACTGTTGGAAACAGAATACTGGGCTTGATGGACCTTGGTCTGACCCAGTATGGCATATCTTATGTTCATTTTGTCAAGGCTGCTCCTCCGCATGTGGGAGACACCTGCTTCGGTCCCCATTGTGAGCAAGCGCCTCGATGCCATGTACAGGGTCCAATGCGGCCCGGGATTCTTGAAGACTCAGCTTCCACACACCTCCATGGTAGTGGAGTCGGTGATGCAGAAGCAAAAGAGCCTGAAGTCACACTCTTCGGTCCCCACGGGCAGGGAGTCGAGAACCCTCGACGCCCTTGGGCGCAAAATCTATCAGGGGTCCATGCTCGCATGCCGCATCCAGGCATACCAATTGTATATGGGCATGTTCCTGCATGACCTCGCCATGGAGCTCGGCGGGCTCTCCGCAGGACCCGGGGGTGAACCCCCTTCTCAGGTTCCAAACCCTCCTGAGATCCGTCACAAAGTGCTGAAAGTACCTCTCCCGTGCCGCGTATGATGGGTTTGAGTCCTCCGCCCAAGTGGCGGCAGATCCTGGTTGTCCCCTGCCTTGGCGAGCAACTGTTTGGTAAACCTATGGAGGATAAGGCCGCTGAGATAGAAACTGAGTTTGTGACTCTAACTCGTGTCTCACGTAAGACCTCCTCCCTTCCTTGGAAGAAGCAGCAAACAAAGAAACCGTTCTTCCAAAGAAAGGGGCTCCCCTATTGGTTACCCACCATTCCCGCCCACCCCGCGCCTGCTCCCGGCACACAGGAGAAGGAAGGTGTGCATGGCCACCGCAAGCCTAAAGGGCCTAAGGCCCAGCCATCTGTGCCACCCCAACCTGTGCAGGTTTTTGACGCCAATGGCACAGCTTATTGCCCCCCGGCAGCACTTCCGCTGGTGGGGGGACACCTGTCCCTGTTCGCCCCACTTTGGGCTTCACCCACATCGGACACCTGGGTTCTCCCGGTGGTCCGAGACAGATAGCATCTCCTCCTGGACAGGCGCCCTCCTCCCTTCTCACCTGCAGAGCCTACTCGGCTCCTTTCGCACCAGACCACCTTGCAGCGGGAGCTGTCAAACCACCTCGCCCAACAGGCGGTCGAGAAGGTTCCGTTGCACCTTCAAGGCCATGGATTCTACTCCTGCTACTTTATCAATCCAAAAAAGATGGTGGGCCTTAACCCCATCCTCTTTCTCCGGAACCTAAACAAGTTCCTGGTGCGGGAGAAGTTCAAAGTGTTATTGCTTGGCATCCTGCTGCCCTTCTTTCTGAAGGGCGATTGGCTTTGCTCCTTGGATCTCAAGGACGCTTACACCCACATCCTAGTCCACCCCCAACACAGGCAATACCTGCACTTCAGGGTGCAGGGGGAATGCTACAAATACAGAGTGCTCCCCTTCGGGCTCACGTCTGCACCTTGGGTTTTCACAAAGTGTCTCTCCGCGGCCGCCACCTCCCTCAGGCGGCAGGGCATACCCATTTTCCCCTACCTCGACGACTGGCTCATCACAGGGACCTCTATCTGTGAAGCCCGCCTGGCAGTGTCGCGCATGATCCTTCTCTTTGAATTCTTTGGCTTCTTGGTCAACTACTCCAAGTCCCACCTCGAGCCAGTGCAGACCCTGGAGTTCATCGGCGCATGCCTCGACACAGAGCGAGCGACTGCCTTCCTGCCGGCGGACTGAGCAGAGACTGCCTCCGTGCCATGGAAGCCCAGGTCCATAACAAGGCTTGGGTTATGGCCCCGGGCCATGCTGCGCCTCCTAGGACACATGGCCTCCACCGTTCATGTGGTCCCCCATTCCCGCATGCACATTTGGACAGCCCAGAAGTGCCTCAGGGCACAATGAAGCCAGGCCTTCAGCTGCCTCAGAAGACCCTATCCTGGTCTCCCTCAGTCTTCACAGCTCTGAGTTGGTGGCGGGACCCCTGAAGTCTCTTTTGGGGAATGCCCTTCCAGATCCCACAGCACGAGCTCGTCCTGACTACAGATGCTTCCCTGTTGGGGCGGGGAACCCACTGTAGCACATTGTGCACCCAGAGGCTGTGGTCACCCGCGGAGTCTCAGCAGCAGATCAACCTGCTCAAGCTTCAGACTATCTGTGGAGGAAGTCTGTGCTCGTGCAGACTGACAACAGGGTAGCCAGGTTTTACATAAATAAGGAGGGGGGAACAGGATCCTGCCTCCTCTGCCGGGAGGCGATCCTCCTTTGCTCCTTTGCGTTTTGCCGGGGGGGGGGGGTGACCCTACGAGCGGTCTACCACCCAGGCCAGGAGAATGTCCTCACGGACAAACTCAACAAGATCCTCTGCCCACAAGAGTGGTGCCTGGATCTGGAGGTCGCTGACCTCTTGTTCCATCGGTGGGGGACCGCCTCCATGGATCTGTTTGCCAGCCGCACAGCTTCCCTGCTTCTGCGGCCCGGTTCCGCACCCGAGCAGGGTGGCCCTGGATGCGTCCCTCTTGAGCTGGACTTCTGGCCTTCCTTACGCATTCCCTCCCACTCCTCTCATTGCGAGGACCCTCCACAAGGATCAGCGGTACCAAGCTTTGGTGATCCTCGTGGCCTCGAAAGCCTTGGTTCCTGCTTCTGCTCTGGCTCTTGTCCAAGCCTCCATTCTATCTGGGCTGTGCAGGGTCTCTCTTGGCTGTGCTGAGCTGTTAACGCAGGAGGTGTGTCGGGTGCTTCACTCAAACCTGGCCTCTGTCCCTTACAGCCTGGCAGCTAAACATGTCGCCTTAGCTCTGCTGCACCTCCCTGAAGAGATTGAGGAAGGACTCGACGAGACGGGCATACGCCTTTAAGAGGCAATGCTTTTCGTTCTGGTGCGCCGTGCTCCAGATCGACCCGTTCTCCTGCTCTACCCGGTGGGTTCTTCAGTATCTCCTCCACCTCTCGAAGGCAGGGTTGAAATTCAATTTAGTCAGGGTTCACCTGAACGCCATTTCGGCGAACCACCTTCTCGTCGAGGGGAACCCCCTCTTAGGGCAGCCCTTGGTCTCCTGCTTCATGCAGAGTCTCTTGCTTTCCAAGCCTCCCATCTGGCCTCTTCCGGCGGAGTAGGACCTCAACCTGGTGCTTACGCAGCTTACACAATCACCCTTCGAGCCAATGGCAATGTGCTCCCTAAGGTATCTCTCCTGGAAGGTGGTCTTCCTGGTGGCTTTTACTTCGGCTTGCCAAGTCAGCGAACTTCAGGCCCTTATATCTGAGGCTCCATGCACCAGATTCTACAGGAACAGGGTGGTCCTCTGCACCCATTCCAAGTTCCTACCGAAGATGGTCTCGGACGTTCATCTCAATCAGGAGATAGTTCTACTGACCACCTTCCCAAGACCACATGCCGACCAGGCATCAGCGATATTACATACACTCGACTGCAAGAGGGCTCTTGCCTTCTACCTGCAGCATACCCAGGTTCGTCACAAGTCCGAACGGCTCTTTGTCACTTATGATCCCAGTTGCCTGGGGCAGGCAGTCACCAAATGCACCATCTCCGTCTGGGTAGCGGACTGCATTGCCTTCACCCAAAGAAAGGTGGGCGCCCCACTGAATCAACGGGTCACTGTGCACGGCGTCTGGGACAAGGTGGCTTTGCTGCACTCAATGCCTCTAACAGATATCCGCTGGGCTGCGACCTGGTCTTCAGCGAACACTTTCACTTTGCACTACTGCCTGGAGAGGGAGTCCCGCCAGTACAGCACCTTCGGCCAGGCTGTACTCCATAATCTGTTTGGGGTATAAGCAA
The DNA here is from genome assembly GCA_033557465.1 of Ichthyophis bannanicus. Lineage (NCBI taxonomy): Eukaryota > Metazoa > Chordata > Amphibia > Gymnophiona > Ichthyophiidae > Ichthyophis > Ichthyophis bannanicus. Next base: position 141,372,404 of record CM066040.1, read on the forward strand.
TTCCTGCCCTCTGACCCTTTGGCTAGTGAGAGCTTTTCCCCAGGGATCCGTAGCCCTAGGCTCCTTCGGGCATCGACTTCTGCTCACAGCCTCGCAGAGGCATTTTGGGTTGCAGGCTTGGTAGCCTGTAGCTGGTGAGTCCCATAAGTGAGCACTGATTTCCTGCTTGTTCCTGGAGAAAGCATATTTACTCACCTGTAACAGGTGTTCTTCAGGGAAAGCAGAAATCACTCCTCACTACCCTCCCTCCTTCCCTGAAGAGTTGCTATTTTTGTCCTTCCCTTGCCATCTGCTTAGTAGGGCTCTAGCTATGGGACCTGACTGAGCAAGATGGCACCTTTGGGCGGGAAGAGGACCATGCATGTGTGGCAGAATTCCCAAAGGCTTTCTTTGAAAGCTTGGGAATTGCTCCACGCGGGCTGCATCAGTGCTGACATCACGATAAGTGAAGACTGATTCCTGCTGTCCCTGGAAAACACCTGTTACAGGTGAGTAACTTCGCTTTCTCCAGGACCAAGCAGGAAGTCAGTCCTCACATATGGGTGACGTCGGCGCCGACGGAGCCCTCGCGGAGCAATTTTCCCCAGCTTTCAAAGAAAGCCTTTGGGAATTGCAGCGCGCATGCGCGGTCGCCTTCCCGCCCAAGGGTACCATCTTAGCCAGTCTTCTTTTTTCCGCGGAGCCCTACAGACGTACCTGTCGTGTCCCCGCGAAAAAGTTGATTTTATTTGTAATATTCTCTTTTTTCCTTCGGTTCGACGCCGGTTTTCTTCCCGCCCGGACTCGCGACGCCGGTCACGAGTCCTCTTCTTCTTTTTCGGTTTTTCTGATTTAGTCAGTTTCGTTTTCGGTTTTTTCACTGGCAGCCCGGTCTTTTGACCTCGCAGGGGCCCTTTTTCCCCCGATGGCTGCCAGTGGTTTCAAGCGGTGTGGTCAGTGTGACCGAAATATGTCACTAACTGACACACACGATAATTGCCTCCGCTGCCTGGGCCCGGATCATGAAGAAATGATCTGTGGGGCCTGTGGCAAAATGTCCTCCAAAGCGTTGAGAAGTCGGCGGCATCAGCGGGATAGGATCTTCGCTGACCCCAGCCGTACCCGGACCTCGTCGGAAGCCTCGGCGTCCAGAGGTTCCAGCTCTGACCGTCGCCGGAGTTCCTCCGACAGGGGTTCTCCCTCCGGGGACCATCGACGGAAGGTGAAACCCGCGAGGGCGGCGTCGGTGGACGCTCCTGGCTCCGCGAGGGCCAGGTCGCATAGCCCCGATAGCCGTCCCGGGTCCTTGGAGAAGGAGCACCTCTCGAAGCGACCTCGCATGGAGTCGGAGCTGCCTGCTCGGGTAAGTCCTGTGGTCCTCCTGGACTCGCCTCCGAGACCGCCGACGTCGGGCCCGACGCCGTCGGGGCCCGAGTCGGGGGCTGCTGGGTCACCTGAGGTCGGACTCAGGTTGACGGCCTTGGAGAGCAGACTGTCTGCCTTCATGGACCAGCAGCGGGCACTGCTCGCTAGCCTCGCTGGCGCCGCTGCCCCGACCGCCGGGACGTCGACGTCTAAGTCGACCCCGGAGACCGAGCCGATCCTCGAGTCCATGCGAACTCGAGTCGATCCTCGGTCGAGGTCACCCTCGGCCTCCCGTTCGGGACCGAGGTCGTCAACGCCGACTCCCTCGGCGTCGGGGCGGCCGGCGCCGCAGCCTGCCCGGGCCGACCCCACCGATTCCTCCTCGGATTCGGTCTGGGAGTCTGAAGAGGAAGAGTCACCTGATTCTTTTCGGACTCGGTGTGTCCCCTCGGACTCGCCTGAGTCCGAACCTCGGAAGCAGTCCCCTCCGGAGGATGCCCGGTTCTCGGACTTCGTCAGGGATATGGCCAAGGCTTTGGCCTTCCCTGCGGATCCCGAGGAGGAGCCTCGAGCCGAAGAGCTCGACGCCCTCCAGTATGACTCTCCCGCCAGGGAACACTTTACTGTACCGGTTCCTCCCATGCTGGAACGACTACTCTTCCGCATGTGGGAGAGTCCGTCCTCCTCGCCGGTCCTGAGCAAGCGGGTCGATTCTATCTATCGAGTCCGCAAGAGCCCTGGCTTCCAAAAAGCACAGCTACCACACCATTCCATGGTAGTGGAATCGGCCATGCATCGTCTTAAGAGCCAGAAGATGCACTCCTCGGTGCCTCCTGGCAGGGAGGCCCGTAACCTGGATGGCCTTGGTAAGAAGTGTTTCCAGGGCTCTATGCTTGCGTGTCGTGTCCAGACCTACCAGCTATACATGGGCATTTATCTCCGAGACCTGGCTAAAGAGCTAGCCGGATTCTCCGCTGGATTGTCCGAGGAACCTTTGCGGAGGTTCCTAGCCTTGTCCACTGGCATTCGGGAATGCTCAAAATTCATATCCCGAGCAGCCTATGATGGCTTTGAAGCATCGGCTCGAGTGGCCGCAGCCGGCATCGGTGCCCGCCGACAGGCTTGGCTTCAGTCGTCTGACCTTGAGCCCTGGGTGCAGGACAAGTTGGTCGATGTCCCCTGCCGAGGTGAAAACCTCTTTGGCAAACATATGGACGAGAAGGCTGCACAACTAGAGACAGAGACTCTCACCAGGACTAGGCTTTCTAGGAAGACCTCCGCCCCTTCCCAGAAAAAGAAGGGCTCGGGAAAGAAGTCCTTTTACCCGAGAAAGGCGGCTGCCTATAAATGCTACCCCCAATATCAGGCCTCCGCAGCTCCCCAACAGGGCCAGCAGGCCAAGGGACGGGGTAACGGGTCCCGTAGGCAGCAAGCCCCCAAGCCTGCACCACCAGCCCCTGCTCAGCAGGGTGGGGGTTTTTGACTCCTTAAGCATAGCCTCTCCCCCTCCGCTGGCTCCTCCCAGCACCGGAGGCCGGCTGGTTCACTTCGCCCACAGGTGGTCCAACATCACTTCAGATGCCTGGGTGCTTCAAGTCGTAAGAGAAGGCTATCTTCTCCACTTCCACCAGGTCCCTCCCTCCTATTTCCCGGGAGAACCTCCACGACTCCCTCTGCACAGGGACTTACTCCTTCAGGAGTTAGCAGGTCTTCTACAGGAACAGGCGGTGGAACCGGTGCCCCACCACCTGAGAGGTCAAGGCTTTTATTCCAGGTATTTTCTAGTACCAAAAAGGACAGGAGGCCTCAGACCCATCCTGGACTTGCGCAACCTCAACAGGTTCCTCGTGCGGGAAAAGTTCAAAATGCTTACCCTTGGAATCCTTCTGCCCTACCTCCAGCAGGGAGATTGGCTATGCTCCTTGGATCTAAAGGATGCCTACACGCACATCCTCATCCACCCAAGCCACCGCCAATACCTAAGGTTTGTGGTGGCAGGAAATCATTACCAGTACAGGGTACTGCCCTTTGGCCTGTCCTCCGCACCGCGAGTCTTCACAAAATGTCTCGCGGTGGTGGCGGCCCATCTCCGGCTTCACGGCCTCTATGTCTTCCCGTACCTCGACGACTGGCTCATCAGAGCAGCGTCCGCTCCGGAGGTCACCAACGCCACACACCGCACGGTGACTCTTCTGCAGTACTTGGGCTTTGTCATAAACTTCGCAAAGTCCACTTTGCTCCCCTCACAGGATCTCGAGTTCATCGGCGCAAGACTGCACACTCCTCAGGCGCGAGCTTTCCTGCCTCTCGACAGGGCTCAACGGCTCATGGACCTAGCCGACCGTTTTCGCAGCCAGTCCCTGGTCTCCGCCAGGCGCTTCCTGAGACTGCTCGGCCATATGGCTTCCACCGTCCATGTGACCCCCAATGCCCGCCTGAATATGCGGCCTGCTCAATGGTGTCTTCGCAAGCAGTGGCACCAAGCCACAGGCAGCCTAGCAGACCTAGTGCGCGTCTCCGAGCCGCTGGCCTCGTCTCTCCAGTGGTGGCTTCATCGGCCGAACCTGGTACTCGGCATGCCTTTTCAGTCACCTCAGCCGGCCCAGGTGCTAACGACAGATGCGTCCCTCCTGGGTTGGGGAGCACATTGTCAAGGGGCACGTACTCAGGGCCTCTGGACCACGTGGGAGTCTGCTCAGCAGATCAACTTCCTGGAGCTCAGAGCGATCCGCCTGGCTCTCAAGGCTTTCTCCCACCTGACCTCTCACCAGTCCGTCCTTGTCCAGACGGACAATCAAGTTGCCATGTTCTACGTGAACAAACAGGGGGGCACAGGCTCCTTCCTTCTCTGTCGGGAAACACAGAAGCTCTGCTCTTGGGCCGTCAGTCACGGCGTTCTTCTCAAGGCAGTTTATCTCCCAGGCCAAGAAAATTGCCTGGCGGACAAACTCAGCAGGATCCTCCAGCCGCACGAGTGGCGCCTGGATCCCTTGGTAGTTCAGAAGCTCTTTCTAAAGTGGGGCCTCCCCACGATGGATCTCTTTGCCAGTCCGCACAACCGGCAACTTCCTCGCTTCTGCTCTCGTCAGCCACATCCCCTTCGAGTTGCGGCAGACGCTTTTCTACTCTCGTGGTCGGAGAGCCTTCTGTATGCTTTTCCTCCCATCCCGCTAGTCTCCGTGATCCTGGTGGCCCCTCGCTGGCCCAGACAGCCGTGGTTTCCACTCCTGCTTCAATTAGCGGTAGAGGAACCATTCCCTCTGGGGTTTCAACCGGATCTCCTCACTCAGGATCAGGGGTCTCTGCTACACCCCAACCTCAGATCTCTCCATCTAATGGCCTGGCTGCTGAGAGGGTAGTCCTTGCTCCCCTTCTCCTGCCGGCAGAGGTGGAGGAGGTCGTCCTAGCTTCTCGGCGACCTTCTACCCGCAAATGCTACGCCCTTAAATGGCGTCGCTTTTCCGTTTGGTGTACCCAGCAGTCTCAGGATCCCTTCTCCTGCTCGGTGTCGGTGATCTTGCAGTACTTGCTCTACCTCTCTAATCTGGGACTTAAGTCCAACTCCGTCAAAGTTCACCTCAGTGCTCTTTCAGCACATGTACCGGTGGACGGCAGACCTCTTTCCAGCGACCCTCTCGTAGCGAGGTTTCTCCGAGGTCTCCTTCTACTTAAACCACCTCTGCGCCCGCCAGCGCCTGACTGGAATCTGAATGTGGTTTTACAGCGGATCACCTGTCCGCCTTTTGAACCTATGGCTACCTGTTCTCTCCGTTTTCTTTCTTGGAAAACATTGTTCTTGATAGCCCTCACTTCCGCTAGACGCGTAAGTGAATTGCAGGCCCTCGTGTCTGATCCCCCTTACACTCGGTTCTACAAAAATAGGGTAGTCCTACGGACTCACCCAAAATTTCTTCCAAAAGTGGTCTCCCCTTTTCACATCAATCAGGAGGTGGTACTTCCGACCTTCTTTCCCAGACCACACTCCAGCCGAGCTGAAATGGTCCTGCATACCCTGGACTGTAGAAGGGCCCTGAACTTCTACCTTGACCGTACGCGGGAGCACCGTAAAGCTGCTCAGCTTTTTGTGTCTTTTGACCCCAATAAATTGGGGCTCCCGGTCTCCAAGCGTACTCTGTCCATCTGGGTTGCTGACTGTATCGCTTGGGCTTATGGGGCAGCCGGACTCTCGTTAGAAGGTCGAGTCACGGCTCATTGTGTTCGGGCGAAGGCTACGTCAGTGGCTTACCTCCGCTCTGTTCCGCTGGCAGACATCTGCCGGGCCGCTACTTGGTCTTCGAGCCAGACTTTTGCGGTCCATTACTGTCTCGAGAGGGAGTCCCGCAGGGACAGTGCTTTCGGACAGGCAGTCCTCCGTAATCTCTTTGAGGTTTGAGCAACTCCTACCCTCCATCCCGGATGTGGGCTACCGGTGGGTAATAATTCAGCGAAGATTCCTTCCTTCTGTGCTGCTGAGCTAGAGGGAGCTCATTTTTGTGCTTAGGGTCTCCGATAGCCTTAAGCTTGGGAGTCCCATATGTGAGGACTGACTTCCTGCTTGGTCCTGGAGAAAGCATAGTTACTCACCTGTAACAAGTGTTCTCCAGGAGCAGCAGGAATCAGTCCTCACAACCCTCCCTCCTCCCCTTGGAGTTGCAATCATCTGCTTAAGTTTTTTTGCAAATTTTTATGCTGTCTTTTTTAGCTATGTCATCTGACTGGCTAAGATGGCACCCTTGGGCGGGAAGGCGACCGCGCATGCGCGCTGCAATTCCCAAAGGCTTTCTTTGAAAGCTGGGGAAAATTGCTCCGCGAGGGCTCCGTCGGCGCCGACGTCACCCATATGTGAGGACTGATTCCTGCTGCTCCTGGAGAACACCTGTTACAGGTGAGTAACTACGCTTTTTCTCACCCAAAACAGAATGGGCAAGTCGCCCAAAAAATACACGTGCTGTGAATTTTTCCCAGGTAAAAGTGTAATCTAACTAGGCCAAAAATGTGCAGAAATTGCAACACTGTATCACACTAACTTCCCACAGCTCGCCCACCTCCCTTCCTTTAACTACAGCAGCATTTCCAATGACTGGATCCTACCCTCAGTCTCTGCTACTAGTTGCCTTGCCTGCTCAAATATAAGTTCGTTCAACGAGAAAGGGTTAGAGAACTGCAGCTAGAGGTTTTAAACTCTGAAAAATTTCTGGACATGTTAGCCTTTCTTCTAGCTTCTAGACATTAATAGAAATATCAGCATCCTAAAAACAGCCAGTCGGTTGTGAATTTCAACCTCCTAAGTAAAGGGCACATCTCACAGGGCCTTCCTAAATTTTAGACCCTAGCTATGTTTCTAGCTAGTTAATTACTTATTCTAGCCCTGCCCATGGCAACAGAAATATTTGCCAGTATACACATATTGGCGAGCATTTAAAAAGCAGTAAAATTCAATCTTAGCTTTCACAGTAGAAGTAACAGCGAATAGTATAAAATATATGAGAACAATTTCAAAGTAGTACATCCCAGCCAGGGAATTGATATTCTCCAGGACCAAGCAGGAAGCCAGTCCTCACATATGGGTGACGATGGAGCCCTCGTGCGGAGCATTTCCCCAGCTTTCAAGGAAAGCCTTAGGGAATGCAGCGCGCATGCGCGGTCCCCTTCCCGCCCAAGGGTGCCATCTTGCTCAGTCTTTCTTTTTCTGCGGAGCCCAATGGACGTGAGTTCATGTCACCAGGGAAAAATAGATTTTTTTTCTGCGATCTTTGCTTTTTTCCTATCCGGTTCGACGCCGGTTCCCCTTCCCGCCTGGGCTCTGTACACTGGTATCGAGTCCGGAATTTCTTTTTTCGTTTCTTTGTCCTTCGTGACTAGCGTTCGCGCCTTTTTTATTATTTTCACTGGCAGCCCGGTCGTTTGACCTTGCAGGGACCTTTTTCCCACAATGGCTGCCAGCGGGCTCAAAAAATGTGATCGGTGCAAGAAATTTGTTTCTCCAGGACCAAGCAGGAAGTCAGTCCTCACTTATGGGTGACGTCGGCACCGACGGAGCCCTCGCGGAGCAATTTTCCCCAGCTTTCGAAGAAAGCCTTTGGGAATTGCAGCGCACATGCGCAGTCCCCTTCCCGCCCAAGGGTGCCATCTTGCTCAGTCTTCTTTTTTCCGCGGAGCCCTACAGACGTTGTTTGTGATCGCCGCTGAAAAAGTTGATTTTTTACTTTTATTTTTACTTAATTTTCTCGGTTCGACGCCGTGTCCTTTTCCCGCCCGGCCTCGATAACCCCAATATCGAGTCCGTTCACTTCTTCGGTTTTTTTCTTAGTAACTGGCGTTCCCGCCATCCTTTTTTCTTTTTCCCTGGCAGCACGGTCTTTTGACCTCGCAGGGGCCCTTTTTCCCCCCATGGCTGCCAGTGGGTTTAAAAAGTGTGATCGCTGTTCCAGACTTATGTCTCTTACCGACACACATGACTGCTGCCTCCGTTGCCTCGGGCCCAATCATGACTCGATGAGTTGTGGTCCGTGCAACAAAATGTCCTTGAAGGCGTTAAGGAGTCGGCAGTCACAAAAGGAGCGAATTTTCTCTGACTCCGCGTCCGGTCAGGCCCGGACCTCGTCAGAGGCTTCGACATCTCGGGACTCCGGCCCTGAGCATCGTCTGAGTTCCTCTGAGCGGGGGTCCCCCGCCCGGGAACATCATCGGAAGAAGAAACCCGCGAGGGCGGCGTCGGAGGACGCTCCTGGTCCCTCGAGGGCCAGGTCGCATAGCCCCGTCAGCCGCCCCGGGTCCTCGGAGGCGGAAAGGCCTGCGAAGCATCCTCGTCTCAAGGTGGAGTCTTCTGGACATGTGAGTACTGTAGTCCTCGTGGACTCACCTCCGAGGGAGCCGACGTCGGGCCCGACGCCGTCGGGGCCCGAGTCGGAAGCTGCTGGGTCTTCTGAGTTTGGTCTCAGATTGACATTCTTGGAGAACAGCATTGCTGCCTTCATGGACCAGCAGCGGGCATTGATGACTGGCCTCGCCTGTACATCTGCCCCGACCACCGGGACATCGACATCCAAGTCGACCCCGGAGGCCGAGCCGATCCTCGAGTCCATACGAGCTCGAGTCGATCCTCGGCCAACGTCTCCCTCGGCCTCCCGTTCGGGACCGAGGTCGTCGACGCCGGCCTCGGCGTCGGGGCGGAGGTCCTCGGCACCGGCCTCGGCGTCGGGGCGGAGGTCCTCGGCACCCGCCCACACGGAGCCCATCGATTCCTCGGAGGAGGAGTCGGGCTGGGACATGGAGGAGGACGAGTCACCCGGCTCGTTTCAGACCCGGTGCGTCCCCTCCGACTCGCCTGAGTCGGAGCCTCGGAGGCGATCACCCCCGGAGGATACCCGGTTCTCCGATTTCGTGCAGGACATGGCCAAGGCCCTGGCCTTCCCCGCGGATCCAGAGGAGGAGCCTCAAGCCGAAGAGCTCGAAGCCCTCCAGTATGACTCTCCCCCGAAGGAGGCCTTTACTGTGCCGGTTCCTCCGATGCTGGAGCGGCTGCTCTTCCGCATGTGGGAGAGCCCGGCCTCGACGCCGGTGTTAAGCAAGCGGGTCGATTCCATGTATCGGGTCCGCAAGAGTCCCGGGTTCCAGAAGGCACAACTGCCACACCACTCTATGGTGGTTGAATCGGCCATGCATTGACTTAAGAGTCAAAAGATGCACTCCTGACTTCCGGTGGCGCCGGCTGAGACAATGGCGGCGTGCTAACCGAGCTCCGCTACGACCGCCCTCCATGTGGTGAAAAGATGCCGCCCCTGAAGTTTTGAAGGTGCGGAGAGACCCCCTCAAGGTCAGCCGCTTGTGCCCCAACAGCAGCCAGCGGACATATACAAAAGAAAGACGGTGAGCGCCGCGGAGCCGGAAGATTAGGGAGAGTGGTGCAGATCAGCAGGCCAGAGCGGAGAGTGTTGACGGGGGGCAGAGAGATACAGCTGCCCGGAGACTGCCTGTTGGAGGGAAGCCCGTTGAAGCGGCGAGAAGTTGGCGAGCATTTCGCTGTCGGCAGCGCGTGGAGTGAGCAGACGGGGTTGGAGTGGTGCGGCCATCCCTGCCCTGCACGTGGTGTTCCGGAGGACAGAGGCCTAGTGCATCCTGGACTGCAGAGATACGGAGCTCCTGTGGCTGTGAGTTTGGAGGTGCATCCAGTCCGGATCATCTCCACGTGTGGAGAGGAGGTGCGGTTGGGGTGTGTGCCCTTGAGCCTTGAGCACGGTGCGGCCCGGTTTGGGGCATACGATTGGCAGTGAAGCACCCCCTCCCCCCCTTGCCTCAGATCCCTTCACAGGGTGTGTTTCTCAGCTGACACCCGGGGAGTGGAGGGTGGCAGATGGCTGCACGTAAATCGGCCGTGGATTTGAAGGCCTACTCCTTTAAGGGTACTGGGAGCACTAAGGGGCCTGGAGGAAAGCCAGCGGCATCCAGTGGAGAGTCAAAGGCCCAGGAGGACCGAGAGGTGACTGGGGGTCCACCGAGTGAGATACAAGCCCTGAGATCTGATTTAAAAGAGTGGCTGGGCTCTCTGAGACAGGAGTTGGGGGCAATCAGGACTGAAGTGCAGGGCTGGATACAAGAAATGAGGGGAGAAATGACGTCCCTGGGGGCCAGGGTGGAAGACGTGGAGAACAAAATGGAGGAGCAGGAGGAGCGATGGGGCCCTTGTGAACAACGTCTGGAGGCTCTCGAAGAAGCTCACGAAGATCTGTGGCAGAAGGTCGAAGACCTGGAGAACCGGTCCCGGCGGTCGAATATACGGATACGAGGCCTGCGAGAAGGTGAAGGCATAGTGGACTATGTGGCCATGGCAGAGGAATTCTGCGGAGAGGTCCTCAAGGCAGCTGAAATGGACGACGAGGATATATGTTTGAAAGTTGACAGAGCGCATAGAGCTCTGGGCCCCCGGACTGAGAATAGGGTGCGGGATGTGATTGTTTGTCTACACGAATACCGCTCTAAAGAGTTGGTTCTGAAAGCCTCACGGAAGCTGGGCAAGATCAAGTGGCAGGGGTCGGATGTTGAGGTGTTTGCGGACATCTCCAGCCTCACGATTAAAAAACGTAGGGCATACCAAGCGGTTACTAAGAGACTGAGAGAGGAAAATGTGCGATACCGCTGGTTGTTCCCGGTGGGTCTGCAGTTTACAATACATACAAAAACCACCACGGCCCACACGGTGGAAGCAGCTATTTCTGGTCTGAAGCAGGCAGGATGGAGTGATGTTCCCACCCCGTCGCCTGAGAAGGGGGATCACTTGGATAAGAGAGACCGGAGGCCAGAGGCACAGCATCAGTGGAGTCGAGTGCCTGGAGGGGCAAGAAGCTTGCGACGACGGAGGCAGCCAACTTGATGGACTGGCTATGTAAATTGTTTGACTGGGCTGCGTGGGTGGCGGGAGAGGAGTTGGCATTTTTGTATGCTGTTGGGGGGGAATGTAATTGGTTGTATTTGGGCTGACGGGGGGAAGGTATGCATTGGGTGTTCTTGTGTGTTAGTGATACGGGGACGGGAGGGGGGGTACAAATTTGTGTGTGAATTTAGGTGCTTGTAGGGAGGGTGGTCTGCGGAGGTGGGTAGGAAGGGCTTCTCTGAGGAAGCGGGGTGTGGGTAGGGGGGTGGGGTGGAGGGGAAGGGAGGGGGGGAAGTAGGAAGGGAGGGGATGCCGAAGATAGGAAGGTGCAGTGCAGGAGGGGGGGGAGGTGGATGTTTCAATGCCGGAGATGAATATTTTCTCACTGAATGTTAGAGGCCTCAATTCCTTTGTTAAGCGTCAATTACTGATAAAAGAATGTAAGAGACTTCAGGGGGACATTGTGTTTATTCAGGAAACGCATCTCCTATCCAGGGATGAGAGACGGGTGCAACATCATCATTATCCGCAGCAATTTTTTGCTTCTAACAGGGTGGAGAAAAAGAAGGGGGGCGTGGGGATCCTACTATCTACACGAGTTCAGGGGCAGGTGGGGAAGGTGTTTCGGGATAAATTGGGGAGATTTGTGGCTGTTCAATTACGCTGGGATCAGCACTTATACACCCTGGTTAATGTGTATGCTCCAAATGTTAATCAGAACCACTTCTTCAAGGAGCTTCAGGGGAAGATTATGGGGATGGCGGAGGGTATGCTAATTCTCGGTGGGGATTTTAATGTGACCTTGGACCCACGGGTGGATACATCTAAGGGGTCTTCCTCACAGGCTAAGCAGCATAGGGCCAGTCTGAAAAAACTTATGGCGGGCCTAGATCTGGTAGATTTGTGGAGGGAATTAAATAGTGGGCAGTGGGACTATTCCTTCTTCTCAGCAGTGCATGGAGGTTATTCTCGAATAGACATGTGGCTGGTGGAGCGCTCGCTGGTGTCGCAGGTGCGGAGGTGTGAAATTAAGGAGCGCACATGGTCGGATCACGCTCCTGTGTTGGGTGTGGTCTGTTGGGGGGGGCGGGGGTGGTATAGGGGATGGTGGAAATTAAATGAAGCTCTGCTGGAGGATAAAGCAGTGGTGACGCAGATCTATGACTGCATTGCGGAGTATCTGCTGTTGAATGAGACGGGTGAGTGCAGCCCGGGGATAGTATGGGATTGTTTGAAGGCGGTGGTGAGGGGTAAGCTTATTGCGGTGGGATCACATCGTAAGAGAGAACGGTTGCAGCGTGAGACAGGACTGCTAGCGAAGCTTCGGGAGCTTGAAGGGAAATTAAAAGGGAACGCCCGAAATGTGCACCTCGTTCAGGAATTGGGGATGGTAAAGAGGGAATTAAGTGAACTAAATCTGCAGGAGATTAGGTATAAACTCTCCCTGTTGCAACAACGGAATTTTGAGTTTAATAATAAAGCAGGAAGGTTGTTGGCGCGTAAGGTTCAGAAGCTGAAAAATCGAAACACGATAGTGCGAGTTAAAGATGGTGAGGGGAAGGAGCTGTGGGAGGTGCGGGATATAGAGGAGCGGTTTCGACAATTTTATCAAAAGTTATACACTCCGGAGGCAGTCGTGGATGAGGGTAAGATACAGGATTATTTGGATACAGTTTTGATGGCCCGGCTCACGTGGGAGGATTGTCTAGAGCTGTCCGCGCCCATTAGAGAGTCTGAAATTATGACGGTGATTAAAGGGTTACGAGGTCATAAGGCACCTGGCTTAGATGGTTTTTCGAATAAATTTTATAAAGTGTTTGCCACGGCTTTGGTAGGGCCGTTGACTCGAATGTATAACTCCTTCACTACGGTGCAGCCGCTGCCGGCATCGTTACGATTGGCGGGAATTAGCCTGTTGCATAAGGAGGGGAAGGATCCTACGGACTGTGGTTCGTATCGGCCTATCTCCTTGTTAGGGGGGGATTTTAAAATCTTTACGAGAGTCTTGGCAAATCGCTTGGGGCCTCTGTTGGAGCAAGTGATACACCCCAATCAGTCGGGATTTGTGCAGGGTCGACATACCTCCGATAATATTCGGAAAGCATTAAATGTGATGTGGCATGGGATGGAGCAGGACGAGGGAATGGCCCTCTTGGCGGTTGATGCTGAGAAGGCATTTGATAGGGTGAACTGGGTGTTTTTGTTTAAGGTGCTCGAAAAGATTGGGATAGGGGGGCAGTTTTTGATCTGGGTTCGATCCGTCTATCAGGCGCCCATGGCGTGCTTGAAGGTGAATGGTGCGGTATCCCAGAGTTTTGAACTGTTCAGGGGTACACGGCAGGGGTGCCCATTATCACCTTTGTTTATTTTGGCAATGGAGCCCATGGCACAGCGAGTACGGGATAGAGGGGATATTAAGGGGGTGTGGGTAGGGCGGGATCATCAAAAAATCTCGTTATTTGCGGATGATGTTCTGTTTTTTGTTACAGACCCGTATAGATCTCTAGAAGCTATTCGGGATGAGCTTTGGGGCTATGGAGAAGTGTCTGGTTTCCGTATGAATGTTACGAAGTCGGAGATTTTGAATCTGTCTATAGGTAAAGAAGAGGAGGGTCGCTTGCGGAGGGAGCTTCCGTTTCGTTGGGCGCAGGGTAGTATTCGCTACTTGGGGGTGCAGCTTACGTCCAAGAGGGCAGCGTTGTTTCGGGAGAACTTTGGGGCAGCTAAAGCCAGGATGTTTCGGACGCTTGAAGAATGGGGGTCTTATGAGGTCTCTTGGTTGGGGCGCAGGGATCTGGTGAAGATGATAATTGTACCCCAGCTGCTTTATTTGTTTATGAATTTGCCGGTGGCTGTTCCAGGGTTTTTTTTTACAACAATTACAAGCTCGGGTGATGAAGTTTATTTGGAAAGGGAAGCGGCCCAGGGTGGCGCAGAAGGTGTTATGTGCGAGTAAAGAGGAGGGTGGTATGGGATGCCGCTTCTTCCTCGATATTATGAGGCCGCGAGAGTGCGGGCGGTGTTTGAATGGTTGTTGAGGGATTCGGCGGAGTGGGTGAGACTGGAAGGAGTTGGGTTGCAGGGTAGGGACACGTTGAAAGGGAGGGTCTGGATGACGGGGGGAGAGTCCCTAGGGGAGCTGCGAGGGAACCCCTATGTGACCCTCACCTTACGACATTGGAGGAAGTGGAGGAGGAAGTGGTATGGTAGTGAGGGGGCCTCCAAGTTCCTTCCGTTGGTTGGGAACCGTGGATTTCCGCCTGGGTTGACGGACCCAGCTTTCGGGAGATGGGCGGAGAAGGGGCTTTGCTGGGTCGGACAGCTTAAGAGGAATGGTGAATGGTTGACTTTTGAGGAGGCCCGGGAGGAGTTCCAGCTGTCTGAGATTGACCGATATCGCTTTGTGCAGGTGTTGCATTATAGTAGGGAGGTTGCACAGAGGGGGTATGGGCCTAGGGGGGAGAGTATAGATGCGCTTCTTGAAAGGGGGGCGGTTAAAGGTTTGGTGTCCCAGCTGTACAAGGCCATGGGAGGAGAAGGCGGGGGGGAGTGGGCGCACCGGAGGGCCTGGGGGGGGGATTTAAATAGATGTTGGGATGCCGAGCAGTGGGGGGTAGTGTGTAAGGGCTTATTTAAAGGAGTGATATCCAGTAGTATCCAAGAGCATAATTATAAAATGTTGTATAGATGGTATCTGACACCCCAGCATTTGCAGAAATGGCAGGGGGGGCCGGCGAATTGTTGGAGGGGGTGTTGGGGTGTGGGCTCTTTTTTGCATATCTGGTGGGACTGTCCCTTGTTGGTCCCCCTATGGCAGGGGGTTGAGGGATGGCTGGGTGAAGTCTTGGGGGTAGAGAGTAGGTTAGGCCCTTGTTTAGCCATGTTGAATGTGGAAGAGGGGGGCCAGGGGAAAGAGGGTAAGGGATGGCGTGGAGTGGTTTGCACAGCCACCCGGCAATTAATAGCGAGGCGTTGGCGTACTTCCCAGGTGCCCACACTCCGGGAGGTCCAAGAGAGAGTTTGCGCAGCTGTCCCTTTTGTAGCAATTGGCGGCCCTGCATCACATTGGTTTTGTGCGTTTCCAGAATTCCTGGGGCTTGTATCTGGAGTGGCGCTCGACCAGGAGGGAGGAGAAGGGGAGTTAGGGTGGTGGGATTGTGAGGGGTAGTAGGGGGAGGGGGCAGTTGAGGCTGGGGGGTAGTTGGGGGAGAAGGGGCCCCTCCCCGGGGTTAGTTCCGCGGTGGGGGGTACGGCTGCCTGTTCCTGTTCTCCTTCAGTACTTGTGATTGCTGGGGTGACTGGGTATGTAGGGGGCGAGAGGGGAGGCTAGGGATGGATTTAGACATCTTTTGGCATGAAAAGTTGGTTTATCTGAGTAGTTGGGACCTTTTTGTACTGTACCGTACTGTGTAAGGGATATAGGGTGGGGTGGGTGGGGGGGTCTTGGGAACGGGGTTGTGTGCTGTGTTTATTGTTGTATGATGTAAAGTTTGTTGGATAAATAAAGAATGGAAAAAAAAAAAAGATGCACTCCTCGGTGCCTCCGGGTAAAGAGGCCCGGAGCCTGGATGCCCTCGGTAGGAAGTGCTTCCAGGGCTCGATGCTTGCCTGCCGAGTCCAGACATACCAGCTATATATGGGCATGTATCTCCGAGACCTGGCGAAAGAAATCGCTGGGTTCTCTGCGGGTCTCTCCGAGGAACTGTTGCAAAGGTTCCAGGCCTTGTCCACGGGTATTGGAGAGTGCTCGAAGTTTATTTCTCGAGCGGCCTACGATGGCTTCGAAGCATTGGCTCGAGTAGCCGGAGCTGGCATCGGTGCTCGCCGTCAAGCTTGGCTTCAGTCATCCGACCTCGAGCCATGGGTGCAGGACAAGTTGGTCGATGTCCCCTGCAGGGGTGAAAACCTCTTTGGCAAGCCCATGGCTGAAAAGGCTGGGGAGCTCGAGTCCGAGACTCTCACCAGGACTCGCCTATCCAGAAAGACCTCTGCCCCTTCACAGAAGAGGAAGGGCTCGGGGAAAAAGCCTTTTTACCCGAGGAAGGTGTCTGCCTATAAACAACACCACCCACAATATCACCCCTCAGCAGCTCCCCATCAGGGACAGCAAGCTAAGGGACAAGGTAATGGGTCCCATAGGCAGAAGGCCCCCAAGCCCACTACACAGGCCCCTGCTCAGCAGGGTGGGGTTTTTTGACTATGCCAGCATAGCCTCTCCCCCTCTGCAGCCTTCGCTCAGCACGGGGGGCCGGCTGACCCACTTTGCCCACAGGTGGGCAGCCATCACATCCGATTCCTGGGTGCTGCAGGTGGTTCAAAAGGGCTACCTCTTACATTTTCACCAGGTGCCTCCCCCTACTTTCCAGGGGAGCCTCCGAGACCCCCTCTGCACAGGGACTTGCTCCTTCAGGAGCTGCAAAGTCTGCTTCAGGAACAGGCTGTGGAGCCAGTGCCCCACCACCTGTGGGGTCACGGGTTTTATTCAAGGTACTTCCTGGTACCAAAAAGGACAGGAGGCCTCAGACCCATCCTGGACCTACGCAACCTTAACAAGTTCCTGCAGCGGGAAAAGTTCAAAATGCTTACCCTTGGAATACTACTGCCCTACCTCCAGCAGGGAGATTGGCTATGCTCCTTGGATCTAAAGGATGCTTATACTCACATCCTTATTCATCCAAACCACCGGCAATATCTACGATTTGTGGTGGCAGGGAATCATTATCAGTACCGCGTACTGCCCTTTGGCTTATCCTCCGCTCCCAGGGTGTTCACGAAATGCCTGGCAGTGGTGGCGGCCTTCCTGAGGCTTCAGGGCCTCTTCATCTTCCCCTACCTGGACGACTGGCTCATCCCCGGGCACAGTCTTCCCTAGAGGTCACTTAGGCCACTCGACGCACAGTGACTCTGCTTCAGCACTTGGGCTTCGTCATAAACTTCGAAAAGTCCACTTTGCTCCCCTCTCAGGACCTCGAATTCATAGGAGCACGGCTGGACACTCTGCAGGTTCGTGCTTTCTTGCCTCTGGAACGGGCCAACAGGCTCATGGCTCTGGCCGGCAGGTTCCACAGCACGTCACAGGTCTCTGCCAGACCGTTCCTGCAACTGCTCGGTCATATGGCCTCCATGGTCCATTGTCACCCCGAATGCCCGTCTGCATATGAGACCTGCTCAGTGGAGCCTTCGCACTCAATGGCATCAGGCCACAGGGAGCCTGACGGACTTAATACAGGTCTCCGACCGCCTGGTCTCTTCTCTGCAGTGGTGGCTTCATCTGCCCAATCTGGTACTCGGCATGACCTTTCAGTCTCCTCCGCCTTCCCAGGTGCTAACGACAGATGCCTCTCTCCTGGGATGGGGAGCGCATTGCCAGGGAACTTGCACTCAAGGCCTTTGGACGCCTTGGGAAGCTGCTCAACAGATAAACTTCCTGGAGCTACGGGCGATCCGCCTGGCCCTGCGGACCTTCTCTCACCTCACTTCTCGTCAGTCTGTACTGATACAAACGGACAATCAGGTTGCCATGTTCTACGTGAACAAACAGGGGGGCACGGGCTCCCTCCTCCTGTGTCGGGAGGCTCGGAGGCTCTGCTCTTGGGCAGTAGACCACGACATCCTCCTCAAGGCTGTTTACCTGCCCGGGCAGGAGAATTACCTGGCCGACAAACTGAGCCGGATTCTGCAGCCACACGAATGGAGGCTAAACCCCGCAGCTGTCCAGCAGATCTTCCGTCGGTGGGGCTTCCCCACTGTGGATCTCTTTGCCAGTCCTCTAAACCGGCAACTTCCCAGGTTCTGCTCCCGGCACCCGCATCCTCTCAGAGTAGCACCAGATGCTTTCCTCATCTCGTGGTCCTCGGGCCTACTGTATGCCTTTCCTCCCACACCACTTGTGTCCCGGACGCTGTTCAAAGTTGTCCAGGACAGGGCCTCCGTGATCCTGGTAGCGCCCAGGTGGCCGAGACAACCCTGGTTCCCTCTACTCCTACAGCTGGCGGTGGACACCCCTCTTCCTCTGGGGTTTCAGCCCGATCTCCTGACCCCAGGATC
This sequence comes from Ichthyophis bannanicus, assembly GCA_033557465.1. Classification (NCBI taxonomy): domain Eukaryota; kingdom Metazoa; phylum Chordata; class Amphibia; order Gymnophiona; family Ichthyophiidae; genus Ichthyophis; species Ichthyophis bannanicus. The sequence goes on from CM066040.1 coordinate 141,390,165, forward strand.
AGGGTACTCTCCTGCACCCCAACCTCCGGGCCCTTCATCTGATGGCCTGGCTGCTGAAAGGGTAGTCCTAGCTCCGCTCCTGCTCCCTCCGGAGGTGGAGGCTGTCGTCCTGGCATCTCGGCGACCTTCCACCCGGAAATCTTACGCCCTTAAATGGCGTCGCTTCTCGATCTGGTGTTCTCAGCATTCTGAGGACCCCTTTGCCTGCTTAGTATCAGTGGTGCTGCAATACTTGCTGCACCTCTCCGATCTAGGCCTCAAGTCCAACTCCGTCAGAGTCCACCTCAGTGCTATCTCTGCACATCATTCGCCGGTGGAGGGCCAGCCTCTTTCCTCGCACCCCTTGGTGGCGCGTTTTCTTAGTGGCCTTCTGCTTAAACCTCCGTTGCGGCCTCCGGCTCCGGACTGGGATCTCAATGTGGTCTTGCAAAGGCTTACCTGTCCGCCTTTTGAACCCATGGCTACCTGCCCTCTTCGTTTCCTCTCCTGGAAAACTCTCTTCTTGGTGGCCCTTACCTCCGCTAGGCGCGTTAGTGAACTGCAGGCCCTAGTGTCGGAGCCACCATACACTAGGTTCTACAAGAATAGGGTTGTGTTACGGACTCACCCTAAGTTTCTTCCAAAGGTGGTCTCCCCCTTTCACATCAATCAAGAGGTGGTTCTTCCGACCTTCTTTCCCAGGCCGCATACCAGCTGAGCTGAAACTGTTCTGCATACCCTGGACTGTAGAAGAGCCTTGTCCTTCTACCTTGACCGTACGCGAGAGCATAGAAAAGCTGTCCAGCTTTTCATATCTTTTGACCCCAATCGTTTGGGAGTACCTGTCTCCAAGCGTACTCTGTCCATCTGGGTAGCTGACTGTATCGCCTGGGCTTATGGAGCAGCCGGCCTCTCCTTAGAGAGTCGTGTCACGGCTCACCGTGTCAGGGCGAAGGCTGCGTCAGTGGCTCATCTCCGCTCTGTTCCATTGGCAGACATCTGCCGGGCTGCTACTTGGTCTTCCAGTCAGACTTTTGCGGCTCATTACTGCCTGGAGAGGGAGTCCCGCAGGGACAGTGCTTTCGAACAGTCAGTCCTCCACAATCTCTTTCAGGTTTAGGCAACTCCTACCCTCCGGCCCTGGTGTTGGGCTACCGGCTGGGGGCATGTTCAGTGAAGATTCCTTCCTTCTGTACTGCTGAGCTAGAGGGAGCTCATTTTTTCCAGCTTGTGGTCTCCGGTAGCCTTAAGCTTGGGAGTCCCATAAGTGAGGACTGACTTACTGCTTGGTCCTGGAGAAAGAGTAGTTACTCACCTGTAACAGGTGTTCTCCAGAAGCAGCAGGAATCAGTCCTCACTACCCTCCCTCCTCCCTTTGGAGTTGCAGTCCTTCGTTTTATATGTTTTTGTTGACTTTCTGCTGTCTTTCCGCTATGTCATCAGACTGAGCAAGATGGCACCCTTGGGCGGGAAGGGGACCGCGCATGCGCGCTGCAATTCCCAAAGGCTTTCTTCGAAAGCTGGGGAAAATTGCTCCGCAAGGGCTCCGTCGGCGCCGACGTCACCCATAAGTGAGGACTGATTCCTGCTGCTCCTGGAGAACACCTGTTACAGGTGAGTAACTACTCTCTCTCAACGACACACATGACTGCTGTCTCCGATGCCTCGGGCCAGACCATGACCTTCAAGTCTGTGGCCCGTGCGGCAAAATGTCGTCGAAGGTGCTTCGGAGCCGTCAGGATTAACATGAGAGAATTTTTTCAGAGTCCGTGTCCGGCCGGGCCCGGACTTCGTCAGAGACCTCGACATCTCGGGAGTCTGACCCCGAGCGCTGTCGTGGTTCCTCTGAGAGGGGTCTCCCACCCGGGAGCACAACAGGAAGAAGAAACTCATGAGGGCGTCGTCGGTGGAGGCCCCTGGGTCCTCGAGGGCCAGGTCGCGTAGCCCTGACCGCTGCCCCGGGCTCTCGGAGTCGGAGAGGCCTTCCAAACTACCTTGCCTGGAGCCAGAGTCCCCGAGTCACGTGAGCTCTGTTGTCCTCGTGGACTCTCCTCCGGGAGAGCTGACATCGGGGCCCTAGTCCGGAGGCTGCTGAGTCTCCTGAGCTTGGACTCAGGCTGACGGCCTTGGAGAGCAGCTTGGCTGCTTTCATGGAACAGCAGCCGGTGCTGATCGCCAGTCTGACCGGTGCATCTGCCTCGACCACCGGGACCTCGACATCTAAGTCGACCCTGGAGGCCGAGTCAATCCTCGGTCAAGGTCCCCCTCGACCTCCCTTGCGGGGCCGAGGTCGTCGACGCTGGTGCCCTCGGCGGCGGGACGGGTGGCACCGAGGCCCACACAGCCAGAGCCGCTCGACAACGACTCGGAGGAGTCAGCGTGTGAGACGGAGGACGAGGAGTCTCCGGACACCTTCCGGACCCGGTGTGGAGCCTCTGAGAAGGTCCCCCCCCCCCCCCCCCCGACAATACCCGGTTCTCGGACTTTGTGAGGGACATGGCCAAGGCTTTGGCATTCCCTGCGGACGCCGAGGAGGAGCCTCGAGCCGAGGAGCTCGATGCCCTCCAGTATGATTTTCCTTCGAAGGAAGCCTTTACTGTACCGGTTCCTCCGATGCTGGAATGGCTGCTCTTCCATATGTGGGAGGCACCGGCCTCGGCACTGGTTCTTAGCAAACGGGTCGATTCCATTTATCGAGTCTGTAAGAGCCCTGTGTTCCAAAAGGCGCAGCTACCGCACAATTCCATGGTTGTGGAATCGGCCATGCACCGTCTGAAGAGTCAGAAGATGCACTCCTTGGTGCCTCCCGGCCAGGAGGCTCAGAACCTGGATGCCCTCGGTATAAAGTGCTTCCAGGGCTCTATGCTATCTTGCTGTGTCCAGACTTACCAGCTGTACATGGGCATGTACCCTAAGAACCCTGGCAAAGGAGATTACCAGGTTCTCAGCTGACCTCTCCGAGGAATCCTTGAAGAGGTTCAAGGCCTTGTCGACAGGGATCCGAGAGTGCTCGAAGTTTCTCTCGAGCAGCCTATGATGGCTTCGAGGCTTCGGCCCGGGTAGCTGCTGTCGGCATCGGTGCACGCCATCAGGCCTAGCTACAGTCATCGGACCTGGAGTCATGGGTGCAGTGCAAGTTGGTCGATGTCCTGTGCCAAGGTGATAACCTATTCGATAAACCCATGACTGAAAAGGCTGCGGAAATCGAGACTGAGACTCTCACCAGGACAAGGCTGTCCAGAAAGACTTCTGCCCCTTCTCAAAAAAAGGGCTCGGGGAAGAAGCCCTTTTTCCCGAGGAAGGGCGCTGTCTACAAATCCTATCCTCAATATCAGGCCTCTCCAGCTCCCCAACAGGACCAGCAGGCCAAGGAGCAGGGGCATGGGCTCCGTATGCAGAAGATCCCCAAGCCGCCAGCTTTGGCTCCTCACAGCAGGGAGCAGGGTTTTGACTCCCACAGCATGCCTCTTCTCCGCCAGTGGCTCCACTCAGCACAGGAGGTCGGCTGACCCTGTACACCTACTGGTGGCCAGCCATCACAGGGGACACCTGGGTACTGAGCATAGTCCAAAAGGGCTACATGCTCCACTTCCACCAGCTACCCCCTCCCATTTTCCAGGGGAGCCTCCAAGACTCCCTCTACACAGGAACCTCCTCCTTCAGGAGTTGGCAAGTCTTCTAAAGGAACAGGCGGTGGAACTGGTGCCTCGCCACTTGGAAGGGCAAGGCTTCTACTCCAGGTACTTCGTGGTACCAAAAATGACAGGAGGCCTCCGGCCTATCCTAGACTTGCGAAACCTAAACAAGTTTCTGGAGAGGGAAAAGTTCAAGATGCTTACCCTTGGGATATTGCTGCCCTACCTCCAGCAGGGAGACTGGCTATGCTCCTTAGAACTAAAGGATGCTTATACTCGCATCCTCATTCATCCAGACCACAGACAATATCTCAGATTTGTGGTGGGAGGAAACCATTTTCAGTACAGGGTACTTCCCTTTGGCCTAACCTCTGCCCCCAGGGTTTTCACCAAATACCTGGCGGTGGTGGTGGCTTATCTCAGGAATCAGGGAATTTTTGTCTTCCCATACCTGGACGACTGGCTCATCAGGGGCCAGTCTCTCCAGGAGGCCCGACAAGCCACTCTTTACACTGTCTCTCTTCAACATCTGGGCTTTGTCATAGACTACGTAAAGTCCACTTTGCTCCCTTCTCAGAACCTAGAGTTTATAGGGGCAAGATTAGACACCCTTCAGGCAAGAGCCTACTTGCCCGAGGACAGGGCCCACAGAATGATGGACTTGGCCAACCAGTTCTAAAGCAGTTCTCATGTTTCCGCCAGGCGCTACCTGCGGCTCCTGGGCCACATGGCATCCACTGTACATGTGACTTTGAATGCCCGTCTACACATGCGGGCTGCTCCGTAGTGCCTCAGAGCTCGGTGGACGCAGGTCACAGGCGACTTCCGAGACAGAGTAGAGGTGTCCAAACCACTTTTGGACTCCTTACAGTGGTGGCTACATCTCACAAATCTTCTCAAGGGGATACCTTTTCAGGCTCCAACACACACAAGGGTGCTGACGACCGATGCTTCCTTAAAGAGCTGGGGTGCACATTGCCAGGGCATATGCACTCAAGGCCTGTGGTCTCCTCGGGAGGTCACACAGCAAATCAATCTTTTGGAGCTGCGAGCAATCCGCTTAGCTCTACGAACATTTTCTCATGCCCTCTCTCACCAGTCTGTCCTAGTTTAGACGGACAATCAAGTGGCAATGTTCTACATGAACAAACAAGGGGGCACGGGATCCCGGCTCCTATGTCAGAAGGCACAGGATCTCTGCTCCTTTGCGGTCAAACAGTATCTTTCTCAAAGCAGTTTATCTACCTGGTCAGGAGAATTTCCTGGTAGACAAGCTAAGCAGGATTCTCCAGCCTCACGAATGGCAGTTGAATCCACTAGTGGCCCAGCAGATCTTCCTCTGCTGGGGACTTCCATCCATCAATCTCTTTGCCAGTCCACTGAACCGTCAGCTGCCCAGGTTCTGCTCCAGACAGCCGCATCCCCTGCAGATGGCAGCAGATGCTTTTCTGATCTCTTGGTCTACGGGCCTCCTGTATGCATTTCCTCCCACGCCCCTGGTGGCCCGAACTTTGTTCAAGATCCTCCGGGACAAGGCCTCGGTGATTCTGGTAGCCCACAGATGGCCAAGGCAGCTGTGGTTTCCACTTCTGCTGCAGTTGGTGGTGGAAACTCCATTCCCTCTGGGATTGCAACACGATCTCCTGTCTCAGGAGCAAGGGTTCCCTTCTGCACCCCAATCTCAGGTCCCTCAATTTGATGGCCTGGCTGCTGAAAGGATAGTGCTAGCTCCCTTACTTCTACCTAAGGAAGTTGAGGAGGTGGTCTTGGCCTCTAGGAGGCAGTCCACCAGAACGTCCTATGCCCTCAAGTGGCATAGGTTTGCGGTATGGTGCGCTCAGTGCAATGAAGATCCTTTCTCTTGCCTTGTGCCAGTAGTACTACAGTATCTACTTCACCTGTCAGACCTAGGCCTTAAGTCTAACTCTGTTCGGGTCCACCACAGTGCTCTGTCAGCGCACCACTCACCGGTGGAAGGACAGCCTCTGTCGGTTGACCCCTTGGTGTCCCGATTTCTCAGAGGTCTGCTTCTACTCAAGCCTCCGGTTCGTCCACCGGTGACTGAGTGAGATTTGAATGTGGTCTTGCAGCAATTTATTTGCACACCATTTGAGCCGATGGCTGTTTGCCATTTGCTCTTCCTCTCTTGGAAAGCGCTCTTCCTGGTAGCTCTTACCTTGGCAAGACATGTGAGTGAACTACAAGCTCTGGTTTCTGATAGGCTATACACACGGTTCTATAGGAACAGGGTGGTCCTACGGACTTATCCCAAGTTCCTTACAAAAGTGGTCGTCTTTCTACCTCAACCAGGAGGTGGTTCTTCCGACCTTTTTTCCCAGTCCGCATACCAGCCAGGCTGAAACAGTCTTGCATACCCTAGACTGTAAGAGGGTGTTGTCCTTTTACATAGAATGTACGCGGGGGCATCGAAGGGCTACTCAGCTCTTCGTCTCCTTTGACCCTAATAAGATGGAGTTACCTGTCTCCAAGCATACGTTGTCCACTTGGGTAGCAGATTGTATCGCCTGGGCGTAGAAGGTAGCCGACCTCCCCTTGCATGGTTGAGTCACAGCGCACCGTGTCAGTGCGAAAGCCGCGTCAGTAGCTCATCTGCGTTCTGTTCCATTGGCAGACATCTGCCGGGCCACAACTTGGTCTTCAAGCCAGACTTTTGCAGCCCATTACTGCCTCGAGAGAAAGTCCCGAAGGGACAGTGCTTTCGGACAGGCGGTACTCCGTAATCTCTTTGAGGTTTAGACAACTCCTACCCTCCGGCCCTTGTGTTGGGCTTCCAAACGGGGGCGTTCTCAGAGGATATTCTTAATGCGAATGCTGAGGCTCTTGAGAGGGAGCCATTTTTTCAGCTTAGGGTTCCCGGTAGCCTAGAGCTGGGGTGTCCCATATGTGAGGACTGACTTCCTGCTTGGTCCTGGAGAAAGAGTAGTTACTCACCTGTAACAGGTGTTCTCCAGGAGCAGCAGGAATCAGTCCTCACATATGGGTGACGTCGGCGCCGACGGAGCCCTCATGCGGAGCATCTCCCCAGCTTTCAAGGAAAGCCTTTGGGAATGCAGCGCGCATGCGCGGTCCCCTTCCCGCCTAAGGGTGCCATCTTGCTCAGTCTGATGACATAGTTAAAAGATGGGCAAAAAATCAGGCGAGACACCACTTGATACAGGGCCTAAAGGGGCCCGAAACATGTATGTCATGTCGTGGCAGTGGCACGAGTAGGATCTGGATGACTGCATTCGCCTGGGTGAAGCATTTATTGCTCCTTCTTAAGATAAGTATTGGTTTTCATTGCAAAAACCTTTGGTTCAGAAAATGTAAATTATAGGGCACGCTGTGGCCCGTCTGATTAAAAAGGGCTCTCTCGGTAATGAGGGGAAAGGCTGTCCCCTTCCTCTTCAACCGATTGGTCCCGACAAAAAATTGAGTTAGGAGTTTTAAAAGGGCTGGTGGTAGCTACTGGCCAAAGAGTTCAATGACTCTGAGTTTGGATTTTGCACAATTTTTGTCATTGGCTTTGGAAGGGGTTTCTCTGTTCTGGAGATAGCTAATGCAATGCAATGTGTGCCTTCGAGTCAGTCCTGACTCCTGGCGACCCAGAAGCTCCTGGGTTTTCTTGGCAGTGTCACCGGAAGTAGATTGCCAGGCCTTTCTTCCGAGGCAATGGAGGGTTAAGTGACTTGCCCAAGGCCACAACGAGTGCTAGTGGGAATCGAACCCTGGTTGCTTGGTTACCAAGCCAGTGCTCTAACCACTAGGCTACTCCTCCACTCCTAGCTAAAAGACAGCAAAAAACAAAATGAAAGATATGACTGCAACTCCAGTTTTCTAAAAAGGTACATAGGTTCCATGATGCTTGTCCCAGGGTAAGCAGTGATTAATAATGGTTAATGGACCTTTCTTCCAGGAACTTGTCCAAACCTTTTTTAAACCCAGCTACACTAACAGCATTTACTACATCCTCCTCTGTGTGGAGTTGCTAGGGGTGGTGGAGCATTTTCAAGTTGCATAGTTTTGGTTGTGGCATAAGATGCAGAAAGGTTGTTTTAGGGGGGTGGGTAGTTTGTGGGACAGCTGGGAGTGGGGGTTATTTTGGGGCTATGTGGCAGTTGAGAGGGGCTAGTTTTGTGAGGTGTTAGTACATTTGCTTTTGGGAGTACTTTGCAGGGCAGTGGAGGCAGATGGACTGGGTAGGTTTTGAAAGTAGAACTATTGCAGTAGAGGGTTCCTTTTTGTAGATCCCTTTTGTGACTGCATCTTGAATATTTGCGCTTATGGTCACCCCATCTTCAAAAAGAATATAGCAGAACTAGAAAAGTTTCAGAGATGGTGGAAAAAATGGTAAAGGGAATAGAACAGGGTCTCCAACTCCAGTCTTGGTGGGCCACAATCCATTCAGGATGTCCCTAATGAATATGCATGAGATATATTTACATGCACTGCCCCTATTGTATTCAAATTTATCTCATGCATGTTTGTTAGAGAGATCCTGAAAATCGGACTAGTTTGCGGCCCTCCAGGGCGAGTTGGAGATCCCTGTGATAGAACCACCTCCCTTATGAAAAAAAGCTAAACAGGTTGAAGAAAAGACGACCAAGAAAGAATATAAGTTTATAAAATCATGAGTGGGTGGAACAATAAGGGAACAGTTATTTCACTTTTCAAAGAATTCTAAAACAATGAAACAAACATCAGACTATTAAAAAAAAAAAAGAGAGTATATTTTCACACTGTCTGAAATGGAATGCTTGGCTCGATGGATCTGTAGTTCAGCATGACTTTTCTTTTGTTCTAAAATGAGTTATTTATTTTTTATTTATTTACATTCTCTTATATACCGCGCTATTCTGCATCAGTGCGGTTTACATTGAACAAACTGAAATTACATTGAACAGGGTATTATAACTTGGAGATAACTATTTTACAGGGAACATGGGCTATGGAGGGTTAAGTGGCTTGCCCAAGACCACAAGGAGCACCTGTGGGACTAGAAACCCCAGTCCTTCCGGCCCAAGGTTGCTGTCCTCTAGTGGGATTTGAACCACCGACCTTCCGGCCTGAAGTACCTTGCCCCAACCACTAGGCTACTCATCCACTCCTCCACTCCACTCATGCAAATTTTCTATCCTTGATATTACACAGTGAAGCATATAGCTATTCAGGTTGGATTAAAGATGCTGTATTTGTCCAAATTAATATAATCTCAATAAGTCCACGTTATCTTTGTTTCACTAGAGGTGGTTCCGAACTCAACTGCAGCATGAGAAATATCATCAGGATCATCAGAAGATCATAAAATTACAGCGAAGGATTCGATTTTGGTTAAACTCTAGAAATAGAGCTCCCATAATACAGGGAGGAACATGGGGATTATGTCTCCAAAAATGTGAAGGAAAAATAAAGAGTGGAATAATCAAATTTCAGGTATACATACAAATTAATTCCTGTGTCTAAGAAGATTTCTATCCTTAGCAGTTTATTTTTGCTTCTCGATTAATATGGTCTTTAACTCTTCTCTGCATGTTTTTCAGATAATGTACATTGTGTTTTGAAATGAAATGGGCCAGTGTTAGGATCAGACAAATCCTAGTCAAATGAAGACATAACAGTCTGAGTACGAGTACTATAAGTACATATTATTTTCAAGATAAACCTTAAAAACAAATTTTCCTCTAAATTTGATGTTTTAACCTAAAAATATATATGCTTGAGGCAGCAGCAACAGGATAAGAACTGTACTGCTGCAATTGGAGGCTTTAAGGGATACAGTAGATTGTGAAAATCACGTGATCCCCTCTGCTTCCAAAGTGTTGAACACAGCATCAAGAACATTAGTGACTGCAATAAAGGCTGAGAGCATTTGCTTGGCTGTTGAATAGTAAAATCCTGGTGGATGTCTGCAACCAGATAGAGAAGAACCTCTTTAGATCTAAAAGCAACAAAGTTGACTGTCAAGGATCACTGTACCACCCTCCAGAACATTTCCACTGAGATGGATGATCAGTCCAAGGTACCAATGAATTTCACATTCCTTTTCTGGTGATTCTTCTAGCTGAGGAAATCCTATTCTTTTTAGTGTTAGACACTTCCAGTTAGAAACATAGAAACATGACAGTAGAAAAAGACCATATGGCCTATCTAGTCTGCCATTCCATATCAACTCTATCCGTAAAGAAATATTTTGTATATTCTTTTACCCTCATTCTGTGCCCCCTTGTTGCAGTGTTCGTTTTCAATCAAAAGAGGCTCTGCTCTTGTGCATTTATGCCACAGAGGTATTTAAATGTCTTTCCGTATTGTCCCTCTGGTCCAGTCCATATGTATGGGTTATGCATGCCTACCAGCAGATGGAGACTGAGAACCACTGGTTTGATTTTGATGTCATGGTACAAAGTGGTCTGCGCAGCCTAAATCTCACCAATATTTCTAAAACTCCAGCAGATGGTTACGGTTCTATCTGTGCAGTCTGAAGTGGATGGCAAGGATTTCTGGTTTAATGGGCCAGAGTGTGGGATGGTTAACTCCTACTACACTTCCCTGGGGTGCAGAACCCTGTGGGGCCGGGTCCCTCCCCCTTCAGTACCCACCTTGTGGTCTATGGGGATCTATCTAGTGTGCATTTGGTGGAGGCCTTCCCTATTTGCCCTTCCTGTTGCTGGGGAGGGGCATTGGGGGAGGAGGGACTGGGCGCTATGGTCCTTTATGCATTGACATGATCAAAGGCTGAGACGAAGAAGAGTTTTTACTCTGTTCCTGCAATCTGTTTTGGAGGAGCTCTGAGTCTCGAGTGTGGTGAGGGTGCATCCTGGGTATTCTCTTCTGGTAAACTTCATGGAGGGGGCAAGAGACGTGCTACCTGATGTCAAGTGTCTGCCTTTAGTGCAGACAGTGCTGAAACCAACACTGTTAGCCGGTGCTTTATGCCTATGGAAGCAACTGACAGGGTGAGTGCAGCGTGTTCTGGGCATTTACCCTGGCCGCAGGGTTTTAGGCGCCTGACCTAAGGTTGTCTCTTCCTTAGCATGGCAACGGTTGATCTTTGGGTTGCCCCTCTTTTGCTGGTCCGGGTGAGGTTCTCTGGTGGCGCACTCATCCTTTTGCTTTAGTGCAGATGGTGGCAGTTTTGGGGTCAGCCTTTCTGTTGCGGGATTTCATGGATAGTGCTTAACTTGGGGGAGTGGGGGAACCTGAGGTATAAGTATTTCTCCAGGAACAAGCAGGAAGTCAGCCCTCACGTATAGGATGACGGTGACGATGGAGCCTGCGCGGAAGCATCTCCGCAGCTTTCAAAGAAAGCCTTTTGGAGATGCACCACGCATGCATGGTTCCCTTCCTGCCCAAGGGTGCCATCTTGCCTCAGTCTCCCTTTTTCCATGGAGCCCTTCAGACGTTGTCCAGTTTCCACCGGAAAAAGTGTGTGTGTGGGGGGGGGGAGGGGTTTGTTACATTCTGTCAAATTTGCATACCAGTCCTTCCTGCCCCCAAGCCAGCTTGCTTCAGCATCGCTCCTTGGGTTCATGCCTTTGTTTTGCTCTTTTTTTTACTCAAGGTGATCCTCAACTGGCAGCAGGGCCCTTTTTTTCCCCCGATGGCCTCCAACGGTTTCAAGAAGTTTGATCGGTGCAGCAAAATGATGTCTCTCACTGATCTGCATGATTGCTGCCTCCGGTGCCTTGGCCCGGAACACAGCGACTCAGACTGCAAATTTTGCAGAACCATAGCCTTAAGGGCCATGAAGAGCCCGTCAGCAGCAGGAAAAATTCTTCCAGAAGTTTGACTCCATGCTGGAGCTTCTGGCATCACCATGCTCTAGGGCCTCCTCCAGTACCTTGGTGCCCTGCGAAGCCCGGGCCTCCTCCAGCACATCGGTGCCTCGTGAAGCCCAGGCCTCTTTGGAGTCCTGTGGCCATGGTTCCTCTGAAAGAGAATCCCTGGAGGTGGAACGCAAGAAGTCGAAGCCCTCAAAGACCACCTTGGAGGATGGGTCCAGAAAGAAGGGAAAATCCCACTCCAGGATCTGCAGTCCCCAGCCTGAGTCCGAGGAGTCTGAGTAGGAGCAGCCTCTCAAGCTTCCCTGCAAGGAGTTGTTGGCACCAGCTGTACGGCCTCAGACACCTGAGGCCATCCTAGTTGAGGACTTCAGCTTGACAGTACCAACACCGGATCCGAAACTCTCGGTGCCCATGTCGAAAGCTGTGGAGCCAACTGGTATGGAGACCAAGATGGTGGCTATGGAGAGCAGTTTCTCTGCCCTCGTGGCCATGCAGTGGTCATTTGTCCGGTTCATCTACCCCAACAACAGGACCCTTGACAGTGAGAACCTCCCTTGATGTCGAGCTGATCCTTGAGCACCACCCAGCTTGAGAGACCCAAGAGTCGTTCTTACCCATCCTTCCCCTGCTCTACCTCCTTAGAGCTGTTGGGGATAGTTTTTGTTTTTCATTTTTTGTTACGGGCTTCTCACCCTTGTCGTTTTTCCTAACCACTGGCCATGGGGGCCATTTTTGCCCCCATGGCCACCGGCTTCAAAAAATGCGATAGAGGCTCTAGGAACATGTCGCTTATGGACACTCAGACTGTTGTCTGCGGTGCCTCGGAGCTGACCATGATCCGGAGCTTTGTTCGCTCTGCAAGAAAATGTCCTCTAAGGCCTTGCTCAGCCATAAGCAGAAGTCCGAAGACATTATCAGGAAGGCCGCCTCGGAATCCCCGGTGGCACCCTTGTTTGTATCTCCCCCAGTGGGGTTCTCCCCCCCCCCCCCTTTGGCCCTGTGTTCTCGGCACTCTGACCAGGGATCCCCTGAGGTCGAGCAGCGCAAAAAGAAGGCGGCCTCAAAGTCACTGTTGGGAGCTCCCAACAAAGGCGAGTGCTCCACGGCTCGGTCGCTTAACCCACTTCATTGTTCCCAAGAGTCGGACAGGGACCGGCCCTGCAAGGTACCCCGCACAGAAGCAGAGGCCTCTGGCGCAGGTGCCCGGTCTCCTGAGGGCTGTCCCGGTGAGGACCCCCTCTCCTCCTCTATGCCCGACCCGGTGACCCCGGGATTGGAGTCGCAGGGGCCCCACGCCCGCATGCTGGCGCTAGAATGCAGCGTTTATCATATGGGACACCAAAGTCCATCCGGGAAACCCCCGAGAGCCGTGGGCCTCGTGAGGGTCCTCAACATCAGTCTCGCTCGCCCTCCCATTCCTCGGAGATGAGATCTTCCAGGGCCTCCAGCTCCAAGTGGGCACCAGCTGTTGGATAGGGTGATCTGCCAGGGTCGGACTCCTCGACAGATTTCTCAGAGTGAGAGTCCGATGGGGACACCTCCCCGGAAACCTGTACCCACTGGAATCTTCCGTTGAACCGCTCTCTGCCTGCGTTCCAGCGACGCTAGCCACCCAAGGACGACACCTTCCTGTTGTTCGTTTGGGACATGGCACAGGCCCTTAACATGGCTTCTCAGGCCGAGGAGGACCCTCGTGCTGAAGAACTCGATAGTCTTCAGTATGAGTCCCCACACAGAGAATCCCTCACTGTGCCGGTTCCTCCTATTCTATCTATGCTTCTGCTCTGCATGTGGGAGACCCCCGCCTCGGTCTCCATCGTGAGCAAGCGCCTTGATACTATGTACAAGGTGCAACATGGGCCCAGCGTTCAGGAAGACCTAACTTCCCCACACCTCTATGGTGGTAGGGTTGGCCATGAGAAAGCAGAAGAGCCCAAAATCCAATTCGTCGGTACCATCCAGTCGAGAGTCGAAAGCCCTTGATGCCCTGGGCCGCAAGGCCTACCAAGGCTCCATGCTTTCTTGTTGCATTCAACCATACAAACTATATATGGGTATGTTGTTGCGTGATTTAGCCAAGGAGCTCAGAGGAATCTCCGCGGACCTCGAGGGCGAGCCCCTCAATAGATTTGGCACTCTATTGAAGTCCATCGCGGACTGCTCTAATTACCTCTTCCAAGCCGCCTACAATGTATTTGACTCAAAGGCTCGGGTGGCGGCCACGGGCATTGGGGCTCGCCTCCAGGCATGGCTCCAATCCTCAGATTTGGAGCAGTGGGTGCAGGAAAAACTCCTGGACGTTCTGTGCCTCCGTGAGCACCTTTTCTGCAAGCCGATAGAGGATAAAGCCGCAGAGATAGAGACTGAGTTTGTCATCAGAACCAGTCTCTCCTGCAAGACCTCCTCTCTCCCCTAGAAGAAGCAACCAGCCAAGAAGCCCTTCTTTCTTCAGAAGGGCCTCCAATACCGGGGCTATCCGCCATACCCGGCTACCCCCACGCCGACTACACCAACACAGGGTAAATCCAGCCAAGGGTATTGCAAGCTGAAAGGGCCTAAAGCTCAAAATCCAGCTCCTCCATAACCCGCACAGGGGTTTTGATGCCATCAGCATAGCCCCTCACCCTCCGGCGATGTAGCAGCCAGTGGGGAGACGCCTAGACACCTGGATTCTCCAGGTCGTCCGAGACGGCTATCGCCTTTGCTTCGACAGGCTTCCACCTCCCTTCTCCCCGGTGGAGCCTCTTTGACTCCCCACACACCAGCTTCTACTGCAGCGGGAATTACTTTCTCTCCTTGCCCAATGGGCAGTCGAGAAGGTCCCTCCACACTTTCAAGATTGGGGCTTCTATTCCTGGTACTTCCTCGTCCTGAAAAAGACGAGGGGTTTGCAGCCCATCCTCGACCTCCGCAAGTTGAACAAGGTCTTGGTGCGGGAGAAGTTCAAGATGTTATCCCTTGGCATTCTGCTGCCCTTCCTCCGGCAGGGCAACTGGCTATGCTCCTTCGATCTAAAGGACGCTTATGCCCACATCTTAATCCACCCCCAGCACAGGCAGTACCTATGCTTCAGGGTGCAGGGAGAGCTCTTCCAGTATAAGGTGCTCCCCTTCGGCTTCGCATCCGCCCCATGAGTCTTTATGAAATGCCTCGTCGTGGCCGCTGCCCGTCTCAGGTGTCAGCATGCCGGACTTCCCTACCTAGCATAAAAAGCAATAAAAAAACAATAAAAAGAGTAAAAAAAAGAGGAGGATGAGGAGTACACAACGAAAATAATACTAAAATGATACCTTTTATTTTTGTCTCGTAGTTCACAAATATGTCCACTAGGGATAAAAAATAAATAAATATACTATAAAAAGGAACTGAAATTTATAATGCAGCTATCATAAATTATAAAGGAGGAGGGGTGATAGGGGTTATCAACAATAGACACCGGACATTGCCATTTAAGAAAACTTTTGAAATTTATATGATGTGAGGAACCGCATACCTAAGGGATAGAACATAGCAACGTTCACAGCCCTACCAGACAAAAGAAAATTTCCGCAGAAACCATATTGCTGACAGATGCTTGAAACTTTAATGTATTGCACAATACTTTACGTTTATAAAAAAGCATTCTGCTATGGGATATTCAGAACTACAAACAGTTGCCTTTTTTAAAGGTAAAAGAATGGGGAAGACAAACTGCCCTACACTAGTGCTTAAAAGAGAAACAAACTTTACTATGACTGTGTAAATACGAGGTAGATATATACTTTTGTAAAAACCACTCTGCAATGGGATGCTTAAAACTGTGAACAGTTGCTTGTTTAAAAAATATGGGGAAAACGAACTGCCCTACGATAGTGTTTGAAAAAGTGACAAACTTTACTATGACTGTATAAATAAATATAATGAGTTATTGCATGATACGCCTAATGGATACATTGTCAAAAAAAGGCATAACTTGAGACCGGCTATATGAATAAAAATCCAGAAAAGCTAAACTGTTTAATACAAACTGTCTTATACCACCAAAGGAGGAGGACTTGGAAAAAACCGGAAACCGGCTACTTGAAATTTTTTTTTACTTCAATGTTTAATACAAAGGGAACAAACTATTTTGTAATAGCACTTAAATATCGCCTAACTGTAACTATGTAAACGAATATAATGAAACATATTAAATTCTAAAGCCGATATTTAAAAACATTGGTGTTAAAATCAGAATTTAAATTATTAAAACCTTTTGATGTGTAAAACACAAAATGGTTTTTAATGTCACCCGAACCAGGAATAAATGCAGCAAACAGAAAAGTTATCTAGTAACACCAAAGACAAGAAAGCATGACAAGCCAAGCATTAATAGCAAAGAAACTTTACCGTGTTGATGCAAGTTGCAATGTTTAAAGCTTTGGAACAGAACGCTCTGCTGGTAGTTGTTTAAAGATATAGGCGTTTTCCCGCCCTAGTAAGGTGAAAGGTCATGAATGCGCAATTGCTAAGCGCAGACAAAACATCGTAAATCAAAAAACAAAGGGCATCAATAATTCAATGAACACTGAACATTGCTGTTAAAGATCTTTAAAATTTACATGATGTAGGATACCACTTCTTTAAAGAAAATAAACATAGTGACGTTCACAGCACTACTAGCTAGGAAGACTTCTATGTCTCACGGAAAAAATTGTTTTGTCTCTCTTAAAAAAAATTTTAATACGACAATCCATATGTCGATATTTGAAAGCATAGACGCTGTAGAATCAGAATTTGGATGAGAAACCCCTTAGTGTGTAAAGCATAAACTAAAAATATTTTTAATATCACTGAATCCAGAAATAATTGCAACAAGCAGGATGAATAGCTTATATCATAAAAGAGAAAACATAGCAAACCGAATCTCTAATAGCAAAGAAACTTTACCATTTTATTGCACATTATAGTGTGTGTTAGTTTAAAATAAAGCGTTCTGCTGACAATTATTTGAAAATGTAGGCGTTTTTATGAGATGAAAGATCATAAATGCGCGATTGCTAAGCACAAACAGAACTTGCTTTGAACCAACATCTAATGCCTGAGTTGTAAAGGAGGAAGGGGGGGAAGAAGGGGAGGGAGGAGGGGAAGAAAAAGGGGAAAGGGAAGAAGAGGGTGGGGGGAAGAAAGAGGGGGAGGGGGAAAAGGGAGGGGAAAGGGAAGAAGAGGGTGGGGGGAAGAAAGAGGGGGAGGGGGGAAAAGGGAGGGGGGAAGGAGAAGAGCAGGGGAAGGAGAAGGGGGAGGGGAGGGGGAAGGAGAAGAGCAGGAGAAGGAGAAGGGAGGGGCGAGGAAAAGATCAGGGGAAGAGAAGGAGGGGAGGGGGAAAGAGAAGAAGGGAGGAAGGAAAGGTGGGGAGTGGGAAGGAGGAAAAGGGGGGGAGGGGGAGGTGGGATAAAGGGGGAAGGGGGAGGGGAGGAAAAAGAGGAATGAGGGGAAAAAAGGAAAAATCATAAAAAATTACATATGCCCCTATGTAATTACCACATTACCCCTATCCTAAAGGCATTACACTGGCTTCCGATTCACTGTAGGATCACCTTTAAAATATTAACCATGACATTCAAGGCCATCAACAAGTGCACAGCCAGCTCCCTCTCTGAGCTGATCCAGAGCACCTCCCCCAACAGAATGAGAAGATCTGCCGCCACCAACACCCTGCGACTCCCAAAGGCATTCACTAAATGCTCCAAAGCCACAGGGAACCGTGCATTCGCACTTTATGCCCCCCTCCTGCTGGAACACTCTACCTGCAAACATTCATGCAATAAACAACCTCTCCCAGTTCAGGAGAGCGCTGAAACACTACCTGTTTCTTCAGCACTTCTCCAACTCAGGTGACATCACATAACCAACCACACGTCACAAGGCCTTCCTTTCCCCCCTGTTAATCCCCCTCCCTGCTGTCTCAGGCTATTGTTGAGCTATCTCATAGCCCATAACATGCAAATGTGTATACTAGCTATTTCTCACGTTGTGTCCTTTATGAACAAAACCTAGTTAGGTGCTGCACCTACTGTTATCGATCTGTAAACAGTCTACCTCTCTGTATATAGTTTACCTGTTCTCTAAGTTATTCACCCTGTTTAATGTAAGTTAAATGTAGATCTTTCCTCATTGTACAATTTTTGTTGCCTGTGAACCGCGCTGATGGTAAATAGTGCGGTATAGAAAAACTATAAATAAATAAATATGCAAGATATGTTTTATAGGAAGACAGACAGATCTACCTCTTGATTAAGGCCCAAGGGGTGTAACGTACAAAGTTCATAAATGAATCTTTGTTCCAGGCGTAGAAGGAGCTTATCCAGGTTTCCTCCCCGCCAATAAGGCCAAACTACTTTAAGAACCAAAAAGTATCCTTTTATCTCCAGGAACAAGCAGGAATGAGTCTTCACATATGGGTACGTCGGTACCGACGGAGCCTGCACGGAAATGCTCCCCAGCATCCAATCAGAAAGCTTTTGGGAGCATCCCTCGCGCCTACGCGCTGACTTCCCGCCTTTCCCACTGCCTCTCCTCAGTTTTCGTTTTTCCGCGGAGCCGACAGGACGTCCTCCTGTCACCGCAGAAACCTTTTTCTTTAAAATTCTTATTTCTTGTTTTCTTGTGGTCGCGGCTGTTTCTCCCGCCGATACCGGTACCGCCGGTGCTTTATTCTTTTCTTTTCTTATATCTAGAGATTTTTTCTCCTCAGTTTTTGTCTTAACTTTTTGGGCCTACCAGGCCTCTCCAACATGGAGCCTTCTTCTCCTAAGAAGTGCCTTCACTGTGGAAACACAGTTTTCTTCTTAGACTCCAATGCTTGGTGTCTCACCTGTTTGGGTCCTGACCCTTTTTCCCCTGAACCATCAGGTTACAGTATTGGGAGAAGACCTTCCCTTTTTCGAGTTTCCCTCAATACCATTTTTCCTCCTGAGGTGAGGACACCGTTTTTTTCTTCTCTCCAGGATCAGGTAACCCACAAACAGTCTGTTAAGACTTGCCAATCCTTGAGTGGTACGTCTCATGCCAAGCATGCTGACGGCTCCGGCCTTGCCCTCAAGAATCCATTGGCACTAAAACCCCGGCGGGAGTCTTCGGGCTCCAAAGCATTTAAGGGGTTTCAGGTTGTTCCTGGGGCTCACACATCACAAGAACATACCTGAGCCATGCTCGGGGGTGGTATCCGCTTCGAGCGGTACCAATACCCCGGCATCGGCACCGGTGTTGAGTGTTCCACTCTTCACCAGGGATCGTCATCTGGCGTCCTCGGTACCTTCGGGGCCGATCGATACGTTACAGATTGACTTTCCTGTATTCTCGCCATGCTCGGGGATGGTATCCACTTCGAGCGGTACCGATACCCCGCCCTCGGCACCGGTGTCGAGTGTTCCACTCTTCACCAGGAATCGTCATCTGGTGTCCTTGGTACCTTTGGGACCGATCGATACGACTCCGATTGACTTTTCTGTATCGGCATCACCGATACCACCACCGCCGTCGGTACCCTCCAGACCTGTATCGATAGACTCGCTCCCTTCGATGCCGAGTCTGGAATCGATATCTAGTCTAGAGGACTGGGTACCGATGCGTCTCGGCCGAACACGCTGTACCGAGGATTTTCACCAAGCCTCTCTGGTTGCCTTGGTACCGCTTCAATCAAAGGTCCCTTAACAGCGCAAAAAGTAGATCACTCTTCATAAAACAAAATGCTCCACTTTTGGTACCGCTTCAGCAGCCCCCAATGACTGCCTCGATGACCTTACCGTCTCCGATGCCGGTATCGGTATCGATGTCGATTTCTGCAGTTCCATCGGTGCCATCGATCCTTTCTATGCCTAGCTTGGAATCGCTACCTGGCACTGACTATGCAGTACTATCTGCCTCGAATCGGGACTGCCAGTCTCACTGTCCATCTAGCAGGGTTCTTTTTCTGCACCAGTCCAATACATCTTCTGGTGCTCAGGCTGCTTCTTCAACCTCAGCTTACCCAGGGATAGTTCCCATTGGAGATCCTTCTTTTCAGAAATTTCTCCTTGATATGGCAACTTTTCTTGCCATTCCTATCCCTGGCTCTACTCTTAACCAAGGCTCTCCTGCAGAAAAGGAGAATATAATGCTTCCTTTACATCATTCTTTGCAGGATCATCTTCTGAGAATATGGGAATCACCTTTAAGGGTTTCCTCACCTTCTACAGCAACTAATGTTCTGTATCAGGTGCCTCCCTCTCCAGGGTTTCAAAAAACCCAACTTTCACATCATTCCATTGTAGTGGAATCAGCAATGAGGAAGGTAAGAAGCAAGAAGCAGCATTCTTCTTATCCGCCAGGGCGTGCATCTAAAGCACTTGATGCCTTTGGACATCAAACCTTCCAAACATCTATGCTGGCTTCAAGGATTATCTCTTATATATTTTATATGAGTCTGACGCTCCAGGAGGTCACAGAGAAATTATCTCTTTTGTCCCCCTTTTTGTCAGAGCCAAAGGCTACTGACTATTCCTTGCTTCTTAGTCATAGCCGGAATATCTCTTGGTTTCTTTCTCGTGCTTCTCTAGACTCTTTCGAGTCTTAGCAGATCCTCTGCTATTGCTATTGGAGCACGTCGTAGAGCCTGGCTACAAGCTTCTGACTTGAGCAGATGGGCACAACATACACTGGGTAATTCTCCTTGTACTGGAGAAAATCTCTTCAATAAGGAGGCTTTACGTCAGGTTGCTCATTGCTCCACTGACTTCCCTGGTTCTGGAAACCATCCTAAGCCGCCTTCTTCCCTAGGAGGTAGGAAATGTCCTACCAAACCTTCTTTCCCTAAGAAAAGAAGGTTTCACTCTTCTCCTGCCCATCCTCCAGATGTACCCAAGAAAGGGACATCTCCTCCTAGTCTGAAGTCTCCAGACTCTGGCCACTCTGAGCATAACCAGCAACCATAGGTTCCTGAACGTTGCAATCTACAGTTGACTTCTTCTTAGCAGAAGTTTGTTCACTGTTTTTTCTTAAAACTCTACACTGGGTTTTCCTTTTTCAGTATGCTAACTGTTAGGATACTCTTGTCCATGGGTTACAGAATTCTCCTCTTCTTACTACTAAGAGGGGAGGTCACAACTATCCCATGATAGTTTCTGTCCCCACATGGACATCTTTTCCTTCAGCTGACTCACCAGATGGTATGTCACCCTCCAATCCCCTCTCCTCCAGGGTTTCCCCTGATTGAGTTGGTACCATACTGAAACACTTCTCTAGCCTTCTTTCCAGTGTAGACATTTTTGTTATCCTTGAATGCATTCTCTGAACAACTCATCAGACAGGGACAGGAATATCTCCCTCTCCCTTTGCCTGTTTCTCTTTGTTTTTACACAGGAGAATCCCCTCTGCTGTTTTGTTCAGTTGCTGTGCATGCAGGAGTTCCAGTGATTAATCACCTTAGTAGTCATTGCAAGCTAGTTTTCATCTATCTTGCATACTACTACTCCCTTCAGGTTATTTTCTTCTAGCCATCTCCTTTTCCTAGGATATGGCAACACACCTGACTTCAGTCATTTTTCTCTTATAATTCTCCTGCACAATGCTCTCTGCAATCTTCAGAGAAGCTTTGTATTCAACAGGACCAAGCAGGAAGTCAGTCCTCACATATGGGTGACGTCGGCGCCGACGGAGCCCTCGCGGAGCAATTTTCCCCAGCTTTCAAAGAAAGCCTTTGGGAATGGCAGCGCGCATGCGCGGTCGCCTTCCCGCCCAAGGGTGCCATCTTAGCCAGTCTTCTTTTTTCCGCGGAGCCCTACAGACGTACCCGTCGTGTCCCCGCTAAAAAAGTTGATTTTCGTGAGTTTTCTCTTTTTTCAATTCGGTTCGACGCCGGTCGTTTTCCTGCCCGGACTCGCGACGCCATTGTGAGTCCTCCTCTTATTTTTCGGTTTTTCTGATTTTGGTCAGTTTCGTTTTCGGTTTTTTCGCTGGCAGCCCGGTCCTTTGACCTTGCAGGGGCCCTTTTTCCCCCGATGGCTGCCAGTGGTTTCAAGCGGTGTGGTCAGTGTGACAGAAATATGTCACTCACTGACACACACGATAATTGCCTCCGCTGCCTGGGCCCGGATCATGAAGAAATGATCTGTGGAGCCTGTGGCAAAATGTCCTCCAAAGCGTTGAGGAGTCGGCGGCATCAGCGGGATAGAATCTTCGCTGACCCCAGCCATACCCGGACCTCGTCGGAGGCCTCGGCATCCAGAGGCTCCAGCTCTGAACATCGCCGAAGCTCCTCCGACAGGGGTTCTCCCTCCGGAGACCATCGACGGAAGACAAAACCCGCGAGGGCGGCGTCGGTGGACGCTCCTGGCTCCGCGAGGGCCAGGTCGCATAGCCCCGACAGCCGTCCCGGGTCTTTGGAGAAGGAGCACCTCCCGAAGCGACCTCGCCTGGAGTCGGAGTTGCCTGCTCGGGTAAGTCCTGTGGTCCTTCTGGACTCGCCTCCGAGAGGTCCGACGTCGGGCCCCGAGTCGGGGGCTGCTGGGTCACCTGAGGTCGGACTCAGGTTGACGGCCTTGGAGAGCAGACTATCTGCCTTCATGGACCAGCAGCGGGCACTGATCGCTAGCCTCGCTGGCGCCGCTGCCCCGACCGCCGGGACGTCGACGTCTAAGTCGACCCCGGAGACCGAGCCGATCCTCGAGTCCATGCAAACTCGAGTCGATCCTCGGTCGAGGTCACCCTCGGCCTCCCGTTCGGGACCGAGGTCGTTGCCGCCGACTCCCTCGGCGTCGGGGCGGCCGACGCCTCCGCCTGCCCGAGCCGACCCCACCGATTCCTCCTCGGAGTCGGCCTGGGAGTCTGAAGAGGAGGAGTCACCTGATTCCTTTCGGACTCGGTGTGTCCCCTCGGACTCACCTGGGTCCGAACCTCGGAAACAGTCCCCTCCGGAGGATGCCCGGTTCTCGGACTTCGTCAGGGATATGGCCAAGGCTTTGGCCTTCCCTGCGGATCCCGAGGAGGAACCTCGAGCCAAAGAGCTCGACGCCCTTCAGTACGACTCTCCCGCCCGGGAGCACTTTACTGTACCGGTGCCTCCCATGCTGGAACGACTACTCTTCCGCATGTGGGAGAGTCCGGCCTCGTCGCCGGTATTGAGCAAGCGGGTCGATTCCATCTATCGAGTCCGCAAGAGTCCTGGCTTCCAAAAAGCACAGCTGCCACACCATTCCATGGTAGTGGAATCGGCCATGCATAGGCTTAAGAGCCAAAAAATGCACTCCTCTGTGCCTCCTGGCAGGGAGGCCCGTAACCTGGATGGCCTTGGTAAGAAGTGTTTCCAGGGCTCTATGCTGGCTTGTCGTGTCCAGACCTACCAGCTATACATGGGCATGTATCTCCGAGACCTGGCTAAAGAGCTAGCCGGATTCTCCGCTGGACTGTCCGAGGAACCTTTGCGGAGGTTCCTAGCCTTGACAACTGGTATTCGGGAATGCTCCAAATTCATGTCCCGAGCAGCCTATGATGGCTTCGAAGCATCGGCTCGTGTGGCCGCAGCTGGCATCGGTGCCCGCCGACAGGCTTGGCTTCAGTCGTCTGACCTTGAACCTTGGGTGCAGGACAAGTTGGTCGATGTCCCCTGCAGAGGTGAGAACCTCTTTGGCAAGCCAATGGCTGAAAAGGCTGCACAAATCGAGACGGAGACTCTCACCAGGACCAGGCTTTCTAGGAAGACCTCCGCCCCTTCCCAGAAAAAGAAGGGCTCGGGAAAGAAGTCCTTTTACCCGAGAAAGGCGGCTGCCTATAAACACTACCCTCAATATCAGGCCCCTCCAGCTCCCCAACAGGGTCAGCAGGCCAAGGGACGGGGTAACGGGTCCCGTAGGCAGCAAGCCCCCAAGCCTGCACCACCAGCCCCTGCTCAGCAGGGTGGGGGTTTTTGACTTCCTCAGCATAGCCTCTCCCCCTCAGCTGGTTCCTCCCAGCACCGGAGGCCGGCTGGTTCACTTCGCCCACAGGTGGTCCAACATCACTTCAGATGCCTGGGTGCTTCAAGTCGTGCGAGAAGGATATCTTCTCCACTTCCATCAGGTTCCTCCCTCTTATTTTCCGGGAGAACCTCCTCGACTCCCTCTGCACAGGGACTTACTCCTTCAGGAGTTAGCAAGTCTTCTTCAGGAACAGGCTGTGGAACCGGTGCCCCACCACCTGAGAGGTCAAGGCTTTTATTCCAGGTATTTCCTAATACCAAAAAGGACAGGAGGCCTCAGACCCATCCTGGACTTGCGCAACCTCAACAAGTTCCTTGTGCGGGAAAAGTTCAAGATGCTTACCCTTGGAATCCTTCTGCCCTACCTCCAGCAGGGAGATTGGCTATGCTCCTTGGATCTAAAGGATGCCTACACGCACATCCTCATCCACCCAAGCCACCGCCAATACCTAAGGTTTGTGGTGGCAGGAAATCACTACCAGTACAGAGTACTGCCCTTTGGCCTATCCTCCGCACCGCGAGTCTTCACAAAATGTCTCGCGGTGGTGGCGGCCTATCTCAGGCTTCACGGCCTCTGTCTTTCCGTACCTCGACGACTGGCTCATCAGAGCGTCGTCCTCTCCGGCAGTCGCCAATGCCACACACCGTGCGGTGACTCTTTTGCAGTACTTGGGCTTTGTCATAAACTTCGCAAAGTCCACTTTGCTCCCCTCACAGGATCTCGAGTTCATCGGCGCAAGACTGCACACTCCTCAGGCTCGAGCTTTCCTGCCTCTCGACAGGGCTCAACGGCTCATGGACCTAGCCGGCCGTTTTCGCAGCCAGTCCCTGGTCTCCGCCAGGCGCTTCCTGAGACTACTCGGCCATATGGCTTCCACCGTCCACGTGACCCCCAATGCTCGCCTGAATATGCGGCCGGCTCAATGGTGCCTTCGCAAGCAGTGGCAACAAGCCACCGGCGGACTAGCCGACTTAGTGCGCCTCTCCAAGCCGCTGGCCTCTTCCCTACAGTGGTGGCTTCATCGGCCGAACCTGGTGCTCGGAATGCCGTTTCAGTCGCCTCAGCCGGCTCAAGTGCTGACGACCGATGCTTCCCTCCTGGGTTGGGGAGCACATTGCCAGGGGGCATGTACTCAAGGTCTCTGGACCGCGTGGGAGTCTGCTCAACAGATCAACTTCCTGGAGCTCAGAGCAATTCGTCTGGCGCTCAAGGCTTTCTCCCACCTGACTTCTCACCAGTCCGTCCTTGTCCAGACGGACAATCAAGTTGCCATGTTCTACGTGAACAAGCAGGGGGGCACGGGCTCCTTCCTTCTCTGCCGAGAAGCTCAGAAGCTCTGCTCTTGGGCCGTCAGTCACGGCATTCTTCTCAAGGCAGTTTATCTTCCAGGCCAAGAAAATTGCCTGGCGGACAAACTCAGCAGGATACTCCAGCCGCACGAGTGGCGTCTGGATCCCTTGGTAGTTCAGAAACTCTTTCTGAAGTGGGGCCTCCCCACGATGGATCTCTTTGCCAGTCCTCTCAACCGGCAACTTCCTCGCTTCTGCTCTCGTCAGCCACATCCCCTTCGGGTGGCGGCAGATGCTTTTCTGCTCTCATGGTCGGAAAGCCTTCTCTAAGCTTTTCCTCCCATCCCGCTAGTCTCCCGAACTCTGTTCAAGGTTCTCCGGGACAAAGCGTCCATGATCCTGGTGGCTCCTCGCTGGCCCAGACAGCCGTGGTTCCCACTCCTGTTGCAATTAGCGGCAGAGGATCCGTTCCCTCTGGGGTTTCAACCGGATCTCCTAACACAGGATCAGGGGTCTCTGCTACACCCCAACCTCAGATCTCTCAACCTAATGGCCTGGCGGCTGAAAGGGTAGTCCTCGCTCCCCTTCTCCTGCCGGCAGAGGTGGAAGAGGTCGTCCTAGCTTCTCGGCGACCTTCTACCCGCAAATGCTACGCCCTTAAATGGCGTCGCTTTTCCGTTTGGTGTGTACAACAGTCTCAGGATCCCTTTTCCTGCTCGGTGTCGGTGATCTTGCAGTACCTGCTCTACCTCTCTAATCTGGGACTTAAGTCCAACTCCGTCAAAGTCCACCTCAGTGCTCTTTCAGCACACCATGTACCGGTGGACGGCAGACCTCTTTCCAGCGACCCTCTCGTAGCACACGGTTTCTCCGAGGTCTCCTTCTACTTAAACCACCTCTGCGCCCGCCAGCACCTGACTGGGATCTGAATGTGGTTTTACAGCGGATCACCTGTCCGCCTTTTGAACCGATGGCTACCTGTTCTCTGCGTTTTCTTTCGTGGAAAACCTTATTCCTGATAGCCCTCACTTCCGCTAGACGCGTAAGTGAATTGCAGGCCCTCGTGTCTGATCCTCCCTTCACTCGGTTCTACAAAAATAGGGTAGTCCTACGGACTCACCCAAAATTTCTTCCAAAAGTTGTCTCCCCTTTTCACATCAATCAGGAGGTGGTACTTCCAACCTTCTTTCCCAGGCCTCACTCCAGCCGAGCTGAACGAGTCCTGCATACCCTGGACTGTAGAAGGGCATTGAACTTCTACCTTGACCGTACGCGGGAGCACCGTAAAGCTGCTCAGCTTTTTGTGTCTTTTGACCCCAATAAATTAGGGCTCCCGGTCTCCAAGCGTACTCTGTCCATCTGGGTTGCTGACTGTATCGCTTGGGCTTATGGGGCAGCCGGACGCTCCTTAGAAAGTCGAGTCACGGCTCATTGTGTTCGGGCGAAGGCTATGTCAGTGGCTTACCTCCGCTCTGTTCCGCTGGCAGACATCTGCCGGGCCGCTACTTGGTCTTCGAGCCAGACGTTTGCGGTCCATTACTGTCTCGAGAGGGAGTCCCGTAGGGACAGTGCTTTCGGACAGGCAGTCCTCCGAAATCTCTTCGAGGTTTGAGCAACTCCTACCCTCCATCCCGGATGGGGGCTACCGGTGGGTGATAATTCAGTGAAGATTCCTTCCTTCTGTGCCGCTGAGCTAGAGGGAGCTCATTTTTGTGCTTAGGGTCTCCGGTAGCCTTAAGCTTGGGAGTCCCATATTTGAGGACTGACTTCCTGCTTGGTCCTGGAGAAAGCGTAGTTACTCACCTGTAACAGGTGTTCTCCAGGAGCAGCAGGAATCAGTCCTCACAACCCTCCCTCCTCCCCGTGGAGTTGCAATCATCTGCTTAAGTTTTTTTGCAAATTTTTATGCTGTCTTTTAGCTATGTCATCAGACTGGCTAAGATGGCACCCTTGGGCGGGAAGGCGACCGCGCATGCGCGCTGCAATTCCCAAAGGCTTTCTTTGAAAGCTGGGGAAAATTGCTCCGCGAGGGCTACGTCGGCGCCGACGTCACCCATATGTGAGGACTGATTCCTGCTGCTCCTGGAGAACACCTGTTACAGGTGAGTAACTACGCTCTATGGGCCCTTGCTACAGAGCATTGAACTTTGTCTCTGAGGGCTTTTCCATATCGTATAAAAAGCTTATAAATCATTTCCATGATTGTAGGGGTTCTTCACACCCTCTTGTCTCCTGTTATGATATAGAAGACAAGCTTTTTCTGCGTGAATGTCCAAGGAGTTCCCAATCCTGCAGGAATATACTCTTTTTTTCCTTACAGCTTGGCATTATGCTCTTCTGCTCCTCTTGGACAACGCATATCCTATTAGTATGCATGATACCCCTGTGTCCCTCCAGTGGGTCATCCTGGTATCTTCTATGCATTTTCTGTCCATTGACATGTCAGAGTTCTAGAGAACTCCTGACGTGCTCGGGACAAACTGCTATTATCCTGTGTTTCACGCAACCATACTGGTTATCTCACTGAACTACATTCCTGCACCACGGAAATAGATTCTCTGTATATCTTTCAAGTGGTTTTCACTCTCTTGTTGTTAGATGAATCTTTTCCCATCACATTCCCCACGTGAATGTTCTTGTGGGGCTCAGTTGCAGGCATGTATCTTCAGACGTATATTCATGTATGTATCTATCCTATACATACATATGTCTGTAAACTGTGTGGGCATAAGTCATGCCCATATAGATATATATATCGATATATATATATCGATATATATAGATATATATATAGATATATATATATATATAGATATATATATATGTGTGTGTGTGTCCATTGGGAGATTTCCATAGGACGATATGTATTACATACTATCTCCCTAACTGTCTGTGCTATAAAGCTTTACCTTCTTAAGGGTTCCAGACAGTCAACTTACCTATTTTCATATGGCTCCGTAGGTGGCAGCTGTTATGCACAGAGCTACTGCTATGGTGCCAACAGCTTCTACTTTGTTCTAGATCTCCCTGTCTGTGAAGCCTCAAGCTTCAATGTCTTCCTCTCTCTTACCAGCTAGGAAAGACAGTGTACATCTTCAGTATTTCTGAGTACACATCTGTTCTCCTTGGGAATACGGGCTTTTCTCCATACCCCCTCTTCCCTTCAGGACTGGGCTAGTTGTCCACATCGGTCAGTCTTCTTCTTTTAGTCCTCAATGTTAATGACTCTGTACCTAAAAGACTTTTCAGCTTTTTCCCATAAAGCTTACCATTGAAGACCTACCGTTCTTATCCTACCCCAGTTGACACCTGGGTCACCTGCCTATTCCAGGTTTGGAACTTCATCCGCACTGCTGTGAAGTTACCTTGAAGATTCCGCTACTGAATCTACAGTACACTCCATCACAGTTTCTACTTCCTACAATACAGTAGGTAAGCTCTATCTTATGCTTGTTCATTAAATACTTTTAATGTTACTTGACATATATACTAAGGACTCATTTTCTGTAGTCCTTAGATTCGCTGTTCCTTTACAGCTCTTCTCTGTTCAACTCCTACCCCCCATCCCTTATGGGATGCCGGAGATCCATGGGTGGGAAATGCCGTCTTGTTCCAGGAATACGCATTTTATTGGGATCTCCCCCTGGCATCTAAAGCTAGGGAGTCCCCATATGTGAAGACTCATTCCTGCTTGTTCCTGGAGATAGTACAGTTACTTACCTGTAACAGGTGATCTCTGGGAACAGCAGGAATTAGTCTTCACAACCCACCCACCTCCCCTAGGAGTTGTATCTATCTATCTTCCTTTCCTCTTTCTCTCCTTCTGTCTCAGCTATGAAACTCAACTGAGGAGAGGCAGTGGGAAAGGCGGGAAGTCAGCGCGCAGGCGCGAGGGATGCTCCCAAAAGCTTTCTGATTGGATGCTGGGGAGCATTCCCGTGCAGGCTCCGTCGGTACCGACGTACCTATATGTGAAGACTAATTCCTGCTGTTCCCAGAGATCACCTGTTACAGGTAAGTAACTGTGCTTTCCTCGTTCCTCTCTTTTCCCTTCCTTTCTCCCCCTTTTTCCTCCCCTCCCCCTTTCTCTTTTCCCCCTTCCCCCTCCCCACCCCTTTTCCCCCTTCCCCCTCCCCTCCCCTCCCCTCTTCTCCCCTTCCTTCCCCCCTTTTTCTTTTCCTTTTTGTTTTCGTTTCTTTACTTTTTTCTTTTTTCCTTTCTTTTCTTCCCCCCCCCTCCCCTCTCCTCCCTCCCCTTCTTCTTCCCCCCTTCCTCCTTTACAACTCAGGCATTAGATGTTGGTTCAAAGCAAGTTTGCGCATTTATGATCTTTCATCTCATAAAAACGCCTACATTTTCAAATGTCAGCAGAACGTTTTATTTTATATTAACACACACTATAACTTGCAATAAAATGGTAAAGTTTCTTTGCTATTAGAGATTCGGTTTGCTATGTTTTCTCTTTGATGATATAAGATATCCATTCTGCTTGTTGCAATCATTTTCGGATTCGGTGACATTAAAAATATTTTTAGTTTATGCTTTACACACTAAGGGGTTTCTCATCCAAATTCTGATTCTACAGCGTCATTGCTTTCAAATTTCGACATATGGATTGTCGTATTAAAATTTTTTTCCGTGAGACATAGAAGTCTTCCTAGCTAGTAGTGCTGTGAACGTCACTATGTTTATTTTCTTTAAAGAAGCGGTACCCTACATCATGTAAATTTTAAAGATCTTTAACAGCAATGTTCAGTGTTCATTGAATTTTTGATGCCCTTTGTTTTTTGATTTGCGATGTTTTGTCTGCGCATAGCAATTGCGCATTCATGACCTTTCACCTTAATAGGGCGGGAAAACGCCTATATCTTTAAACAACTACCAGCAGAGCGTTCTGTTTCAAAGCTTTAACCATTGCAACTTGCATCAAGACGGTAAAGTTTCTTTGCTATTAATGCTTGGCTTGTCATGCTTTCTTGTCTTTGGTGTTATTAGATAACTTTTCTGTTTGCTGCATTTATTCCCAGTTTGGGTGACATTAAAAACATTTTGTGTTTTACACATCAAAAGGTTTTAATAATTTAAATTCAGATTTTTCAACACCAATGTTTTTAAATATCAGCTTTAGAATTTAATATGTTTCATTATATTCGTTTACATAGTTAGGCAATATTTAAGTGCTATTACAAAATAGTTTGTTCCCTTTGTATTAAACATTGAAGTAAAAAAAAAGTTTTTCAGGTAGCCAGTTTGTTTTTTTCCAAGTCCTCCTCCTTTGGTGCTATAAGACAGTTTGTATTAAACGGTTTAGCTTCTCTGGATTTTTATTCATATAGCCGGTCTCTAGTTATGCCTTTTTTTGACAAACAATGTATCCATTAGGCGTATCATGCCATAACTCATTATATTTATTTATACAGTCATAGTAAAGTTTGTCACTTTTTCAAACCCTATCGTAGGGCAGTTTGTTTTCCCCATATTTTTTAAACAAGCAACTGTTCGCAGTTTTAAGCACCCCTTTATTTACACAGTCATAGTAAAGTTTGTTTCTCTTTTAAGCACTAGTGTAGGGCAGTTTGTCTTCCCCATTCTTTTACCTTTAAAAAAAGGCAACTGTTTGTAGTTCTGAATATCCCATAGCAGAATGCTTTTTTATAAACGTAAAGTATTGTGGAATACATTAAAGTTTCAAGCATCTGTCAGCTGTATGGTTTCTGCGGAAATTTTCTTTTGGCTGTTAGGGCTGTGAACGTTGCTATGTCCTATCCTTTAGGTATGCGGTTCCTCACATTTTATTTATTTTTCTATACCGCGCTATTTGTCATCAGCGCGGTTTACAGGAAACATGGTTGTGCAAAGTGGGATTGCAGTGCACTTACAATAAAACAGGGTGCTTGAACAGGGGCAACAGTAAATAACATAATAACTATTTACAAGTAGGAAATTTCAAAAGTTTTCTTAAATGGCAATGTCCAGTGTCTATTGTTGAAAACCCCTATCACCCCCCCCCCCCCCTTTTATAATTTGATAGCTGCATTATAAATTTCAGTTCCTTTTTATAGTGTATTTATTTATTTATTATTTATCCCTAGTGGACTTATTTGTGTACTAAGAGACAAAAATAAAGGTATCATTTTAGTAGTAGTATTTTCGTTGTGTCCTCCTCATCCTCTTCTCTTTTTTACTCTCTTTATTGTTTTTTATTGCTTTTTATGCTTTTATGATTCTTAGATATGGGTGCTTAATTTATGTCATTTAGTTATGCTTTTGATATTCTATTTATGTGTTTAACATTTTTATTATAATCATATCTGTTATAAAATTTAATTACATCTTCTATATAATTTGATTTACATGTTTAGAAGCACCAAGTTTTATTAGTTGTAATATATTTTTTATTAAATTTATTGTTATTTCTATGTCTTTATAATTGATTTTTAAATGATTTATATTGTGTTCATATTTGATGTTTATTGTTGTTTTTTGAGGTGTGTTCCCTCTAAAGACCCCCATGAAGAAGGCTTTTCAGCCAAAACGCGTATGGGGTTAATAAAAGGGTTTTTTTTACCTGAATTGGATCACCGCCAGTCTCTTTTTTTCATACCTGCTTGTTTGGTTTCCTTTCCTCAGTCTCCCTTTTTCCATGGAGCCCTTCGGACGTCCTCATCCTTCGGAAAAAGTGTTTAATTTTCGGCCTCTAGTCTCTGTTTTTTCCGGTAGCACCAGTCCTCTGCCGTCCTCCCCTGCTATTCTGTTTCTCTTGAGCAAGGGGACATCCTTTTCTGTAAACGTTTTCCTTTTACGGGCGTCGCGCCCTTTTTTTCCCCTCAACCACTGGCCACAAAGGTCTTAGACCTAGCGGGGGCCCTTTTTGCCTCAGTAGCCACCGGTTTTAAGAAATGTGACATATGCTCCAAAAACATGTCGCTCATGGACACCCATGACTGTTGTCTTCAGTGTCTTGGGGCCGACCATGACCCGGAGCTCTGCTCTTTTTGCAAGAAAATGTCCTCCAAAGCCCTGCTAAGTCGTAAGCAGTAGTCCAATGACATTTTCTGGAAGGTGGCCCCGGAATCCCTGGCGGCACCCTCTGTCATCCCTCCGCTGGTGGGATCCCCCCACTCCGGACCCGTGCTCTTGGCGACACTCCGACCAGGGGTCCCCTGAAGTGGAGAAGCATAAGAAGACAACCTCGAAGTCACTGTCGGGGGCTCCAGACAAGCACGAGCGCTCCTGCGCTTGGTGGCTCAGCCACCCCCCCCCCAACCCGGCGTTCCCGAGAGTCGGACAAGGAGCAGCCTCAGAAGGTAGCTCTTACACAGACGGAGTCCTCCAGCGATGGCGCCCGGTTTCCTGAGGGTCGTCCCAATAGGACCCCCTCTTGTTCTCCAAGCCAGACCCAGTAACACCGGTGTTTACATCACAGGGACCTATATCCACGTGGAAGTCCCGTATGCTGGCCCTAGAGCGCAGCGTTCTACCTTCTTAG
The DNA here is from genome assembly GCA_033557465.1 of Ichthyophis bannanicus. Classification (NCBI taxonomy): domain Eukaryota; kingdom Metazoa; phylum Chordata; class Amphibia; order Gymnophiona; family Ichthyophiidae; genus Ichthyophis; species Ichthyophis bannanicus. The sequence continues at coordinate 141,422,289 of CM066040.1, forward strand.
CTGCCCATCAGACACTCATGCCCAGCATGGCTGGCCCGTACCGCGAGACCTAGGTTCCCTGGAGAGGGACACCGAAACCTGCCCTGGAAACCCCTGAGAGCCGTGAGCCTCATGAGGGTCCTCTGTGTCGGTCTTGCTCACCTTCCTGCTCCTCGAGAGCAAGATACTCACAAGGCCTCTGGCTCCAAGTGGGCCTTGGCCTCTGGACGGTGCAATCAGCCCGGGTCGGACTCCTCCTCAGACCTCTTGGGCTGGGAGTCCGATGGGGATACTTCCCCAGAGACCCGTGCCCACAGGGACCTCCCTTCAGACCCATCCCCACCCGCCTCTGAGGCGTTTGCCACCCGAGGATACATCATTCCTAGTGTTCGTGCGGGACATAGCACGGGCCCTCAGCCTGGCTACGCAGGCTGAAGAGGAGCTGCAAGTTGAAAAGCTCGTTATTCTACAGTATTATTCCCCGCCTCGGGAGTCTCTTACTGTTCCAGTTCCTCCCATTTTGTCAAGGCTGCTCCTCCGCATGTGGGAGACAGCTGCTTCGGTCCCCATTGTGAGCAAGCACCTTGACGCCATGTAAGGGTCCAACGTGCCTCGGGGTTCTGGAACACCCAGTTTCCACACACCTCCATGGTAGTGGAGTCGGCGATGCGGAAGCAAAACAGTCTGAAGTCACACTCTTTGGTCCTCCCGGACAGGGAGTCGAGAGCCCACAACGCCCTTGGGTGCAAAGCCTATCAGGGGTCCATGCTCACATGCCGCATCCAGGCATACAAATTGTTTATGGGCATGTTCCTGCGTTACCTCGCCAAGGAGTTTGGCGGGTTCTCCACAGTCCTCGGGGGGTGAACCCCTTCTCAGGTTCCAAACTCTTCTGAGATCTGTCGTGGAGTGCTCAAAGTTCCTCTCCCACGCTGCGTATGACAGGTTTGAGTCCGGGGCCTGACACCAAGCATGGCTCCAATCCTCAGACCTGGAACAGTGGGTCCAGGAGAAGCTCCTGGGCATCCCCTGCCTCGGCGAGCAACTGGTAAACCTATGGAGGATAAGGCCGCTGAGGTAGAAACTGATTTCATGACTCAAACTCATCTCTTGCGTAAGACCTCCTCCCTCCCTCAGAAGAAGCAGCAAACCAAAAAGCCATTCTTCCAAAGAAAGGGACTTCCCTATCGGGGTTGCCCACCCTTCCCTCTCACTCCTGCGCCGGCTCCTGGCATGCAGTGGAAGGGAGGTGCACATGGCCACACAAGCCTAAAGGGCCTAAGGCCCAGCCACTGGCGCCACCCCAACCTGCACTTGGTTTTTGATGCCAACAGCATAGCCTCTCTCCCCCCAGCAGCACTTCCACTGGTGGGGGGACGCCTGTCCCTGTTCGCCCTGCAGTGGGCGTCAATCATGTTGGACACCTGGGTCCTCCGGGTAGTTCGAGACGGATATCGTCTGCCTGGAAAGGCACCCTCCTTCCTTCTCAACAGCGGAGCCTACTTGTCTCTTTTCGCACCAGACCTTCTTGCAGCGGGAGCTGTCCATCCTCCTCGCCCAATGGGCGGTTGAGAAGGTACCACAGCACCTTCGAGGCCATTGGTTCTACTCCTGCTACTTTCTTGTTCCGGAAAAGATGAGGGGCCAGAAGTTCCTGGTGCAGGAGAAGTTCAAAATGTTATCGCTTGGCATCCTGCTGCCCTTCTTTCAGCAGGGCAATTGGCTGTGCTCCTTGGATCTCAAGGATGCTTACGCCCACATCCTAGTCCACCCCAACAGAGGCGTTTCAGAGTGCAGGGGGTATACTATCAATACAGAGTGCTCCCCTTGGGCTCGCGTCTGCACTGCGGGTTTTCACAAAGTGTCTCTCCGTGGCCTCCACCTCCCTCAGCCAGCAGGGCATACCCATCTTCTCCTACCTTGACGACTGACTCATCACAGGGACCTTGATTGGCTAATCCTGCCTTGCGGTGTTGCGCCCGATCCTTCTCCTCGAACGCCTTTGTTTCTTGGTCAACTACTCCGTCCCACCTCGAGCTGGTGCAGACCCTGGAGTTCATCGATACACACCTCGACACGGAGCGAGCGACCACCTTCCTGTCCGCAGACCAGGCAGACCACCTCCGTGCTGTGGCAGCCCAGGTCTGGTACAGGGCTTGGGTTACGGCACGGGCCAAGTTGCGCCTCCTAGGACACATGGCCTCCACTGTCCTTGTGGTCTCCCACACTCGCATGCATATGCAGATAGCCCAGTGGTGCCTCAGGATGCAATGGAGCCAGGCCTTCGGCCGCCTCAGAGACCCTATCCAGGTCTCCAGCAGTCTCCACAACTCCCTGAGTTGGTGGCGGGACCTCCAAAGTCTCCTTTGGGGAGTGCCCTTCCAGATCCCACAGCAAGAGCTCGTTCTGATGACGGATGCTTCCCTATTGGGGTGGGGAGCCCACTGCGGTGTATTGCACACCCAGGGCCAGTGGTCGCCCGAGATATCTCAGCAGCAGATCAACCTGCTCGAGCTTTGGGCGATCTGATGGGCCCTGAGGGCCTTCGAGGGCCATCTGTTGGGGAAATCGGTACTTGTGCAGACTGAGAATAGGGTAGCTATGTTTTACATAAACAAGGAGGGGGAAACAGGATCCCGCCGCCTCTTCCAGAAGGCGATCCTCCTTTGCGTTTCGCCCAGAGCGGTCTTCCTCCCAGGCCTGGAAAATGTCCTTACTGACAAACTCGGCAGGATCCTCCGCCCACACGAGTGGTGCCTTGATCCAGATTTCGCCATCCTCTTGTTCCATCGGTGGGGGATCCCATCCATGGATCTGTTCGCCAGCCTGGTGAACATGCAGTGTCCCCGCTTCTGCGGCCTGGTTCCACACCCGAGCAGGGTGGCCCTGGATGCGTTCCTCTTAAGCTGGATCTCCAGCCTTCTTTACGCGTTCCCTCCCACTCCTCTCATTGCGAGGACCCTCCACAAGGTTCAGCAGGACTGAGCTTCGGTGATTCTCGTGGCTCCCTCGTGGCCTCGACAGCCTTGGTTCCTGCTTTTACTCTGGCTCTCTTCCAAGCCCCCGGTCCCTTTGTGCTGTGCCCCAGGCCTGTTATCGTAGGAGGAGAGTCAGGTACTCCACTCAAACCTGGCCCCTCTGTCCCTTAGAGTTTGGAGACTGAACGGGTTGCCTTAGCTCAGCTGCACCTCCTGGAGGAGGTTGAGGAGGTTCTCTTCATATCGAGGAATGACTCTGAGATGGGCATATGTCTTTAAGTGTTAACGCTTCTCGGTCTGGTGCTCAAAGCTCCAGATTTGACCCGTTGTCCTGCTCTACTCGGTGGGTTCTTCAGTCTCTCCTCCACCTCTTGAAGGCAGGGTTGAAATCCAATTCAGTCAGGGTATACTTGAGCACCATTTCGACTAACCCACCTCCCTGTCGAGGGGAAACCCCTCTCAGGGCAGCCCTTGGTCTCCCGCTTCATGCAGGGTCTCTTGCTTTCCAAGCCCCCCATCCAACCACCTCCGGCGGAGTGGGCCTCAATGTGATGCTTATGCAGCTTACACGATCACCCTTTGATCTGATGGTGACGTGCTCACTACGGCATCTCTCCTGGATGGTGGTCTTCCTTTTGACTTTGGCTTGCCGAGTCAGTGAACTTCAGGCCCTCATGGCTGAGGCTCCATACACCAGGTTCTACTGGAACAGATTGGTCCTCCGCACTCATCCCAAGTTCCTACTGAAGGTGGTCTTGGACTTTCATCACAATCAGGAGATAGTCCTACCGACCTTCTTCCTCGAGACCGCACGCCAACCAGGCGATATTACATGCACTTGACTGCAAGAGGGCTCTTGCTTTCTACCTGCAACTTACCCAGATTCATTGCAAGTCCGACTGGCTCTTTGTCGCCTATGATCCCAGTCGCCTGGGGCAGGCAGTCACCATCTCGGTCTGGTTGGCGGACTGCATCGCCTTTGCCCAGACCGAGGCGGGCACCCCACTGGATCAACGGGTCACTGCGCTCAGTGCCTTTAACGGACATTTGCCGGGCTGCGACCTGGTCTTCAGCGAACACTTTCGCTTTACACTACTGCCTGGAGAGGGAGTCCTGCCGGGACAGCATGTTCAGCCAAGCTGTACTCTATAATCTGTTCGGGGTATAAGCAACTGCTGCCCTCTGACCCTTTTTCAACGGCTACCGGGGACCCGAAAACTCAGGCTCCTTCGGGCATTGACTTCTGCCCCGGCGTTTTTGGTTACAGGCTCGGTAGCCTGTAGCTGGAGAGTTCCATAAGTGAGGACTGACTTCCTGCTTGTTCCTGGAGAAAGCGTAGTTACTCACCTGTAACAGGTGTTCTCCAAGGACAGCAGGAATCAGTCCTCACTACCCTCCCTCCTCCCTACCCTCCCTCCTCCCCTGAAGAGTTACTATTTTTGTCCTTTCCTTGCCATCTGCTTAGTAGGGCTCTAACTATGGGACCTGACTGAGAAAGATGGCACCTTTGAGCGGGAAGAGGACCACGCATGCGTGGCAGCAATCCCAAAGGCTTTCTTTGAAAGCTGGGAAATTGCTCTGCATGGGCTCCGTCGTGCAGACGTCACCCATAAGTGAGGACTGCTGTCCCTGGAGAACACCTGTTACAGGTGAGTAACTACTCTTTCTCAGTCGGCACTCTCTGGATCCAGGAGAGTGGGAGTTGAATCAAGAGGTGTTTCAGTTGCTTCTGTGCTGCTGGAGTCATAAGAACATAAGATATGCCATACTAGGTCAGACCAAGGTCCATCAAGCCCAGTATCCTGTTTCCAACAGTGGCCAATCTAGGTCATACTTACCTAGCAGTATCCCCAAAAGACACAGGTTCCAAAATGCTTGTACTGGGTCAAGCATTGATATCCTGGGTCCCTTCTTAATAATGGTTTATGGACCATTCCTTCAGGAACTTGTCCAAACCTTTTTTAAACCCAGCTACACTAACAGCCTTTACTACATCCTCCGGTAACAAATTCCAGAGTTTGATTACACGTTGAGTGCTAAAATATTTTCTTTTTAGTCTTAAATAGTTTACCATGTAGCTTCATTGCATGTCCCCTAGTCTTGCTATATTCTGATAACGTAAACAATCGATCTACGTTTACCCATTCCACTCCGTTCATTAATTTATAGACTTCTATCATATCTCCCCTCAGCCGTCTCTTTTCCAGGTTAAAGAGCCCTAACCTTTTTAGTCTGTCTTCAAAGGAGTATCCTTCCATCCCCTTTACCATTTTGGTGGCTCTTCTCTGAACCTTTTCTAATAACGATATATCCTTTTTAAGATGTGGCGACCAGAATTGCACCCAATATTCAAGGTGCAGTCTCACCATGGAACGATATAGAGGCATTATAATATCTTTTGTTTTATTTTCCATTCCTTTCCTTATGATACCTAGCATTCTCCAGGACGAAGCAGGAAGTCAGTCCTCACATATGGGTGACGTCGGCGCCGACGGAGCCCTCGTGCGGAGCATTTCCCCAGCTTTCAAAGAAAGCCTTTGGGAATGCAGCGCGCATGTGCGGTCCCCTTCCCGCCCAAGTGTGCCATCTTGCTCGGTCGTCTTTTTTTCCGCAGAGCCCGAAGGACGTGTCTTGGTCACCCAGTTAAAAGTTGATTTTCTTCGAGGAGTTGACAAGTCTTCTACAGGAGCAGGCGGTGGAACCGGTGCCTCGCCACCTGAGAGGACGGGGCTTCTACGCCAGGTACTTTCTAGTACCAAAAAGGACAAGAGGCCTCAGGCCCATCCTAGACTTGCGAAATCTCAAGTTCCTGGAGAGGGAAAAGTTCAAGATGCTTACCCTTGGAATACTGCTGCCCTACCTCCAGCAGGGAGATTGGCTATGCTCCTTAGACCTAAAGGATGCTTATACTCACATCCTCATTCATCCAGACCACAGACAATATCTCAGATTTGTAGCGGGAGGAAATCATTTTCAGTACAGAGTACTTCCCTTTGGCCTAACCTCCGCACCCAGGGTTTTCACCAAATGCCTGGCGGTGGAGGCGGCCTATCTCAGGAACCAGGGCATCTTTGTCTTTCCATACCTGGACGACTGGCTCATCCGGGGTCAGTCTCCACAGGAGGCCAGACAGGCCACTCTTCACACTGTCTCTCTTCTTCAGCACCTGGGCTTTGTCATAAATTTCACAAAGTCCACTTTGCTCCCCTCACAAGACATAGAGTTCATAGGAGCAAGGTTTGGATACCTTACAAGCAATGGCTTATTTGCCCGAGGACAGGGCTCACAGACTGATGGCTCTAGCCCAGCACTTTCACAAGGGATCTCTGGTCTCTGCCAGACATTTTCTGAAGCTTTTGGGCCACATGGCATCCACGGTCCATGTAACTCCAAATGCTCGTCTGCATATGCGGCCTGCACAATGGTGCCTCAGAGCTCAGTGGATACAGGCCACAGGAGACTTAAGAGACGAAGTAAGACTGTCCAAGCTTCTAGTGGCCTCCCTGCAGTGGTGATTCCATCTCCCCAACCTGGTCAAAGGGGTGCCTTTCCAGGCACCGCCACACACACAGGTGCTGACGACCGATGCTTCTCTTCAGGGTTGGGGTGCACATTGCCAGGGCCTGCTTTTGCTCAAGCCTCCGATTCGCCCACCAGCCCCTGAATGGGATTTGAATGTGGTCTTGCAACAATTTACTCTCCCACCGTTTGAGCCGATGGCTACCTGTCATTTATGCTTCCTTTCCTGGAAGGCATTGTTCTTGGTGGCTCTTACCTCGGCCAGGCGTGTGAGTGAACTATGGGCTCTGGTTTCTGATAGATCGTACACACGGTTCTGTAGGAACAGGGTGGTCTTACGGACTCATCCTAAGTTCCGTCCAAAGGTTGTCTCCTCTTTCCATCTCAATCAGGAGGTGGTTCTTCCGACCTTTTTTCCCAGGCCGCATGCCAGCCAGCCTGAAATGGTCTTTGCATACCCTGGACTGTAGGAGGGCGTTGTCTTTCTACATTGACCGTACGCAGGGGCATCGAAGGACTGTTCAGCTCTTCGTATCTTTTGACCCTAATAAGCTGGGGTCACCTGTCTCCAAGCGTACCCTATCCATTTGGGTAGCAGACTGTATCGCCTGGGCGTACAGGGCAGCCGGTCTCTCCTTGCAGGGTTGAGTCACGGCCCACCGTGTCAGGGCGAAGGCTGCGTCAGTAGCTCATCTCCGCTCTGTTCCATTGGCAGACATCTGCCAGGCCGCGACTTGGTCTTCAAGCCAGACTTTTGCGGCCCATTACTGCCTCGAGAAGGAGTCCCGCAGGGACAGTGCTTTCGGTCAGGCGGTATTCCGTAATCTCTTTGAGGTTTAGGCAACTCCTACCCTCCGGCCCTTGTGTTGGGCTACCGTTCGGGGGCGTTCTCAGAGAAGATTCTTATCTCGCATGCTGAGGCTCTAGAGGGAGCTTATTTTTCAGCTTTGGGTTCCCGGTAGCCTAGAGCTGGGGAGTCCCATATGTGAGCACTGACTTCCTGCTTGGTCCTGGAGAAAGAGTAGTTACTCACCTGTAACAGGTGTTCTCCAGGAGCAGCAGGAATCATTCCTCATGACCCTCCCTCCTCCCCATGGAGTTGCGGTCATATGATTTATTTTTATGTTTTTGTGGTCTTTTAGCTATGTCGTCAGACTGAGCAAGATGGCACCCTTGGGCGGGAAGGGGACCGCGCATGCGCGCTGCATTCCCAAAGACTTTCTTTGAAAGCTGGGGAAATGCTCCGCATGAGGGCTCCGTCGGCGCCGACGTCACCCATATGTGAGGACTGATTCCTGCTGCTCCTGGAGAACACCTGTTACAGGTGAGTAACTACTCTTTCTATTTGCTCTCTTGGCCGCCGCTGCACACTGGGCCAAGGGTTTTTACATGTTATCCACAATGATGCCTAAATCTTTTTCCTGGGTGGTGGTTCCTAATGTGGAACCTTGCATCTTGTAACCATAGTTTGGGTTGTTCTTCTCTAGGTGCATAACTTTGCACTTGTCCACATTAAATTTCATCTGCCATTTTGATGCCCAGTCTTCCAATTTATCAAGTTCCTCTTGCTATTTTCCACATCCTTTTGGGTTTTAACAACTTTAAATAGCTTTGTGTCATCTGCACATTTGATAACCTCACTCGTTATTCCCTTTTCCAGGTCATTTATGAATATGTCAAAAAGCAGCGGACCCAGCACAGATCCCTGGGGTACACCACTATTCACCTTTCTCCATTGGAAAAATTGGCCATTTAGCCCTACCCTCTGCTTTCTGTCTTTTAACCAGTTCCTTATCCACAATAATACACTGCTTCCTATCCCATGACTCTTTAGTTTTGCCAAAGGTCTCTGATGAGGGACCTTGTCAAAGTTTTTCTGAAAGTCCAGATACACTATATCAACCGACTCACCTTTGTCCATCTGTTTATTCACACCTTCAAAAAGACATAACAGATTAGTAAGACAAGATCTTCCTTGTCTAAAGCCATGTTGGCTGTCTCCCATTAGGCCATGACTATCTACATGCTGAGTAATTTTGTTCTTTATGATGGTTTCTACCATTTTTCCCGGTACTGACGTCAGGCTCACCATTCTGTAGTTTCCTGGATCACTCCTGGAACCCTTTTTAAAAATTGGCGTTATGTTGGCGATCCTCCAATCTTCAGGTATTACAGATGATTTTAATGAAAATTCACAGATTACTAATAGCAGATCTGCAATCTCATATTTCAGTTCTTTCAACACCCTTGGATGTATACCATCCAGCCCAGGTGATTTGCTACTCTTCAGTTTATCTAATAGTTGTAATACAACTTCCTGATGTATCAATATTTCCTTCAATTTTGCCGCTCCTTTAAATACCACTGAAAGGGATCTGACTGGGACTTTCTCTAAAGCCATAGTGTGCCCGCTGCTTCAGTTGCCACACAGAGATAAGCTCTGAGGGCACTGGTGCTGTGGCTCAACCTTGATCAAGTCTAAAACATAGAAACATGATGACAGAAAAAGACCACAAGGCCCATCTAGTCTGTCCTTCCATAACAACTACAACAGTCCACTTTTTACCTTTAGAGATCCTCTGTGTTGGTCCCATGCTTTTTTGAATTCAGTTACTGTCCTCATCTCTACCACCTCCACTGGGAGACTATTCCACGGATCCACTACTCTGTCCGTAAAGAAATATTTCCGCATATCACTCCTGAATCTATCTCCCTTCACCCTCATCCCATGTCCCCTCGTAGCAGAACTTGCTTTCAATTGAAAGAGGCTCTCTCCCTGAACATTTATGCCACGGAGGTATTTAAACATCTCAATCATATCACCTCTATCCCGCCTTTCCTCTAAGGTGTACATATTAAGATCCTTAAGTCTGTCCTCATATGCTTTATAATGAAGCCCATTAATCATTTTAGTAGCAACCCTCTGCACCGACTCCATCCTGTTCACATCCTTTTGAAGGTGCGGTCTCCAGAATTGCACACCATACTCCAAATGAGGTCGCACCAAAGACTTATACAGAGGCATTATCACCTCCTTTTTTCTGCTAGCCATTCCTCTCCGTATGCACCCAAGCATCCTTCTAGCTTTTGCTGTCGCCTTTTCTACCTGTTTAGCTACTTTAAGATCATCAGACACAACCATGCCTAGGTCCCGCTCTTCTTTAGTGGACAAAAGTACTTCACCTCCTATACTGCTGTATATGTTCCCTCTGTGGCCCCTGGTGGGGTATGTGGTTTGGTATATGGAGCACCACCTGCGAAGCATTATTCAAGTGGCACTGGGTTGGCTGAGGAGAGTGTGATTCGAAGATCTGATGCTGCTCCTGCAAGCGCCGCCTCTTCATTTGCTTCAGGGGTGCTTGTCCCTCAGGACCTGCCTCACAGGTCCTCCGGACGCCACCGATCCTTCAGCGCTGAGACAATGAGTTGCAGGGCCTCAAATTCATTGTCACTACTCGACTCCGAATGGAAGACCGACGACGAGGCATCCCCGGAAACTAAACAGCACCGAGATATTTCCTCGGACCCATCTCCCCTGGCGCTGCTGTCCTCCAAAGGACGTGGCCTTCCATGACTGTCATGGACTTGCCAAGAGCCTTCTTGGTGCAGATCGAGGCAGAGGAAGACCCGTGCACCAAGGAGCTGAAGATCCTCCAATACGAGTATCCACCCATGGAAACCCTCACAGTGCCTGTGCAGCCGATCCTTGAGCGGCTACTGCTCAGAATGTGGGAGATGCTGGTGTCTATACCGGTGGTGAGCCGGCACCTCGATGCCATTTATCGCGTCTGGAAAGGCCCAGGGTTACACAAATCCCAACTCCCACATAACTCTATGGTCGTTGAGTCAACCATGCAAAAACTTGAGCCAAAGGATCCACTCCTCCATTCCTCCTGGAACGGAGGCCAGAGCCCTCAATGCCCTCGGGTGCAAGTGATCTCCAGCAACAAGCAGGAATGTAGTCTTCACATATGGGTACCGTCGACACCGACGGAGCCTGCGTGGGAACGCTCCCCAGTGTCCAAAAGGAAATATTTCATTTTTAGTGCTTTTTCTCAGGGTTTTTTTTCCCTGCTTTGGTGCTTGGTGCCATTTTGGGCATTAGGCCCTCTTCCCTTACCATGGAAAAACCAGCCACTGGTTTTAAAAAATGTTCAAAATGTGGCAGTACAATTTCTATTACCAACACCCATGACTGATGTCTGAAATGTTTAGGTCCTGACCATTGCCCTGTAGTGTCTCTCCTGCAGGAAGTTGACTAAAAGAAGTCTTCAGAATCAAGCAAATCAACTCGGTGCCCTTTTTGTTTCAGACACGATGTCTGTAGCATCGATGTCTTCCAGGGCTTCTACTTCTTCCCAGGGATCTCAGGTAACTAAACACAAGCCTTCTAAGACTAGCCGGTCCTCGAAGAGTAGATCTCCCTCTAAACATCGAGATGCCACTGGCGTTGCTCTCGAGGACATTTCACCGGCAAAACAGCCCGGCGGGAGTCTTCGGGCTCCAAAGCTTTATCGGGGCTCCAGGACGTTCCCGAGGCCTCGACCTCAATGGAACTACTGGTGCCATGCTCGGGGGTTGTGGCCGCTTCCACCGATACCGACAACCCGGTATCGGCAGTGGGCAAAAGACTCCTCGCTATCGAGCGAAGTCTAGCGACTCTTTTAGCTACTTCGGTACCACTAAAGTTGCTGCAGACGGTTCCGCAGGCACCGATACTGGTGCCAGTGCCCTCGGTACCTGTTTCAACAGGCATGCTTCCCCCAATGCTGAGTTTGGAATCTCTCTCCAGCATGGAGATCAGTTACCGGCTCGTTTCGGTACCGACATCGAGCGGTACCAACTCCATCTGCTTCGGGAGAACCCGGTGCTTCCTCCTTTTGAGTCTTCCGATTCCGATGACTCAGATGATTCCACCGGTACCAGAGCTGAACTTTTACAAGATTCAACTCCTTCTCCTCAGCGCAGGATGTCCCCTCCTGAGGATATGTCTTTTCATGGTATTGTACGTGATATGGCAAAGGGTCTTGCCATTACAGTAGTACTAGAAAAGGAGCCTAGGGCAGAAGAATTGAGAATTCTTCAATATCCTTTGGCTCCAAAAGAGGCAGCTATGCTTCCTATACACCAGATCTTACATGATCTAATGTTAAGAATGTGGGAAGCTCCTTTAACAGTATCTCCACATTCTAGACGTCTTGACGCTATGTATCGAGTACCACTTTGTCCAGGGTTTCAGAAGACTTGGTTACCACATCATTCTATGGTGGTAGAGTCCGCCATGAGGTGGATTAAGAGTGCTAAAAGACACTCTAGCAATCCACCAGGTCGTGAGTCTAGAACACTGGATACCTTTGGTCGTCGATGCTTTCAGTCCTCCATGCTATCAGCAAGAATCAGTTCCTATATATTATACATGGGAATGTTTCTTGAACAGATTACAAAAGACTTGGAACTTTTGAACCCTTTTCTTCAAGAGGATAAACGGACAGATTACACAGGTACACTACCAAAAAACTGCCTCCAGTTTTGCAACTGATTCCTATAGATTTTGGGGTGCTGAATCCAGGAAAAATAGCCAAAATGTTCCATCACGTCACGTTTTCTTACCCATATAAGGAATGTTCACATAATTTCTTTTTAGCCGACTGCAGTTTATTTTCTTGGCCCAAAATAGAGGTTGTAATGGTTAACTAACTAGAAACACTCCCTCATGATATTTTAGAGTGTTTTGTATTCATTTTATACATTAACAGGACAATTGGGAGGCGGGGGGCTAAATCCAGTACTCGCGCTGGCGCATGTTCTTTCCTGTTCGCCTCGCCTCGTTCGCTCGCTCAAACATGGTGGTTGCGACATGAACATTCCTGTCAAATTTCAGTTTCTTGCAAGTTCATTATTACCTTTTGTTTGCTCAGTCGTAATCCAGCTTTATTCCGAAGTGGTTCACTACAGTTGTAGTTTGCAGTGCTGTGTATTTGTGATGGCTCACAGAGCCAGAGGTTGCGTCAACTCTCTGGACAGTTTTTGTTTTATTTGTGGGGAATATACCGTGAAAAAGCGGCAGAGGAACATTTCTGCATTTATTAAAAAAGTATATTTCGCCTATTTCGGTTTGAAGTTAGGCGATCAAGACAAACCGTGGGCTCCTCACAAAGTGTGCAAGACATGTGAGGAAGATCTACGCTTATGGATGAAAGGTAAAAAACAAGCATTTCGTTTCGGAATACCTATGATGTGGCGTGAACAAAGAGACCACAGCAGTGACTGCTATTTTTGCTCTTGCATTGTGAAGGGATACAACTTAAAAAATAAGAACGTAATAAGTTACCCCAACCTTCCCTCAGCAATTAGGCCTATGCCTCATAGCAACGAAGTACCTGTGCCTGAACCACCAAAATCTTTGGATCATATTTGTGTGGACGGTTCTGATCATGATGAGACTCATCAGATGGCTTTTCCCGATGAGTCCAGTACTTCCGAGTTTGAAACTGAACCAGATCCGAAACCTGAACTTTTCTCTCAAGCTGAATTGAATGATTTAGTCCGGGATTTAGGACTCCCAAAAGATGCTGCCCAACTGCTAGGTTCTCGGCTTAAACAGAAAAATCTATTGTCACCAGGAACAACTTTTTATTGGTACCGCAACCGCGAGACACAATTTTCGAAGTATTTCAGCAAAGAGGAAGATTTGGTATTTTGCAACGATATATACGGAGTGATGGAAAAGTTTAAACTCAAGTATGATCCTGCTGAATGGCGGCTGTTCATTGATTCGTCAAAAGACAGCATAAAAGGTGTTCTTCTTCATAATGGCAACACATTCGCTTCAGTTCCTATTGCTCACTCTGTTATTCTCCAAGAAAAATACGAGAATTTGGCCCTGATTCTTCAGAAGATTCGTTATGATGAGCATAAGTGGATGATTTGTGGAGACTTTAAAATTCTATCCATGCTATTAGGGCAGCAATCCGGTTTCACCAAATATCCCTGCTTCCTTTGCTTGTGGGATAGCCGGGCCCGCGACCTACACTGGGGGAAAAAAGACTGGCCAATTCGGGAGTATTTGAGACCCGGTGAGAAAAATGTTCTTCATGAGAGCTTGGTACCTCGTGATAAAATTCTATTACCACCTCTCCACATTAAGTTGGGTCTCATTAAGCAATTCATCAAGTCCCTTCCAAAAGATGGTGAGTGCTTTCGGTACCTTTGCTCAAAGTTCCCCCGACTTTCTGAAGCAAAGCTAAAGGAAGGAGTGTTTGTTGGCCCTGATATAAGGAAACTCATTTCAGATGGAGCATTCGCTGAAACGATGTCTGAGAAGGAAATAGAAGCCTGGGATTCCTTCAAGGATGTTGTTCTCAAATTCTTGGGGAACAGGCGGGATGAGAACTATAAGGATATTGTTGCCAGGATGCTCAATGCCTTCAAAGAACAAGGCTGTAACATGAGCCTGAAAGTCCATTTCTTGCACTCCCATGTGAACTACTTTCCCGAAAATTTGGGGGTGTACAGTGAAGAACAAGGTGAAAGGTTTCACCAGGACATCAAGGACGCAGAGAGAAGGTACCAAGGAAGATGGAACACCACTATGATGACTGATTTCTGCTGGTTGCTGCTGCGGGAAACCCCAGATGAAAAATTCGCCAAGCAGCGCACCAAGAGAAGCATTCGGGGGAAGAAGAAACGGGCCCACCAGGAGATTGATTGACCCAAGAATGACTTTAAAATCTAAACTGTGTTGACAAATATCGTGTATTTACTAAACTTTGAAATAAAAATTTGCTAGTTATTACCACAGTGTCGGATCTCATTTATTAGAATTTTATTTTCACACCATCGGGTGTTTGTCTTCATGTATTGCAATGGTGCGGTTTGCGTTTTCTATTCTTACATACATACCTGTACAACATTTTTTGCACATTTCTTTGCTTTGCTTTGTGTCTAACCTCGCTCTTATATGCTCAATGTTTGTGCACATGTATGTGGCTGTTTTAAGTGCAGACAATTTTGCTACCATCACAGTGTGTTTTGTTGACATTACTCTATTCTTATGTGCTGCCTTGTTACAATTTTCTTTATTCTTATTTGAATAACTACTAAACAATTAGTATAAAGAATTCATCCAAGAAACTTTTATCTCGATCGCACTCAATCTGAAACGATCACCTCAAACTGCTAACCCAATGTAGCAAAAAATCTGTACGTGATGGAGCAAATTGGTTACCAGATTTGGATTCAGCGCACCAAAAAACGTAAAAATCAATCGAAACATTAGAGGCAGTTTAAAAAAAATTTTTTTTAGTGTACCTGTGTTATTTGACTTTGGTCAAACATGCTCAAAATATCTCTAAGTTTATGAATCGTGCTACCTTTGACTGTTTTGAATGTATTAGCAGAACTTCTGCTATATCCATAGGAGCACGTTGTATTGCCTGGCTCCAAGCTTCAGACTTGGAGGAATGGGTACAAGATAAGCTGGGAAACATTCCTTGCACAGGAGAAAATCTTTGGCAAGGATTGGCAGCTCAAAGCTAATGAAATTGACACTGATAATACAACTTTAGACAGATTGTCAAAATCTACAGCTAACCCAGCCAAGAAAACGTTTTTCAAAAAAACCTTTTTTCTCTAAAAAGAAAAAATTCTATCCATCTTCCACCCAGCAAACACATGTTCCCCAGAAGGGGCAACAACAAACTAGACAAAGAAAGAGACAAGCTCAGAAGGCTCAGCAGACCCAGCCTCCTCAGGGTCTTTGACTGTTGTCTAGAGAACAGCCATTCTTCCTATTCTAAGCCCAGAACCTTTAAATATTCCAGGCCGTATCTGCCATTTTGCCAAAAGATGGCAACAAACCACATCAGAAGATTGGACTCTATCGTGAGTCTGGGATACAAGCTTCATTTCCTCAGCTTGCCCCCATCCACGCTAAATAAAACAGTTCAAATCTCAACCACCAGTCTCAGACCTGTTGTGGCAAGAGATCACCACTCTTCTGGCTCAAGGGGCTATAGAAGAGGTTCCAATGTCCCAGCAGGGCACAGGATTCTATTCCCCCTATTTTCTCATTCCAAAGAAGTCAGGGGGACTAAGACCAATCCTGGACCTCAGAGAACTGAACAAATATTTAGTCCGAGAAAGGTTCAAGATGTTCTACCTCGGCACACTTCTTCCATACCTTCACGAGCAAGATTGGCTATGTTCTCTAGATTTAAGGGATGCTTACATGCATATGCTTATTCATGCAGATCACAGAAAATTCATTTGATTCCTAGTCAAGGGAAAACATTTTCAATACAGGGTCCTTCCTTTCGGACTGGCCTCTGCTCCAAGGGTCTTCACAAAATGCATGGCAGTAGTAGCAGCATTTATGAGGATTCTAGGAATTTTTGTCTTCCCTTACTTAGACAATTGGCTCATTCGAGCACCGTCAGCTCTAGAGGCAAGTCATGCTCTTTCCCGAGCAATGCACATACTGCAGTACTTGAGATGGGATCATAAACCTTCCAAAGTCCCAGCTCACCCCATCTCAATCCCTCGAGTTTATAGGGTGTCGCTTGGACACACAGCAGTCAAAGGCTTTCCTGCCTCAGCCTCGCTGTCTGCGCATCATCGAACTAGCATCTCAAGCAGTGCTACAAACCTTCCTCACTGCCCGACAGATGCTTCGACTTCTAGGACACATAGCATCTACAGTCCATGTGATTCCTTATGCACGCCTTCACATGCGAGCGGCCCAGTGGACCTTAGCTTCCCAGTGGCCCCAGGCCTTAGGATGCCTGTCGGACAAGATCAGAGTTACCACATGCCTGATTGTGTCTCTGGTGGCAATCTCTGGAAAACCTTACAATAGGCTCTCCTTTTCAGCAACCCCTACCTCAGGCTGTCCTGATGACAGATGCATCCAAGCTGGCTTGGGGATCCCACTTGGGCGATCTGTCTACCCAGGGTCTCTGGACCCCACAGGAGGCTTCTCTTCAAATAAACCTCCTAGAACTAAGGGCCATTTCCAATGCTATTCGAGTCTTTTGCTTCCATCTCATAAACAAAACAGTTCTGGTGCAAACCGACAATCAAGTAGCCATGTTTTACCTAAACAAACATGGCGGAACAGGCTCTCTGCAATTATGCAACGAAGCTTTGCAACTGTGGGCCTTTGCCAGAGAGCATCACATTCATTTATTGGCAGTATACCTTCCAGGCATTCAAAACGTTTGGGCGGACAGGCTCAGCTGAGTCCTGTTGCCACATGAGTGGTCTCTCCACTCATATCAACTTGCTCGAGTATTTGAAGTCTGGGGAGCACCAGACATAGACCTCTTTGCAAGTCCACAGAATGCCAAACTTCCCCGGTACTGTTCCAGACTTCCAATTCAAAATTGTCAGGTGAGGGATGCATTCCTGCTTCATTGGGGCCAGGATTTTCTCTATGCCTTCCCACCAATTCCTCTAATTCCCAAAACCTTATTCAAACTCGAGAGACAGAGGTCGCATGATACTCATAGCTCCCTGTTGGCCAAGATGGTATCCTCTTTTCTTAGGTCTCTCTCAAGCCACTCCTCTGGAGTTGGAGAGTGCTCCGGATCTTCTGTCCCATAACAACGGATCCCTACTGCATCCCAATGCCCAGTCCCTTCATCTCAAGGCCTGGCTGCTCAAGGCATAGAATTTCAAGATCTAGGCCTTTCACAAGTGAACGATATTCTTCTAGCTTCCAGAAAACCTCCCACAAGGCGTTCTTACGCTTTTAAATGGAAGAGGTTCAGTCTGGTGTTCCCAGAGGGGACTTAATCCCCTCTTGGTACCAGTAGAGTCCCTTCTGGACTATCTCCTTCATTTATCAGCTTCTGGTCTCAAGACCAATTCTGTTAGTCCATCTTAGTGCTATTGCTGCATCTCATAAACCTTTCGATGGGCAACCAATTTCCTCTCATCCTCTTGTTTCAAGATTTATGAGGGGTCTCATTTTAACAAAACCTCCCATCAAATCTTCGGTGGCATGGGATCTTAATCTTGTTCTGGTTCAACTCATGATGCCACCCTTTGAACCTTTAGCTACTTCGGAGCTAAAGTTTCTTTCATGGAAAATCATTTTCATAATTGCTATCACTTCTGTAAGACGCTTTAGTGAACGCAGGCTTTAGTGGCTGACCCGCCTTATACGAGGTTTCATCATGACAAAGTAGTCTTGAGGACTCATCCTCATTTTATGCCAAAGGTGATATCACCTTTGCATTTAAACCAATCGGTTTATCTCCCAGTCGTCTTTCCTAGGCCTCATGCCTCCAGCGCGGAAAGACATCTTCATACCTTAGATTGTAAACGGGCCCTGGCTTTTTATCTTCACAGAACTCAGCCATTTAGAAAGTCTTCTCAGCTTTTTCAGGCTTTTGACTCTAGTCATTTAGGACTTCAAGTCACTGAGAGCTCTCTCTAAGTGGATTGCAGACTGTATTTCCTTTACCTATCAGAGTATCCCTCTTGAAGGCCATGTCACGGCTCATAATGTTAGAGCCATGGCAGCCTCAACAGCTAATCTTCATTCAGTTGCTATTGATGAGATCTGCAAAGCAGCAACTTGGTCTTCTGTACATACTTTCACTGCCCACTATTGTTTAGACAAGGACTCCCGTCGGGATGCCTTGTTCGGTCAGGCTGTTCTACAGCTCTCTTCCATTCCTAGATAAACTCCTTCCCACCATCCACTCTTGGATGCCTGAGGTCCCTGGGAGGAAGCATGGCCCATCTTACTGAGATCCGCAACATGCTGGGGTCATCCCTAGGCATTTTTAGCTGGGGAGTCCCCATATGTGAAGACTACATTCCTGCTTGTTCCTGGAGATGGCGTGGTTACTCACATGTAACAGGTGATTTCCAGGAACAGCAGGAATAAGTCTTCACAACCCACCCACCTCCCCTAGGAGTTGTTTTTCTCTCTCTTTCTATTTTTCTTCTACTTCTGTCCTTTGGTCTCAGCTTTCAACTCAACTGAAGTGAGAGAAGTAGTTGGGCGGGAAGGCAGCACGCATGCGTGGTGGGATGCTCCCAAAAGCTTTCCTTTTGGACGCTGGGGAGCGTTCCCGCGCAGGCTCCATCGGTGTCGACAGTACCCATATGTGACGACTTATTCCTGCTGTTCCCGGAGATCACCTGTTACAGGTGAGTAACCATGCTTTACCAGGGCATGATACTGGGGTGCCAGATCCAAGCCTATGAATTATATTATACATACAGTAGGTATGTATGTGAAGGCTCTAACCCATGAGCTGTTGGGTTTTTTGGCTGGTCTGGTTGTGGAACCCCTCCAACGGTTCCATTCCCTGATCTCTGACATCAAGGACTGTTCCAAGTTCTTCTCCCGAACAGCCTAAGTCTGCTTCGAATCAGCAGCTCGAGTTGCAGTAGCTGGCATTGACACCCGACATGAAGCCTGGCTACAGTCTTCCGACCTCGAGCAATAGGTCCAAGACAAGCTGCTCGACGTCCCCTGCAGCAGGGAGAACCTATTGGGCATACCCATGGCCGACAAGACAGCTAAGATCAAGGCTGACATGGTGACCCGCCAGAGGCTCTCTAAAAAGACCTCATTCCTTCCCCTACAGGAAACCAGCGGAGAAAGGGCCCCTGTTCCCTAAGAAAAAGGGTCCTTTCCCACTGAGTCACCACTACCAGCCCTTCTCAGGCCAGCAAGAAGATTCTCACTCTAAGAAAGGCCATGGGTCTCAGAAGGTGAAAGCACCGAAGCTTCAGGCCTCAGCTCCCACCCAACCCAGGAGGAGCTTTTGACTCCCAGGGAAGGGCCTCCCTTCCCCCAGGAGACCTTCACCATCCCACAGGGGAGTGCCTGTCTCTCTTTGCGCACAGATGGGCCAACATCACCTCAGGCCAATGTGTACTGTAAGTGGTAAGGGAAGGATACCACCTCCACCTGCAGCAGATACCACCCAGGTTCTTCCCAGGAGACCTGGTGCGACCCATCCCCCCCCCCCCCCCTTCATCAGACTCTTTTGCTCACAGGTCTGATCAGGGACAATGCAGTAGAGCCTGTACCCAAACTCCTATGGGGAAAGGGCTTCTACTACATGTACTTCCTTGTCCCAAAGAGAACTGGGGGCCTCGGGCCCATACTAGACCTGTGAAACTTAAACAAGTTTCTTGTGAGGGAGAAGTTCAAGATGCTGTCCCTTGTGACACTGCTGCCTTACCTCCACCAGTGAGATTGGCTGTGCTCCTTGGATCTAAAGGATGCGTATACACACATCCTGATCCATTCCTCCCACATGCAGTACTTAAGGTTTTTGTGGTAGCAGGAGGGCACTACTAGTACATTGTACTACCCTTCAGCCTGGCTTCCTCGCCCAAGTTTCTTTACTAAATACCTGGCTGTGATGGCCACCCACCTGCGGCTGCAAGGGGCCTTTGACCTCCCTCAACTAGATGACTGGCTAATCAGGGGCAGCACAACCTCAAAGGCCAGTCAGGTGGCAGAGCATGCATCCCTCTTTCTGCAGCACCTGGGGTTTGTCATCAGCTATCCTAAATCCCACCTCTCTCCAGCCCAAAATCTGGAGTTCATAGATGCTCAGCTTGACACGCAGGTCAAGGCAGTCCTCCCCAGATAACAGACATAACACCTCAGACAACTGGCTGGAGAGGTACAATGTCACTGGTCAGTGCCAGCTAGTCTCCTCCTTTGCCTACTGGGCCATATGGCCTCTACAGTCCATGTGACGCCCTCAGCCTGCTTGCACATCCAGATAGCCCAGTGGTGCCTCTTCTCACAGTTGACTCAAGCCGTGGACAGGCTACATGGCAGGGTCAGGGTTACCTGCCAATTGGCTTAATCCCTCAACTGGTGGCAAAACGTCTGCCACCTCCGGGCAGGAATGACCTTCCAAGAACCCACACCTCAGAAAACCCTGACCATGGACGCCTCCCTCCTAGGCTGGGTGGGGGGGTGCATTGTGGGGACCGCTGCACACAGGATAGCTGGTCCCAGGAGGAGTTACTGCTACAATTCCAGGAGGAGTTACTGCTACAATCTCCTGGAGCTCAGGTCAATCTTTCTAACCTCTGAGTGTTCTGCCACTGCCTGCGACTCCGTTCCGTACTGATCCAGATGGACAATCAGGTCGCCAGGTTCTATATCAACAAACAGGGGCATGGGCTCGTACTCCCTCTGCCAGGAGGTAGTGGCCCTCCTCTCCTTTGCAGCTCGCAACGACATGCTCTTGCGAGCAGTTTACCTCCTGGGCCAGGACAACTTCCCAGTGGACAGGCTGAGCAGAGTCCTTCAGCTGCACAAGTGGTGCTTGAACCCCAGGTTGGGTCAGGACCGTGATGGATCTATTTGCCTCTCCATACAACACGCAGCTCCCTTGTTTCTGCTCACGCCAACCGCATCTGGGGAGAGTGGTGGCAGATGCATTTCTCATCTTGTGGTCTGAGGACCTACTCTGTGTTCCCACTGACACCCCCCCCCCCCTTTCCCGGTTGCCAGGACCCTCTTCAGGGTCCAGAGCGATGGGGCTTCAGTCATACTAATTGCCCCCAGGTGGCCGAGGCAGCCCTGGTTTTCACTGCTTCTCTCCCTGTCGGTGGCACTCCCATCCTGCTGGACCGAGCCCCGGATCTCCTGTCACCAGAGGGGGGCTCACTCCTACACCCCAACCTGGGGTCCCTGACGCTAACAGTGTGGCTGTTGAAAAGGTAGCACTGGCCCATTTCAATCTTCCGAGAAGTCAAGGAGAACCTACTGGCCTTTCGAAAATCCTCCACCAGAAGGGCTTATGCCTTTAAGTGGAGAAGATTCTCTACCTGGTGTGTGGAAAGAAGGGATAACTCCTGCCATGTGCAATTAGTACTCCAGTATTTACTGCACCTGTCACACACAGGGCTGAAGTCTAACTCAATGAGGGTGCACCTGAGTGGAATTGCCGCTCACCACCACCCTGTCGAGGGAAAATCCCTCTCAGGCAAGCCACTGGTCTCGAGGTTCCTCTGTGGCCTCCTGTTATCCAAACCCCCCTCTCCGCCCTCCAGCAGCGGAGTGGGACCTCAATGTAGTGCTCTCACAGCTCACCAGACCACCATTCGAGCCCCTAGCCATTTCCCACCTGTGATTCCTATCTTGGAAAGTGGCCTTTCTGGGGGCTTTCATATCTGCTTGCAGTGTTATTGAACTCCAGGCCCTGGTATCAGAGCCACCATATACAAGGTTCTGTAAGAACAGCGTAGTGCTCTGCATGCACCACAAGTTCCTCCCGAAAGTGGTATCTCCTTTCTACCTCAACCAAGAGGTGGTCCTCCCCACCTTCTTCCCACGACATCACGCCGGCAGGAAGGAACTAGTTTGTCATACACTGGATTGCAAACTGGCCCTGTCCTTATAGCGGATCCAGGTCCATCGCAAAGCTCCTCAGCTTTTCGTGTCTTATGAACCCAACAGACTGGGGCTCCCTGTGACTAAACAAACACTGTCCACTTGGATGGCGGACTCTATTGCCCTCGCTTATGAGCAATCAGAATTGGTTTTTTTCGTCAGAATAATAGCGCAGTTAAGCCTTTAGATTAACACAATTACTCCACCACCATGAGAATTCTTCACAGTTGGTCTCAACTTCCCAAATAACAGTAAGCTTAAATATTTTATCAAAAACTATTTATCTCCAAGAACAAACAGGAATGAGTCTTCACATGTGGGTACGTCGGCGCCGACGGAGCCCGCACGGGAATGCTCCCCAGCATCCAATCAGAAGGCCTTTGGGAGCATCCCTCGCGCTTGCGCGGTGGCTTCCCGCCCTTCCTACTGCCTCTCCCCAGTTTTCGTTTTTCCGCGGAGCCGGCAGGACATACCTCCTGCCACCGCAGAAACTTTTTTTCTTTCATTTTCACTTTTCATGTTTCTTGTGGTCGCGGCTTTTCCCGCCAACACTGGCACCACCGGTGCCTTAATTTTTCTTTTAATCCCTTCGAGGGCAATATTTTTTCCTCGAGCTCTCCTACCGGGCTTTTCAGCAGCCCTCACTGTGGAGACTTAGTTATTTTCTTGGACTCCAATGCCTGGTGTCTCTCCTGTTTGGGCCCTGATCCCTTTTCCCCCGGTCTTCCGGGCGTCAGCATCGGGAGAAGATCTTCCCTTTTTCGGATGTCCCTCGATGACGTCTTTCCTCCTAAGGTGCGGTCATCGGTTTACTCTTCTCTCCAGGATCAGGTAACCCAACAACAGTCTGTTAAGACCAGCCAAGTCTTGAGGGGCGAGTTTCATGCGTGGCATGACGACGGCTCCGGCCTCCCCCTCAAGTACCCCTTGGCAAATAAACCCCGGCGGGAGTCTTCGGGCTCCAGAGCGTCCACGGGGTTTCGGGTTGTTCCTGGGGTTCGCTCCTCACAGAACATTCCCGAGCCATGCTCGAGGGTGGTATCCGCTTCGAGCGGTGCCGATTCCCCGGCATCGGCGCCGGCGTCGAGTGTTCCACTCTTCGCCAGGGATCGATAGCTGGTCTCCTCAGTGCCTTCGGGGCCGATCGATTCGACCCAGTCTGGCTTTCCTGCATCCCAGCCATGCGCGGAGGTGGTACCCGCTTCGGGCGGTACCGATTCCTCGGCATCGGCGTCGGTGTTGAGTGCTCCACTCCTCACCGGGGATCGTCAGCGGGTGTCCTCGGTACCTTCGGGGCCGATCGACTCGACACAGTCTGGCGTCCCTACATCCCTGCCATGTGCGGAGGTGGTAACCGCTTCGGGCGGTACCGATTCGTCGGTGTCGAGTATTCCGCTCTTCACCGGGGATCGTCATCTGGTGTCCTCGGTCCCCTCGGGGCCGATCGTTTCGACCCAGACTAGGTTTCCTGCATCCCAGCCCTGCGCAGGGGCGGGACCGGCTCTGAGTGGCACCGCCTCCCCGACGTCGGCGTCGGTGTCGAGTACCCCTTCGGAGCCGATCGATCTGTCCCGGAAGGGCGGTCCGGACCCCAACCGTGCGCGGGGCCGGGGCCGGCCTCGAACGGCGCCGACCGCCCGGCATTGGCGCGGGCGTCGAGTGCTCCACTCGTTCGTCCGCGGGGGGCCTCGGAACCTTCGATCGATTCGACCCAAAGAAGCGCCGATGCCCCGCGTTTCACTCCCCGCCGGGGCTCGTCGGTGGGTTACCTGGATACCTTCGAGGCCGGCTAGTACGCCCCGGAAGGGTTTTCCTTGTGGTAAAACAGGCTCGGGAGGAACCCCGGCGTCTAGCGGTGCATATACATCGGCGCCAGTATTGGGTGTTCCCCTCTTCACCGAGCTTCGTCCGCGGGAGTCCTCGATGCCTTCGGCACCGGTCGATGCGATTCCAATTCGCTTTCCAGGATCAGCATTGCCGGCACCGCCACCGGGGCCCTCTAGGAGGGCGTCGATGACCTCGCTCGGTTCGATGCCCAGCCTCAAATCGATATCCAGTCTAGAAGGCTGGGTTCCGACGCGTTTCGGAACCGATCTCTGTCCCTTCCGGCGACACAGTGCGGAGATTGCTCACCACTGCTCCCCGGTTACCTCGGTACCACTCCAGCCGCCTTTGCGGTCTGATCCGGGGGCAGCCCCGGGGTTGGGGCCGAGGCCGATTCCTGCGGCTCCATCGGTGCCATCGCTCCTTTCGATGCTTAGCTTGGAATCAATCCCTGGCACCGACGATACGGTACTGACTACCTCGAATCGGGACTGTCTGTATCCTCCTCTGTTTAGAGGGATTCCTCCTGTGCACCAGTCCGGTAGGTCTTCTGGTGTCCAGGCGGTCCCTTCGAGCTCGGCCTCCCCCGGAATAGCTCCTCTGGGAGAGCCGTCTTTTCAAGATTTTCTCCTCAACATGGCGGACTTGCTTGCCATCCCTATCCTGGGCCCTCCTCTAAGTCCAGGCCCTGCGGAACAGGCAGCCATAATGCTTCCTCTACATCCTTCCCTGCAGGACCTTCTGCTGGGGATTTGGAGGTCGCCTTTGCAGGTCCCTGCGCCATCTACAGCCATGCAGGCTCTGTATCGGGTGCCCCCCTCTCCGGGGTTTCAGAAGCACCAGCTTCCCCATCATTCCATTGTGGTGGAATCGGCGCTGAGGAAGGTCGGAAGCAAGAAGAAGCATTCTTCTTGCCCCCCGAGTCGTGCGTCTAAAGCGCTGGATACCTTCGGGCGACGAACCTTCCAAATGTCCATGTTGACTTCCAGAATTATTTCATATATTTTTTATATGAGCCTGACGCTCCGGGAGATCACCGAGAGGTTATCTCTTTTGTCTCCCTTTGTGTCGGCAACTAAGGTCTCTGAATATTCCTTGCTTCTTTATCATTGCAGGAATATCTCTTGGTTCCTTTCTCGTGCTTCCCTAGACTCTTTTGAGTCTGTTGGCAGGTCCTCTGCTATTGCCATTGGAGCGCGTCGTACAGCCTGGCTGCAAGCTTCCGACTTGTGCAGTTGGGCGCAACATAATCTGGGTAATTCCCCGTGTACGGGAGAAAACCTCTTCAATAGCGAGGCTTTACGTCAGGTTGCTCAGTGCTCCGTTGACCCTCCTAGCGCTGGAAGCCATCCTAGGTCCTCTCTTCCCCCCAGGGCTAGGAAATGTCCTACCAGACCTTCCTTCCCGAGGAAGAGAAAGCTTCATCCGTCCGCCCACCCGCCAGGTGCGCCCAAGCCAGGGACGTCTCACTCCGGCCGGAAATTCACGGACCCGCGCCAGGATACTCGTACCAGGCAGCTTTAGGCTCCTGTATGCGGCAGTCTGCGATTAACTTCTCTACCAGAAGCTTATTCTTCCAGCTCTACACTGGGGTTTCGTTTCAGTATGGCAAGTGGTTCGGCTGCTTTGTCCAGGGGTTAAGGTGTTCTCCCTTGCTTCGTTGGTAGAGGGCGATCACCACTATTCTATGATAGTTTCGGGCCCCACATGGACATTCTATCCTGACTTACACTAGGGTACCTCCTCCGAACCCTTCTCTCCCAGGGTTTCCCCGCTTGAGTGGATACCATACCGAAACATCTCTCTCTTCCAGTGTAGACCCCTTTTTTTCTGTTATCCTTCATAGCATGTTCTGAACAACTCCTCGACAGGGCCGGACCATCTCCGCTCCCTTGTCTGTTCTTCCTGTTCCTACAGGGGAACTCCCTTGTTCTTTGTTCAGTTGCTGTGCGTGCAGGAGTTCCAGTGAGTGCTTAATGCTTCTGCCAGCTGCTTCAGCTATCTGGCGTACTAACACTCGCCGCAGGCTCTCTTTTCTAGCCTTTTCTGGGATGTGACGACGTGTCTGACTCCTGTCAGTTTTCTCTCATCCTCCTCCTGCACACTGCTCTCTGCAATCTTCAGAGCTGCTTCCCATAGGGCATTGGTCCTTGTCTCTGAGGGTTTTCCATATAATGGAAAAGGCTTATATAGTCACTCCAGGGCTATATAGATAATTATGCCCTCCTGTCTCCCATTATGTACTCCTGATGTGCTCTTACCAGACTGATATTATCCTCTGTTCTTCACTCATCCATACTGCTAATCTCGCTGATCTGCCCCTGCACCACAGAAATAGATTCACCCCTAGCAGATGGATCTTTTCCCGTCACCTTCCCAGGTGGGCGCTCCTCTGTGGATCAGTTGCAGGCCCGAATTAGCAGTATTATACTCATGTATGTATGTGTCCTTACATGTTTTTAATGCCTGGGTGGGCATTTCCCTGCCCACCTGTATCTAGATATATATCTATATACTCGATATATATCTGTATAGGTAGGCACATAATGGGAGATGTTCATAGCGCCCCAATTGTCGGTACTTACGTTTTACCTCTTCAGGGGTCCGGACAGTCCGCTTGCCTATTTCATATGGCTCGGTATCTGGGTCTGGTTATGCCCAACTTGCTGCTGTGAAGTCAACAGCTTCTTTTTTGTTATACACCTCCTCATCTATGAGGTTTTCAAACCCAATGTCTTCCTATCTCTTACCAGCTAGGGAAGACAGTGTACTTTTTCAGTATTCCGGGGTACACTCCTGTTCTCCTCCGGACTGGGCTCTTCCAAATCGGCCAGTCTTCTATTTTAGTCCTCAGGGTTAAGGACTCTGCTCCTAAAGGAGTTCTCACCTTTCACATAAAGCTTCCATTGAAGACCTGCCGTTCTTCTCCTGCACCAGTTGACACCTGGGTCTCCTGCCCTTCCGGACTTGGAACTTCCTCCTCACTGCTGTGAAGTTCCCTTGGAGGCTTCGCCACTGCGTCTACAGTACCTACGTCGCAGTTCTACTTCCTACAACCCAGTAGGTAAGCTCTATATTGTACTGGTTCATTAAATGCTTAATGATACTTGGCATGGCTTCTAAAGACTCATCTCCCCTGTAGTCTTTAGGCTTGCTGTTCCTCTGCGACTCTTCTCAACTCCTACCCTCCATCCCTCAGGGGATGCCGGGGATCCAGGTTGGGCAATGCCGTCCTGTCCTGGGACACGCATTTCTGGGATCTCCCCTGGCACCCTCAGCTAGGGAGTCCCCACATGTGAAGACTCATTCCTGCTTGTTCCTGGAGATAGCACAGTTACTTACCTGTAACAGGTGATCTCCGGAACAGCAGGAATTAGTCTTCACAACCCACCCACCTCCCCTAGGAGTTGTATCTCTCTATTTCCTTTCCTCTTCCTCTCCTTCTGTCTCAGCTATGAAACTCAACTGGGGAGAGGCAGTAGGAAGGGCGGGAAGCCACCGCGCAGGCGCGAGGGATGCTCCCAAAGGCCTTCTGATTGGATGCTGGGGAGCATTCCCGTGCGGGCTCCGTCGGCGCCTACGTACCCACATGTGAAGACTAATTCCTGCTGTTCCGGAGATCACCTGTTAAGGTAAGTAACTGTGCTTACTTTGTCATACAGGTCTCAGACTTAAAGGAGCTATGGTAATAACTTTTCAACCAAATGCTCCAATTTGCATCAATGACCCCTTTTTTTTAATCATTACTTATTTTTCTTTGTGTTCAAAAAAGTTTCTTTAAAAAAAGACAAACAAGTCAGGCTTATCTTTATAAAGAGTCCCAACGCCAGATTCAGTGCTGCTACGTTTCGCGATTATTTCATTTCTTCAGGGGCTTATGAGCCGACTTCTATAGTTGTCAACTTAAACTAGGAAAACAGACAGAAACATTCTCCCATTAAAATTTATACTTTAAATGAAGATTTATCTTTATCTTTATTGCGTCATTTGATAGACCGCTCTTGTCAAGACATTTGAGCGGTGTACAATAAAAGGCAATACGCCACTAAACTAAGGAAAAGGAACGCCAAATTGTAAATAGGAAAGAAAGAGTAAAGGACAGAATACAACAGCAAAAGAGCACAGAGACATACCATACGAAGGATTCAAGACAGACAACAGGCACAGAAAGGAAGGCAAAACAATAGAAGGGAGGCAACAGTACATGACTAGACTAGACAACAGCACCAGGGATAAGCAAACAAGAACTGAAGGGTTTCAAGGGGGGGCATCCGGGGGAAGGTCAAATGCTTGTTGAAACAGGTGAGTTTTCAATTGCTCCTTAAATTTGGAATATGAAGATTCTAGTCAGAGGGAAGGAGGCAAAGCATTCCAAAGGGAGGGACCCAGAAAATAGAAAGCGGAGTGACGGGTCTGTTCTAAGTGTGCTTGTGATGGAGAGGGTAAGGATAAGCGATTAGCATGCAGGGAACGGAGTTGACGGTAGGGTGTGTGCAGAGAAATAAGATCGGCCAGATAACGGGGAGTAGAGGTGTAGATAGCTTTATGTGTTAAGATAAGGAACTTATAACGGAAACAAAAGCGGAGAGGCAACCAATGTAAGCGGAATAGAATGGGAGTAACATGTTCGTAACGATGGGAAAAGTTGATAAGACGAGCCGCTGTATTCTGAATTAATTGAAGGAGCTTAAGTTGAGTGGCAGGGAGGTTAGCTAAGAAAACATTGCAGTAGTCAAGTCTGCTGATGACCAAGGCTAAAGCAAGAGTAATCAGTGCAGTAGAAGGGAGAATGGACCGAACAGTTCTAATTTGTTGTAGGACTGCAAAAGACCGGCGGGTGAGAGTAGAGATGTGACCAGAAAAAGAGAGTGGAGTCTAGAGTAACCCCCAGGTAACGGAAGGAGGAGACAAGCGGGATTGGGGTGAGACCGATCTGAGGAGCAACAGTCGGACAGGAGCCACTCAAGGAGACCCACATTGCTGTAGATTTTGCTGGGTTGAGGTGCAGGAGGTTAAGGGAAAGCCAGGAAACAATATGGGCAAGGCAATGATTAAACTGAGAGATGTCAAGGTTCAACGGTGAAGTGTGATACAGGAGAATAATATCATCGGCGTAGATGTATGATGAAAATGGATATTGCTGGATCAAGAGAGGGAGAGGGGAGAGGAAGATATTAAACAGAAGAGGAGAAAGAACCGAACCCTGGGGAACACCACAGGCAAGAGGGAATGGAGAGGAGCACTGGTTGTTGGAATGGACGGTAAAAGAACGGCCGGAGAGAAAAGAAGAGAACCATTTCCAGACCTCACCACGTAACCCCAGATCCGCCAGACGAGAGAGAAGAATGTGGTGGTCGATTAGATCAAATGCCGCAGAAAGGTCGAGAGAGACAATGAGGGTAATATCTCCACGGTCATGGGCGACGTGTAGTTCATTGAGTAGGGCCAGAAGGACGGTTTCCGTACTATGCCCTGAACGGAATCCTGCTTGGCGTGGGTGTAAGGCGTTAGTAGCTTCAACGTGGGAACTGAGTTGTGTAAAAGCAAAGCGTTCAAGTAGTTTAGCCAGAAAAGGGAGGTTTGACACGGGACGCCAATGAGAAGGAATGGAAGGGTCAAGTGATGGTTGTTTCAAGAGAGGATGAGCTATGGCAGACTTCCAAGGAAGTGGAAAATGGCCGGAGGAAAAGCTAGTGTTAAGAATGGTAACCATGATAGGCACTAATTGCAAGGAAGATTCAGCCAGCCAGTGGGAGGGAATTGGGTCGAGTTGACAGGTGGTTTTCCTAGAACTAGAGGACTTGTAGGAGCTCAGCAGAGGTGATGGGATAGAAGGAGGACCATGTATGCGCTAGTGCCCGATTTGGTGGGGAAGGGGGTGATCCTAGTGAGGTAGGATTTGACAGCCCAGCAGAGGGTGTAGCAACAGAAGGAGAGGGAGGAGAGGATAATGTGGACGAGGCTGGAGTCATGAAGGAGGAACGCAGATCTGAGATTTTCTTTGAAAAGAAGGTGGCCAAAAGTTGAGGAGCTGGGGCTTTACTGGACAGATTGTGAGCAGAACCGGTAGAAGAAAGTTGGCGTAGGATGGAAAAAAGTTGTTTCGAGGAATCTGCAGCCTCAGAGATTTGGGTGGTATAAAAGGCACGTTTGGCTGATTGAACCGCCGTGCGATAGAGTGAGTGGAGTTGCTTAAAATGGCAAAGTGCTTCAGGTGTAGGATGTTTGGCCCAGTGACGCTCCACCTGCCGAAGTTGAGTCCGCTGGAGATGCAGGCCTGGGTGGAACCAAGGGGAACAGGCGACACCAGGAGGCTGATTGGTAGCGGAGAGAGAGGAGCCAGGTTATCAAGAGCAGTGGTGAGTGTAGTATTCCAAAAGGAGACCTGGGAGTCAGGAGAGCGTGCTGCAAAATCAGGGGGAAAAAGGAGGTGTGCGAGTGGAAAAGCATTTAGTGTGGCAGGAGTGATACGGCGACGCAAAGGTGGGGACCTGGGCAGAGTAGCAGTCATCGGGAGGGGACAGGAAATTGAGAAGGAAACACAGAAATGATCTGACCAGGGAACACGATGAGTGGTAGGAGGGGAGATCTGGGGGAGCAGCGCAGGAGAGGAGAGAACTAAATCCAGAGTATGGCCTGCAATATGAGTGGGACCAGAAACATGTTGACAAAAGGAGACATCATGCAAAAGATCCAGAAAGACCCGCTCTTTATGCCTAGAAGGGGTATCCACATGGATATTAAAGTCACCAAGAATTATAAGGTTAGAGAAGTGAAGGGAAACCTCAGAAAGCGTCTGCAGAACTGCCTCCCAGTCTTGTCAGAACGTTAAGATAACTTGATGCTTCTTACCAAACATGTATTGCACAGGCGATTCTCCCCCTCCATGTGAAAAAAACGCCGCGCATGCGGCTTAGGCTACGCAGAAACCTCAATTTATTGAACCATGAATGAAGGACCCTTATCCCCCTGATTAAATTATATGCAAAGGTTCCATTCAACTTGCGAGTTAAGGCCACCTGGGTACACGGTCTGCAAAGTGAAAATCCAGCGTTGTTCTCGAAAAATCAAAGTTTGATCCAAGGATTTCCCACCGCTGCCTTTGTGAACCTGATCCACACAAAAACATCTAAGATCACTAAACATATGGTGATGAGTGAGGCAATGATCTACTATTGGGGCCGTCAAGGTTTTGCATCGAAGTCTACTGCGATGTTCTGCCGATGTTTGCTTATGAGCAAGCTGGCTTCTCCCTTGAGCACTGCATCACAGCACATCATGTGAGAGCGATGGACATGTCTGTGGCCAACCTGCGCTCAGTTCCGGTGATGAAGATATGCAAGTCCGCCACATAGTCTTCGATTCCCGCGTTCGCAGCTCACTACTGCCTGTAGAGTGAGTCCTGCAGGGGCAGTGCTTTTGGTCAGGCAGTACTCCTTAATATTCTTGGAGTATAGGTAACTCCTGCACTCTGACCCTTCTGTGTTCAGGCTACTGGAGTGATAGTGCAGCTGGACGCTAGGGTGTTGCAGAGTCTCTCAGTGGGGACTCATCTTCTGCAACTCATGGCTGCCCGACTTGGTCGCTATTGGTGCTGTCGTGGTTCGGTCCTCTGCAGCCTAAAGCTAGGGAGTCCCTTTTGTGAAGACTGACTTCCTGCTTGTTTCTGGAGAAAGCATAGTTACTGTCCTGTAACAGGTGTTCTCCAGGGACAGCAAGAATCAGTCCTCAAACCCTCCATCATTCCCTGGGAGTTGCCTCCCTACCTTGTTTGTTTTTCTACTACCATCCTAGCTTTGTCAACTGACTGAGCAAGATGGCACCCTTGGGTGGAAAGGGGACCACAAAAGCTGGGGAAATGCTCCGCACAGGCTTAGTCGGTGCTGATGTCAATCATTTGTGATGACTGATTTCTGTTGTCCCTGGAGAACACCTATTACAGGTGAGTAACTGTGCTTCCCTTGAGTCCTGCTAGACCAGTCCAGGATCCGCCCCTGGAACTGTGTGTGCACTGTTCTTCAATGGGTACCCTTTGGTCTGCTATGATTTATATATGTGGCTCTATAGGTTCATATTCTACGAACTGTCTTCTCTTTATGGTTTCCTGTATATAGTTTTCTACTGTTTGCTCATTGTTGCCCACATTGAGGTGTGAGGCTTGTCATGTTCCTCCTATATTCTTTGGGACGAATACTGGAGAGACCTCTGGTGGCTGAAGCATATAGAGGCATGGGAGTGATGTCATTGAAACCTGGACTTTTCATTGGTTCTGTGTCTCCACCAATCTGCTGGTAGGGGAACACAACCCACTTGTCTGGACTGGTCTAGCAGGATTTAAGGAAAATGGTAAGTAAAATGTCACTTTGTTCTGGGTGTCATCTGATGTTAACCATTTGTGCCTGTTTTACCCTGTTTAAGAGCAACACTTGCTACAGATAAACAACTTTGTTTTATTATGCTTTTCTGTGTGCGTGGAAGCCGAAGAGTTGGTAGAGTAAAAAAAAAAAGTAATTCATAATGTTTGTGTAATTTTTAATTCGCTCCATCAACAAACTTATGTAACAAAATACTTTTCTGCAGTGATGGAAATCTTTAACCCCAAATGCAATATTTTACAGTCATTATGGAGAGGATATTCCTGGAGGAAAAATAATAGTACAGCAAAAATGAGAGTTATACAGCAGCGCCTAGAACAAGCCAACAGGGACAGCCATGAAGAAAATAAGCTGTGTAACAGAACTGCAAATGCTATTGATTACCTGCTGAAATATAAACATCTTTCCTACATTCTGGCTGCTTTAAAACATCTAGGTAAGTTTGTTTTTTGAATCTTTGAAGTGTTCCTTTTCTAGATGTTCACTTATGTTTTCACTTAGAAACAGGATATGGAGAAAGTGAAGTCATCCGGCATGATGGTTCTTGAGCACAGAACTCCGGGGCCATCCCTGATCAATAGCGCACAAACACCCTCCAAAGCTTCAATACAGGGGAACCACAAAACCCAGAGAAGAGTTGAAAGGTGGTGGAAGATGACTACAAGAAAGAAAGCAGCCAATTTGAGAGAGCATGCATTCGTGTGGGGGCAAGTGGAGGCAGCGGCAAAAACAAAATGGCTGCAAGCGGTTTGCAACAATAAGAGCAGGCAGAGAAAGATGAGAGGGAGGGAAGCAAATAAGTAATGGAGATATAGAAAAAGGCAATATTCGCCAAATCTCCAGAGCTGAGCTGCGTGAGTGGTTCAGTGAACTCAAAGCTGAAGTACAGGCAGTTAAAACGGAACCTGGTGAGTTAATGGGAAGCATGAAACAAGATTGAGATTGAGGAGCTGACGCATCAGATAGGGGACCACGAAAACAGACTAGAGACTCTAGAAATGCAACAAGAGACATTAGAAGGCAAAGTCGGCAAGGAGGAGGAGGAGTGGAGAGACCAAATACAATATAAACTGGAAGATCTGGAAAACAGGTCTAGAAGGCATAACCTCCGTTTTTAGTGCATACCAGATGACTCGAGTTTAAAAACTGTACATCAGTAGCAGAAGCAGTATGTCTGCAGGCACTGGGGGGGGGGGGAATTCTGAAACCCCTCTGGGACCACAGAGAGCCAGTCAACCTAGAGACATAATTATATGTTTGAAGGACTAACAAATTAAAGAACGGATAGCAGCGAAAATGAGGGGCTTGAGCACATTTACGTGGCAAGGCTGTCTGGTTGCCCTCTATGCGGATCTATCACCGGGGACACTACAGAGAGAGATGAAGAGTACTTGCTCCAATCACAAAAGCTCTCAGAAGTGCAGAGGTTAGCTACCGCTGGATGCATTCTTTTGGCCTTGCATTCACTAAAGGGGAAAGAACATGGAAAGTGCAGACAGTGGCGGCAGCACTGAATGAAACAGACTTGAAAAATCAGGAGGCAGCTGCATGGCAGGAGTGTGCTAGAGGAGATCAGGATGAGGAACAGAGAGGTCTGGAAGTAACAGTCGAGAAATGCTGCAAGACAAATTGGCAGATAGTCAAACACCAACAGAAGGGGGCAAAGCGCTGATCGAGCAGAGACTAAGAAGGAGCAACAGGGGTAAAAGCCTGAAAGGGGGAAACAATTATAGACTATACAGGAGACTGGGGGTTCTGGACAGAGGTCTGAGGTGTGCAGCAGCCACAGTTCCGGACAAGGAAAGGGCCGAAAGGCTCAGCTGCAAAGAATTAAGAGAAGTGTTCAAGGTTAATGCAATGTTTGTGTGTGGGTTAATGGGAGGAACATACGAGGTGTGACAAAAAAGATACGAGACTGTCCCATAAATGTTTTATTACAAAATCTACAGAGAAATTACACATTGTCCCCTTCAGATTTAATCCACCCAGAGTTAATGCGCTAATGCATTCGCTTCTGCCACGTACGGAAGCACTCGGTACAGTTGTCCTCCTTGAGGTACCTCAGCTCCCTCGTCACAGTGGTCTTGATCTCTTCTACAGAGACGAAATGAGTTCCTTTTGAGCACAGTCTTCAGCCTGGGGAAGAGCCAGAAGTCGCACGGTGCGAGATCTGGGGAATAAGGAGGGTGGTCGAGAGCTGTGAACTGTTTGTTGGCCAAGAACTGCCTCACACTGAGCGCGGTCTGTGTGGGTGTGTTGTCGTGGTGGAGCAGCCACAACTTCTCTCCACAGAGCCCACCTGCTGTGCCGAACCCGGTCATAGAGGTGATTGAGGACCTGCAGGTAGAAGTGCTGGTTGACTGTCTGACCCTCAGGCACAAACTCATGATGCACCACTCCCTTCTGGTCGAAGAATGCGATCAGCATGACCTTTGATCCTTGATTTGGACATGCGTGCCTTCTTGGGTCTGGGTGACAGTCGAGTCTTCCACTGCAGGTGCTCTCTTGCTTTCAGGGTTGTACTGGAAGACCCAAGTCTCGTCTCCTGTGACGACTCAACCAATGAACTCTGGATCTTCTCCGATCTCCTCTAGCAAGTCTTGACAAACATTGACGCCCTTCTGGTCATCCGATAAAAGCTTGGGCACCATCTTGGCGCACATTTTTTATTTATTTATTTATTTCAACTTCTTATATACCGCACTCTTTGACATCAGCGCGGTTTACAAATAACAGAAAGAAACCAGAACAACAGGCTGTTTGGTATTACATATAACAGGAGTATCAACTTGGATAACATGGGAGAACTATTTACATGGAGTATTAATCTATTAGATAGATAGCATGCTCGAACTATTTACATAAAATTAGCAGTGATGCTTGGAACAAGAGGGATATTGTGGATTATACTAGGGTGAGGCTGTTATGTTACGGTTCATGTAGGGTAGTATTTGATGAAAAGGTGCAGTTTAAGGGCCTTTCTGAACTGGGTTAGGTCGGTTATGGCGCGGAGATCAGGTGGGAGAGCATTCCAGTATTTTGGTGCGCTAAACATGAAAGCTCTGTTTGATGTTGATAGGCTGCACGTTGTTATAGCCTTTGGGGTTGTTAGTGAGTTTAATGCTGCATGTCTCCTATTTCTATTTGATGGGACGGATTGGATGAGTTTGGTAAGTGATGTGGACGATAAACCATTTAAGGCCTTGAATGTGAGAAGGAGGGTTTTGAATGTAAGTCTTCCGTGTATAGGGAGCCAATGTAGCTCTTTGAGGATAGGTGTAATGTGTTCACTTCTGGCCGCTCCTAGAAGAACCCTGGCAGCGGTGTTCATTGCAAGTTGCAAGGAGCTTATTGTGGATTGTGGGAGTCCTTGTAGAATGGAATTGGCGAAGTCGAAGTGCGGCAGTATCAGTGCTTGGTAGATGGTTCTGAAGTCTTCGTGGTCTAGTAGGGGACGCAGGTGTCTAAGAGTGCGTATTTTGAAGTATACAGATTTTACGATATTGTTTATGTGTGATTTCATGTCGAGCCTATGGTCTAGTGTGACTCCGAGGTATTTTATTGTATCCTTGGTGCCTAGGTCAGCTCCCTTGACACTTATATGTGGTGGTGGGGTGAAGTTGGGGTCTCTTGTGATAAAGAGAACCTCAGTTTTCTTATGCTGAATGCGGAGGTTCTGTGACAGGAGCCATTGTGATACTGCATCGAAGCAGTTTGTTATAGGCAGTAAGTCCATTTGCATTGTGGAAAATGGCATGTAGAGTAGGATATCGTCAGCGTATATCATACATTTCACATTGAAGGACCTGATGATATCGCAGATAGGCTGCATATAGACGTTGAACAAGAGGGATGAGAGTGAGGACCCCTGCGGAACGCCTTGTCTTTGATGGAAGAGTTTTGATTCTCCTGTTGCGGATTTGACGTATTGCATTCTGCACATCTTCTGCATCCCCAGCTCCTGCACCAAGATGGTTCGCACTGACTCCCTATTCAGACTGAGCTCATCAGCTATCATCCTCACCGTCTATCTGTGATCAATCCGCACCAGCTGGTTCACTCTGTCAATGTTCTCAGCCATCTTTGTCGTGGAAGGCCGTGCTGACTTGGAGTCATCCTCTACCTCTTCGCGGACAGTCTTGAAGCGTTTGTGCCACTCGAAGACTTGCGTCCTTGACATTGCATCTTCTCCATAAGCCTTTTGGAGAAGTTGGAGACACTGTTGGGCCCTTCTCCAACTTAACCAGAAATTTCAAGTTGATGTTTTGCTCCATATTTCTGACACCACCAGTTGTATGACAAAGCAATGGAGCATTGTGCTACAAAAAAACCTGAAAAAGAAAAACAGAGAGAGAGATGAAAAATATTATATCAGAATAGTGGTGAGATGTTGCACAACACAGTGACATAAGCGGTTAACCAATTGGCATTGAGTCATGGGTGTGGCTGCCACAGTCTCGTTTCTTTTTTGTCACACCTTGTAAGATAAGAACATAAGATATGCCATACTGGGTCAGACCAAGGTCCATCAAGCCTAGTATCCTGTTTCCAACAGTGGCCAATCTAGGTCACAAGTACCTAGCAGTTTCTCCAAAAGACACATGTTCCACAGTGCTTGTATTGGGGCAAGCAGTAGATATCCCAGATCCCCTTTAATGATTTATGGACCTTTCCTCCAGAAACTTGTCCAAACCTTTTTTAAACCCGGCTACACTAACAGCTTTTACTACATCCTCCAGTAACAAATTCCAGAGTTTGATTACATGTTGAGTGAAAAAAATATTTTCTCTTATTAGTCTTAAATACTGTAGGTTGCACTGTAGCTTCATTGCATGTCCCCTACTCTTTCTATATATTGATGGCGTAAACAATCAATCTACATTTACCCGTTCCATTCCATTCATGAATGTATAGACTTTTATCATATCTTCCCTCAGCTCTCTCTCTTCCAGGTTGAAGAGCCCTAACCTTTTTAGGCTCTCTTCATAGGGGTATCCTTGATTATTAAGATAAGGCGGTTTAGAAATACTGTTAAATAAATAAATAAATAAATAATCCTTCCGCTCCTTTACCATTTTGGTGCTCTTCTCTGTACCTTTTCTAGTAATGCTATATCCTTTTTAAGATACAGCAACCAGACTTGCACACACTAGTCATGGTGCAGTTGCACCGTGGAACGATACAGAGGCATTATAATATCCTTTGTTTTATTTTCCATTCCTTTCCTTATGATACCTAGAATTCTATTTGCTCTCTTGGCCGCTGTCGCACACTGGGTGGAGGGTTTCAACATGTTATCCACGATGAAGCCTAAATCTTTTTCCTGGGTGGTGGTTCCTAAAGTGGAACCTTGCATCGTGTAACCATAGTTTGGGTTGTTCTTTCCTAGGTGCATAACTTTGCACTTGTCCACATTAAATTTCATCTGCCATTTGGATGCCCAGTCTTCAGGTTTATCAAGGTCCTCTTGCAGTTTTTCACAATCCTCGTGGGTTTTAACAACTTCTGAATAATTTTGTCTCATCTGCAAATTTGATTACCTCACTCGTTTCCATTTCCAGGTAATTTACGAATAGATTAAAAAGCAGCGGATCCAGCACAGATCGCTGGGGTACTCCACTATTCACCTTTTTCCATGGGGAAAATTGGCCATTTAGCCCTACCCTCTGCTTTCTTTTAACCAGTTCCTGATCCACAGTAGTATACTGTCTCCTATCCCATGACTTTTCAATTTTGCCAAGAATCTCATGATGGACCTTGTCCAAAGGCCTTCTGAAAATCCCAGATACACTATATCAACCAACTCACCTTTGTCTACCTGTTTTTCCTATTCGTCTCTTTTCAGCCAGTCCAGGTACATTGGGGTAGTCAACCTCCTTCAGCAGCTGAGGACTGAATACTGAAAGTTTTGCTGACAGCCAATCCAGCTCCCTCTGGTGTCAGACCCTCAGTCTTTCAGTCCTCAGCAGCTGAATAGGACGTGTGCTGACAGGCTCCCAGGAGAGACTTATAGGATTAGGCAGAAGGACCCCGGCAGTGGTACTGAGTGAATGAGATATTTGTAAAAGAAGGCATATTGTTCTCTGTTGTCCTAGCAGGGCAGTTACAGAGAGGTACTCTTTAAAGCTTCAGTTTTAAAAAAAACAACAAAAAAACAAAGGAGGGGGTAAGACTATATGCCATGAGTGCTTGAGGCAGAGCCTGTCTCAGCTCAAACTTTTTTCTCTTACTCCGGAGACTAAGGAGGGCGTGAAACTGGAGGCTCCAGGGTTCACTTCTCCTCTGTGAATCTACTTCGGCTCCGGTTACCACTAGCAGCGGGAAACCGGGGATCGAGAGTTTGCTGCCATCTCAGCGCACATTTGGGTTCAGAGGTAGGTGCTGCAGTCACTAGTTCGGTGGGGGCGACTGTCAGTGCGGGACTCGGCGATCAATTAGCGCTGTTGCGCTTTGTAAGTTCTTAAGCTGTCACGTTGTTTTAGAGTTTGCCGGTCGTTTGTTTTTTCTTGTGGGAGTTATTTCGGGCAATTGTGGCTGTCATGGAAAGCAAGTTAGCTTCAGACGGAGTGAAGGAAGGGCCTCAGGACTCAGCGGAAATGGCGGGAAAGCCGGCCATTTTGCTTCAGGCTGCTCCTTCTGCGAGGCCGTCTAAATTGGGTAAAAAGGAGGAGAAATCTAGCAGAGCTGCTTTTGCTGAGGTAAAGAGTCAGCCGATGTTCCCTGGACAAGAACACTTAGTCTTTATTCACTCCGGACTTTATTTTGGCACCTCATCATGCCTATTGCTTGAAGATGGCTCAGGCAGCAGGAGGACCATCTGCTCCCACTGTAATGGAGGTTCAGGGAGCTTCTCTGAAGGAATCAGACCAAGGGGAAGGGGTCTCTCAGTATATTAAGCCTGCTGAGCCCGTATTGGAGGACCTAGTGGCAGAGGGCGCTATGCCACAAGGTGATGAGGAAGGAGAAATCCTGTCAGATGCAGGGTTGCATGCTTGGGCTTTGGTCTTGGAAGAAGGTGAGCTAGGATCCGGCAAAGACCCGAACGTTTTCAGGGTATTTCGCAAGGAGGAGCTCGGTGCCCTTATCTCGCACTCCCTCGCTGCTTTAAACATTGTAGTTCCAGCGGTGCAACAAGAGCCGCTGGAAGAGCTCCTGTTGCAAGGGTTTAAGGCGGAACAGCGTTGTTTCCCAGTGCACAGAGTAATTAAGCAAATGATGGATTCTGAATGGGAATGTCCAGAGGCTACCCTCGGGAAGTCGCACTATGGGACGGTTATATCCAGTGCCACAGGAAGAGGAGGAGTTGCTGCGCATGCCAAAAGTGGATACTTTGGTGGCGGCGGTCACTAAGAAAACAACGATCCCAGTTGAGGGGGGTACTGCACTGAAGGATCTTCAGGACTGTCATCTGGAGGCGCTGTTGAAGCAAACGTTTGACTCCAGCCCTTAGCGTTGCAAGCTTCTGTTTGTGGGGCTTATGTTTGTAGAGCCTCTATCCGTTGGCTACAGGGGGAGCCAGGGCCGGATAGAAGCGAAGAGGCCTCCTCAGAAGGGGCAAACCTGGAGTCGGCAGCGGCCTATCTGGCAGATGCTTTCTATGATTTGGTGAGGATATCTGCAAAGGCCATAGGCGTCCGTTATTGCGGCCAGACGGTTTCTTTGGCTAAGGAATTGGGCAGCGGACGCATCATCTAAGTCACGTCTAAGTAAACTCCCCTATAAGGGCAAGCTGCTCTTTGGGGAAGCTTTGGAAAAGATTGTAAAGGACCTGGGAGATTCAAAAGGGGGGCGGCTTCCAGAGGACTGTCCGAAAGCGCTAAAGCCAGGTCCGTTGCAGAGAGGTCAAGGTAGAGATTTTTGTAGATTCCGAGGGTTGCGGTTTACCCCTTATCAAAGAGGTCGTTTTGTGACTAGGGGGCAGTCCTTTCGAGGAGCCAGGGGGTTTGGCAGAGGCTTTGGGTCCTCTCAGCAAAACCCCACCAGGAAGCCGCAATGAAGGTCAGCGGGTCCAGGCGGAGATTCCTGTGGGGGGATGATTGCGGGAGTTCCTCTCCGTCTGGGCTTCCATAACTACAGACCGGTGGGTGCTGGAGATTATCCAGGAAGGATATGCGTTGGAGTTCACCCAACTGGTGCCGGAAGCATTTGTGATGTCTCCGTGTGGTCCTCTCGAAAAGAGGGCAGCGGTAAAGGTTACGCTGCAGCGTTTGTTGCGGCTTCAGGCGGTAGTGCCTGTGCCTCACGACCAGTACGGCTTAGGTCAATACTCGATTTATTTTGCGGTCCTGAAGAAAGAAGGTTCTTTTCGGCCAATTCTGGACCTCAAACGTGTCAACCGCTGTTTGAGTGTTCCGCATTTTCGTATGGAAACTCTACGCTCGGTTATCCGGGCGGTCAAGCCTGGAGAAGTGCTCTCCTCTATAGACCTCATGGAGGCTTATCTGCACATCCCAATCAGAGAGGAGCATCAAAAGTTTTTGCGCTTTGCGGTGCCCATGGGGCATTTTCAATTCCGAGCTTTACCGTTCGGGCTGGCCACGGCTCCGTGAACTTTCACGAAGGTGATGGTAGTATTCTTCAGGACCAAGCAGGAAGTCATTCCTCACATATGGGTGACATCGGCATCGACGGAGTCCCCATGCGGAGCATTTCCCCAGCTTTTAAGGAAAGCCTTTGGGAATGCAGGCACGCATGCGCGGTCCCCTTCCCACCCAAAGGTGCCATCTTGCTCAGTCTTCTTTTTTTCGCGGAGCCCTTCGGACGTGTGTCCTTGTCACCCGTGGAAAAAGCTGATTTTCCTGCGTTGAGTCGTGTGTTTTTTCTTCGGTTCGACGTCGGTTCCCTTTCCCGCCTGGACTCGGTACGCCGATGCCGAGCCCGGATCTCTTTTTTCGGTTTTTGTCCTTAGAGACTGCGTTTGCGCCTTTTTTCTTTTCCCTGGCAGCCCAATTTTTTGATTTTGCAGGGGCCCTTTTTCCCCTGATGGCTGCCAGTGGCTTTAAGAAGTGTGATTGGTGCAAGAAATGTCTCTCACTGACACACATGACTGCTGCCTCCGGTGCCTGGGCCAGACCATGACCCTAAGGTCTGTAGCCTCTGTGGCAAAATGTCTTCGAAGGCATTGAGGAGCCGTCAGCACCAGCGTGAGAGGATCTTCTCCGACTCTGCGTCTGGACGGATCCGGACTTCGTCAGAGGCCTCGACGTCTCGGGAGTCTGACCCCGAGCATCGTCAGAGCTCCTCTGAGAGGGAGTCCCCCTCGAGGGAGCACTGAAGGAAGAAGAAACCCGCGAGGGCGGCGTCGGTGGACGCTCTTGGTCCTTCCAGGGCCAGGTCGCATAGCCCCGACCGCCGTCCCGTGTCTTCGGAGTCGGAGAGGCCTGCTAAACATCCTTGTGTGGAGTCGGAGGCCCCGTGCCACGTGAGTACTCTTGAGCTGAGTACTCGTGGACTCTCCTCCGGGGGAGCCGACGTCGGGCCCGATGCCGTTGGGGCCTGAGTCGGAGGCTGCTGGGTCTCCTGAGCTCGGACTCAGGTTGACGGCCTTGGAGAGCAGACTGTCTGCCTTCATGGAGCAACAGCAGGTGCTGATCGCCGGTCTCACCGGCGCATCTGCCCCGACCACCGGGACCTCAATGTCCAAGTCTACCCCGGAGGCCGAGCCGATCCTCGAGTCCATGCGAACTCGAGTCGATCCTCGACCGAGGTCACCCTCGGCCTCCCGTTCGAGACCGAGGTCGTCAACGCCGGTACCCTTGGCGTCGGGGCAGATGGCATCGGTGCCCGCCCGCTCGGAGCCGCTCGATTCCTCCTCGGAGGAATCGGCATGGGAAACTGAGGAAAAGGAGTCCCCGGACACCTTCCGGACTCGATGCATCCCTTCGGACTCACTGAGTTCCGAGCCTCGGACAAGGTCCTCCCCGGAGGATACTCGGTTCTCGGACTTCGTGCGGGACATGGCCAAAGCCTTGGCTTTCCTGGCGAACCCAGAGGAGGAGCCTCAAGCCGAGGAGCTCGAGGCCCTACAGTATGACTCTCCTCCCAAGGAGGCCTTTACTGTGCCGGTTCCTCCGATGCTGGAGCGGTTGCTCTTCCGCATGTGGGAGGCACCGGCCTCAATGCTGGTTCTGAGCAAGCGGGTCGATTCCATCTATGGAGTTCGCAAGTGCCCTGGGTTCCAAAAGGCACAGCTACCGCACCACTCCATGGTTGTGGAATCAGCCATGCATCGTCTGAAGAGTCAGATGCACTCTTCGGTGCCTCCCGGCAGGGAGGCCCAGAACCTGGATGCCCTTGGTAGAAAGTGCTTCCAGGGCTCTATGCTTGCTTGCCACGTCCAGACCTACCAGCTGTACATGGGCATTTACCTTCGAGACCTGGCAAAGGAACCTTTGTCCGAGGAACCTTTGCAGAGGTTCAAGGCCTTGTCTTATGGAATTCGAGAGTGCTCTAAGTTTATCTCTCGGGCAGCCTATGATGGATTTGAGGCTTTGGCCCGGGTAGCAGGGGCCAGCATCGGTGCACGCCGTCAGGCCTGGCTACAATCCTCGGACCTAGAGCCATGGGTGCAGGACAAGTTGGTCGATGTCCCTTGTCGAGGTGAAAACCTCTTTGGCAAGCCCATGACTGACAAGGCTGCACAGCTCCAGTCAGAGACTCTCACCAGGACCAGGCTGTCCAGGAAAACCTTTGCCCCTTCTCAGAAGAAGAAGGGCTCGGGGAAAAAAGACCTTTTACCCAAGGAAGACCACTGCCTACAAAACCTACCCTCACTACCAGGCCTCTGCAGCTCCCCAGCAGGCCAACGGGCAGGGTCATGGGCCCCGTAGGCAGAAGGCCCCCAAGCCTCCTACTCCGGCTCCTGCTCAGCAGGGAGGGTTTTTTTGACTATGCCAGCATAGCCTCTCCTCCTCTCCAGGGCACAGGAGGTCGGCTGACCCTGTACACCGACAGGTGGCCAGCCATCACAGGGGATACTTGGGTGTTGAACATCATAGAAAGGGGCGATCTCCTCCACTTCACCCAGATACCCCCCTCCTACTTTCCGGGGGAGCCTCCAAGACCCCCTCTGCACAGAAACTTACACCTCCAGGAGTTGCAAGGTCTTCTGCAGGACCAGGCGGTGGAACCGTTGCCTCACCACCTGGAAGGACAAGGCTTCTACTCCAGGTACTTTCTGGTACCAAAGAGAACAGGAGGCCTCAGACCCACCCTAGACCTGAGAAATCTGAACAAGTTTCTGGAGAGGGAAAAGTTCAGGATGCTTACCCTTGGAATCTTACTGCCCTACCTCCAGCAGGGAGATTGGCTATGCTCCTTAGACCTGAAGGATGCTTATACTCACATCCTCATCCATCCAAATCACAGGCAACACTTCAGATTTGTGGTGGGAGGGAACCACTTTCAGTACAGAGTGCTTCCCTTTGGCCTCACCTCCGCCCCCAGGGTCTTTACAAAATGCCTGGCGGTGGTTGCGGCCTACCTCAGGAACCAGGGGATCTTTGTGTTCCCTTACCTGGACGACTGACTTATCCAGAGGCCAGTCTCCACAAGAGGCCAGGCTGGCCACTTTCTGAACGATATCCCAGCTTCAGCATCTGGGGTTCGTCATAAACTTCCCAAAGTCCACTTTAGTCTCCTCACAGGACGTGGAGTTCATAGGGGCAAGCTCACCGGCTGATGTAGTTGGCCAGCACATTTCAGGTCAACTCTGTTCTCTGCAAGGCACTTCCTCCGGCTCTTAGGCCACATGGCTTCCACAGTGCATGTGCGAGTAGAGGAGTGGCCTAGTGGTTGGAGCAAGGTACTTCAGGCCAGAAGGTCATGGGTTCAAATCCCACTAGAGGACAGCAACCTTGGGCCGGAAGGACTGGGGTTTCTAGTCCCACAGGTGCTCCTTGTGGTCTTGGGCAAGCCACTTAACCCTCCATAGCCCATGTTCCCTGTAAAATAGTTATCTCCAAGTTATAATGCCCTGTTCAGTGTAATTTCAGTTTGTTCAATGTAAACCGCACTGATGCAGAATAGCGCGGTATATAAGAGAATGTAAAAAAATAAATGTCACCCCAAATGCCCATCTGCACATGAGGCTGGCTCAGTGGTGCCTCTGGGCACAGTGGGTACAGGCCACAGGGAAGTTGTCAGACAGGATACAGGTGTCCAAACTCTTGGTGGACTCCTTACGCTGGTGGAGACATCTCCCAAATCTGGTCGAGGGAGTTCCTTTTCAGGCCTCTCCACCCACTCAGGTACTGACAACCGATGCTTCCCTACAGGGTTGGGGGGCACGCTGCCAGGGAGCCTGTACCCAAGACCTGTGGTCTCCGTGGGAGGCCGCCCAACAGATCAACCTGTTGGAATTGAGAGCCATTCGACTGGCCTTGCGGACTTTCTCTCAGGTCCTCTCTCACCAGTCTGTCCTGATTCAGACGGACAACCAAGTGGCTATGTTCTACGTGAACAAACAAGGAGGCACAGGATCCCGACTCCTGTGCCTGGAAGCACAGGCTCTCTCCTCCTGGGCTATCACTCAGGGCATGACCCTCAAGGCGGTCTACCTCCCAGGCCAGGAAAACTACCTGGCGGACAGGCTAAGCAGACTCCTGAGTGGCAGCCTCACGAGTGGCAGTTGGATCCTCTGGTAGTCCAACAGATCTTTCTGAAGTGGGGACTTCCAACCATGGATCTTTTTGCCAGTCCGCTGAACAGGCAGCTATCCAGGTTCTGTTCCAGACAACCGCATTTATTTATTTTATTTATTTAACTGTATTGATATCCCGCTTTTCACCGGGTCAAAGCGGCGTTACATATAAGGGTGGGGGAATCAAGTATTAGGGCGGGGCCATCACCAGGTAGGTAACATTGA
This sequence comes from Ichthyophis bannanicus, assembly GCA_033557465.1. Classification (NCBI taxonomy): domain Eukaryota; kingdom Metazoa; phylum Chordata; class Amphibia; order Gymnophiona; family Ichthyophiidae; genus Ichthyophis; species Ichthyophis bannanicus. The sequence goes on from CM066040.1 coordinate 141,467,214, forward strand.
TGATTCCAATCTGTAATCAAAACCGCTGCTGATCGCTGGAAGTAGCGGTATACAAATGTATACTAAATAAATAAAATAAAATAAATAAAATAGACTTTAGACATGGACAGTACAGTGTAGTTGTCACTCAGAGGACATGGAGAGTTCAGGGGTTGTTGCATTTTTTGGTGGAGGTTGTTTCGAAACCGCATCCTCTGAGGGCAGCGGCAGATGCATTCCTGATCCCTTGGTCAGAGGGCCTGCTGTATGCGTTTCCTCCCACACCTCTGGTGGCCCGGATTCTATTCAAAACCCAGCAGGACCGAGCCACGGTGATCCTGATAGCCCCCAGGTAGCCCAGGCAACCGTGGTTTCCTCTTCTTCTGCAGTTGGCGGTGGATGCTGCACTTCCTCTGGGGCTGCAACCTGACCTTCTGACTCAGGATCAGGGGTCTCTCTTGCATCCCAACCTCAAATCCCTCAATTTGATGGCCTGGCTGCTGAAAGGGTAGTTCTTGCTCCCTTGCTCCTACCAAAGGAGGTTGAAGAGGTAGTGTTGGCCTCCAGGAAGCATTCCACTCGGAAGGCCTATGCTTATTTATTTATTTAGAAGGATTTAGTATACCGCCTTATCGTTAAATCAAGGCGGTGTGGCACATCAATCAAAGTCAATAATAAAGTGTGGTTTATAGCATGCAGTGTGAGAACTGAAGTGTAGTGTGTGGGGCAGTGCGTTAGATTATATTGGTGAACTATTTACATAATGAGCTATATACATATATATAAAATGGGGCTGTTTGAGAGGCGTGCTAGGATTGAGATTCTGTAATGTCTTGGAGGTAGGATCGTGATCCTGTAATGTCTTGAGGTAGAAAATTTGTGAGGTCCTTGAAATAGTACTGTAAATAGATCAGTCTTAAGAAGTTTTCTGAAGTCCTTGAGGTTCTTGGTTGATCTTATGTGGTCTGGGAGAGAGTTCCATATAGCGGGTGCTGCCAGGGAGAGTGCCCTCCTTGATGTGGCCAGCCTTGTTTTAACAAATTCTTTTGGTGTTCTGATGGTGTCTGAGGTTCCTTTTCTTCTTGGTCTCCTGTTGTCGTCAGTTTTTATGAGAGGGCGTAGGCTGTCGGCTGATAGGTTGTGTGTTATTTTAAATATGTGTAGAAGTACTTTGAATTGGATTCTGGAGCTGATTGGGAGCCGGTGTAGGTGGTACAGTATGGGGGTGATGTAATCGTGAATTGTGTGATCTGTCGTGAGTCGTGCGGCTGTGTTTTGTGCTAGCTGTAGTGGTTTTATTGTCTTTTTAGGTAGTCCTTGGTAGATGTGATTACAATAGTCTAGGGTTGGAGTGATGATGGCTTGACAGACTGTTCGGAAGTGTTCATGGGCGAGGATGGGTTTGAGCCTTCTGACTGTCCTCATTTTGATGTAAGCGCTCTTTGTTATTTTTGCAATGTGGGACTGGAGGTTGAGGTCCTTGTCTAGCGTTACTCCCAGGTATTTTATTTCTTGTCTTACCGGTATGATGGTGTTATTTAGGTTGATGGTGGCCGATGGTGAGAATGTCCGGTTACTTGTGATAAATAGAGCTTCGGTTTTGTTGTAATTTGATAGGTTGTTTTCTTGCAGCCAGGTTGCCATTTGTTGGAAGCAGTTGGCTATGTTGGAGTAGTCTGGGTTGTCCAGTTTGATTGGTGTGTATATCATTATGTCATCTGCGTATATGGTGTATTGAATCTTGTGGTCCTTGATGATGGTGCATATGGGTTGTACGTAGATGTTAAATAGCAGGGCGGAGAGAGCTGAGCCTTGTGGGACTCCTTGAGTGGCTCTGAACTGGCGTAGGTTTTCCACTTGGTGTTCTCAGCAGCAGGAGGATCCCTTCTCCTGCTCCTTTCCGGTGGTCCTGCAATATCTGTTTCACTTGTCCAACCTGGGACTTAAGTCCAACTCTGTCCAGGTCCACCTCAGTGCCCTCTCAGCTCACCACTCGCCAGTGGATGGACAATCCCTATCGGGCCACACTCTGGTGTCTCATTTCCTCAGAGGCCTGCTCCTGCTCAAGCCTCCTATTCGTCCACCGGCCACTGAGTGGGATCTCAATGTGGTCTTGCAGCAACTGACTCGCCCACCATTTGAGCCGATGGCTACCTGTCACTTGCGTTTCCTATCCTGGAAGACGTTGTTTCTTGTGGCACTCACCTCAGCTAGGCGTGTGAGTGAGCTTCAGGCCCTGGTCTCGGATAGACCGTATACCAGGTTCTATAAAAACAGGGTAGTCTTGAGGACTCATCCTAAGTTCCTTCCAAAGGTAGTCTCCTCCTACCACCTCAATCAGGAGGTGGTACTTCCGATGTTCTTTCCCAGGCCGCACGCCAGTAGGACCGAAACTGTCTTGCATACCCTGGATTGTAGGAGGGCGCTGTCCTTTTACCTGGAAAGTACGCAGGGGCATAGAAGGGCTTCTCAGCTCTTCATTTCCTTTGACCCTAATAAATTGGGGTTGCCTGTCACTAAGCGTACGTTGTCCATCTGGGTGGCAGACTGTATCGCCTGGGCGTACAGGGCAGCTGGCCTCTCCCTGAACGGTCAGGTCACGGCCCACCGGGTCAGGGCTAAGGCCGCATCAGTAGCTCATCTCCGCTCTGTTCCGTTGGCAGACATCTGCCGGGCCGCTACTTGGTCTTCAAGCCAGACTTTTGCGGACCACTACTGCCTCGAGAGGGAGTCCCGTAGGGACAGTGCTTTCGGGCAAGCAGTACTCCGAAATCTCTTTGAGGTTTAGGCAACTCCTACCCTCCGGCCCTGGTGTTGGGCTACCATTCAGGTGTGGTCTCAGAGAAGATTCTCTCACCGTTGCTGAGGCTCTAGAGGGAGCTCTATTTTTCAGCCTGGGTTCCTGGTAGCCCAGAGCTAGGGAGTCACCCATATGTGAGGACTGACGTCCTGCTTGGTCCTGGAGAAAGAGTAGTTACTCACCTGTAACAGGTGTTCTCCAGGAGCAGCAGGAATCAGTCCTCACAACCCTCCCTCCTCCCCTTGGAGTTGCAGTGGTATATAGTTCATTTTGTTTTTTGTGCTGTCTTTTAGCTATGTCATCTGACTGAGCAAGATGGCACCTTTGGCAAGAATGGGACCGCGCATGCGTGCCTGCATTCCCAAAGGCTTTCCTTGAAAGCTGGGGAAATGGTCCGCATGGGGGCTCCATCGACGCCGACGTCACCCATATGTGAGGACTAATTCCTGCTGCTCCTGGAGAACACCTGTTACAGGTGAGTAACTACTCTGTAGCAGCGGCCCTGCGTACGGAAGGAATTCAATTACATCCCTACCTGGATGATTGGTTGATCAGGGCGGAGTCTCGAGAGGATTCGGTAAGGTCTACAGCTCGTGTGGTGGAGTTCTTGGAGCAGCTCGGTTGGGTCATCAATCGAGCGAAGAGTCAGTTGCATCCAGTGCAACGGCTGAAGTACCTCGGAGCCTTGTTCGACACAGAGGTGGGAACGGTGTTCCTTCCCGAGGACAGGGTTCAAAAGATTTTAAGACAAGTACAGGCCTTCTTACTAATGAAGGTGCCCACTGCGTGGAAGTACTTACAGTTGTTGGGGTCCATGGTGGCGGCCTTGGACTTAGTGCAGTGGGCCAGAGTGCATATGCGGCATCTACAGCAGGCGTTGCTCTCCAGATGGTCTCCACAAGAGCATCCCCTGTCGCGGAGACTGGTGTGTCCGCCGGAGGTGCGCGACAGTCTGCAGTGGTGGTTAGTTCCAGACCATCTGCATCGGGGGATGCCTCTGGATCACCCGGAGTGGGGTGTTGATCACAATGGACGCCAGTCTCTGCGTCTGGGGGGCTGGTCGGGGCAAGAACGGTCGTGGTCGATCAATCGCATAGAGCTGAGAGCGGTGTGTCTCGCGTTACTGAACTTCATCTCTCTCCTTGAAGGGAGAGTGGTTCAGGTGTTCTCAGACAATTTGGTAGCAGTCTCCTACATCAACAAGCAGGGAGGCATGGGCAGCGAGGGGCTGCTTGTGGAGAGTCAGCTGTTTCGGTGGGCGGAGGTCCATTTGGAGGCACTTTCGGCGGCGCATGTCGCAGGAAAGGACAACATTCAAGCCGACTACCTCAGTCAGAACCGGCTGGATCCCGGAGAGTGGGAATTGAACAGTGCGGTCTTTCACGACATCACAGTACGCTGGGGGCAGCCAGTCATGGATCTCATGGCTACCCTAGTCAATACCAAAGTGGCTCGGTTTTTAAGCAGGCGCAGAGAGCACATGTCGGAGGGGCTCGACAGCCTGGTGCAGCCTTGGCCGTCGGGGCGACTTTTTTATGTTTTTCCTCTGTGGCCGTTGATAGGACGCATCATTCACAGAGTAGCAAGGTACAATGGGAAGGTGATTCTCATAGCTCCGGATTGGCCCAGACGGCCTTGGTACGCGGATCTGGTGTGCCTACTAGTGGGTGACGTCGGCGTCGATGGAGCCCCCATGCGGACCATTTCCCCAGCTTTCAAGGAAAGCCTTTGGGAATGCAGGCACGCATGCGCGGTCCCATTCTTGCCAAAGGTGCCATCTTGCTCAGTCAGATGACATAGCTAAAAGACAGCACAAAAAACAAAATGAACTATATACCACTGCAACTCCAAGGGGACTAGAGGTAGGAATTTGGTGGATTCTCGTACTAAATGGTAGTGGGAGTTTGCTGCTTGGATCCTACAAGACTGAGGGTTTGACACCAGAGGGAGCTGGATTGGCTGTCAGTATTCAGTCCTCAGCTGCTGAAGGAGGTTGACAACCCTAATGTACCTGGACTGGCCCGGAGAGAACTCAAGGAAAGGCAATTAGCAGGTAAGGCCTAATTTCTTCATTTACACCGTCAAAGAAACATAACAGATTAGTAAGACAAGACCTTCCTTGTCTAAAGCCATGTTGGCTGGCTCCTATTAAGCCATGACTGACTACATGTTCAGTAATTTTGTTCTTTATAATGGTTTCTATCATTTTTCCCATACTGACTCAGGCTCACCGGTCTGTAATTTCCTTGATCACCCCTGGAACCCTTTTTAAAAATTGGCATTATATTGGCCATCCTCCAATCTTCAGGTATTACAGATGTTTTTAATGATAGATCACAGATTACTAATAGTAGGTCTGCAATCTCATATTTCACTTCTTTCAACAGATTTGCTGCTCTTCAGTTTATCAAATAGTTGCAATACACCTTCCTAGTGTATCAATATTTCTTTCTTCTGCAGCATCACCTTTAAATACTATTTCTATCATAGGTAACATCCCTACATCTTCCTCAGTAAAGACCGAAGCAAAGAATTCATTCCGTCTCTCCGCTATGGCCTTGTCCCCTCTTAGTGCCCCTTTTACCCCTCTAACATCTAATGGTCCAAATGACACTGTCGCAGGTTTTTTGCTACGAATGTACTTGAAAAAGTCTTTATTACGCGTTTTTGCTTCCACAGCAAGCTGCTTCTCAAATTCTCTCTTTGCCTGTCTTATCAAAGCCTTGCATCTAACTTGCCAGTGCTTATGTTGTTTTCAGTTTTCATCATTTGGCTCTTTTTTCCATTTCCTGAAAGATGCTTTTTTGGCAACAGCCTCTCTGACCTCACCTTTAAACCATGCTGGCAGTTTTTTGGACTTCCTTCCACTTTTCTTAATGCATGGAATACAGCTGGCCTGGGCTTCCAAGATAGTATTTTTAAACTCCCCCCTTGCTTGATGTATTTATTTATTTATTATCTTGGAATCAGGGATGTTTACAATATAAACAACATTGTTACATTATAATATAAAAAAAATAACTAGCAACAGGTAAAGGTGTCAGTTGAAATCAGTAATATATACAAGGTTAGTTTATAACTCAATTTATAACTTACAATTCTCATAAAAGATTTTGCATTTCTGTTGTATCTTCTACACTTCATTTGTGTTATATGAGGAACTGTAGTACTGTATCGGATATTTGATGCTTGCTGTGGGGAAGGGGAAAAAGGAAGGAGAGGAAAGGGTGGGATTTATGTTGGGTCAACATTATTTTCCTGAGTGTCGCTGAAGTGCTCTGTTAAGTGCCGTCGAGTCGGAGTCGACTCATGGCGACCCTCTGGATAGCTATCCTAAATTGTGTTCGGTCTTCAGTCAGATGGCTCATTGTTGACAGACTGGTACCCGTAGCTGCTATTGTATCGATCCATCTCATTGCTGGCCTTCCTCTTTTGCATTGACCTTCTATCTTGCCAAGCATAATGTCTTTCTCTAATGATCTCTCTCTTCGCATGATGTGTCCAAAGTATGAAAGTCGAAGTCTTGTCATCTGAGCTTCTAAAGAAAGCTTAGGTTTGATCTCCTCTAGTACCGACTGGTTTGTTCTTCGGGCAGTCCATGGTATACACAGTATTCGCCGCCAGCACCATAATTCAAAGGCATCAATTTTCTTCCTATCTGTCTTTTTCACTGTCCAGCTTTCACATCCATATGTTATTGAAAATACCATGGCTTGAACAAGTCGAATCTTTGTATGGAGAGAGATATCTCTGCTCTTGAGAATCTTATCTAGGTCTTTCATAGCCATTCTGCCAAGAGCAATGCGTTGTCCGATTTCTTGTCTGCTTGTTGCTTCTTTATTGATAGTTGATCCAAGTAGGTTAAAGTTGTTCACAATTTCAATTTCTTCTCCTTCAATGATGAACCTGTTGATTATGCCAGTTGTCATGATCTTTGTCGTCTTTACATTAAGGTGCAGGCCCATTTTGAGACTATGTTCTTTGATTGTGAGAAGCAAATGTTTCAGATCATCTTCACTTTTAGCCAGTAATGTGGTATCATCAGCATAGCGAAGGTTGTTGATGAGTCTTCCACCAGTCTTCACACCTCTGTTGTCTTCATACAATCCTGCTTCTTTTGTTCTGCATATAAATTAAACAGGTAGGGGGGAAGTATACAGCCTTGTCTTACACCTTTGCTTATTTTAAACCATTCTGTTTCTCCTTGTTCTGTTCGAACTGTTGCTTCTTGATCAATGTACAGATTGCGCAAAAGAACGATCAGGTGCTCTGGTATACCCATGCTTCTTAATGTGGCCCAGAGTTTCTCATGGTTTACACAGGGTTTACACAGTCAAAAGCCCTGCTGTAGTCGATAAAGCACAAATAAATATCCTTTTGGTATTCTTTAGTCTTTTCAAGGATCCATCTCACATCTGCAATGATGTCTCTCGTTCCTCGCCCTTTCCTGAACCCTGCTTGCACTTCAAGTAGTTCTTGTTCCAGGTATGGTTGTAGTCTCTTTTGAATAATCTTCAGTATATTCTTGCTGGCATGTGGGATCAGAGCGATTGTGCGATAATTTCCACAGTCAGCTGGATCACCTTTCTTTAGTATTGGTATAAACACAGATCTTTTCCAGTCAGTTGGCCATGATGTTGTCTTCCATATTTCTTGGCAGAGCCTTGTAAGTACGGTAACAGCTGCATCAGATTGCTGCAATACTTCTATGGGAATGCTATCAATGCCTGGTGTTTTGTTCTTTGATAAGGCTTTCAATGCTGCTTCAACTTCTTCTTTCATCACCAATGGGCCCCGATCATAAGGTACAGGTTGAAACGGCTGTTGGTCCACTTGATCTTTATCATATAAAAACTCTGTATATTCCTTCCACCTTTTCTTGATGATCTCAGCATCATTCAACATAGAACCTTGAGCATCTTGTAACATTCCAATTCGAGGCTGGAACTTTTTCTTTAACTCTCGTAGCTTTAGGAAAGCCGATCTTGTTCTTCCTCTAATAGTTTCTGCTTCTATTTCCTTGCAAGTGTCATTGTAGTACTTTTCTTTGTCCTGTCTTGCTGCACGTTGGAAATCTCTGTTGAGTTGTGCGATTGTCTTTCTTTCTCCTCTGGCTTTAGCTTCTCTGCGTTTCTGGGCAATTTTCAGAGTTTCTTCCGTCATCCATTTTGGCCGTTTTTGCTTTTTCACCTTTTGTAGAGACTTCTCGCTTTCTTCCAACGCAACCTTCTTGATGTCATTCCATAACTCTTCCGGAGCTCTGTCATTTGTATCTAAAGCAGCAAATCAATTTTGCAGGCAGTCTTTAAATTCCAGTGGTATATTCTCAAGGTCATATTTTGCTGTATTCATGAGTGGTTTGCTCTTTTTCAACTTTAGCTTGAGCTTGCATACTAATAGTTGATGATCTGTACCACAGTCAGCTCCAGGTTTTGTCTTTGTTGATGTTACAGAGCTTTTCCATCGTTGACTTTCACAGATGTAGTCAATTTGATTTTTATACAATCCATTGGGTGAAGTCCATGTGTACAGTCGCTGCTTGTGTTGCTGGAAGAAGGTGTTTGAGATGAATAGATTATTGGTCTTGCAGAATTCTATCAGTCTTTCTCCAGCTTCATTTCTGTTGCCAAGTCCATATTTTCCAACTACTTTGCCTTCTTCTTTGTTGCCAACCTTTGCGTTCCAGTCACCCATGACTATCAGGATATCCTGTTTGCATGTTCTGTCAATTTCAGCTTGTACTTGTTCATAGAACTCTTCAGTTTCATTCTCTTCTGCAGCTGTTGTTGGGGCATATACTTGAATTATAGTTGTGTTGATAGGCATTCCTCGTAGACGAATAGAGATTAAGCGTTCGCTGACTGCATTGTATTTCATTACAGTTCTTGCAAGTTTCTTCTTTATTATAAATGCAACACCATTTCTTCTTTGTCTTTCATTTCCAGCATAGTAGACCATGTGATCATCTCAAGCAAAGTGCCCGATGCCAGTCCATTTCAGTTCGCTGACACCCAACAGATCAAGTTGTACACGTTCCATTTCATTCTTGACCACCTCCAACTTCCCTTGGTTCATGCTTCGTACGTTCCATGTTCCAATGTGTAAGACATCTTTACAGCTTCTGACTCTCATTTCATGCGCAGCTACATCAGCAGTCAGACTTCCCGAGGGCTTTGATCCAACCACATCATAAATGCTGGCTTTACTCTGAAAAGTCTTCAGCTCTTCCCCAGTAGCTAGTTGAGTGCCTTCCGAACTGGGGGTCTCATCTTCCAGCACCATAGCACAATTTGTTTTGTTGTGACTATCCATTGGGTTTTCATGGCAAGATACAGAAATAGATTGCCGGGCCTTTCTTTCGCGCAGTTTGGTGGTGTTGCCGTTGTCACAAAAATGTGATCCTCCGCCATCAGCACTGTCCCATTCTGCTGCTGCCCAGATGGGTGGTTTGTCTTGGTCTGGCACCTCAGCTGAGACCTGTCCATCTTGGGAGACCCTGCCAGTAGTTAAACTACCGATAGTTTAGCTCTCAGCATTACTGATGCACGCAAGCCCTCACAGCACGACAAGCTGCAAACCAAGTGAAGTGCTCTATGAACAGTAAATCTTTAACCTTTGCAACTGCTCCTTTTACTTTTTCTTAACTATTTTCCTCATTTTATTTTAATCTTCTTTTTGAAAGTTAAAAGATAGTACTGTGGATTTCCTTTCCGTCCTTCCTCCATATATTAAATCCAACGCGATCATGCTATGATCACTATTGCCAAGTGGCCACAAATCCTTATCTTTTGTACCAGATCTTGTGTTCCACTAAGGACTAGGTCCAAAACGGCTTCCCCTCTAGTCGGTTCATGAACCAGCTGCTCCAAGAAACAGTCATTTATTTCATCTAGAAACTTTATCTACCTAGCATGTCCTGCCATGGCACTGACCCAGTTGATACCGGGGTATTTGAAATCACCCATTTTAATTACTGTGCAGTAACATTTGTTCTTTATCGTCCCTACAGTCCAGTGCCGCACCTCTTCCAGCAGCTTGGAGACTGAGCGTGTCATCTTTTGGTGTCACTAGTACTAATACCACCGGAACCACCCATAAGCCCCAGTATGCTCAGTCTTCAAGTAGCTGGAGGAGATGGTGAGCCAGGGTGCCGGCTCACTGTAGGAACAAATAAGGAGTTTAGCTAGGTTAGGTTTTTGCTAGAGGGAATTGATTTTGGCAGTGATTATTTCTATTTTGTTTTGAGACAAAGTTAAAAAAACAAAACAGAAAAGGAAGTCTTGGGCAGAGGAGAAGCCCCCTTCCCTCCCGTACCTTCTCCCTCGTGGATGTGGGGGGGTTAAGCGGCTCCCGAACCCTTCTTTCGGTGAGGAGCTGCTGAGCTTGGCAGCATACAATCGTCAGGCAGAGTTCCCCAGAAGCCCTCCTCCAGCCATGCCAAAGCCGTTGTTACCGGCTGAGCATGGTAGGAACAGAGACCAGTCCACAACGTTTGCTCCGGTCCCCCTGGGTGCACAGGTAATGCGAGCAGTCTTTTTTTGTGGGAAAGCAGTGCGGGCAGGCTCGAATAATTCATTAGCGGCCTGACCACATGAAAGGAGCCTTGTAGCAGCACGTGAAGAAAGGAGATGGTGCTTTTGTTTTTTCTGTTTGTATGCCGAGCAGTTCGCACTCTCACCTCGCTCTCCCGGGGTTCCGGAGGTCCCGAATCACTGGACCTTTAGTGATTGGTGAATTGTACTTTTATTTTGCCTTCCTTTACTTTTTTCTTTACTTGGGTTAAAAAAAAAAAAAAAAAGAGAAACAAGGAGTTTGTTTTTGTATTGCTCCTGTTTAAAAAAGAAAAAGAAAATAACAGGCACCAGGGGCATGCCAGACAAGCCGCAGTGCCTGGTGTGTGGGGCCAGGCATTTGTAAGGATTGTGCCAGGGAGGCCTCCACCATATAACAGACCCTTAGAATAGCCCAAGAGAGAGTTGCCTTCACCGTCTTGGGAGGCGCAGGCCCGTGGTAAGGCTATCACTAGAAGCGGCTGCAGGTCCAACAGCTACTCCGGGACCATCGGCAGGGCATAACTTGGGAGAGCTGGGAGTTCTGGTAGCTTTTCCCCAGAATTTGTGCTCCTGCTTCATCAGGCCTTCTGTCTGCGACAACAGAAAGCTACAGCATCCCAAGGGGGGGGACGGCAGAGGGCAGGGGGCTCTATTGTAGGGGAGTCGGGGTCCAGTCCAGCAAAATGACTGATGTCTGTAGTGGAAGAGCAGGGCCATTCTCCATTGTCTGAAGGAGCTGAGGAGGAGGACACGGAAGAGGATCTCGAAAAGGGGGAGATCCCGGAACAGGATGAGCGTGCAAAGCTAGTACGAGTTTTTCGTCGCAAGGAGCTACCGGCGCTCATCTCAGAGTCCCTAAAGGCTCTGAATTTACCAGTCAGTCTGCCAGGAGAAGATGAGTCTCTGGAGGATCCGTTGATCCAAGCCGTACATAAGTCGCAGAAGATATTTCCGGTGCATAGGGTGGTTCGGCAGATGATTAAGGAGTGTGGGAGTTGCTGGAGGCAAGCCTTAAGGGTGCACGGACCATGGCCCACCTCTATCCCTTGCCTGTTCAGGACCGCGAGTGGTTCTGGTCTCCTAAGGTGGATGCGGCTGTTGCCGCAGTTACTAAGAAAACAACCATTCTGGTAGAAGATAGTGCAGCACTAAAGGATGTACAGGATTGAAAGTTAGACATCTTATTGAAACAGGCCTTCAACATCAATGCTCTCTCACTCCAGGCCTCAGTTTGTGGAGCCTGCGTGGCCCGAGCATGTCTTTGCTGGTCTCAGCGGATACAACAGCACAGAGGCAGCGGAGGCAGCTCATTTGGAATCTGGGGCGGCTTATCTCACAGATATCCACTATGATCTTACCAGAGGTCTCTCGAAGAGCATGGCCTTTGTAGTGGCAGCGCACAGGTACCTTTGGTTGCAAAACTGAGTGGTGGACAGTTCCTCAAAGGTGTGGCTCAGTAAGCTTCCCTTTCGTGGCAAGCTTCTCTTCGGAGAGGACCTTGATAAATTGGTGAAGGATTTGGAGGATTCCAAAGGGGGCTGTCTGCTGGAAGACAAGCAGAAGCAGAGTCATATGCTGACTCCTGCCCAAACTCAGCCAAAAGAGTTTAAGCAGTTTTGGACCTCTCATTTTACCTAATTTCAAAAGGGGAGATTTCAATCTAGAGGGCAGGGGTTTTGAGGTTTCAGGGGGGCAGGCAGAGGTTTTGCCGCCTCTTCTGCCTCAGGACTCAAGAAACCACAATGAAACAAGGGAGACCCAGGTGGGGGTGCAGCCCGTGGGAGGTCGGCTACATGCATTTTACCCTATCTGGGCCCCGATAACCTCCAACCAATGGGTGCTCATGGTCATACGTGAAGAGTATGCATTCAAGCTCGCACATCCATGGGCAATGTCTTCATTCAATCTCCCTGCAAGTCAACAGCCAAGGCAGGGGCCATAAAGGTCACCCTACAGTGGCTTCTGCAGCTGACGGTGGTGGTGCCTGTTCCCTGGGACCAGTACGACTGCGGCCGATACTCCATTTATTTTGTGATACCAAAAAAGGAGGGTTCTTTCCAGCCCATACTAGACCTCAAGCGAGTAAACAGCTGTTTTGCGGGTTCTGCAATTTCACATGGAAACCTTATGGTCGGTCATTGTGGCGGTTAGGACCAGGGAGTTTCTAACTTCTCTGGGAACAAGCAAGAAGTCAGCCCTCACATATGGGTGACGTTGGCACCGAATGAACTCTCGCGGAAGCATCCCCTCAGCTTTCAAAGAAAGCCTTTGGGAGATGCCTCCACACATGCGTGGTACCCTTCCCACCCACATCTGTCTGGCTCATCACCAGAAAAAGTTGATTTTTCTCTCCGAGTTTTACTCTTACTCCAGTGCACCGGTACTCTTCCTGCCTACTGACCTCGTTGCCTCAGCGTCGAGTTCGGTCTATTTTTGTAGTCTTGTTTTTTTTCTTTTCCTGGCGTCTTTGCGCCTTTTTTCTCTCACTGGCAGCCCAGAGTGTCTCTGACCTCGCAGGGGTACTTTTTCCCCCTATGGCTACCAGTGGCTTTAAGAAGTGTGATCGGTGCTTTAAAATTATGTCTGACCAACTCACATGACAGCTTTCTCCACTGCCTTGAGCCAGACCATAACCCGGCAGCCTGTGTTCTCTGCAAGAGGCTTCCAGCAAGGCCGCCAAGAGCTGCCAGCAGCAGCACGATAAGTTTTTCCCTGAGTCCCTGGTGCCTCCGAAGGCCAGAGCCTCGTCTGAGGCCCCAACATCTCAGGTGGAACACTCCAAACCCGAGCCTCCTCGTGGGTCCTCAGAAAGGGGGTCTCCCTCGAAGCAACCCAGGAAGAAGAAACCCTCGAAGGCAGCGTCCTTGGATTGTTCCGACCAGCCGGAAAGCCCCTGTCTCACTGCTGGACTGCTGTCTGCATCTTAGTTTTAAGGTTGTGTTTAGATATTTAAGTTCTTTACTTACTAAGGTTTGTTGGGGATACGTGCGTTAATAAAACTCTACCTGATATGTTTAATGAACTTTGTTCATCTCACACTTAATTAATCCCAGGTTCTTAATATATGCCTGATGAGGATAAACAGCTGCACCTGAGAGTGAATATGGTATCTCCTTTCCTTTAAGAGGTTTAAACACCTATAAAGCTATGATTATCCCAGGGGTGGGTGGGAATTGGGGTGGAAGGGAGGGAAAGAAGACTTATTTAAAGCTGGTTGCTACACAGTAACCCTGTCCTGTGCTTCTAAGGTAATCAGTGACCAGTTTCCTGGGTGATTCATACAAGCCTTGCTTGGATAGAGGGAGTCTTTCAAAATGCCCCTCTGATCTGTCACTTGGCTTAAATACCTATTTAAAAGAATTTCACAACTTTCTAGCCCCCTGTCTAGAAGACCTCTTTGTAAGGTTTCTAGAAACAATTTATTGCTCAGAGAATACTGACCCTGTTTTTCCTTTTATGCTAAGTTATAGTCTGATTTGATTTAAATTAAAGCTATTTGCTGATACTAGGCCCTGACAGTATTAAATTTAAATTAGAAGCTCTCTGCTGGGTTTTAAATTTAAACTGAAAGCTACCTGTTGAGTTTTTAATTTAACTAAAAGCTCTTTGCTGATACTAGGTCCTGACTGATTTAACAAATACACTGGATTCTAATTCACACAGATTAATCATCTTAAATCTAAAGAATTCATTTTTCCTCAAGATTTAGAAAAATTCCCAGAAGTAAATACTTACAATTGTTGGTTTCTCTCCAGAAGTAGCAGTCCCTTTTTGTAGTCACTCAAGACTCATTGGAAAGGACCGAAAAGGCTCTGAGAGGATCCTCTAAGGACTATCTCTAGTGCTCCCTGATTCAGGCAGTGGGACCAAAGGGTACTGAGAAACAAACACCAGTGTTCTGCCTTTGCTGCAGCATCAGAAAGTGCTGGGGCTGCATGCTCCTCTGGCTGCTGCCATACCAGAGGATGACCTGCTAGCCCAGCCCTGCTTCCCCATAGAAGACTCCTCTGGGTCAGCATTGCACAGAGGCCTTGGTCCATGATTTTGGGCCGCTGAATGCTACAGGCTAAGCAGTGGTATCTGCAGCTTAGCATGTACCACCAAAGAAGAAACTGTGGCAAATATGTCATAGCCTAGGTTGCAGCACGTGCTCTAAAAAGTGCGGTGAGCACCACATGGCTTATGTCAGTCACATGCATGCCCAGAAAGGGTCTGTATCACATGGAAGAGCTGCATAGTTTCAGCCGTGCCAAGTACAGGTGCTCCAATGAAGGCAGCATCTGATCCTGCACCATACCTCTGAATTTGCAGATCTGTATTCGGCCCTGACAAACTGCGGCCACAGAGATACCGAGAGAACAAGTTGACTCTTCCCTCTGAGGGTTAGCCCCACTTTGGTGAGCCTTGGGAAACCTCCCTCCACCAGGTAAGGGCTGTCGTCGGGCAAAACTTTGCAAATCCCATATGTTCCCTTAGGATCGAGTATCCGTATCGCTCTCCTAAATCGCCTTTCAATATGCCTCTATCTAATTTTTATTTTATTTTTTTTAAGGGGGAGCAGAGATCTAAAAGGAGAGAGAGAGAGACGGGGGTGCAGAGTGCTTGATCACTAGCCTTCCCAAGACAGCTTGTAATAAACATAACAGGGACCTCCTTTCTCAGGACCGCTTCTGCCCAACCAAACAACATAAGCTGGCAGGGAGCCCAAACAACCCCTGAAGGCAAAATCTCCAGAGGTATACATGCAGCCCTGGAGACTGCTGATACCCTGGTCTAACTGGGAAGACAGACACCTCCAGGACAGCTGCCCAGGATCCTCAAGTTCTCCAAGCTGCACCAGTCCAGCAATCACCATTTGCTGGAGACAGAAAATTACTGGAGAGTGTCCCTAGATGTACCAATTCTAATAACAGTGATGTCACTGAAAGTTTCTAGTTTTTCTGTCTCCATCTGCTGGCAGGGGGGACACTAACCACTAGTCTGGACCAGTCTAGCAGGGCTCAAGGAAAGGAAATGACCACATAAGTAACATTTCCTCATCTTTCCTACATTCTTGTTGCTTTAAAAATCTAGGTACATTTCTCTGGCTTTTAGAAGTGATCCTTTTCTAGATGTTTCCTTATGTTTTAACTTAGAAACAGGATGAGAGAGAACCCCATACTTAATGTATCTGATGAGTACAGAGTTGAGAGATATCTGACCCACATAACATGACAATATTCAAAACCATTTCTGTGGGTACAGCAAAATTTTACTTGTGAAAATGTGCTGTTTGAAAATTGCCCACCCTATTTGCAAGGAAAAGTAGGTGTTTAATTGTAGATTTCATGTACTTTAACCAACATTTATCAGGAACAAGGTTGGAATTGGTTTGAATAGTGTGCATAATTTTGTTTGTTCAAAAGCACGTTACTTTAGCTGTAAACGGCCTTTGACTGAAAATTGGTTGAACATTTGTAGAAAAAAATTACAAATAGACATATAAGGGTGGTATGAAAATTGCCTCTTAATGGAATTTTCTTTCTGCGGTTCTACAGAAAATATCCCCATAGTGCCATAAAACCAATTTCAGCACTTCTGTCATTGCTATCACTCCTGATAAAATAAAAACACATGCTTCAGAGACCACAATGTGTAAATGGTGTATTGTTTTTAACTTTTCCATTTAATTATTTTTTGCCTCTTTTCAAGAGCAAAAGTGTGTTTTTCTGGTAGCATTAATTCATGTATAACATTGTACTATTAGTTCTTATTTTAGGAGATTTATATTAACATTTTTCTTTAGAGGTTGCTACGAGATTGTCATCTGTCTGTTGTGAAAATATGGCCCAGAGTGGAGCAATCTTAACCATCTTTATATTGATACGGAGCTGTAACCGTAGTATCCCATGCATGGAAGTTATCAGATATGCCATTCAAGTTCTACTGAATCTGTCAAAGGTATTTTATATTTTGAGTATCATATCTGTAATTACTGTTAATTTATGGTTAAAGTTAAGTTAGTATAATAGCTGAAAGTTGCATGGGTTCATAATGATTTATGGATTAAGTTTTACACTGGGCAGAATTGTGTTTCTGCTGTCTAAACATTTCATAGAATAGAAATGAATTTGGATGCTGCTAGTCTAAGAACTTGTAGGGGTCTTGACCCTGTTACAAGGATGAGATCACCATGTAGGCAGGCAGATATGTATGTAGCTCACTAATTATGTATAGGGACAAGCTAGTCCTGTGTAGACAGAATTATGGCTGCTTTTTCAGAGGGTATTTGCTGGTATTGAGTGCCAGGACCTTTTCCTTTGCGTGTTAAAATTAACCCATGGTCCTAAAGTATTAATGAGAGAGCACAGACCTGCATGTCCAGAACACAATTAACATAGTATATGATGGCAGATAAAGATCAACATGGTCCATCTATTCTCCGTGAACAAGCAGGAAGAATTCCTCATGTATGGGTGCTGTTCCCGACAGAGCCCCGGAAGGAAATGCTTCCCAGCTTCCACTGGAAGCTGTTGGGAACCTCCATCGGGCATGTGCAACTGCCTTCCCGCCTGCCATGGCGCACCCTCTTATCTCCAGTCTGCTTTTTCTGCAGAGCCCCATGGACGTGTTTCTGATCACCACAGGAAAAAATATCCTGAACCTCTTGGCAATACACCTCTTCAGCAGCTTGGAGACTGAGCATGTCATCGTTTGACAGTAGTACTAATAGAGTGGGCACCGCTCTATTAGTACTATTCTCCAGTACACTCAGTCTCCAAGTAGCTGGTGAGCCAGAGGGCTGGACTCACTGAGGACAACTAGGAACCTGTAGTTAGGTTATTGTGGTTTTGATTTGTCTTTTCAGCCTCTGTTTAGAGCACTTTATTTTACTGCTAGTTTAAATAAGAAAAAAAGCACAAGATAAGAAGAAAATTGTAACCGGAGGAGGCCTCCCCCTCCTTAGTTCTAGTTGATGGGGTGGTGAGCTAGGAGGTGGATTGACTGGGGACTTGGAGCTCCCGAACCCACTGGCGGGTGAGAAGCCATCGGACACGTTCCGCTTTGCTCTCTTCCCTGGAGTCCCCCGCAGTGCCGAAGCCTTTATTTTGGGCTGAGTGTGGGGGGAACGGCACTTAAGCACAGGGTGGGAGCAGATCAACTTCCGGTGCAGCGCTGGTAGCTTGAGCCCTGATTCCGTAAGTTTGCCAGGCTTCGGGGGACATTGAGCAAAGTTGTGAGGGAGAGAGCGGGGGACAGCGTGGTGTGGCCTGTGTTCCTGCCAGAGGCCTGCTAGAGCGCAGTTCCCCCCCCCCCCCCCCAAGTTTGTAGCCGTGAGAAGGCTTGCGGCTGTGCAAGAGAGCAGGGCCCAGAGTTTCCACTTTAGTTTCTTGGTTTCCTTTCTTTCTTTGCTTGTTTAGTTGCCTTAATGCAGGTTTCAGCAGCTCGCTCTCCCTCTGTTTCATTTTTGAGTCTGTCAATTTTGAGCTTTTCCTTGAGAAAAGAAAGAGACTCAAGAAGGTTGGGAGGGCACGGTTTTCCCCTTGGTTTGCTACTCTATTTTGGTTCACAGGGAGCCCATGCCAGCTGGTGGGAGAAGCAGTGTGGGTCAAGGGCTCAGACTCCGGTTCTTGCAGTACTGGTAT
The DNA here is from genome assembly GCA_033557465.1 of Ichthyophis bannanicus. Classification (NCBI taxonomy): domain Eukaryota; kingdom Metazoa; phylum Chordata; class Amphibia; order Gymnophiona; family Ichthyophiidae; genus Ichthyophis; species Ichthyophis bannanicus. The sequence continues at coordinate 141,485,171 of CM066040.1, forward strand.
GCCGGTCAGACCTCAGTGTCTGGTTTGTGGGACCAGGTGGAGGCGTGGTCTCGGAAGCTGGCATTTGTAGGGGTTGCGCTCAGGAGACCACCGCAATGGGGCAATCCCTGCAGGAAGGGTCAGAGCATGGAAGACCACCTTCCCTGCCTCCAGATGAGCAGGTGGCGGCGGGGGCCGCACCTGCCTCTCTGGGGCCATCTCCCGTTTCCCAGGCTATTCCCAGACCATCGTCCTCACAAAGTCTAGTGGGGGAAGGGGTCCCTGGGGTGTGTTTGGCAGAGTTGGTCCTACTACTCTACCAAGCGTTCTCTTTGCACCAGCAGGGGGCAGTGGGAGCACCTGTGACATTTGCGCAGAGCAGGAAGAGGCTGGGGGCGCCCAGTGAGGAGCCAGAGACTCTGCTGGCAAAGCACCCTAAGCCCACGGAGGAAGAGCAGGGGCACCTGTCTGGTGTCTGAGGGTCTCGAGGGGGAAGACCTCAACACAGAGGTGGATGTGGAAGATGAGCTTGAGGAAGGAGAAATCCCGTAACATGAAGACCAAGCACATATAATAATGGTCTTCCGTAGGGAGGAGTTTTCGGCACTTATCCTAGAATCGTAGAAAGCACTTGAATATGCCTGTGGGACCTCTGGCGGAGGAGCACACTCTAGAAGATCCTCTTCTGAGAGTGGTACGGAGGATGAAGTCGATCTTTCCCCATACATAGGATGGTGCGGCAGATGATCCAGGATGATTGGGATCTGCCGGAGACTGGCCTTCGGGGGGACTAAGCTCATGGCACGCCTCTATCCGTTGGCAGATCAGGATAGGGAACTTTTTCAGTCTCTGAAGGTGGACACAGCAGTTTCGGCTGTCACTAAGAAGACAACGATCCCTGTGGAATGGGTGGCGGCGCTGAAGGATGCGCAGGATAGAAAACTGAATGCACTGTTGAAATAGGCTTTAAATGTCAGTGCCCTTTCCCTCCAAGCCTCCATTTGTGGATCTTGGGTAGCCCGAGCCTGCCTGCACTGGTCCCAGCGAGTGCAACAACAGGGAGATCTGGACCAGTCGGGGGAGGCACCTCAGTTGGAATCCAGGGCGGTTTACCTGGCAGATATTCACTATAACCTCATTAGGGGACTTCCGAAGAGTATGGCCTCTGTAGTTGCAGCCCGCCATTATTTGTGGCTCCGTAATTGGGCGGCATATAGCTCATCCAAGGCCCGGCTCAGTAAGCTGCCCTTCAGGGGCAAGCTGCTGTTCGTAGAAGACCTGGAAAAGTTGGTCAAGGACTTGGGGGAGTCTAAAGGTGGCTGGCTGCTGGAGGACAAACAAAAGCCAAACCACATTGCCTCAGCCCTCCAGGGGCAGCAGCGGGGATTCCGGCGTCTTCGTTCCTCATGCCAGGCTCCTTTCCGGAGGGGTCAGTTTCCTGCTAGGACGCAGGAATTTTGGGGGTTTTTGGGGAGCGGGACGTGGATTCATGGCTGCCTCGTCCTTGGGGCCTAAGAAATCCCAATGAAGCGAGGGGGCCCAGGTGGAGGTGCAGCTGGTGGGAAAACATCTGGACTTCGCCTGGGTCCAGATCACCTCTGATCAGTGGGTCCTAGAGGTCATTCAGGAGGGGTATGCCCTTGAGTTCGCTCGACCGGTGTGCAGCTCCTTCGTACAGTCTCTGTGCAAAGCACTGGTCAAGGAAGCAGCAGTACAGGACACCTTGAGGCAACTCTTGCGGCTCAAGGCTGTGGTACCGGTTCCCTGAGACCAAGTACAGCTGCGGTCGATACTCCATTTATTTCATGGTACCAAAGAAGGGATGGGGCCTTCCGTCCCGTTCTTGACCTCAAGCGGGTAAACTGTGGATTCCGCATTTTCACATAGAGACCTTGCGGTCCATCATTGTGGCAGTCCGCAGCGGGGAATTCTTGACATCCCTCGACCTAACAGAGGCGTACCTGCACATTCCGATATTTTCCGGAGCATTTAGAGGTTCCTCAGGTTTGCGGTGTCCATGGGACACTTTCGGTTCTTCAGCCATGCACCTTCACCAAGGTCATAGTGGTGGCAGCGGCGGCGCTTCACAGAGAAGGAATACTTAGTACATCCATACCTTGACGACTGGCTCATATGGGCAAAGTTCAGGTACGACAGTGAGCGCTCAATAGTCTGGGTGGTGCAGTTCCTTCAGAGCCTGGTTGGATAGTCAACATTGCCAAGAGCCAATTGCACCTGTCTCAGGTCCTGGAGTACTTAGGAGCACGCTTCGACATGCAAGTGGGAAGAGGAGTCTTGCCGGAGCAGCGAGCACAGGAGCCTTGGCACCTGGTGTTAGGAGTTCCTTGGGAGGCCAGAGCCCTCAACTTGGCATTACCTCTAACTCCTTGGTACCATGGACGAGGGCACATATGCAGCTCCCTTCAAAGGGCTCTGTTCCGATGTTGGTCGCACCAGTCTCATCCTCTTTCCCAGAGGCTCCCCTGCCCACAGGGGGTCAAGAGAGCCCTCAGGTGGTTGCTTACGGGGGGGGGGGGGGTGGCATCTGGAAAGAGGGATGCCTCTCGAGTCACCAGCCTGGGTCCCATTGGTGACGGATGCCAGTCTCTCCGGCTGGGGAGCCCATTGTGAGGGGCAGTGGAGTCCACAGGAAGGAGGCATGTTGGTCGATCAACAGACTGGAGATGCGAGTGGTGGCCCTTATGCTGCAGAAATTCGAAGCAAGGTTGCAGGGGGCAGCAGTGTGGGTGCTGTCAGACAATGCAACAACGGTAGCCTACATCAACTGGCAGGGCGGCACAGACAGTGCAGCCCTGGAGGCGGAAGCCAAGGTACTAATGGACTGAGGAAGAGATCACCTCCAGGCATTGTCAGCGGCGCATGTGACGGGAGTCAGCAATGTCACGGCAGATTACCTGAGAAGAGTGCGAGTAGACCCTGGAGAAAGGGTGCTCAATCAGGTGGTGTTCGACTTGCTGGTGCACCGCTGGGGCACACTGGTTATGGATCTAGTAGCGAAGTTTGAAAGCGCCAAGGCAAGTCTAATTTTTTTCAGCAGAAAAAGGGAGAGAATGTCTGAAGGTTTGGACGCTCTGGTGCAGCAATGGCCAGCAGAAGGGCTGCTTTACATGTTCCCACCCTGGCCCCCTCATAGGCAGGGTGGTACAAAGGATTGAGGCCCATCAGGGTATGGTGGGTCTCATCGCCCCGGATTGGCCGTGACGTCCGTGGTAGGCAGACCTATTGATGAGTCTGGTGGATTGGCCGTGGAGTCTCCCGCATGAGTGGATCTGTTGTCACAGGGACCAGTACTCATGCCTCAGGTGGATTGATGCTCAAGTACGGCCTGGCTCTTGAAAGAGCACGGCTGAAGAAAGGTTATTCCATGCCGGCGATTTTGAAGTTGCTGAAGGCAAGGAGGAAATCTACCTCGCTGACCTACATTCATGTCTGGCGCCTATTCGAGGCGTGGTGTGTGGACAGGCAGGTAAGGCCGGCCACGGTCTCTGTGCCCATCATCTTAGAGTTTTTGCAGGCCGGGTTCGACAAGAGTTTGGCAGCAAGTTCTTTTGTGGATGCAGCTGGCAGCAATAGTCTGTTATCGTGGAAGGTCCAGGGGATAGCATTGGGCATGTACCTGGATGTAGCACGCTTCTTGAAATCCTACGCCACCCACAGCAGGCAGTAGTTCCGCCATGGGACCTCAATTTGGTGCTGACAGCACTTTGTGGAGAGCCCTTTGAGCCTTTGGCTCTGGCTTCTCTTAAGGACGTGACCCTTAAGATGGTGTTTCTGGTGGCCATCTGCTCGGCACGCAGGATTTCTGAGCTGCAAGCCTCATGTCGGGAGTCATTTCTTTCCTTTTCCAGGGAGAAGGTGGTATTATGATTTGTTCCCTCCTTGCCAAAAGGTGGTTTCAACTTTTCATGTGAATCAGTCATTCTCCCTGCTGATGTTGTCAGGTGCTGACCACTGTGGTACTTGGACGTGCGGTGCATGTTATGGCGTTATCTGAAGAATACTCAGGACTTAAGTTGGATCGCCTATTTGTGCTGTTTGGTAGTCCGCGCAAGGGCAAAGCGACGGCTAAGGTGTCTTTTTTCCAAATGGATTAGGGAGGTGATCTCGTTTGCATATATTCTCAAGGGTAAGCCGGTGCCAACGGGGTTGAGGGCTCCTTCTATGAGAGCGCAAGCAACTCCATGGGCAAAGTACAGTTCGGTACCGCTGGTGAAGATTTGTAGGGCAGCCATCTGGTCATCACTGCATATCTTTGCGAAGCATTATCGTCTGGACGTTCAATCAGCTGGGGATGCATGTTTTGGATCAGTGGTGCTATAGGCCGGTTTGGCAGGTGCCTCCCATTATTCTTAACTGCTCTGTTACATCTCAGAGGTTCGGGACTGGAGTGGAGGGATGATAACGAAGACAAAATTTGACTTACCTGCTAATTGTTGTTCCTTGAGGAACCCCAGTCCAGTCCCGAATAACACCTGTTTAGTATTTGTCAGGATATAGGTCTGTGGTGTGTTGGGAGCATGGTCTGTTTCATGTGCAGTTCTTGAGTTCAGGACCCGGTGGGGTCACAGTAAGTTTGCTCACTAGGGGGGGGGGGAATATTGTCTATAGTTTTAGTAAGAGAGTGTTTGGTATTGTCCTTCTTAACTACTAATTTGTTGCTCCTGTGAGTCTGCTTTGTCAATAGGTTAGTGGAGAGAAGGGTCGTTGCCTGCTCTATTAGTACTACTGTCATCAAAAGATGACGTGCTCAGTCTCCAAGCTGCTGGAAGAGGTGCATTACCCAGAGGTTCAGGACTGGACTGAAGTTCCTCAAGGAACAATAATTAGTAGGTAAGTCTGATTTTGTCTTTTTTGGGCCCTCCAGTGGTGGTGGTTTTTTCCTAGTGCCTAACTGCCCGTAGTTAGTGTGCCGGCCCCTGCTGGCACCAGTCCTTGATTTTCAAGCTTTTATCTTCATTTTTGCGCTCAGGGAGTTTTTCCTTTTTTTCCTGGGCTTTTTTCATTGGCTGGCATTGAGCCCTTCAATTTTGCAGTAGCTGTTTTTCTGGTCATGTCAAAGCCAGCCATTGGTTTCAAGAAGTGAACCCACCATATGTCACCAACTGCCACAATTGGTGCCTTCAATGCCTTGGCCCTGATCACAAACCCTCCTGTAAACTGTGCCTGCGGATTACTGAGAAGGGCCTCAAGGGCCAGCAGAAGCTCAGTGTAAGTCCTTCTTTGGTCCGGCAGCATCCTTTGCCCTGGAATCGACATTGGCATTGATACCCTTGTGGGGCTCCACCGAGGCCTCAGCATTGCATAGTGCCCATGCTCATTTGGAGCAGAGGGGCCATGGTACCCTGGAACAGAGGCTCTCCATCGACCTTCAGTCATAGCCATGGAAGGATTCACTGTCCACCTCGTCAACATTGAAAAGGGGCAGGTAAGAACCATGCCAAGCGCAAGCATCGACACCAGAGCCCTTCTCAATGTAACATTGAGGGCGATGGCTGCGAGTGACCTGTGAAGGTGCCCCAATGGGAGGAGTCAACTCCCAAGGCCTCAGAGGGTTACCAGCAATCTCCTGTCTTGATCATTGTGGAGTCCCCGGGATGGGTGCCAGAGTTTGTGGCCAGAGTCATTGTACTGGCCTTGACATCCTCAGAGACCGCAGAACTGATGGAGCAGCTGCAGGCCGTTAAGGCATACATGGCGGTTCTCTTGGCTGCCCGGGCTCTGCTGGCCCTGCCGCTTAGGCTGCATGGCATGTGGTAATGCCACTGATCTTGGAGACTCATACCCTCCCTGCTGAGGTGGGGTCTGATTCCACCCCGGTTCTGTCCGTCATCTCCTTATCTACTATCTGGGGTTCTGATGACCCTACACACAGGCACCTGAGGGAGGACTGCCATTGGTCCCATCGGCGTCCCCTTTCTCCGCAAGATTGGCAGTAGCACTAGGAGACTTGGTATTATTTTGACACTCTTGGAGTCGGACTCTGAGGATTGGGAGATGGAGGGAGAATCGCTGGTCTCAGGGAGTCCCCGGACCTTCCCTCTGAACCATCCCGTCTGTATGAGAGACTGAATTTGCCCTTGGATGACATGTCCTTCCAGTACTTTGTCCAGAACATAGCAAAGGCTATTCTCTTCTCCCTTGAGGAGGAGGATCCTCCAGTACCCCCTTTGTGCCTAAGGAAGCTGTCACAATGCCTGTGCACAGGATATTGCAGCAATTCCTACTCAGGAAATGGGACAACCCCGGACGGTGCTGACCATCAGTGGCTGACTCGATTCAATGTACTGGGTGCAGAAGGCCCCCGGATTCGAAAAGCCTCAACTGCCTCACCACTCCTTGGTGGTAAAGTTCACAGGAAGGACGTCACCAGTATGTGGTTTGGGCCACCTACGATGCCTTTGAGTCAGTTGGCAGGGTGGCTGCACTGGGTATCGGCTGGCCTGGCTCCAGTCATCTGATTTGGAGCAGTGGGCCAGGACAAGCTGGCGGAGTGCTGTGCAAAGGGAAGAACCTCTTTGGAAAGCCAATGGAAGAGAGAGCAGGGAAGATAGAGGAGCAGCTGCATCGGTCCTGATTCCCTCGGTGCCTGCACCAATGGCTGCGGAGCCCTCTGGCCTGGAGTCTAGAATGGCGGCCCTGGAGCAGTTTGCCTTCATGGACCAGCTACGGGCGCTGTTGCCCAGTACCACTGGTTCCTCCCCCAGACCACCAGACCCTCGACATCGAGAATGGAGGCTGTGCTGATCCTTGAGGTCCTTTGGCCTCGAGTCGATCCTCAGCCAAGGAATCGATCGTGCTCCCATTCCATGGGGCCATGATCATCACCAAAAAGTGTGCTCAGCACCGGCCATGGTGCCTCCGAGGGCCACGGGCAGGGATCAGTCCCAAAGCCCATGAGCCATCCTTCCCTCGAGTCCTTGACGGACTATTCTAAGTGGGAAATGGAGGACGAGGAGTCACCAGACACTCTGTGCCACCATGATGTCCCCTTGGACTTCCTTCCCTTGGATCCTCAATGTCAGTCCCCACCCGAGGACATGACATTCCTCGACTTCATCAGGGACATGTCTAAGGCCCTTGCATCCCTGACGGAATCGGAGGAGGACCCTCGTACGGAGGAGCTAGAAATCCTCCAATACGAGTCCCCTCTGAGGGAATCGCTTACAGTGCCTATCCCTCCCATCCTGGAACAACTAATGCTCCAAATGTGGGAGACACCGGCATCGGTGCCGGTGGTGAGAAAGTGGCTCGACTCGATGTATCGAGTCCGCCGGAGCCCGGGCTTCCAGAAGTCACAGTTGCCGCACAACTCCAGGGTGGTGGAGTCAGCCATGTGTTGTCTAAAGAGTCAGAAGACGAACTCCTCGGTGCCCCTCGGTAGGAAGGCATGCACCCTTGATGCCCTCGGCAGAAAGTGCTACCAGGGCTTGATGCTCATAGGCCGGATCCAGGCATACCAGCTGTACATGGGCATGAGGTTCTCAGCTGGCCTTTCCGAGGAACTCCTGTAGCGGTTCAAGAACCTGGCCAAAGCCATCCATGAGTGCTCCAAGTTTGTCTCGGGCAGCCTATGACGGCTTTGAGTCGGTGGCTCGAGTAGCAGCAGCAGGCAACTGTGCCCGACGTCAGGCTTGGCTACAATCCGACCTTGAACAGTGGGTTCAGGACAAATTGGTCGATGTCCCAAGCCAAGAAGAGAACCTCTGGCAAACTCATGATCGACAAGGCTGCCGAGCTGGAGACCGAGTTGATGACAAGGACCAGGCTCTCTAAAAGGACCACTGCCCCTCCCTGATGGAAGGGCTCTGGTAAAAAGCCCTTATACCCAAGGAAAAGAATTGCTTACAGAAACTACCCACCTTTTCAGGCCTCCCCGTCTCCCCAGCAAGGTCAGCAGACCAAGGGACATGGGCATGGCCCTCATAAGCAGAAGGCTCCCAAACCCCAGGCATCGGTCCAGTCCCAGCCAGGGGGGAGCTTTTAACTCCTTGGGCATAGCATCTCCAACCCAAGGAGGTCAGCAGCTCATAGGGGGACGTCTCATTCACTATGCCCACAGGTGACCAGCCATTACCACTGATTCTTGGGCACTCCAGATGATCAAGGAGGGCTACCTCCTCCCCCTTTCTTTCTGGGAGAGCTCCCCAGGTCTCCCCTTTATTGGGACCTTCTACTGAAGGAACTAGCAGGTCTTCTCGAGCACAGAGCAGTAGAACCAGTTCCCACCACCTCAGTGGCAAAGGGTTCTACTCCAGGTACTGCCTCATAAGAAAAGGGGGCCTAAGGCCCATCCTTGACCTGCGTAATCTGAACAGATTCCTGATGAGGGAGAAGTTCAAGCTGCTCTCCCTTGGAACATTGCCTTACCTCCAGCAGGGAGATTGGCTATGCTCCTTGGATCTGAAGGATGCTTACACACACATCCTTATTCACCCAACCACAGGCAGTACCTGAGGTTCACGGTGGGGGGGGGGGGAGCAGTCATTACCAGTATAGGGTACTGTCCTTCGGCTTGGCTTCCACCCCAAGGGTCTTCACCAAATGCCTAGCAGTCGTGGCTGCCTTCCTCCGCCTCCAGGGGGTCTTTGTCTTCCCCTACCTGGACTATTGGCTTATAAAGGGAGGCACCACCTCAGACGTACAGCAGGTAACGGCACATACCATCTAGATCCTGCAGCATCTGGAGTATGTAATAAACAACCCCACCTCCTCCCGACACAGTGTCTGGAGTTCATAGGGGCAAGACTAGACTCCTTCCAGGCAAAGGCCTGCCTTCCAGGAGACGAAGCCAACTGCCTCAGGGTTCTGGTCCAGGACATACAACACCGGTTCCAGCTGCACCTACTTGGTCACATGGCCTCCACAGCCCATGTCACCCCAGATGCCCGCCTCCACATGAGGGCCGCACAGTGGTGCCTTCGGGACCAGTGGACACAGGCAGTCTCTGAGACAGAGTTGTAATGACCTGCTGGTTGGTGGAATCCAATGACCTGGTGGCAAAATCCCCAGTACCTTGAGGCAGGGATGCCCTTTCAGGCTCCATGCCCCTTAAAGGTTCTCACGACGGATGCTTCCCTGCTGGGCTGGGGAGCCCACTGCGATGAACTCCTCACCCAGGGAAGCTGGTTGCAGGGTGAGAGCAACCAGCAGATCAACCTCCTGGAACTACTGGCGATATGCCTAGCCCTCCAAGCCTTTTGCCTCTGCCTACAGCACCAACCAGTGTTGGTCCAAACAGACAACCAGGTGGCTATGTTCTATGTGAATAAGCAGGGGGACACGGGATCCTGCGCCGTCTGCTGCGAGATGATGGCCCTCTGCTCCTACGCAGTCCAGCAAGGCATACTTCTACGGGCAGTATATCTGCCAGGCCAGGACAACACACTGGTCAACAGGCTAAGCAGGGTTCTCTAGCTACTTGAGTGACGGCTGAACCCAGAGTGGCTAGCCGGCTCTTCCATCTCTGGGGGGAGCCCTGGATAGACCTGTTTGCCAGCCGGACAACCACCAGTTGCCCAGCTTCTGCTCTCAGAAAACCCATCCTGCCCAGGTGGCAGCAGATGCATTTGTCATCTGATGGTCGGAAGATCTCCTGTACGCCTTCCCACCCTCACCATTAATTGCCAAAATATTATTCAGGACCCTCCGCAACAGGGTCTCGCTGATCCTGATATCCCCTCTTTGGCCCAGGCAGCTGTGGTTCTCGCTACTTCTCCGACTGTCAGTGGAGACTCCCATCCCATTGGGGAGCTCCCCAGGGCTCCTGTCACAGGAGGGGGGCTCCCTCTTGCACCCCAGCCTGGGGTCCTGTCATTGATAGCGTGGCTGCTGAAAGGGTAACCCTATCCCCTTTCAACCTCTCGGAGGAAGTGGAGGACATCCTGCTGGCTTCCCATAAACTCTCCACTAGGAAAGCGTACGCCTTCATGTGGTGCAGATTTTTAGCCTGGATTAGCCCATTCTCCTGTCCACTGCAGCTAGTGCTGCAGTACCTTCTCCACCTCTCGCACCCCGTACTCAAATCAAACTACGTCAGAGTGCACCTCAGTGCCCTACCGGCACATCACTACCTGGTGGATGGCAAACCTGTCTCGGCCCATCTACTGGTGACTTCATGAGGGGACTCCTTTTATCAAAACCCCCGGTATGCCCTCCAGTGACTGAGTGGGGACCTCAGTGTCATACTGGCGCAGCTAACTTGCCCGCCTTTTGAGCCTCTGGTTACCTGCCACCTGCGATAACTTTCATGGAAGGTAGTGTTTATGGTCACGCTTACCTCCACTCGCAGGGTCAGTGAGCTCCTAGCCTTGGTGGCGGAGGCACCCTACATCAGGTTCTACAAAAACAGGGTTGTGCTCCGCACACAACCTAAATTCCTTCAGAAGATGGTATCGTCCTTTTACCTCAACCAGGAGGTGGTGCTTCCCACCTTCTTCCTGAGGCCTCAGCCAGTAGAGTGGAGACTGTCTCCCACACCTTGGACTGTAAGAAGGCCCTGTTCTTCTACATTAAATGTACCCAGGGCCACCCTAAAGCAGCTCAGCTTTTTGTCTTGTATGACCCCAGTAGACTTGGGGAAGCGGTGACCAAGCATACGCTGTCTACCTGGGTGGCGAATTTTATCACCCTTGCCTATGAGCAGGCGGGGATTTTGCTGGACGGCCGGGTTACGGCACAGTGTCAGGGCCATGGCAGCCTCTGTGGCAAACCTGCATTCTGTCCCGATCATGGACATCTGTCGTGCTGCCCACTCGGTCTTCTGTCCATACCTTCGCAGCTCATTACTGCCTGGAGAGAGAGTCCCGACGGGACAGTGTCTTTGGCCAGGCCGTACTCCGTAATCTTTTTGGGGTCTAGGCAACTCCTACCTTCCTGCCCTTCTGTGTTTAGGCTACCGGAGAGCTGCAACCAACCTCATACAGACCAATAGCAAGCATTCCTTTTGTTGCTAAAATCTAAAGAGCCATCCTAAACCAAACTCCAAGACTACCTAGATACCAATGCCCCCCTAGATGTGCATCAGTACGGTTTTCGACCATTTCATGGGGTCAAAACCCTACTCCTAGCCCTAACTGATAACCTTATCCGAGACATAGATAGCCCAAGCCATGTATTCCTTTTAGTTTTCATAGATATTGCATCAGCCTTTGACAAAATTAACCACAGTACCCTTATCTTAAGACTGGAACAACTCGGCCTGGGCAGAATAGTCCTACTATGGTTTAAATCTTACATCTCAAATCGCAAACTATGGATTCCAATAGGGGAGGAACCCCCAAGTACTTTTTCACAAGACCAAGGTATACCACAAGGATCTGCCCTCTCCGCCCTCTTATTCAACCTGTACCTTTAGACCATCACCTATATATTCAGGAAACATAACACTGAATACTATAATTATGCGGATGACATTATGCTGTCACTCCCCATAAATATAAACAACCCCACCTATAATAACCTGTCCGACTGCATTAATGAACTCCAACAATCTCAGCATAAACATTAAGACAGAAACTCTCTACATCACAAGGAATCAAAACATCACCCTACCCCAGACCATCACCATTAACATTACACTCCCAGTCAAGCAAGAGGTTAAATATCTGGGCATAACTCTTGACAGATCACTCAGCATGCTACCCCACCTGAAGCAAACTGCCAGAACAATCTTTTGCAAACTAAAGACCATACAGCACATGAGACCCTTTCTCGAACAAACGATTTCAGGTCTGTTCAAGCCATCTTTACCCCCACTTGGACTACTGTAACAGCCTGTTAAAGGGTCTATCGGCAAAAAATCTATGCATACTCCAAAAAGCACAGAACATCACAGCCAGAATCATCTGCAAAGCCCAACTAACCGACCATATAATACCCCTCTTACATGACCTCCACTGGCTCCCAATACTAAGCCGGATAAACTACAAGCTATTCGTGATAACTTTTAAACTCATTAACTGTGTTGCACCATCTTTCCTCTCAAAACTTCTTCATACACCCTTCACTCCCTAGTAATTCCACAATCAATCTGCAAAACAAATCAAATTGCCAGCAACAGAGCATTTACATATATGGCCCCCAGCTTCTGGAATTCCCTACCATTATCCATCCGTGCAATCAAAGATCTCCAAGAGTTCAGAAAGCAGCTTAAAACACACCTATTCACTGCACACTACGGAGAAGATAACACATACCCAAACTCACAAGCATCACTGACACACCAGTCCATCACCTAAATTAACTGTTGGTAAAGGACTACTCAAAGCCAATCATACTCACTCAAACCAAAGAACACCTGTATATAGTTAACTTGTACATAGTTAAAATCGAAACGTTAGCCTGTTGAAAATGTTTCATGTCAAAGTTATGTAAAAAGTTAGCTCCTGTTTTATGTAACATGTTTGGTTCCCTGTAAACCACCCCTGATCTCAGGAAGGGGCGGTATAGAAAAGTATAATAAAGTACTAGACTTGAGAAACTTAAACAAGTTTCTGGTGAGGGAGAAATTCAAGATGTTCTCCCTTGGAACACTTCTGCCATACTTCCACCAGGGAGACTGGCTGTGCTCCTTAGATCTAAAGGATGCATATACGTACATCCTAATCCAACCCTCCAACGGGCAGTACCTATGGTTTGTTATGGGAGGAGTGCACTACCAGTACAGAATGCTGCCCTTCGGCCTGGCCTCCTTGTCCAAGAGTCTTTATCAAATGCTTGGCAGTGGTAACCGCCCTCCTGCGCCTACAAGGAGCTTTCGTCCTTCCCCTACCTGGACGACTGGCTAATCAGAGGGGGTTCAGCTTCAGAAGTCAGTCAGGTCACAGAGCAAACAACCCTCCTACTGCAGCACCTGGGGTTTGTTGTCAACTACCCCAAATCCCATCTCTCTCCAGTCCAAAATCTGGAGTTCATAGGGGCTCAGTTGGATACATTGCAAGTCGAGGCTGTCCTCCCAAGAGAAAGGTCAGACCACCTCATACAACTGGCAGGGGAGGTACAACACCGCCGGTCTGTACTAGCTCACCACCGCCGCTTCCTGTTGGGCTACATGGCCTCAATGGTCCATGTCACACTTTTAGCCCACTTGCACATGCGGAGAGCCCAATGGTGCCTCCGCTCACAGTGGACTCAAGCCACAGGCAGGCTACGGAACAAGGTCAAAGTCACACATCACTTGGTGGAGTCCCTCACCTGGTAGCAAAACTTGTGCCACCTCCAGGCGGGCATGCCTTTCCAGGCACCCGTGCTGCAGAGGACCCTGGCAACAGACTCCTCCCTCCTGGGTTGGGGAGTGCATTGTGGGGACCGCTGCATGCAAGGCAGCTGGTCCCAGAGGAGTCACTCTTGCAGATCAGCCTCCTAGAACTCAGGGCAATCTTCCTGGCCCTGCGAGTGTTCCGCCACAGCCTGTGGCACCGACCTTTGCTGATTCAGATGAGCAACCAGGTTGCTAGGTTTTACATCAACAAGCAGGGAGGCATGGGCTCGTATTCAGTGTGTCAGAAGGCGGTCGCCCTCCTCTCCTTTGCAGTGCGCAATGGCATGCTCCTATGAGTGGTGTACCTGCCAGGCCAGGACAACTGCTTAGCAGACAGGCTGAGCAGAGTCCTTCGCCCACACGAGTGGCATTTGAACCCCAGGGTAACGAAGCAACTCTTCCACTGCTGGAGCAGGCCTATGATAGACCTCTTTGCCTCCCCGGACAATGCATAGCTACCTCACTTTTGCTTGCACCAACCATACCCAGGGAAAGTGCCGACAGACACCTTCCTGATCCCATGGTCAGAAGGCCTACTCTGTGTTTCTACTGACCCCCCCCCCCACACACACACACACACCCAGTCGCAAAGACACTCTTCCAGGTCCAAAGTGAGAAAGCGTCATTAATACTGATCGCCCCTAGGTGGCCCAGGCAGCCGTGGTTCCCTCTGCTTCTTTCCCTATCGGTGGCACTCTGGACCACACACTGGACCTCCTGTCCTAGGAGAAGGACTCCCTCCTGTATCCCAACCTAGGGTTATTAACACTAACATCATGGCTGCTGAAAGGGTAGCGTTGGCCCTTTCAGTCTTCCTGAGGAAGTCGAGGAGGTCCTACTGGCCTCCTACAAACCCTCCATCAGAAGGGCGTATGCTTTTAAGTGGAAAAGGTTCTCTGTCTAGAGTGTGGAGAAGGAGAATCCCTTCTCCTGCCAGGTGCAATTCGTTCTGCAGTATCTCCTACATCTGTCACTCGCTGTGCTAAAATCAAACTCTTTGAGGGTGCACCTGAGTGCCATAGCCATACACCACCACCACCCTATAGAGCAGGGGTCTCAAACACGCGGCCCGCGGGCCGCATGCGGCCCACGAGAGAACGTTGTGCAGCCCGCGATGGCTTCTGCTGCTGCTGCCGTTGCTGCCATAGCAACGGCAGAATCGACGGTCAATTAAAAAAAAAAAAAAACTGGCTTCTGCTGCTCAAGCAGCAAAATCAGCTGTCCTGCGGCCCCTTCCTCTCTGCCCGGAGATCCCCGAGAGTGCTCCATCAGCGGGTGCTTTTCAAGCCGCGAAGAGAGTATTTCCCTCTCGCGAGGCTTGAAAAGTGACTAGGTTTAAGCCGCGCGAGAGGGAAATACTCTCTTCGCGGCTTAAAAAGCACGCCGCAGATGAAGCACACTCAGGGCTCTCCGCGCAGAGGGGAAGGGGCCGCGGGACAGCTGATTTTCTGCTGCAGCAGCAGAAGCCAGGTTTTTTTTTTAATTTACCTGGGGGGGGGTGTAGGACTGGAAATGGGCTATTGGCAGGGGGGGGTATGACTGGAAAAGGGCGATTGGCAGGGGGGGGTATGACTGGAAATGGGCTATTGGCAGGGGGGGGTTATGAAGGGAGATGGGCTATTGGCAGGGGGGGTTATGACTGGAGATGGGCTATTGGCAGGGGGGGTATGACTGGAAATGGGCTATTGGCAGGGGGGGTATGACTGGAAATGGGCTATTGGCAGGGGGGGGGTTATGACTGGAGATGGGCTATTGGCAGGGGGGGGGTTATGACTGGAGATGGGCGATTGGCAGGGGGGCCATGACTGGTAATGGGCTATGGTGGGGGCTAGGACTGGAAATGGGCAGGTGGGGGTTAGGAAGGACTGGAGGTGGGCTGATGGGGGGAGTTAGGACTGGTAATGAACTATGGAGGGGCTGACTGAAATGGGGTAATGGGGGTTAGGGCTGGAAGTGGGCTATTGGCAGGGGGGGGGTTATGACTGGTAATGGGCTATGGGGGGGTAAGACTGAAAATGGGGTGATGGGGGTAAAACTGGAAGTGCGCTATGGGGAGGTTAGGACTGGTAATGGGCTATGGGGGGTCTAGGACTGGTAATGGGCTATGGGGGGTGCTAGGACTGGAAATGGGCTGAGTGGAAGGGGGGCTTGAACTGCAAATGGCTGATGGGGAGGGGGGCTTGGAATGGAAATGGGCTGTGAGGGGAGGGAGCTAGGATTGGAAATGGGCTGATGGGGGGCTAGGATTGGAAATGGGCTGATGGTGAGGCTAGGATAGGACTGGAAATGGACTGATGGGGGGACTAGAAGGGAGCGGATGCTGGGTGGGGCTGGAACTAGAAGGGAGCTGATGTTGGGGGAGGATTAGAATGGGATGGAGCTGGGAAAGTGAAATGGAGAGGGGAAAAATATTTTGTCTGGGAGAGAAGACAAATCTACAATTGGCCAGGTATTGGGAGAGTAAGTGGGGATTGAGGATGGAGGGGTAAAATTTGAGTGGATGAAATAGGAATGAGGAAAGAGAAAAAGGAGAAAGATTAGTATGTTAAAGCAGATGTAGAGAGAGAATGGAAAAAAAACTAGGAGAGAAGAAAGGGCAAATGGACAGCAGACGATGGAGAGTTAGCAGAAGACATGAAGAAACCAGAAGAAAGTGGCTGGAACAATTGCAACTGAAAAAAATGCACAAAAGGTAGAAAAATATCTCTTTATTTTGAATTTATTAACTGGAATATGTCAGCTCTGGGAAATGTGCATCATTAATGTTTGCGCTTTGTTTAGTACAAGAGGAAATTAATTTATAGTTTTATTTCTACAGTGTTGTTGTACATTCCAAGTTTGGCTTTTGGGGTTCCCAGTTTAATTATTGTCTTCTTGTTTCTAAATCTTTTAGTCTTTCTTTATCCATACTCATTAAAGAGGCATGTTTACTAAAAGTTAGTGTATGGTAACATTATGCAAATATTTATGCAAATGAGGCCCCTTATGCAAATGAGGCCCCGCGTCTTATGCGGCCCCCGGGTTACTTTACAAGTCCTCATTTGGCCCTCAAAGCAATTTGAGTTTGAGACCCTGCTATAGAGGGACAACCTCTCTCAGGCCAGTCCCTGGTCTCCAGGTTCCTCCGGGGCCTCCTGTTAATCCAAGCCCCCTCTCTGCCCACCAGCAGCGGAGTGGGATCTCAACATGGTGCTCTCTCAGCTCACCAAACCACCGTTCAAGCTCCTGGCCACTTGTCACCTTCGGTTCCTGTCATAAAAAAGTGGCTTTTCTAGTGGCCCTCACGTCTGCTCATAGAGTGAGCAAACTCCAGGCTCTGGTGGCAGATACATCATACATACAAGAACAGGGTAGTGCTCCACATGCACCCAAAATTCTTCCCAAAGATGGTATCTCCTTTTCACCTCAACTAAAAGGTGGTCCTCCCCACCTTCCTCCCGCTGCTTTATTCCAGCAGGGGGGAACTAGTGCTTCATACATTGGGATTGCAAGCAGACCCTGTCCTTCTACTTATAGCAGACTCAGGCCCATTGCAAAGGTCCTCAGCTTTTCGTATCAGTAGACTGGGGCTCCACGTGACTAAGCAAACTGTCCATTTGGGTGGCGGACTGTATTGCCCTCGCTTATGAGCGAACTGGCCTCTCCCTTGAGCACCAGATCACAGTGCATCACGTGAGGGCGATGACTGTGTCAGTGGCCAACCTCTGCTTTGTGCCTGTGACGGAGATCTGCAAGGCCGCCACATGGTCTTCAGTTCATGCATTCGCAGCTCACTATTGCTTGGAGAGTGAGTCCTGCAGGAACAGTGCCTTTGGCCAGGCAGTACTCCGTAATATTCTTGGGGTGTAGGCAACTCCTGCCCTCTGACCCTTCTGTGTTCAGACTACCGGAGTGATAGTGCAGCTGGATGCTAGGGTCATGCAGAGTCTCTCAGTGGAAACTCATCACAGCTAACTGATTGGTTGCCATTGGTGCTGTCCTGGTTCGGTCCTCAGCAGCCTGGAGCTAGGGAGTCCCATATGTTTTATAAAGTATTGGCCCTTTTGTTTTGTTTTTACTTTACTTGTCTATGTTTTATACTTTACTTTCCTATCTTATTATGGCGTTCTTTTCCGTGTTTTTGCATTGCTAACCTTTTATTGTACACCGCTTTATGTTTCGACGGAAAGCAGTCTATCAAATTTTAAATAAAGATAAAGACTGACTTCTTTCTTGTTCCTGGAGAAAGCATAGTTACTCACCTGTAACAGGTGTTCTCCAGGGACAGCAAGAATCAGTCCTCACAACCCTCCCTCCTCCCCTGGGAGTTGCCTTCCTACCTTGTTTTAGGAAATGACCCCCTTTAACCTCCCGACACTCAGCACGCCAGCGGCCTCGACTTTAATAGAACTGCAGGAAAGAAGGAAAAACATTTTCTTCAGCTCAGCAGAAATGAGCCAGGGTGTGGGCTTCAGGCCTCCCTGGCTCCCTTTGAAGCTGGTCAGGCAAGCGTGGGGCCATGTTCGGGCAACATTGCCACACAATGGACAGGCTGGCCCTTTTTCGGTAGCTATAGGAGGAGGGAAAATTGGACTCTTACCCTGGATAAGGACTTGTTGAGCAGACAGATATTGAAAGGATCTGAGTACAACTGTCTCACACAATGCCCCCCCTCTTTTGTCCCCCCCCCTACTCTCTCCAGAAGATTGCAGAAGGCTTTCAGAAGTATCTGCCAGCCACCTTACATGCAATGCCAGCCAAACAGTTCCAGGGTAGTAGAGTTGAGCCCAGCACGGATTCTCGGTCTGGGGCTCTCAGGGGATGAGTACCAAGATTTGACCTCATAATTGTTCTTGTTGGGGTCTCCCAATTCTGTCTGTGGTGGATGTAATTCAGGGTAGACCACTGGTGGCTGTTGGTGCTGGGTGAGGGTTTCCCACCATCTTCTGCACGCGTTAATAGCATTTTCTGAGTCATCCCCCCTTTCTCAGCCGGAGGATGCTGTTAGCCTGGCCTTGCTTGCCCCTCAGGGCAGGAAGTAGCATATGGAGCTATGGGTAAAGAGATTCAGCTGGCCAGAAGATCTGTCGTCTGTGCTGTTGGGCCTCTCCTCATCCTCTAGGGGATTTGCGGCGACTATGGCTGTAAGTATAAGAAGGGGGGTCATTTTCATGAGGAGAGCTTCCATTGTCTGGATTTTCCTTACTGTAATCCCTTTGCAGCAAACCTGATCATTCTGGCATGGACATACAGACCCTGAGGCCTTTCGTTTTCCTCACGTGCAGTCTCATGGAGGCAGGCTCAGAGTGGAAGCCTCCTTCGTTTGATGGCAAATCATCCTTAGTAGGGGGCGCCCCTCCCCCCCTGGGGATGAGATCAGCTATGGCTTGGATTAAGATGTCTGATGTGGATAAAGAATTACTCTCGCCTTCAGAGGATTGTGAGGAGACTGAGGTTATTTGCCTGTTCCAGGAGTAGGAACTAGAGGGGTTGATCCCAGGGTCTTGTTCACTTCGAGCTTGACAGAGGCTCCAGTCACGGAGCAGGAACCCAAAAGGTATCTGTTCCTGCAAGGGGTTCTTAAGGCCACTACTCTCTTCCTGGAGGTGCCCAAGGGCCTGTTCCGGCCAGAATGGGATTTCCCTAACTCCCTGCCTAAGGGAGTATAAGAAAATGCGCTCACACCTGGAGAAAGGAGTGCATTGTGTGGTTATTTCCGAAGTGGATGCGCAGGTCACAGCAGTTACCAGATGGGCTATCATTCCGTGGAAGGCAGATTGGCCTTAAAGGATACTTTGCACTGAAAGGTGGATTTGTGTTGAAGAACCAATTCTCCAGGAACAAGCAGGAAGTCAGTCCTCACTTATGGGTGATATCGGCACTGTCGGAGTCCGCGCGGAGCAATTCCCCAGCTTTCAAAGATTGTTGCCACGCATGTGTGTGGTCCTCTTTCGCCCAAGGGTGCCATCTTGCTTAGTCTCCCTTTCTCTGCGGAGCCCTTTGGACGCACATCCTCGTCCCTCGGAAAAGTGTTTTGTTTTTCGGCCTATAGGCCTACCTCTTTTGCGGCTGCACCAGTCCTCTACCCGTCCTTCCTCTGCTCTCTTTTTAGAGCCATTAGGGGATGTTTTTCTTTGTTTTTTGCCTTTAACGGGCTTCGCACCCTTTTTTCCTCCAACCGCTTGCTGCGTGGGTCTTCGACCTCGCGGGGGCCATTTTTGCCCCTATGGCCACCGGATTAAAAAAATACGATAGATGCTTTAAGAACATGTCGCTTCCGGACACCCATGACTGTTGCCTGCAGTGTCTCGGGGCTGACTATGATCCAGAGCTCTATTCGCTTTGTAAGAAAATGTCCTCCAAAGCCCTGCTCAGTCGCAAGCAGAAGTCTGAAGACAATTTCAGAAAGGCTGCCTCGGAGTCCCCGGTGGCGCCCTCGGTCATTTCTCCTCCGGTGGGATCCCCCATCTCGGCCCCACGCTCTCGGCACTCTGACCAAGGGTCCCCTGAAGTGGAGCTGCGCAAGAAGTAGAAGGCCTCGAAGTCGCTGTTGGGGGCTCCTGACAAGCGAGAGCGCTCACGTGCTCGGTCATTTAGCCCCCTTCGGACAAGAAGTAGCCCCGCAAGGTACCTCGTACATATACGGAGGCCTCCAGCAATGGTGCCCGGTCTCCTGAGGGCAGTCCCAATGAGGACCCCCTCTCCTCCTTGACGCCTGATCCGGTGACCCCTGGGATCAGCGTGGCAGGGCCCCACTCCTGCATGGGAGTCCCGCATGCTGGCACTATAACGCAGCGTTTCTGCATTCATCGCTTCCCAGCAGGCGCTCACAGCCAGCTTCGCTGACTCACACCTAGAGACCGAGGTTCCCTCGCGTGGGACGCCGAAAACCATCCAGGAAACCCCCTGAGAGCCACTTGCCTCATAGGGGTCCTCGAGGTCGGTCTCGCTCGCCTTCCCGTATCTCGGGGGCGAGATCCTCCAGGGCCTCCAGCTCCAAGCGGGCCTTGGCCATTGGACAGGGCAGCCATCCCGGTTTGGATTCCTCATCTGACTTCTCTGACTGGGAGTCTGATGGGGATACCTCCCCGGAAAGCCGTGCCCATTGGGATCTTCCGTTGGACCCCTCCCCGCCTGCGTTTCTTCGGCACTCACCACCCGAGGACACCACCTTCCTGGTGTTCATTCGGGATATGGCACAGGCACTCAACCTGGCCACCCAGGCTGAGGAGGACCCTCGAGCTGAAGAGCTTGACATCCTTCAGTATGAGTCCCCAGCTAGGGAGTCTCTTACTGTCCCGTTTCCTCCCATCCTATCCAGGCTGCTGCTCTGCATGTGGGAGGCGCCTGCCTCATTTCCCATCGTGAGTAAGCGCCTCGACACCATGTACAAGGTCCAGTGTGGCCCTGGGTTCAGGAAAACCCAACTCCCCCACACTTCCGTTGTGGTGGAGTCAGCCATGAGAAGGCAAAAGAGTCCGAAGTCACACTCATCAGTCCCCCTGGACCCAGGAGTGGAGAGCCCTCGACCGCAAGGCCTACCAGGGGTCCATGCTCTCCTGCCGTATTCAGGCATACCAGTTATACATGGGCATGTCCTTGCGTGACTTGGCCAAGGAGCTCGGAGGTTTCTCTGCGGGCCTTGAGGGTGAACCCCTCAATAAGTTCAGTACCCTGCTTAGGTGTCGTGGACTGCTCAACGTACCTCTCCCGTGTCGCCTACGATGGTTTCGCGTCCTCGGCTAGAGTGGCGGCCATGGGCATCGGGACCCATCGTCAGGCATGGCTCTAATCCTCAGATTTGGAGCAGTGGGTACAGGAGAAGCTCCTCGACGTATCCTGCCTCGGTGAGCAGCTCTTTGGCAAACTGATGGACAACAAGGCCAAGGAGATAGAGAATGGAGTTTATCACCTGAACCCGTCTCTCGTGCAAGACCTCCACCCTCTCTCGAAAGACACAAATAACCAAAAAGCCTTTCTTTCCGAGGAAGGTCCTGCCCTACCATGGCTATCCACCGTACCCACCTACTCCCACACCGACCACTGCGGCGTAGGAAGCCCGGCCAGAGTCACTGCAAGCCAAAAGGTCCCATGGCCAAACCCCGGCACCGCCTCAACCCTCACAGGGGTTTTGACGCCAGCAGCATAGCCTCTCGCCCCCCAGCATCTCGGCAGCCGATGGGGGGATGCCTGTCGTCCTTTGCCCCTCAATGGGCATCCATCACTTCGGACACCTGGATCCTCCGGGTAATCCGGGACTGCTATTGCCTCCACCCACCTAGACAGGCTTACCTCTCCCTTCTCCCTGGCGGAGCCTCCTCGACTCCCCGTGCATCAGGTCATCCTGCAGCAGGAATTAATCAACCTTCTTGCCCAATGGGCGGTCGAGAGGGTCCCGTCGCACCTCCGAGGTCGGGGATTCTATTCCTGTTACTTCCTTGTCCCGAAGACGACGGGAGGGCCAGCAGCCCATCCTCGGCCTCCGAAAGCTAAACAAGTTCTTGGTGCGGGAGAAGTTCAAGATGTTATCCCTTGGCATTCTGCTGCCCTTCCTCCAGCAGAGTGACTGGCTATGCTCCTTGGATCTTAAAAAAATGTTTACGCCCGCATTTTGATTCACCACCAGCACCGAGAGTACCTGCGCTTCAGGGTGCGGGGAGAGCACTTCCAATACAGGGTGCTTCCCTTCGGCCTCACGTCCACCCTGCGGGTCTTCGCAAAGTGCCTCTCCACGGTCGCCGCCGCCTCCCTCAGGCGTATTGGTCTTCCCCTACCTTGATGACTGACTCGTCATGGGATCCTCAGTCGAGGAAACCCGCCTGGCAGCGTCGCGCATGATCCTCCTGCTGGAGTGCCTGGGTTTCTTGGTCAACTATCCCAAGTCCCACCTCGAACCAGTGTAGGCCCTAGAATTCATCAGCACGCACCTCGATACTCCACGGGCGACCGCTTTTCTGCCAGCGGATCGTGCTGACTGCCTCCCAGCCCTGGCAGCCCAGGTCCAGAGTGCCCCTCGGGTTACAGCCCGAACTATGATGCGCCTCCTGGACCATATGGCCTCTACTGTCCATGTGGTTCCCCATGCCCACCTGCACATGCTGTCAGCTCAATGGTGCCTCAGCGCACAGTGGCACCCTTCCTTCGGCCACCTCAGGGACCATATAAAGGTCTCCCACAGCCTTTGCCTGTTCCTGAGTTGGTGGCAAAACCCCCGCAACCTCCTCCAGGAGTTGCCCTTTCAGACCCCGCCGCACGAGATAGTGCTGACAACGGATGCCTCCTTGCTGGTGTGGGGAGCCCACTGTGGTACATTGTGCATGCAGGGGCAATGGTCGCCCGAGGAGTCTCAACAGCAAATAAACTTGCTCGAGCTCCAGGTGGTTCGGTGGGCCCTGAGAGCCTTCGAGAATCACCTCGGGGGAGGTCATTGCTCGTGCAAACCGACAACCGCGTGGCGATGTTCTATATCAACAAGGAGGGGGTACCGGATCACACTCCCTCTGCCGGGAAGTGGTCCTCCTCTGCTCCTTCGCCTTCCGTCAGGGGAAGATCCTCAGGGTGTTCTGCTTCCCGGACCAGGAGAATGTCCTGGCGGACAAACTCAGCAGAATCCTTCGCCCTCATGAATGGCGACTGGATCTGCGGGTGGCCAGCTGGCTGTTTCATCGGTGGGGAACTCCGGCCATGGACCTATTTGCCAGCCTATTGAATTCACAGCTCCCCCGCTAATGCGGAAATGCCGCACCCAAGCAGGGTGGGCCCGGATGCCTTCCTCTTGAGCTGGTCCTCCGGCCTGCTCTATGCATTCCCTCCCACTCCTCTCATTGCGAGGACCCTCCACAAAGCTCAGCGGGACCAGGCATCAATGATCCTCCGTAGCTCCCTTGTGGCCTTGACAGCCCTGGTCCCCTCTTCTGCTCAGACTATCGACGGAGCCTCCAGTTTCCCTGGGCTGTGCTTCCGGCCTACTAACACAGGAGGAGGGACGGGTACTGCACCCGAACCTGGCCTCGTTATCCCTCACAGGCTGGCGACTCAACGGGTCTCCCTCACCCCGCTGAATCTCCTGAAGGAGGTCGAGGAGGTGGTCCTCATGTCGAGGAAGACTTCGACTAGGCAAGCTTACACCTTCAAGTGGCAACGCTTCTCGGTCTAGTGCTCCGGGCTCCAGATCGACCCATTCTCTTACCCCACTCGATGGGTCCTTCAGTACCTCCTCCATCTCTCGAGGGAGGGCAGGAAGTCGAACTCTGTCAGGGTGCATTTGAGCGCCATCTCAGCGAATCACCTCCCCATCGAGGGAAAGACCCTCTCAGGGCAGCCCTTGGTCTCCCGCTTCATGCAGTGTCTCTTGCTGTCCAAGCCGCTCATCTGGCCTCCCCCGGCGGAATGGGACCTGAACGTAGTGCTTATGCAGCTTATGCGTACACCCTTTGAGCCGATGGCGACGTGCTCGCTTCGGCATCTATCCTGGAAGGTGGTCTTCCTGGTGGTGCTGACCTCGGCCCGCCAAGTCAGTGAGCTCCAGGCTCTCATGGCTGATGCCCCTTACACTAGATTCTATAGGAATAGGGTGGTCCTCCGTACCCATCCCAAGTTCCTGCCAAAGATTGTTTCGGACTTCCATCTCAATCAGGAAATAGTCTTACCGACTTTCTTTCCGAGACCCCATGCTGACCAGGCATCGGCAGCTGTCCATGCTTGACTGCAAAAGGGCTCTCGCCTTCTATCTGCAGCACAACCAGGCCCATTGCAAGTCTGGCCGACTCTTTGTGACCTACAATCTCAATCGACTGGGGCAGGCAGTCACTAAATGCACCCCCTCTATTTGGGTGGCGGACTGCATCGCCTTGCCCACATGAAGGCTGGTGCCCCATCAGGTCATTGTGCATGGGGTCTGGGCCAAAGTGGCTTCAGTGGCCTCGCCGCGCTCCATGCCCCTGATGAACATCTTCTGGGCGGCGACTTGGTCTTCAGCGAACACCTTCGCTGGTCACTAACTGCCTGGAGAGGAGTCCTGTCAGAATAGTGCCTTCGGCCAGGCCGTACTCCATAATCTGTTCGGGGTATAAGCAACCCTGCCCTCCAACCCTTCTTCATTGCTACCAAGGGCTTCTCCCCAAAGACTTGGGCTCCATCAGGCATCGGCTTCTGCTCACGACCTTGCGGAGGCATTTTTTGGTTACAGGTTGGGTAGCCTGTAGCTGGGGAGTCCCATAAGTGAGGACTGACTTCCTGCTTCTTCCTGGAGAAAGCATATTTCCTCACCTGTAACAGGTGATCTCCAGGAACAAGCAGGAATGTAGTCATCACATATGGGTATCGTCGGTACTGATGGAGCCTGTGCGGGAACGCTCCCCAGCATCCAATTAGAAAGCTTTTGAGAGCATCCCACAGCGCCTGCGTGCTGCCTCTCTCCAGTTCTTCTTTTTCCGCGGAGCCAGCAGGTCGTGTTCCTGTCACAGCAGAAGAATTCTTTTTTATTTATTTCTTTTTTTGTGGTCGCGTCTGCCTTCCTCGACTCTTCACCGGTACCGCCGTTTTTTTTCTTCTTATTTCTGTCTTTAAAAAAACATATATATATATATATTCTACTTTTCTATTCTTCAGGTGCATGCGCCTTTCCTTACAAAGGAGAAACCTGCCTCAGGTTTCAAAAAGTGCACCAAGTGTGGCGGTACCATCTCCGTCACCGACACCCATGAATGGTGTCTAAAATGTTTAGGTCCTGACCACTCCATCACGGATTGTATGTCCTGCGCCATGATGTCTAAAAGAGGTCGGCATAACCGAGCTGCTAAGCTCAGTACCCTGTTTCCCTCTGATGTAGCTTCGGTGGAATTGATGTCTTCCAGGGCTGCTTCTTCCTCCCATGGATCTCAGGTAACTAAACATAAGTCCAACCGGTCCTCAAAGGGTAGATCTCCTTCTAAGCATCGAGATGCCTCTGGCGTTGCCCTTGAGGATTCTGCACCGGCAAAATTGCCCCAGCGGGAGGCTTCGGCTTCCAAAGCATTATCGGGGTTCTAGGATGTTCTCGAGGCTTCAACCTCGGCAGAACTACTGGTGCCATGCTCTGGGGTACCGGCGGTCTCCTCCAGTACCGACATCCAGGCATTGGCAGCGTTGATAGACCAGAGAGTCCTGGCTATTGAGCGCAGTCTGGCGGCTCTCCTTGCGGCATCGAGGCCCTCTGAACCGCGACAGACAATTCAGCCGGTATCGTTATCAGTACCAATAGCATCGGCATCGGTATCTGCTTTGCCGGTACCCAGTCATCCGATGCCCTCCGGTACCGATTACTCCCGGTACCGACTCGGGCATCGGGCTCTTCAAGAGCATGCGGACAAACGGTACTTTGAGTCCTCAGAGGAATCTGAGGATTCTGATAGTTCTGTCGATGCAGGAATGCTTCTCCCAGAGGAACCCTCCTCCCCCAAGCGCAGGATGTCTCCTCCAGAGGATATTTCCTTCCAGGATTTTATCAGGGAGGTGGCTCGGGGTCTATCTATTACTGTGGTCCCTAGAACAGAGCCAAGGGCCAAGGAGTTGGGAATTCTACAGTATCCCAAAACTCCTAAGAAGACACCTACCTCCTGTCCTGTTTCATCGGTAGCTGTTACCTGTTTCATCGGAGTTCCCCACCGATGAAACAGGTAACAGCTACCTTGCCCATTCATGAGATTTTATATTATCTCATATTAAGGATGTGGGAGACACCTCTTACCACCTCTCCTCATTCTGGCAGACTTGATACTATGTATCGAGTCCCTCCTGTCCTGGTTTCCAAAAGACTCAGCTTCCTCACCACTCTATTGTAGTGGAATCAGCTATGAGAAGGATCAAGAGTGCAAAGAGACATGCCTCTAATCCTCCAGGACGTGAGTGCAGAACCCTGGATGCTTTTGGACGTCAGGTCTTCCAAGCTTCCATGCTTTCTGCCAGGATCACATCCTATAGTCTCTACAAGGGAATGTTCCTGAAGGAGGTCACAGATGATTTAGAAGCTTTAAGTCCTATTCTTCCTGAGGATAGAAAACAGTATTTTCTCACTTTGGTCAAACATGCCCAAGATGTTTCTAAATTTTCCAACCGTACAGCCTTTGACTCTTTTGAGTGCATAAGCAGGACCTCTGCTATTGCCATAGGTGCATGTAGAATTGCTTGGCTCCAGGCATCTGATCTGGAGCTCTGGGTACAAGACAAATTGGGAAACATCCCTTGTACTGGTGAGAACCTGTTTGGTAGAGATTAGCAGGAAAAAGCCAATGAGATGGATGCTGAAAAATCCACCTTGGATAGATTATCCAAGTCCACTGCTGACCCTGCTAGAAAGAAATTGTTCAAGAAACCATTCTTTTCTAAGAAGAAAAGATTTTATCCTGCTTATGTTCAGCAGGGACGTTCTGCAGGTCAGCTTCCCAGGAAAGGTCAGCAACCACCCAAACAGAAGAAAGCAAAGACTGCTAGGCCTCAGCCTGCCCAGCAGGCTCAGCCTCCACAGGGCCTTTGACTCTCAACTAGAGAATTTAGCCTTCCTGGCTCTCGGGGGACCAGAGCCTTCCACCATTCCAGGAAGGTTATGTCATTTTGCCCCCAGATGGGGGCAGATAACAGCAGAGCATTGGACACTCTCCATCATAGAGGAGGGGTGCAAGCTTCATTTTTCAAGCATGCCCCCTCACACAATAGTAAAGCAGTTCAATTCTCCGACCTCTCTCATCAACCTGTTAGGTCAAGAGGTCGCTATCCTTCTTGCCCAAGGGGCAATAGAAGAGGTACCCATTCATCAGCAGGGTACAGGGTTCTATTCCCCTTATTTCCTTATACCAAAGAAAACAAGGAGAAATTCAAGATGATTTCTCTCGGATCTCTGCTGCCCTACCTTCAGAGTCAGGATTGGCTTTGTTCTCTAGATCTCAAGGATGCGTACACTCATGTCCTCATCCATCCAACCCACAGAAGGTTTCTTCGGTTCCTTTTTCAAGGAAAGCACTACCAAAACAGGCTGCTTCCTTTTGGCCTGGCCTCAGCTCCAAGGGTGTTCACGAAATGCATGGCTGTAGTAGCAGCATTTCTCCGCACTCTAGGGATATTCGTCTTCCCCTACTTAGACGACTGGCTCATTCGAGCCCCAACAGAGTCAGAGGCCAGGACTTCTCTATCCTGCACAATGCGTATCCTTCAGTAGTTAGGGCTAGTAATAAACATCCCAAAATCCAGTCTGACTCCCACTCAGTCTTTAGAGTTCATAGGAGCTTTGCTGGATACCAGAAAGGCAAGGGTCTATCTTCCCCAGGCCCGTTGCCTTCGCATGGTGCAGTTAGCTTCTCAAGCAGTGCAAAAGCCTCTTCTAACTGCTTGAGAAATGTTACAACTACTAGGCCACATGGCATCTACAGTGCATGTGGTTCCCTATGCTCGCCTCCATATGAGGGCAGCTCGGTGGACTTTATCCACCCAATGGACCCAGGCATCAGGATGCCTGTCAGACAAAATAGCAAACACAAGTCGCCTTATTTTGTCCCTCCAGTGGTGGAAGTCCACTCCAAACCTGTTGCTGGGGTCCCCTTTTCAACAACCCCTACCCCAAGCAACTCTCACAACAGATGCTTCTCCAGTGGGTTGGGGAGCTCATCTACAAGACCTCTCCACCCAAGGCACCTGGTCTCCACAGGAGAGCATCTACATATCAATCTCTTAGAGCTCAGAGCAATCTTCCTTGCTCTGCAAGTGTTCCACACCCTGCTCAGCTGCAAGACAGTCCTCATTCATACGGACAATCAAGTAGCCATGTTCTATGTGAACAAGCAGGGGGGAACAGGCTCTCTGTCGCTTTGCAACGAAGCTTTGCGACTATGGGCCCTCGCCAGAGAGCATCAGATTAATCTCCTGGCAGTGTATCTTCCAGGCATACAAAACTCTTGGGCAGACAGACTCAGTCAAGTTCTGCTTCCACACGAATGGTCTCTGCATGCAGACCAGGTAACCAAGATTTTTCAAATTTGGGGAACCCCGGACATAGACCTCTTTGCAAGTCCGTGGAATGCCAAACTTCCCCCTGTTCTGTTCCAGAATTCCGGCTCAGAAGGCTCAGACCAGGGACGCTTTCCTCCTTCATTGGGGTCATGACTTCCTGTATGCCTTTCCACCCATTCCCCTAATTCCCAGAACCCTGTTCAAGCTTCAGAGAGACAGAGGCCATATGATTCTCATAGCTCCACATTGGCCATGGCAGGTGTGGTGCCCTCTGCTTCTGCAGCTCTCTCAAGCTCCCTCCCTGGAGTTAAGGTCTGCTCCAGATCTCCTATCTCAGGAGGATGGAATGTTATGGCATCCCAATCCACAGTCTCTGCTTCTCAGGGCTTGGTTGCTGAAGGCCTAGATCGCCAGAATCTTAATCTTCCTCAGCAAGTAAAAGATACTCTTTGCTTCCAGGAAACCTTCCACAAGACGCTCTTATGCTTTTAAGTGGAAAAGGTTTACTATATGGTGTTCGCAGAAGGGTCTTAACCCCCTTGCAATACCTCTGGAATCACTGCTGGAGTATCTCCTTCATTTATCCAATGCAGGACTTAAAACTAACTCAGTAAGAGTCCATTTGAGTGCTATTGCAGCTTCCTTTAAGCCTCTAAATGGACAACCTATTTCCTCTCATCCTCTTATAGCAAGAATTTTGAGAGGCCTTCTAACTAAGCCTCTCATTAGGCCACCACTGGTGGCATAGGACTTAAACCTGGTTCTTGGGCAGCTCATGAAGCCACCTTTTGAACCTTTAGCTACTACCTCCTTGAAATTCCTTTCTTGGAAGGTTATCTTTCTCATTGCAATCACATCAGCACGCCGCATTAGTGAGTTGCAAGCGCTAGTAGCTGATCCACCTTATACAAGGTTCCATCATGACAGGGTAGTCCTTAGGACTCATCCACACTTTATGCCAAAGGTGGTCTCGCCTTTTCATCTAAACCAAGCGGTCTACCTACCTGTGTTTTTTCCAAGACCTCGTGCATCAAATGCAGAGAGGAATCTTCATACCTTGGACTGTAAAACAGCTTTAGCTTTTTACTTACATAGAACACAGCAACATAGATAGTCCTCTCAACTCTTTGTTTCTTTTTATCCTTCTCATTTGGGACTTCCAGTCTCCAAGAGGACACTGTCTAACTGGATTGCTCAGTGTATTTCCTTCGCCTATCAGAGTAAGAACCTTTCTCTGGAGGGCCATGTCACAGCTCACAATGTGAGAGCCATGGCAACCTCGATGGCTCATCTGCACTCTGTCTCTATCGACAATATCTGTCGAGCAGCCATTTGGGCCTCGGTTCATACCTTCACAGCCCATTACTGCTTGGACAAGGACTCCCGCCGGGATGCTTTGTTTGTTCAGGCTGTTCTCCAACACCTGTTCCATACCTAATCAGCTCCTACCCACCATCCCTGGTAGGATGCCAGAGATCCATGGAGGAAAGTGGAGCCCTATTCAGGGACACACAACTTCTGGGGTCTCTCCCTGGCACCTAAAGCTAGGGAGTCCCCATATGTGATGACTACATTCCTGCTTGTTCCTGGAGATAGCATAGTTACTCACCTGTAACAGGTGATCTCCGGGAACAGCAGGAATTTAGTCCTCACAATCCACCCACCTCCCCTAGGAGTTGTATCTCTCTATCTCTTTCCTTTCCCTCTCTCTCTCTTTGTCTCAGCTTTAAAACTCAACTGAAGAGAGGCAGTTGGGAAAGACGGGAAGGCAGCATGCAGGCGCTGTGGGATGCTCCCAAAAGCTTTCTAATCGGACGCTAGGGAGCGTTCCCACGCAGGCTCCGTCGGTACCGACGATACCCATATGTGAGGACTAAATTCCTGCTGTTCCCGGAGATCACCTGTTACAGGTGAGTGAGTATGCTTTCTCCAGGGACAGCAGGAATCAGTCCTCACTATCCTCCCACCTCCCCTGATGTGTTGCTGGATTTTTATCCTTCCCTTGCCATCTGCTTGGTAGGGCTTGAGCTAAGGGATCTGACTGAGTAAGATGGCACCCTTGGGCGGGAAGAGGACCACGCAGGAGTGGCAGCAATCCCAAAGGCTTTCTTTGAAAGCTTGGGAATTGCTCCGTGCTTGCTCCGTCGGTGTCAACGTCACCCATAAGTGAGGACCGATTCCTGCTGTCCCTGGAGAACATCTGTTACAGGTGAGTAAGTACGCTTTCACTGCAGCGGCTACTATTCAGTTGTGATATGCGCAGGCCTGACATATCAAGCCCTTCTCCAGTGGATTCGTTCTCTTCCGGATGTTTCTACCCCTCTTTTGGAGACTGCTGTGGCTTTCCTTTCTGATGCTATGTATGACCTGATAATTTTGGTAGCCAGGGATGGTGTTCTATGATGTCACAGCATTGGATTTGGCTCTGGCACTGGCCATCAGATATATCTTCCAAAGCCTGGTTGGCCCACCTGACACTTAATGGGAAACTGCTTTTGGAGCCGATTTGAAGAAGCTGGTGAAGGATCTGGATGAAACAAAATCTTATCTTCTGGAAGACAGGTCCAAGCAGCCTGTGAAGTCAGTCTTCCTGACTCCATCAACCAAGGGCACGCTGTCCGGATTCCCAGAGATCTAGGGACTCTATTCGTTACTGACCTAGAAAAAAACCCTTTCTTCTCCTCTGCTTCACAACTTCAAGCTCGTTCTCAGTCTTTTTTAGTGCGTGGGCCAGGGGACTCTTTCCCACATAGGGGAGGATTCTCTTGGGCTACACAGTGAAGATTTGTGGGCTTTTTCCCTGGTTCCTCTGATTAGTGGAAGGCTCTGCATGCACCCCAAATTCCTCCCAAAGGTGGCATCTCCTTTTTCACCTCAACCAAGAGGTTGTCCTCCCCACCTTCGTCCCGTGTCCTCACGCCAGCAGGGAGGAAGTAGTGCTTTCATTGCAAACAGACCTGTCCTTCTACTTACAGCAGACTCAGGCCCATTGCAAAGCTCCTCAGCTTTTCGTATCATATGACCCCAGTAGACTGGGGCGCCCCAAGGCTAAACAAACTCTGTACACTTGGGTGACGGACTGTATTGCCCTTTCCTGGGAGCGAGCTGATCTGTCCCTTGAGCACTGGATCACATCACATCGCATGAGGGCAATGGCTGCGTTGGTGGCCAACCTCCACTCAGTGCCTGTGACAGAGATCTGCAAGGCCCGCCACATTGTCTTCAGTTCATATGTTCACAGCTCACTACTGCATGGAGAGGGAGTCCTGCAGGGACAGTGTCTTTGGCCAGGCAGTACTCCATAGTATTCTTGGGGTGTAGACAACTTCTGCCCTCCGATCCTTCTATGTTCAGACTACGGGAGTGATAGTGCTGCTGGACGCTAGGGTCTTGCAGAGTCTCTCAGTGGGGCTCACCACCTGTAACTCACGGCTAACCGATTGGTCACTGTTGGTGCTGTCCTGATTCAGTCCTCGGCACCCTGGAGCTAGAGAGGTCCCATATATGAAGACTGACTTCCTGCTTGTTCATGTAGAAAGCGTAGTTACTCACCTGTAAAAGATTTTCTCCAAGATCAAGCAGGAAGTCAGTCCTCACATATGGGTGACATCGATGCCGATGGAGCCCCATGCGGAGCATTTCCCTAGCTTTCTAAGAAAGCCTTTGGGAATACACCACGCATGCGCGGTCCCCTTCCCACCCAAAGGTGCCATCTTGCTCAGTCTCTCTTTTTCCGTGGAGCCCATCGGACGACTGTCCTAGTTCACCCGGAAAAGTTGATGTTTTTTTCGAAGATTTCTTAGTCTTTTTCTCCGAGTTCAATGCCGGTTCCCCTTCCTGCCAGGTTCGGTACACCGGTATCGAGCCCGTTTTTCTTTTTTCAGTTTTTGCCTTTCGTGGCTGGCGTTCGCGCCCTTTTTTGTTTTTCCCTGGAAGGCCGGTCTTTTGACCTTGCGGGGGCCCTTTTTTCCCCGATGGCTTCCAGTGGTTTAAAGAAGTGTGATCGGTGCAAGAAACTGTCTCTCACCGACACACACGACTGCTGCCTTCGGTGCCTCGGCCCAGATCATGATCCCATGATCTGTGGCCCGTGTGGCAAAATGTCCACCAAATCACTTCGAAGCCGTCAGCACCAGAAGGAAACGATTTTTTCAGATTCTGCCTCCGGCCGGGCCTGGACCTCGTCTGAGGCCTCGACTCGACGTCTTGGGAGTCTGATCCCGAGTATTGCCGGGGTTCCTCGGACAGGGGGTCCCCCGACTGGGAACGCAAGAGAAAGAAACGTCTCGTGAGGGCGGCGTCGGAAGAGGTCCCTGGCTCCTCGAGGGCCAGGTCTAAGACCCCCGACCGCCGTCCCGGGCCTTTGGAGCAGGAGAAGCCGTCCAAAGTACCTCGTGTAGAGCCGGAGACCGTCGGTCGCGTAAGTCCTGTAGTCCTCATGGACTTTCTTCCGAGGGAGCCGACGTCGGGCCTGGCACCGCCGGGGCCCTAGTTGGTGGCTGCTGAGTCTCCTGAGCTTGGACTCAGGCTGACAGCCTTGGAGAGCAGATTGTCTACCTTCATGGAGCAGCAGTGGGTACTGATGGCCAGCCTCGCTGGTGCATCTGCCCCGACGTCGAAGTCGACCCCGGAGACCGAGCCAATACTCGAGACCATGAAGGCTCGAAGTCGTCCTCGGTCAAGGTCTCCCTCGACCTCCCGCTCGGAACCGAGGACGTCGACGCCGGTGCCTTCGGCTTTCGGGGCGGGTGCCACCGAGACCCGCGCGGTCGGAGCCCCTCGACTCCTCTTCGGAGGAGTCAGCATGGGAGACGGAGGATGAGGAGTCCCCCGACACCTTCCGGACTCGGTGCGTCCCTTCGGACTCACCGCAGTCCGAGCCCCGGAGTAGGTCCCCTCCGGAGGACACCCGGTTCTCGGAGTTCGTGCGGGACATGGCCAAGGCCTTGGCAATTCCCGCGGACCCCAAGGAGGAGCCTCGAGCCGAAGAGTTTGAGGCCCTCCAGTATGACTCTCCTCCAAAGGAGGCCTTTACTGTTCCAGTTCCTCCGATGCTGGAACGGTGGTTCTTCCGAATGTGGGAAGCACCTGCCTCGGCGCCGGTCTTGAGCAAGCGAGTCGATTCCATTTATTGACTCCGTAAGAGCCCTGGTTTCCAAAAGGCGCAGCTGCCGCACCATTCCATGGTGGTGGAATCGGCCATTCATCGTCTGAAGAGCCAGAAAATGCATTCCGCGGTGCCCCCCAGCAGGGAGGCCCGGAACCTGGATGCTTTCGGCAGAAAGTGCTTCCAGGGATCGATGCTTGCTTGTCATGTCCAGTCATACCAGCTGTATATGGGCATGTACCTCCGAGACCTGGCAAAGGAGCTTGCCGGGTTCTCTGTTGGCCTCTCCGGGGAACCTTTGCAGAGGTCCCAGTCTTTGTCTTCAGGAATCCGGGACTGTTCCAAGTTCATGTCCCGAGTGGCCTACGATGGCTTCGAGGCTTCGGCTCATGTGGCGGCAGCCGGCATCGGGGCCCGACGCCAGGCATGGCTGCAGTCATCGTACCTCGAGCCTTGGGTGCAGGACAAGTTGGTCGATGTCCCTTGCCGGGGTGAAAACCTTTTTGGCAAACCCATGGCTGAGAAGGTGGCTGAGCTCGAGACCGAGCACCTGACTAGGACAAGGCTGTCCAGAAAGACTTCTGCCCCTTCTCACAAGAAGAAGGGCTCAGGTAAAAAGTCCTTCTACCCGAGAGGTGTCTGCCTACAAACCTTTCCTTCAGTACCAGGCCTCCCCAGCTCCCCAACAGGGGTAGAAGGCCAAGGGGCAGGGACATGTGCCCCGTAGGCAGAAGACCCCCAAGCCTCCGGCTCCTGCTCACACTCAGGGTGGGGTTTTTTGACTCCCAAAGCATAGCCTCTCCATCTCTGCTGTCCCATCCCTGCACAGGAGGTCGACTAGCCCTGTTTGCCCACAGGTGGCCACCCATTACAGGAGACAATTGGGTCTTAAGCATAGTCCAAAAGGGCTATATGCTCCACTTCCAACAGTTGCTGCCTCATTGCTTCCCAGGAGAGCCTCCAAGGCCTCCTCTGCACACAGACCTCCTCCTTCGGGAACTTTAGGGTCTGCTGCTAGACAAGGCGGTGGAGCCTGTGCCTCCCCACCTACAAGGTCACGGTTTCTACTCCAGGTACTTCCTGGTACCAAAGAGAACCGGAGGACTCAGGCCTATTCTCGACCTCAGAAATCTCAACAAGTTCTTGGAGAAAGAAAAGTTCAAGATGCTTACTCTTGGAACACTTCTGCCCTACCTCCAGCAGGGAGATTGGCTATGCTCCTTAGATCTAAAGGATGCGTATACTCACATCCTCATCCATCCAGACCACAGAAAGTACCTCAGGTTCATTGTGGGAGGAAACCATTATCAGTACAGGGTACTGCCTTTTGGCCTCACCTCTGCCCCCAGAGTCTTTACAAAGTGCCTGGCAGTGGTGGCAGCCTACTTGAGGAATCAAGGTATCTTTGTCTTCCCCTACCTGGACGACTGGCTCATCAGGGGTCAGATGTGTCAGGAGGCCAGACAAGCCACCCTCCAAACTATCTCTCTCCTTCAAAACCTAGGGTTTGTCATAAACTTCACAAAGTCCACTTTGCTCCCCTCCCAGAACCTAGAGTTCATAGGGGCAAGGCTAGACTCTCTGCAAGCAAGGGCTTACTTGCCAGAGGACAAAGCACAAAGACTGATGGACTTGGCAAACCAGTTTCTCAGCATGCCACTGGTTTCCGCCAGACTCTGAGGCTTCTGGGCCACATGGCATCGACAGTGCATGTAACTCCAAATGCCCAACTCCACATGAGGCCTGCCCAGTGGTGCCTCAGATCCCAGTGGACACAGGCCACAGGAAGCCTCAGAGACAGAGTACGGGTGTCCAAACCATTCCTGAACTCCCTACGGTGGTGGCTGCACCCCCCCCCAACTTACTACAGGGGGTGCCTTTTCAGATACCTGTGTTCACATTAGTGTTAACCACCGATGCCTCCTTGCAAGGCTGGGGGCCACATTGTCTAGACAAGTGCACCCAGGGCCTGTGGTCTCCATGGGAGGCCACACAACAGATCAACCTCCTAGAACTCCGGGCTATTCGCTTAGCCCTCAAAACCTTCTCTCGAACCCTGGCTCACCAGTCTGTCTTAGTACAGACAGACAACCAAGTAGCCATGTTCTATGTGAACAAGCAGGGCGGCACTGGGTCCAGGCTCCTGTGTCAGTAGGCACAGGCCCTTTGTTTGCGCTCCGGCACAACATGTTTCTGAAGGCTGTTTATCTCCCTGGCCAGAAGAACTTCCTTATTATTGATAACAAATTAAATTATCGTCACTTTTCAGAGCTTTATGCTACCCAGCTACTCAATTCAATTCAAGCTCCACTATTCACCATTAATCACATTGACTAACTTCATATAAATGGTAGCGATCAGGTCTCAGAGTAGACTAATCACTGGATCTGCTTAATGGATGCAGTGAAAAACATCTTTAACACATCAATGACCTGTATAATATCGCTAGAGTTACTCTTTTTTTCTTTTTTTACGTTTTTTTCTCTTATTTCTTATTCGTCCATACTTTGATCTAGCTGCCTTTGACTGCAAATAAGCTTCAAATAAATGAAGATACAAAAGATCATCCGATGAAGAAAAAATGGTAACTATGAAAATACTTAGCTTTACATGAAGTGCCTCTTTTTACAGGGATTTCTCATATCCACAAATCAGAGGCTTACTCGAAAAACAAGACTCGTGTTCTCCAACTGTTTTCCCCATCAATGCTGTAGAAAGGTTCTTTAACTTAGTTAATAATTCATCTGTTTCATGTTGTAACATGTCTACACTTTGTTTTGTTGTGTCCACTATAAGGACCATTAAGTCCAGTGAACATTTATTGAGAATTGAAGACGTTTTTCACTGCATTAAGCAGATCCAGTGATTAGTCTACTCTGAGACCTGATCGCTACCATTTATATGAAGTTAGTCAATGTGATTAATGGTGAATAGTGGAGCTTGAATTGAATTGAGTAGCAGGAGAACTTCCTGGCAGACAGGTTGAGCAGAGTTCTGCAGCCCCACGAATGGCAACTGCATCCATTAGTGGTTCAGAAAAATTTCCTGAAATGGGGACTTCCATCCATAGATCTCTTTGCCAGTCCCCTGAACCGGCAGCTGCCCAGGTTCTGCTCCAGGCAACCGCATCCCATGAGGTTGGCTGCAGATGCCTTCCTGATTTCCTGGTCCCAGGGCCTCCTGTATGCGTTTCCTCCCACGCCTCTGGTGGCCTGAATCTTATTCAAGATTCTAAGGGAGAAGGCCTCGGTACTTCTGGTAGCCCCCAGGTGGCCAAGGCAGCCTTGGTTTCCACTTCTGCTTCAACTGGCAGTGGACACCCCACTACCTCTGGGGGTGCAACCCGATCTTCTCTCTCTCAGGATCAGGGTTCCCTTCTGCACCCCAACCTCAAATCTCTCAATTTGATGGCCTGGAGTCTGCAAGGGTAGTGTTGGTTCCCTGGGGCCTGCCTCAGGAAGTTGAGGAGGTGGTCTTGGCCTCTAGAAAGCAATCCACCAGGAAAACCTATGCCCTGAAATGGAGAAGGTTCTCTTTGTGGTGTCGTCAGCGCACAGCAGATCCTTTCCCCTGCTGCATTTATCCAATTGGCCTCAAGTCCAGTTCTGTTCGGGTCCACCTCTCAGCTCTAGCAGCTCACCATTCACTGGTGGATGGACACTCTTTGTCGGTTCACCCCTTGGTGTCCTGGTTCCTCAGAGGTTTGCTCTTGCTCAAGCCTCCTATCCGTCCTGCAGCCCCTGAGTGGGAGTTGAATGTGGTCTTGCAGCAACTGACTCGCCCACCTTTTGAGCCGATGGCTACATGTCCTCTCCGCTTCCTTTCTTGGAAGACTCTCTTCTTGGTAGCCCTGACCTCGGCCAGGCGAGTGAGTGAGCTTCAAACCTTGGTCTGTGACAGGCCCTACACTCGCTTCTATAGGAACAGGGTAGTCCTTAGGACTCATCCTAAGTTCCTTCCTAAAGTTGTCTCCTCTTTCCACCTCAACCAGGAGGTGGTTCTTCCGACATTCTTCCCTAGGCTGAGGCAGTCCTGCATACCCTGGACTGTAGAAGGGCCTTATCCTTCTACATTGACCGTACTCAGGGGCATAGAAGGGCTACTCAGCTCTTCGTGTCTTTTGACCCTAATAATTTGGGGTTACCTGTGTCCAAGCGTACCTTGTCCATCTGGGTGGCTGACTGTATCACCTGGGCTTACAGGGCAGCTGACCTTCCTTTGCAGGGTCGAGTCACGGCTCACCGTGTCAGGGCAGTGGCTGCCTCAGTAGCTCATCTCCGCTCTGTACCGTTGGCAGACATCTGCAGGGCTGCAACTTGGTCCTCAAGCCAGACTTTTGCAACCCATTACTGCATGGAGAGAGAGTCCTGTAGGGACAGTGCTTTTGGTCAGGCAGTACTCCGGAATCTCTTTGAGGTTTAGGCAACTCCTGTCCTGCCCTCTGGTTGGGCTACCGGTGGGGATATGTTTCAGTGAAAGCCTTTCTCTGATGCTGCGGCTAGAAGGAGTTCTCTTTTTCAGCCTGGGTTCCTGGTAGCCCAGAGCTTAGGGAGTCACCCATATGTGAGGACTGACTTCCTGCTTGGTCCTGGAGAAAGAGTAGTTACTTACCTGTAACAGGTGTTCTCCAGGAGCAGCAGGAATTAGTCCTCACAACCCTCCCTCCTCCCCTGGGAGTTGCAGTTGTACGTAGTGCATTTTTACATTTTTACGTGCTGTCTTTTAGCTATGTCATCAGACTGAGCAAGATGGCATCTTTGGGCGGGAAGGGGACCGCGCATGCGTGGTGTATTCCCAAAGGCTTTCTTAGAAAGCTGGGGAAATGCTCCGCATGGGGCTGC
The DNA here is from genome assembly GCA_033557465.1 of Ichthyophis bannanicus. Lineage (NCBI taxonomy): Eukaryota > Metazoa > Chordata > Amphibia > Gymnophiona > Ichthyophiidae > Ichthyophis > Ichthyophis bannanicus. The sequence continues at coordinate 141,523,335 of CM066040.1, forward strand.
ATCGGCATTGACGTCACCCATATGTGAGGACTGATTCCTGCTGCTCCTGGAGAACACCTGTTACAGGTGAGTAACTACTCTTTCTCCATGGACTACAGGATTGCGTCAGCCACACCTGGTGATGTCCTCCGGCAGCGCCAAGGTCGGAAGTGCTCTCCAGAGCTCAGATTTCTGAGCGTGCTCAGGTAGCCCACCTCCCGGGCCGCCCCTAGCCTGGCCATTTTGTTTCCTTCCGCCTTGCCAGCAAGACGGACCCTGCTCTCCCTCTTCATCAAGAACATCAGACTACTTACCACGATGCCCAAACTGGGATTTAAAAAATGCAACTGCGGTAAGAAGATGAGCAGCACTGACTTACATGAGTTGTGTGCGCGCTGCTTGGGACCGGCACACAACGTGGAAGATTGCCCCCATTGCTCCAGAATGTCCCCGAGGGCCTGGAAGTCCAGAGGGCATGCTCTACAGGATTACCTGGCCACCAAGAGCAACACTGGCACTGCTGATCCTTCGGCCTCGAAAAGCAACGCCGTCTCCACGGCTCTCCCTATGGCCTCCTCACATGCTGCTGCTACGGCCCGGGGTGTGCCCAACAGGGCCTCCACCCCCTGCCTAGCTTTGGATGCCTCCCCGATGCCTCTGACGGCCCCGGCGATGGCTCCTACCACCAAAGACGCTAACAGGCTCCCCACATCTATGGGGTCTGAGCTCCTCTCTTCTTCCAGCCATGCGGTTGCTCCCGGCCATGCCGCTCTGCAAGATGGCGCTGTGGGTAAGTCCAGCTCCTCCCACCATCCTCCGATTCACCGAGACCCCTTCTGCCCGGGAAACAGTCACGGCACTGGCTATCCTAGCTCCGCCCAGGCTCCGCGTCATCACCCTTCGACTCCAGGAAGCCCATTCAGCGCTGAAGTCGGCACTGAAGTACACCGGGCCCCTTGGCGCAGTACTCACAAGCGGAAAAGAAGTAGGACCCGGGCAGACAGCGAGGCTTCCCGATGCGGCAGTCACCGGGGCACAACCAAAAGAAAACATGCAAGAGAGCGCTCCTGCAGCAGCAGTGCTTCCGGCTCCAGCTATAGGCATCGCAGGAGGCACAGCTCAAAGCGTCATGCATCCAGACACCACAGATCGCACAGGAGCTCTTCCAACTCTCCCTACCGCAACAGATCTTGCAGCCATGCCTCTGACCCGGCAAACTCCTCAGCTATCCTACAGCTGCTCACGCAGCTTGTACAGCAAACAGCACCACCACCTGCTACTGCTACAGCTCAGCAAACTTCAGCGATCCCGAACTCGGGGGCCCCACCACCAGCAACACGGTTTTCAGAACCCGCCAAACATCACTCGCCTCCGCTACTGTCTCTGGAAGTTCCCTCCCCAGATAGCACCGTGGAGGAGCAAGACATTGAAGCTGCAGTCGTGGGTTCTGCGTCCAACGATCTGACTGCTTCAGACAGGCATTCTCCTGAACCTGAAGGGCCTCCGCCCCCCCTCCCCCCCTGGAGGACCTGACGTACCCGAAATTCCTCAATAAAGTAGCCACCACCTTGGTCCTGACCTCACCCAACGCCTCGGAGGAACCAGAGCCGGAGGTCTTGAAATACCTCACTGTCCCCAAAACACCATTCGCGTTGCTTCTGCACCGCAAACTACGGGATACCCACTTGAGAATTTGGTTGACCCCTGCATCTGACCGCGCAACCTCCAGGAGGCTAGACTCCAAGTATCAAATTCAACCAAGTGGCCATGTTTTACATCAACAAATAAGGGGGCACCCGGTCACGCTACCTCTGGTCACTGGCCTTGAGGAACAGGTGCTGGCTGCGCGCCTCTTATCTTCCTGGGGACATGAACATCCTGGCAGACAAACTGAGCAGGCAGTTGCAGCCCCACGAATGGACTCTCCTCCCAGAGGTCACCAACACCCTCTTCCAGCGGTGGGGAGCTCCGGACATCAACCTCTTTGCCACAGAGCAGAATGCCAAGTGCCCCCTGTTCTGCTCGAGGCACCCGTCGGACAGGAGATTATTGGGGGATGCATTCGACGTGTGCTGGGGGGAGTGGTCTCTGGTGTATGCCTTCCCCCCGACCCCCCCCCTCATTCCTGCGACACTACAGCGCATTATCCAGAACAAAGCACACGCTATCCTCGTAGTCCCCCACTGGCCGCAGCAGATGTGGTTCACGCTCCTGCGGCGCCTGGTGCACGAGGGCCCACTACGCCTGCCGCTCAGGCCAAACCTAACGCAGAACGCGGGCTACACGAGACACCCCAACCTCAAAGCCCTCACGCTCACTGCCTGGAGGTTGAGCGGCTGAAACTTTACACCCTCCTCTTGCCTCCGGAGGTACAGGACGTGGTCCTTGCGGCCAGAAGACTGTCCACCAGAAAGTCCTATGGCCTCAAATGGAAGAGGTTCAGCATCTGGTGCACTGCATGCGGGCTAGACCTAACGTCGTGCCCAGTCACCAGCGTCCTGCAGTACCCGAGTTCCCTCTCCAACCTTGGTCTTCAGACACAATCCATCCAAGTTCACCTCTCCGCCATCGCAACTTTCCACGACCCAGCAGACGGGGCAAACTCCATTGCAAAGCTGCCTCTGACAGCGTGCTTCATGAAAGGATTGACAAACCTGAAGCCTCCGATCAGGGCCCCAGTACCGCCATGGGACCTCAGCGTGGTCCTCCATCGCCTAACCCAGGCCCCCTTCGAACTGCTCCAGACCGCAGACATGAAGTATGTCTCCTGGAAAACGCTATTCTTGGTGGCCATCACATCTGCCAGGAGAATCAGCAAGCTGCAAGTGCTGTTCGCACACCCGCCATACACGCAGCTCCATCATGATCATGCTTCCCTATGGACCAACCCCAGTTCGTACCCAAGGTACCATCTGCGTTTCATGTCAATCAGTCCATCGAGTTACCCTCCTTTTTTCCGGAGCCACACCATTCGGATGAGGAGCGCCGCCTGCACACCTTGGACTATCTCCGTGCCCTCCAGATCTACCTTGGCAGGACTCTACCTGCCCGGAAAGGCGAACAGCTGTTTGTTTCCTTTGACCCCAACAGGCCTGGTAGGCCTGTCACGAAAAGGACCCTTTCCCACTGGGTTGCCTCCCGCGTCTCCTACTGCCTCGACCCAGCCGGAACTCAGTCACAGCCAAGGGTGGGGCCTCACCGGCTGAGAGCGTTGGCCACCTCCATAGCCAACCTGCGCTCGGTCCCCCTGACCGACATCTGCAAAGCAGCCACATGGTCCTCTCCACATACGTTCCAGAAACACTACTTCCTCAACCTCAGTTCTCAGGAGGACTGCGCCACTGCTTCGGAGACACCATTGGCTACACCGCCACAGCCGGCACTGACAGAAAGGACATAAACAAACTTAAACCGGTACTCCGTACCCCGGGGCATAGCTGCTATGTTTGCACCAGGCACTGTCACTTCACTGTTGCACCTTATACTTATGTTGCACCTTGTTCTTATGTCGCATCTCACTTGCACCTTGTTTTAGGTTGCACCTTGTTCTTTGCTGCACCTACTGTTTGCACTGTATTTGCACTGTATCGCACTGTTCCTCAGTAAATGCATTCCCTTACTCACGCCTCAGTAGCCTTCTGTTCACGCCTCCCTCCTCCACCTCAGCACGTGTCCGTGCAGCTAGGGAGGCACCAGGTGTGGCTGACGCAATCCTGCAGTCCATGGAGAAAGCGAGGTTACTTGCCTGTAACGGGGGTTCTCCGTGGACAGCAGGATAAGTCAGCCACACATTCCCGCCTGCCTCCCCTGAAGGAGGTCTGCCTGAAGAGCCGCTCCCTAGCCGGGAAATCTAGCTGGGAACACAACTGACCAGGCTAGGGGCGGACCCGGGAGGTGGGCTACCTGAGCACGCTCAGAAATCTGAGCTCTGGAGAGCATTTCAGACCTTGGCGCCGCCTGGAGGACGTCACCAGGTGTGGCTGACTAATCCTGCTGTCCACGGAGAACCCCCGATCTCCAAGAACAAGCAGGAATGTAGTCTTCACATATGGGTATCGTCGGTACCAACGGAGCCTGTGCGGGAACGCTCCCCAGCGTCCAATTAGAAAGCTTTTGGGAGCATCCCACAGCGCCTGCGTGCTGCCTTCCCGCCTTTCCCAACTGCGTCTCTCCAGTTCTTCATTTTCCGCGGAGCCAGCAGGTTGTCGTTCCTGTCACCGCAGAAAATTTTCCTATTCTCCTTTTTTGTGGCACATCTGCCTTCCCTCGACGCTACACCGGTACCGCCAGTTCTTTCTTTTTTTTTCTTTTTTTAAAAAAAAAAAATCTAATACTTTTTTTTCCAAACTTTTTCTTCAGTTACACGCACCATTTTGGTACTTTGAATCCTCGGAGGAGTCTGAGGATTCTGACAGCTTGGTCGGTACCGGAGTACTTCTCCCGGAGGAGCCTTCCCCTCCTAAACGTAGGATGTCTCCTCCAAAGGATATATCCTTTTAGGATTTTATCAGAGAGGTGGCTCGAGGTCTTTCCATTACAGTGGCTCCTGAAACAGAGCCCAAAGCAAAGGAGTTGGAGATTCTACAATATCCCAAGGCTCCTAAAAAGGCAGCTACTTTGCCTATTCATGAGATCTTACATGATCTCATGTTAAGAATGTGGGAAACACCTCTTACCACCTCTCCTCACTCTCGTAGACTGGATATCATGTATCGAGTGCCTCTTTGTCCTGACTTCCAGAATTCTCAGCTTCCTCACCACTCCATTGTAGTGGAATCATCTATGAGATGGATCAGAAGTGCAAAGAGGCATTCCTCTAATCCTCCAGGACGTGAGTGTAGAACTTTGGATGCCTTTGGACGTCGTACTTTCCAGGCTTCCATGCTTTCTGCCAGGATCAGTTCCTATATTTTATATATGGGAATGTTCCTTAAGGAAGTCAAAGGAGATTTGGAGCTTTTGAGCCCTCTCCTTCCTGATGATAAGAGGCAGGATTTTCTCACACTGGTTAAACATGCCCAGGATGTTTCTAAGTTTGTCAATCATGCAGCTTTTGACTGTTTTGAGTGTATAAGCAGAACCTCTGCCATTGCCATAGGTGCACGTAGGATTGCCTGGCTCCAGGCATCTGACTTGGAGCTCTGGGTGCAGGACAAACTGGGCAATATACCTTGTACAGGTGAGAATCTCTTCGGCAAAAATTGGCAAGAGAAAGCCAATGAACTGGATGCTGATAACTCCACTTTGGATAGATTATCCAAAGCTACAGCTGATCCTGCAAAGAAGAAATCTTTCAAGAAACCATTCTTCTCCAAGAAGAGGTATTACCCCTCTTATACCGAGCAGGGACGTTCTGCAGGTCAGTCTGCCCGAAAGGGTCAGCAACCACCTAAACAAAGGAAAGCAAAGACTGCTAAGCCTCAACTGTCTCAGCAGTCTCAGCCTCCACAAGGCCTTTGACTTCCATCTAGAGAACATAGCCTTCCTGGCCCTCAACGGAACAGAGCCTTTCACCATTCCAGGAAGGTTGTGTCATTTTGCCCCCAGATGGGGGCAGATAACAGCAGAACACTGGACTCTCTCCATTATAAAAGAGGGGTACAAGCTTCACTTTCTTTGCATGCCCCCTCCTACAATGGTAAGACAGTTCAATTCTCAGACCTCTCTCAACAACCTGTTACATCAAGAGGTCACTATACTTCTTGCCCAAGGGGCAATAGAAGAGGTACCCATTCCTCAACAGGATACAGGGTTTTACTCCCCCTATTTCCTTATCCCAAAGAAAACAGGGGGACACAGACCTATTTTAGACCTCAGAAAATTGAACAAATTCCTGTTCAAAGAGAAATTCAAGATGATTTCTCTGGGAACTCTGCTGCCATACCTTCAGAGTCAGGATTGGCTTTGTTCTCTAGATCTCAAGGATGTGTACACTCATGTTCTCATCCATCCAACTCACAGAAGATTCCTTTGGTTCCTTTTTCAGGGAAAGCACTACCAATACAGGGTGCTTCCTTTTGGCCTGGCCTCAGCACCAAGAGTGTTCATGAAGTGCATGGCTGTGGTAGCAGCATTCCTTCGCACTCTAGGAATATTCGTCTTCCCCTACTTAGATGACTGGCTCATTCAAGCCCCATCAGAGTCAGAGGCCAGGATTTCTCGATCTTGCACAATGCGTATCCTTCAGTATTTGGGTCTGGTCATAAACATCCCAAAATCCAGCCTAACTCCCACTCAATCTCTAGAGTTTATAGGAGCTTTGCTGGATACCAGAAAAGCAAGGGCCTATCTTCCACAGCCCCGCTGCCTTCGCATTGTGCAGTTAGCCTCCCAGGCAGTGTTAAAAACTCATCTCACTGCTCGGGAAATGTTACAACTACTAGGCCACATGGCATCTACCGTGCATGTGGTCCCTTATGCTCGCCTCCATATGAGAGCAGCACAATGGACTCTATCCACTCAGTGGTCTCAGGCATCAGGCTGCCTATCAGACAAAATAGCAAACACAAGTCGCCTTATTTTGTCTCTCCAATGGTGGCAATCAACCCAGAACCTGTTGGTAGGGTGCCCTTTCCAGCAGCTCCTACCCCAGGTCACACTAACAGATGCCTCACAGCTGGGTTGGGGAGCTCACCTGCAAGGTCTCTCTACCCAAGGCACCTGGACTCCACAGGAGACCCACTTACATATCAATCTCCTAGAACTCGGAGCAATCTTCTTTGCTCTTCGAGTGTTCCATACCCAGCTAAGCTACAAGACAGTCCTAATTCAGACAGACAATCAAGTAGCCATGTTCTATCTGAACAAGCAAGGAGGAACAGGCTCTCTGTCGCTTTGCAACAAAGCTTTGTGACTTTGGGCCCTCGCCAGAGAGCATCAAATTCATCTCCTTGCGGTGTATCTGCCAGGCATTCAAAACTCTTGGGCAGACAGACTCAGTCAAGTTCTGCTCCCACACGAATGGTCTCTCCATGCAGACCAGGTAGCAAAGATTTTTCAAATTTGGGGAACCCCAGACATAGACCTCTTTGCAAGTCCACTGAATGCTAAACTTCCCCGGTTCTGTTCCAGAATTCTGGCTTAGGGTTCTCAGGCCAGGGATACTTTCCTCCTCCATTGGGGTCAGGACTTCCTATATGCCTTTCACCCATTCCCCTAATTCCCAAAACCCTATTCAAGCTTCAGAGAGACAAGGGCCATATGATTCTCATAGCTCCACAATGGCCACGGCAAGTGTGGTACCCTCTGCTCCTACATCTCAGGCTCCATCTCTGGATCTCAGATCTGCTCCAGGTCTCCTGTCTCAGGAGGATGGGATGTTGTGGCATCCAAATCCCCACACTCTGCATCTCAGGGCCTGGTTGCTGAGAGCCTACACCTACATGGTCTTAACCTTTCTCAACAAGTAAGGGATGTCCTTTCTGCTTTCAGGAAACCTTCCACAAGACGCTCTTATGCTTTCAAGTGGAAAAGGTTTTCCATATGTTGTTCGCAGAAGGGTCTTGACCCCCTTTCAATACCTCTGGAATCATTACTGGAGTATCTCCATTTATCTAATGCAGGACTGAAGACTAACTCAGTAAGGGTCCATTTAAGTGCTATTTCAGCTTCTTTAAAGCCTTTAAATGGACATCCTATTTCCTCTCATCCTCTCATAGCGAGATTTATGAGGGGCCTTCTTCTAGCTAAGCTTCCCATTAGACCACCACCAGTGGCATGGGACCTGAATCTGGTTCTTGGCCAGCTCATGAAGCCGCCTTTTGAACCTTTAGCTACTACCTCCTTGAAATGCCTTTCCTGGAAAGTTATCTTTCTCATTGCAATCACATCAGCACGTCGCATCAGTGAATTGCAAGCATTGGTTGCTGATCCTCCTTATACGAGGTTCCATCATGATAAGGTAGTCCTTAGGACTCATCCACACTTTATGCCAAAGGTGGTCTCACCTTTTCATTTAAACCAAGCGGTTTATCTGCCTGTATTTTTTCCAAGGCCTCATGCTTCAAACGGAGAGCACTTGCCTTTTACTTACAAAGAACACAGCAACATAGAAAGTCCTCTCAACTCTTTGTTGCTTTTGATCCTTCTCATTTGGGACTTCCAGTCTCCAAGAGAACATTGTCCAATTGGATTGCACAATGTATTTCCTTTATCAGAGTAAGAGCCTTTCTCTGGAAGGCCATGTCACAGCTCACAATGTGAGGGCCATGGCAGCTTCAATGGCTCATCTACACTCTGTGTCTATTGACGACATCTGTCGAGCAGCTACTTGGGCCTTGGTTCATACCTTCACAGCTCATTACTGCTTGGACAAGGACTCCCGCCGGGATGCCTTGTTTGGTCAGGCTGTTCTACAACACCTGTTCCATACTTAATCAACTCCTACCCACCATTCCCGGTAGGATGCCAGAGATCCATGGGGGGGAAGTGGAGCCCTTTCACAAGGGCACACAACTTCTAGGGTCTCTCCCTGGCATCAGGAGCTAGGGAGTCCCCATATGTGAAGACTACATTCCTGCTTGTTCCTGGAGATAGCATAGTTACTCACCTGTAACAGGTGATCTCCGGGAACAGCAGGAATTTAGTCTTCACAACCCACCCACCTCCCCTAGGAGTTGTATCTCTCTTTTCTTTCCTTTCCCTCTCTCTCTCTCTTTGTCTCAGCTTTAAAACTCAACTGGAGAGAGGCAGTTGGGAAAGGCAGGAAGGCAGCACGCAGGTGCTGTGGGAAGCTCCCAAAAGCTTTCTAATTGGACGCTGGGGAGCGTTCCCGCGCAGGCTCCGTCGGTACCGACGATACCCATATGTGAAGACTAAATTGCTGCTGTTCCCGGAGATCACCTGTTACAGGTAACTATGCTTTACAGGTAAGTAACCTCGCTTTCTCCAGGGACAAGCAGGATCAATCCTTACAACCCTCTTTCCTCCCCTGGAAGTTGCCTCCCTACCTTGTTTTAGTTTTTACTACCGTCCTAGCTATGTCATCTGACTGAGCCAGTTGGCACCCTTGGGCGGGAAGAGAACCTCTCATGCATGGTGGTATGGCTTTCTTTGAAAGCTGGGGAAATGCTGCACGTGGGCTCAGTCAGCACAGACGTCACCCATATGTGAGGACTGATTCCTGCTGCCCTGGAAAACACTTGTAATAGGTGAGTAACTAACACTTTTTTTCCTCTTGACAGATGCACAATACTCCTTTGAAACACTGCTTCAATACACAACAGGAAGACAGCCTGAATAGATGACCTCGCATTATATGTATGCATAAATGGGTTTAAGAACTCAGTTCTTCAGTGGGACACTACTTTGGCCTCCAAGACTTCTAATTGCTGGCAGCACTTTCTTGGCATCACAGCACCCCTTTAGAAGTCCCAGGGTCCAATTGAACTCCTGAGGGGTGGGGTAGGGTTGTGAATGTGATAGGATCTTAGGTAAAGGCTTTGTGAGCCTGCCTTCATCAGAACTAGTCGATAGGCCATACAAAAAGCAGCAGTCTTGAACTGAGCCAAATGCTGGTTCAGTGTTGTCTGGAACATGTTTTAACCATATGATAAATATTTGTTTTCACATTAATCAAGGCATTGGGACTTAACACAATCATAAGAAATTCCAAGGGATAACAATTTTGCATTCTAGATTTATTTATTTATTTATTTAACAATTTTTATATACCGCCTTTTCATGTAATCAAGGCGGTTTACAATAACTTTAACTTTTACAAAGAACTTTCAAATTTAAACAATAATAGAGAACTTGCAATTCGTGACTTCGAAAGCATATATGAGTAAATTATTTGAACTGCCCTCCTATACCTCCCTTCATAACAGAATGATTTACAATGTTAAGTACAAATAGTAAAATCAAAATCAAATTAAAGTCAACAAATAAAATATAATAAAGCCAAATAAAATCAGAATCAAATATGTTTTGTTATTCCTGAGTGTAACTAGAGATTATTTGTCCTCAGTCATTCCTTTCTAGGGGGATTAGACTCTGAGTTGTATAAAGTTATTTTTTAAAGTTGCCCCAGAATTGTTAGGACATGTTTTGCATGCAATATCTATCACTTTTGTATCAGAGACCTACATACTGCTAGAGAAGATCAGCAAAGCAGCAACGGAGTTTTCATACCTTCTTTGGAGCACTTGTAGGTAGTCTAGTGGTCTTTGACCAGTGCATTTAGATGAAGAGCGATTCAAACTGCTCTGTTGCCTCTCCAAAGACTCAAGTGTTCCAGACTAGTATGAAGAATAGGAAGTTGATGTATTTTGAGAAATTCTTCCTCCTCCAAATTGGTTTAGAACAGTCCTCCTTATGTTTTCTTCTTGCTGCCTGTCAGCTGAAGTTGGATTGTCCGGTGTTCAGTTTTAGGGGCTGATGTAATAAAATGAGCTTGGCTGTTGGGCACAATTTTTTTGCTTCCATGGTTGCTATATATTAAACATTTGCACAGAAGTCAGCTGCGCAAAAATTTGGCAAAGTACACAGCTCATTTAAATGCCATGGTAATGAAGCTGTTAAGGGTAGATACCGAGAAGTACGCAAAGACCTAAAGGCAGAGTGCAGAGTTTTCTAATGCAGGGGCTAAAATATAAGGTTTAAGGAAAAGGTTAGTTTGTTTTTCTGCAGTCAGTGTTGGAGAGGATTTCATGCTTGTTTCTTCTCTTTACTGTAAGCAGGCAGGATCCACCAAGCTTTTTCTGGCTTCATTAAGGGGATGGGTCAAAAGAAAGACACGGATGAGGAACTGAGGGGGAGGTTTGCTGCAATGTAGAATAAAGCGTTGGACTGTTGACAATGCAACACAATAAAATGCATATTATAATTATAATAGTTTATGTAAACTCACTGTGTGAAAGAAAAGCCTCGCAATCTACTTCAAGTTGCACCTTGCCAGACAACATGGGCTGAGTTGCCAGGAGTCAGCATTCACTCGATGGCACACATTGCATTGCATGCACAGAATAGCCTTCTAGCACATACCCCTAATGTATGCAGTTCTTGTATGGAATTCTGCACTCAATACTCTAATTTTGCACTCAATACTCTAATTTTGATATTTTTTCTGTGGTTTTTGAATGATACTTAATTCAAAATACAATATGCTTTGTTTTTGCATAATTCAGACATTTTGACACAGAAGTTTGAATTTTGTTTACAGAATTCCAGCAGGAGTAAACTGTGCAAATACAATTTTTGCTATACCAACAAAATTTATCGGCACTCCGTGTTGTGTGGGCATACATCTGTGCATGTGCTGGAATGCTATTCTGCACATAAATATTGTTGGTATTGTATGTACAGAATAGCATTTCAGTACATGCATAGATGTATGCACAAATAACTCTGTGCCAATACAGATGTTTGTGTACAAAATGTAACTGCTGCTAGCACAGGCCCATGTGTGCATGCATTCAGTGCACTTTTCTGTGTTAGCACATAGTATGCAAATAAATTGTGTACAAAATATAGTTGGTTAATGCATTGGGGTGCAACAGGTTTTATTTTTCCTTTGTTTGCATTAGGAAACCATGTCCTGGGTGGGAATGCACTGTTCATATGCCATGTTACCGCATCAACCCCTTAATATGTAAAGCTTTGGAATTATCTAGTCAGTGTAATTGTGATAGAAAAACACGACTGTTTGGTCATATGGAACTGGCTATCTGTATGCCACTTGAAATGGGATGGTGAATGCTTGAGTTTGGTTGATGTAAAGTTAATTGAAAATTTCCATTAATGGTTTTTGTTTTCTTTGTTTCAAGTATGATAAAACTACTAAAGCAGTATATTCTGTGGAAAAGTCTGTGGACACACTGTTGGAACTTATGCATATATACAGAGGAAAGGCTGGTGATAAAGTTGAACATAAAGGTGGAAGCATATTCACAAAGACCTGCTGTTTGTTGGCTATCCTTGCACAAGACTCTAAAACAGCTTTGGTAAGTCTCCCATTTTTTTACAGCTTCCTTTTGCAGTCAGATGTGGTGGGGTCTTTTTGAGAGAATCTCACATTTTGTAGAGACAGAAATGAGCTCCTCCTAATATAAGTGAACATCGCATACCTTTTTCACAATTAGCCTATGGTCTCTCTTTGGCTCTCAAAGTCATTAAAAAATTGTGACTAAAGCTGCCAATACAGCTTGAGTAAAAACATATTCCGAATGAGCTAAATGAACTTAAAATGCCATTTATGTATGGTATTAATACATGCATAATAAATCAATTCACCAGTTTAGAAGCTGAAATGGAGAGCATGATGAATAACTGTTCAAGAGGGTCCGACCAATAGTCTATAATATAGACGTATGAGTTTGGAGAGAGACTTTTGCAGAGACTGAATAGGCTGAAACTCGGTGGTGGTTGAATTTATGCAAACTACTTTTGTAAATATGAAATGCACTATCTGCTTCATTACAATATTCCTGAGGCTCATCTTTTTGAACATTCATGGTCTCACACATATTTTTGGTTTTCTATAGGAAATGACAGCACAAACATTAAGACTCTTTAAGGCATAGTACTAATATGTTAGAGAGGAAACAAAAATTTATCACCCACAGTTCAGTCAGAACCCTGCTATGTTCTAAAATATTTACACAACCCAGCTTCTTAGAAAATAATAGGGGAAAAGGCAGCAACCAGATATGTATAGAAAATGTATTATGCTTTCCAGTAGTCTGAGCTGATGGGTACAGCTTCTCCGGGACTGAGTGACCAGCTGTCATGGTAAGTGCTTTGTCATTTCCCATTCAAGGGTTTTCTTCTGTATGCTTTTTATAGTCTCTTACCTATTGCAGACCAACTGATGATTGGGCAAGATCTGCAGCTGGAAAGATCAATATAATTTCCTAAAAGAAACAAAACAGTTAAGTTGAGGGGAGGCTTAAAGGAAATTTGTGGAAATGTGTGAAAGGATGGTAGATGCCTGGGATAACCTACCATAGCTGGCACAAATATATAGAGGACAGTGATAAAAATAAAGTTGAGAGAATGGGTAAAAATAGGCAGTTTGGTATTCAACTCACAGCCTTCAGTGGTTTCTTTAACTGACAGTTGCTGTGAACAAATTAAGCCAGGTATTCTATATTGTCCTGTTAGGCCAGTCCAGCAGAAATGGAGACGAAGAAAAATATCCAGAGGTTTCTTGTGACCTAATCCTGCAACCATATCTGAGGCAGCTAGGCATACTTCCTCATTATATCTCTCTCTAGCAGTGTTTGCAAGTAGAAACATAGAAATATGACAGAAAAAGACCACATGGCCTGTCTAGTCTGTCCTTCCATATCAACAACTACAACAGTCCCCTTTTTTCCTTTAGAGATCCTCTGTGTTTGTCCCATGCTTTTTTGAATTCAGATACTGTCCTCATCTCTACCACCTCCACTGGGAGACTATTCCACGGATCCACTACTCCTTCCGTAAAGAAATACTTCCACATATCACTCCTGAATCTATCCCCCTTCACCCTCATCCCATGTCCCCTCATTGCAGAACTTGCTTTCAATTGAAAGAGGCTCTCCCCCTGAACATTTATGCCACGGAGGTATTTAAACATCTCAATCATATCACCTCTATCCCACCTTTCCTCTAAGGTGTACATATTAAGATCCTCAAGTCTGTCCTCATATGCTTTATAATGAAGACCACTAACCATTTTAATAGCCAGCCTCTGTACTGACTCCATCCTGTTTATATCTTTTTAAAGGTGCGGTCTCCAGAATTGCACACTATACTCCAAATGAGGTCTCACCAAAGACTTATACAGAGGCACTATCACCTCCTTTTTTTCTGCTAGCCATTCCTCTCCGTATGCACCCAAGCATCCTAGCTTTTGCCGTCGCCTTTTCTACCTGTTTAGCTATTTTAAGATCATCAGGCACAACCACGCCTAGGTCCCGCTCTTCTTTAGTGGACCAAAGTACTTCACCCCCATACTATATTGTTCCCTTGGATTGCTGCAGCCCAAATGCATCACCTTACATTTTTTAACATTAAATCCCAGCTGCCAAATTCTAGACCATTCTTCAAGTTTAGCTAGATCCCTCCTCATGTTATCTACACCTTCCTGGGTGTCTACTCTATTGTAGATTTTGGTATCATCTGCAAAGAGGCAAACCTTACCCGACAGCCCTACCGCTATATCACTAACAAAGATGTTAAAAAGAATCTGACCAAGGACAGATCCCTGGGGCACACCACTGGTAACATCCTTCTCCTCAGAGTGAGCTCCATTTACCTGTACTCTTTGTCGCCTCCCACACAGCCAATTTCTAACCCAAGCAGTATCTTTAGGGTCCATCCCTAGGGTGCTCAGTTTGTTTATAAGTTGCCTGTGAGGAACGGTGTCAAAGGCTTTACTGAAATCTAAATACACCACATCTAGGGCTCTCCTTCGGTCCAAATCCCTGGTCACCGAGTCAAAGAAATCAATCAGATTTGTCTGACAAGATCTGCCTTTGGTGAAACCATGCTGCCTCGGATCCTGTAATCCGCTGGACTCCAGAAACCTCACTATTTTCTCTTTCAGCAGCGTTTCTAATAATTTACTCACCATTGAAGTTAAACTAACCGGCCTGTAGTTTTCAACTACATCCTTACTTCCGCTTTTGTGTAAAGGCGCCACATGAGCCCCTCTCCAGTCCTTTGGCACCACTCCCGACTCCAAGGCATTGAAAAGGTCAGTCAGTGGAGCTGCTAGAACATCCCCAAGTTCCCTCAGTATTCTAGAGTGTATCCCATCCGGTCCCATCGCTTTGTCTACTTTAATTTGAGCAAGTGTTTCACGAACAGTCTTCTGAAAATTGTTCAAGATGTCCCTCGCTTCTGTTCCTATTTGTGGGTGTTTTCTGAGGTCCTGCTCCAGTTTCTTCATCTGTGAACACAGAACAGAAATATTTGTTAAAAATTCTGCTTTATCCTCATCAGCTTCTACATATTCCCCCCCCTTCACCCTTGAGTCTGACAATATCACTTTTGCCCTTCTTCTCACTAACTCACTCACTAAAGTATCAGAGCAACTCTGAAAACTGAGGAAATTTGATTTAGCGCATGAACAACTGCTTCTAGAGGAGACTTCCTCACTTGAGCTCGATGTGGGAGGCTCCCATTGGGTCACCCTTAAAACCGCTGCCCAACTAGGTTTGTCAGAGGAGAAGGTGTGCCTGCTCAGTTTCCCATCCTTATCCTGTTAAGGGCAGGTTAAACAACCATAATTGTTGGATTAGGACACTGGAGGAATCGTTCGTTGCCCAGCCTCCATGCCACTGCCGCCTTCTCCCCACCCCCGTTCTCCTCCGGCGATGTGGATGAAATCTTCATCCACATCTGCAGGTCATGGAAGCAGGGGAATAGCACTGAGCCCCAGAACTATGTCTGCTTGGGGCTCCCGGGGAGTGAGCACCAGATTTACGTTCCAGTTTTCTATGCCACATCTTGGTTTCTCTGCTTAAATAAAATTCTGTGGGAGCCCCCAACCTCATTTGCTGGGCATTTCAACTGTCAGGTCTGGGACCAGTTCAACAGAACAGTTGGTTTAAGGTGTTTTGTTTTGTTTTCTCCCACAAGTTCACATTGCGTTTGTGCTGCAGGCACGTATTACCGGAGCATGGTTGTCTCTTATCCCTCGTTCAACACTGTGTATTTGTGCGCTCTCAACAAGTGGCATGAGCGTGTGCTGTTTAAGCGCCTTTTTCTCCAATATGTGGTTTGGCAATCTCCAGGAACAAGCAGGAATGTAGTCCTCACATATGGGTATCGGTACCGACAGAGCCTGCGCGGGAACGCTCCCCAGCATCCAATAGGAACGCTTTTGGGAGCATCCCTCAGCACATGCGTGCTGCCTTTCCGCCTTTCCAACTATCCCTCTTCAGTTCTTCATTTTCCGCAGAGCCAACAGGACCTATTCCCTGTCACCGCAGAAAATTTCGTCTTTAAAATTCTTTCTTGTCGCGTTTGCCTATCGCACGACGCCTACCGGTACCACCGGTTCTTTTATTTTATTTTCCTAAAAAAAATAACCCCTAGACTTAGACTGTTTCTTTTCAGAAACTTTCCTGTTTTGGTGCTAGGCGCCATTTTGGGCACTAGGCCCCATTTTTCCAAAATCATGGAAAAGCCAACTAGTGGTTTTAAAAAATGTACCAAGTGTGGCGGTACCATTTCCGTCACTGACACCCATGATTGGTGTCTAAAATGTTTAGGACCTGATCATTCTCCAACTGAATGTCTCTCCTGCACGGGGATGACCAAAAGAGGAAGACAGAACCGGGCCGCAAAGCTCGGTACCCTCTTTTCTTCAGATGCCAGATCTATTGCATCAAAATTCTTCAAGGATGCGTTCAATCTCAACAACACAACTGGTAGTTTCTTAATATATCATTCTCTAGACTTCACATTTAATACAGACCACAACAGCTGATTTCCAAGGTCTCAGACTCACTAATCGCAAACTAGCAGGCAAGCCTGACTAGAAATTGCTCATATCGCATCAATGACCTTTAAATAGGAAATATGTAGTGCAGTTTTTTAACGGCAAGTATTGTACAAAACAGAACAAAGAATGCTTCATGAATCAGGCGGTAAGGTAAAAACTCTTTCAGGCACTTAGCTTCAAAAAACCAAACGCTGTATCTTCAGAGCATTCCAGCCCTAATCCCGACGCTCTTACAGGGCACCGCTGAGGCGTTTTCCTCAGGGGATGGTAATGATAATACTGCTCAAATGTTCTGTAATAAAAATACATGATAGGAATATGTGATAAGTCTCCTCCACTCTCCATACCATACATGAAAAAGTTAAAAAAAAAACCGAACCTACTTACTAAATCTTGATGCTGCCCGCGTTGTAGCATATAAAACAAGATCTTTGGTACATAGGAAAAACATTGCGCCCTCTGAAGGTTCGATTAAGAGAGCATAAAAGCCGTCTGAAATGTGCAAAACTTGAAGCACCATTGGTTCCACACTGTTTGGAGCATGGACATAGTTTTTTGCAATTGCAATGCATAGTGCTCGAGCATGTGTGTAGAGGTGCGGGCGGCAGAACTGTGGAGGAAACTTTATTAAGGAATGAGCAGCGATGGATTTTTCAACTGAATACGGTGTCTCCTTCAGGCTTAAATCAGGAGATAGAATGGGGTGCTTGCATCTGAGAAGTGCCACAAGATTATGAACACCGGGAGAGGCACGAGTAGTTATTGTACATCTTGATGAAAGTGAAGTGGGGGCTGAGTAACTTTTTTCTTTTAATTTTTCATTTAAGTTCGGGTAATTTGAAATCATGGTTAATAGCAAGCTATATAAGTTCACCTTTAGGGGGTTGTCCGCATGCGCGGCGTTTTTTGGAAAAGCCGGTGGCTGAAACTGCAAAGCTCTTGAAGAATTTTGATTTATACAGCAAGAGACCTAATATCAGTTAGTAGATCTATTGCATCAACATCGTCCAGGGCCTCTTCTTCCTCCCATGGATCTCAGGTAACTAAACATAAAAGCCGGTCCTCAAAGGGTAGCTCTCCTGCTAAGCATCGAGAGGCCATTGGCATTGCCCTTGAGGAAACCACATCGGCAAAACAGCCCTGTCGGGAGGCATCGGCTTCCAAAGCATTGATGGGGCTTCAGGATGTTCTCAAGGCCTCAACCTCGCAAGAACTACCTGTGCCATATGCCCCAGAAGCTGAAGCATTTCCCGAGCAGTCAGGAAAACCTTCAGAGCTGCTTGGGATGCCAGCTGTATTATACGAAGACAACGTGGCTGTGGCAGGAAAGCCCTTGACTGCCTTGTGTCTAGATGAGCCCCTATGAATTCTAGAGACTGCGAGGGGTGAGATGAGATTTTGGGAGGTTTATGACCAGTCCCAAATACCGAAGGATTCTCAGAGTGTGAGAAAGAGCGAAACTGGCTTCTGGAGCTGTTGGTGCTCGAATGAGCCAGTCGTCTAAGTAGGGAAAGACTAATGTTCTCAGAATTCTCAGGAATGCTGCTACTACTGCCATGCATTTTGTGAAGACTCTTGGAGCAGAAGCCAGACCGAAAAGAAGAACCCTGTATTGGAAGTGTCTTCCCTGGAAAAGAAATCGAAGGAATTTCCTGTGATCTGTATGGATGAGAATATGAGTATATGCATCCTTTAGATTTAGAGAACATAGCCAGTCCTGACTCTGAAGGTATGGCAGGAGTGTTCCAAGAGAGATCATTTTGAATTTTTCTCGGAACAGATATTTGTTCAATTCTCTGAGGTCCAGAATAGGCCTGTGTCCCCCTGTTTTCTTGGGAATGAGAAAATAGGGGGGAGTAGAATCCTGTCCCCTGTTGGGGTATGGGTACTTCTTCTATTGCTCCTTGAGCAAGAAGTGATGCGACCTCCTGACCCAAGAGATTGGTGACAGGGACGTGAGGATTGAACTGTTTTATGATTGTAAGAGGGGGCATGTTGTGGAAGTGGAGAAAGGTGAATAGTGGTGTACCCCAGGGATCTGTGCTGGGTCCGCTGCTTTTTGACATATTCATAAATGACCTGGAAAGTGGAATAACGAGTGAGGTTATCAAATTTGCAGATGACACAAAACTATTTAAAGTTTTAAAACCCAAGAGGATTGTGGAAAATTGCAAGAGGATCTTGATAAATTGGAAGACTGGGCATCAAAATGGAAGATGAAATTTAATGTGGACAAGTGTAAGGTTATGCACCTAGGGAAGAACAACCCAAACTATGGTTACACGATGCAAGGTTCCACATTAGGAACCACCACCCAGGAAAAAGATGTAGGCGTCATTGTGGATACCATGTTAAAACCCTCGGCCCAGTGTGCAGCGGCGGCCAAGAGAGCAAATAGAATGCTAGGTATGATAAGGAAAGGAATGGAAAATAAAACAAAAGATATTATAATGCCTCTATATCGTTCCATGGTGAGACCGCACCTTGAATATTGTGTGCAATTCTGGTCGCCGTATCTTAAAAAGGATATAGCGATTTTAGAAAAGGTTCAGAGAAAGAGCCACCAAAATGGTAAAGGGGATAGAAGGATACTCCTATGAAGAAAGGCTAAAAAGGTTAGGGCTCTTTAACCTGGAAAAGAGACGGCTGAGGGGAGATATGATAGAAGTCTATAAATTAATGAACGGAGTGAAACGGGTAAACGTCGATCAATTGTTTACCTTATCAGAATATAGAAAGACTAGGGGACATGCAATGAAGCTACAGGGTAAACTATATAAGACTAATAAAAGAAAATATTTTTTCACTCAACGTGTAATCAAACTCTGGAATTTGTTACCGGAGGATGTAGTAAAGGCTGTTAGTGTAGCTGGGTTTAAAAAAGGTTTGGACAAGTTCCTGGAAGAAAGGTCCATAAACCATTATTAAGAAGGAACCCAGGATATCAATGCTTGAACCAATACAAGCATTGTGGAACCTATGTCCCTTGGGGAAACTGCTAGGTACATATGACCTAGATTGGCCACTGTTGGAAACAGAATACTGGGCTTGATGGACCTTGGTCTGACCCAGTATGGCATATCTTATGTTCTAAGTCTGCACCCCTCTCGTACAATGGACAGAGTCCAGTTTTCTGATGTTATTTGTTGCCATCTGCTGGCAAAATGGCATAACCTTCCTGGAATGGTGAGGGGTTCTGGACCTTTCAGTGGCAGAAAGAGTCAAAGCCCCTGAGGAGGCTGAGCTTGTGGAGTTGATTGAGATCTTGGAACTTGCGGCTTCCGCTGCCATCTGTTCTGTTGCTGCCCTTTTTGGGGGAACATGAACTGGGCAGTGAGCATGATGGGTGTAAGATGGGTAAAACCTCTTTTTCTTGTTGAAAAAGGGTTTCTTGGTTGACTTTTTCTTTTCTGGGTTGGCTGTAGACTTTGATAGTCTGTCCAAGGTAGTATTTTCAGATTCAATCTGATTGGCCTTGTCTTGTCAATCCTTGCCAAAGAGATTTTCTCCTGTGCAAGGAATGTTTCCCAGTTTATCTTGCATCCACTGTTCTAAGTCTGATGCCTGGAGCCAGGCAATACGACGTGCACCGATTGAAATAGCAGAAGTTCTGCTAATACATTCAAAGCAATCAAAGGTTGCACGGTTTACAAACTTAGAGACATCCTGGGCATGTTTGATCAGAGTAAGAAAATCCCCTCTTCTGTCCTCAGGAAGAAGAGGGCTCATGAGCTCCAAGTCTCCTGTAACTTCTTTGAGGAACATTCCCATATAGAGGATGTAAGAGCTGATCCTGGCTGTCAACATGGAGGATTGGAAGCATCGACGATTCACGGCCCGGAGGATTGGAGGAATGCATTTTAGCACTCTTAATCCTATGCATTGCCGATTCCACTACCATTGAATGGTGAGGTAACTGAGTCTTTTGAAAACCAGGACAGCTTGGAACTCGGTACATGGTATTGAGTCGTCGTGAGTGTGGAGACACTGTTAAAGGGGTTTCCCACATTCTTAGCATAAGATCTTGCAAGATCCTATGAATGGGCAGGGTAGCTGCCTCTTTAGGAGCCTTAGGGTATTGAAGAATTTCTAATTCTTCTGCTCTGGGTTCCTTTTCTGGAGTCACCGTGATTGCAAGACCTCGAGCAACATCATATATGAAATCCTGGAAGGACATGTCTTCTGGAGGAGACATTCTGCATTGAGAAGGAGATGGATCCTCCGGAAGGGCTCTAGTACCGGCAGAGTCAGAGTCATCGGAATCGGAAGATTCTAAATCTCCCTGTGCCGGGTGTTCCTGCAACGCTGGGTACTGGTACTGCTCGAAGTCTGTATCGGGATGTCTCGGTACCGGCCCCTCGATACCTGAGATAGACTCAAGGCTCGGCATGGAGGGCAGCATACCTGCCGAGGAACTGCACATGCAGGGCAACTGGTCCCTAGCAGAGAGCCAACAGCACACCAACCTGCTGGAGCTCCAGACCATTTTTCTGGCAATCAAGGCCTTCCACTACTGCATGCGGAACTAGTCAGTGCTAGTCGAAGCAGACAACCAGGTCGCTATGTTCTACCCGAACAAGCAGGGAGGCACAGGGTCTCAGTGCCTCTGCCAGGAGGCAGTAGTCCTCTGCTCATACACAATCGGTTAGGGGAATGCTCCTCAGGGCAGTATACCTTCTGGGCCAAGACAATGCCCAAGCGAACAGGCTGAGCAGGGTCCTCCAGCCACGCAAATGGTGCCTAGACCCCAGGATGGTGCATCGACTGTTCAGACTCTGGGGAACCCCCAAGTCTGGACCTCTTTGCCAGCCCAGCCAACGCTCAGCTGCCCCGCTTCTACTGTCCCCAGCCACCTCCATCCCAGATAGCAGTGGATGTCCTCATCTCGTGGTCAGAGGGCCTTCTGTATGCCTTCCCTCCCATGCTACTAATCTCCCGGACCTTCTTCAAAGTCTGGCTGGACAAGGCCTCCATAATCCTGGTGCCCCCTTAGTGATCTATATAGCCCTGGTCCCCCCCTCCCCCCGTTGCTCCACCTCTCAATGGAGCTCCCAGTCCCTCTAGGGAATGCCCCAGGGCTACTGACTCAGGAGGAGGGCTCGCTTCTTCACCCCAACCTGGGGTCCCTGTGGTTAACAGTATGGCTGCTGAGCAGGTCACCTTAGCACCCTTCAACCTCCCAAGGGAGGTGGAGGAAGTCCTGCTGGCCTTTCATAAGAACTCTACGAGACGAGCCTACATCTTCAAGTGGCGCAGGTTCTCGGTATGGTATGTGGAACAATGGGTAGACATGTTCTCTTACTAGGTGCACATGGTGCTGCAGTACTTGGTTCACCTTTCGCAGACCGGATTCAAGACCAACTCTGTCAGAGTGCACCTGAGTGCGCTCTTGGCGCACTATCACTTCGTAGAGGGAAAACCTCTTTCTGCGCAGCCCCTTATTATCAGATTTGTGCAAGGCTTACTGCTCTCTAAGCCTCCCATCCACCCGTCCCAGGCGGAATGGGATCTCAGGGTCGTTTTGACATAGCTCACCAAGCCGCCTTTCAAATCTCTGGTTGCCTGCCATTTGCATTATCTATCCTGGAAGGTAGTATTCCTGGTGGTGCTCACCTCTCCCCGCAGAGTTGGCAAGTTTCAGGACTTGGTGGCTGAGTCATCTTACACCAGGTCCTACAAGAATAAGGTCATGCTTCGCACCTACCTTAAATTTTTTCCCAAGGTGGTATCCGCCTTCCACCTCATCTTGGAGGTAGTGCTCCCCACCTTATTTCCAGGGCCCCACGCTGACAAGGCAGCGGCCGTTCACCATACTCTGGACTGTAAGATGGCCTTGTCCTTCTACTTGCAATGTACTTGGGCCACCGCAAAGCCTCGCAACTTTTCATTTCATACATCCCCAGTCAACTGGGGAAGGCTGTTACCAAGCGGACCCTGTCCACCTAGGTGGCGGACTGCATTGCCTTTGCCCACGATCAGGCTAGGCTCTCTTTGGAGCGCCGGGTCATGGTGCACAACGTCAGGGCTATGGCGTCTTCTGTTGCATGCCTATGCTCTGTCCCTATGTCCCTCAGTTCACATCTTTGCAGCTCACTACTGCTTGGAGAGGGAATCTCGACGGGACAGCGCCTTCAGCCAGGCTGTAATCTGTTCGGGGTTTAGGCAACTCCTGCCCTCCCACACTTCTTGTTCAGGCTACCGCAGCGATGGTTCCCCCTGGACACTGGGGTCCTCAGTGTCTTTCCTCAGATTCACTTGCAGCTGCTCATGGCTGGGCTATGTTTTTCTACATGTTCTCAGTAGCCTGTAGCTAGGGTGTCCTATATGTGAGGACTGACGTCCTGCTTGTTCCTGGAGAAAGCGTAATTACTCATCTGTACCAGGTATTCTCCAGGGACAACAGGAATCAGTCCTCACAACCCTCCCTCCTCCTCTTGGAGTTGCTGTACAATTTTTGCCATCTTCTTTTGTCTGCTCTAGCTATGTCATCTGACTGAATAAGATGGCACCCTTGGGCAGGAAGGGGACCATGCATGTGTGGTGGCATCTCCCAAAGGCTTTCTTTGAAAGCTGGGGAAATGCTTCCGTGCTGTCCCTGGAGAACACCTCTTACAGGTGAATAACTATGCTATCTCTTCTGTACTTGGGATCCTGCCTTAGGAAATCTGAGGGTGACTCCATGTGTGAAAAAGGTGAGCCTTTATGCCACATGACCAAGATGAGTTTCTCATCATCCATTTGGTTCAGAGAGGAGAGTTTGCAACAAGGATTGATCAGGTATCCTCTGTCCTGGGGCTGTCAGATGCTCCCTCGGTGGATCAGGCACCACAAGTGCATTCCCTCTTGCAGGGGGAGTTCATAAATCCTCCAGGGCATTTCATTTCTTGAGACTCTCAAGAGCATTACACAGAATGGGGCTTGGTCTTGAGTAGGCTCTACCACTGTCCTTCAGGGGGACCTTACTGCCTGGATTTTGTTTCCCTATTGGATGCACAGGTGGTGGCTGTCTCTAAACAAATCTCCATCTCGGTGGAGTGTTGTGCGGCTCTCAAAGACAAGTCAATTGCAAGATGGAAACTTTGATGAAGAACCAGTTTTTCTCTGCCTCCCTTATTCTCCAGACATTGATTTGCAGAGGGCTTGCAACACGTGCTCTTCTCCATTGGATCCAGTTGCTTCTCAGGGTGATACTTCAGTTCTTCTGGAATCTGCAGTGGTGGTCTTGTCAGATGCCATGTATGATCTCGTCCAGCTTGCTGCCATTTTCTATAGTGGCACTTCATTGGCCTTGGTCTCGCCGCTGGGCAGCAGATATTGTATCCAAGTCCCGGTTATCTAAGCTTCCTTACAAGGGGAAACTAACAATTGGGAAGGAGAAACTGGTTAAGGAGCTAGGAGTGCCCAAACTTTGCCTTCTGGAGGATACTCCTATAAAGGGCCTTGAAAGCATGGTCCCCTTTCTTCCTGTATGCCACGTTCTCCATGCTCCCGGCTCCAAAATTCTCTAGACTCCCAGATGTATTGCCCAAGGAAGGGTGTCTCTTCCTCACTCCACTCTCGTTCCTGGGCTTAGTGCTTTCAAGGGGCCTATGGACCTGCAAGGCTGCTTTTTTTTTTTTTTTTTTTCCATGTTTGAATTCCCTATCAGACACAATGACGAGTTGGGGGTCATTTCAGAGTCCATCCCAAATGTCTTTGTGTTCTCTCCTTGTGGGTCTGCAGCCAAAAGGTCCACCATTCAAGCTGTCCTTGGGTAGACTACTCAGCCTCCAGGTTATCATGGTGGTGCCATATACCTAAAGGGGTAATGGTGGGTATTCCGTTTATTCTTCAGGAACAAGCAGGAAGTCAGTCCTCACATATGGGTGACATCAATGTTGACGGAGCCCTGCGTGAAAGAATCTCTCCAGCTTTCAAAGAAAGCCTTTGGGAGATGCCACCATTCATTGTGGTCCCCTTCCCTCCCAAGGGTGCCATCTTGCTCGGTCTCCCTTTTTCCATGGAGCTCTACAGACATTTGTCTTGTCCTCCTGGAAAAAAGTTGATTTTTCTCGTACATTTTGTATCTCTTCTGGCTTGTACCGGTCTCTTTCCCGCCTTTGAGCCCTGTTATTCTGGCATCTGGTCTCAAGACTCTTTTCTTAGGTTCTTTACCACTCAAGCGCTTTTGCGCCTTTTTCAATTGCTGGCCGACCTCGCCAGAATGCTTTCTTGCCCCAATGGCCACCGGTTTAAAAAAAAAAAAATGTGATCGGTTTTCGAGGAACATGTCCCTCACTAACACTCACGACTGTTGCCTCCGGTGTCTGGGTGCTGACCATGACCCGAAGGAATGCTACCTTTGTAAAATGATGTCTGCAAAGGCCATCCAGAGCTGCCGGCTTAAGGAAGACGACATCTTCCACAAGGCAGACTCTATCCTGGTATCCCCGGTAGCCTTGCACTCAAAGGCCCCGCAGGGACCCTCGGAGTCATGTAAGGCACTTGTGGTTACAGATTGGGCTCGTAGACATTCCGAGCAAGGTTCCCCAGAGTGAGAGCATAAGAAGAAAGACCACCTTAAGGGCCTCGTCTTGGGAAGCAGACAAGCATGGGAAATCCTGCGCATGATTCCTCAGCCCCCAACGGGTGTCAGAGGAGTCAGAGCGGGAGCGTCCCCAAAAAGTACCCAGGACTGATGTTGAGGCCTTCGGTGACGGACCCCAGTCTCCTGAGAGCCGTCCTGCCTTGGATCCCCTCTCCTCTTTAACACCCCACCCGGTCACTCCAGCATCAGTGTCTATGGCTGCTACCCCCGAGTGGGAAGCTCAAATGCTGGCCCTGGAGCGCAGCGTTTCTGCGTTCAACGCTTCCTAGCAGGCGCCGATGTCTAGCCCTGCTGGCGCTCACCTTGAGACCACAGGGGCCTCAATGTCTAGGACTCCCCGGGCTGCCAAAGTGATCCCCAAGAGCCAGACGCCATGGGCGGATCCTCGGCGAGGGACTCATTCTTGCTTCTGATCCTTGGGGACGAGGTCCTCACAGGCAAGTGCCTCTGGCTCCAGCCATGCCCAGTCTTCAAGACACCGAAGACCAGAGCATACGACACCCTTGGAGCCACTGGGTCGCAAGTTTTCCTCAGACTACTCCGACTGGAAGTCCAATGTCAACACACCTCCGGAGACTCGGGCCCACCGAGACCTCCCCTCATAACCGTCTCCTCCGGCTGCCAATCCCCGCCCGAGGACACTTCATTCCTCAAGTTCGTCAAGAAGATGACTTGTGCTCTCTCCCTCACTACTGAGTCAGAAGAGGACCCGCCATATGGAGGAGCTCGACATCATCAGTACAAGGCACCACCAAAAGAGTCCCTGATGGTCCCTGTCCCCTCCATTCTCAGCCAGTTCCTCCTCAGGATGTGGGAGACCCCGGTGACGGTGCTGATTTTGACCCATCAACTCGATTCACAGTATTGACTCGGCAGGAGTCCTGGGTTCCAGAAAATGCAACTTCCACACAATTCCATGGTGATAGTCAGCTATGTGTCATATCAGGAGCCAGAAGATGCACGCTTTGGTGCCTTCTTGCAGGCAGGCCCGTTCCATAGATGTGTTTGGGAGGAATTGTTTCCAGGGCTTTATGCTCACAGCCCAGATCCAGGCTTACCATCTGTACATGGGCTTGTACCTGAGAGACCTGGCAAAGGAGTTTGCCGGGTTCTCAGCTGGCCTATCGGGTGAGCCCCTTGAGTGCTTCAGGACCCTGGTATCTTCAGTCAAAGAGTGCTCCAAGTTTCAAACTTGGGCAGCCTTCAACAGCTTAGAGTCGGTGGCTCGTGTAGCTGCGGTGGGCATTAGTACCTGACACCTTGACTGGTTACAGAGCTCCAACTTAGAGCAATGGGTTCAGGACAAGTTGGTCGACTTCCCATGCTGGGGAGACAGTCTCTTCAGCAAACCCATGATGGAGAAGGCTGACGAGTTGGAGAAGGAATTCATGGCCAGGACCAGGCTGTTCAAGAAAGTGTCTGAAGGCTTCGAGGAAAAAGTCCTTCCACCCGAAGTCCAAGAAAGCTTATGGAAACTACCCCAAGTTCCAGGCCTACTCCACTCCCCCTCAGGGGCAACAAGCCAAGGACCAGGGAATGGCCCCTGTAAGCCTAAGGTTCCTAAACCCCAAACAGTGCCCCAGCTGCAGCCTGGGGGCGTTTTTGACTCGGGCATAGTCTCCCTCCCTCAGGAGGTATCAGGCCCAATGTTCACAAGAGGACAGCTAGTCCACTTTGCATACCGGTGGCCTTCTATCACCACAGACACCTGGGTGTTGCAGTTGGTCAAGGAGGGATATATCCTCCACTTTGCTCAGCTGCCTCTTCCCTTTTTCCCAGGGGAATTACCTATGGACTCCTTGCATAGTGAGCTTCTCCAGAAGGAGCTTGGACCTTTACTCTAGTATTAAGCAGTGGAACCATCCCTCCTCACCTTCAGGGCCTGGGATTCTATTCCTGCATCTTCCTGGTCTCCAAGAAAACGGGGGCTTCAGGCCCATCCTGGATCTTCGAGACCTCAACTGCTTTCCTGGTCAAGGAAAAGTTCAAGATAGTATCCCTTGGAACCTTGTTGCCTTACCTTCTCCAGGGAGATTGGCTATGCTCCTTGGATCTCAAAGATGCATATACCCACATCCTGATCCATCCAATGCACCATCAGTACCTCCGGTTTGTCTTAAGGGGCCGCCACTATCAGTATAGGGTGCTCCCCTTTAGCCTTGCCTCGGCCTCTCAGGTGTTCACAAAATGCCTGGCGGTTTTTGCGCTCGCCTCCGGCTCATCGGAGTGTTCGTGTTCCTGTTTCTGGACAACTGGTTCATGCAGGCCAGCATGCTGGATGAGGTGTGCAATGCGACGCAACACATTCTAGAACTTCTGCAAATACCTGGGCTTTCTGGTGAACTTACCGAAGTCTCACCTCTCCCTAATGCAGTACAGTGAGTTCATTGGGGCCTGCTTGATTCCACATAGGCAAGAGCCTTTCAGCCCCTGGATATAGGGCACAATGCCTCGCTGCCCTGGTGTAAGAGGTACAGAGCGGTGCACCAGCCCGGATGATGGGCCACCTCTTGGGA
Organism: Ichthyophis bannanicus; assembly: GCA_033557465.1. Taxonomy (NCBI): domain Eukaryota; kingdom Metazoa; phylum Chordata; class Amphibia; order Gymnophiona; family Ichthyophiidae; genus Ichthyophis; species Ichthyophis bannanicus. Next base: position 141,550,852 of record CM066040.1, read on the forward strand.
CACATGGCATCCACTGTCCACGTGACCCCGTTTGCCCACCTGCATATGTGGCTGGCTCAGTGGACATTTAACGCCCAGTGGTCGCAGGCAAGAGGCCAACTAGAGGACCGCATCCAGGTCAGGCAGGGCTTAGTGACCTCTCTGACCTGGTGTTAGGATCATCTCAACCTCAGAGCCATCCTGCCCTTCCTTGGCGAGACACCACTTGATACAGGGCCTTAAGGGGCCTGAAACATGCATGTCATGACTTCGCCTGGGAGAAGCATTTATTGTTCCTTCTTAAGTGCTGGTTTTCATTGCAAACACTTTTGGTTCAGAATATGTAAATTATTGGGCATGCTGTGGCCCGTTTGATTAAAAAGGGCTCTCTCGGTAATGAGGAGAAAGGCTGTCCCCTTCCTCTCCAACTGATTGTTCCCGACAAAAAATTGAGTTCGGAGTTTAAAATGGGCTGGTGGTAGCTACTGGCCAGAGAGTTCAATGACTGAGTTTAGATTTAGCACAATTTTTGTCATTGGATTTGGAAGGGGTTATTTTGTTCCTTTGTAGTGTAATTGGCATCATACCAAGCTAGAAATGTGCCCCTGTCTCCCTAGCCACATTCAGTAAATCGCTCTTTTCAGCTTCGTGGAAGCCCAGTGATGATATCAGCGCCCCCTTCTGGGTTTGCACCCTGTGCAGCCACACTGCTCGCACAGCCCTTCGTATGGCCCTGAATGTAACACCTCTCCATCTTTAAGAACTGTGATTACATTTTTATAGTTTTATTGATTAATCACTGGTTATACTGAGTGATAATTAGCTTGACGAGGTAGGAGCCAGGAACCGTACATATATGGTATCACTTCATTGGAGAGAAATCTTATGTAGTATAGGAGAAACCTTGAATATCATTGTGTGCATCACATTGTTGCTGTGCATAGTGTGTATTTGAAAATAGACAACACTTTTGCAAATGAAACTCTTTCATATATAAGTAAAAGAAAGCAACATTTATAATATTTATTAGGAATTATGAGTGTGATAAAGTGTAGGTGACTTCATCTTTGGTTGAACAGTGGTACGTGGATTTTTGTTTGTATACCTTGAATTTAAAGGAGACGTCACATTGTAAGAATTATTAAGAAAGAAAACAATTCAAAAGTAGGCAGCCTTCAGGAAATTGACCAAACTGAAAGGAATATCTTGATTGATTTTTTTCTAAGGTGCTGTTTATTTGTGAAGAAGTCTTTAAAAAAAACAAAAATAAACCCCCCCTAGATTTTGAATTTCAAATTTTTATTTTTTTATTTTTAGGAAATCCGTGATATACCGAAAGCTGTTGATCGTATTCTTAATATATACAAACATACAGCTCGAAAACATGAAATGGATACAAAAAGAATATGTTCTGCTCAGACAATGAGTGTCTTCGTAAATGGCAATTTCTTTGGTCAAACTCCTCCTATACAAACACAGATAGTTTCAAGGTAGGTATTAAGTACAACATTTTTATGTTTGTTTTTCTTTGTTCTGTCATTTTATTCATTTGGTTTGTTGGGTTTTCTCCTACAGAATTAAACCAGACTGGGTTTTGAAGAAGAACAATATGAGAGAGATTGTGGATCCTCTAAATGCTATTCAGATGGTGCTGGATACACTTAATGTCGCATATTGAATGTAAATAATGTTTAAAAGATAGCATGTACAGTTTTTAATTTAGGGGATATGCCTAAAATATAATTTGAAATCAAGGTTACTATGAAGCCATATTGTTAAAAGGCAATTTTTATATTATTGGAACTATTGTCTTGTATACTTGCCGAAAGATTTTTTTTTCCAGGGTAATGTTCTGTATAGAGACTACTATTGCTGATTTTGAGGAGCTAAATCTAATTTGTTTATGTACAGTTGTTTTTTTTTGGGGGGGGGGAATTGCTTTTCATAACAATGCTGTTTTGTAAAACATATACTAAAAGATAGACCTCTGCTGTGAACCGTTTTGGTGTTTTTTTTCTCTTATCCTAAATAAGTATCCTGTTCTTGCAAGTTACTAGTAATATAATCCAGTCTAACTATTCTATCAAGAATTAAAGATAAAACAATTGACCCCTTAATCTCTCAAGATTTTCATCTAAAAAATACAATATCATGGCTCTCCAGGAACAAGCAGGAAGTCAGCCCTCACATATGGGTGACGTCAGTACCAATGGAGCCTGCACGGAGCATTTCCTCAGCTTTAAAAGAAAGCCTTTGGGACATGCTACCATGCATGTATGGTCCCCTTCCTGCCCAAGAGTGCCATCTTGTTCAGTCTCCTTTTTTCCCGTGGAGCCCAACGGATGCATGTCCTGTGTCCCTGGGAAAAATTCCTTAAAAATTATCCTCTTAGTGAGTTTTTCCCGGTTTGCATACCGGTTCCTCTTCCCACCTTGAGCCGGTGCCATCCACGGCGCTGTTCTCGGCGCCTTTCTCTTTTTTCATAGAGGCTCGCCTCGACCAGCATTCGCACCCTTTTTCGCCCGGGGATCTTCGATGCTGTCCGGGTGTGATCCACCATGTCTCCTGGTGGCTTTAAAAAGTGTGATCGTTGAAGTCAAATTATGTCTGTCACAGACACCCATGACTGCTGCTTGCACTGCCTTGGCCTGGACCATGACAGTACCTCCTGCAACTTGTCAAGCCATGACCCCTCAGACCAATAAGAAACAGTCGGAGTTACAGGAGATGTTGTTCCTGTGGTCTGGCTCTGCTCCAGCTTCCCTGATGCTGAGCCCGAAGCCGAGCACCTCCCATGAGGCCTGGGCATCTTCGGAGTCCCATGGTACCAGCAGCTCTGGAAATTTGCCGGACCCTGGCAAGAAAAAGAAAAAAATCCTCAAAGCCAGTCGAGGTTCCACTGGAGAAACCCGGTAAGGTCCCGCAGTGGGACTCAGGCGACTCCGAGCAGCGCCCTCCTAAGGTTTCTAGGAAGGAGTCCTCACCAAGTGGTGACCCATGTGAGGCTCCCGAGGCCACGGTCCTCGTAGAGGACATTCTTGCCAGAGCGCCAAAAAACCCTCGGTGCCCACGTCGAAAGCTGCAGAGCCTTCTGGCATCGAGGCCAGAATGGCAGTCCTGGAACAGAGTATCTCTGCTATCCTGACCATGCAACAAGCGATGATGTCAGGTTCATCCACCTCATCCGCTCCGACAACTGGGCCCCTGACTATGGTGGCATCCCCAGGCGTGGAGCCAAGCCCCAAGTGCTATCGGCCTCGGGCCAGCCCTCGGCACCGATTGATGTCCCGGTCCTCAGTTGTCCGGTCCTCCCCAGCAAGTTTCCGGGAGTCTAACTCGAGATTAGTCGGGGGGGTTCCGATTCTCTGATGCAGGCCTCGAGGTGCTGGAGGTCCGAGCCTCGGACTCCTCAACGCCTTCGGTGTCAGACTGGGAGACCGATGTCAAGACATCCCCTGAGACCTCTTGACACAGAGACATCCCCTCGGAGCTGTCTCCCCAAAACTCTGATGTCATTCCTCACCCAAGGATATGGCATGCCACAACTTGGTCCGGGAGATGGCCCAAGCCTCCTTGGTCCCCACCAAATCCAAGGAAGACCCATGCACCAAAGAGCTGGAGATCCTCCAGTATGAGTCTCCCCCCCCCCCCTCCAAAGAGACACTATCAGTGCCGGTGCAACCCGGCCGCTGTGCCGGTTGTCAGCCGATGCCTCGATGTCATTTATCGCATCAAGAGGAGTCCAGGCTTCCAGAAGGCCCAACTTCCCCACAATTCCACGGTGGTGGAGTTCTCGATGCAAAAGCTCAAGAGCCAGAAGACTACTTCTTCTGTACCCCCGGGTAGAGAGGCCAGGGCCCTCAATGCCCTGGGGCATAAGTGTTTCCAAGGGTTCATGCTGGGCTGCCAGATACAGACCTATGAGCTCTAGATAGGGATGTATCTTAGGAGCTTCATCCAGGAGCTCACTGGCTTCTCAGCAGGGCTCGCCATGGAACCTCTGCAGTGGTTCCAGACCTTGGTAGCCACCATCTGGGACTGTTCCAAGTTCCTGTCCCAGACTGCCTACGATGGGGTCGAGGCTGCAGCTTGGACAACAGTCGCAGGCATCGGTGTTTGGTGCCAGGCCTGGCTGCAGACCTCGTGCAATGGGTCCCGGAAAAACTGCTGGATGTCCCCTGCACCAGGGAGAATCTATTTGGAAAACCTATGGCTGACAAGGTAGCCGAGATTCAGGCTGAGGTGGTGACCAGACAGAGGCTCTCAAAGAAGACCTCTACCCTTTCTTGTAAGAGAGCCTCGGGGGGGAAAAGGGCAACTTTCTTGAGAAAGAAGGGTACTTTCCATCAGAGTCACTACTACCAGGCCTTACCAAGCCAGAAGCACCAAGGACCCCAACCCAAGGGCCAGAGACACGGAACCAGTAAGCCAAAGGCTCCCAAGCTGCAGACACCATCTCTGGCTCAACCTGGTGGGAACTATTGACTCCCAGGGCATGGTCTCCCTCCTCCTGGGAGACCCTCACCAGCCCACAGGGGGCCAGGTGGCCCGAGATCACCTCAGACCAGTAGGCACTCCAGGTGGTGAAGGAGGGTTACCACCTCCGCTTCCAACTACCACCTCCGGGGCATTTTCTAGAAGAGCCAGTGTGTGACCTCTTCTTCACCAGGCCCTCTTGCTTTCAGAGCTAGCAGGTCTTCTAAGGGACAGTGCGGTATAGCTGTTCCCCAGCACCTCTGGGGCAAGGGCTTCTACTCAAGGTACTTTCTTGTCCCCAAGAGAACTGGGGGTCTCGGGCCCATCCTGGACTTCCAATACCTGAACAAGTTCCTGGTGAGGGAGAAGTTCAAAATGCTCTCCCTTGGGACACTGCTGCCCTACTTCCACCAGGGAGACTGGCTTTGCTCCTTGCACCTAAAGAATGCCTACACCCACATCCTGGTCCACCCATCTCACCGGCAATACCGGAGATTCATGGTAGGGGGAGGCCATTACCAATACAGCCTGGCCTCCTCGCCAAGAGTGTTCACAAAGTGTCTAACAGTAGTAGATGCCCATCTGCGCCTACAAGGGGTGTTCGTCTTCCCATACCTGGACAACTGACTTATCAAGGGTGGCACAGCCGCAGAGGCCAGTTAGAGCACAGAATGTATCATCCTCCTCCCGCAGCACCTGGGGTTCATCATCAACTACCCCAAATCACATCTCTCTCCAATGCAAGACTTGGGGTTCATCAGTGCTCTGCTGGACACAGTGCGGGCCAGAGACCACCTTCCTCAGGACAGGGCCGAATGCCTCAAACAGTCGGCAAGGGGGGGGGGTCCAGCACCACAAAACGGTGCGGGCTTGCCGCCGTCTCCGCCTGCTGGGACACATGGCCTCCACAGTCCATGTCACACCCCTAGCCTGTCTGCACATGCGGACAGCCCAGTGGTGCCAGTGTTCTCAGTTGTCCCAAGCCATGTGCTGACTCCGGGACAGGGTCAGGGTCTCCCGCCAGCTGGTGAGATCCCTCGACTGGTGACAAAACCTGGGCCGCCTCTGAGCAGGAATACCCTTCTAGGTGCCCCCACCGCAGTGTACCCTGACCACAGATGCCTCTCTCCAGGGCTGGGGAGCTCACTGTGGAGTTCACCACACTCAGGGCTGCTGGTCCAGGGAGGAGCCTCTACTACAGAAAAACCTCCTGGAATTCCAAGCGGTATTCCTTGCCATATGTGCATTCTTCACCCCCTTGCGGAACAGACATGTGCTGGTCAAGACTGACAATCAAGTCCCAATATTCTATATAAACAAGCAGGGGGACACGGGTTTGTATTCCCTCTGCCAGGAGGCTGTAGCTCTCCTTCGCTTTGTGGTGCGAAACGGCATCCTACTGCAAACGGTCTACCTCCCGGTCCAGGGCAAACTACCTGGCAAACAGCAGAGTCCTCCGCCCTCACAAATGGCATCTTGACTGCAGTAGCAAAGAAGCTCTTCCACCTTTGGGGCTGACCCGAGATGGACCACTTCGCCTCTCCAAACAACACGCAGCTGGCTCACTTCTGCTCCAGGCAGCCGCACCCACAGAGGGTAGCAGCAGACGTGTTCCTGATTTCATGGTCCAAGGGACTGCTGTATGCATTCCCACTGACTCCACTGGTTGCCAAAACTCTGTTCAAAATTCAGAACAAGAGGGCATTGGTGATTCTCCAGGACCAAGCAGGAAGTCAGTCCTCACTTATGGGTGTCATCGACGCCGATGAAGCCCCAGCGGAGCATTTCCCCAGCTTTCCATGAAAGCCTTTGGGAATGCTGGCACGCATGCGCGGTTCCCTTCCCGCCTAAAGGTGCCATCTTACCTCAGTCTCTTTTTTTCCGTGAAGCCCTTCGGACATGTGTCCTGTTTTTCCCGGAAAGAAGTGATTTTTTCTAGCGTTGATTCGTGTTTTTTCCTGGATTCGACGTCGGTTCCCCTCCCGCTGGATTTGGTACACCGGTATCGAATCCTTCCTATCTTTTTTTGGTTAAGAACATAAGAACATAAGATATGCCATACTGGGTCAGACCAAGGTCCATCAAGTTTTTGCCCTTAGTGGCTCGGCATTTGCGCCAAAACCTTTTTCTTTTCCCTGGAGGGCCGGTCCTTTGACCTTGCGGGGTCTCTTTTTTTCCCCGATGGCCTCCAGTGGTTTCAAAAAGTGTGATCGGTGCAAGAAGATAATGTCTCCCACCGACACACACGACTACTGCCTTCGGTGCCTCGGCCCGGACCACGATCCTAAATCGTGCGGGCCATTTGGGAAGATGTCTTCCAAGGCACTTCGAAGTCGTCAGCACAAAGTGAAAGGCTTTTCTCAGACTCAGCCTCTGCCCGGGCCCGGACCTCATCTGAGGCTTCGACATCTCGGGATTCCGATCCCGAGAGGCGTCGGAGTTCCTCGGACAAGGGGTCCCCCAGCCGGGAATGTAAGAGGAAGAAGAGGCTCGCAAGGGTGGCGTTGGAAGAGGTCCCTGAGCCCTCCCGGGCCACGTCTCAGACCCCCGACCGTCGTCCCGGGCCCGTGGACCAGGAGAAGCAGACCAAAGTTCCTTGCCTCGATTCGGAGTCTGCTGGACATGTAAGTCCTGTTGTCCTCGTGGACGCGCCTCCTCGAGACCCGACGTCGGGCCCGGCGCCGCTGGGGCCCGAGTCTGTTGCTGCTGCGTCATCCGAGCTGAGCCTCAGGTTGACAGCCTTGGAGAGCAGAATGTTTGCCTTCATGGACCAGCAGCAGGCGCTGATGGGCAGCCTGTATGGCGCATCTGCCCTGACCACCGGGACATCGACTTCGAAGTTGACCCCGGAGACCGAGCCGATACTCGAGTCCCTTGCGGCTCGAAGTCGTCCTCAGTCGAAGTCTCCCTCGACCTCCCGTTTGGGACCGAGGGTCTCGGCGTCGGGGCGGGTGCCTAGAGGCCCCGCGGTGTCGGACCCCGACTCGACTTCGGACGAGTCAGCTTGGGAGACCGAAGACGAGGAGTCTCCTGACACTTTTAAGACTCGGTGTGTCCCGTCGGACTCACCCGAGTCTGAACCCCGGAGTAGATCCCCTCCGGAGGATACCAGGTTCTCGGAGTTTGTCCGGGATATGGCCGCTGCTCTGGCTATCCAGGCGGACCCCGAGGAAGAGCCTCGAGCCGAGGAGCTCGATGCTCTGCAGTACGACTCTCCTCCGAAGGAGGCCTTTACTGTCCCGATTCCTCCGATGCTGGAACGGCTCCTCTTCCGGATGTGGGAGGCCTCGGCGCCGGTATTGAGCAAGCGAGTCGATTCCATTTATCGGCTCCGTAAGAGTCCCAGCTTTCAAAAAGCACAGCTACCACACCATTCCATGGTTGTGGAATTGGCCATGCATCGTCTGAAGAGTCAGAAGATGCACTCTGCGGTGCCCCCCAGCAGGGAGGCCCGAAGCCTTGATGGCGTCGGTAGAAAGTGCTTTCAGGGCTCGATGCTTGCTTGCCGTGTCCAGACTTACCAGCTGTACATGGGCATGTACTTGCGAGACCTGGCCAAGGAGTTGGCCGGATTCTCTGCTGGTCTCTCCGGGGAACCTTTGCAGAGTTTCAAGTCCTTGTCTTCGAGAATCCGGGAATGCTCTAAGTTCATTTCCCGCGCCGCCTACGATGGTTTCGAGGCTTCGGCCCGGGTAGCGGCAGCCGGCATCGCGGCTCGACGCCAGACTTGGCTACAGTCATCGGACCTCGAGCCATGGGTTCAAGACAAGTTGGTCGATGTCCCTTGCCGAGGTGAAAACCTTTTTGGCAAGCCTGTGGCTGAGAAGGCCGCCCAGCTCGAAACTGAGCACCTCACGAGGACAAGGCTGTCGAGGAAGACCTCTGCCCCTTCTCAGAAAAAGAAGGGCTCGGGTAAAAAGTCCTTTTACCCGAGGAAGGGCACTGCCTACAAACAGTACCCTCAATTTCAGGCTGCCCAAGCTGCCCCACAGGGTCAGCAGGCCAAGGGCCAGGGTAATGGAGCCCGTAGGCAGAGAGCCCCCAAGCCTTCAGCCCCTGCTCCCACTCAGCAGGGTGGGGGTTTTTGACTCCCTGAGTGTAGCCATGCCTCCCTTGCTGACCCAACCCTGCACAGGCGGCCACTTAACCCTGTTCGCCCACCTGTGGCCCTTGATCACTCAGGACAGTTGGGTGCTGGACATAGTCAGTCAGGGCTATGCCCTCCATTTTCACCAACTGCCTCCGCCATATTTCCCAGGGGAACCTTCAAGGCCTCCCCTGCATACAGACCTTCTCCTCCAGGAGCTAAGAGGTCTGTTGGTGGACAGGGCGGTGGAGCCTGTGCCTCCCCACTTCCAAGGTCACGGTTTTTACTCCAGGTATTTCCTGGTGCCAAAAGAACCGGTGGTCTTCGGCCCATTTTGGATCTCCGAAACCTGAACAAGTTTCTCATCAGAGAGAAGTTCAAGATGCTTACTCTTGGAACACTTCTGCCCTACCTCCAGCAGGGAGATTGGCTATGCTCTTTAGACCTCAAGGATGCTTACACTCACATCCTTATCCATCCAGACCACAGAAAGTACCTCAGGTTCATTGTGGGAGGAAACCACTATCAGTACAGAGTACTGCCCTTTGGCCTGTCCTCCGCTCCCAGGGTCTTTACCAAGTGCCTAGCAGTGGTGGCGGCCTACCTAAGAAATCAAGGCATCTTTGTCTTTCCTTACCTGGACAACTGGCTCATCCGAGGCCAATCCTCCCTAGTGGCTCATCAGGCCACCACCAGGACCATATCTCTGCTCCAAAGGGTGGGCTTTGTCATCAATTTCGCAAAGTCCACTTTGCTCCCCTCCCAAAACTTGGAGTTCATAGGAGCAAGGTTGGACTCTCAGTTGGCAAGAGCATTCTTAACAGTGGACCGAGCACAAAGGCTCATAGACCTAGCCAGCAAATTTCTGATCAGGTCCTTGGTCTCCGCCAGGCTCTGTCTCAGGCTTCTGGGCCACATGGCGTTGACAGTGTAGGTCACCCCCAATGCCAGGCTCAATATGCGGCCTGCACAGTGGTGCCTTCGGACTCAGTGGTCACAAGCCTCAGGCAGTCTCAGAGACAGGATCAGAGTGTCCCAGCGTTTTCTGACCTCCCTCAAATGGTGGTTGCACCCCCCAATTTGCTAGAGGGGGTGCCCTTTCAGATGCCACCCTACGCGGTGGTACTGACCACAGATGCCTCTCTACAGGGCTGGGGAGCTCACTGTCTGGACAAGTGCACCCAGGGCCTGTGGTCTCCTTGGGAGGCGTCCCAGCAGATCAATCTCCTGGAACTCAGAGCTATCCGCTTGGCCCTCAAGGCCTTTACTGCTTCCCTGGCTCAACAGTCTGTCTTGATCCAGACAGACAACCAGGTAGCCATGTTCTATGTAAACAAACAGGGCGGAACTGGTTCACAGGTCCTTTGTCAGGAGGCCCAGGACCTCTGTTCCTTTGCCCTGAAACACAACATGCTCCTCAAGGCAGTCTATCTTCCAGGCCAGGAAAATTACCTAGCTGACAGATTGAGCAGAATTCTGCAACCACACGAGTGGCAGCTGCATCCCTTAGTAGTTCAGAGGATTTTCCTGAAATGGGGACTTCTATCCATAGACCTGTTTGCCAGTCCACTAAACAACCAGCTACCTCTGAGGATAGCAGCAGATGCTTTTCTCATTCCATGGACTCAAGGCCTGCTGTATGCGTTTCCTCCCACCCCTCTGGTGGCCCGGACACTGTTCAAGGTGCTCAAGGACAGGGCCTCTGTCCTCCTGGTAGCTCCCAGGTGGCCGAGGCAACCTTGGTTCCCACTCCTGCTCCAGCTAGCAGTAGATCCACCTCTACCTCTGGGGTTGCAGCCAGACCTTCTCTCTCTGGATCAGGGGTCCCTTCTGCACCCCAATCTCAAATCTCTCAATCTGATGGCATGGAGGCTGCAAGGGTAGTTTTAGCTCCCTGGGGCCTGCCTCCAGAAGTTGAGGAGGTTGTCCTGGCTTCCAGGAAACAGTCCACTAGGAAAACCTAATCTCCAGGAACAAGCAGGAATGAGTCTTCACATATGGGGTTCGTCGGCGCTGACGGAGCCTGCACGGGAATGCTCCCCAGCATCCAATCAGAAGGCTTTTGGGAGCATCCCTCGCGCCTGCGCGGTAGCTTCCCGCCCTTCCCACTGCCTCTCCCCAGTTTTCGTTTTTCCGCGGAGCCGACAGGATGTACCTCCTGTCACCGCAGAAACTTTTCTTCTTGTTTCCTGTGGTCGCGGTTTTTTTCCCGCTGACTCTGGCACCGCTGGTGCCCCCTTTTTCCTTATTTTTTGTTTTCCTTTATTTTCCCTCGGGGAGCATCCTCCTCGTGTTATTCTGAGGCCTACCGGGCTTTCCAACATGGAGCCGCCTTCCCCTAAGAAGTGCCCCCACTGTGGAGACATTGTCTTCCTCTCCGACTCCAATGCCTGGTGTCTCTCCTGTTGGGGCCCTGACCCCTTCTCCCCCGGTTCCCTGGGCTTCAGCGTCGGGAGAAGACCCTCCCTGTTTGGAGTGTCCCTCGATGACGTCTTTCCCTCTGAGGTGCGGTCGTCGGCTTTCTCTCTTCGCCAGGATCAGGTAACCCAACAACAGTCTGTTAAGACTAACCGAGCCTTGAGGGGTGAGTCTCATGCGCGGCATGACGACGGCTCTGGCCTTCCCCTCCAGTCCCTTACACCCCGGAGGGAGTCTTCGGGCTCCAGAGCCTCCACGGGGTTTCGGGTTGTTCCTGAGGTTTGCTCCTCACAGAACATTCCCATGCCATGCCCGAGGGTGGCACCCGCTTCGAGCGGTGCAGATCCCTCGGCGCCGGCGTCGAGTGTTCCACTCTTCGCCAGGGACTGTCAGCTGGTGTCCTCAGTGCCTTCAGGGCCGTTCGACTCGACCCAGTCTGGCTCTGCGGCATCCCGGCCCTGCGCGGGGGCGGTACCTGCGTTCAGCGGTGCCGATTCCCCGGCATCGGCGTCGGTGTTGAGTGTTCCACTCGTCACTGGGGATCGTCGGACCAACCTGACCCGGTATGGCGTGCCCACACACCTGCCATGCGCGGAGGTGGTGACCGCTTCGAGCGGGACCAAGTCCTCGGCGTCGAAGTCGGTGGCCGCGGGGGCGGTACAGGCCTTGAGCGGCTCCGCCCCTTCGGCGATGGTCTCGGGAACAGGGGCCCCGTTCTTCACCAGGGGCCACCTCCGGTCTCCACCTGTGGAGCCGATCGATCTATCCCGGTCGGGCGGGTTGGCACCCCCACCTTGCGCGGGGCCGGGGCCTCCCCCGGATGCCACCCTCCACTCGTCACTAGTGTTTGCCTGCGGGACCCGGGTCCTTCGGTCGAGTCGACCCAAAGAAGCGCCGTGGCCATGGAGCTGGGACTGGGCGTCTCGCTCCCCGCCGGGGCTCGTCGGCGGGTTACCTGGGTACCCTCGAGGCCGCGTAGTTCGCCCCGTAAGGGTTTCCCGCTCAATAAAACAGGCACGGGCAGGACCCCGGCGCCTAGAAGGGCCTCTCTCCCGGCGTCGGAGCCGGCTTCGGGTGTTTCCCTCTTCACCGAGTTTCGGCCTGGGAAGCCCTCGTCGCCCATGGCAACGATCGTCGCGACCCCGACTCCATTCGCGGGAGTGGCAGCACCGGCGCGGCCGCCGACGCCGGGGCCCCCTAAGGGGGCGTCGCTCGGTTCGATGCCTAGCCTCGAGTCGATCTCCAGTCTGGAAAGCGTGGCTCCGACACATTTCGGATCCGACCCCAGTCTCTTCCAACGGTGCAGTGCTGCGCTCGCCTGCTCTCCAGCTGCCTCGGCACCTCTCCAGCCGCCCTTGCAGATTGCCCCGGGGGGCGGCCCCGCCCCCGGAGTCGGGGCCGAGTCCGTCGGGGACGTCGCTCCCTTCGATGCCCAGCTTGGAGTCAATCTCGGGCTCTGACGATGCAGTACCGACTGCCTCGAATTGGAACTGTCAGTACCCTCCTCTGTTTAGAGCGATTCCTCCCGTGCACCAGCACGGTGGGTCCCCTGGTGTTCCAGCGAGCCCCTCCACCTCGGCCTCCCCCGGGATAGCCCCTCTGGGAGAGCCTCTTTTCAGGACTTCCTCCTCGACATGGCGGACTTGCTCGCCATTCCTATCCCAGGCCCTTCGCTAAGTCCGGGTACTGCCGAACAGGCAGCCATAATGCTTCCTCTACATCCCTCCCTGCGGGATCTCCTGCTCGGGATTTGGCGCTCGCCCTTACAGGTACCGGCGCCGCCTACAGCCATGCATGCCCGGTATCGGGTGCCCCCCTCTCCGGGTTTTCAGACGCACCAGCTTCCCCATCATTCCATTGTGGTGGAATCGGCCCCGAGGAAGGTCGGAAGCAAGAAGAAGCACTCTTCCTGCCCCCCGAATCGTGCGTCAAAAACTCTGGACAACTTTGGGCGGCGAACTTTCCAAACGTCCATGTTGGCTTCCAGGATTCTCTCATATATTTTCTATATGAGCCTGGCGCTTCGGGAGGTCACCGAGAGGTTATCTCTTTTGTCTCCCTTTGTGTTGGCCCCTCGGGCCCCTGACTATTCCTTGCTTCTTTACCATTTCAGGAATATCGCTTGGTTTCTTTCTCGGGCTGCCGTGGACTCTTTTGAGTCAGTTAGCAGGTCCTCTGCTGTAGCCATAGGGGCGCGTCGTAGAGCCTGGTTGCAGGCGTCCGACTTGTGCAGCTGGGCACAACATAATCTGGGTACTTCCCCGTGCACCGGGGAGAACCTCTTCAATGGCGAGGCTTTGCGTCAGGTTGCTCAGTGCTCCGCCGACCTGTTTGGCACTGGTCGCCCACGGCCCGGGGGTAGGAAATGTCCTTCCCGACCCTCCTTTCCGAAGAGGAGGAGGTTTCATCCCTCTGCCCACCTGCCGGGTGTGCCCATGCCAGGGATGTCTCGCACCGGTCGGCAGTGCCAGGGCTCGCGCCAGGCTGCCCATGCCAAGCAGCCTTAGGCTCCGGTATGCGGCAGTTTGCGCGTAACTCCTCGTACCTGCAGTTACTATCCAGTTCTACACTGGGGTTCTTTTCAGTGTGACAAGCGGTTCAGCTGCTGGATTGGGGGTATGGAGCCCCCTCCCCCGGGGGGGGAGGACCCTTCCCACGCTAGGTTAGCCTGGCTCCTCGGGGCCATGCTAGTCTTCTTAGGACTTACCCTCGGGTACATCCCTCGGATTCCCCTCTGCCCGGTTCCCCCGGATTAAGGGGATCGCGCACCGAATCTCCTCCTCCCAGTGTAGGCCTTGGCCGCTACTCTCCGAGCATGGCCGAACCAATCCTCGACAGGGCCGGACCACCCCCCCCCCCCCCCCCGGTCTGTGTCTCCGCTCTCGCAGAGAAATCCCTGGGTCTGTCAGGTTACGGTGGACAGGGGTCCCACTGACCCATGCCGATCCTCGGATCCGCTCCCTGCACTCTTCGGTGCGGCAGAGGGCATTGGCCCTCCCCTGAGGGGTCTTTTTATATAGGCCGAAGATGGCCCCCACGGTCACGCCGTGGCTATAGGGTTTCTATCCTCCTGCCTTCCCTGTGGTATGGAGGACACGTTTTTTTTTCGCGTGGCTGTCAGGTGGACGCCTCAGGGGCCTACGTACTCCTGATGTGCTCCTCCCCAACTGACCTGGCGGTCGCGCAACCATACTGCTACTCTCGCCGATCTGCCCTGCACCGCCCATCATTGGATGGCCCCCCCCCCCTGCCACCTCCGGGTGGGCGCCCTCCTGTGGTTCAAGGGCCGGTCCGAGTTGGCAGTATCGTTCTCACGTGTGCATACCGGTTTAGTAACCGGGGTGGGTGCTCCCGGGCCCACCTATAGCCCGATATACATCTATACCTGTTATTGGATATATATCGGTACAGGTGGGCACTTTTGGGAAACGATATAGCGCCCTGTGTCTTACTGACTTTCCCCCAATTGTCGGTACTGACGTTTTGTTATTTCTTACGGGGTCCAGCCGGCCCGCTTGCCTGCGTTCTGCGGCTCGGGTACTCGGACCGGTTATGTTTAAACTTGTTGTGAAGTCAACAACTCCTTGGTTTATGCCTCCTTGTCTGGAGGTTTTCGAACCCATTGTCTCCCTATCCCTTGCCGGCTAGGGCAGACAGTGTACCCCTCGGTATCCCGGGGTACACTCCTGTTCTTCTCCGGGCTGGGTTCTCCCAGATCGGTCAGTCTTCTGATTAGTCCTCCGGATTGGGGACTCTGCTCCTACTGGAGTTCTCAGCTTCTCTTAAAGCTCCTCGTGAAGACCTGCCGTCTTTCCGGTGCCGGTTGACACCTGTCTCCAGCCCGCCCGGACTGGGAACTTCGTCCTCTCTGCGGTGAAGTTCCCTTGAAGACTTCGCTACTGCATCTACAGTACCCGTCGCAGCTCTGCCTTCTACATTCCAGTAGGTAAGCTCTGGATTGTTCTAGATCATTAACGGTTTAATGATAATTGACGTGGGTTTGAAGACTCCCCTGTAGTCTTTGGTTGCTGTACCCTGGCAACTCTTCTCAACTCCTACCCTCCATCCCGCAGGGGATGCCGTGGATCCAGGTTGGGCGATGCCGACCTGTCCAAGGGCGCGCATTCTGGGATCTCCTCTGGCACCCTCAGCTAGGGAGTCCCCATATGTGAAGACTCATTCCTGCTTGTTCCTGGAGATAGCACAGTTACTTACCTTTAACAGGTGATCTCCGGAACAGCAGGAATTAGTCTTCACAACCCACCCGCCTCCCCTAGGAGTTGTAACTCTCTCTCTCTCTTCCTTCCTCTCCTCTCCTTCTGCCACAGCTATTAAACGCAACTGGGGAGAGGCAGTGGGAAGGGCGGGAAGCTACCGCGCAGGTGCGAGGGATGCTCCCAAAAGCCTTCTGATTGGATGCTGGGGAGCATTCCCGTGCGGGCTCCGTTGGCGCCGACGAACCCCATATGTGAAGACTAATTCCTGCTGTTCTGGAGATCACCTGTTACAAGTAAGTAACTGTGCTTGCTCTTAAGTGGAAGAGGTTTTCTCTGTGATGTCAGCTCCGTACAGAAAATCCTTTCTCCTGTACTGTGCCAGTGGTGCTTCAGTACCTGCTGCACTTATCGAATCAGGGTCTGAAGTCAAATTCTGTTCGGGTCCACCTCTCAGCCTTAGCAGCTCACCACTCACTGGTGGAGGGACATTCCTTATCTGTACACCCCTTGGTGTCCAGGTTTCTCAGAGGCTTGCTTCTGCTCCAGCCTCTCATACGTCCCCCTGCTCCTGAGTGGGAGCTCAATGTGGTCTTGCAGCAGCTGACTCGCCCACCTTTTGAGCCGATGGCTACTTGCCCTCTTCGCTTCCTTTCCTGGAAGACTCTCTTTCTGATAGCCCTTACTTCGGGTAGGCGAGTTAGTGAGCTTCAGGCCTTGGTCTGTGATAGGCCTTACACCAGAATTTATAAGAACAGGGTAGTCCTCAGGACTCAACCTAAGTTCCTTCCTAAGGTTGTCTCCTCCTTCCACCTCAACCAGGAGGTGGTTCTTCCAACATTCTTCCCTAGGCCTCATGCAAGTCAGGCTGAGGCAGTCCTCCATACCCTGGACTGTAGGAGGGCGTTATCCTTCTACTTTGAGTGTACGCAAGGTCACAGGAGAGCTACTCAGCTCTTTGTTTATTTTGACCCCAATAACTTGGGGGTGGCTGTGTCCAAGCGTACCCTGTCCATCTGGGTAGCTGACTGTATCACCTGGCGGCTGATCGTCCTTTGCAGGGTAGGGTCACAGCCCACCATGTGAGGGCAATGGCTGCATCAGTGCCTCACCTCCGCTCTGTTCCATTGCAAGACATCTGCCGGGCTGCTACTTGGTCTTCAAGCCAGACGTTTGCAGCCCACTACTGTCTGGAGAGGGAGTCCCGTAGGGACAGTGCTTTTGGTCAAGCAGTACTCCGAAATCTCTTTGAGGTCTAGGCAACTCCTGCCCTCCTGCCCTCTGGTTGGGCTACCTGTGGAGGGTGTGTCCTTGAAAAGCCTTTTCTGTGTTGCTGGGACTAGAGGGAGTTCTCTTGTTCAGCCTGGGTTCCTGGTAGCCCAGAGCTGGGGAGTCACCCATAAGTGAGGACTGACTTCCTGCTTGGTCCTGGAGAAAGAGTAGTTACTCACCTGTAACAGGTGTTCTCCAGGAGCAGCAGGAATCAGTCCTCACTACCCTCCCTCCTCCCCTTGGAGTTGCAGTTGTAGATAGTTTAATTTTTACATTTTTGTGTGCTGTTCTTAGCTATCTCATTTGACTGAGGTGTAAGAAGGCACCTTTAGGCGGGAAGGGAACCGCGCATGCATGCCAGCATTCCCAAAGGCTTTCATGGAAAGCTGGGGAAATGCTCCGCTGGGGCTTCATCGGCGTCGATGACACCCATAAGTGAGGACTGATTCCTGCTGCTCCTGGAGAACACCTGTTACAGGTGAGTAACTACTCTTACTGATTTGCCTCCAGGTGGCCCAGACAATACTGGTTCTCACTACTGCTGTCGCTGGCGGCGATGCTCCCAGTATCCCTGGGCCAAGCTCTAGACCTCCTGACGCAGGAGGAGGACTCCCTTCTGTACCACAACGTGGGGTCATTGACTCTAACAGCCTGGCTGCTGAGAGAGTAACCTTGGCCCCTCTCACCCTATCACAAGAGGTTGAGGAAATCTGCTAGCCTCCAGGAAGCCCTCCATGAGGAGGGCTTATGCCTTTAAATAGTGCAGGTTCGCTCTTTGGTGAGTGGATAGGAAGGAGAACCTGATCTGCCAGGTCCAGCTGGTACTACAGTATCTGGTGCATCTGTCATGCACAAGGCTGAAATTGAATTCAGTACAGGTGTATCTGAGCGCCATAGCCACTCACCACCACCCCATAGGAGGAAAGCCCTTATCTAGCCAGTCCTTGGTTTCCTGTTTCCTACAGGGCCTTCTGCTTTCCAAACTCCCTGTCCGCCTTCCAGCAGCAGAATGGGGACTTCAACGTGGTGCTCTCCCAGCTCACTAGGCCACTGTTCGAGCCACTGGCCACCTGCCATCTCAGATACCTATCCTGTAAGGTGGCCTTCTTGGTGGCCCTGACCTCAGCTCACAGAGTGAGCGAGCTTCAAATGCTGGTGGTGGAGCCCCATACACCAGGTTCTTCAAGAACAGGGTACTGCTCCGCACTCACCTTAACTTCCTCCCGAAGGTGGTATCCCCATTTCACCTCAACCAGGAGGTGGTGCTCCCCACTTTCTACCTACGGCCTCATGCCGGCAGGGAGGAGCTCATACGCCACACACTGGTCTATGGACCCTGTCCTATCTGCAGCGGACCTAGAGCCACCACAAAGCACCTCAATGTTTCGTGTCCTATGACCCCAGCAGACTGGGGCTCCTTGTAACCAAGCATATCCTATCCTCTTGGGTGGCAGACTGCATTGCCCTCACCTATGAGCGGGTGGGCCTCTCCCTGGAGCACTGGATAACAGCACATCGTGTGAGGGCGATGGCCACGTTGGTGGCCCACCTCCGTTCTGTGCCTATGACAAGATATTTGCAGAGCCGCCACTCGATCATCCATTCACATGTTCGCAGCACACTACTGCCTGGAAAGCGAATCCTGTAGGGACAGTGCCTTTGGCCAGGCAGTGCTGTCCTCTGACCCTCTGTGTTCAGGCTATCAGTGTGATAGTGTTGCTGGATGCTAGGGTCTTGCAGGGTCTCTCAGCGGGGACTCAACTTTGGCAACTCATGGCCACCCGCTGGTACTGTCGTGGTTCGGTCCTCGGCATCCTGGAGCTAGGGAGTCCCATATGTGAGGACTCACTTCTGCTTTTCCTGGAGAAAGCGTAGTTCTTCACCTGTAACGGGTGTTCTCCAGGAAAGCATTCCCAAAGGCTTTCTTTGAAACTGGGGAAATGCTCTGCACGAGCTCCATCAGCACCGATGTCGCCCATATGTGAGGACTGATTCCCGCTGTTCCTGGAGAACACCTGTTATAGGCGAGTAACTATGCTTTCTGACTCAATTGGACTGTTATAAATAAGTGTGAAGGAGTATGCCCCCTTAAACATATTAGTGCTTTTCTAAAGGTTATAAGCTAGCATTGCCCTTTGTTTTTCGATTTTCCTACTCTTTAATTTGGAAGTCACAAGGGGACTACATTATTTCTCACGCATGAGGGAACCAAAGAGCAAAGCCAAGAATGAAATGCTATATAAATATGTAGGATTTTATCAAAAGTGAATCATGGGTAGGAGCCCATATATCCTATGGAATGTCATATATTGGCTTAATAGATGCATCACATTTTTTTTTATTTTTCAATTCCAATTTAAAAAATGGATGAATACACTACCTCAGCGTGGTTTTTAGTTCATTTATCACCGGTGTTTATCTAGGTTTTCTATCTAGAATGAAACAGATTTGGTTTTGAAGAGAAATATTAAAGAAA
This sequence comes from Ichthyophis bannanicus, assembly GCA_033557465.1. Classification (NCBI taxonomy): domain Eukaryota; kingdom Metazoa; phylum Chordata; class Amphibia; order Gymnophiona; family Ichthyophiidae; genus Ichthyophis; species Ichthyophis bannanicus. The sequence goes on from CM066040.1 coordinate 141,569,774, forward strand.
CTCTGGATTCTCAAGCTGTTCTGATGGTGATGGATACTTTTAGTATCACTTAATGTAAATCTTAATGTAAATAAAGTTTAAAGGATAGTGTGTGTATACATATATATATATATATATAAGAGAGAGAGAGATATGTTACAGTTTATGCAGGAATTATCCACCTAAACACAATTCAATATGTAATTAAAATTCACTCAATGGCAATAAATATCTAATGCCCAACTTTCCAAAAAAGGCTCAATATGCTGAAGAAATTGATGTTTCAGGGAATAAGCCACAGGAGCTATTTAGAATAGTGCATAGTTTAACTGGGCTAGGTGAGATGGCCAGGCAATTAGTTCTTAAGAAAGATGAAGCTGATGGGACAGCAAAAAAACGTTTTCTTAAGGAAGTGGAGAAATTAAAAAAAAAAAGAGTAACATAGATAAGAGGATGAAGAGCAGTAATGACTCCATAATAGTTAAATGACGGATGACTCTTGGTTAATTTTATTCCGACAGTCAAAAAATTGAAAGTTTTATACAAAGCTCTGAGTAATACTTAATCTCCAGGAACAAGCAGGAATGTAGTCTTCACATAAGGATATCGTCGGCACCAACGGAGCCTGCGCGGGAGCGCTCCCCAGCGTCCAATTAGAAAGCTTTTGGGAACATCCCACAGCACCTGCGTGCTGCCTTCCCGCCTTTCCCAATTGCCTCTCTCCAGTTCTTCGTTTTCCGTGGAGCCACAGGTCGTTGTTCCTGTCACCGCAGAAAATTCTTCCTTATTACTTTCTTTTTTTGTGGTCGCGTCTACCTTCCTCGACGCTTTACCGGTACCGCCGGTTTTTGTTTCTTTATTTCGGTTCTTTAAAAAAAAAAAAAAAAATTACTTAGTACTTTTTCCCATTTTTCCCAGGTGCACGTGCCATTTTTGGCTTTAGGCCCAAACTTTTTCTTACAATGGAGAAACCTGCTTTGGGTTTCAAAAAGTGCACCAAGTGTGGCGGTACCATCTCCATCACTGACACCCATGAATGGTGTCTAAAATGTTTAGGTCCTGACCACTCCATCACGGATTGTATGTCCTGCGCCATGATGTCTAAAAGAGGTCGGCAGAACCGAGCTGCTAAGCTCAGTACCCTGTGTCCCTCTGATGCAGCTTCGGTGGCATCGACATCTTCCAGGGCTTCCTCTTCCTCCCGTGGATCTCAGGTAACTAAACATAAGTCCAGCTGGTCCTCAAAGGGTAGATCTCCTAAGCATCAAGATGCCTACAACACCCCTTACCTGTTGTCAGTAGCCCTCTCCTATATTACCCCTTTCTCTGTCACCGCTATCAGTCTCTTACACAAAACATAATGGCCGATCTAAAAACATTGCCAACCACTTTCCTACTAATAGTCCTCCTCCTGCAACAAATCTACACATACAAACTCAACAATCCCCCTTGCAATAGCATCCCCATCATTCATAACCCCAACCGCAATCTAACACGCCCCCCACTACACAATCACCCATTCAACCTGCCACCACACAACAATACCCACAGACATCCCCCTAAAGTAATTCAGATAAACTGCAAAAACCACAACGACAAAAAAACCTCCCCCAACGAAGACACTAAACTAAAGCTGATCCTAATAAACATTCGCTCAATACGGAACAAAATACCAATTGTAAATGACATAATAAAAGACAATCAACCTGACATCTTTTTCATTACTGAAACATGGCTAACACCTACAGACACAATATTATTAAACCAACTCCACATATCACAATATGATATTTTCAACTGCCACCGTGACATAAAAAAGGGAGGTGGCACACTTATACTCACTAAAAAAGACTTACAATACACCCTAACAAACTCAAACAATGTTGAAAGCATGGACATAATAAACATTGAAAACAAAACACTAGCATTCTCTCTAATCTATAGACCCCCATCAGCAGATCACAAAAATCTTTCCCCTATCCTTGAACTCCGCATGCACATCATCCCAGAGAAAACCCCTCATAATCCTAGGTGACCTTAACCTCCCATCCCTAAATCAATACCAAAAAGACAACTTCATAGACTCAATGACCCACATGGGATATAACCAGATAGTCCTTACCCCCACACATAATAAAGGAAACTCACTAGACCTAATTTTCCTCCCTACCCCCTTTAACTTACATCACCTATATTCTCCCCCAATAACTACAGAGGTACCATGGTCTGACCATCACCTGATAACCTTTCACCTTCTGGCACAAACTACATCACAGTCCCTAAACACAACATCTCACCACTCACGTTTTACCCGCTTCGACAATGATACATTCCTTGATAAGGTACTACCTAAGCTCACCACAAACCTATCTGATATCGACCTAACTATAGAGAACTGGAACCAAACAATCCAAGAAGCAGCTACACCTACTCAAACAATCCAGAAGAAAAAGAAAGAATCACAAAAATGGTACACTAAAGACATCGCCCTGCTAAAAAAGCAATTACGTAAACAAGAAAAAACCTGGAGAAAAACAAAATCGCAAGACAACAAAACCAAATATATTACTTTACCTAATAAATATAAAGACGCGATCAACAACTCAAAAAGAGAATACTACTCCAAATTAGTAAATCTTGCTCTCAACCGACCAAGAGAACTCTTCTCAATCGTAAAAACACTAACAAAACCATTTAACCCAGAACCGAACCAAGACATTGTAAGCATACAAACCTTAGCATCTCATTTTGCTGAAAAACTAAAGGTAAAACCTCACTCTCCAACCACCACGATAGAATATATACATGACAGTAACTATGAATGGACAACCTTTCACAAGGCTGAACGAAAACACATCCTTAATATTATAACAATGATCAAAACTACAACCTCCCCACTTGACCCATGCCCGGTGTCATGGATCAAGTATACTAAGGACTTCCTAGCAGAAAACATCCAACACATAGTAAACCAATCACTCTCACAAGGAACTATGCCCAACGCCCTAAAGCTCTCCTCGATCCGTCCCGTAATAAAAAACAATAAGCTTGACCCAAAGGATCCCAACTCTTACAGGCCAATAGCTAGCATACCTCTAATCGCTAAAATAATAGAAAAAAACATACAACTCCAACTACAGGACTACATAGATGAGCACAAACTCCTTGATGCGCATCAATTTGGATTCCGCCCCTCCCATGGAGTTGAAACCCTCCTAATCGCTCTGACAGACCTCCTCATCAGAGGCACTAATGAAAATAGCAAAGGTTTCCTTCTCCTCTTCATAGACCTATCCGCTGCATTTGACAGCATCAATCACAAAACACTCATCAACAGACTAGAAAACTTAAAAATAGGAGGGACAGTCCTTGAATGGTTCAAATCATACATTTCACACAGATTAATACGGATACAATTAGGTAAAGAAACATCAGAAACTTTCCCTCAAGGTCAAGGTATTCCTCAAGGATCAGCCCTCTCTGCCCTCCTCTTCAATCTATACCTCCAGCCAATTACACAAACATATTCAAGAAGTATAAAATCAACCATTTCATATACGCAGATGATATCATGCTTGCCATCCCCATAAACCCCAACAACCCCAAATATGATGCCTTACTCCAGTGCATGAGTGAGACTACCATATGGCTTGAAGACAATCACCTAAGCATCAACCTCAAAAAAACAGAAGCAATGTTCATAACGAGAAAACCTGACACTGACTATAACTACCCTACTACAATCACAATAAGTAACACACCAATACCTGTTAAAAAGGAGGTAAAGTACCTTGGTATTATTCTGGACAACTCACTCACCATGCTCCCACACATAAAACATACAGTAAAAACAATATTCTATAAACTCAAGACAATACAACATCTGAGACCCCTACTCAACACACATATGATTTTAGATCAGTAGTCAACTCCCTCATCACCCCCCACTTCGACTACTGTAATAGTCTCCTAAACGGCTTACTACTAAAAAGCATATACCTCCTCCAAAGGGCCCAAAACATATGCGCCAAGATGGTTACAAAAGCTAAACTAACAGACCATGTGACCCCTATACTTTTAGACCTACATTGGCTCCCCATATGCAGCCGAATAAAATATAAAATCCTCCTAACTACTTTTAAACTCATCAATAACATCTCTCCCTCACAATTATCAACACTAATACAACCCCCATCAGAAACTAGAACGCGCAGACAGAACGCAACCCACTCCCTCAACATAAAGACAAACTTTAGAAAAACCAAAGCAACAACAAGCGATAGAGCCTTCTCCTTTGCTGCCCCTACCCTTTGGAATGAAATTCCATTAACCCTCCGCATGATAAAGGACCTCCACCAATTCAAGAAGGAATTAAAAACATACCTTTTTACAAAACACTTTGAGATCCCCTACCAACAAAAAACCTCTCCAAGACAATCTCAAAAAAATATCCACAGTCCTCAAGACAGAACAAATGACTAACACAAGAAAGATACTTACCTTAATATACACAACACCCAAACGATTTACCCAAACTGACAGCTATTTCACTAATGTAAATAACTTATGTTAATTAACTATGTTATGCTCCATGTTTCATAACCTGTATATAAGTTTTAAAAAAGTGTTATTTTTAACGTTAAAATATGTTCCATGTAACAAAACGTGTATATAGTTAAAACATGTTCCATGTAAAATATACGGAAGTATGTTAATTCTTGTTCAATGTAAACCGCCCCTGATCTCTGGAAGGAGCGGTATAGAAGAAACTGTTAAATAAATAAAAAATAAATAAATTGCCCTTGAGGATTCTGCACCGGCAAAATTTGCCCCGGCGGGAGGCTTCGGCTTCCAAAGCATTATCGGGGCTCCAGGATGTTCTCGAGGCCTCGACCTCGGCAGAACTACTGGTGCCATGCTCTGGGGTACCGGCTGTCTTCTCCGGTATCGACATCCAGGCATCGGCAACGTCGATAGACCAGAGATTCCTGGCTATTGAACGCAGTCTGGCGGCATCGACACCCTCGGAACCGCGTCAGACAGTTCAAACGGCACCGGTATCGGTACTGGTACCGATAGCATTGACATCGGTGTCCGAATTGCCGGCACCCAGTCACCCGATGCCCTCCGTTACCGATACATCGGTACCCGATTCCCCTTGGTACCGACTTCGGTCGGTACGGATATCGGGCTCTTCAAGAGCATCCAGACAGAAGGTACTTCGAATCCTCAGAGGAATCTGAGGATTCTGATAGTGCTGTCGATGCGGGGATACTTCTCCCAGAGGAGCCTTCCCTCCCCTAAACGCAGGATGTCTCCTCCAGAGGACATTTCCTTTCAGAATTTCATCAGGGAGGTGGCTCGAGGCTTGTCCATTACTGTGGCTCCTGAAACAGAGCCCAGAGCAAAGGAGTTGGAAATTTTACAGTATCCTAAAACTCCTAAAGAGGCAGCCACCCTGCCTATCCATGAGATCTTGCATGATCTCATGCTGAGAATGTGGGAGACACCTCTTACCACCTCTCCTCATTCTTGTAGACTGGACACTCTGTATTGAGTCCCTCCTTGTCCTGGTTTCCAAAAAACTCTGCTTCCTCACCACTCTATTGTAGTGGAATCAGCTATGAGAAGGATCAGGAGTGCAAAGAGACATGCCTCTAATCCTCCAGGACGTGAGTGCAGAACTCTGGATGCTTTTAGACGTCGAGTCTTCCAAGCTTCCATGCTATCTGCCAGGATCAGTTCCTATAGTTTATATATGGGAATGTTCCTGAAAGAAGTCACAGGGGATTTAGAGGTTTTCAGCCCTCTTCTTCCTGAGGATAGAAGGCAGGATTTTCTCACATTGGTCAAACATGCTCAGGATGTTTCCAAATTTGTCAACCGTGCAGCTTTTGATTGTTTTGAGTGCATAAGCAGAACTTCTGCCATTGCCATAGGTGCACGTAGAATTGCTTGGCTCCAAGCATCTGATCTGGAGCTCTGGGTACAAGACAAACTAGGAAACATGAGAACCTGTTTGGCAAAGATTGGCAAGAAAAGGCCAATGAGTTGGATGCCGACAACTCCACCTTTGATAGATTATCCAAGGCCACAGCTGATCCTGCAAGAAAGAAATCTTTCAAGAAACCATTCTTTTCTAAAAAGAAAAGGTTTTATCCTGCTTATTCCCAGCAGGGACGTTCTGCAGGTCAACCTGTCCGGAAGGGTCAGCAACCACCCAAACAAAGGAAAGCAAAGACTGCTAAGCCTCAACCGCCTCAGCAGTCTCAGCCACCACAAGGCCTTTGACTTTCAACTAGAGAACTTAGCCTTACTGGCTCTCGATAGACCAGAGCCTTCCACCATTCCAGGAAGGTTGTGCCATTTTGCCCCCAGATGTGGAAAAATAACAGCAGAGCACTGGACACTCCATCATAAGAGAGGGGTACAAGCTTCATTTTTGAGCATGCCCCCTCCCACAATGGTAAGACAGTTCAATTTTCAAACCTCTCTCATCAACCTGTTAGATCAAGAGGTCACTATGCTTCTTGCCCAAGGGGCAATAGAAGAAGTACCCATTCTTCAACAGGGTGCGGGGTTTTACTCCCCCTATTTCCTTATCCCAAAGAAAACAGGTGGACACAGGCCTATTTTAGACCTCGGATAACTGAACAAATTCCTATTCAAAGAGAAATGCAAGATGATTTCTCTAGGAACTCTGCTGCCATACCTTCAGAGTCAGGATTGGCTTTGTTGTCTAGATCTCAAGGATGCGTACACTCATGTTCTCATCCACCCAACTCACAAAGTTCCTTCGGTTCCTTTTTCAAGGAAAGCACTACCAATACAGGGTGCTTCCTTTTGGCCTGGCCTCAGCACCAAGAGTGTTCACAAAATGTATGGCTGTGGTAGCAGCATTTCTCCGCACTCTGGGAATATTCATCTTCCCCTACTTAGACGACTGGCTCATTCGAGCCCCAACAGAGTCAGAGGCCAGGACTTCTCTGTCCTGCACAATGCGTATCCTTCAGTATTTGGGTCTGGTCATAAACATCCCAAAATCCAGTCTAACTCCCACTCAGTCTCTAGAGCTCATAGGAGCTTTGCTGGATACCAAAAAGGCAAGAGCCTATCTCCCCCAGGCCCTTTGCTTTCGCATAGTGCAGTTAGCTTCTCAAGCAGTGCTAAAGCCTCATCTCACTGCCCGAGAAATGCTTCAACTACTAGGCCACATGGCATCCACCATGCATGTGGTTCCCTATGCTCGCCTCCATACGAGGGCAGCCCAGTGGACTTTATCCACTCAATGGACTCAGGCATCAGGATGCCTGTCAGACAAAATAGCAAACACCATTCGCCTTATTTTGTCCCTCCAGTGGTGGAAGTCCACTCAAAACCTGTTGCTGGGGTCCCTTTTTCAGCAACCCGTACCCCAAGCAACTCTCTCACAACAGATGCTTCTCCGATGGGTTGGGGAGCTCATCTGCAAGACCTCTCCAACCAAGGCACCTGGACTCCACAGGAGACTCATCTACATATCAATCTCTTAGAGCTCAGAGCAATCTTCCTTGCTCTTCGAGTGTTCCACAGCCTGCTCAGCTACAAGACAGTCCTTATTCATACGGACAATCAAGTAGCCATGTTCTACGTGAACAAGCAGGGCAGAACAGGCTCTGTCGCTTTGCAACAAAGCTTTGCGACTATGGGCCCTCGCCAGAGAGCATCAGATTCATCTCCTGGCAGTGTATCTTCCAGGCATACAAACCTCTTGGGCAGACAGACTCAGTCGAGTTCTGCTTCCACACGAGTGGTCTCTGCATGCAGGCCAGGTGGCCAAGATTTTTTAAATTTGGGGAACCCCGGACATAGACATCTTTGCAAGTCCGTGGAATGCCAAACTTCCCCGGTTCTATTCCAGAATTCCGGCTCAGGGGGCTCAGGCCAGGGATGCTTTCCTCCTTTACTGGGGTCAAGACTTCCTGTATGCCTTTCCACCCATTCCCCTAATTCCCAAAACCCTGTTCAAGCTTCAGAGAGACAGAGGCCATATGAGCCTCATAGCTCCACATTGGCCACGGCAAGTGTGGTACCCTCTGCTTCTACATCTCTCTTAAGCTCCCTCCCTGGAGTTAGGGTCTGCTCCAGATCTCCTATCCCAGGAGGACGGAATGTTATGGCATCCCAATTCCCAATCTCTGCATCTCAGGGCTTGGTTGCTGAAGGCCTAGATCTCCATGATCTTAACCTTCCTCAACAGGTAAAGGATATCCTTTATGCTTCCAGGAAGCCTTCCACAAGATGCTCTTATGCTTTCAAGTGGAAAAAGTTTACCATATGGTGTTCAAGGGGGTTAAGACCCTTCTGCGCAGTACCTCTGGAATCATTACTGGAGTATCTCCTTCATTTATCCAATGCAGGACTTAAGACTAACTCAGTGAGAGTCCATTTGAGTGCTATTGCAGCTTCCTTCAAGCCTCTAAATGGACAACCTATCTCCTCCCATCCTCTTATAGCAAGATTTATGAGAGGCCTTCTGCTAACTAAGCCTCCCATTAAGCCACCACCTGTGGCATGGGACTTAAACTTATTTCTTGGTCAGCTCATGAAGCCGCCTTTTGAACCCTTAGCTACTACCTCCTTGAAATTCCTTTCTTGGAAGGTTATCTTTCTCATTGCAATCACATCAGCACGTCGCATCAGTGAGTTGCAGGCACTAGTGGCCGATCCACCTCATGCAAGGTTCCATCATGACAAGGTAGTCCTTAGGACTCATCCACGCTTTATGCCAAAGATGGTCTCGCCTTTTCATCTAAACCAAGCGGTCTACCTACCTGTGTCTTTCCAAGACCTCATGCATCAAATGCAGAAAGGAATCTTCGTACTTTGGACTGTAAAAGAGCTTTAGCCTTTTACTTAGAACACAGCAACATAGAAAGTCCTCTCAACTCTTTGTTGCTTTTGATCCTTCTCATTTGGGACTTCCAGTCTCCAAGAGAACACTATCTAACTGGATTGCTCAGTGTATTTCCTTTGCCTATCAGAGTAAGAATCTTTCTCTGGAGGGCCATGTCACAGCTCACAATGTGAGAGCCATGGCAACTTCAATGGCTTATCTACACTCTGTGTCTATCGACGACATCTGTCGAGCAGCCACCTGGGCCTCAGTTCATACCTTCACAGCCCATTACTGCTTGGACAAGGACTCCCACCTGGATGCCTTGTTTTGTCAAGCTGTTCAATACCTGTTCCATACCTAATCAACTCCTACCCACCATCCCTGGTTGGATGCCAGAGATCCATGAGGGGAAGTGGAGCCCTGGTTCAGGGACACACAACCTCTGGGGTCTCTCCCTGGCATCTAGAGCTAGGAAGTCCCCATATGTGAAGATAACCCACCCACCTCCCCTAGGAGTTGTATCTCTCTATCTATTTCTTTCCCTTTCCCTCTCTTTGTCTCAGCTTTAAAATTCAACTGGAGAGAGGCAGTTGGGAAAGGCGGGAAGGCAGCTGTGGGATGCTCCCAAAAGCTTTCTAATTGGACGCTGGGGAGCGTTCCCACACAGGCTCGGTCGGTGCCAACGATACCCATATGTGAAGACTAAATTCCTGCTGTTCCCGGAGGTCACCTGTTACAGGTGAGTAACTACGCTTTCTCCAGGAACAAGCAGAAAGTCAGTCCCTCACATATGGGTGACATCGGCGCTGGTGGAACCCGCACATGCTACAACGCATGCGTAGTCCCCTTCTCACCCAAGGGTGCCATCTTGCTCAGACTCCTTTTTTCCGCAGAGCTCAATAAACGTCTGTCCTGTTTCCCTGAAAAAAATCCTTGCTAATTATTCTTAAGTTATCTTCCTGGTTTGATAATTGGTTCCTCTTCCTGCCTCAAGCCGGTGCCAATCCCGGCACTGTTCTCAGCTCTTTATTTCTTTTTTGATCGAGACTTGCCTCGACCAGCGTTTGTGCCATTTTTTGTCTGGGAGTCGACCCCGTCTGAGTGCTCCCCGCCATGTCCCTGGTGGGTTCAAAAAATGTGACCGCTGCAGTCAAACAATGTCATTCACCAACACCCATGATTGCTGCCTGGGACTGGACCATTACAGCACCTCCTGCGAACTGTGCCATTCCATGATGCTTAAGACCAACAAAAAGAGGTCGTAGTTGCAGGAAAAACTGTTCCCCAGTCAGACTCGGCCCCCTGCCTCCCCGACACCGAGCTCCAAGCCCAGCACTTCCCGTGAGGCACAAGCATCCTCTGAGTCCCGCGGCAGCAGCTCCTCCAAGAAGACCTCAGACTCTGAGGAAAAAAAAAGAAAAAAATCCTCAAGGTCAGCCGAGGTTGCACTGGAGAAACCCAGTAAAACCACCCGGGGGGACTCAGGCGGCTCCGAGAAGTGCTCTACCAAGGTCCTCAAAAAGGATTCCTCGGCCGACGGAAACTGTGAGGTTTCTCAAGGTCATAGTTCTCGTCAAGAATGCACTTGCGCTGCCTTCCTGCCTTTCCAACTGTCCCTTTTCAGTTCTTCGTTTTATGCTGAGCCGACAGGATCTATTCCCTGTCACCGCAGAAAATTCTGTCTTTAAATTTCTTTCTTGTGGTCGCGTTTGCCAACCGCATGATGCCTACCGGTACCGCCGGTTCTTTCCTTTTCTTTTCATACAAAAAAACCCCCCTTAAACTTACTGTTTCATCTCAGAAACTTTCCTCTTTGGTACTAGGCGCCATTTTGGGCATTAGGTCCCATTTTCCTAAATCATGGAAAAACCAACTAGTGGTTTTAAAAAATGTACTAAGTGTGGCGGTACCATTTCCGTCACTGACACCCATGATTGGTGTCTAAAATGTTTAGGACCTGATCATTCTCCAAGTCAATGTCTCTCCTGCATGGGGATGACCAAAAGAGGAAGACAGAACCGGGCCGCAAAGCTCGGTACCCCCTCTTCTTCAGATGCCAGATCCATTGCATCGATATCATCAAGGGCCTCTTCTTCCTCCCATGGATCTCAGGTAACTAAACATAAAAGCCGGTCCTCAAAGGGTAGCTCTCCTGCTAAGTATCGAGAGGCCATTGGCATTGCCCTTGAGGGAACCACACCGGCAAAACAGCCCCGGCGGGAGGCTTCGGCTTCCAAAGCATTTATGGGGCTTCAGGATGTTCTCGAGGCCTCAACCTCGCAAGAACTACCTGTGCCATGCTCGGGGGTTCCAGCCGTTCTTACCGGTACCAACACCCAGACATCGGCAGCGTCGATAGACCAGAGGTTTCTTGCTATCGAGCACAGTATCGCAGCTCTTCTTTCAGCTGCGGTACCAGTGGTCCCAAGGGCACCGGTGCCGACATCGACACCAGTACAGACACCGACACCGACGATGCCAGTACCGATGGTACCGGCCCCGGTGGGAACTCTTCACATGCCATCTCTGGCTGGAATTGACAAAGCGGTACCAGGTCACCTCGGTACCGACTTCGATCGGTACCGGGATCGTGCTTTGCAAGAGCATCGGAGTCAGGAATACTTCGATTCTTCCGATTCCAAAGAGACTGACAGTTCTGCTGGCACTAGAGGGTTTCTCCTAGAAGATCCCTCTTCTCCCCAACGCAGAATGTCACCTCCAGAGGACATGTCATTTCAGGATTTCATCCGTGATATGGCCAAAGGTCTTTCAATCACAGTAGCTCCTGAAGAGGAACCCAGAGCAAAGGAATTGGAAATCCTCCAATATCCTAAAGCTCCTAAGGAGGCAGCCACTCTGCCAATCCATGAAATTCTGCATAGCTTGATGCTCAGAATGTGGGAGACACCTCTGACCACTTCTCCTCACTCTAGGAGACTTGATACTATGTATAGAGTTCCACCATGTCCTGGATTTCAGAAAACTCAGCTGCCCCACACCATTCAATGGTAGTGGAATCAGCCATGCATAGGATGAAAATTGCAGAGGCATGCATCCAATCCTTCAGGTCATGAATGCAGGACTCTGGATGCTTTTGGACGCAGGACTTTTCAAGCTTCCATGCTTTCAGCTAGGATCAGTTCATATATCCTATATATGGGAATGTTCCTTAAAGAAGTCACAGGAAACTTGGAACTTATGAGCCCGTTTCTCCCAGATGAAAAGAGACAAGATTTTCTTGCTCTAGTTAAGCATGCTCAGGATGTCTCCAACTTTGTCAATCGTGCAGCCTTTGACTGCTTCGAATGCATCAGCAAAACTTCTGCTATTGCCATTGGCGCACGATGGATTGCCTGGCTACAGGCATCAGACTTGGAGACTTGGGTACAGGACAAGTTAGGCAACATTCCTTGCACAGGGGAGAATCTCTTCAGCAAGAACTGGCAGGAAAAGGCTAACGAGTTAGATGCTGACAGTTCTACCTTAGATAAATTGTCAGTCTACAGCCACTCCAGCCAAAAGGAAGCCTTATAAAAAACCCTCTTTTAGCAAAAAGAGGAAGTTTTATCCTTCCTATACCCAGCAGAGTCAGACTCCATGTCAGGTTGCCCAAAAGGGACAAACTAGACAGCAAAAGAAACAAAAAGGCCCAAGAGCCCAACCAGCTCTCCAGGTTCAGCCCCCTCAAGGGCTTTGACTTCTTCCTAGAGAGCTTTGCCTTCCTGCCTCTGAGGGGTCCCCAACCCCCCAATATTCCGATAACAACAGAAGATTGGACTTTGTCCATTGTAGGAGAGGGGTACAAACTTCATTTTCACAGCATACCCCCTCCTACAATTCTAAAGCAATTCAATTCACAAACCTCTGAAGACAATCTGCTAGTTCACGAGGTCTCCACACTTCTTGCCCAAGGGACAATAGAGGAAGTACCCATTCTTCAACAGGGGGCAGGGTTCTACTCCCCCTATTTTCTTATTCCGAAGAAAACAGGGGGACACAGACCCATTCTAGACCTCAGAGAATTGAACAAATATCTCTTTCGAGAGAAATTCAAAATGATTTCTCTAGGAACTCTTCTGCCATACCTTCAAAGCCAGGACTGGCTTTGCTCTCTAGACTTAAAGGATGCATACACTCACATTCTCATCCATCCAGATCACAGGAAATTTTTACGTTTCCTTTTCAGGGGAAGACATTTCCAGTAAAGGGTTCTTCCTTTTGGTCTGGCTTCAGCACCAAGGGTATTCACGAAATGCATGGCAGTAGTAGCTGCATTTCCACGAACCCTGGGGATTTTCGTATTTCCTTACTTAGACGACTGGCTCATTCGAGCCTCCACAGTTGCAGAGGCCAGCACTGCACTGTCCTGTACAATGCGAATCCTCCAATAGTTGGGATTGGTAATAAACTTCCTGAAATCTCAACTAGTTCCTTCCCAATGCCTAGAATTCATAGGAGCCTGTCTGGATACCTCAGGCAAGGGATTTCCTTCCACAAGCCCGGTGTCTTCACATAATGCAGCTAGCTTCCCAAGCAGCAGGCAAATCCTCCCTCACTGCTCGGGAGCTTCTGCAGTTACTGGCTCACATGGCATCCACAGTTCATGTAGTCCCATACGCTCGCCTCCACATGCGAACAGCTCAGTGGACCCTCTCCACACAGTGGACACAGGCCACGGGTCATTTGTCGGATAAAATAACAATATCTCAATGACTAATTTTGTCCCTCCAATGGTGGTAATCACTAGAAAATCTGACAGTGGGGTCTCCTTTCCATCAACCCCTCTTTCAGGCCACCCTAACATATGTATCACAGGTGGGTTGGAGAGCACACCTGAATCATCTCTCTACCCAGGGCACCTGGACTCCACCGGAGGTTGGTTTACACATAAACCTCCTGGAATTAAGAGCAATCTATTTAGCTCTTCGAGTGTCTCACGCCCAGCTCAGCTACAAGACAGTCCTAGTCCAGACGGACAATCAGGTAGCCATGTTCTATGTGAACAAGCAGGGTGGAACGGGCTCTCTGTCGTTATGCAACGAAGCTTTACGACTATGGGCCCTTGACAGAGAGCATCAAATTCACCTTCTAGTGGTATATCTTCCAGACATTCAAAACCTTTGGGCAGACAAACTCAGTCGAGTACTGCTGCCTCACGAGTGGTCACTCCACCTAGACCAGGTGGCAAAGATATTTCATCTCTGGGGCACTCCAGACATAGACCTCTTTGCAAGTCCACTGAATGCCAAACTTCCCCGGTTCTGCTTCAGGATTCCGGTGCACAACTGTCAGGCAAGGGATGCCTTCCTTCTTCACTGGGGTCAGGACTTCCTTTATGCCTTCCCACCCATTCCCCTCATCCCCAAGACACTCTTCAAGCTTCAGCGAGACAGGGGCCACATGATTCTTGTAGCACCACAATGGCCACGCCAAACGTGGTATTCCCTGCTTCTGCATAAGAACATAAGATATGCCATACTGGGTCAGACCAAGGTCCATCAAGCCCAGTATCCTGTTTCCAACAGTGGCCAATCTAGGTCATACAGCAGTTTCCCCAAAAGACACAGGTTCCGCAATGCTTGTACTGGGTCAAGCATTGATATCCTGGGCCCCTTCTTAATAATGGTTTATGGACCTTTCCTCCAGGAACTTGTCCAAACCTTTTTTAAACCCAGCTACACTAACAGCCTGCATCTCTCTCAAGCGGCACCTCTGGAGTTAGGGCATGCTCCAGATCTCCTTTCCCAGGAGAACGGGACGCTATGGCACCCGAATCCCCAGCCCCTGCACCTCACGGCCTGGTTGCTGAAGGCTTAGACCTCTAGGATTTCAACTTGTCCCAGCAGGTAAAAGATATCCTTCAGGCTTCTAGGAAACTTTCCACAAGAAGATCTTATGCCTTCAAGTGGAAACGTTTTACTATATGGTGCTCCAAGAGGGGATTAAACCCCCTGGTCATACCCTTAGAATCGATACTAGAGTATCTCCTTCACTTATCGAATTCTGGGTTAAAGACCAATTCGGTAAGAGTCCATCTTAGTGCAATTGCAGCTTCTTATAAGCCTCTAAATGGACAACCAATTTCCTCTCATCCACTCCTATCAAGATTTATGAGAGGCCTTCTATTAACTAAACCTCCCATCAAGCCACCACCGGTGGCATGGGATCTAAATCTAGTTCTCGGGCAGCTCATGAAGCCGCCTTTTGAGCCTTTAGCCACTGCAGCCCTTACGTTTTTGACCTGGAAAGTCATCTTCCTAATTGCAATCACCCCTGCCTTTCGGATTAGTGAATTGCAAGCTTTAGTTGCTGATCCTCCTTATACTAGATTTCATCATGATAAGGTTGTTTTTCGAACTCGCCCACATTTTATGCCGAAGGTGGTTTCGCCTTTTCATTTAAATCAATCAATTTACCTTCCTGTATTTTTTCTGATGCCTCATGCCTCTAATGCAGAAAGAAACCTTCATACTCTGGATTGTAAAAGGGCCTTGGCCTTTTACATACAAAGACCACATCAACATAGAAAGTCCTCACAACCTTTTATAGCTTTTGACCCTAGTCATTTGGGACTTCCAGTCTCCAAAAGAACTTTATCTTAATGGATTGCCCAATGCATATCCTTTACCTATGAGAGTAAGGGTCTTCCTCTTCAAGACCATGTCACAGGTCATAATGTGAGAGCCATGGCAGCTTCTATGGCTAATCTCCACTCTGTGTCTATCGATGACATTTGTCGAGCAGCCACTTGGGCTTCGGTACACACCTTCACAGCCTACTATTGCCTAGATAAAGCCTCCCATCGGGATGCCTTCTTTGGCCAAGCTGTTCTTCAAAATCTCTTTCAAACCTAAACCAACTCCTACCCACCAACCCTGCTGGTGTGCCAGAGATCCATGGGAGGAAGGATTCTCACCTTCGACGGTGGCACCTTCCTGGGGCTATCTCCCTGGCATCTTCAGCTAGGGAGTCCCCATATGTGATGACTACATTCCTGCTTGTTCCTGGAGATAGCGTAGTTACTCACCTGTAACAGGTGATCTCCGGGAACAGCAGGAATTTAGTCCTCACAACCCACCCACCTCCCATAGTGTGATAGGCTATGGCCTAGCATAGCCTGTAAATGTATGTTAGGTAGCAGAAGCAAGGGGAAACACAGGAAGGCAAGAGCTGTTAGTTGGTGAAGACTGCTTTATTGGAAACACCCCTACGCGTTTCGGCAACGCCTTCTTCAGGGGGCACACAGCTAACATGAAATACATAATAAAAGTTAAACCATAAAATAACCATGATAAATAATTAAAAAAATATGTACACACCAATATTGTATTAAAAACTTGAGTAAAATAATATGCAGACACATTAAAGATAAACATATAAAACAATAATAAAATAAATAGGGCCGAAACAGAGAAGAAGATGAATAAGCTAGAACCTGATGCTATAAGTCATGCAAGTGCATAAAAATTTTACAGACATATCAAGACAAAACAATTATGAAAGTTAACTGATACACTACGCATGTATATCAGGAAACATATATAAAAAAAAGTAAAATAATTGATCATTAAAAGACGTGTGGAGTGGAGGAGTGGCCTAGTGGTTGGGGCAAGGTACTTCAGGCCGGAAGGTCGGGGGTTCAAATCCCACTAGAGGACAGCAACCTTGTGCCGGAAGGACTGGGGTTTCTAGTCCCACAGGTGCTCCTTGTGGTCTTGGGCAAGCCACTTAACCCTCCATAGCCCATGTTCCCTGTAAAATAGTTATCTCCAAGTTATAATGCTCTGTTCAATGTAATTTCAGTTTGTTCAATGTAAACCGCACTGATGCAGAATAGCGCGGTATATAAGAGAATGTAAGTAAAGTAAGTAAGTAAGTGTGAATGACTAAGAATACATATAATGAAATAAATATGGAATATGATAAATAAAAAGGTGCAATTAGGCTAATGTATTGTCAATCAAGAGCACCTACCAGAGCTGCACCAGACAAGGTGTCTCTTTAAGACAGTTGTGTCAGACATCTATGATAAACTGATACAGATGATAAATTAATATTAACAATAATATAAAATGAATAAATAAATAAAGATATCAGATAAAAAGACATAATAAAAAATATATATATGTAAAAGTACATGAAGTTAGAATACATAACATAAATACTCACCTTAATAAAATATATCAAACTATCTCTTTAATCAACTGTGCGAAAGTGCTGTGCACATCTAAAGAGAGCATTGCAACAGAATGAATCAGGAGGACTATAAACAATCATACTGTAATATTCATAAATTAATATGAGAAAGGAGTGAAATAATTCAAAAGAAGGAGAGGCACCCAAACTTGGACAGGACCAAATATATGTGAATGTTATATGCATGAAACACGTGGGACGGTTCACAAAGAGTCAGGAATGATGGTAAAAGTATAAATGCACCCTATTGCGTCAGTACATTACACTATTGGGTAAAGATACAGGAGTGTAGTGAAATGCATGGAAGACAGTCCGAGTGAATTGTGGAGGAAAAAGTGTCATAAATACTCTAAACCAGCTTCAAGAAATGTGAAAGGACTACCAGATGTGCAGTGTATAAAGTAACAAGGCAAACAACTAAAATCATAAGTCTATTCCAAAGAATGCATTCAGCCTAGGTAAGTTAAGTACATAAAAAGTGATACATAAAGGTTAACGAACTTAAAACGAAAGTGAAAGAATAAAAATGCTAATAAAATGCGATCGCAAACGCCAAATTGGCAAGCGGAACAAAGGGTAAAATGGAAAACCAGTGAGAAGAGAAACTTCATGTAGTGCACATAGTGCAGAGAGTGAAGAAACAAATGAATCAGATAGTGCATAGTGTAATAAATACAAAAGCGGAGAAAGGTACTCTGTACAAATTTAAATTGAATAAAATAACCTATAGAGTACAACTATAAGAGTGCTGTGAATTAAATAAGCACGCAAACCGTGTCAACGGGAATGAGACATGTATCATGCATTACCAGATCAGCCGGCGATAAAGTGGATAACCAGTGAAGAACAAAGAATACAAAAAATACATGTTAAACACATAGTGCAAGACGTAAAAAACAAAACAAAGAGTGCATAGAGTGATAAATACAACAATAAAAAATGGGATCGGATGCACTGGACAAATTTAAAATCAGTAAAATAACCTATGAAGTACAAATGCAGGAGTAATGTGAATGAAAAGAACAATCTGTGTGACTAAAGGTGGAAAATGAATCATGCATTCCCGAGCCGGCAGACGATAAATACCAGAAGAATGCCGTGATGTGCATCAATTCAGAGAACAATCTGACAGTAGCTAAGCTTCTGACGAATTATTGCAGTGGTGAAACCAAACCGTGGAGTAGACAGTGAAGCAAATAAACGCCGAAGTGCCCGCCAGAATGACGTAATCAGGCAAGTGGGCGGAGCCAGGGTAGGTTGAACCTCCGAAAAAGATGGAAATAAAAATCAAGAAGTGCATGCAATAACGTATTCAGTATATAAATATCACTCTAAATCATAATATAAATACAAAGAATAGAAGAAGAAACCTTAAAAAATGTCTAAAAGATGCCGGTGTGGATGATGACGTAGATTGTGTGGGCGGGAAATTAGCCAAAGTAAACCGCAATGGGGAGAAGTAATCTGATACTTGTAACATATATGGTGAATCAAAACCGTAGCAAGTAGGAGACAAGACAAAGCAATGGTGTTATGAGCGCTACTCATGGTATCCCATACTGCATGTAAATGTGTAAATAAACAAATGTGTGTAGAAGATAAATGAAACATGCCAAGAAAAGTACAAAAAAACATTATTAGAGTATGATAATGGACCGAATGTAATACAAAAGCCGTGCATATGAACACAGATGAAAATGCATAAATGTGCAATAAAATATAATAATAACCTCATAAGAAGGTAAGTGGAATCATATAGAAGTGTAATAAAATATACCGTATTGGCATATGAAAATCACTCTATGGCATAATACAAATGCATGAGATGAAACAAAGGACATCAGCAGGACTGATGAATATCAATATAAATGATGACACAAATTGTATGGGCAGAGAAATCACATATGTACAAAGTGTACAAAAGGATCAAATATAAACGTATGATAAATCCAAATATGATGTACGTATAATAGAAGGACCATGCATGAGAGAAAATAAGAATTGTATGAAAAAGAGCACTAGAAAAGGGTGGATTGATGACAAAAATAGAAAATGGGATCATGAAAAAGTGTTACAAAAATACAGAGAGGTCAACCTCTTGATTGAGGCCAAATGGTTCCAGACTGTTGAATTCATAGATGAACCGCTGTTCTAACCTAAGTAAAGTATTATTAATGTTACCCCCTCGCCAATGTGGAATGACGGTCTTAATGACTAAAAATTTTAAATCACTAATCAGGTGCCCTTTCTCCAGCCAATGAGAGACTAAAGGTTTATCAGAGATTTTCCTCTGGATGTTACTTCTGTGTTCAATAATTCGCGTATGTATTTGTCTTAAAGTTTTACCGATATACACCATATCACAGGGGCACAATATCAAATAAATAGCATTAATGGTCTTGCAATTAGAGTAATGATATATATTGATCTTATGTCCTGTAGATGTGTGTCTGAAACAATTTTTAACGGAAATTGCATGGATGCACACAGACAGTTCCCACAGCTGAAGTGACCCTTGATGGTGGGTGAGGGTCTAGGAGCAGTGAGGGCGGATGGAACTAATGAATGACTCAAATTAGGTGCCCTTTTATATGCTATCATTAGATGTTTGGATTCAAAGGCTGGTAAGGAGGCAATGAGATGCCATTCTTGTCTCAAAATTGAAGTAATAGTTTTAGAATGCATAGAAAAAGTCAGAGGGCAGGTGACCCTATCAGTGTTGGAGCGTACTGTATTACTCAACAGTGTAGATCTATCGGTATCACAAGCCCTTTGGTAAGCCTTCTGAATACATTTATGAGGGTACCCCCGTTGTGCAAACCTGCAGTACAAGTCCGTCGCATGTTTTTCGAAATCTGTAGTAGCTGTACAAATTCTCTTAATTCTTAAAAACTGACTAATGGGCAGATTTTGTTTGAAGGCAGTGCTATGACAACTGTCATAGGTGAGAAAGGTGTTCCTGTCCGTAGGCTTACGGTAAAGGTCTGTAACGAACCTTTTATCAGACTTTTTGATCAGAATATCAAGATATGGAACCGATTCCAAACTGTATGTGCCTTCAAATTGTAAATTTGGATCAAGCGCATTGAGCCAATTATGGAAATTCTGTAGGACAACTTCTGGACCATCCCAGATCACCAGAATGTCGTCAATGTAGCGTTTCCAAAGGAGTACATGTTTTTTATACGGATGAAAAGACAGGAATTTATTCTCAAATTCGGATACATAAAGGTTTGCTACGTCAGGGGCCATGGGCGAACCCATGGCTACCCCTTTAATCTGTTTATAGAAAACGCCCTTAAAGATAAAGTAATTCTCGGACATTACCAAAGAGGCTAACTGTGTAAGAAAGAAGGTAGGTATCCGGACCGGTTTGGGTCTCTTGATTAATACATTGGCTAGTACTTCTAGGGCAGCCTGTTGCGGAATATTCGTATATAGGGAGTTAATGTCCAATGTTAACAAAATGAGCCCTTCATGATAACCTTGAAAGTTTTGTAATATATTAATAATGTGGGTAGAGTCTTTTACATATGAGGGTACCAAAGAAACAAAGGGGCGCAAAAAAAGAGGCGCTTCAGAATATTATAATTGAGCAGAGCTGAAAGCTAGTGAACATAGAATTCTGCTTCAAGCTGCTTTGCTGATAAGAATGTAAAACTTTCCATTGAGTGTGTTATGTTATTTCACAGATGTATTTCAGAATTCTGCTATCCACACAGCTTTTGTACTGAGAGTGACCTTGTAAGCAAAAAGCAAGGCAGAATATGTTATGTCTAGATACTGAGCATGGCTAGGAAGGCCTGAGAGCGGGGGGGAAGAGCGGTGTGGGCCCGGTCAGAAATTTTCCATTAGATGGGGGGGTTGAGGGGGTCACCAGGACCAATGAGGAGTTTGTCTGTATAGAACTGATGAGGGAAACTATAAATGCTGTTGTTTTATTGAACGCCATGCTCAGACCATTTTGAAAGTGACAGGTGTCTGAGACTTGTGCACAAAATAAACTGGTTTGAATTCTAGTAAATAGACTCCTGGTGTATTCATTGCGTGCACTTCGCTACTACATTGGTTCCCTGACCGGGAAGGGTGGGGTATGTGAGGGGTGCGCAAGTGAATACTACCACGTATTACCGCCTCCAGGTTTGGTCCGGCTGGGACCACAGCCGGCCGACAGCAGAGAGGAGCCCAGGCGCCGCCGGTCCCTTGCATCGGAGGGTTCTGCCCTGCCTCGACAGGCTTGCTGGGTCTGGCCTGCCAACACCTCGAACCCGGGAGGGGAGTCCAGGATTCAACCCAAGGTGGAACTGGTTGCGCAGCGCATTAGCTACCGGATCCGGTGAGTATGATTTTTCTGGTTTTTAGTCAGTTAGCTCTGGGAAAGTCTCGAGACTAATATGGTATGGTAACAGGTAAAGGAAGTCTGATCAACTCCCAGGGCGGTCCTAGTAACCGTGCATGAGTATGCGCGGGGCGAAGCCACTGACCATTTTGGTTTAGTCAGCCCGGGAAATTTGGAATTTGGGAAATGCTAGCAAGTTTGGTTGTGTGAAGTGTGCTTGAGAGGCCTTGCAATATAGGCCGAGCGAGAGCGGACTCCTAAGTAGCGCAGTTCCTGGCAGGGCGACCTCGCCCAGGTCGCGAAAAGGAGGAAGCGCCTGGTGTTTGTCCCCCTTATTGTTCCGTGGGCTGTGCGCACCCTTACCCACAGCCCATCCTACCCATCCTTTCTGTTTGCTGTCCTGTCTGTCATATGTCATAATGGGAGGGGCGGAGTCCGTACAAACTCCGTTGAACTGTATGATCACGAATTTTAAGAAGGGGTTTAGTGGTGATTATGGGGTAAAAATGTCACCGATCCGCTTAGAAATATTGTGTAGTAGGGTGTGTCCGGCGCTGGACGCCGTGTGGCCACCAGAAGGTACTTTTGATATTCAAATTGTGTACCTAGTGCACCAGGTGGTGCGCAGATATAGTTCCGAGCAGTTTTCCTATATAGATTCCTGGCTAGCTATCTGTGAGAAGCCAACCCCCTTGGATGAAGCGTTGCCGTGAGGGGCAGAGTAGAAATATGTTAGCAACTGCCACGAGAGTCCTTGCTAAGACAGAAAAGCCCCCTATTTTAGCAGCCCCAGAGGTCCCGGGTTATCCACCCACATTTCTGTATACCCCAGTCCCGTCCGCTCCATCGGTACCCCGAGTAGAGCCAGAGGTAGTGAGAGTACCTCTAGCCGAGGTACCTCCACCCGATCACCCACCACCTCCAACACCTGAAGACCAGATCCCTTCCCCAAGGAGGAGTCCGGAGCCCTAGTCCTGAGCGAGGCTCTGCAGTAGAACCATCATCCCCTGAAGAATCCGCTAGCGGAAGGTCAGATGCCAGTCCAGGGCCATCCACCAGTCCCAGCACTAGCAGCAGAACTACCCCCGCAAATCAGAAGCAGGACAGCGGGCCAGAGAGAAGTTCGCCAAATGCCACTGCGGCAGGTCCCAGGATTACCTATTGTAAATGAAGAGGGTCAGGTTGTGGTCGGACCGACCAGTCTAGTTTATGTTCCTTTCACCACAACAGATCTATTGAACTGGAAAACGCATTATGCCTCCTATACTGAAAAGCCCCAAGATTTAACAGAGTTAATGTCCAGTATTATGCAAACCCACCAGCCCACCTAGTCTGACTGTCGCCAGCTCTTGGCTACCCTCTTTACTACTGAAGAGCGGGCATGGATAGTGCGAGCAACCACTAGATGGTTGGAAGAGAACCCTGAAGGTGGGAGAAACCTAGATCCCCGACAGGCAGCAGCCGCAGATTTTCCAAATGAAGATCCAAAGTGGGACTCAAATAGTGATGACGGAGAGAAGGCCCTCACCCGGTTCCGCCATGCCTTACTGCAGGGCCTAAAGAAGGGAGGGCAGAGAGCTATGAACGTTGGGAAAGTAGCGGACGTTCCTCAACGCCCAGATGAAAGTCCAGCTGCTTTCTATGAACGATTGACTGAAGCCTATAGACTTTACACCCCATATGATCCAGCAGCCCAGGAGAATTTACGTATGGTGAACGCCGCCTTTGTGAGTCAGTCCCAGGGAGACATAAAACGAAAACTTCAGAAATTAGAAGGATTTGCGGGCATGAACGCAACACAGTTAATGGAAGTCGCAAAAAAGATATTTGTGAATCGTGATCAAGAATGCCAACGGGAAAGTGAAAGAAAGATGAAGAAGAAAGCGTATCTGCTCGCTGCAGCATTAGTGGAAGGACGCGGAGGAGGATATCCTAATAGAAGAGCCAGAGGATGGGGAGGGGCCGAGGGAGTGCTCGGCCCCCCTTAGGTGCAAACCAGTGCGCCTATTGTAAGGAAGAAGGACATTGGAAGAATGAGTGCCCGAACATTAGCTCCACCCCCTAGAGGGGAGGCGGGAGCGCTAGGAGAGCGGGGGGGCGATTCCAGCAGCGAGGGGGGATGCAGCGCGCGCAGTTCCAGCAAGGAGAAGCTGCCATGGAGGGAGCGGCAACCACCGAGGACTACTTCATGAATGATGAGGACTAGGCCAGACCGGGCTCCAAGTTCAGCCCCGCCTGGAGTATGGGCGGAGAAAAATCCATCTGGCCTAGCAAAGAATATAGCTCCTGTGCTTGTTACCCTTAAGCCAGGAGCAGAACCAGTGCATGTGCGTCAGTATCCCCTCCCACGACCAACAATTTGAAAGTATTCATCGCCACCTGAAGAAACTACTGCAGTATGGACTCCTTAGAGAATGCCAATCACCCTGGAACACCCCCCTTCTCCTAATCAAGAAGTCTGGGACGGGTGATTACCGCCCAGTGCAGGATCTACATCGAGTGAACAGTGCAGTTGAAACTATACATCCAGTAGTACCAAATCCTTCCACCCTCCTGGGACTGATTCCAGCGGAAGCCACACATTTCACTGTTCTGGACTTGATACCTTTTTCTGTATACATCTGGCATCTTCCAGTCAGCTTTTGTTTGCATTTGAATGGGAAAACCCTGCCACAGGAAGACGACGACAACTGACTTGGACTTGATTACCACAAGGATTCAAGAATTCACCCACTATCTTCAGTGCAGCCTTAGGACAAAATCTTCAAGTCACTGTACCAACACGAAGGAAACCATTGGCTCACTAACACTCAAAGTATGCTATGTGAGAATCCTCGATTGCAATTGAGTGTCAGCCAAACTCTGCACCCAGCTACCCTATTGCCAGCTGGTCCCTCCTGACCATGATTGCTTAGAAGTAATGGACACTGTATATTCAAGTCGCCCAGATTTAACTGATGTCCCCTTGAGCCACCCAGACACAACTTTCTTCGTGGATGGAAGTAGCCTCATAACTGAAGGACTGCGATGTGCTGGTTATGCAGTGGTGACCCTAGACATGGTAGTAGAATCATCAGCCCTAGCCCCAGGAACCTCAACACAGACAGCTGACCTGCTAGCCCTTAACAGGGCATTATTCATAGGAAAATGGCTTTTGCTGCTAGCCCCTACTAGGGCATTATTTCTCTACCTCATTACTAGTCCCCTGGCAATGTTTACCCTGAAGTCCCAGTTATCTGAGCTCTGTCAAGAAGCTCACCTGTAGTGGCCCCAAGCTCTTCCCATAGCCCTTCTCCGAATACATTCAGCCCCCACCACGCCATTAGGAGTATCCCCATTTGAGATTTTGTATGGGAGGCCCCCGCCCATAATTCAGGGGATAAGGGGGGATATGCATCAAATTGGATCAGTAATCACTAGGCAAGAATTGTTGGCTCTAAGTTCTGTTTTACAGGGCCTTCATGCCTGGGTGCAAGACCAGTTGCCTATCTATCTAACAGAGCCATTGCATCCTTTCAAGCCTGGAGCCTCAGTGTGGGTAAAAGAGTGGAAGAAGACACCATTGGCACCTTATTGGAAAGGGCCATATATCAACCCCAACAGCAGTTAAAGTGGCAGAAATCAACTCCTGGATCCACCAGCAGCAGTTCCTGAGAGTCGCCCTTGGACCTCGATCCTGCATCCTAATCCTGCATCACCATTGCGACTCACGCTGCGAAGACAAGATCCATCATCATAAAGACATTGCCAACCTACTCCTGAACATCAAAGAAAGAGCCATCCTTCAGTTTTGCAGTATCCACATTGCAGATCTATCTACCTCAATCAACCATTACCTAACTACCTATTATCATGATGCTTACTAATTACTGTTTTATTCTTGCGGTAGCCCTGGGACTCTTGCGAACCACTCTTGCCTTGCCCCTTTGTGCAGCCTATATAACCACCACCCGAACTGGAATGCAAGTCACTCAAACTCTGCTTTATCACTCTTACTATACTTGTACTGGCATAGTCAGCCAGTGTATCTATAATGGTACAGAACTGAACGTCTGTACAAAGGGAAAGACTCGTACTTGTTTCAGACCCCGACAGAATCCTCCTTACTATGTCCTGGAACTGAGATGGAATGATGAAGATGGAGCCCTCGTCAACGCCACAAGTCAACTCTCTGATCCCACCCAACCTGCGTACCTGTATTTTGATGCTTGTGACTTAATTAACAGAAATAATTACTACAGGTGCGGATCATGGGAACAAGCCTACTATTATGATGAGAAATATATGTGTCCTGAAGGTGCGTACAGATGGGGAATGTGCACTGGAACACACTCACCAACAGCATATAGCAAATCATCAGAAGCAGACTACTACTGTCCGAAGTGGGACTGTGTGTACTATGCCACCTGGTCTGGTGGCCCTACAGGAAAAGCTGGTGATAATCGTAAAGCTATATTGGAAAGATTACCCCTACTAGAACCCAACAAGTGCAAGAAGAGTACATGCAATCCCCTACGACTCCAGATCTCTGACCCCAGTCCATGGAAGCAAGGATTTTGTTTTGGCCTGCGCATAGCAGGAGGTGGAACTGATTCTGGAACCATCGTGAGGGGAGGGGAGAGCAGCAGCCAGCATCAGAGGTGAGAGCGGGAGCTCCACCTCCCTCCACAGAGCCTGCCCATTCCATCGGCTTTTAAACCGCCATTCCACCAGCGTGTTCTGTGAAGGGAGAGCAGCAGCCAGCATCAGAGGTGAGAGCGGGAGCTCCACCTCCCTCCACAGAGCCTGCCCATTCCATCGGCTTTTAAACTGCCATTCCACCAGCGTGTTCTGTGAGGGGAGAGCAGCAGCCAGCATCAGAGGTGAGAGCGGGAGCTCCACCTCCCTCCACAGAGCCTGCCCACTCCATCGACTTTTAAACCGCCATTCCAGCGTGTTCTGTGAGGGGAGAGCAGCAGCCAGCATCAGAGGTGAGAGCGGGAGCTCCACCTCCCTCCACAGAGACTGCCCACTCCATCGGCTTTTAAACCGCCATTCCACCGGCGGGCTCGCGCCTGAGGGCCTCGCCAGAGAGCCCTTTGGCATGGCCCTTAGGCGTTGGTCCATGGCGTTTGTCCTGAAATGAGCATTGAATATGTGGTCTGGATTGTCATACGCTTATATTATGGTAATCTGCTGTTCCCTTTCTTTTCTTTGCCTATCCTTTTGACTGTTTCTGTCCTCTACTCTTTCCTATCTTACAAATGGCGTTCCTTTCATATTTCCACAAATGATATATTATTGTAAACCGCTCTAATGCTTCGGCCTGAGCGGTATATCAAATTCAAATAAACATAAACATCGTATTCATCCAACTGAATGTAAAGACTCATGTTTCTTCACCTTATCGCATACATCATACCTTTCACGAGGCCATGAAGGCAGAATTTGTAGTTCCACACGCTTCGCAGAATTTATTCATCGAACTAGCTGGAGCTGTGGCCTCCAGCCTCCATGTCTCAGACTGTCTCTTTTGTGGAGGAACTCAGATGGGAGACTAATGGCCTTGGGAAGCACAAGAACTGAACTATTCCGTACCATATAACCAGACTGATGTTCATAACACTACCAATGAATGGGTCCTCGCCCACTCCATAGTGGGTAGACTGTTTTGTACGAGCAGGACCACAATTGACTGCATTAATAGGACATTTGGTCTGTTTGAACCAGAAATATTACAATGCTACTACTGAGAAGACATCTTGGTGGTCAGGTGCCAATACTCCGGAACCTTCTAATCCTTTGATCGTCTTTCCTCACTTGGCCAGGATATGGACAAATCTGGCTACGCATAGCACCTGGCAAGCTCCACCTGGACTTTATTGGATTTGTGGCACTCGAGCATATGCTAAACTCCCTACCAATTGGGGAGGGGCGTGAGTTCTAGGGACTATACGACCATCTTTCTTTCTTTTGCCCCTGTCCCATGGAGAACAATTGGGATTCCCTGTATACAAAAGCCGACAGAAGCGAGAGGCTCTCAAGATCGGCCAGTGGGACAAATGGGATGCAACCTCTGAAGAATGGCCGCCAGAGAGAATTGTTTCTTACTATGGGCCTGCTACCTGGGCACAAGATGGTTCTTGGGGCTACCGCACTCCTGTGTATATGTTGGACCGTATTATACGTTTGCAAGCTGTTGTTGAAATTATAACCAATGAAACTAGCAGAGCACTAACCTTGTTAGCCAAACAAGCCACACAGATGCGTACAGCCATTTACCAGAACCGCTTAGCATTAGATTATCTGCTTGCAGCTGAAGGAGGTGTATGTGGCAAGCTTAATTTAACTAACTGTTTGCAAATTGATAATGAGGGGCAAGTTGTAAAAGACATAGCCAATCACATGAGAAAACAAACTTATGTCCCAGTCCAAACCTGGCATGGCTTGCAACTTGATGGCTGGTTTGGTTCGTGGTTTTCAGGTATGGGCGGCCTGAAGACACTTGTATTGATAGTATTCTTAATTGTGGCTGTTTGCTTATGTATCCCATGTTTCCTTCCCTTATGCTTGCGTATGCTGAACTCAACCATTGATAGAATTGTGGAACGCAAGGCAGATTCACAGATACTAGCAATGTGGCATTACTACCCTAACCCTGTACCACACAGTGATCCCTCCACCCTAGTGTAGAGTACCATATGTGATTTAATTCTCACCCTTTCTCACTTGCGGGTGAGAATAATCAAAGGGGGGGGGGGAATGTGATAGGCTATGGCCTAGCATAGCCTGTCAATGTATGTTAGGTAGCAGAAGCAAGCCTGTAGGTTAGGCCTGAGCCCAACCCCCACTTCAGAATATTATAATTGAGCAGAGCTGAAAGCTAGTGAACATAGAATTCTGCTTCAAGCTGCATTGCTGATAAGAATGTAAAACTTTCCATTGAGTGTGTTACGTTATTTCACAGATTTATTTCAGAATTCTGCTATCCACACAGCTTTTGTACTGACAGTAACCTTGTAAGCAAAAAGCAAGGCAGAATATGTTATGTCTAGATACTGAGCATGGCTAGGAAGGCCTGAGAGCGGGGGGGAAGAGCGGTGTGGGCCCGGTCAGAAATTTTCCATTAGATGGGGGGGTTGAGGGAGCCACCAGGACCAATGAGGAGTCTGTATAGAACTGATGAGGGAAACTATAAATGCTGCTGTTTTATTGAACGCCATGCTCAGACCATTTTGAAAGTGACAGGTGTCTGAGACTTGTGCACAAAATAAACTGGTTTGAATTCTAGTAAATAGACTCCTGGTGTATTCATTGCGTGCACTTTGCTACTACAATAGGAGTTGTCTCTCTCTCTGTCTCTTTCCTCTCTCCCTCTATCCTTTCACTCAGCTACAAACTTAACTGAAGAGGGACAGTTGGAAAGGCGGGAAGGCAGCGCGCATGTGCTGAGGGATGCTCCCAAAAGCGTTCCTTTTGGACACACGGGAGCGTTCCCACACAGGCTCCGTCGGTACCGACGATACCCATATGTGAGGACTAAATTCCTGCTGTTCCCGGAGATCACCTGTTACAGGTGAGTAACTATGCTTTCTCCAGGAACAAGCAGAAAGTCAGTCCCTTACATATGGGTGACATCGGTGCTGACGGAACCCGCACATGCTACAGCGCATGCGTGGTCCCCTTCTCGCCCAAGGGTGCCATCTTGCTCAGACTCCTTTTTTCCGCAGAGCTCAATAAACGTCTGTCCTGTTTCCCTGAAAAAAATCCTTGCTAATTATTCTTAAGTTATCTTCCTGGTTTGCCTATTGGTTCCTCTTCCTGCCTCAAGCCGGTGCCAATCCCGGCACTGTTCTCAGCCCTTTTTTTCTTTTTTGATCGAGACTTGCCTCGACCAGTGTTTGTGCCACTTTTCACGTGGGAGTCGTTGACCCCGTCTGAGTGCTCCCCCACCATGTCCCCGGTGGGTTCAAAAAATGTGACCACTGCAGTCAAACCATGTCATTGACCAACACCCATGACTGCTGCCTGTGCTGCCTGGGACCCCGGACCATTACAGCACCTCCTGCGAACTGTGCCATTCCATGATGCTTAAGACCAACTAAAAGAGGTCGTAGTTGCAGGAAAAACTGTTCCCCAGTCAGACTCAGCCCCCTGCCTCCCCGACACCGAGCTCCAAGCCCAGCACTTCCCGTGAGGCACAAGCATCCTCTGAGTCCCACGGCAGCAGCTCCTCCAAGAAGACCTCAGACTCAGAGGAAAAAAAAGAAAAAAATCCTCAGTCAGCCGAGGTTGCACTGGAGAAACTCAGTAAAACCACCCGGGGGGACTCAGGCAGCTCCGAGAAGTGCTCTACCAAGGTCCTCAAAAAGGATTCCTCGGCCGACGGAGACTATGTGAGGTTTCTCAAGGTCATAGTTCTCGTCGAGAATGCACTTGCGAGAGTGCCGGTGCCGGGCCTGAGATCCTCTGTGCCTGCGCCAAAAGCCATGGAGCCTTCTGGCTTGGAAACCAGAATGGAGGCCCTGGAGCAGAATATGACTTCTGTCCTAGCCTTGCAGCAAGCAATGATGGCTGGTTTGTCCGCATCATCTTTCCCAATGACAGGGCCCCCGACTGCAGGGGAGTCTCCCGTCGTCAAGCCAAGCTCTGAGCACCACCGGCCTCGGGTAATCCCTCAGTGCTGGTTGAGGTCCCGGTCCTGTTCTTCAGGCATCCGATCCTTCCCAGCTAGTTTCTGTGACTCGGTTCCCAGGTCCTCTGGAGACTGCCGACTCTTCGGCGCGGCCTCAAGACAAAGTTACAGGGCCTCGGAATCTTCGTTACCACTCAACCTCTGAGTGGGAGACTGACAATGAGGCATCCCCAGAAAC
The DNA here is from genome assembly GCA_033557465.1 of Ichthyophis bannanicus. NCBI lineage: Eukaryota > Metazoa > Chordata > Amphibia > Gymnophiona > Ichthyophiidae > Ichthyophis > Ichthyophis bannanicus. The sequence continues at coordinate 141,600,018 of CM066040.1, forward strand.
TAAACGGCACCGGGATATTCTTTCGGACCTGTCTCCCCCTGCACCACTCTCCTCTGGAGGATGTGGCCTTCCATGACTTTGTCAAGGAAATGGCCAGAGCCCTCTTGGTGCAGACCGAAGCGGAGGAAGACCCCTGCACCAAGGAGCTGGAGATCCCTCTAGTTTGAGTCTCCACCCAAGGAAACCCTCACGGTGCCTATACAGCTGATCCTCTAGCAGCTACTGCTCAGAATGTATGCGACATCGGTATTGGTACAGGTGGTGACACAACACCTTGACGCCACGTACCGTGTCTGGAAGGGCCCAGGATTCCACAAACCTCCCAACTCCCACATAACTCCGTGGCCATCGAGTCGACCAATCAAAAACCTAAGAGCCCAAAGACACACTCCTTCAATCCCCCGAAAGGGAGGCCAGAGCTCTTGACACCCTTGTGCGCAAGTGTTACCAGGGCTCGATGCTGGGGTGCTAGATCCAAGCCTACGAATTGAATTATACATAGTTATGTATCTGAAGGCTCTAACCCAGGAGCTATCGGGGGTTTTGGCTGGCCTTGTTGGGGAGCCCCTCCAACAGTTCCATTCCCTGATCTTGGGGATCAAGGACTGCTCCAAGTTTCTCACCCGAGCAGCCTATGACAGCTTCGAATCAGCGGCTCGGGTCTCAGCAGCCGGCATTGGCACCCAGATGCCAAGCCTGGTTACAGTCTTCAAACCTCGTGCAATGGATCCAAGACAAATTGCTCAACATCCCATGCAATGGAGAGAACCTATTCTCCAGGACCAAGCAGGAAGTCAGTCCTCACTTATGGGTGACGGCGCCGACGGAGCCCTCGCAGAGCAATTTCCCCAGCTTTCGAAGAAAGCCTTTGGGATTGCAGCGCGCATGCGCGGTCCCCTTCCCGCCCAAGGATGCCATCTTGCTCAGTCTTCTTTTTTCCGCGGAGCCCTACAGACATAGTTTGTTACCGCCGCTGAAAAAGTTGATTAATTTCTTTGTTTTCTTTTCTCGGTTCGCGTGTCCTTTTCCCGCCCGGCCTCGATATCCCTATCGAGTCCGTCCACATTTCTTTTTGTTTTTTTCCTCTAATTGGCGTTCCCACCACTTAATTCTTCACCCCTGGCGGCACGGTCTTTCGACCTCGCGGGGGCCCTCTTTCCCCCGATGGCTGCCAGCGGGTTTAAAAAATGTGATCGTTGTTCCAAACTGATGTCTCTTACCGACACGCATGACTGCTGCCTCCGCTGCCTCGGACCCAACCACGACTCTGAGTTGTGGTCCGTGCAGCAAAATGTCCACTAAGTCGCTGAGGAGTCGGCAGTCACAAAAGGACCGAATCTTCTCTGAATCCGAGTCCGGTCAGGCCCGGACCTCGTTGGAGGCTTCGACGTCTCGTGACTCCGGCCACGAGCACCATCGGAGTTCCTCTGAACGAGGGTCCCCTGGCCGGGAGCATCGTCGGCAGAAGAAGCTCACGAGGGCGGCGTCGGAGGACGCACCTGGTCCCTCGAGGGCCAGGTCGCATAGCCCCACCAGCCGCCCCGAGTCCTTGGAGGCGGAGAGGCCTTCCAAACTTCCTCGCCTCGAGGTGGAGCCGTCTGGACACGTGAGTACTATAGTCCTCCTGGACTCCCCTCCAGAACCGATGTCGGGCCCGACGCCGTCGGGGCCCGAATCGGAAGCTGCCGGGTCTTCTGAGTTTGACCTCAGATTGACGACCTTGGAGCGCAGTATCACTGCCTTCCTGGACCAGCAGCGGGCTTTGATGACCGGCATCGCCAGTGCATCTGCCCAGACCACCGGGACGTCGACGCCCAAGTCGACCCCGGCGACCGAGTCAATCCTCGAGTCGATGCATGCTCGAGTCGATCCATGCTCGAGTCGATCCTCGGTCGAGGTCACCCTCGGCCTCCCGTTTGGGACCGAGGTCGTCGACGCCGGCCTCGGCGTCGGGACGAACCCTCGCCCGCACGGAGCCCCTCGACTCCTCCACGGAGGCGTCGGGCAGGGACACCGACGGGGACGAGTCACCCGGTTCTTTTCAGACTCGGTGCGTCCCCTCCGACTCGCCCGAGTCGGAGCCTTGGAGGCGCTCTCCTCCGGAGGATACGCGCTTCTCCGATTTCATGCGGGATATGGCCAAGGCTTTGGCTTTCCCCGCGTATCCCGAGGAGGAGCCTCGCGCCGAAGAGCTCGAGGCACTCCAGTATGACTCTCCTCCGTAGGAGGCCTTTACTGTGCCGGTTCCTCCGATGCTGGAGCGGCTGCTCTTCCGCATGTGGGAAAGCCCGGCCTCGACGCCCGTGTTGAGCAAACGGGTCGATTCGATGTATCGAGTCCGCAAGAGCCCAGGGTTCCAAAAGGCGCAATTGCCACACCACTCCATGGTCGTGGAATCGGCCATGCATCGACTTAAGAGTCAAAAGATGCACTCTTCGGTGCCTCCGGGTAAGGAGGCCCGAAACCTGGATGCCCTCGGTAGGAAGTGCTTCCAGGGCTCCATGCTTGCCTGCCGAGTACAGACATACCAGCTGTATATGGGCATGTTCCTTCGGGACCTGGCAAAAGAGCTCGCCGGGTTCTCAGCTGGTCTCGCCGAGGAATCTTTGCAGAGGTTCCAGGCCTTGTCCGACAGTATTCGAGAGTGCTAGAAGTTCATTTCTCGAGCGGCCTACGATGGCTTCGAAGCTTCGGCCCGAGTAGCCGGAGCCGGCATCGGCGCCCGCCGGCAGGCCTGGCTTCAGTCATCCGACCTCGAGCCATGGGTACAGGACAAATTAGTCAATGTCCCCTGCAGAGGTGAGAACCTCTTTGGTAAGCCCATTGCCGATAAGGCGGCGGAACTCGAGTCCGAGACTCTCACTAGGACTCGCCTGTCCCGAAAGACCTCCGCTCCTCCACAGAAGAGGAAGGGTTTGGGGAAAAAGCCTTTTTACCCGAGGAAGGTGCTTACCTATAAGCAACCCCACCTTCAATACCAAGCATCTGCAGCTCCCAATCAGGGTCCGCAAGCTAAGGGTCAGGGGAATGGCCCCCGTAGGCCGAGGGCCCCCAAACCCGCTACACAGCCCCCTGCTCAGCAGGGTGGGGTTTTTTGACTATGCCAGCATAGCCTCTCCCCCGCCGCTTCCTTCGCTCAGCACGGGGGGCAGGCTGGTCCACTTTGCCCACAGGTGGTCAGCCATAACATCCGATTCCTGGGTACTGCAGGTGGTTCAAAGGGGCTACCTCTTACATTTTCACCAGGTGCCTCCCCCCTATTCCCAGGGGAGCCTCCAAGGCCCCCTCTGCACAGAGACTTACTCCTCCAGGAGCTGCAGGGTCTGCTGGGGGAGCAGGCTGTGGAGCCAGTGCCCCAACACCTGTGGGGTCAAGGGTTTTACTCGAGGTACTTCCTGATCCCAAAGAGAACAGGAGGCCTCAGACCCATACTGGACTTACGCAACCTCAACAAGTTCCTGCAGCGGGAAAAGTTCAAGATGCTTACCCTTGGAATCTTACTGCCCTACCTCCAGCAGGGAGATTGGCTATGCTCCTTGGATCTAAAGAATGCCTATACTCACATCCTTATCCATCCGGACCACCAACAATATCTCAGATTTGTGGTGGCAGGGAAGCATTATCAGTACCGCGTGCTGCCCTTCGGCCTGTGCTCCACCCCCAGGGTGTTCACAAAATGCCTGGCGGTAGTGACGGCCTTCCTGAGGCTTCAAGGCCTGTTTGTCTTTCCCTACCTGGACGACTGGCTCGTCCGGGCGCAGTGCGCCCCTCTCAGGATCTCGAGTTCATAGGGGCACGGCTAGACACTCTGCGAGCTCGTGCCTTCTTGCCTCAGGAGCGAGCCGACAGGCTCTTACCTCTGGCCGGCAGGTTCCACAGCGCGTCACCGGTCCTGGCCAGGCGGTTCCTGCAGCTGCTCGGGCATATGGCCTCCACGGTCCATGTCACTTCGAACGCCCGTCTACATATGAGGCCTGTTCAATGGTGTCTTCGCACTCAATGGCATCAGGCCACAGGGAGTCTGGCGGACCTGCTACAGATCTCCGACCACCTGGTTTCCTCTCTGCAGTGGTGGCTTCACCTGCCCAACCTGGTACTGGGCATGCCTTTTCAGTCTCCCGCACCTTCCCAGGTGCTGACGACAGATGCCTCTCTCCTGGGATGGGGAGCGCATTGCCAGGGAGCACGCACTCAAGGCCTTTGGACGCCTTGGGAGGCGGCTCAGCAGATCAACTTCCTGGAGCTACGGGCGATCCGCCTAGCTCTGCGGACCTTCTCTCACCTCACCTCTCGTCAGTCTGTGTTGGTGCAGACGGACAATCAGGTTGCCATGTTCTACGTGAACAAACCGGGACACGGGCTCCCTCCTGCTATATCAGGAGGCCCGGAGACTGTGCTCCTGGGCAGTGGACCGCGACATCCTCCTCAAGGCGGTTTACCTGCCCTGACAGGAAAATTGCTTGGCAGACAGGCTGAGCCGGGTCTTGCAGCCCCACAAATGGAGGTTGAACCCCGGTGTTGCCCAGCAAATCTTCCGCCGGTAGGGCTCCCCCACCGTGGATCTCTTTGCCAGTCCCCTGAACCGGCAGCTTCCCCGGTTCTGCTCTCGGCACCCGCATCCTCTCAGAGTAGCTCCGGATGCTTTCCTCATCTCGTGGTCCACGGGCCTACTGTATGCCTTTCCTCCCACGCCGCTGGTGTCCCGGACGCTGTTCAAGGTTGTCCGGGACGGGGCCTACCTGATACTGATAGCGCCCCGATGGCCGAGGCAACCCTGGTTCCCTCTACTCCTGCAGTTAGCGGTGGACACCCCTCTCCCTCTGAGGTTTCAGCCCGATCTTCTGACCCAAGATCAGGATACTCTCCTGCACCCCAACCTCCGGGCCCTTCACCTGATGGCCTGGCTGCTGAGAGGGTAGTCCTAGCTCCGCTCTTGCTCCCTCCGGAGGTGGAAGCTGTCGTCCTGGCGTCTCGACGACCTTCCACCCGGAAATCTTACGCCCTTAAATGGCGTCGCTTCTCGGCCTGGTGTTCTCAGCGCTCTGAGGACCCGTTCGCCTGCCCAGTATCGGTGGTACTGCAATACTTGCTTCACCTCTCCGATCTGGGCCTCAAGTCCAATTCTGTCAGAGTCCACCTCAGTGCTCTCTCTGCACATCATTCGCCGGTGGAGGGCCAGCCTCTTTCCTCGCACCCCTTGGTGGCGCATTTCCTCAGGGGCCTGCTTCTGCTTAAGCCTCCGTTGCGCCCTCCGGCTCCTGACTGGGATCTCAATGTGGTTTTACAAAGGCTTACTTGTCTGCCTTTTGAACCCATGGCTACCTGCCCCCTTCATTTCCTTTGATGGAAAACTCTCTTCTTGGTAGCCCTCACCTCGGCTAGGCGCGTTAGTGAACTACAAGCCCTAGTGTCGGAGCCCCCTTACACTAGGTTCTACAAGAATAGGGTTGTCTTACGGACGCACCCTAAGTTTCTTCCGAAGGTGATTTCCTCTTTCACATCAATCAAGAGGTGGTTCTTGCGACCTTCTTTCCCAGGCCGCATACCAGCCGAGCTGAGACTGTTCTGCATACCCTGGACTGTCGAAGAGCCTTGTCCTTCTACCTTGACCGTACGCGTGAGCATAGAAAAGCTGCCCAGCTTTTCGTTTCTTTTGACCCCAATCGGTTGGGGGTACCTGTCTCTAAGCGTACTTTGTCCATCTGGATAGCTGACTGTATCGCCTGGGCATATGGGGCAGCCGGCCTCTCCTTAGAGAGTCGAGTCACAGCGCACCGTGTCAGGGCAAAGGTTGCGACATCTGCCGGGCCGTTCCCTTGTCTTCCAGCCAGACTTTTGCGGCTCATTACTGCCTGGAGAGGGAGTCCCGCAGGGATAGTGCTTTCGGACAGGCAGTCCTCCACAATCTCTTTGAGGTTTAGGCAACTCATCCCTCCGGCCCTGGTGTTGGGCTACCGGCCGGATTCGTATTCAGAGAAGATTCCTTCCTTCTGTGCTGTTGAGCTGGAGGGAGCTCATTTTCAGCTTGAGGCCTCCGGTAGCCTTAAGCTAGGGAGTCCCATAAGTGAGGACTGACTTTCTGCTTGGTCCTGGAGAAAGAGTAGTTACTCACCTGTAACAGGTGTTCTCCAGGAGCAGCAGTAATCAGTCCTCACTACCCTTCCTCCTCCCCTTGGAGTTGCAGTCATTCGCTGATGGTTGCTGTCTTCCGCTATGTCATTTGACTGAGCAAGATGGCATCCTTGGGCGGGAAGGGGACCGCGCACGCGCGCTGCAATCCCAAAGGCTTTCTTCGAAAGCTGGGGAAATTGCTCCGCGAGGGCTCCGTCGGCACCGACGTCACTCATAAGTGAGGACTGATTCCTGCTGCTCCTGGAGAACACCTGTTACAAGTGAGTAACTACTCTTTCAGCAAACCCATGGCTGACAAGGTGGCTGAGATCAAGGTCGACGTGGTGACCCGCCAAAGGCTCTCTAAAAAGACCTCATCTCTTCCCCACAGGAAACCAACGGGGAAAAGACCCTGTTCCGCAGGAAAAAGGGTCCTTTCCCACAGTGTTACCATTACCAGTCTTTCTCAGGCCCACAACAAGGTTCTCACCCTAAGAGGCCAGGCCATGGGGCTCAGAAGGCCAAAGCACCGAAGCCTCAGACCCTAGCTCCCACCCAACTAGGGGGGAGCTTTTGACTCCCAGGGCAGGGCAGGACCTCCGCTCCCCAAGGAGACCTTCACCAGCCCACAGGGGGGCACCTGGCACTCTTTGCCCACAGATGGGCCAAGATCACCTTAGACTAGTGGGTACTGCAAGTGGTAAGGGAAGGATACCACCTCCACCTATAGCAGATACCACCCAGGTTTTTCCCAGGAGAGCCGGTGCAACCCCTCCTTCACCAGACTTCACCAGTGAGATTGGCTGTGCTCCTTGGATCTAAAGGATGCGTGTATGCACATCCTAATCCTCCATCCTTCTCACAGGCAGTACCTAAGGTTCATAATAGGAGGAGAGCACTACCAGTACAGGGTACTACCCTTTGGCATGGCCTCCTTACCAAGGGTCTTTACTAAATGCCTGGCTATGGAGGCCGTCCACCTGCATACGCAATGGGCCTTTGTCTTTCCTTTCCTAGAAGACTGGCTAATCAGGGGCAGCACAGCCTCAGAGGCCAGTCAGGCTGAGCAGAGTCCTTTGGCCACACGAGTGGTGCTTGAACCCCAGGGTGGCCAAGAGGCTTTACCACGTCTGGGAGAGGCCTGTGATTGATATATTTGCCTCTCCGGACGACATGCAGCTACCTCAATTCTGCTCACACCAACCACATCGGGGGAGAGTGGCAGCGGATGCCTTCCTGATATTGTGGTCTGAAGGCCTACTCTATACGTTCCCGCTGACCCCTCCCCCACCCCCTGGTTGCCAGGACCCTCTTCAAGATCCAGAGCAAGAGGGCGTCAGTTATACTAATTGCCCCCAGGTGGCCAGGCAGCCCTGGTTTCCACTGCTGCTCTCCCTGTCAGTGGCATTCCCAGTCCCGTTGGGCCAAGCCCTGGACATCTGTCTCAGGAGGGAGGCTCCCCCCTGCACTGCAAACTGGGGTCCCTAATGTTAACAGCATGGTTGCTGAAAGAGTAGCATTGGCTCCTTTCAGTCTTCCAAGAGAAGTCGACGAGATCCTACTGGCCTCTCAAAAGCCCTCCACCAGATGGGCTTATGCCTTTAAGTGAAGAAGGTTCTCTGCCTGGTGTGTAGAAAGAAGGGAGAACCCCTTCTCCTGCCACATACAATTAGTACTCCAGTACCTACTGCACCTGTCCTACAGCAGGCTGAGATCTAACTCAGTGAGGGCGCACCTGAGTATGAGAGCCACTCACCACCACCCTGTTGAGGGAAAACCCCTCTTGGGCTAGCCCCTGGTCTCCAGATTCCTCCAGGGCCTCCTGTTATCCAAATCCCCTCTACGGCAGCAGAGTGGGACTTCAACATGGTGCTCTCACAGCTCACCAGACAGCCATTCAAGCCCCTAGCCACTTTCCACCTGTGATACCTGTCTTGGAAAGTGTTTTTTCTGGTGGCCCTCATGTCCGCTTGAAGAGTGAACAAACTCCAGGCCCTGGTGATGGATCCACCATATACAAGTTTCTACAAGAATAGGGTAGTGCTCTGCACGCACCCCAAATTCTTCCCGAAGGTGGTATCTCCTTTCCACCTCAACCAAGAGGTGGTCGTCCCCATCTTCTTTCTATGCCTTTTGCCGGCAAGAAGGAACTAGTGCTTCATACACTGGACTGCAAACGGGCCCTGTACTTTTGCTTACAGCGGACCCAAGCACATCACAAAGCCCCTCAGCTTTTCATGTCTTATGACCCCAGCAGACTAGCGCCTTCTGTGACTAAGCAAACTCTGTCCACTTGAGTGGTGGACTGTTTTGCCCTTGCCTATGAGTGAGCTGGTCTCTCCCTTGAGCACCTGATCACAACGCATCGCATGAGGGCAATTGCTACGTTTGGTGGCCAACCTCCGCTCAGTGCTGGTGATGGAGATCTACAAGGCCGCAACATGGTCTTCAGTTCATATGTTCTCCAGGAACAAGCAGGAAGTCAGTCCTCACTTATGGGTGACATTGGCACCAACAGAGCCCGTGCAGAGCAATTTCAAAGAAAGCCTTTGGTATTGCTGCCACGCATGCGTGGTCCTCTTCTCGCCCAAGGGGTGCCATCTTGCTCAGTCTCCCTTTCTCCGTGGAGCCCTTCGGATGCAAGTCCTCATCCCTCAGAAAGTCTCATTTTTCACCTTAATAAGCTCTCTTTTTTCCGGTTGCACCGGTCCTCAACCTGTCCTTCCCCTGCTCTACTTTTTTAGAACTATCAGGGATACTCCTTTTTTCCCCCCGAGCTTCGCGCCCTTTTTTCTCCTCTAACTGCTGGCCGCTTGGGTCTTCGACCTCGCAGGGGCCATTTTTACCCCCATGGCCACCGTATTGAAAAAATGCGATAGATGCTCTAGGAATATGTCGCTTATGGACACTCATGACTGTTGTCTAAGGTGCCTGGGAGCCGACCATGAAAATGTCCTCTAAGGCTAAGCAGGAGTCCGAAGACATTTTCCAGAAGGCCACCTCGGAGTCCCTGGTGGCGCCCTTGGTCATCTCTCCTCTGGTAGGTTCCACCCCTGCGACCCTGTGCTCTCAGCAGCACCCCGACCAGGGTTCCCCCAAAGTGGAGCGGCGCAAAAAGGAGGAGGCCTCGAAGACACTGTCCAGGGCTCCCGACAAGCGCAAGTGCTCCCACGCCCTGTTGCTTAGCCCCCTTCGGCGTTCCCGAGAGTCTGACAAGGAGCGGCCCTGCAAGGTACCCCGCACGGAAGCGAAGGCCTCTGGCAAAGGCGCCCGGTCTCCTGAGGGTCATCCCGGTGAGAACTTTGCACTTGTCCACATTAAATTTCATCTGCCATTTGGACGTCCAGTCTTCCAATTTTTCAAGGTCCTCTTGTATCTTAATAACTGAATAATTTTGTGTCATCTGCAAAATTTGATCACCACTCGTAATTCCCATTTCCAGGTCATTTATGAATATGTTAATAAAGCAGCGAGCCCAGCATAGATCCCTGGGGTACTCCACTATTCACCTGTCTCCATTGAGAAAATTGGCCATTTAGCCGTACTGTCTGCTTTAGAAACATGACAGAAGAAAAAGACCACATGGCCTATTTCCTTTAGAGACTCTGTGTTTGTCCCATGCTTTTTTGAATTCAGATACTGTTCTCATTTCTACCATCTCCACTGGGAGACTATTCCACACACTTATCCCTCTTTCCGTAAAGAAATTATTCCTCATATTACTCCTGAGTCTTTCCCCTTTCACTCTCATCCTATGTCCCTTCATAGCAGAGCTTACTTTCAATCAAAAGAGGCTCTCCTCCTGTGCATTTATGCCACAGAGGTATTTAAATGTCTCAATCATGTCACCTTTATCCCACTTTTCCTCTGATGTATACATAGTAAGATCCTTAAGTCTGTCCTCATATGCTTTACAATGTAGACCACTAACCATTTTAGTAGCCACCCTCTACACTGACTTTAACCTGTTTATATCCTTTTGAAGGTGTGATCTCCAGAATTGCACATAATATTCCAAATGAGGTTGCGCCAAAGACTTATACAGAGGCACTATCACCTTCTTTCTTCTGCTGGCCATTCTTCTCCGTATGCACCCAAGCGTCATCCTAGCTTTTGCCGTTGTCTTTTCTACATGTTTAGCTACTTTAAGATCATCAGACACAATTACGCCCAGATCCCGCTCTTCTTTTGTGGACAGAAAGACTTCACCCGCTATATACTGCATCATTCCCTTGGATTGCTGCAGCCCAAATGCATGACCTTTCATTTTTTAACATTTAATCTCAGCTGTGAAATTCTAGACCATTTTTCTAGCTTAGCTAGATCCCTCCTCATGTTATCTACACCTTCCTGGGTGACTAATCTATTGCAGATTTTGGTATCATCCGCAAAGAGGCAAGCCTTATCTGACAATCCTTCTGCAATATCACTAACAAAGATGTTAAAAAGAATCTGACCAAGGACAGATTCCTGCGGCACACACTGAGGGAAGGCAAGAAGGGAAAAGGGGAGGGATCTTTATCTTTATTTCTCCATTTTATATACCGCTTTGGCCAAAGCATTAAAGCGGTTTACAATAAAATTAAAAAAGTCTACGCAATTAATACTAAGGAAACGGAACGCCATAATAAAAATAGGAAAGAAAGAAAGAACAGAATACGCAGAGATAAAACAAACCATACTATACATAAACAAACAAATACTTAGGGGGGGGGATGTTGGGAGGGAGGTCGAAAGCTTGTTGGAATAGATGGGTTTTCAGTAGCTCTTTAAACTTAGGATAAGAGAATTCTAAACGGAGGGAAGGTGGCAGGGCATTCCAAAGTGCGGGACTGAGGAAAAAGAAGACTGAATGACGGGTTTGTTCCAAATGTGCCTGTGATGGGGAGGGTAGGGACAGACGATTGGTATGCAGGGAACGAAGCTGGCGAAATGGTGTGTGAAGTGCAATGAGGTCAGATAGATAAAGAGGGGTGGCAGTGTAAATGGCTTTATGAGTCAGAATGAGAAACTTATATTGGAACCGAAAATGGAGAGGTAGCCAGTGAAGTTGATAGAGAATGGGAGTAATATGATCAAAACGACGAGCAAAGGTGATGAGACGAGTGGCTGTGTTTTGTACTAACTGAAGGCGTTGGAGCTGGTAAGCTGGTAGGTTGGCTAAAAAGGCATTGCAGTAATCAAGCCTGCTAATGACCAGGGCCAAGACTAATGTGGTCAAAGAACTTGTAAGGAGGATAGAACGGACAGCCCTAATTTGTCGTAGGGCTGCGAAAGAACGGCGAGTGAGAGTGGCTAAGTGACTGTGAAAAGAGAGGGATGAGTCTAGAATTACCCACAGATACCGGAAAGAGGTGACGAGGGGAATTGGGATGGAATTAATCTTCGGGGCAAGTGGATAAGTTTAGAAGGAGGACATCAGGCAGAGTCAGGTGTAATGGCAAAAGCTGTATTGAAAAGATGGGTCCTGAGTTGAGTTTGAACTTTACAAAGGAGGATTCTCAGTGAAGGGATGTAGGGAGGCTGTTCCAGAAGGAGGGACGAAGAAAATAGAAAGCAGAGTGGCAGGTTGTTTCCAGATGGGCCTGGGGGGTTGGGGCAGGAATAGGTGATTAAGGTGAATGGAGCGTAGGGATCATTGGGGGGTATGCAAGGTGAGCAGGGAGCTGAGATATTCTGGAAACCCAGTTTGGAGAGTCTTATGGACCTTGGTGAGAATCTTTTAGTGGATTTGAAAGGAGATAGAAAGCCAGTGGAGATGAATAAGAAGAATTATGTGATCAAAGCATGATGCATGGTGGATAAGTCTAGCGGCTGGCTGTTGAACTAACTGAAGATATTTCAAGGAGTATTGTGGGGAACTGGCAAGAGCTGCATTGCAGTAATCTAAGCGGGACAATACGAGGGAAACTACAAGAGTGATAAGAGCAGAAGTAGACAGGAGAGGTCAGACTGCTCTGATTCGGCAAAGGAAGAAAAAAGAATGTTGTGTAACCTGACTAATATGATCATGGAAAGAAAGGGCAGAATGAAGTATGACCCCAAGATAACAGAAGGAAGGTGTGAGCTGAATAGGTGAGCCATCAAGTATAGGGGAAACAGAGGGAGGGGTGAGTGGACCAGTGAGCCAAGTAGCAGTAGTCTTGGAAGGGTTAAGTTGAAGATGGCTTGTGGAAAGCCAAGTGATGACACAATGGAAACACACATTTAGTGGGGAGAGGTTGAGCAGGGAGAAGTTGGTATGAAAGAGGAGAAGAATATTATCAGCATAGAGATAAAAAGAGATGACGTTGCTGGATCAAGAAGTTATAAAGAATTGGACCAAGGACAGATCCCTCGGCACACCACTAGTAACCACCTCTTCCTTAAAGTGAGCTCCATTTACCTGTACTGTTTGCCTCCCACTCAACCAATTTCTAGCCCAATCCGTAACTTTAGGGTCCATCCCTAGGGTGCTCAGTTTGTTTATAAGTCTCTTGTGCGGAATGGTGTCAAAGGCTTAACTGAAATCTAAATACACCCCATCTAGGGCTCTCCCTCAGTCCAACTCACTGGTCACCTAGTCAAAGAAATCAGATTTGTCTGACAAGACCTGCCTCTGGTGAATCCTTGCTGCCTCGGATCCTGCAATCCATTAGACTCCAGAAAGCTCACTATTCTCTCTCTTAGTAGCCTTCCCAATAATTTACTAATCACAGAGGTTAGTCTAACCAGCCTGTAGTACTCAATGTCATCCTTATTTCTGCTTTTGTGTAAAGGCACATGTGCTTTTCTCCAGTATTCTGGCACCATTCCCGGCTCCAAAGAGGCATTAAAAAGGTCAGACAGAGCCACTAGAACATCCCCCTCAGTATTCCTGGATGTATCCCATCTGGACTCATGGCTTTGTCTATGTTTAGTTTAGCTAGTTCCTCATGAACACAGTCTTTTGAAAATCGTTCAAGATCCACGTCACTTCTGTTCCTGTTTGTGGGTGTTTTCTGAGGTCCTGCTCCTGGCCCTTCATCTGTGAACACAGAACAGAAATATTTGTTAAGCAATTCTGCTTTCTCCAGGACCAAGCAGGAAGTCAGTCCTCACATATGGGTGACGTCGGCGCCGACGGAGCCCTCGCGGAGCAATTTTCCCCAGCTTTCAAAGAAAGCCTTTGGGAATTGCAGCGCGCATGCGCGGTCCCCTTCCCGCCCAAAGGTGCCATCTTGGCCAGTCTTCTTTTTTCCGCGGAGCCCTACAGATGTTGTCTCACAGTCACCGCTGAAAAGTTGATTTTTCTTTCTTATTTTAAGTATTTCTTCGGTTCGACGCCGGTCCTTTTTCCGTCCGGCCTCGCGACGCCGGTTGCGAGGCCTCCCCTTCCTTTTTCGGTTTTTCTGTCCTTCGTGACAAATTCGCGTTTTTTCACTTTTTCCCTGGCGGCCCGCTCGTTCGACCTCGCAGGCCCCCCGATGGCCGCCAGTGGCTTTAAAAAGTGTGTTAAGTGTAAGAAACTGATGTCTCTTACCGACACACATGATTGCTGCCTCCGTTGCCTGGGCCCAGATCATGAAGAAATGATCTGTGGGGCCTGTAGCAAGATGTCCGCGAAATCTTTGCGGAGTCGGCAGCATCAGCGGGAGAGAATCTTCTCTGACCCCAGCCGTACCCGGACCTCGTCAGAAGCTTCGGTGTCCAGAGAATCTGGCTCTGAACACCGTCGGAGCTCCTCTGAGAGAGGGTCCCCTGCCCGGGAACATCACCGGAAGAACAAACCCGCGAGGGCGGCGTCGGTGGACGCTCCTGGCTCCTCGAGGGCCAGGTCGCATAGCCCCGACAGCCGTCCCGGGTCTTTGGAGCTGGAGCGGCCGTCCAAACAGCCTCATCTGGAGATGGACTCCTCTGCTCACGTAAGTGCTGTTGTCTTCGTGGACTCGCCTCCAAGGGGTCCGACGTCGGGCCCGACGCCGTCGGGGCCCGAGTCCGGGGGCTGCTGGGTCTCCTGAGTTCGGACTCAGGTTGACGGCCTTGGAGAGCAGCCTTGCTGCCTTCATGGACCAGCAGCGGGCATTGATCGCTGGCCTCGCTGGCGCTTCTGCCCTGACCGCCGGGTCGTCGACATCTAAGTTGACCCCGGAGACCGAGCCGATCCTCGAGTCCATGCGGGCTCGAGTCGATCCTCGGTCGCGGTCGCCTTCGGCTTCCCGTTCGGGGCCGAGGTCGTCGACGCCGACCCCCTCGGCGTCGGGGCGGACGACGTCTGTGCCCGGCCGGAGCCGCTCGACGACTCCTCCGAGGAGTCCGCCTGGGAATCCGAGGTGGATGAGTCGCCTGATTCCTTTCGGACTCGGTGTGTCCCTTCGGACTCCCCCGAGTCCGAACCTCGGAGACAGTCCCCTCCGGAGGATGCTCGGTTCTCGGACTTCGTGAGGGATATGGCCAAGGCCTTGGCCTTCCCTGCGGATCCCGAGGAGGAGCCTCGAGCCGAAGAGCTCGATGCCCTCCAGTATGACTCTCCTGCAAAGGAGCATTTTACTGTACCGGTTCCTCCGATGCTGGAACGACTTCTCTTCCGCATGTGGGAGAGCCCGGCGTCGTCGCCGGTGTTGAGCAAGCGGGTCGATGCCATCTATCGAGTCCGCAAGAGCCCTGGCTTCCAAAAAGCACAGCTGCCGCATCATTCCATGGTGGTGGAATCGGCCATGCATCGGCTCAAGAGCCAGAAGATGCACTCCTCGGTGCCTCCCGGCAGGGAAGCCCGCAGCCTGGATGGCATCGGTAAGAAGTGTTTTCAGGGCTCTATGCTTGCTTGTCGGGTCCAGACTTACCAGCTCTACATGGGCATGTATCTCCGAGACCTGGCTAAAGAATTAGCCGGATTCTCTGCTGGTCTCTCCGAGGAACCTTTGCGGAGGTTCCTGGCCTTGTCCACCGGTATTCGGGAGTGCTCCAAGTTTATCTCTTGAGCAGCCTATGATGGCTTTGAGGCATCGGCTCGGGTAGCTGCAGCCGGCATCGGGGCCCGCCGACAGGCTTGGCTTCAGTCATCCGACCTCGAGCCCTGGGTGCAGGACAAGTTGGTCGATGTCCCCTGCAGAGGTGAAAACCTCTTTGGCAAACCTATGGACGAGAAGGCTGCACAGCTCTAGACAGACACTCTCACCAGGACTCGGCTCTCCAGGAAAACCTCTGCCCCTTCCCAGAAGAAGAAGGGCTCGGGGAAAAAGCCCTTTTACCCGAGGAAGGCGGCTGCCTATAAACATTACCCTCATTATCAGGCCTCGGCAGCTCCCCAACAGGGTCAGCAGGCCAAGGGACGGGGTAACGGGTCCCGTAGGCAGCACGCCCCCAAGCCTGTGCCACCGGCCCCTGCTCCGCAGGGTGGGGGTTTTTGACTCGTTCAGCATAGCCTCTCCCCCTCCGCTGGTGTCTCTCAGCACGGGAGGCCGGCTGGTTCACTTTGCCCACAGGTGGTCCAACATCACGTCGGATACCTGGGTGCTCCACATAGTCCGAGAGGGCTATCTTCTACACTTCCACCAGGTACCTCCCTCCTACTTTCCAGGAGAGCCCCTGCGACCCCCTCTCCACCGGGACTTACTCCTTCAAGAGTTGGCAAGTCTTCTTCGGGAACAGGCGGTGGAACCAGTGCCCCACCACCTGAGGGGTCAAGGCTTTTATTCCAGGTACTTTCTGGTACCAAAGCGAACTGGGGGCCTCAGACCCATCCTGGACTTGCGGAACCTCAACAAGTTCCTGGAGAGGGAAAAGTTCAAGATGCTTACCCTTGGAATCCTGCTGCCCTACCTCCGGCAGGGAGATTGGCTATGCTCCTTGGATCTAAAGGATGCCTACACTCACATCCTCATCCACCCAAGCCACCGACAATACCTACGGTTTGTGGTGGCAGGCAATCATTACCAGTACAGAGTACTACCCTTTGGCCTATCCTCCGCACCACGAGTCTTCACAAAATGTCTCGCAGTGGTAGCGGCTTATCTCCGGCTTCAAGGCCTCTTTGTCTTTCCTTACCTAGACGACTGGCTCATCAGAGCACCGTCCTCCACGGAGACCACTCACGCCACGCAACGTACTGTGACTCTGCTCCAGTACCTGGGCTTTGTCATAAACTTCGAAAAGTCCACTTTGCTCCCCTCTCAGGATCTCGAGTTCATCGGCGCCAGGTTAAACACGCTTCAAGCGCGAGCCTTTCTGCCGCTCGACAGGGCACAACGGCTCATGGCTCTAGCCAGCCGCTTCCGCAGCCATTCCCGGGTCTCGGCCAGGCGCTTTCTGAAACTGCTCGGCCATATGGCTTCCACGGTCCATGTGACCCCCAATGCCCGCCTGAATATGCGGCCTGCTCAATGGTGCCTTCGCTCGCAATGGCGTCAGGCCTCGGGGAGACTAGCGGACTCAGTACGAGTCTCCAGCCCGCTGGTCGCTTCTCTACGGTGGTGGCATCATCTGCCCAACCTAGTGCTCGGAATGCCTTTTCAGTCTCCCCCGCC
Organism: Ichthyophis bannanicus; assembly: GCA_033557465.1. Lineage (NCBI taxonomy): Eukaryota > Metazoa > Chordata > Amphibia > Gymnophiona > Ichthyophiidae > Ichthyophis > Ichthyophis bannanicus. The sequence continues at coordinate 141,616,613 of CM066040.1, forward strand.
GGTTCAGGTACTGACGACCGACGCTTCTCTCCTGGGTTGGGGAGCACATTGCCAAGGGGCATGTACTCAGGGTCTATGGACCCCGTGGGAATCTGCCCAGCAGATCAACTTCCTGGAGCTCAGGGCGATCCGCCTGGCTCTCCGGGCCTTCTCCCACCTTACCGCTCGCCAGTCCGTCCTCGTCCAGACGGACAATCAAGTGGCTATGTTCTACGTGAACAAACAGGGGGGCACGGGCTCCTTCCTTCTCTGTCGGGAAGCGCAAAAGCTCTGCGCTTGGGCCGTCGGCCGAGGGATCCTCCTCAAAGCTGTCTACCTCCCAGGTCAAGAAAATTACCTGGCAGACAAACTGAGCAGAATCCTCCAACCACACGAGTGGCGATTGGACCCGTTGGTGGTTCAACGGATCTTTCTCCAGTGGGGCCTCCCCACGCTGGATCTATTTGCCAGTCCTCTGAACAGGCAACTTCCTCGGTTCTGCTCTCGGGAACCGCATCCCCTCCGAGTAGCGGCGGATGCTTTTCTGCTCTCATGGTCCACGGACCTTCTGTATGCCTTTCCTCCCATGCCGCTGGTGTCTCGAACACTTTTCAAGGTTCTCCAGGACAAGGCTTCGATGATCCTGATAGCGCCCCGGTGGCCCAGGCAACCGTGGTTCCCGCTTCTGATGCAACTGGCGGTAGATACGCCGTTGCCTCTGGGGTTCCAACCAGATCTCCTGACCCAGGATCAGGGGTCTCTCCTACACCCCAACCTCAGATCTCTTCATCTGATGGCCTGGCTGCTGAAAGGGTAGTCCTTGCTCCCCTCCTGCTGCCTCCGGAGGTGGAAGAGGTCGTGCTGGCTTCCAGGCGACCCTCTACCCGGAAATCCTACGCCCTTAAATGGCGTCGCTTCTCCACCTGGTGTACTCAGCAGTCTCAAGACCCCTTCTCCTGCTCGGTGTCGGTGGTCTTGCAGTACTTGCTTTCCCTCTCCAATCTTGGACTTAAGTCCAACTCGGTCAAGGTTCACCTCAGTGCTATTTCTGCACATCATGTGCCGGTGGAAGGCAGGCCTATTTCCGGCCACCCTCTTGTGGCGCGGTTCTCCCGAGGTCTCCTTCTCCTTAAACCACCTTTGCGCCCCCCAGCCCCAGACTGGGACCTTAACGTGGTTTTACAGCGGATCACCTGTCCGCCCTTTGAACCCATGGCTACCTGTCCTCTCCGTTTTCTTTCTTGGAAAACCTTGTTCCTCGTAGCCCTCACTTCCGCTAGACGCGTTAGTGAACTGCAGGCCCTAGTGTCTGATCCCCCTTACACTAGGTTCTACAAGAACAGGGTAGTCCTGCGGACTCACCCTAAGTTTCTTCCAAAAGTGGTCTCCCCTTTTCACATCAATCAGGAGGTGGTGCTTCCGACCTTCTTTCCCAGGCCGCACTCCAGCCGAGCTGAGATGGTCTTGCATACCCTGGACTGTAGAAGGGCGCTGAACTTCTACCTTGATCGTACGCGGGAGCACCGTAAGACTGTCCAGCTCTTCCTGTCTTACGACCCTAATAAATTAGTGCTCCCTGTCTCCAAGCGTACTCTGTCCATCTGGGTAGCTGACTGTATCGCTTGGACTTATGGGGCGGCAGGCCTCTCGTTGGGGAGTCGAGTCACGGCTCATCAGGTTCGGGCGAAGGCTGCGTCAGTGGCTTACCTCCGCTCTGTTCCATTGGCAGACATCTGCCGGGCCGCTACTTGGTCTTCGAGCCAGACTTTTGCAACCCATTACTGCCTCGAGAGGGAGTCCCGCAGGGACAGTGCTTTCGGTCAGGCAGTCCTCCGTAATCTCTTCGAGGTTTAAGCAACTCCTACCCTCCATCCCGGATGTTGGGCTACCGGTTGGAGAATAGTCAGAGAAGATTCCTTCCTTCTGTACTGCTGAGCTAGAGGGAGCTCATTTTTGTGCTTGGGGTCTCCGGTAGCCTTGAGCTTGGGAGTCCCATATGTGAGGACTGACTTCCTGCTTGGTCCTGGAGAAAGCGTAGTTACTCACCTGTAACAGGTGTTCTCCAGGAGCAGCAGGAATCAGTCCTCACAACCCTCCCTCCTCACAACCCTCCCTCCTCCCCGTGGAGTTGCACTCATATGATTTAGTTTTTGCAAATTTTTTTGCTGTCTTTTCGCTATGTCATCAGACTGGCCAAGATGGCACCTTTGGGCGGGAAGGGGACCGCGCATGCGCGCTGCAATTCCCAAAGGCTTTCTTTGAAAGCTGGGGAAAATTGCTCCGCGAGGGCTCCATCGGCGCCGACGTCACCCATATGTGAGGACTGATTCCTGCTGCTCCTGGAGAACACCTGTTACAGGTGAGTAACTACGCTTTATCCTCATCAGTTTCTATATATTTCTCCCATGCATCCTTGATTCTGAAAAATACCACTTTTGTCCTTCCTCCTCTCACTTAACATATCTGAAAAATTTCTTATCCCTGCATTTTATTGTATTGGTTTTCTTCTTCTTTTTGAACCTTTGCTTTCCTGACTACTTTGCTAGCTTCTCTAAGTTTTTCCAGATATAGATACCTGTCTTCCTCTCTCTATGATCTCTTGTGATCTCTTTTTCGTCACCCTTTCAGTTACTTCTTTTGAGAACCATAGTGGCCTCCTTTTTCTTTTACATTTATTTACCTTTCTAACAAAAAGATTTGTTGCCCTTAAAATATCCCTGAAAACCCCAAGATGACAGACTTCGCATGTAGTGCAGCTTTGAACAAATGGAAATGTATTTCCTCGTGTACTGAGCAAAATATGAAGTCAGCAAAGATATGCATTTCCAATTAATTCAAAATAAAATATATATTTTTTTACTTATGTTGTCTGAACAGTTTATTTTTTCAGTCATGTTTGTCCTAGTCTCTTTTTTTTTACTGCTTTCTTCTTCCTGTTATTTTCCCATTCCAGGATGTGTTACCCATTTGCCATTTTTCCTCTTTCAGTTTTTTCCATTCCTCCCTTACATCTGACACAGATAGTGATCTTTTCCTTTCATTTCTTTCCTCTATTTTTTTCTGCCTATTTACTTAAACTGCACCCTCCATCTTGCCTTCCAATATTCATCTTCCTTTTTTTTTACCTTTCACCTATCAACATTCCATCTTCTTTACTGATCTTCCTAGCCTATCTTCCCCTCTCCCTAGTCCTCCCTTTCCTCTCTCACTCTTTCCCCAACATCTCATTCCCTTCTATCTTTCACCCATTCCCCCACCTCTTCTACTTTTGCCCTCTGTAATCATGCCCTTCTCAGTCATCATCCACCCTCTCCAATTTCATCATCAGTCCCAGCATCTTCTCTGTTAGTCATTCTCCCCAATTCCTTTCTTGTCTGTAATCACCATTTCTCCTGCTGCCTCCTTTTGCCAGCTTTATTTCCAACATCATCTTAGTTATCACCTTGCCACCCACCTCAATGGCTTCTCTCACCATGTTCAGCATCTTCCCCTTTCCCCTTCTCCCTCTCAGTCAAGTTTCTACACTTCTGTCCAGCATTGCCCCCTTCCCCCTTCTCCTTTCCCTCACAGTCAAGCATCTCCCCTTTCCCCTTTATCCCCCTCCCTCAGGTCTAATATCTCCCTGTCAGAGGAGTTCATGAATCCTGCTCAGCTGCTGTCTCAGTGTTACAGTGCGCATTGCGCAGGTAGAAGAAACTCTAGGCCTTAATCAGGCCTTTCATCCAGTTCCTTGCTGCTGCCATATACTCATCCAATGTAACAGACTTGTTTTTTAAGCTTAATGTTGTCTTCCTGGATCCTGCTGTAGCCCCAGCTCATTTTCTATTAATCAGCCCTTCTCTACCTCCAATCCTTTTCTTACATCTTATTCCTATCTAGGCTTCCATTTACCCTTACACATCCCCAATTTCTACCCCCTCTCATCTTCAAAGATCTGTCCCCTTCCTTTGTCTCTCACCCACTCCATAGCACTCTGTCCTTTTCAACGGCCTTTCAGACCCTCCAGGTCTTTCAAACTATCTCCTCTCCCTATATTTCTGTACTCTGTCTCGCATCCTAAATCTTACCCAACATCTAGTAATCATTGTCCTCCTATTCTCTGATCAATTTCTTAATATCCACTCTCCCCCCCCCAGCAATACTGAAGTCATACACTCCCATTTTATGCAATCCATCACTCCCGACTAACCCAGCCCCAATACCCAGTCAGTCTTAAAATCTGTCTTCTGTTCTCCCACCCAATTTTAGGGCCTCCACCTAATCCAAGTCCCTGCTCTCCTGCATTCCTATGTCTCCAGTACCTGCCCTCTCTCCATGCGCCACCCCCCCCCCCCCCCGAATTGCTGCTGCCTGCTCTCGGCCTGCCATGCTGCACCCCCTCCTAGCATCCATCATCTTGCCTGTGGAAAGGAGGGCGGCATGGTGATCCCTCCACTGCGTTGAGATTTAAAGTGCCCATGTTGGTTCACTCGTGGCCTGCCATTCCTGCCCTCTCTGATGCAACTTGCTGTTGGAGGGGGCAGGAGCGACAGGCCATAAGCAAGCCAGCGTGGGCACTTTAAAGCCCAATGCAGCGGAGAGATGTCCATGTCGCTCTCCCTCCCCCAGGCGAGAAGATGGAATCCAGGGAGGCGACACTGAACTGCTGCTTCACTGGGAGAGGGGGAGGGCAATGCTGCCTACCTGTGCCTGCTGCCCTAGGCGACTGCCTGGTTCATCTAGTGGATGGGCAAAGCCATGCCCCTCCCTCTGTGTCTTCCCCCATATATGACCACCTTTCTTCCCCTCCTCCAAACACACATTATCTACCCCTTCCTTTTTCACTCTCTCAGTTTCTTCCTCTTTGACTCACTGACCCCAGAATCTACAAGCATTAGTCCCAGCCTCTTGCCAGTTTATCTCTGCATCAGCTCATTTCTTGTATGCCCCCCCTCCAGTGTCAGCACCCTTTCAGTCTCAGTAATATCCTCAGTGTCAACCTCCTCCCAGTCCCTGTACCATCCCAAGCTTCAGCCACTTCCAATCCCTGTACCTTCTCAGTATCATCCTCTTTCTAGTCCCAATAATCCCCCAATGTCAACCCCCTTACAGTCAAGTACCTCCCTCCCAGTATCTTCCGGTGTCAGCCTTTATATTCCGAAACCCCTTCCCCTAATATCAGCTCTCTGCTAGTCCCAAACCCAGCACCCCACCCAGCCCTCTTTCAGTGTCAGTATCAGCTCCCATCCAGGTCCCCCCCCCCCCACCTTCAGTCGCAGTCCTAGTCCCAGTTCCAGTCCCAGTCCCAACCAGCCTCTACTCCCAAGTTGGTCACCACCTTGCAGCAGATTTAAACAGCCGCAGGCACATTTGTTCTTTGCTACTGTAGCTGTGCTGCCTTTTAAGCCGTTGGCACTGCATCGTTTCTCAGGAGAAACAGGAAATACTTAATACTGCCTTTAGAAGCACCAAGATGCTGATGGCTTGGACGGCAGCACAGCCATGGGAGCAAAGAAAAATGCTCCCGCAGCTGTTTAAATCTGCTGCAAAGGGACAAGATGCCCTGCCACTGATGATCTGTCACCAATGCTATGCCGCTGCTGGCCCACCCCTCCATCCCCTCCTGCCAATGCTCTGCCGCTGCCGGCCCACCCTTCCATCCCCTCCTGCTGATGTTCTGACGCTGCCGGCCCACCCTTCCATCCCCTCCTGCCGATGCTCTGCTGCTGCCGGCCCACCCTTCCATCCCCTCCTGCCGATGCTCTGCTGCTGCCGGCCCACCCCTCCATCCCCTCCTGCCGATGCTCTGCCGCTGCTGGCCACACGCCCTCCCCCTGCTGCGGCTTTAAAAGCACTTTAAGTTGTCGACTGGGCAGGGACACCAACTAGCACAATTGGGGTCAGTTCAGCTTAATGTGGTTCTGCTGCTGTTACCCCTCCCAGTGTGCTGCCCTGTGCAGTCACACCCTTCGCACACCCGCTAGCACCGGCCCTGTTAAGAAGTTAGCTCTCAATAACAACATAATGCCACTTGTATATGAAAACACTTCCGATATACAGCTCAAGAGTTGTTTCTGCAATGTCCACAAAACATGGAATATTACTCTTCAGATGCAGCTTTCATCTCTGCCTTCACCCGATATCGATGTTTCAGTGTGATCTCACTTTCTTGAGCAGTCCTGCTCAAAACAAACACATTTACCAGGAGAGACAGACAACACACTTAGAAACTCATCATACATCATCCACATTATGTCGTTACACCATGTAGCATATAGTGTCATAAACCAATTATTAATACATCCATAGGCAGCAGAAAGGGGTGGGGCACAGGGGCCATGGCCCCACCAATATTTTGCCCAACACAGCATCAGCATCTAAAGAGCTTGGGGTGGAGTTGGAGATTGGTTTCTTTGGCCCCTCCAATCAAAAAGATGTTCTGCTGCCTCTGACTACTTATACATTTCAGCAGAATGCAGCTCATTTCTCATCAGAAACATGACGGCAGAAAAAGATCATACGACCTATCCAGGCTGTCTTTCCATACCAATTACTATATTCCCTTTTTCCCTTTAACACAGTGTTTACCAAACTTGGGGTTGCTGCTGTTGCCTTCTGCTTTAGATGAGTGGAGGGAGGCAGGGCTGGCCCAAAGGTTTCTGCTACCCTAGGCAGAAACCCCAGTGCCGCTGCCGATTCCATCTCGGGAGGGGGAGGTGGACAGCTGCAGCACCGGTATTTCCAAAAGCGGTGGGTTTTTAATGCCGCTTTTGGAAATACTGCTGCTGCCTGCCTCCACCCCAAATGGAATTGGCGGCAGCTGATGGGGACAGCATGTCCACTCATGTGTGTTGCCGTTAGCTGCCTAGCTCGCCTAGTGGACAGGCCAGCCCTGGAAGGAGGCTGGAGTGAATATTTAGTTGTTAAAATTGAGTCATAGAGGATAGAAGTATGAAAAACACTGCTTTAGTGATCCTCTGTGTTTGTCCCATGCTTTCTTAAATTCAGATATCGTCCTGGTCTTTATCTCGACTGAGAGACTATTCCATGCATCTGCCACCTTTTCTGTAAAGAAATACTTCTGCATATTTACTCCTGAGTCTATCTGCTTTCATCTTCATTCTATGCTCCCTTGTTGCAGAGCTTTCTTTCAATTGAAAGAGGCTCTTCTCCTGTACATTTATGCCACGGAGCTATTTAAACGTCTCTATTATATCTCCTCTCTCCTGCCTTTCCTTCAAAATATACATATTCAGATCTTTAAGTCTATCTCCATATGACTTATGATGAAGCCCACTGACCATTTTGGTAGCCACCCTCTGCATCAACTCCATCCTGTTTATATCCTTTTGAAGGTGCGGTCTCCAGAATTGCACACAGTACTCCAAATGAGGTCGCACCAAAGACTTATACAGAAACATTACACAGGTACACTACCAAAAAACTGCCTCCAGTTTTGCAACTGATTCCTATAGATTTTGGGGTGCTGAATCCAGGAAAAATAGCCAAAATGTTCCATCACGTCACGTTTTCTTGCAAAATTAGATTTCTTACCCATATAAGGAATGTTCACATAATTTCTTTTTAGCCGACTGCAGTTTATTTTCTTGGCCCAAAATAGAGGTTGTAATGGTTAACTAACTAGAAATACTCCCTCATGATATTTTAGAGTGTTTTGTATTCATTTTATACATTAACAGGACAATTGGGAGGCAGGGGGCTAAATCCAGTACTCGCGCTGGCGCATGTTCTTTCCTGTTCGCCTCACCTCGCCTCGTTCGCTCGCTCGCTCAAACACGGTGGTTGCGACATGAACGTTCCTGTCAAATTTCAGTTTCTTGCAAGTTCATTATTACCTTTTGTTTGCTCAGTCGTAATCCAGCTTTATTCCGAAGTGGTTCACTACAGTTGTAGTTTGCAGTGCTGTGTATTTGTGATGGCTCACAGAGCCATAGGTTGCGTCAACTCTCCGGACAGTTTTTGTTTTATTTGTGGGGAATATACCGTGAAAAAGCGGCAGAGGAACATTTCTGCATTTATTAAAAAAGTATATTTCGCCTATTTCGGTTTGAAGTTAGGCGATCAAGACAAACCGTGGGCTCCTCACAAAGTGTGCAAGACATGTGAGGAAGATCTACGCTTATGGATGAAAGGTAAAAAACAAGCATTTCGTTTCGGAATACCTATGATGTGGCGTGAACAAAGAGACCACAGCAGTGACTGCTATTTTTGCTCTTGCATTGTGAAGGGATACAACTTAAAAAATAAGAACGTAATGTTACCCCAACCTTCCCTCAGCAATTAGGCCTATGCCTCATAGCAACGAAATACCTGTGCCTGAACCACCAAAATCTTTGGATCATATTTGTGTGGACGGTTCTGATCATGATGAGACTCATCAGATGGCTTTTCCCGATGAGTCCAGTACTTCCGAGTTTGAAACTGAACCAGATCCGAAACCTGAACTTTTCTCTCAAGCTGAATTGAATGATTTAGTCCGGGATTTAGGACTCCCAAAAGATGCTGCCCAACTGCTAGGTTCTCGGCTTAAACAGAAAAATCTATTGTCACCAGGAACAACTTTTTATTGGTACCGCAACCGCGAGACACAATTTTCGAAGTATTTCAGCAAAGAGGAAGATTTGGTATTTTGCAACGATATATACGGAGTGATGGAAAAGTTTAAACTCAAGTATGATCCTGCTGAATGGCGGCTGTTCATTGATTCGTCAAAAGACAGCATAAAAGGTGGTGTTCTTCATAATGGCAACACATTCGCTTCAGTTCCTATTGCTCACTCTTTCTCCAAGAAAAATACGAGAATTTGGCCCTGATTCTTCAGAAGATTCGTTATGATGAGCATAAGTGGATGATTTGTGGAGACTTTAAAATTCTATCCATGCTATTAGGGCAGCAATCCGGTTTCACCAAATATCCCTGCTTCCTTTGCTTGTGGGATAGCCGGGCCCGCGACCTACACTGGGGGAAAAAAGACTGGCCAATTCGGGAGTATTTGAGACCCGGTGAGAAAAATGTTCTTCATGAGAGCTTGGTACCTCGTGATAAAATTCTATTACCACCTCTCCACATTAAGTTGGGTCTCATTAAGCAATTCATCAAGTCCCTTCCAAAATATGGTATGCTTTCGGTACCTTTGCTCAAAGTTCCCCCGACTTTCTGAAGCAAAGCTAAAGGAAGGCGTGTTTGTTGGCCCTGATATAAGGAAACTCATTTCAGATGGAGCATTCGCTGAAACGATGTCTGAGAAGGAAAAAGAAGCCTGGGATTCCTTCAAGGATGTTGTTCTCAAATTCTTGGGGAACAGGTGGGATGAGAACTATAAGGATATTGTTGCCAGGATGCTCAATGCCTTCAAAGAACAAGGCTGTAACATGAGTCTGAAAGTCCATTTCTTGCACTCCCATGTGAACTACTTTCCCGAAAACTTGGGGGCGTACAGTGAAGAACAAGGTGAAAGGTTTCACCAGGACATCAAGGACGCAGAGAGAAGGTACCAAGGAAGATGGAACACCACTATGATGGCTGATTTCTGCTGGTTGCTGCTGCGGGGAACCCCAGATGAAAAATACGCCAAGCAGCGCACCAAGAGAATCATTCGGTTGAAGAAGAAACGGGCCCACCAGTAGATTGATTGACCCAAGAATGACTTTAAAATCTAAACTGTGTTGACAAATATCGTGTTTTTACTAAACTTTGAAATAAAAATTTGCTATTTATTACCACAGTGTCGGATCTCATTTATTAGAATTTTATTTTCACACCATCGGGTGTTTGTCTTCATGTATTGCAATGGTGCGGTTTGCGTTTTCTATTCTTACATACATACCTGTACAACATTTTTTGCACATTTCTTTGCTTTGCTTTGTGTCTAACCTCGCTCTTATATGCTCAATGTTTGTGCACATGTATGTGTCTGTTTTAAGTGCAGACAATTTTGCTACCATCAGTGTGTTTTGTTGACATTACTCTATTCTTATGTGCTGCCTTGTGTGACGCCTCGTCTTACCAATTACACCAACTTGTGACGCAGTGTATTTGGTTACAGCGTCGTATATGTTACTTTGTTATCGCTGTTCTCTGGTTGAGCAAAATTGTAGTTGTAGGCCCAGTGATCACAGCCAAAGCAATTTGAAGGTAAACAATAGGTTTATTGTTCCCAGCAGGTTTTCTTCACCCCAGAACAGATATTTAAGGATAACAACATGAATAAAGCAAATAAAGTCCTGTACAAATGTTCCCTGATACTTCTCGGGTTACTGTAGTCCAAAACAACTGTAGACTTTCTTAACAGCGATACTCATTCAAGGCATTCAATAAAGAACTTCCAACAAGCGTGGTTTTCATGTTCCACCTTCACATGGATAATTCACTTCAAGCCTTAGAATTATGCACTTCACTAGTGTCAGCAGTCAGACAACTTCCTGTCTGTACTTAAACTCTATTCTCTACATGCTTTTAAAACAGCCTTAAAACATTGCTCCTGTTTAAGCTGTACGTTTAAAAGTCACACTGGCAAATCCCGCATTCCATCTCAGAGCTACTGTGATCAGACAATGGAATGTCGGTTTGCATGGATTCTTCGTCGCTGAGTTGAGCTCCTTGGCTATCTGGCCCATTCGAGTCTAGTGCTCTTAAATGGTGGAGGAGATCTTGTATCTGCTTTTCTCCCCTCTCACTGCCTGTCCTGCAGTCTTGTAAGGATAACTGTTTATTCAGCCTCTTAAAGAGCTGGGCATAAGGATTTCTTCCTTCTTCCTTTTTCCTGTACCTTATTCCCTGTTGAGGAACTACGTGTTTCTTGTAACTAGGCTTTTCAGGGACTCTACCTATCTCCCATTCCTCCAGCTCAGTATCTGTGCTTGAATCACGCTGCTGCCAATTATGAGCTAGCTGACGTGCACCTGTGCTGGCTTCTAGCTTACAAGTTCTACCACGTTCACTGCCAATATTGCAAGGTAAACTATCAGGGGAACTACTTCTGTCTCTTTCAGACACAGGCTCTATGTTCTGTTTAAAAGGCTTATAAGTTTTTCTGACCTGGTTCAGCTTTTCTTGAGGGCAATCCCTTCCTGGGAGGATTCTCGTCTGTTTCCCCAGAGACGTGGCTCTCTCTCTGCAAGGTGGCTGGCAATGGTCCAGGTAATTGGATCCCAGCTGGTCACGCTTGCTCTGAGCTCGGCCCCTTTTGGATAAGGATTCTGTTTCTGTTCCTCGGCCAAGAATGCCTGACTCCAAGGCTGTATCTGCATTCCTGGAGTCCCCTTTTTCTGGCTTTGCCAAAGGTAAGTTCCTATTTTGCCTTTTTCCTTCCTCCTGTAGCTCTCTGCGTTCCTCGTCTGATCTCGTTTCTGATCCAGCTGATCTTGCTGATCCTGCTGCTCGGGCTGATCCTGCAGATCTGGCTTCTCCTCCTGAACCTACCACTTCCTGGTTAAGTGGAGTGGTTTGTCCAATCAGGTGAGAGTCCACCCCTTTCCCTGGTTGGCTAGCTCTCCCTGTCAGCCTAGAGCTAGGGTGTGGCTCCCTTTCTTTTCTCTCCTGCCCTGCAACTCTGTGCGCTGAGGTTTTAACCGTCAGCTGCCCTGTATTCCTGGCAGGTTCAGAGGAAAAAGTTTGTTTAAAAGCCTTTTTCTTGTGCTCTGACAGCTCTGCCTTGTCACACTTGTTACAATTTTCTTTATTCTTATTTGAATAACTACTAAAGAATTAGTATAAAGAATTCATCCAAGAAACTTTTATCTCGATCGCACTCAATCTGAAACGTTCACCTCAAACTGCTAACCCAATGTAGCAAAAAATCTGTACGTGATGGAGCAAATTGGTTACCAGATTTGGATTCAGCGCACCAAAAAACGTAAAAATCAATCGAAACATTAGAGGCAGTTTAAAAAAATTTTTTTTAGTGTACCTGTGCACCACCTCCTTCCTGCTGGCCATTCCTCTCCCTATGCACCCAAGTATCCTTCTGGCTTTTGCCATCACCATTTCTATCTGTTTAGCCACCTTAAGATCATCAGAAACAATCACGCCCAGGTCTCGCTCTTCTTTTGTGGACAGAAGTACTTTACCCCTTATACTGTACTACTCTCTTGGATTTTTGCAGCCCAAAATTCATGACTCTGTTTAGTGTTAAATTTCAGCTGCCAAATTCTTAACCATTCTTCAAGCTTATTTATTTATTTAATAGGTTTATATGCCGCATTTTCAAAGGTCAAGGCGGTTTACATGGAACACAACTAGAATAATACAGTGTACATTGTAACAATTACAGTAAACAGTGTAACCATGCAATAGGGGTAAGGATATTAACAAAACAGTGGTGGTTGTAAATGGGATAGGGGGTAACTGAAATTAACATAATTGTGAACTGGTAGGAGGGGGAAGGCAGGGAGTGGGAAGATCTCACAGACAGGGAGTATAATAAATAAAAGAGAGTAGAGAAGAGAGTCTAATAAATAGAAAAGGTAGAGGCTGTCCTAGGGCAGATGATTGAGGTGTAGCGATCGACTCAGGTTATTCCTTTGACGTGATCAGTAAATGGGTTCTTTATAGCTTGCGGAAGGTTGTGAGGTGGTTCTGATGTCTTGAGGGAGAGCATTCCAGAGGCTCTGCCCATATAGAGAGAAGGATCTGGCGCATGTGGTCTGGTTCCTTTTTGTCAAATTTTGGGGAAGTGCAAACATATTTCGAGTAGCTGATCTTCTGAGCCTGTTTTCTGGTGGTTTTTTTTGTAGCAGTTGCTTCAAGTACAGTGAGGTTGATTTGTAGTAGATTTTGAAGTTTGTTATGAGTATTTTGAATTTAATATGACAATGAACAGGTAGCTAGTGGAGTTCCTTTAATATGGGGGGTAATATGGCTGGATCCGGGTGCGCCCATGAGCATTTGAGCAGCTGCATGTTGAGCAAACTGTAGTGTGTGTAGGGAGCTTTTTGGGATTCCTTGAAGGGATGGCATTGCAAAAGTCGAAATGAGGGAATATTAATGCTTGGAATACAGTTCTGAAGTCTTTTATTATGAGGTGTGCTCTGAGGTGCTGATGAACCCTTATTTTATTGAAGATGGTTTGTGCTACTTTACTGATATGTGAGTGTAGTGCGAGGCATTGATCAATGATGACACCAAGAATAACGCACTTCTGATTTTACAACTTAATCTGCATTATTCACTTTTAGCAATGCAGGTGGGGAGAAAGATTGGTCTGCGGTTATAAAGAGCACCTCAGTCTTTTTATAATTAACGGTGAAACATTGTTCAGACAGCCATTGGGTGACTGTGTTGAAACAGCTTATTCTCCTGGAACAAGCAGGAAGCCAGTCCTCACATATGGGGTGACGGTACCGACGGAGCCTGCACAGATCCACTGCCCAGCTTTCAAAGAAAGCCTTTGGGAGTTACACTGCATGTGTGGTCACCTTCCCACCCAAAGGTACCATCTTATGTCAGTCTTCTTTTTTCCATGGAGCTCTGTAGGTGTGCTGTCTATGCACCCCAGATAAAGTTAATTTTTCCACCATCCTTTGGTATTTTCTTGTTTTTACACCAGGATCAGTTCGATCACCTTTCCACTGCCCAAATCCCAGGGCCGGATTTCCCTATACACCAACTACGCCGTGGCGTAGGGCCCACAGCTGGCAAGGGCCCACAAAAATTGAACAACTTAGATTTTTTTAAAATTAAATTTAAAAAAAAAAACGCTGGCTGCTGCCGCGGCAGCATGAACTGTCTCGCGGGGCCCTCTCTGCTGCCGCGGCAGCATGGACTGTCCCACGGGGCCCCCTCTGCCCGGCTGAATCCCTCCCTCCGTGCCGGCTTTGAGAGGTGCGAAGGGAGAGTGTCTCCCTCGTGTCTCTGTTAAGCCCGCAGGGGCTGATGGGAAATTTCCCATCTGCCCCTGCGGGCTTAACAGAGACCCGAGGGAGACACTCTCCCTTCGCGCCTCTCAAAGCTGGCACGGAAGGGCTCAGCCGGGCAGAGGGGGCCTCGCGGGACAGTCCATGCGGCAGCGGCAGCAGCCAGCGTTTTATTTGTTTTAATAAAGTTTACTTGAGCCGATGGGGGGGGGGGGGGGGTGCTGGGACTGGAAATGGGCTGGGGGGGGGTTAAGACTGGAGGTGGGCTGACACGAAGAAACCAGAAGAAAGTGGCTGGAGCAATTGCAGCTGAAAAAAAATGCACAAAAGGTAGAAAAATATCTCTTTATTTTGAATTTATTAATTGGAATATGTCAGCTCTGGTAAATGTGCATCATTAACGTCTGCGCTTTGTTTAGTACAAGAACAAATTAATGTATAGTTTTATTTCTACAGTGTTGTACATTCCAAGTTTGGCTTTTGGGATTCCCAGTTTAATTATGACGTCAGAGCCAACAGCGCGCAGCTGATCCGGCGTGCTCGTTTTTATCTTTTCTGGGGGCCCACAATTTTTGTTGGCGTAGGGCCTCACTCAAGGTAAATCTGGCCCTGCCAAATCCACCACCTTGGTGTTGTGCTTTTTGCTTGGGTACTTATATTTTTTTCATGATTTTTTTGGCCTGTGGTTTTTTTGCTCATGGCCTAGCTGGTTGAGATATTGGTGATTAATCTCGCGGGGGTTGTTTTTCCCGCTATGTCTTTGACTAGCGGATTTAAGCAGTGTGGCAAGTGCAACCAACTGTGTTCCATATGGACAGCCACAATACCTGCATCAAGTGCCTTGGGGTGGACTACGATGTGTCTTCCTACCTGCTCTGCCTTTTGATGTCAGCTAAAACCCAGAAGGAACATGAAACATGGTAAGGGAAGCTATTTGGTAAGTCTGCCTTGGGATCAGCATTGGGGGTGGAATCCCTACCTTTGATGCTGGTGTCAGGTGACTCGGCATCACGTGATTGGGCTCTGTCAGAGTCCTGAAGTCATTGTGCGTTGGAGGAGTTCTCTGAGGAACTTCCCCGTGTGTCACGGGCTTCGTCAAAGCCGAGGTCTGATGCTGGCCTGGTAGGTAAGACCTCCAGTGCCTGGACATGGAGCCCTCGACCTGATGCCAGTGATGATGGCCAGGAGCGCCCCTCTAAGCAGCCTTGGCGGAAGGAGTCTTCCACGGAGTTGTGGGGTCGGGTCCCCTGATACAATTGCCATCAGAGATTCCCCTACCAGGGACCTGATTCCGGCCTTGACATCCTCAAGGCCAGAGCATGCCGCTGTGGAGCCATCTAGTATCAAGGTCAGGATGGCTGCCCTTCAACACAGCTTTGCTGCGTTTCTTGAGGCATAGCAGGGCTTGACTCCCGGTAACTCCAAGTCATCAGTGCTCCTCGATGAGGACCTCCCCGGAGGATGCTCCATCCTCCCTCGAGTGGTTGGCTTGATTGGTGCCGACTGTCGGCGACCGCTTTGATGCCTAATGAGGCATCAGGCGTGGTAGTGCAGGAGCTCTGATGCTGGAATTAATTGACGCCGAGTTGGTCCAACGACTGTAGGGCACTCACCAATTCCTCCAACTCTGAGTCGACAGGGAAAACAGATGACGAGTTTCCCAATGTCATCCTCCACTGGGACATCCCCTCCGACCTGTCTCTGCCACACCATCTGTGGTCACCTTTGGAGGATCTAGGCTCCCTGGAGTTTGCGAGGGAGATGTCCCAGTCCCTCGCTTTTGTGGTGATGCTGAAGGACAAGCCGCATACAGAGGATCTCGAGATCCTCCAATATGAGGCTCCTCAGAAGGCACTGATGGTGCCTGTACACCCCCCCCCCCCCATCCTGGAGCAGCTGCAGTTCAGAATGTAGGAGACCCCGGTGGGTGACAGTGCTGATTGTGATTCGCAGTATCTAGTCGGCCGGAGCCATGGCTTCCAGAAGACACAACTGCCACATAACTCCATGGTGGTGGAGTCTGCCATGTGTTGCATTAAATGCCAAAAGTTGTAATCCTCGGTGCCCCCTGGCAGGGAGGCCCGCACAATGGATGCTTTTGGCAGGAAGTGTTTCCAGAGCTCCATCCTCACATCCTGGATCCAGGCATACCAGCTGTACATGGGCATGTACCTGAGAGACCTTGCGAATGAGCTCGCCGGGTTCTCGGCTGGTTTATCAGGCAAACCTCTTGAGCACTTCAGGATCCTGCAGTGCTTCAAGTTTCAAACTTGGACGGTCTTCGACTGCTTCGAGTTGGTGGCTCGGGTAGCTGTGGTGGGCATTAGTGCCCTTGCCTCACCTGGCTACAGTACTCTGACAGATCAGTGGGTTCAGGACAAGTTGGCCAACGTCCCTTGCCGGGGAGAGAACCTATTTGGAAAGCCCATGATGGAGAAGGTCGACGAGCCGGAGAAGGAATTCAAGACCAGAACCAGGCTGTTGAAGAAAATGTCTGAACCTTACCGCAGGAAGACTTTGGGGAAAAAGGCCACAAAGGCTTATGGGAACTACCCCAAGTTTCAGGCCTATCGCATCAGATAAGTATGAGCGAAACCAATTTAATGCTGTGTTTGGAATTCTGATGCTTTGTAGGTGCTACAAGAGGATTTCGTGGCAGATTGTGTTAAATACAATGGCCATATCCAGGAAAATCAGGACAAAACTTTGCTTATGGTTTTCAACATCTTTTATGAGTATGTCTATAAGTGAAAATGGTAAAGTTTTCACATCATGTCCATGTCCAGCTAGATCCCTCCTCATGTTATCCACTCCCTCCTGGGAGTCTACTCTTACAGATTTTGGTATCATCTGCAAAGAGGCAAATCTTACTGGAAAGCCCTTCTGCAATATCACAAACAAAAATATTAAAAAGAATCAAACCCAGGACAGGTCCCTGCAGTACACCACTGGTTGCATCCTTCTGTTCAGAGTGAGCTCCATTTACCTATACTCTTATTTTTTTACCTCCCAATGCAATGTGTGCCTTTGAGTCAATGTTGACACCTGGTGACCCAGCAGCCACTGGGTTTTCTTGAATGGAAGTCAATTGCTAGACCTTTCTTTTGAGGCAATGGAGAGTAAAGTGACTTGCCCAAAGCAACAAGGAGTGCTAGTGGGAATCAAACCCTGGTCTTTCAGTTACCAAGCCAGTGCTCTAACCATTAGGCTACTCATCCACCCTTTGCCTCCCACTCAACCAATTTTAACCCAGTCAGTCAATTTAGGGTCCATTCCTAGAGTGCTCAATGTATTTATTATAAGTCGCCTGCAGAACGGTGTCAAAGGCTTTACTGAAATCTAGTTACCCCATATCTAGGGTTCTCCCTCGGTCCAACTCTCTGGTCGCCCAGTCAAAGAAATTAGATTCATCTGACAAGACCTGCCTCTACCAAAGCCATGCTGCCTTGGATCCTGCAATCCACTGGACTCCAGAAACCTCACTATCTTCAGTGTTTCCATTAATTTACTCACCACAAAGGTCAGACTAACCAGCCTGTAAGTCTCTAAAGGAACAAAAGGGACTATGGTAGTTGATATGGAAGGGCAAACTAGATAGGCCATATGGTCTTTTTCTGTTATGTTTCTTTCTGTGTTTCTCAACCACATGCTTACCTCTGCTTTTATGTAAAGAGAGCACATGCATCTTTCTCCAGTCCTCTGGGATCACTCCTGACTCTAAAGAAGCATTGAAAAGATCAGACAGTGGAGCTGCTAGAACTTCCCTAAGTTCCTTCAATACTTTTGGATGTATCCCATCTGGCCCCATCACTTTATCTACTTTTAGCTTAGCTAGTTCCTTGTGAACACAGTCTTCTGAAAATCAAGATCCCCCTCTCTTCTGAATTTAAGCCACAGGTGCTTACGATATTAAAATGATAGAACCATTCTGGATTTTTCTTGTCCATCTCCTCCCCGTTCAGGTTGAAATACATTTTCCAAAAATACATATCTCAACTGTTTCATAAGAACTTAACATATGCCATACTGGGTCAGACCAAGGTCCATCAAGCCCAGTATCCTGTTTCCAACAGTGGCCAATCCAGGTTGCAAGTACCTAGCAGTTTCTGTAAAAGAGAGACAGGTTCCACAATGCTTGTATTGGGGCAAGCAGTGGATTTCCCGGGTCCTCTAATAATGGTTTATGGATCTTTCTTCCAGGAACTTGTCCAAACCTTTTTTAAAGCCAGTTGCACTAACAGTTGTGTGTTTAATTACGAGTTTAATTACGTGTTGAGTGAAAAAATATTTTCTCTTATTAGTCATAAACGGGTTGCACTGTAGCTTCATTGCATGTTCCCTAATCTTTCTACTTGTTGATGATGTAAACAATCAATCTAAGTTTACTCATTCCACTCCATTCATTAATTTACAGACCTCTATCATACATCCCCACAGCTGTCTCTTTTCCAGGTTGAAGAGCCCTAACCTTTTAAGCCTCTCCTCATAGGGGTGTCCTTCCATCCCCTTTACCATTTTGATGGCTCTTCTCTGTACCTTTTCTAAATCCGCCATATCCTTTTAAAGATACGGTGGCTGGAATTGCACACAATATTCAAGGTGCAGTCACACCATGGAATGATTTAGAGGTACTATAATATCCTTTGTTTTGTTCTCCATTCCTTTCCTTATGGTTCCTAGCATTCTATTTGCCTTCTTGGCTGCTACTGTACACTGGGTGGAGGGTTTCAACATGTTATCCATGATGACGCCTAAATCTTTTTCCTGGGTGATAGTTCCTAATGGTGTAGAGATTGGCAACAATGAGATATAAATGGAGTTTCTAAAGTACCCTTGTGTAGTGAGTGTCCTTTGATGTTTCATAAGCCTAGTTTTAAACATTTGCATTGTTTTATCTACATAATACAACATGCATGGAGAGATGACAACATAAATTAGCAATGTAATCATACATTCCCCAGTAAACCTAAAAAAAAAGAAAAATAGATTTGGGAGCTGAAATGGGAGCAAAATTAACCTCACTCCAAGGGTATAAATCTCAAATTCTTTGGGGTGTACTTGGGGTTGGCCCATCAGGTAAACAAGGCAGTCAACTAGGGCAACAGCTTCTGGTGGGGTGGGGTGGGGGTGGCAAAGAGCAGGGCATTCAAAGCTAATAGATTCTGATGGACAGCGGGGGCATAAATATATGTTGAGGATATGTTCAGAAAAAATCTTAAGACGCACCTTTTCCAATCGCACTACAACTTAACCTCATGAACTCCACTCTGCTTTGTGTAAATATGTATATAATGATCCTATGTAAAGTCCACTTGTAAATATGTATATAAGTACACCGTGTGAACCCTTAATAACAATCAATTGTAAACTGTAACCCTATGTTTTTGCTGTGCTCTTCCTCCCATCCCTAATCACATTGTATGCATTCGTAATTCTGGCCGGTACAGCCAACATCACCAAGTGTAAAACCGCTGCTGATCACTGGAAGCAGCGGGATACAAATGTACGCTAAATAAATAAAATAAATAAATAAAGGCTTAAGGTATGCCTAGGGTGCCAACGCCTTCAACCAACTCTGGGGCCAATTCTGGGCATACCAAATAGTAATGGCATGTAATAAGGGGCCGAAATGTGTCTAATGTTGCATAAAAAGAAATAAAGGTAGTTAATGAAAAGTTGGATATGTCTGCAAAATGTGCCAGTATTTTTTTAATGATATACTGGACTTTGAAGATATGTTTAGAGAATAACACACTAGGTTATTCTCTGGAGTCCAGTTGCTGCTGGTCTAACTAATAGATCCTTGTTGATTAGCTTGGCCCAAATACAAGCAGATCGCACGTAATCAACAGCATATCTATGATGTGCAAACTGTTCTGCCATTAATACGGACTGTATCTTTAATTCTAAGTATGATGAACAAAGTTTTTAAAAAGTCAGAAAAATTGATCAACAGGTAAATTTCTCTTTAAATGCAAGAGATAAACACTTTGATAGTGCTACAAGGTGTTATGATTAGTTGGCTTGCAAAAATATAGAAAACCCCAGTGAAGATGGCTGCACCTTAGAATTGTACTCCCTGCTCCAATCCAGATAATGTCTGTTCTCTGCTCACGGAGCTCTTGCCGCTGCTCATTGAGAATTTCATCTTGCCTGCCTCTGAAGTCCGGTTCCGGAGGTGAGGAGGAGGCGCCTGCTCCAATGATCACTATCCAGCGCATGTCATTGGCTTCCTTTGCCTGCTTTGCAGGGCTGTCGGGTGAGCATGCTACATCTCCTTTGTGGGTCAGTTAGGCTCTGGTGGTTGCTAAACACTCTCCCCTGAGCTTTCTTCTGGTTTTTCTTTCTTTTTTTTGGCTGGCAAGTCGCTGCTTGCTTGTCGGCAGCAATGGATTGCTGTGAGGCTTCCTTGGCAGCGCCGTTCTGGAATACACACTTGGCACGCAAAAGGCTTGGGAAAATGAGCACTGCGCAGCCATCTTTGGCCCTCGGTGACTTGTTTCACTAGACTACCGAGAAGGCCCCTCTGCTTTCAGTTTGAGTGGGAGTGCGTTTGAGGAGAGCACAGTGCAGACTCAGGCTGAGATGGAGCGTGTTTGAGGAGAGCACAGTGCAGAGAGATGCGGTTCAGCTCACTTTAATCACTTTAGTGGTCGGGGCAAGTTACCTCAGGCTGGAAGGTCGGGGGTTCAAATCCCACTAGAGGACAGCAACCTTGGGCTGAAAGGACTGGGGTTTCTAGTCACACAGGTGCTCCTTGTGGTCTTGGGCAAGCCACTTAACCCTCCATTGCCCATGTTCCTTGTAAAATGGTTATCTTCAAGTTATAATGCCCTGTTGAATGTAATTTCAGTTTGTTCAATGTAAAGCGCCTTGATATCATGAAAGGCAGTATATAAGACATGTTAAATAAATAAATAATCAGACTGCTGTACTGCTGCGTATAACTCGCTGCTCTGCCTGACAGCATCAAGGCTGTGGTGAAGGGCAGCTGAGTTGTAAGGTGTCCCCTGTACTAAAAAAAATAAATAAATAAAAAATGAGGAAAACGTCGGAAAATAAAAGGGAAACAAAGAGAACAGAGCCAAATACACATGACTGTCTTCTACACACTGGACAGGTGAAAATCTATGGGGTATGTTTAGTAAACAGCGATAACGTCCCCGGCAGCGTTAAGGCACGCAGAGGGTGGAGAGAGGGCGGAGAGAAGGGGTCAATGGGCAGGGAGAGGCTCCTGGAACACTAATACTGTGGAATGAAGGGCTGAAAATTATTGCGAGTGAAAACCTCGTGTTAGAGGCACAATTGCAGGAGAGAGAAACCATTTCAGTCAGCAATGTACAGAAAAGGCAGGGAAACCAAGAAAAGTGATAGTAGTGCTACATGTGCAGCAACAGCATAGTGCCCAAGTATGAAAGGGCATTATGATGATGTTGCAAATGGGGTACAGGGGCTGCAGGCGGGACATGCAGTAGGGGCAGCTGGGGCACAGGGTGGACTAGGCAGATGCCTAGGTTGCACATAGGAACGCAGAAATGGAAAATAAGCAAGACAGCAACTGACCAACGTCAAACATGCCCATGAGTGTCTGCCACAGTGTCCCATCCAGGGGACAGTACCCAGCAGGTACCCCAAAGGGCAGATAACATTGGCAGGTGGTGCCGGGGGGGAATGTGGATGTCTATGTAGGCACCTCTACCCTAGACCCCACAACGTAGGCAGCCGCCTACCGGCACACTGGATGGCCTAGGACTGCGCACCACTAGAACCACCAGCATAAGGGCATGTCAGCATGATGGGGGAGGGCTGCTGGTGGTGGAGGGGGCAGTGGCATCTGTCCACAGCAGACCAAGGCAAAGCCCTGTTTAGGTGGGTGGCATGCAGTGCAACAGATAAGATCTGTCTGAAGAACAGTCATGGTATCCCCAGGGAATGACCTGCCTCTATGGCAACAGTTTGGTGCAGTACACACAGCCAGTGTGTTCAGGGGCAGAAGGTCACAGGTTCAAGTCCCAGCTGTGGCTCCTGCAGACCATGTCCCTATATTTTACCCTACAGAGCACATACACCATAAACATGTGCACTCCCTAGAGCAGAGGTTGCCAACTGCAGTCCTGGAGGGCCAAACACCATTCAGGTTTTCATGCTGTCCCTAATAAATATGCATGAGATGCATTTATATGCACGGCCCCCATTGTATGCAAATGTATCTCATGCATATTCATTAGGGACAGCCTGAAAACCTGAATGGTGTTTGGCCCCAGGACCGGAGTTGGGAACCTCTGCCCTAGAGCATCGGCCAACAGGGGCACAAACACCCACACCCACAGGCTCCACTATCCAAAGCCTCATGGAGAGTCAGGCTGTTGGGCCCTGCGCGGAGCAGCAGCTACCACGACTAGCACCTGTATACCTTATCAATGCCATCATAAACATGGAAACACGCTCCATATATATCAAAAGGTTACTATGATTAATTTCAGATAACAAATCCTAAATTAAGCACAATTTGTTAACAGAGATTCATCATAGCAGCCTTTCTGATATATGTGGAGTGTGTTTCCTCTTTTCTGTTCTCTGACAGTGTTTACCACCCCGGAGAGTGACCCTAATGGTATTGAGTACCTTAGCAATGCCTGCAGTGTGCCCAGGACTGGTGTGGCGGCCAGGGCTGCCAACCACCTCTATCTTTGCACAATGCTGAAATAGGTGTGGGAGTGTGTGCGTCTATCCAGTGTTTTGTGGCTGCCTACACCTTACAGAGCTCACAATGCTTGCACAGTTTCCAGTGTTAGCCTGCCAATGTGCATAATGAGGAGCAAGGTATTGTGGGTATGGGCCGGACAGGGCGGTCTGGGCAGGATGCATCTACACAGGGCATAGGGCAATGGCTGGGATATTGTAGTGGCCGACCACCACCTGCACGGACAGGGTGGCCACAGCATGTCATGCTGGGAGGTCACTCTCACTCCTCTGACTGAGCAGTGACCATGGCATGTCTAGGTTCCCACATAGTGCTATACAGTGTTTCTCTCCAGTGATATCTGTGAGTTCCCTTTTCTGGGGCCCAATCACTGACATACCTGCTTGGTTTTTGTGCTTACATCCCACATCTTGGTGCACATAGTTCCCCTGGGAACATGTACTGGCTATCAGACTGTCTACAATTAGCATGTGTATGGCTGGAACACTTTGCAGGGTGCAGCAGGTGCAGACTGACTGTGCCCTCTGCTGGTGAATGTCAGATTGTGGTGGGGAGCAGCTGAGCTTTGCCAGGCCTACTACCTGTCTGTCAGTGCCCTATGTGATAAGTACAGGTCTGCATCACCTGCCATGGATGTTGTCCATTCACCAACTGGACTGGGGTTGCTGGTCCCACAGCCCTTCATCATGTCCCTCTACTGCCTCCATTGCAAAGATGTAAAGTGTGGGTCTGTTGGGGGCAGATCCTCTCCACCACCTTGACCCAGAGAGTATGATAAGTGGTGCTACATAATCCACATGTGAGTCCAGACACACCCCTGCTCTTACAACATGTGACCATGGCAACCACACTGGATATGCACTAATCTCCAGGAACAAGCAGGAATGAGTCTTCACATATGGGTACGTCGGTACTGACGGAGCCTGCGTGGGAACGCTTCCCAGCGTCCAATCAAAGAGCTTTTGGAAGCATCCCACCATGCCTGCGTGCTGCCTTCCCGCCTTTCCCAACTGTCTCTCCTCAGTTTTCGTTTTTCCGTGGAGCCGGCAGGACGTCCTCCTGTCACCGCAGAAAATTCTTCTTTTAATTCTTTAGTTTTCTTGTGGTCGCGGCTGTCTCCTCGACACCACCGGTACCGCCGGTGTTTCTTTTTTCTTTTCTGTAATATTTCTTCAGGAAATTATTTTTCTCTGAGTGTCTTAACGTTTTTAGGCCTCCTAGGCCTCTCCATGTTCCTCTTGGAACCGCCAGTCACTTTCTCTAAGAAATGTTTAAACTGTGGCGGTACAGCTTTATTTTTAGACTCCAAAAACTGGTGTCTAACCTATTTGGGTCCTGACCCTTTTCCTCCGGAGCCCTCCGGCTGCGATATGGTGAGAAGAGATTTTCAACATCGAGTTTCCCTCGATACCATGTCTACACAGGATCAGGTAACCCACAAACAGTCTGTTAAGACTAGCCAGCCCTCGAGTGGTAGGTCTCATGCACAGCATGAAGACGGTTCCGGCCTTGCCCTCGAGGGTCCTTTGGCTTCAAAACCCCGGCGGGAGTCTTCGGCCTCCAAAGCCTATGAGGGGTTTCAGGTTGTTCCTGGGGCTCACCCCTCACAGAACATACCTGAGCCATGCTCGGTGGTGGCATCCGCTTCGAGCGGTACCGATACCCCGGCATCGGCACTGGTGTTGGACGTTACACTCCTCACCAAGGATCGTCATCTGGCCTCCTCGGTACCTACGGGACCGCTGGATACGCTCCAGATTGACTTTCCTGTATCGGCATCGACACCGATACTACCACCAATGTCGGTACCCTCCAGACGTGCATCGATAGACTCGCTTCCTTCGATGCCGAGCCTGGAATTGATCTCTAGTCTGGAAGACTGGGTACCGACACGCCTTGGTACTGACATCTATCGGTACCGGACATCGGGTACCGAAGGCTTTCAGTCACCTCGGTACCGATTGAGCTGCCACCGAAGGCTGCTCCGATATCGGTGTCGGCTTCGATTCCGACAGCGCTACCGGTATTGGTATCGGTATCGGTACCGGTATCCGCAGTAACATCGGGGCCAGCTCCTTCCATGCTTCTTTCAACAGGATTGCTCCTTTCTATACCAAGTCTGGAGTCGATACCTGGCATGGACGATGTAGTACTGACTGTCACAAGTCTGGACCTCCAGTACCAGCATCCACCTCTTAAGGATTCTTTTTTGCACCATGCAGGATTTTATATTCCTATATACTCAGATCCTTCGGTGCCCAGGCTAGGTCTTCAGATCTAGCCTGTCCAGGGGAAGTTCTCTTTGGAGATCCTTCTTTTCAGAGTTTCCTCCTGGATGTGGCAAGATCACTTGCCATTCCTATCCCTGGCCATGATCCTACACAAGGCTCTGTTTCTACTGAAGCAAAGGCAAACATAATGCTTCCTTTGCATTATTCCTTGCAGGATCTTCTTCTAAGAATGTGGGAAGCACCTTTAAGGGTACCCCCACCTTCTAGAGCAGCTGATCTGCTATATCAGGTGCCCCCATCTCCAGGGTTTCAAAAGACTCAACTCCCTCATCATTCCCTTGTAGTGGAATCAGCAATGAGGAAGGTGAAAAGTAAGAAAAAGCACTCTTCTTACCCACCAGGTCGTGAGTCTAGGGCACTAGATGCCTTTGGACGTCAAACCTTCCAGACATCCATGCTGTCAGCAAGAATTCTCTCATATATTTTTTATATGAGTCTATCTCTTCAGGAGGCCACAAAGAAATTATATCTTTTGACTCCTTTTCTTTCACAGCCCAAGACTGCAGACTATTCTTTACTACTTAGTCATATTCAGAATATTTCTTGGTTTCTGACTCGTGCTTCCCTAGACTCATTTGAGTCTGTTAGCAGAACTTCTGCTATAGCCATAGGGGCACGACGTAGAGCCTGGCTCCAAGCTTCAGACTTAGACAAATGGGCACAACAAAGACTGGGTAATACTCCTTGCACTGGAGAAAATCTCTTCAATAAGGAGTCTTTACATCAGGTTGCTCAGTGGTCCACTGACTTCCCTGTTTCTCAAGGCTCTTCTAAGCCTTTTTCTTTCCCAGTAGGTAGGAAATGCTCTACCAAACCTTCCTCCCCTAGGGGGAGAAGGTTTTATTCTTCTCCTGCCCATCCTTCAGAGGTTCCCAGGCAGGGGAGACATCGCTCTAGTCAGAAGACTCCAAACCCTCACCAGGCTAAGCAGACTCAGCAACCATAAGGTTTCTGATTTATCAAATGCTGCTTCTTGGAGTTAGAACCTACAGTTGACTTCTTTTCAATAGAAGTTTCTTACTGTTTTCATTCTAAACTTTACACATGGGTTTGTTTCTTATCTGAGCTGTCAGGATATTCATGCCTATACGTCACAGGTCTCTCCTCTTCTTCCTGCCAAGGAAAGAGGTTTTACATCTATCACATGATAGTTTTTTCTGTGCCAGCTTGAATTTATTCCTTCTATAGACTTATCATTTGGTAAGTCATCCTTCAGCTCCTTTTTATTTACCCCCTTATCAGGGTTTCCTCCTGTAAGAGTGGTACCATTACACTGGAGGGCTTCTTCTTCAGCCCTTCTAGTCTTTCTTCTTGCCAGAGTGGAGTTTTTCTCTTGCATAAACTCCCTTCTTTTTGCTTGAGTAGCTCATCAGACAGGAACAGGGTTTTTCTACTCTTGTTCTGTCTGTTCTTTCTGTTTTACACAGAAAGATTCTTTCTGCTGCCTTATCAGCAGCTGCTCATGCAGGAGCCTAGTGATTGGACCTCTGGTTCTTCTCCACAAGTTTCCAGAGTTGTCCTCCACTACTTTCTGTCTGGTCTTAGTAGTGATTCCAAGATAGTGCATACATCTTTCTTGGATAATCCTTATTACTACAGGCTTATCACACTATCTTCTATTTTGCCATCTCCAATTCCTTTGGGTTTGGCAGCATAGTTGACATGGCTGCTGGCTTCTCCAACAGTCAGTTCCATCTCCTGCATGATGCTCTCTGCAATTCTTCAGAGAAGCTTTTCACTATTGGGCCCTTGCTAGAGAGCATGGGTTTTTTTCTCTAATGCCTATCCTACATGGTTGAAAAAGGCTCCTCAGTCATGCCCCCCATGACTGTAAGGGTTCTTCATACCCTACTATCTCCTTTTAAAACAAAGGACATAAGCCTTCTTCACGTGAAAGCCTAAAGAGTTGTTCAATTCCTACAGGGAATATGCTCTTTTTCCTTGCAGCTAATCCTTCATGGACAGCACATATTTAACTAAAGAACGCATGATCCCCCTTGTCCCTCCAGAGGGTCAACCTGGTATCTCATTCTATGCGTTCTCTGTCCATTTATCATGCTAGAGTTCTACAAGACTCAAGACTTGCCGCTACAGATTGATATTATCCTCTGTTTTTTCACGTAATCATCCTGGTTATTCTACTGGATAGCATCCTGCACCATCATAACCAGGAGGGATAGATTCTCTATATATCTTTTCAAGTAGGTTCCACCTTCTTGTTGTTAGATGAATCTTTCCTCTTCACATCTCCCATGTGAATCTGATCATAGGCATATCTCTGTCTGCTTACAGACATTTATTTTTAGACCTATATATTCATATATATATATTTCTATATACTTCTATATACTTCAGGGGCTTTCTTACTGGACGTTGGAGAGCGTTGTCTCGCGGGCTCCGTCGGTACCGACGATACCCATATGTGAAGACTTATTCCTGCTGTTCCCAGAGATCACCTGTTACAGGTAAGTAACTGTGCTTTCTGGAAGGGCATGTCACTGCTCACAACGTTCATGTCATGGCCATCTCGATGGCAAACCCACGCTCAGTAGCCATCGAGAAAATTTGTAAAGCAACAACTTGGTCTTCTGTCTTTACCTTTGCTGCCCATTATTGTCTGGACAAGGACTTCTGTCGGGATGTAATGTTTGGTCAGGCTGTACTCTAGCACCTCTTTCAGATGCAACTCCTACCTTCCGTCTCAGACTCTGAAGATACGAGAAGTCCATGTGGGCTAACGTCCACCGGTAATAGAAACGGTTCTGAGATCAACTCATCCTGGAGCTAGGGAATCTTATATGTGAAGACTACATTCCTGCTTGTTCCTGGAGACAGTGTAGTTACTCCCTGTAACAGGTGATCTCCGGGAACAGCAGTAATTTAGTCTTCACAACCCGCCCTCCTCCCTTAGGAGTTAGTGTTTCATTTACTCTTTTTCTCAGCTGCAAACTCAACTGAATAGACTGAGTTGGGGAGGAGTTAAGGCAATCATGCAGGCGCAGTGGACTGCTTCCATAGGCTTCCTATTGGACACCAGGGAGCATTCCTGCACGTGCTCAGTCGGTACAAATTAGAGTTGTAAATTTTGGACCAATTTGTACAATCCCGGGATTGGGATTTCCCGAGATTTCAGACTTATAATCCCGGGATTTTTCGGGATTGAGCAAATAATTGAAACAAATTGAAAAAAGTAGTATGGAAAGAACAAAAACTTCTTTATTTTTTGTAATATTGCCGCAGAAATATGAGAGCATCTAGAGTGTCATCATTCATTTGACTCCTGATTTTGTTAGCAAAATATCCAAGGGCAGAAAAGGCCCTTTCGGCCTCAACTGATGTGGGCTTAATAGTTTTAAGAGCAGTAAACAACCTTTCAAGATTTACAGGCCGCCTTCTGCTTGTCTTGTACAACAACATCTCTTTTTGGACCACACAAGAGCTCAGGTCAGTGTTTTTGGTATCTTCTGTTTCGTCATCTTCCACAAAAGCATAAAGCTCCTGAGATAGTCATTGGCTTTTCTTGGTCAAGTATTTCCATGGCACCGTCAACCGTATTGTCTTCATTGCCATCATAATGACGAAATAGTCTTTGCAAGATATTGGTGGCCAGAGCAGCAATTTTGGGACGTCTAACTTTGTGCCCAAATTGATCTTGAGGTTGATCAAGGTAAGAAGCACTCTTCAAATATTTCAAAAGATGGACAAGTTCAGCATTGCGGCGTTCCTCAATTCGAGCTTCAAACCTGTTCAAGTCCTGGCTGATTTTAGTTCCTTGCTCACAAAGTTTTTTTCAACGTAAATGCAATTACTTTTTCTGCCAAAAGAAGGTCTGCATCCTCACTGGAGAGTGCTTCCACAGCAACTTTGATGGGAGCCAAGGCATCACACAGTTCTTTAATAACCATCATGTCATCCTCAGTCAATTCGAACTGAATGTCCAGCTGAACTAAAGCCATTTTTATCTCTTTTCTAAGTTCATAAAACCTCTCTAGCATTGATAGCAAAGTGTTCCACCTGGTCTTGCAATCCAGTTGTAGCTTCTTTTCTTTGCCTAATGTCTCCAGGACAAATGGCTGAAGAGCATCATCATTTTTCACAGGGGATCTTCTGAATATTTTCACAATTTTTCAGACTTTCTCGACTATGAACTGAATGTTCGGAGACAAAGTCGGAGCTCTGTCAACCTCTTCAGCCTGTTTTTCATCATCTGTTCCTTCCTCCTCAGCACTGCCACTGTCAGAGTCAAGGTTATCACTGAGTGCTGCACTTAGTTGTCTTTTGTACAAGACATCACAAATGGCCAAATGGATCGCATGAGCATAGCAGATCACATGGAGTGGACTTGTTTCTTTTCCGAATTTCACCATCAAACTGGCACCATCAGTGATAATAGAAACAATATCTGTATTCAGGTCAAGGCCAAAGCAATTTAGTCGATCCTCAACCAACCTGATTGCTTTTTTTGTGTCCATGCTGCCATGAATGCGGAGTAATCCTAGTGAATGAAACCCTCCTTGAAAATGGCAGTTTATGTTCATATAACGTCGATTCCTTGCAGATGTCGACTCGTCAAACGTGATAGAAAAACGACCATTGTTCAGTTTGATTCCATCAAGCTCTTCCTTGACCAACTTCTTGACATTTTCAAAGTTCTTGATCACCAGATTACGAACATGTTGGTGTGATTTGGGCAGGTCATAACCATCAGCCTTAAATGCTCGATGCAGTCTCTCACTTCTGGCAATTTGATTGAATGTGAGACCATCCACAGCAGTTAGCTGGCTCAGTAGTTCTTCCAGGCTGTTTTTTTTTTTTTTTTTTACTTGAAGAATGAATCAATTTTCCTGATTTTGGGTTTTGGCCGATCCTCAACGTCCAGGCAAGACTTCACTTCAATCTTGTGCTTTGACTTCAAGTGAATTCTAAGTCCCTTTGTGCTGGACCCAGAAGTTTTTAAAATTGTTTGACACAATTTACACTTTGCTTTTTCTGTGCTTTTGCAGAACAAAAAATGCTGCCACACCTCGGACTTTCTTTTAGCACCGACTTCTTCAAAGTTCGACATTAGGGCTGTAAAAATTGCGATGACAACAGGATAAGTAATGATTCGTAGCACTGAATCGTAGTAAATAAAGACAGTAAATGAACGAAGAATATGCACTGAAGATGCACGTAATTCCTGAAGTCGTAAATCGCGCACCGCTGCCAACAGGATGATGTATTCTCACCGACTGTTATTATTGGTAACGTAGAGCGTCACTTGGTTTGCAGCTTGTCGTGCTGTGAGGGCTTGCGTGCATCAGTGATGCTGAGAGCTAAACTATCGGTAGTTTAACTACTGGCAGGGTCTCCCAAGATGGACAGGTCTCAGCTGAGGTGCCAGACGAAGACAAACCACCCATCTGGGCAGCAGCAGAATGGGATAGTGTTGACGGCGGAGGATCACATTTCTGTGACAACGGCAACAACACCAAACTTAAACTGCGCAGAAGGAAGGCCCGGCAATCTACTTCTGTATCTTGCCATGAAAACCCAATGGATAGTTACAACAAAACAAATTGTGCTATGGTGCTGGAAGATGAGACTCCCAGGTCGGAAGGCACTCAACTAGCTACTGGGGAAGAGCTGAAGACTTTTCAGAGTAAAGCCAGCATTTATGATGTGGTTGGATCAAAGCCCTCGGGAAGTCTGACTGCTGATGTAGCTGCGCATGAAATGAGAGTCAGAAGCTGTAAAGATGTCTTACACATTGGAACATGGAACGTACGAAGCATGAACCAAGGGAAGTTGGAGGTGGTCAAGAATGAAATGGAACGTGTACAACTTGATCTGTTGGGTGTCAGCGAACTGAAATGGACTGGCATGGGGCACTTTGCATCAGATGATCACATGGTCTACTATGCTGGAAATGAAAGACAAAGAAGAAATGGTGTTGCACTTATAATAAAGAAGAAACTTGCAAGAACTGTAATGAAATACAATGCAGTCAGTGAACGCTTAATCTCTATTCGTCTACGAGGATTGCCTATCAACACAACTATAATTCAAGTATATGCCCCAACAACAGCTGCAGAAGAGAATGAAATTGAAGAGTTCTATGAACAAGTACAAGCTGAAATTGACAGAACATGCAAACAGGATATCCTGATAGTCATGGGTGACTGGAACGCAAAAGTTGGCAACAAAGAAGAAGGCAAAGTAGTTGGAAAATATGGACTTGGCAACAGAAATGAAGCTGGAGAAAGATTGATAGAATTCTGCAAGACCAATGATCTATTCATCTCAAACACCTTCTTCCAGCAACACAAGCGGCGACTGTACACATGGACTTCACCCAATGGATTGTATAAAAATCAAATTGACTACATCTGTGGAAGTCAACGATGGAAAAGCTCTGTAACATCAACAAAGACAAAACCTGGAGCTGATTGTGGTACAGATCATCAACTACTAGTATGCAAACTCAAGCTAAAGTTGAAAAAGAGCAAACCACTCATGAATGCAGCAAAATATGACCTTGAGAATATACCACTGGAATTTAAAGACTGCCTGCAAAATCGATTTGCTGCTTTAGATACAAATGACAGAACTCCGGATGAGTTATGGAATGACATCAAGAAGGTTGTGCTGGAAGAAAGCGAGAAGTCTCTACAAAAGGTGAAAAAACAAAAACGGCCAAAATGGATGACGGAAGAAACTCTGAAAATTGCCCAGAAACGCAGAGAAGCTAAAGCCAAAGGAGAAAGAAAGACAATCGCAGAACTCAACAGAGATTTCCAACGTGCAGCTAGACAGGACAAGGAAAAGTACTACAATGACACTTGCAAGGAAATAGAAGCAGAAACTATTAGAGGAAGAACAAGATCGGCTTTCCTAAAGCTGCGAGAGTTAAAGAAAAAGTTCCAGCCTCGAATTGGAATGTTACAAGATGCTCAAGGTTCTATGTTGAATGATGCTGAGAAGATCAAGAAAAGGTGGAAGGAATATACAGAGTTTTTATATGATAAAGATCAAGTGGACCAACAGCCGTTTCAACCGATACCTTATGATCAGGAACCATTGGTGATGAAAGAAGAAGTTGAAGCAGCATTGAAAGACTTATCAAAGAACAAAGCACCAGGCATTGATAGCATTCCCATAGAAGTATTGCAGCAATCTGATGCAGCTGTTACCGTACTTACAAGGCTCTGCCAAGAAATATGGACGACAACATCATGGCCAACTGACTGGAAAAGATCTGTGTTTATACCAATACTAAAGAAAGGTGATCCAACTGACTGTGGAAATTATCGCACAATCGCTCTGATCCCACATGCCAGCAAGATTCTACTGAAGATTATTCAAAAGAGACTACAGCCATACCTAGAACAAGAACTACCTGAAGTGCAAGCAGGGTTCAGGAAAGGGCGAGGAACGAGAGACATCATTGCAGATGTGAGATGGATCCTTGAAAAGACTAAAGAATACCAAAAGGATATCTATTTGTGCTTTATCGACTATAGCAAGGCTTTTGACTGTGTAAACCATGAGAAACTCTGGGCCACATTAAGAAGCATGGGTATACCAGAACACCTGATCGTTCTCTTGCGCAATCTGTACATTGATCAAGAAGCAACAGTTCGAACGGAACAAGGAGAAACAGAATGGTTTAAAATAAGCAAAGGTGTAAGACAAGGCTGCATACTTTCCCCCTACCTGTTTAATTTATATGCAGAACAAATCATCAGAGAAGCAGGATTGTATGAAGACAACAGAGGTGTGAAGATTGGTGGAAGACTCATCAACAACCTTCGCTATGCTGATGATACCACACTACTGGCAGAAAGTGAAGATGATCTGAAACATTTGCTTCTCACAATCAAAGAACATAGTCTCAAAATGGGCCTGCACCTTAATGTAAAGAAGACAAAGATCATGACAACTGGCATAATCAACAGGTTCATCGTTGAAGGAGAAGAAATTGAAATCGTGAACAACTTTAACCTACTTGGATCAACTATCAATAAAGAAGCAACAAGCAGTCAAGAAATCAGACGACGCATTGCTCTTGGCAGAATGGCTATGAAAGACCTAGATAAGATTCTCAAGAGCAGAGATGTCTCTCTCCATACAAAGATTCGACTTGTTCATGCCATGGTATTTTCAATAACATCATATGGATGTGAAAGCTGGACAGTGAAAAAGACAGACAGGAAGAAAATTGATGCCTTTGAATTATGGTGCTGGCGGCGAATACTGTGTATACCATGGACTGCCCGAAGAACAAACCAGTCGGTACTAGAGGAGATCAAACCTAAGCTTTCTTTAGAAGCTCAGATGACAAGACTTCGACTTTCATACTTCGGACACATCATGCGAAGAGAGAGATCATTAGAGAAAGACATCATGCTTGGCAAGATAGAAGGTCAACGCAAAAGAGGAAGGCCAGCAATGAGATGGATCGCTACAATAACAGCAGCTACGGGTACCAGTCTGTCAACAATGAGCCGCCTGACTGAAGACCGAACACAATTTAGGATAGCTATCCAGAGGGTCGCCATGAGTCGACTCCGACTCGACGGCACTTAACAACAACATGTCTGTCAGCTGTGTGTGCATATGTTATGCCCTTCTAGATCTCGCTATAGATATATATATTTCTGTATGTTCATCTATATATCTATATGTATATACATATCTATATATATATCTCCGTATATATATACATATATATGTGTATCTGTCGAGATACTTTATTATAGGTAGATATGTATTTACATACTTATCTCTCTAACTGTCTATGCTCATATAGGTTTTACCTTCCTATATGTTCCAGACAGTGGCCTTTACCCATGTTCATGCTGTTCCACAGCATGTTTGGGGTACTACACACACAACCACTCCTGTGGTACTGACAGCTCCTACCATAACCCTAAGGGTTAGGTGCCCCTGAAGCGCCATGCTCCAATATCTTTCCTACCTCTCACCAGTTAGGAAAGACATGGCGGATCTTCAGTAGATCTGAGGTTTCAACTCCTCAGACACCTGTCCTTTCTTTGGGAATACGGGTTTTTTTCTATACCCCTTCTTCCCTCAAGGACTTGACCAGTTTGTCCAAATCGGTCAGTCTTCCTCTTTTGCTCCTAAGTGTGAATAACTCTGGCCAAAAGAGTTTTCAGCTTTTTCCATAAAGCTTCCCACTGAAGACCTACCGTTTTGTACTACCCCAGTTGAATCCTGGGGTCACCTTTCACTTCCAGTGTTTGACCTTCACTGTTGTCCTATAGGTTATCACCTTCACTTCAGTAAGGTCACCTTGAAGTTTCCTCTACTGGATCCCCAGTAGATTTCATGAGCCTGTCTGCTTCCTGCAATCCAGTAGGTAAGCTCCATATTGCAATTTTTTATTTCAATATATATTCATGATAATTATCATACATATAAGGACTCCTTGCCTGTAGTCCTATCTTAGGTTAGCTGTTTCCTACAGCTCCTTTCTATTTCAACTCCTACCCTCCATCCTTAGGATGCCTGGCCATATGAGGTGTAGCATGTTTCAATCTCCAACATGCTAGGACTCCAGGCATCTTAGCTTGGGAGTCCCCATATGTGAAGACTCATTCCTGCTTGTTCCTGGAGATAGCACAGTTACTTACCTGTAACAGGTGATCTCTGGGAACAGCAGGAATAAGTCTTCACAACCCACCCACCTCCCCTAGGAGTTGTATCTTTCTATCTATCTTCCCTTTCCTCTCTCTCTCTCTTTGTCTCAGCTTCAAAAACTAACTGAGGAGAGACAGTTGGGAAAGGCGGGAAGGCAGCACCCAGGCGTGGTGGGATGCTTCCAAAAGCTCTTTGATTGGATGCTGGGAAGCATTCCCGCGCAGGCTCCGTCGGTACTGACGTACCCATATGTGAAGACTTATTCCTGCTGTTCCCAGAGATCACCTGTTACAGGTAAGTAACTGTGCTTTCCGGGTGTGTCATGGTCCACAAGGGCTAGACGTGACTGGGGAATGCAGAGGGACACAGGATTATCCTAGGTGGGTCTGCAAGGAATACCTGCCACACACTGGCACTGATGGAGACCTGCAGCAAAGGCTATCTCAGCCAACCCCCGGGTACTGCGGACCTGGTGCTGGGCGACCCACCTCACCCTCAGGGTGAGCACAGGACCCACACAGTGTCACGGTCTGTAGCTACTCTGTGCCAGTAACACACATGGTCAGTTCCCCCTACCAGGCTGAGGTGCTGTGGAGATGCATATGCCATCCTGTGATCAGATGTAGACTGCTGTTCTGCATGTGCAGTGCATCATGGGTACTGGTGGGTTTATCCTATCCCGGTAACCACAGCAGACAGTTTGTGCGGTGTCCTGCAGTCTTTCTGTAGCCAGCCAGCGCTGTGATAACAGCTATAGAGGTGTAGCCCACTGGTTAATACAATGACTGCCGAGGCAGAGGTCATGAGTTCGATCCTGCAATGGTGTTATTTAATAAGGCTGTCCGAGGCATTTCCTTTTAATTCCTGTAACAGTCAGACACATCTCTACAATCTGTGTTGCCAGCCAAAAACACCCTCACCTCAGTGCCGTAACCTATAGGGCACATTATAAAGTGCCTTGTCAGCCAAGGCACCCTATAAAGCGCCCTATAGGGCACATTATAAGGTGCCTTGGTGGACAGGGCACTTTATACTGTGCCCTATGGGGCGCCTTATGAGGCACCTTAAATTACGGCACTGAGGTGAGGGTGTTTTTGCTGGCAGCACAGATTGTAGAGATGTGTCTGAGTGTTACAGGCAGGAAAAGGGATTGCCTCGAACAGCCTTATTAGATGAGACCTCTGAGGGATCGAACCCATGACCTCTGGCTCGGCAGTCATTGTATTAACCAGTGGGCTACACCTCTATAGCTTCTAACACAGTGCTGGCATGAAATTGTTACCGCGTGTTAATGAGCCAAGGCACCCTCTATTGCGCAATAATTGGCCATTGCTACTTCAATGCCAGTACGCCCACTTCCTTATATGGCATTGCTCACGTTAATGCTGCACCTAGCGCCAGTAACATTAGCATGGTTTAGTAAACATACCCCTATATGTCTCAGACTCTAAAGCAACACAAACAAAAATACTAACAAAAAAAAATAAAAAGGGGAAATCATTAGAAAATAAAAGGAGAAAGAAGAGAAAAGAGACTAATCCATATAATTGTTTTCAGTACACTGCTCAGGTGAAAATTCTATAAGTCAGACTCCAATACAAAGGACCACAAAAAACATAATGGATTACAGGAACTCCTTATTGTCCTACAATACACATCTTTTATTTTTGCCAACAAACATAACACCATTGCCATCATATTTATTTCGTTTAATTCAGTGTTTGGGGGCAGCAGGTTTGCCGTGGTATGTCCACTGGTCTCTTGGGGACTTTTATTTGTTGTGCTCTGTTTTAGTCAAACAGCTGTTCCTTCCAAAGCCTGACTGCCTGCCGAGGAATGCAGTTTTGCTGATACTTAGTCCTTCTTTGAGGTTGGAGCCCCCTCCTCTGGTTAGACCTCTGCATTGCAATTAAAGCAGCCTTTAATCTCCAGTCATGTCCAGTTCAAAGTTTTTCGCTGCTGCTGCTCTGTCAGCATTTACTTGCGCTCCAGATTCTGCTGCTTCCACATCTCCTCTTCTGGAAGTAAGCGGTGCCCTTACACCTTCATAGTGTGTGGCCTCTGGCTCGTCCCTGCCAGTGACAAAATCAGATCTCATGGGTATTCTTACATCTCTTTCGTCTGGACTTTTCCAAGTCTGTGATTTATGATCTGATCTTAAGTCGTTTGATGATCAAGTGACTCAAAATGAAATTAATATTGGAGAACAAATTGATGCTACAGCCCTTTTTCAGTCTGTTTAAAAAACTTGACCAACTTACCAAAAAAGCAAAAACATGATGATCTGGAGAATCGCCAAAGACGGAGCAACATACACATGGTTGGGATACCTGAGCAGCAGGGTGAACAGGAGGATACTGTCTCGCTAATCCAAAAACTGTATGTCTCTTGTCTGCCAGTGCACCATGCACACAGGAGCTTGGGTGCTAAAATAGGCCCCCGATCTCATCCTCTGCCTATAATTGCTTGTTTCAATTTCTTTGAAGACAGTGGCCCTCATGCGCAGTCTTCACAGCAAACGTACTCTCCTGTTCCGAGGTTAATAGAGTTAAATTTTTCAAGACCTCTCGCAATATACTATGGAACGACGGAAGTGCTTCAAACCCTTGTCGCAGGTGTTGCAGAAGAGGTCAGTGAGATATCGATGGGGCTTTCCCTTTGCTCTTATTTTTGAGTGGAATAATGTTGCCCACAGGATTTTGGAATTGTCTGACTGTATGGACTTTCTAGACTTTCTTCAGAATGAGGAAGATTGCTCTCCATGTTTGAGGAGTATACAGGGTGATTGGGAGGTTTCCACACCCAAAAGGCGCAAGGTTCCTCACTCCTGGAGAACTTGGGGCACTGACTGGAATGACATGCTCCATAAAGACATGGACACTACTGCACCACCTTACAGGTGGACACAGCCTCTATCCGTAGCTGGCTACATGAGATGGAGCTTCCCCAACTTTCTCCATCCAAACCAAACCTGATTTATTAAGCAGCGCTACAGTTTCAAAAATATTTGGCATCTAGTGAATGTACTGCATGTGTTGCGCTCTCGGGAAGGGCAATATGCGATATTGTCACTTGATGCGGAAAATGCCTTTGACAAAATGGAATGGCCTTAGCTATTTGAAGTCCTCGAATCGTTTGGCTTTGGGCTTTCATTCCGGGGCTGGGTAGTGGCTATGTATGCACACCCGCGGGCTTCTGTAATGACTAATGGCTTGCTCTCCTCTCCTTTCCTTCTAGGGCGGGGTACTAGGCAGGGATGCCTCTTGTTCCCAATCCTGTTTGCTCTAGTCATTGAGCCTCTGACAGCTCATATTTGGCATCAAGCAGTAGAGATTGATATACCAATGGGCACTGTCTGACGCATAGTTTATTATATGCTGATGATACTCTGATCTACCTGTGAGAACCTGCTATTTCTGTTCCAATTGTTATGGACACCTTGGATAGTTTCTCTCGCCTCTCTGGATTTACTATTAATAAGCAGACATCAATGCCTCTTCTTGTATCTCTGGCACTTCCTATCCTGTTTTGGACTTTCCTGATGGCTTCCAGATGGTGCATCAATTTTGATACCTGGGGATCCTTATTCACTGTGACCTTTCACGTCTTTACTCTCTTAACTATGGCCCCCTTCTTAAGATTGTGTGACGTGCTTTTGAGTCCTAGCAATCCACATCTGTTTCCTTGTTGGTATGGATCAATACTATGTTTCTATGTTAATATAGTTTCTTGTCTCCCAGGGTTTTTGTCTCTCTGGTCTGAATGATGAACTTCATGGTTGTATTTCCATCTGTCTCTTGCTAGCAACTCGCTCAGTTATTGCTAGTTTTTGGAAGCGAGCTAAGGCTCCTGCCTTCGATGAATGGATGGTTAAAGTTTGGGAAATTTATCGTTTGGACAAGCTCACTGCTGTGGTCCGTGTTCTTCCTTTTTGGGGTGACGATATCTGGACTAGGAGCCTTCATAACGAGAACTGATGTGTACACCCTAGTAGACACCGTTCCTCCTCCTCGCAGCTATAGAACGTGTCCTGTCTGTCGTAGATATCTCTGAAATCTGAGTCTGCCTCACTGTTCTGCTTTAAAGTGCTGCTGTCCTGTTCCATTGTTCCTTTTTTTCTTTTTCTTGACATCCTCTGCATAGATGGTTGGGGTGAGGTAGGTGGGAGTGGGGCTGGGGGGAAGGGCGAGTGGGTAGGGTTGCTAGAGTGGGTGGGGGTTTATTGGATTGAATATTTTTTTGACTGGTTTGACATGGTTTCAGTGGCTGGTTGGTTTCCTGGCTTTCCTCAGGCCTCCTGGTGGATCGGTTGGGTCTGTTTTGGTACTAGAATGGTTCTTGATGCAATGTTCACTTTCGTGCCTGAGGTTATACACATGTACTGCATTTATTGTTGTTGCTCAATAAAATTTACAACATAAAAAACAAAAGATATGGGGCTGGGGGGAAGTAAGATGGAGGCAGGGAGGAGCACTGGTGTTTAGCTGCTTGAGTGCCTTACCTGAACCTGGGAGTCGTTCCTATGACTGGGCGAAATGGGCCGTAAGAAGAAAAAGCAGGCAAGCCTACTCAGGCTTGGCATTGGTGAATCACCTGGACAAAGGACCTTGGGCACATGTGGCTTTACTCATGGTGCTAGAGCAGTGTCTTCGGCGGGGGCGCCAGGGATCTGTCTGCTCTGTGTGCTTCGGGCATTCAGCTCTCCCAAGATTTGTGTACCCCCATGCTGCAACCCAGAAGTGTATCATCAGTTGGAGATGTGCTCCCCTCCCCTCCCTTCCAGCCTGCTGATGAACATGCCGTTGAAGGGGAGTGAAGAGGGCACTCCAACAGTGGTGGCAACCTCTCCTGAGCATGCGGCACGGTGTGGTCCTATTGGGCTGCTAGTATCTGCTGTGTAGATAACATCAGCACGGTTGAGAGAGTTGCCAGCTTCCGGACTTAGGGGGGTTGGTAAAATCACCGGTGATAACTATGGACGTGCTGTGGGATGCTATAGCAATGGTGAACTCCTCTCCAAGCACCTTGGTGGGGTTTGTAAGTGCTGAATTACTTGAGGTTAAAGACAATTATACTGTTTCTAGAGATCAGGAGCAGCAAGCAGGGAAACTCCTTGCACTGGAACAGGAAATGGGACAGCTTCATGACCTGGTTGTTGCCCAGATTAAGTACAAGTCTGTGCTGTCATGGAAGACCGAATATTTGGAAAATCAAGTATGCTGCAATAATGTTAGACTTTTGAATTTTCCTAGATCTCCAGTATTGACACCAATGAAGATGGTGAGGGAATACTTCAGGGAGATGTTAAAGCTTCCCCCAGAGCATTTTCCTTTGCTGACCCGGGCACAGTACTTGTCCCTGGGGGCTGGCGACCGAAGTGTGGTTCCTGGATCTGTTTGGGGGATTGGAGACCTAATGGGATTTTTTAAAAAAACTCCTTGGATGTAATCATAGATAGGTCTACCCTTCTTGTAACCCTGGCTTTGGAGTTGGATAAATATTTAATTTTTCGTTCTTATTTCAAGAACTTTAATGAGCCTATTCTGGGCTCTCAGGTTAGAATATTTCCAGACTTATCTTGTGTTTCACAGATGGAGAGAGGAGTTTCTGGGCCTCCGGTCCAGGATCCTGGCCATGGGGGCTACTTTTCAGTTACAATTTCCTGTTAGATGTTGTATTTCTTATAAAGATAAATTGTATTTGTTTTTGCGCCCAGACAACTCTAAGAGTGGGAGGAGTAGCCTAGTGGTTAGAACTCTGGTTTGGAACCAAGAGACCAGGGTTCAATTCCCACTAGCACTCCTTTTGGCCTTGGGCAAGTCATTTAACCTTCCATTGCTCAGAAAAATCCAAGTTATCAATGTCCCTGATTAATGTACGTTTAAGTTACAATGTAAACCGCTTTGATTGAAATGATAAAGCGGTATTAAAAAGCTGTTAAATAAATAAATAAAATAAACTCGGAGTTTTTGAATACTAGGGAAGAGCTCTCTGTACATGTCACTGTAGCCACTCATATGGCTGACGCTTAAGTTTTCATCTGCCTAGAATTCTTTTTTTGGTAGTTTTGGTAGGTAATAAGCTGCCTTTACTAGTGTATTTTCTGGTACCCCCTTGTTATATCCTTTATTTGTGGGCTAATTTGTAATGGTGTTGTGTTTCAAAGTGTTATTTGTTTCCTGTTTTTGTATATTGTATTACTATAACCATTATCATTTCATTCATGTTAATACCTGGATGTGTATGTGAAAATTTCAATAAATATAAAATTAAAAAAAAAAACATAAAAAACACAGACTCCTTTTGAGTGATTTTTATATCCAAAAAAAAGAAATGGTGAAAGGGTGGGCCATATAAGAAAACTAAATTAGGATCCAGAGTATTGTTGAGCCAAACAAAAAAGATAGGAAGAGAATCTGAAGAGCCATTCTAAGTTAACAAAACATCTATATATCTTCGCCAAAATAAAATCTGAGATTGATATACCGAGTGGTCCAACCACGATTACTCAAAACGATCTAGCTAAAGATTAACTACATCGGGTACCATTGTGGCACTTACAGTTGTGGTCAATATTAGCAGCACCCTTGCAGTTCAACCCCTTAATGTCCAATATCTCCTAAAAAAAAGTGGCCGGTGAAATGGCTTTGGACTATAAATGCACACAAAAGAATCAAATAAAATAAGACCAATTGAAAAAAGAAATAGTAGGAAATAGTATAAAAACGGGGACACTTCCAGGACATGATTATTGGCACCCTTATAAACCAAATCAGTTTGGACAGAAGAACCACATTCCCATTGCAGTAAAATTAAATGCACCTGTGATCAATTGTCAGTACTCACATGACTTGAAATCAACCAATGAATGATGGCTCTAATGCAGGGGTCTCAAACTCAAATTGCTTTGAGGGCCAAATGAGGACTTGTAGAGTAACCCGGGGGCCGCACAAGACGCAGGCCTCATTTGCATAAGGGCATCATTTGCATAAATATTTGCATAATGTTACCATACACTAACTTTTAGTAAACATGCCTCTTAATGAGTGTATGGATAAAGAAAAACTAAAAGATTTCTACATTACTATAAACCAGTGCCAACCGCCAGGCACATTAGGAACTACTAGAAACACTGCTCATTTAGAACCCATAGCAAACCTGCCGTGTCCTAACAGCACTACCAGGACTCACAAAGCACCATACCCTAACTATCAAAAGGCAACACTGCAAATATTAAATCAACACATTTCAGAGAATAACAATACATGACCTACTCGGGAAAGAGAACAAGTGGCAATGTCAAATAGGAATTACATAAACAGAATACCTCAGCTCAGTTACACATGCAGAACATACACCATCACCAAACAAGGAATCACAATTTAGAAACAGGAAGACAATTAAACTGGGAACCCCAAAAGCCAAACTTAGAATGTACAACACTGTAGAAATAAAACTATACATTGATTTCCTCTTGTATTAAATAAAGTGCAGACGTTAAAGATGCACATTTCCAAGAGCTGACATATTTCAGTTAATAAATTCAAAATAAAGAGATATTTTTCTACCTTTTGTGCATTTTTTTTTCAGTTGCAATTGTTCCATTCACTTTCTTCTGGTTTCTTTGTGTCTTCTGCTAACTCTCCATCGTCTGCTGTCCATTTGTCCTTTCTTCTTTCCTAGTTTTTTTCCATTCTCTCTACATCTGCTTTAACATACTAATCATTCTCCTTTTGCTCTTTCCTCATTCCTATTTCATCCACTCAAATTTTACCCCTCCATCCTCAATCCCCACTTACTCTCCCAATACCCGGCCAATTGTAGATTTTTCTTCCCTCCCACACAAAATATATTTCCCCTCTCCATTTCAGTCTCCCAGCCCCATCCCATTCTAATCGTCCCCCAACATCAACTCCCTTCTAGCTCCTGCCCCACCCAGCATCCGCTCCCTTCTAGTCCCCGCATCATCAGCCCATTTCCAGTCCTAGCTCCCTCCCCTCACAGCCCATTTCCTTTCCAAGACCCCCTCCCCATCAGCCCATTTCCATTCCAAGCCCCCTTCCACTCAGCCCATTACCATTCCAAGACCCTGTCCCCATCAGCTATTTGCAGTTCAAGCTCCCCCTTCTACTCGGCCCATTTCCAGTCATAGCACCCCCCCCCAGTCCATTACCAGTTCTAGCCCCCCCCAGCCCATTATCGGTCCTAAGCCCCCCAACAGCCCACTTCCAGGCCTAACCCTTCCATCGCCCTATCTTCATTCTTAGCCCCCCCATAACCCCATTTCAGTCTTAGCCCCCCAATCAGACCACCTCCAGTCCTAACCCCCATCTGTCCATTACCAGTCCTAACCCCCATCACCCCATTTTCAGTACTACCCCCCCCAGCCACACATCAAGTCCTGCTCCCCCCCACATCAAGTCCTGCCCCCCCCCCACATCAAGTCCTGCTCCCTCC
Source organism: Ichthyophis bannanicus (assembly GCA_033557465.1). Taxonomy (NCBI): domain Eukaryota; kingdom Metazoa; phylum Chordata; class Amphibia; order Gymnophiona; family Ichthyophiidae; genus Ichthyophis; species Ichthyophis bannanicus. The sequence goes on from CM066040.1 coordinate 141,659,539, forward strand.
CTCCATCCCCCCCCCCCCCGGGAAAATTAAACTTAAAAAAAACCCCAGCTTCTGCTGCTGCTGCCGCCGCTGCCATGGCCGGCAATAGCAGCAATATCGCAAGTCCCGCGGGCTCCGTTCCCCCCCCCCTCCTCCCCTCCTCCCCCCCTTCCTTCCTTCCTGCTTGCCTGCCAGTTCTCCGCTTCGGCTTTGGCTTTCAGAGCCGCGAAGGGAGAGCTTCTCCCTCGTGACTCTGTTCAGCCCGCTGGGGCAGATGGGAAATTTCCCATCTGCCCCAGCGGGCTGAACAGAGTCGCGAGGGAGAAGCTCTCCCTTCGCGGCTCTGAAAGCCAAAGCCGAAGCGGAGAACTGGCAGGCAAGCAGGAAGGAGGGGGGGGGGAGCGGAGCCCGCGGGACTTGCGATATTGCTGCTATTGCCGGCCACGGCAGCGGCGGCAGCAGCAGCAGAAGCCGGGGTGTTTTTTTTTTCCCCCTATGCATCGCGGGCCGCACAAAGGTCTCTCGCGGGCCGCATGTTTGAGACCCCTGCTCTAATGTTTAAAATGGCCACATTGACTCCCTGTTCCATTTTCACAATAGTGAAGACAAGACAGCTGCCTGAGAAAGTCAGAAAAGCCATTATCACCAAACATCAAACTGGTACAAGGCCATCTCCAAAGACCTTGGGATTCCTGTGTCTGCAGTTCACAATATTGTTAAGAAGTTTTCTGTCATGGAACTGTCAAGAACCTCCCAGGACGTGTTAGGAAAAGGAAAATTAATCTAAGAAGTCTTCGAAGGTTAATGTGGATTGTTGGAAAAGCACCACATACAACATCCAAAGAGCTTAAGACTGACCTGGAGCAAACTGGAGTGGTGGTTTCAACCCACACCATAAGCCACGTACTAAACAAATGAGGACCCCACTGCTTAAAGACAGAAATAAAAAGGCACATCTGATCTTTGCCCAAACCCAAACCACAGTTCTAGGAAATTGTTCTGTGAACAGATGAAACCAAACAAGCTCTTTGGCAATGCAGACCAGCGATACGTTTACAGGCAAAGAAATGAAGCTTATAAAGGAATGAAACACCCTTCCTACAGTTAAATATGGTGAAGGTTCCATAATGTGGGGCTGTTTTGCTGCCTCATGAACTGGAAATCGGGAACATATTAAAGGAATCTTGAAGTCTCAGAGGACTTCAAAGGTAGTCCTTTGAGCAAAATGTGCTACCTAGTGTCAGAAAGCTAGTTCTGGGTCAAAGGTCATGGGTCCTTCAGCAAGACAATGACCCAGAACCTACATTCAAAAGTACAAAAGAATGGTTATAAAGGAAAAAATGGACTGTTTTAAGCTGGTCAGCAATGAGTCCTGCTCTCAATCCAATCGAGAACCTTTGGAAAGAACTGAAATCTGTCATTGGTAAAACGAATCCTGGAAACATTCATGAGCTGGAACAAATCACAGTTGAAGAGTGGGAGAAACTACCAGCAGACAGATATAAGAAACTTATATATGGCCACAAGAAACATTTGGAGGCTGTCATCACTGCCAAGGGTTGTGCAACCAAATATTAGTGAAGGGTGCCATTAATCCTGTCCAGCTCATATTTTTTTTTCTGAGAAATTGCTACATCTGTTGCACAGACATTTTTTGTTGTTATATACCTTTGAACATACTATTAAAGTATTATGATAACATACAGTTGGAATATTTCCAAGATATTGAACACAACTTAACCTAAAATGCAAGGGTGCCAATAATGTTGGCCACAACTGTATTGATGTGCCTTTGCCTTGTAAAAAGTACCAGGACTGGCATAATTTTTCTTGTAAGGTCAAATCAATTAAAAATGAGGTCGGGACTCTTTAATGTGTGGTGCTCTAATACATCTTGTAATATCTTCAGGACATTATTCTGTGGAATGTTAGTGTACAAAGCAGAAATATTTGCAGTTACCAACAACACAGTATCAGATAAGCTAAATTTTAATTTGGACTTTGCTGGGTTTTAAGTTGTATTTGCAAATTTAAATAATTTTTACTGTCGTAAGTGCAATAACTGACACTGGATGTGTCATGATGTTTTACGTACGTTTGGAACATTCCTTGCAATATTTAGCAAATGTTTTATTTTTAAATGATGTTGACTTTTTTTGTCTGGAGAGGGCTATTGCGTAAACAGTCACTATTGGAATAGTTTACAGCATTTTTCAGGTGCTTTTCCCATGCTAGGCTTGCTCTCTGATGCAGAAAGCAAGCTAATATGGGGAAAACACCAGGAAACCATGGTGCTAAACTGCAGCACAATGGGCATGCAACTTGCATGCAATGTGCTGTATATTTAATTGCACACAATGTGTAAAAAAAAAGCCCAAAACTGCACTGAAAGAGTGTAAGTTTTACATTATTTTAATGCTGAATCTTTACACCAGCTTTGAGCAGTCGTAAATATCCAGCCGGGAGCAAAAGGATCATCTGAAGTGAAGTTTAACACTTTACCTCAGATGATCCAGGCATCAAGGAAGGCCCCAATGCCATCAGCTCAGCATTGGGGGGGGGGGGGGCGGCAATGCCTCTCTGGATACTGACAACCTACCCCCCCCCCCCGATGGAAACAAAACCATTGGAGGCCCAGTGGGCCACAGTCCTCCCTTCCCACCTCATAAAAAATTATAGGTGTCCCATGAGCCCTGATTCCCCTCCCCTCCCTTCACAGAAAAATCATTGGGAGCTCATGGGCCCCAATACAATCCCCCTGCTTCAGCCACCCACCCCCTCAAGGCTCACAATAAAAAATGAGCTGTCTGCAACAAGGCCACCTCGACCCACCCCCCCCCCCCCCCCCCTTGACCTCTCCAGTGCTGAAACCTACCTTTTTGGGGACAATGTCTCCAAATGAGTTAGTTTTGCTCATACCATGATAGTCATGAACCTCACTCCTAAGTCAGGGCGTGTGACATCTATTATCTCTGTCTCTCAAATTTATGTTGGTACTCGTCTTAGTACTCACATTGTGCCAAAGAGATCTTCCTTCTGGAGTCTATAAGATGTAACATGTATGTTCAATTTACCAAGCTGTGCTTGAAAATTCCTTTTTCCTGGGAGAAGAGGAGGTGCTAGGCTCTTACTGTCTTGCCTATTGCTTTCAAAATTACATCCACTAGCTTCTGGCACCTTAGCCTATATATGGTCAAAATGAGCTGGTGCTAAGACAACATGATTTTGATCATGTTAGGCAGCAAGAGGGTAAGGTTTGTCTCTTACCTGAAGAGAGTTGTGGGAGTTCAGGAGTCAAATGGGTCTCCAAAGATTCTAGGCTGCCTTGTTGCTGTGTTGGGACAGAGGTTGGAGGGTAGGGGGCTTGTTCTCTCATGACAATGGGAGATCAGCATTAGGCAGGAAGTGTGTGTGAGTTGTTAGAGACTAGCACATTTAGACTGTGATGCAAGGTCCGCACACTTGCCTTTTTGCACAGCCTCTTCTTATCTTCTCACCTCTCCCTTATTAATGTCCTTACAAATATAGGAGATAGAGTAGCTAGTGGTTAGAGCAACGGCCTAGCACCCAAGATATTTGGGTTTGATTCCCATTGGCACTCCTTGTGACCTTGTGTAAGTCACTTTACTCTCCATTGCCTTGGAAGAAAAGGCCTGGTGATCTACTTCCGGTCATACCTTGCCAAGAAAACCCAGGGGCTGCTGGGTCACCAGGAGTCAGCATTGACTTGATGGCACTCGTATATTAACTTTCTTTTTTTTATGTGTAGGAGATATGAGTTCAGAAGTTTGCTATCTCCCAAAATTAAATAATAAACATTTACCTAAATCTGATAAACCATATGGCAGCAGCATATTTTCTGATGTCCTACCAGCTTAAGCAGCCATTTGATGCCTACGTTCTGAGAGAGTTTCCTTGGAACTGTTCAGGGCTCTATGCGCCTTTTAATCTGAACTCGTAATTTAAAGACCCATGCACTCTTTAGCTCTAACTTACACTAGAGCTAGCTGAAATGTTCTGGAGCACTTAGTCCTAGGGACTACAATTATGAAAGTGAAAACAGTAGACAAACGGCAAAAAGGGAACATGTTAAAGGTTATTACTTTAGGAGAACATAGAAGAGAGATGGAAACTGTCATTTACAGTATTGCGGATGGAGCAGTTAATATGCAAAAGAGACTTCATTGCTATAAAAGCAAATAAACTATAAATAGATAGCAGCCCTTCGCTAGATGCAGATGGATGGGAAACTAGCATTTTCCTCTGCTGTCAAGATGTAACATTTCTCAAGATTAACCTACATAACACTGAGCACACACGTTCTCCCTCCCACCTTTCAATAGAGTTTTCTTGACACTATTTTACATCCTGCAACACTACCAAAATGTTAAAAGAATTGAGTTAAAAATAATAGCATGTAATTTATTATATTTTCATGATAAAAAAGATGGCTGAACGTTTTGAAAATATCCCGTAAATATTGCTGCTGTCAGACTGGCTGTGGAAAACTGGAAACGTGTTGGTGGTTGCTTGTTATCTACAAATTTCTGGAGCAGTATGGCCATTTACGAAAGGACTTAACTGAAAGAGTCATAAACTAGAGATAAAGGCAAATGTTTTGCTTTGGAATTCTGATTGAACAACTGTCATGAGGACTGAGGCCAAGAAACTAGCTTGTCCATGGCTTTGATGTTTATTGGCTTATAAAGAGCTAGAAGCTTGAATAACTGTTTAAAAATTAAGCTCCTTGAAATTACATTTGATTACTTATATTGAACTAGTCACTACCAATCTGTATCCATTCAACCCTTTTACAAATATTTGTGTAGTCCAGAGGTTCTCAACCCAGTCCTCGGGACATACCTAGGCAGTCAGATTTTCAGGATATGAGAGAAATCTGCATACCCTGCCTCCATTGTATATAAATCTGTCCCATGTATATTCATCATGGTTATCCTGAAACCTGAGGACTGCGTTGAGAACACCTAGTGTAGTCCAATAGTTGCACTTTGGCAGGATCAGTTAATTTGTGTTCATACCTTTGTGACCCCTATTCTCCTTGCATGTTCCAGGAGACCCTTTGCAGGAATATCTAGTGGCCAATGTGGGTATGTTCTGGGAGGGAGAGAGTGATTGAAGGCGTTAGAAGTTGACAAGGAGCTAGTAAGAAGCAGCCTGGGTCAAACCAAGGGTTCACTGAGCCCAGCATCCTGTCTGACAGTGGCCAGTCCAAGTAACTAGAAATTACCTAGCAGATCCCAAATATTAGATCCATTCCTTTTTGTTCACTCCAAGGGAAAACCGTTAGCTTTCTCCAAGTCTACTTGGCTAATAATATTGAGCTGGCATGGCATAGAAACATGGTAGCAGAAAAAGATCATATGACCTATCCTGTCTGCCTTCCATAACCATATGGACTTTTCCTCCAGGAACTTGTCCAAATTCCTATTCAAACTCTGCTAAGTATGCTAGATGCCTTGCTAAATCTTCCAGCAATAAATTTCAGAGCCTAATTGTATAAGAAAAAAATATTTTCACCAATTTATTTTAAATCTGCTTCTCTTAGGACCTCTTTAACTAACACTTAATTTGAGCTATCAGCCAGGCAGCCCATAGGAATAAAATGTGCCATGCAGCAAATAGTTTCAGCGAAATGTCAGTAAAAGGGGTCCTTAGTTTCATGGAGTGCCCCTAGCCCTGTTATTATTTGAAAGAGTAAATAACTATTCTTGTCTGCTCCACCCTACTCATGCTTTTATAAACTTTTATGCTATTTCCACTGTCATCTTTTCTCCAAGCTGAAGAGTCCTAACCTGTTTAGCTTTCCCTTGTTTTGATTGCCCTTCAAAGAACCTTTTCTAGTTCTGGTATCTCTCTTTTGAGATGGGGGACGCTACGGCTACGCAATCGAGGTATGATAGTGCATGGTGTTCCAAGCCCCTCAGTACCCAGGGAAGGTGCTGCCCCCCCCCCCTATCAGGTCCACACAGTGGGAACCAGCACAGCAAACTTACCTTAACGCCATGGGTGGCTTGTCACACTGCCTCTGCTCAAGCTCAGCAGCTCTTCTCTCCCTGGCCAAAGTCTTGCGATTTCCAGCCAGGCAGGGCTGCCTGGCTGGAAAGAAGCAAAAAAATTGTGGATGCTCTCCAAGATGCATTATTTAGACAAATGGTGATGGAACCAACCAGGGAAAGCTCAACGCTGGATGTAGTGCTCACCAACGGTGATAGTGTGTCGAATGTCTCTGTGAGTGCCCCTGTGAGCAACAGCGACCATCACACGGTGTGGTTTGAAATAAAAGCCATGGTACAGGCCAATCATAGCAAGCTCAAAGTCCTAAACTTCAAATACACTGACTTCAATAAAATGGCAGAGTACGTAAAGGAGGAGATGACGGGGTGGGAAGAGATAAAGGAAGTGGAATTGCAATGGGCTAAACTAAAGGAGGCAATAAAAGGAGCAACAGATAAATATGTAAGAAAAGTAAATAAAAGCAAGAGGAGAAGGAAACCTATTTGGTTTTCCAAAGAGGTGGCTGCTCATATAAAGGCAAAAAACACAACTTTTGCAAAATTCAAAAGCTTGCAGACAGAAGAACATAGAACTGAATACAGAATCCAACTCAAAGAGTCTAAAAGAGTAATAAGGATAGCAAAATCAAAAGCAGAGGAAAAGATGGCTAAAGATGTTAAGGGTGGCAACAAAAATTTCTTCAGGTATATTCAGGAAAGGAAAAAGATCAGAGTTGGAATTGCAGGACTCAGAAGTGCTGGGAAAGGACTCGTGGAAAGTGACACTGAAAAAGCAAAATTGCTAAACAATTACTTCTGCTCTGTGTTTACTAAAGAAGATCCTGGGGATGGACCAGCTGTGACTCCCAAATATAAAAATGGGAATGAAGTAGATACCACACCATTCACAGAAGAAGAGTTGTTAGAACAACTTGCTAAACTGAAAGTGGACAAAGCCATGGGACCGGATGGGATACATCCCAGGATACTGAAAGAGCTCAGAGAGGTTCTTGCAGGACCGTTAAAGGATGTCTTCAACAGATCCTTGGAAACAGGAGAGGTTCCTCAGGACTGGAGAATGGCTGATGTCGTACCTCTACACAAAAGTGGTGACAGGGAAGAAGTGTCAAACTACAGGCCCGTGAGCCTTACCTCGGTGGCGGGAAAAGTAATGGAGGCGCTCCTGAAAGAGTGAATAGTGAACTTTCTGAAAACCAACAGCTTGCAAGACCCGAGGCAACATGGTTTTACCGAAGGACGATCTTGCCAAACAAATCTGATCGAGTTCTTTGACTGCGTGACCAGGGAACTAGATCAGGGGCATGCGATGGATGTCATCTACCTGGATTTCAGCAAAGCCTTTGATACTGTTCCTCATAGGAGGCTTGTCAACAAACTCAGTAGCTTGGGGATGGGTCCCAAGATGGTTAACTGGATTAGAAATTGGTTGACTGACAGACGACAGAAGGTGATTGTACATGGAGCTCACTCGGATGAGAGGAAGGTGATTAGCGGGGTGCCCCAGGGTTCGGTCCTGGGCCCGGCACTGTTCAATGTATTTGTGAGTGATATTGCTGAAGGACTGAATGGAAAAGTCTGTCTTTTTGCAGACGACACAAAAATTTGCAACAGAGTGGACTCCCCCGAGGGAGTGCTTAACATGAAGAAAGATCTACAAAAGCTGGAAGACTGGTCTAAAGCTTGGCAACTACGATTTAATGCAAAAAAGTGCAGTGTTATGCACTTGGGTAGCAGAAATCCAAGAGAAATGTATGCGATAGGGGGAGAAAGGCTGGTATGCACAGTTCAGGAAAAAGACCTTGGTGTGATTATCTCTGCTGATCTCAAGGTGGCAAAACAGTGCGACAAGGCGGTGGCAAAAGCCAGGAGGATGTTGGGCTGCATACAAAGAGGGATTACCAGCAGAAAAGAAGAGGTACTTATACCACTGTATAGGTCACTGGTGAGGCCTCACTTGGAATACTGTGTTCAGTTTTGGAGACCATATCTTGCAAAGGATGTAAAAAGACTGGAGACTGTTCAGAGGAAGGCGACCAAAATGATTTGGAGTCTGCGTCAGAAGCCTTATGAGAAGAGACTTGAAGACCTAAATATGTACACTTTGGAGGAAAGGAGGGACAGGGGAGATATGATTCAGACCTTTAAATATTTAAAGAGAAATGATGAACAAACAAACCTCTTCCAAAGACGGGGAACCTGTAAAACTAGAGGGCATAACATGAAAATGCAAGGAGGTAAATTGAAAGGCAATATCAGGAAATATTTTTTCACTGAAAGGGTGGTGGATGCTTGGAATGCCCTCCCGATGGAAGTGGTAGGGGCGAACACGGTGACGGAATTCAAAAAGGCATGGGACAAACACAGAGGATCCCTTTACAGAAATAGAATAAAACCAAAATAAACAGTACCATCTAACTTCTGAACCATATAACGTCTCAACAAATAGGGGTGTCCTACATGGAGTGGTGGGTTTACCCCTGAACAAGGATATGGGGAGGGGTGGCCTGTGCGGAGCGACAGGTGCACCTACTTTTGCCATCTTGCTGGGCAGACTGGATGGACCATGCTGGTCTTTATCTGCCGTCAACTACTATGTTACTTTGGCTGGGAGAAAACAGCCACCAGGACTTGGAGTGGAGACAGCGTGGTGAGTCACTCATGGCTGTGAGGGCCCAGTGGGGTGCAACTGCCCTTCTAGCTGGCACCTGAGGCGGGCTGCACCCCACCTTTGGTATGCTGCTGATGATAGTGTAAACGGTGCTAAAACTAAGATTGCGGCTTTTCAAAACCTGGCAGCTGTCTGCTGTGACTCATGCTGTTTTTATTAGGGGTAGTGGCAGGGTTTTCAGCTGTGGCTCCCGATATGGCTGATGCATGGCTGTGATTTTTATTTATTTATTTGTTTTAATTTTAAAGGGGGCAGGGATTTTAGCAGCTTGTTCCAGGCTGTGTGGAGGACCAGAGCAGATTGAGGCAGTGGGATGCAGATGCTGCATCGGGGATGGGGCAGAGGCTAATGCAATGCTGATGGAGCTGGGCAGAGGAATAAGGAAAAAAAGGAAGTTTGCCATGATTTGCAGCTGGGAGCAGCATTGGGGCTGGAACAGATAGAGACTCCAGGGGGGCTCTGAAAGCCTTGGTTTAGCAAGGGGTCAGTGGGGTAAGTAGTTCCAAGGTCCCAGGAGACCAAATAAATTTAAAAATAAAAGTAAAATAAAAATGTGCCTGACCCTGGAAGAACACTATTATTGCACATGTGCAGCACTCCGGGCAGGTTTGGTTTTTACCAGCACAAAACAGCATGTGAGAGAGGCCTGCAAAGGAAAAGCAGAGCTCGAATGGGCAACCTGTGGGAACCAAGGAGAAATGGAGCAATTCGTTTCCTAATACCCCTGAACAACAAGCTTCCATATAATATGACAGTAATTTTCATTAGCCCCTTTTTCCACCACCATCTGCTGCCCTGATGAGCATCGGGTGAGGTGAGCGGACCTGAAAGATTCCCCCACCCTCCCACATTCAAGGCCATTCGGGACCAGCAGGGAGGGCTCAGCCAAGAGTTTAAACAGCACCGGCTTGGGTGCGCCCGTGCCTTCTTTGGCGTGGCCCTTAGGTGGGAACCATAGGCAGTTTCCCCTTCGTCAATGGACTGCAAGCACAGATCACCAGCCCAAGAAGTCAGCAAACTCACCTGTCACCCAGTTCACAGCCCAGTCCTTAATGCCCCTTGCAGACCATACCACTTACGAATTCAGCATCATCCTGATCCAACAGCAAGTCTCGCAACAGACTCTACAAGACCTACAAAGCCATACAGATGCACTCAATCAAAAAGTCAACCAATGGCATAACCAACAACCTAAACAGTGGGCTACAACACTGCCCTCCTCATCTGCAGTATATGTGCATACAGCTACACCGACCAGCATGTCATACTCAACGGATACCTGAAGACACCTTACCAAACAAGTACGACTCCTCAACTACTCAAACATAGTCTCCAAGATACTTTTGACTCCTATACCTACCACCGGACACTTTAAACAAAATTCAGCACACTGATATTCACAAAGTTTATGTTCTATATCTTCTTAACTAAAAAAAAGTTCTTACCCCCTCCCACCTATATAACATATCCTCCGCTTCATACACTGCCCTTACTGCACTATATTTTAATTTGACCTCAATTATCCTTCACAGTTCTGAATTTATATTGTCTGTATCTATAACTCTGATCTGTATTCTACAACTGTACTCACGGATCATCCCACAATGGAGAACAACACGACCACTACTTGTGTAATTTACCTCCTAAATCTTAATACTTATGATATCCAATTCCCTCTCCCTGCAGTATAAAACATCCCATCATTACCCCATCCCCATTATCCATAACCACGCTAAACGTAACCTATTTCACCTACATTATGGGAATACTTACTCCAAAGCACACAACAAAACCCGCAGCAGATTAATCCATATCAACCCTATCCCCATAAACGAGACTCAAAAAATATTAGACACCCCAATACCATTAAAATGCATATTAATCAATACCAGATCTATCAGGAACAAAATTCCAGTAATTATTGATCTGATTAAAGATAATAACCCAGACATACTTTGTCTCACTGAAACCTGGCTTACTGACTCAGATATCATCCTGATTAACCAGCTAAATATATCCGGTTACAACCTCTAACTGCCTCAGAGACACCAAAGAGGAGGTGGGGCACTCATATTAAGTAAGAAAGAACTAAAAGACTCCCCCCAGCTTATTCAGCAACCTAGACGGGACAGACGTAGTTAAAATTGAAACCAAACATCTTGCTAGTTGTCTCCTGTACAGACCTCCCTCCCCCAACCACAACTACCTGACCTCCATCCTAGAAATAGCATATTTATCCTCGCAAGGGAAACCTCATGTCATACTAGGTGACTTTAATCTACCATCCATCCACATATCACAAAACTCCTTATTCTTGGCATCAATAGCAGACATGGGTTTTCAACAAATCATAAGCATGCCCACTCACTCTAAGGGAAATACATTAGACCTGGTATTTCTCCCAAAAACATCTATTCAACATCCTCTCTACTCTCCTCCTCAAACAACGCAAGTCCCATGGTCTGACCATTACCTAGTTTACTTCACCCTCCCTATTCTACCCCCATCCCCCCCAATCCTGCTATTAGTAATCTGTGAACTATCATTAAAATCATCTGTAATACCTGAAGATTGGAGGATGGCCAATGTAACGCCAATTTTTAAAAAGGGTTCCAGGGGTGATCAGGGAAACTACAGACCAGTGAGCCTGCCGTTATTACCAGGAAAAATGGTAGAAACCATCATAAAGAAGAAAATTACTCAACATGTAGAAAGTCATGGCTTAATGGGAGACAGCCAACATGGCTTTAGACAAGGAGTGTCTTACTAATCTGTTTTGTTTTTTTTAAAGGTGTGAATAAACAGGTAGACAAAGGTGAGATAGTGTATTTGGACTTTCAGAAAGCCTTTGACAAGCTTTCGGCAAAACTAGAGTCATGGGATAGGAGACAGTGTACTATTGTGGATCAGGAACTGGTTAAAAGATAGAAAGCAGAGGGTAGAGCTAAATGGCCAATTTTCCCAATGGCGAAAGGTGAATAGTGATGTACCCCAGGGATCTGTGCTGGGTCAGCTGCTTTTTGACATATTCATAAATGACCTGGAAAAGGGAATAACGAGTGAGGTGATCAAATTTGCAGACGACACGACTATTTAAAGTTGTTAAAACCCAAGAGGATTGTGGAAAATTGCAAGAGGATCTTGATAAATTGGAAGATTGTGCAACCAAATGGCAGATGAAATTTAATGTGGACAAGTGCAAAGTTATGCACCTAGGAAAGAACAACCCAAACTATGGTTACACGATGCAAGGTTCCACATTGGAAACCACCACCCAGGAAAAAGATTTAGGCGTCATTGTGGATAACATGTTAAAACTCTCCGCCCAGTGTGCAGTGTCGGCCAAGAGAGCAAATAGAATGCTAGGTATCATAAGGAAAGGAATGGAAAATAAAACAAAGGATATTATAATGCCTCTGTATCGCTCCATGGTGTGACCGCACCTTGAATATTGTGTGCAATTCTGGTCGCCATATCTTAAAAAGGATATAACATTATTAGAAAAGGTACAGAGAAGAGCCACCAAAATGGTAAAGGGGATGGAAGGATACTCCTATGAAGAGAGGCTAAAAGGGTTAGGGCTCTTCAACCTGGAAAAGATACAACTGAGGGGGGAGATATGATAGAGGTCTATAAATTAATGAATGGAGTGGAATGGGTAAACGTAGATCAATTGTTTACGTCGTCAGAATATAAAAAGACTAGGGGACATGCAATGAAGCTGCAGGGTAACCTATTTAAGACTAATAAGAGAATATTTTTTCACTCAATGTGTAATCAAACTCTGGAATTTGTTACCGGAGGATGTAGTAAAAGCTGTTGACGTATCTGGGTTTAAAAAAGGTTTGGCCAAGTTCCTGGAGGAAAGGTCCATAAACCATTATTAAAAGGGACCCAGGAAATCACTGCTTGACCCAATACAAGCACTGAGGAACCTGTGTCTTTTGGGGAGACTGCTAGGTACTTATGACCTAGATTGGCCACTGTTGGAAACAGGATACTGGTCTTGATGGACCTTGGTCTGACCCAGTATGGCATATCTTATGTTCTTAATCTCAAAACACATCACATCCCCACAAACGTTTTAGACAACTTGACAAGGACGCCCTCCAAAAAAACATTTTACCGCACTTAAAAACCCCTTTACCTGACCTAGATGACACTATAATCAATTTGAATGCTACAATAAAAAAGCAGCTGCTCCCACTAACATGCATGTAAAAATTACCCATAAACAATATGAGAAATTGTACTCTCGTGAACTAGCAAAACTGAAAAAAGAGCTAAGGAAATGCGAGCACAAATGGAGACTCACTAAAACCCCTGAAGATAATTGCCTATACATGATAGCCCTTAACACTTACAAGGATGCAATCAATAATGCAAAGAAGGATTATCACACTAAAATACTTAATAAAGCCCTCAACTGGCCAAGAGAACTTTTTGAAATCATAAAATCTCTAACCAAAACCCCACAAACTGAACCTAATAAAATGAACATAATGCCCCAAATGCTAGCAGACCACTACACAGATAAGCTGAAAATAAAGAACTCCACACACTCTATCCATCCCCTGACCACCCCTTAACTCATAGCATATTACACACATTCCACCTAATAGATCAAAAACAACTGCTCGATACACTCACAAAAATCAACACCACAACCTCGCTCCTAGACCCCTACCTAGTATCCTGGATTAAGACTATGAAAACGGAACTGGCACCCTACCTCCTTAACTTAGTTAACCAATCCCTCCAACAAGGTATCATGCCAAAAGATCTGAAACTCATTACGATCCGCCCAATATTAAAAAACAAAGCGCACAATAAGGAAGGCCCTTACTCCTGTAGATCTATTGTCAGGATACCATTCTTATCCAAAGTAATCAAAAAGGTTGTCCAAATACAATTCCAGGGCTACATCGACCTAAATGCACCACTTGATGACCAACAATACAGTTTCCGCCCATTCCATGGTGTAGAGACCCTCTTACTAACCCTTTTTGACATGCTCATACGTGGAATGGATGACACAAAACAGAGGTTTGTCCTTGTCTTCTTAGACATTGCCTCTGCATTTGACAATATCAACCACAACACCCTCCTCAAGACTATCACAAATTGGAATCAAGGGCACAATACTCCAATGGTTCAATTCATATATTTCTGATTGCACACAAGTCCAAATAGGACTAAAGACATCTACTACCTTCAAACAGGAACAGGGAATACCATAAGGATCCACCCTCTTGTTCAATTTATCTGCAATATATTCAGAAAATTTGAGATAGGATACTGTTTATACCTCCCTATAGACATGACATAAACCCCACCCATCACAATCTGACAGCATGCATAAAAGAAACAGAGAACTGGCTGCACACCAAAAACATGAGCATCAACTTCAAGAAAACTGAAATATTATACATCATGTGAAACCAAAATTCTACCCCCTCTTTAGACACTCATCATCCATGACATTACCCTACCAGTGAAACATGAAGTAAAATACTTGGGCATCACCCTTGATCAATCCCTCAGTATGACATCACACATAAAGCAAATAACCAGAACCATATTTTTCAAACTAAGGACCATACATCATCTAAGACCCTTAATTAATACCCATGACTTCAGATCTGTGGCAAAAGCCCTAATCACACCACACTTTGACTATTGTAATAGCCTACTATGAGGAACAACCAAAAAGAGTCTAAACCTACTCCAAATGGCACAAAACGTAACAGCAAGAATCATTTATAACGCCCGATTAATAGATTGCATTATAACCATTTTACATAAACTCCACTGGTTACCAATAACTAGCAGGATAAAATATAAAGCCATAATGACCACATTTAAACTTGGACAGAACATAACACCCTCATTCCTCTCAACACTAATTCACACCCCAGCAGAGACAAGATTCAGAAGAGGTAGGGCTCCTAACACACTAGTAGTCCCCTTGACTTTCCGCAAAACAAAATAGACCACCAGTAACTGAGCATTCTCATTCGTAGCCCCTATCCTTTAGAATATTCTCCCAGACACATTACGCTCAATTAGACTTACAAACATTTAGAAAAGAAGTCAAAACACTGCTCTTCATTGAACACTATGGCAACAACTATAGTAACAACAGTAATGACCCAACCCTCAGCCACACACATTGAATCACTCTTACTACACTGACACCGGTTAATTTGACTTTCAGCCTTTAAGCCTGGGAATGAAAAGATGATAAATCTGTATTATGTAACCCTTACATTTACATAACCTGTAAATAGTTAATATGTAAATAGTTTTGTTTTGTATTGTATTGTACCGTACCACATCCATCATTGTTCTATGTCACTTGTTTGTTCATTGTAAATGGCCCCTGGTATCTGGAAGGGGCAGTATAGAAAAACCTCAAAAATAAAGAAATAAAAATTAGCATGTGTGTAGCTCAGCTGGGAATGAGACGTTCTTATTCCGGTTAGTTTCGTACTGAAACAGTGCGACTAGGGGAACTATTTCATGACTCTTGCAGAAGAACACTACCAGTGTAAGCTGCAGCAGAATGTTCTCTGTGAGAATGAGGCAGAAACTAGTAGTTGGGAGCTAGCACCAGAGGGAGATGGTGTGTGTAAGTATTCGATGAGAGAAACAGATTTTTGGGGACAAAAGGGGTGTTTGAGTTACTTGGGGTTTGTAAAGGAAAGTTTTAAAGCTGAGAAGCTGGGTAATAAATTTCTTTAAAGAATATTTTTATTAGTGTGTAGTAAAATTAAAAAGGAAATGAGCTGAAACATTGTTATTGTACTAACATAGTACATTTGTAGACTAGCTTTTGAAGGTAAAACCTTCTTCAGGTCAAGACAGTATGAGCATTGGTGTGAGCAGTGGCTCTGAAGTTTGTCAGATATGTTTCCTCAGAAGGGTGGGAGAGCTCTGTTTTCCTTTATAACCTGCAAAAAAAAGTGGGGGGTTTCTGTCTTTGAGATTAGAGAGAAGTTTCTTAGGAAAGCCTCTGGCTTTAGAGCATATCCTCTTGCTGACTGAGTAATATCCTGCAGGGCTGATTCGTTCTGGGATTTCTTGAGGATTTCTGTACTGAAATAAATCCTCAAAATCTAATTTTGGAAATCCTAAAATAGAGTTGTGTTATGATCTCAGTCTGTGTTAAGGAGGGGCTCTTGCCCTTGTGTTTGGGAAGCTTTGAAAGAAAAGAAAGGAATTGCCTCACTAGAAGCTGTTTTTCTTTGCTTTGGCTAACAACTGCCAAGCAGTGAAAAGTCCTGCAAGCCATGTTCAAGGAAGATTTGCCGTTCTGTGGAGAAGACAGAGTGGTTGCAATGGAAACAGACCAAGCGGTATGTTTACAAAGCAGCTGTAGAGGCCTTCGTGTGATATCGGAGCCGCGGCCCCATTGAATTCAAGGCAGGACTTCAATAAGGCTGCGGCACCGATATTGCATGGAGGCCGCTACCGCTTCTTTGTAAACATACCCCCAAGTTTTATTAAGCTGCAGCTGATAATTTATTCTTAGTTGTGAAAAAATCAAACTGAAGAATTATGTTAGCGCTGCTGCAGTGAACAGTGTGCAGCGAGACTCAGCAAAGAGTGTATGGGTCCCAAGGTGTTTGCGTGAAATTGTTTGAAAGGAAGTGTGAAAGTGCAGGGTTAGTTAGTAATTTCACATTTTATTTGCAGCTAGTTTTTAAGTACCAAAAAGCTTATTCAAGACTGAAAAGAAGAATCTGTTGTTCAAGTGTAAGGAGCTAGGATTTTCTCTTAGATTTTCTTAAAGGTAGGAGTTAAGTATCTCAAGATATTTGGTCCACTGGTATTTGGCAGTCCAGAGGGCTCCTGTGAGAAGGCGATCTGGGCCCTTTTGCAAGGCAGATGAGGACTTGAGAGCTAAGTAGCACTACACATCATAGAACTTGAGTTTTTTATTCTATTTCTAAAAAATGTAAATCTGTTTTTTTTTTAAATAAACATAGAAATGTATTCAGCTTGTCAGCAACTTTATTACTTAGTTCACTTGACTTGCATTCCAAAGTCTTCAGACTCTTGTAACATCAGATTAATTTCTAATTTTACAAACTTTAGAGGTATATTTACTAAGCTGTGGTAAAGGCAGAGCGTTTTGCGTTCGCTAATGACATTGTTAAGGCCCTCTTTGTGCTTTGAAGAGCGGGGCAGGGAGTAGGCGTTCTGGCGGTAAGGGTGCTAGCAGCCGGTTAGCAGACATTAACAGAACATCAGACATTAAGGGCACCAAACGTGCACATTAACACCCGATAAGGCCGGTAGCCTTAACGCGGGATAAGGGAGCCTGACCAGGAGCAACTGCAGTCTTGGACAGCTGTAGTAGCCCCAGGGTTTGAGAAGCATTATGGTTAGCCAAAGAATGAGAATATGAATCCCACCTAGTCTCTGTGTTGACTCACATAAATGAACATAGCTTTTGTCACTGATAGTGCTGTGTTGGGACAAAGCACTGCATCCACCTGTGATCAGATGACAGCATCTGCCGATTTGCTACACATCTTGCAAAGGCAGGAGCTAGACTGAGGGGCAGAGAAGCAGCCCTACCTGTCTGAACCAGTGAGGTACACAAACATGGCCACATGCCAGCAGTAGGAGAGGAAGAACGCAAAATGGTTGTGTGAGATGGGATGAGAGTATCAGACAAATGCATTGCAAATCTGTCATAAGGACAATGACATGCATATCACACACCCGCTTTCTGAAGGCTGCAATCACTGGCCACTGCACAGAGCAGTCGTACATTCATGGCATATGTGTTGTGCCAGAGTCTGAAACAAATGAGTCCACCTGCACCCTGACCTCTGCCGAGGCAACCCAGACCCTCTATTAACCCTACTATTTAAAATGTTGCCCAGGCTCCATTAGGTGGTGCTGTGTCAGCACATGTGTTAGTCATGTATCTGGCACTTAATACCCATGTCACAGCTTCCTCTGCTAATACTTTGGCAGTGTTACTGCCACATACAGCCAAGGCTGTGAGATCAAGCCCAACAATGGCATCATCAGTTCTCTGTGTATGTGAAACAGATGTTCTGCATTATGCTTGCTGATGTACGGGAATAAAGGCACAATGTCTCACTGCTGTGTACTGAGAAATGAAGTCAAGAAGCGCAAACTGGCAATATGAACAAATGACAGTGGATGTTAAAGGGAATGCATGCTTATTATTTATTTATCTCAATTCAGAGGCTGCACCAAGCTTTTTATAACCTCTTCAATTAATCAATGCCACTTACACAGCTCCTGAGGAATTATGGATGTCAACTTGCCAGACCAAGCACCCTGGGAGACCATCTTTACTCTGTTTAGATGTATGTGGTGTGACCTCCCAAATGCAGATAACCTCAGTTGTAGTGTGTGTGAGAAATAGTAGCGGTGCTACAGGGAAGGTCTCGTATGAGCTGTCTGGGTTTCATACGCATTTGACAAAACACATGGCTAAGGGGCAGCTGTGTTTCTTCAAGGCAGACCACCTGATGCAGGGTCTCATTTAGTTTGATGGACCCGAAATGTGGTGACCCCACAGCATCTCATATTTTTTATATATATGACATGCTGCTTTTTGATTATCATTACTGTAAGGATACATTGCCCAAAGTGCCACTGCAAGGGATGCCCCACTGAACGTATACATTGTGATGGCCTGCTGCACATGACTGTTATTTCTTGCAGAAAGATCATATGCTGGCTATGTGGCCACGTGAAGGATAGGTATCACATATGGCTGCCTTCCCAATATTGGCCATGGACATAGTGCACAGTCATAGGGAAAGTGCCGTGCCATGTACCTATGTCATGCTGCTCAACATGGTATGCAAATGTGTTCTAAAGGTATCAATAGTGGCACAACATGTGCATGACCAGTCTCATACATGTCACTCACTCCCACTGGAGCATGTCATCATACCTGCACTTGTATCATAGTATGATGCAACTGCAATATACAGGCAAGCTACTGTGAGATATGTTGACAGGACACCTTGATGTGTGTGTGAAATGAGTGCACGTATCTACCATAGACTTGTCATGCTATGGAACCATTGGCTAGACCTGTACACAAATAAACACACGTGAAGAAACAATTCATCAATATATTTTCAAACTATTTACATTGAACTTTTCTGAAAACTGGGTCATCAACATGTGGGTGAGGGGAGGGAAGGGAGGAAACTGGTATATGCCATAGGAACCCTGGATGCAGAGGAGCGACCATGGAGACTGGGGCAAAAGCCCTCAATTATGTGGTTCTTCCCTCCTAAGTGGGGATGGCTGGTGGCCTGGAGAATCCCATATCCGTTTCTCCAGCCTCTCCAGGCCATCGGGCCGCCAGCTGCTCCACAATCCCTTCCCAATTTCTCTGGGTTTCAACCACAGCAGCTAGTGCCACAGCCATGGCACTGTCAGGGCTGCCCTTCCAGACATTCCACCAATATTGTGTTTTGGGTGGCATCCTTTGACAGTGATGTGAATGGGGCACTGGCTGCTGGGATGTCCACAGATGGACTGGTACTGTGGAGGAACTGACTAGCCTCTCAGGGGTCCTCTGTAGCCCAGGGGTCTTGGGGAGGAGGGGGATGCAGGAGGGGGCTGGTGGTAGCATCATGGGACATGCAGGGGGTGTGGTCATGGGGCCCCATGCCTATCTCTTCCACCACCTGAGCTCTCAATGGAGGTGATGTTGCCCCCCTCTCCCTCTGCAGCCATCTCCTTGCTGGAAGGTGTGAGCACAGCTGCTCTCAGCATCAGGTGCTGTAGAAGGCCCCATCTCTGTGCAACAAAAAGAAAATGCTTGGTATCCTCTTGATCCAACTAAGGCCTTCAATATGTACTGTTAGAATGCATTATGAGTCTCTCTCCTATATACAAATGACAGTAATACTTGCTTGCCATACATCAACATCAGGGTAATGTCTTGGCAATCATCTGCCTACTCTAAAATGTATGTTCAAAGTAGAGGATGTGCTCAGATGCCTAGGCTCATATTCAATGACCTGAAAACCCATTCAACACGTGTCCTGTTGGTGCATGTGTGTCACATTATCTCTCCTATTGACTCATGCTAATGCCCCAACAATGGCACCAGCACAACAGGAATGCTGACTCAATGAGGCCTACTGTGGTCTGTCTGCCTGCCTATTTTACAGCATTCATAATCCAGCATCCAAGCAAGGAAGCATCAGAAAGATATCCTGCAAAGTGAAATGATTATCTACGGCATTGCATTTCTTAAACATTTATTTGGTGCCACACTTGAGAATTTGTTCTGTGCTTGGCCCACGCAAACCAATATTTACCTGCAGGACTCCTACAAGAGTAGTAGGTGCCATGGTGAAACCTTGCGATGAACCTTTAGTCTCCCTATCACCCCACTAAGAATATGACTAGCTAAATCATTTGTTAGGAGTGGAGGAGTAGCCTAGTGGTTAGAACACTGGCTTGGTAACCAAGCAACTAGGGTTCAATTCCCACTAGCACTCCTTGTGGCCTTGGGCAAGTCACTAACCTTCCATTGCCTCGGAAGAAAGGCCTGGCAATCTACTTCTGGTGACACTGCCAAGAAAACCCAGGAGCTTCTGTGTCACCAGGAGTCAGGACTGACTCAAAGGCACACATTGCATTTGCAAATCATTTGTTACCATCTCCACACCATACCTCTCAGAATAATCCTAGGAAAATGTCTATGTTGACATCACACTGTTAAATAATGAACAAGTTTGGTCAGTAAATGCACAACAAAGAAGATGTAACTGCGTGGTAACTCCCAATAGCAGAAACAGAGCAGACATATTAACCCAGAACTGTCTCCTTTTTTTGTGGCTTCAATCATGCTAAAGGAACATATGATATGAGCAGTTCATGTAAGATGGAAGGGACTTTCAGGCAGCAAACAGGTAGGACTCCTCCATCTATTCTGTCTTAGATGTGAGGTCTTTCATTGTTAAGGTATGTACCAAGGTAATCAACCAAAAAAGAACTGCCTAAGAGTCAAACTAATCCACAAAACAAATATCTCTTAGTTACCAAATCATTTAAACTGGAAAAAACTGCTAGAAAAAATCTGAAAGATGGCCAAACATTCTCACATACAAATACCTAAAGATTTTACTTTTAAACAAAAAAGAGATCTCAGGATGGCTAAAGACCTTTCATATGGCAATATCAATCACCATAGGGAATAGCGAGATGCTCACATCACTGGTCTCCAACCTCCCCCACAATACAATACAATTCTAAATCCAATTAACACAATCTAAAAAAGAACTTTTCAAGATTATTAAATTATATATTCATTTATTCAAATTATAATAACCATTAAGTATTTCTTTTATTCTTTTAAATTAGACAGAATGTCTAAAATACTCCACAATGGAGGCATACATCAACGATCATCAAAATCTTTTAATGTTAGCCCACAACGGAGCCACAAACTTCTCCTCCATAAACCCTGCAATCAAATAGAAGCTATATGGTAGTATTCACATTAAAAGCTTTTTACAAAGGAATGTATCAAGTACTTATCTTAATACACCCAAATTTCCATATTCCATCGGTCATCATCCACCCAACAAAGATCTCTCCGATTCTATTGAGCCATCTGTGACCTGTATGCTTAAGCATTCAAGTTTATCCCACCGTATAGCCGCTTCTATAAGTAAGTGGTGGAAATTATTGCAGACTCACCCTAAGTTATCCAATAGTCAGCTGCATGTGGCATACAGCAGAAGTCGAAATATAAAAGACTTGTTATATTCTGCTGTCCCTCGGTCACCGTGTCTAGAGGTACCAGCAGGTCATGTGAAGTGTGGGCATTGTTCTTCTTGCATCATTATGGAAGAGGATACCTGTTTCCGTTGTAAGAATAAGAGCTACATTTTGAGGGGGAATACAACATGTACAATGGCTTTTGTTTTATATAGTTTAAAATGCCCCTGCCTGAAACTTTATATAGGAAAAAACACTCGTCCATTAAAGGTTAGATTGGCGGAACATAAATATAGTATGGCTAAAGCGAAAGTTGAAAAAGCATTAATTAGACATTGCACATTGTTGCATCACAGTTTCAAAGAGTTGCGTTGTATGGTGTTGGAACATGTACCTTTAAATATTCGCCGATGGGACAGATGACATTTGCTATTACAGAATGAACAACAATGGATCTACAGATCGGGTACTTTAGACCCTGATGGGTTGAATGATAAGATTGAATGGACCTTCTTTTTTTTAAATAATGAAGTTCTGCCAGGTTAGGTTTAGAATCTAACCGCACATGTTATTAATGTAATATTGATGTCTATGAGGTTATTGGTAGTTGTAGAGGGGAAAGAAATGATGACAACTGCCTTATTTGGCGATTTCATTGGTGGCTAAGCATTTAAATGGTGATGTGTCAGACGCTGTAGTTACTTCCTTAGATTGTTGTCAAGTATATCATCATGAGCCCCTGAAGAAGCCTTTTTTAAGGTGCAACAGAGATCTTTCAGATTTTTTTCTAGCAGTTTTTTCCAGTTTAACCCTAGGAGTACCGATGGGGTCAAAAGTGACCCCATTGCAAGTTTCACAACGTGTATCTTGGAAACTAGTTGTTCAAGAATGCAATCTTTTTATGACTTCACATGTCAATAATCTCTTTATATTGCACCATGAGAGGAATAATTTTCATCCGCTAGGTGACGCTAGTGATGAATTGCAGCACAGAGTTCCAGTGGGGTCATTTTTGACCCCAGTTGCTTACGTCCGGTTTGGATCGTGATACAATTTGCAGTTTTGTGATGTTTTTGATCTGACAAAGGTATTTATCATTAATTATGTATCATTTATTTTTTGTACTCTTATTTTATGAAAATTACACATTTTCTGTAATTGATATCATACATTCTCTCATTATTTCCGATGAAATCTAAAGGCTTTCAGCTTGTTCATCACGATTATTGTAAACCTATAGTAAAACTGCTTTGCGTTTTATTCAACTTTATCTTTGTTTATTTATTTTAGGTTATTGTTTATGATGTCAAAAGTATTCAGCTGCCCAAGTAAGAGAAATATTGCAGCGAGATGCTGACAGTGACGCTGAGTCGTCTGATGATGCAGCATATTCAGTAACCGAGGTAGCTCGGACACGGTGCTCCGGGCCCCTCTAACCGTCCACCCCCCGCCCCCTCCCCCCATTTTAGTCCCACTCTTCTTCCCACAGAATACACACATACACCATTCTTGGGAAAAGCACCGGTCGCAGCTTTATTAACTTTATAATATACCGAACATTACAGTTCAAGAATAATCCTCTTAACAATGCAAACCTCAGAGTAATACCTCACCAGCCATGCTATTAGCAAGGTGACCCGCAGCGGAGCAATGCCTCACCAGCCATGCTATTAGCAAGGTGACCCCGCCTCCGCTGCTGCCGCGGTCATGCCAACCGCAATCTTCCTAATCCCCTTTCCCCGACCTCGCCATGTAATTAGCAAAAGTCAGCCAGGGGATGTCCGAGTCGGGGGCACCCTGCCCCCGGCCCAAGTATAGCCTAAGGCTCCGGACCCCGGACCTCCGGGATCCCGCCCCCACCAGCTGTGACACCCCTTCAGCCCCCACCCCACATCACTAACATAGGGAGGGAGGGAGGGAAACCGGCCTCGTCCCCGGGGAGGAGCAGGAGCTTTGGCAGCCGTTGCCGACTCCTGGCTCCTCCCCACTCAGGCCACCCGCCTCCCGCCTCCCAGACTCCACCGGGCTCCCGCGCGCGGCTTGAGCCAATCAATTTTTCCGGCTCCCTCCACGTCATTGCGCTCCCGCCCCCCAGCCAATGACATCCGCGGGCCAGGGCCCCCGCACCGGCCGAGCACCCGGTTACTCTCGGCCGCCGGGACCCTGCCCCGCGGCCTTGCATCAAGCGAAGAAGCATATCAACCAAGTTTGGGCGATAAATCTGATGATGACAGTCATGATTCAGATGGCGGCCGCAGTTGGTCGCCAAGTGAATGTGAGACTGATGTTGAGTCGGTAACATCGCCTGCAGCAAAGAGTCAATTTACAGGTCGAGGAAAAGGTCGAGGCTGTGTTGGATGGTGAAGAAGGCAGGAGTACTCGGTGTCACTATCATCTGTGAGGAATCTTAGTTGTGGTCATAGAGGAGCTAAGAGGTCATCAACTATATGCACAAATGTTGCCATTGAAGCCTATGTATCTAACAATGCCACATCATGGAACAGGAAACCTAAAAAGCAAGCTGCTGGAAGATACGCCAGAGCTAATGTCATGCCCGTACAACAAGATCCTGCAAGGTATGCTGTACGAAATGTTGATGGCCCTCTCGCAGCATTCCACTTGTTCATGAGGAAGAACTTATTGAATGAAATCATGATGTGGACGAGCAAACAAGGAAGACACATTTATGACGACACCTGGAAAGATGTGACAGACGGAGAATTTCAACATTTTCTTGGACTTCTGATCCTCTCAGGTGTGTACAAGTCACAAAATGAATCCATAGTTCAGTTGTGGAACCTTGAAGATGGCTGTTCTGTTTTCGGCAAAAATATGGCCTGTAACCATTTTCAGCAAATTTCTTGTGCTCTCAGATTTGATGATGCAACCAACAGACGTGAACAACAAGGCATGGATAAGCTTGCTCCAATCAGACACATTTTTGATATCTGGGAAGCAACTCTAAGTGACGCCTTTGTTCCTGGTGAAAATGTTACTGTGGATGAGCAACTGCTTACATTTCATGGCCATGTTCCATTCAGACAATATATTCCCAGCAAACCTGGGAAATATGGCATAAAGCTATGGATGTTGTGTGACAGTGCAACGTCATATGTTCTGCATCTTCAAGTATATACAGGAAGGGAACTCGGACAAAACAGGGAACTGAAGGATTGACACGATCTGGCAGAAATGTTACTGCTGACCATTTCTTCTGCAGTTTATCCCTGTCATGGAAATTGCTAGAAAAACAAATGACACTTTTGGGGACAATTCAAAAGAACAGAAAAGAATTACCTCCAGAATTTGTAACAGCAAAGGATCGAGAGGTATTCACTTCACTGTTTGCCTTTCGCGATGACGCCACTCTGGTTTCCTATTGCCCAAAGAAAGGAAAAGTGGTTGTTCTTCTGAGCAGTTTGCATGATCAAGAAGAAGTAGATAACACATGTCCAGACAAAAAAACACGCATGATCTTGGACTATAATTCCAGTAAAGTGGAGTAGATATGGCAGATCAAACGTTGCGCATGTATACCACAAAACGAATGACAAGACGCTGGCCAGTGACAATCTTCTATAACATGTTGGACATCAGTGCTTTGAACGCCTTCATTGTTTGGATGTCACTAAATCCAGAATGGCAGTCCAAGTCAAAGCACAGATGTCATCTATTCCTCTTGGAATTAAGAAAGCAGCTGCTTCAGAGTAATTGCAGCGAGACTTCTTCCAGCATTGAAGAAGCCATTGATGCTGTTTGCAATGTCGGGATCCCAAAGAAAAGGGCAAGGTGTCACTGCTGTTCCAGAGAAAAAGACAAGAAAAGCAACATAGTTTTGCACCTCCTGCAAGCTCAATGTTTGCAAAGAATATTCAGAAATTGTCTGTGTCTCATGCAAATGAGTATAGTACTTTACTGTGTTCATCAAGTGCATGCAAAAACTGCTTTCATGGCAACTCTTCTTCATGTAATTTTATGATAAAGCATTAAATTTCAAAACATTTAACCTTCATATAATAAATAATTAATCGGAATAATATTTTGTCTCTTTAGTTTAAATTATTCATGGTTAACAATTAAAATTTGTCGTGGGGTCATTTATGACCCCAACGGTATTCAGTGTGTGCAAAAAATCTCGGTAATTCCAGGGTTAAATGATTTGGTAACTAAGAGTTATTTGTTTTATGTACCAAGGTGTAACCCATTTGGACACATGTCTCCCAACAGACGTGTTGATTTCCTGACAATGGCAGGGCACAGTGCTATTAGTATGTGAACTATAAACTTTGGTGGAGAGGAAAAAGTGAGTTCTGGGGACTATTTCCATGTCATCTACTCCCTAACTATACAGAAAATTGCAGTCTTGATGTTCTGTGACTACAAATCAGTAGTGGGGTACAATGCAAACGCCTCACAGTTGGTGAGTATGTCCTGCCTACAAAACAATTACATATACACCAGAGAACAATATGATAAGCTCTGACAATCCCAACAAGCTAATTCTCTATAGGAGGTGTGATCCCGTTGACTCCAGCAAACATGCAGCTAATAGATCGAACTGTACAATTGTTACCTTGAAAAATATTCACTTTCTCAGTTCTATGATAGAAAAGAAAGGTTATAGAGCTGGAAGCAGATGCTAGTTTTCAGGGCATGTTCTCAACAATCTTGGGAAAGCACCTCATAAGCCATTGCCTAGGACCATCTCTGGCTGTCAGCAACAAGGCACATGAAAGATTTTTGGAAGACTGTGATCGTGAGGAACTAGCTAAACTAAAAGTAGACAAAGCGATTGGACTGGATGAGATACATCCGAGAATACTGAAGGAACTTGGGGATGTTCTAGCAGCTCCACTGACTGACCTTTTAAATGTTTCTTTGGAGTCAGGAATAGTCCCACAGGACTGGAGAAAGGCACATATGATCCCTTTACACAAAAGCAGAAGTAAGGATGATGTTGAAAACTACAAGCCCGTTAGTCTAACCTCTGTGGTGAGTAAATTATTGGAAACGCTGCTAAAAGAGAGTATAGTGAGGTTTCTGGAGTCCAATGGATTGCAGGATCTGAGGCAGCATGGGTTTACCAGAGGCAGGTCTCATCAGACAAATCTGATTAATTTTTTTTGACTGAGTGACCAAGGAGTTGGACCGAGGAAGAGCCCTAGATGTGGTGTACTTAGATTTCAGTAAAGCCTTTGACACTGTTTCGCACAGGTGACTTATAAACAGACTGAGCACTCTAGGGATGGATCCTAAAGTGATTGACTGGGTTAGAAATTGGTTAAGTGTGAGGCAAAAAAAGGTTCCAGATAAATGGAGTCAACTCTGAGGAGAAGGAAGTTACCAGTGGTGTGCCGCAGGGACCTGTCCTGATTCTTTTTAACATATTTTTTAGTGATATTGCAAAAGGGCTGTCGGGTAAGGTTTGCCTCTTTGCCGATGATACCAAAATCTGCAATAGACACCCAGGAAGAAGTTGATAAAAACAGGAGGGATCTAGCTAAGCATGAAGAATGGTCAAGAATTCGGCAGCTGGGATTTAATGCTAAAAAATGCTGCGTCATGCACTTGGGCTGCAAAAGTCCAAAGGAGCTGTACTGTGTAGGGGCGAAGTATTTCTGTCAATGAAAGAAGAGGAGGACCTGGGTGTGATTGTTTCTGATGATCTTAAAGTGGCTAAACAGGTAGAAAAGGCAACAGTGAAAGCCAGAAGGATGCTCGGGTGCATAGGGAGAGGAATGGGCAGCAAAAAAAAATGAGGTGATAGTGCTTTTTTTAGATAGGGAAGAGTCCGTGCACGTTTCATGGTAATCTCCGCTGGATTGTGCTTTCATATATTGAGCTGGGATATACCACACTTTTAGTGGTATATACGTTTTAACTTGCCATCATTGTTTTTAACCTACTTCTTTTTATCTCTTATGCCACCCAGTTTTTATGTGCTGTTTTATGAGTATTTATCATTTTTAATGCTGGCCATGTAAGGTTTCTCTTTTATCTTTTGGTGTTTATTGCTTTCATTTAGCTATACATGTACCGGCAGCTTCAGCTGCAGATTGTCTCTCTTTTTAGTGCTGCATTCTCATGGACACATTATGTCAATTCATTGGTGTGGTTTTACCATGGTCCTTTCACTTTTGGGTACAATGAATACAGCATAGAATCCGCTCTGATTAGAGAGAAGTTGTCCACCGGCTCTTCACATAACGTAAGTACATATATGATCATGTTTCAGTATATGTGGTTTCAGTCCTTAGTACCTGATCCTGTTCCAAATGCTTGATTGCAAGGCAGTCCTTGGATTTCCCTGATAGGATCTCTGATAACCCATGATACCTGTGCCACAGATGTGGAGGGGTTATATCTGGGACAACAAACACCTTACTCCCCAGCAAAGCAAACTTGGATCCTGAACAGGGTTCGCTTCTTACCCCAGAAACTGGGTACAGTGCCAAGTCAGGGAATCAAAGGTGTTACAACTCTGAACCATACATACCAGGCTGCATCACACAACAGATTAACTATCCCAACACAGGCGATTTATAAACAAACTGAGCACCCTAGCAATGGACCCTAAAGTTACTGTTTCAGTTAGAAATTGGTTGAGTGGTGGCGACAAAGGGTACAGGTAAATGGAGTTCATTCTGAGGAGAAGGAGGTTATCAGTGAAGTGCCGCAGGGATCTGTCCTTGGTCCAATTCTTTTTAACATCTTTGTTAGTGATATTGCGGAAGGGCTGTTGGGTAAGGTTTGCCTCTTTGCGGATGATACCAAAATTTGCAATAGAGTAGACACACAGGAAGGAGTCGATAACATGAAGAGGGATCTAACTAAACTTGAAGAATGATCTAGAATTTGGCAAATGAAAATTAATGCTAAAAAATGAAGGGTCATGCATTTAGGCTGCAAAAATCAGAAGGAACTGTACAGTATAGGGGGGTGAGGTACTTCTGTCCACAAAAGAAGAGCAGGACCTGGGCATAATTGTGTCTGACAATCTTAAAGTAGCTAAACAGGTAGAAAAGGTGACTGCGAAAGCTAGAAGGATGCTTGGGTGTATAGGGAGAGGAATGGCCAGCAGAAAAAAGGAGGTGATAATGCCTCTGTATAAGACTCCTGTGGGACCTCCTTTGGAGTATTATGTGCAATTCTGGAGACCGCACCTTCAGAAGAATATAGGCAGGTTGGAATTGGTGCAGAGGGTGGCTACTAAAAAGGTTAGTGGTCTTCGTTATGAAGCATATGAGGACAGACTTAAAGATCTTAATATGTATACTCTAGAGGAAAGGCGGGATAGAGGTGATATGATTGAGATGTTTAAATACCTCCGTGGCATAAATGCACAGGGGGAGAGCCTCTTTCAGTTGAAGGCAATTTCTGCTACGAGAGGACATAGGATGAGAGTGAAAGGGGATAGACTCAAGAGTAATATGTTGCAATATTTTTTTATGGAAAGAGTGATAGATGTGTGGAATAGTTTCCCAGTGGAGGTGGATGAGGACAGTATCTGAATTCAAAAAAGCATGGGACAAACACAGAGGATCTCTAAAGAAAAGAAGGGGACTACCGTAGTTGATATGGAAGGACAGACTAGATAGGCCATGTGGTCTTTTTCTGCCGTCATGTTTCTTGGTGCAGCACCGTGAGCCAGTTCAGATTTTCAAGCTGCACTGGTGAGTGCGTGCATGTCTCCTGATGCCCCTGCCACTCTACCCAGGTAGCAGCTGCCGCCGCCTGTGATGGTAACTGTGATCATAAGCACATTGCCAGGTCTGTTTTTCCAGCCAATGGAAGACAGTGACCTGCATTCAGTCAGAAGTACTGCAGCTGGGAAATAAACCCCTGTCTGGCTACAACCTGTAGGCCGCACCTACACTTGCTGCCATTGATTTCCTTCACATAGCATGGTCTTAGGCATGTAGTAATCCCAGGATGAGGCATCTGGGGAGACACCCCCAATTCCCTATAGGTAGATGTTGGTAGAAAGCAGGGATGGCAGATATATATCACGGAGCTGTATCAGTATTTGTGTGGGTGCAAGGCATGGCATTTCAGTCTCCCTGGACTGACCCATAACTCATCAACAAAGGGACATACAGTAGGATGTGGATGAAAGTGGATGGCCCCAGGAGTCATATGCACAAATGTTCATTAAAGGGAAGGTTGGCAGATGTATGGTAGAGACCAGGAAACTAGCTGAGTCCTATAAAGGATGTGATGAGATCATAACAGCTGGAAAGTCAAATGAAAGGGAAAACACATCTTTCTCTGGAAGCCAAGACTATATTGGACATATGCCCATTGTATACAATCATGCTTCCATGTGTGCCTCTTCCAGGACTCCCACCCTGTAGGCAATGGACCAAGTTATGGAAAATTGCTCCGTTATCCAGTTCCAGGACTAAATTCAAGCCAATCCTGCATTTCTTGCTATTTCATTCTGATGCAACATAGGACCAGCAACACTGACGTCAATGGATAAGCTCAGTCACTACACATACAATAATGCACTGTATAGCACATGTAAAACCTGATGTGGATAAACATTTGATGCCTGCAGCTGGGCAACTCTGTTGATGCATGTTGCATTCACCATGTGAATAAGAGTGTAATAAATCTTGCACTGGCTCAGCATCTTCCTTCATCTACTGCCTAACCTAGCTATTCTGCAACTGCCTTAGGGGATCTGATCTTCTAGCAATGACAGGTCAGATTTCACAGACCTGCATGTCTCCAGCCTCCTCACCTGGAACCTGCAGCCCACAGACCCCAAACATCTGCGTGTGCAATACCTCACTTGAGCGCATCTTAGGAGGTGGAAATGGTCTCTTAAGTTATGGACATGTTAAATGAATGAGCCTTGCACACCACCTAGACCCCCGCTGCTAGGAAGGATACACATACGATTCAGGATATGTGATCCCCACAAGCAGATGCATGATGTGAATGCATCGCATACGTAGTCTAGCCTGTGGCTGCTGTGGCCACACACACTTTGCTACATTTCACACCACTTTTACAAATGGTCTTCGCAGTCAGGGTTTGCTCCAGAGTTTGCCAAAGGTGCTGCTGTCCTAGGCACACCTCAAGTTTCGCTCCCCCTCTGGCTGTCAACATGTATTGTAAAGTTTTCAGTGCCCTGCACTTTACTACACTACAGAAGCTGTTGCCCTCGGCAGATACCTACTAACCCTCTTCATTGGGCTTTCTCTCTTCAAAACTGGTTCCATCTGCTTCATATGTACTGTGATGGCAAAAGTGTTTCTGAGCCTATGGAAATAGGAGAAAAACACCCACTTACCTTTAGGGAGAGAGACAGGCAGGAAGGCTGTAGCTCTTATGCTGAAGCTAAACAAGGCCGGAGGGATTGGGATTTCTAGTCCTATAGGCACTCCTTGTGGTCTTGGGCAAGCCACTTAACCCTCCAATGCCCATGTTCCCTGTATGTATTAGTGTGTGTGTCGCATATCCCCTCGTGTTAAATGTATCCCCCAATTGACCGCTTTGACCCGGTGAAAAGCGGGATATAAATACAGCTAAATAAATAAATAAATAAATAAACAAAAAAACCCACACGTAGCTCCTGGTTACAAGCCACGCCCAAGCTCTGAAGCAAGTAGTAAAGTTAATGAGAGCCACCTGGGGGAGGAGCACGGGACCCTAGTTCAGGCACACTCATATAAACGCAGGGAAATGGAAGGAAATAGGACCACCAGGGAAATAGAAGGAAGCAGAAACTCGAAGAAGTCTGAAGGAAGAAAGACCTTCAGGGCAGCTGAAGAGAAGAGTATTTCCAAGGACAACACTAGAGAGGGTTCCAGAGGGAAGGAAGCTGTGAGACCGAGTCACAGGAAAAGTTTAACCACAGAGAATGCTGAGGAATGCAGTGGAGCTCTCAGTGGTAGAAGCCCTAACCCAGAGGGGAGCCAGTGCTGCAGAGAAACTGCTTTGGGCTCTAGAGGGAGGAGATTTATAGCTGAGAGAAGTCCTGACAAGGAGCAACATACTTTGGCAATAATCCAGGAAGCTATAGGAAATTTGCCAGCTCCAAAAGGGAACGTGAGTAAATCTGTGACTAAAAATAATTCAAGTCAGTTAGAGGCACTGTGCCACTTAATGAGAGAGAAGAAGCTTCACGTGCCTGCTGAAAATCCTGTGGGCAAAGAGAAGTCTTATTGGAGGAAAGTACTGGAGCTGCTAGAAGGGGTTAAACCTGAGTTTATACAGGGAGAATTAAAGCAGGATACGGAAAGCACGGATGGTGAAGAAATGCAAACTGAATGTTATGAATCTGACCAGGAGTCTGAGTCTTCTATAATGGACTGTTCTTCATGTCATAAGACTTTGTAATGATCTTAACTGAAAGGAGAGAGGCCTAGAATCTTACCGTGTGGTAAAGCAGAAAAGAAAACAGGCTGGACGTTGTTTAAGTCAGTAGTGCTCAATAATCCTGTGTGGCCTTTAAAAGAAGGAAACAGCTACACATGCTTTATGTTGAGTAAAGCAGCTAAAATCTTATGCTGAAGGCTGGAACTTTAAAAGAAAACAGCTACATGTCTTTAATGCTGAAGGAAGCAATTAAAGCGTTGTTCTGAATGCTGGAAATTGTTAGAAAAGTAACTACAAACGTTTTAACCTGACAGAAACAGTTACCATGTGGGGCTGTATGTAAAAGTCTTTTTCTTTTGTGGAAAACATGGTTTTGGGAGAAAGAATCCTATATTAATTTGTTTACCATGCGTTGAGCTTTTAAAGGCTCTTTTTGGAAGGTGGAAAACAAAAATAAATATTCCTGTGTTTGGCTTAAACTCTCGGGCCTCAATATTATTTGAACCCACAACTACAATCCCCAGAAGCCGGCTCTGGACTATATTAAGGCACGTCCCCTCCTCTAGGCAGCCGCCTGGACAGAAGGGGCGCGACAGGTGGCGTAGTTTTGAGGATTTGCCACACTTCCTACGCATGCGCAAGATTTTCACCCACACCAGAACTTCTACGGAAGCCAGAGACAAACACCGGAGTCCTCCTGAGAATCCAGAGGCTGAGTTGCAGTAGAGGTTAAGCGCTGGAGTCGGGAAGACAAGCAACGACCTTCGTGCTGATAAACTCGAGTCAACACTGGTATCAGGTAACCCTAAATAAGGGTGTTATAAGAGGATACCGATACAGGGGTGCAGTAGTGTTTGATAATAAGACAAAGAAGGAGTTGTCATTTGTGTGTGCCGCACTTGGTGTGTTTCTCCTTTCTTCTTGTTGCAGCACAGACACGCCATGGAGAAAGAGTTACTGCAGTGGATGGCTACCCAGTTCGAAAAACAGCGTGAGATGTCCGCACAGACCCAGGAGAAAACTGCAGCGATGATACAGGCTCAGCAGAAACCCTTGCTGGACATGATGGGAGCATTGGCTGGGAGCGCATGAGAAGATGGCGGAGCCAGCACAGACAATACCAGGTCCCATAGGTGCTTTGCAGGGGCTGGGGACACCTTACAGTGGGACATTCTCATTCAGGCAGTTAACTAAGGATGATGACGTAGACAACTTTCTTGAGGCTTTCGAGAGGGTTGCACTTATAACTGGATGGCCTAAAGACCAGTGGGCGGTGCGTTTGGCCACTTCCCTTACCGGGGAAGCCTTGGCAGCATATCGGGCCATGCCCACAGCTTTAGCCTCCGATTATGAGGAGCTTAAAAGAGCAATAAGAGACCGCCTTGGTCTAACACCCATGATTTATCACTGTCTCTTAAGAAGTAGTAGGTTAAAACCTGGTGAAACACCTAGGGCTCTTTGCCAACACATTAAGAATTTAGCATTGAAATGGTTGACACCAGAGTCAAAAACTGTAGATGCTATCATAGATTGTATTGTTTTGGAGCAATTTATGGCCGCGGTTCTGCTGGACCTGAAAACCCTCCTGATCTTACAAAACTGCAGAAACACCAATGATGCTACCTTACTGGCAGAGCGCTTTATGGAGGCCAAATTGGTAAGCCAGGAGAAGGGTGGTGTTTCTAAAAAGGCAGAGGTGGTAACATCAGAAAGGAAGGAGAGGCCAGCGATGGGAGAAATGAAAATGCGTATGCCCATGGATAAGAGTCACCATCCACGGAGAAAATGTTTTTCATGTGGTAGTGAGGGCCATTTAAAGAGAAATTGTAGGGCAAGGACAGCCTTGATAACAGCTCACTCTAAGGAGAATAGAGAAGGTTTTCTCTTAGCTGTAGAGGTAGAGGGTATTGCTACAGAGGCCTTGCTAGATTCAGGGGCGGATCAGTCCATGGTCTCCCGGAAACTCTGGAAACGGATTGAAGCTCAGTATAGTCAGCTCCCAAAGCAATCTGAAGGTAATGTGCGGATCAGGTGCATCCATGGGGCAGCCTCATATTATCCTATACACAATGTGGTAGTAAAAGTTCTGGGGATAAAGAGAAAAATCCCAGTGGCTATCGTACCTAGGTTACCACATGCCCTGGTATTGGGGAGGGATTGGCCCCAATTTAGGAGAGGGCTGGAGGAAGAATTACACCAAAAGGCAGGAATGGTATCCACCCATGCGCAGTCTAAAGCTCAAGAGGGGGAAGAGGATCCATCAGATGACCCATTACAAGGGTTGCCATGCCATGACGATCTGATAACTCCCTCGGTGAGTACAGATAAGGGAAGAGCAGAAAAACGCCAGGAGAGGCAGTGTAGGTCTCGGAAAAGGGCTAAACTAGAAGCAGGAGGAGAGATGCCCTGGGTCCCAGCTGAACTAGTGGAAAAATTTCCCTCTTTTCCCAAGGAGCAGCAGGCGGACCCAGCTCTGTCACGGGCTTTTGAGCATGCTCGGAAAGGGTCAGAAACCTTACCTAGGTTCTTTATGGATGATAATGTGTTATACAGGGAAAGCTTAGATCCCTGTACAGGGAATACCCGAAGGCAACTCGTAGTCCCTGCTACCTTCAAGACGCTAGTCTTAAGACTAGCGCATGACCATCCGGTAGGTGGGCATAAAGGAATACATGGCACACTGGACCAGATCCTGGCCCGTTTTTATTGGCCCAGAGTCTTTAAGGAGACCTCCAAATTTTGTGAGGCATGCCCTTCATGCCAACGCGTCACCTCGACCCATCCACCAGGGGTACCCTTGTTACCCCAACCAATAATATCAGAGCCCATCCATAGGGTCGCTATGGATATAGTAGGGCCACTGAGGAAGACACCCTGGGGGTTCAAATTTATGCTAGTTATAGTTGACCAAGCCACGAGGTTCCCATGGGCTATTCCACTACGCAATATTTCAGCAAAAAACATAGCCTCCGAGGTGGTGAAATTATTCTGTGAGGTAGGATTTCCACAGAAAGTCCTAACCAACAGAGGTAGCAATTTTATGTCCCGCTACCTTGCCCAAGTGTGGGATGCGTTTGGAATCCGGCACGTGAGAACTGCAGCCTATCATCCGCAGTCAAATGGATTAGTAGAAAGACAAAACCAAACATTGAGGAAGATGTTAAGGAGGAGTTTGGATGGTAACATGGGGGACTGGGATGTACTGCTCCCTTTTGTTTTATACGCGTGTAGGGAATGGAGGCAGGCATCTTTGGGCACCTCACCATACGAGCTAATGTATGGGCGGGCTCCACGGGGCATCCTGGACATATTGCGGGAGCAGTGGGTTGAACCGGCGGTGGAGGAGGTAGGAATACCCCAATTTTTGAGGGATCTGAGGGGACGCTTACATCGAACCTCCCAAGTGGCAGAAGAGAACTTAAAAATTAGCCAGACCCACCAGAAAAGCTATTACAATCGACACACAAAGCCTTGCCAGTTAGAGGTAGGGGAAAAGGTAATAGTGATGGTGGCGGGGGCCAGTCCAAAATTCGAGAGTAAATGGAGGGGACCCTATAGGGTAGTAAAGCAGGTAGGACCTGTCTCTTACTCTGTACAGAATAAGAGAGGGCAACAGCAGGTCTATCACATCAATGTCTTAAGACCTTGGCATGAGCGCATAGCATTGGCTCATTTGGCCGCAAGAGAGGGTAAGACCGATGACTGTCAGTTAGACCGCAACATCCCAGCGAGTATTACGAGCTGTGCGGGTTTGGACACGCCAGCCTGTAATAGCTTAAGGGGGGGATGTGTGATGGCGAAAGTGTTTCTGAGCCTATGGAAATAGGAGAAAAACACCCATTTACCTTTAGGGAGAGAGACAGGCAGGAAGGCTGTAGCTCTCATGCTGAAGCTAAACAGAAAAACACACACGTTGCTCCTGGTTACAAGCCACGCCCAAGCTCTAAAGCAAGTGGTAAAGTTAATGAGAGCCACCTGGGGGAGGAGCACGGGACCCTAGTTCAGGCACATTCATATAAACGCAGGGGAATGGAAGGAAATAGGACCACCAGGGAAATAGAAGGAAGCAGAAACTCGAAGAAGTCTGAAGGAAGGAAGACCTTCAGGGCAGCTGAAGAGAAGAGTATTTCCAAGGACAACACTAGAGAGGGTTCCAGAGGGAAGGAAGCTGTGAGACCCAGTCACAGGAAAAGTTTAACCACAGAGAACGCTGAGGAATGCAGTGGAGCTCTCAGTGGTAGAAGCCCTAACCCAGAGGGGAGCCAGTGCTGCAGAGAAACTGCTTTGGGCTCTAGAGGGAGGAGATTTATAGCTGAGAGAAGTCCTGATGAGGAGCAGTGTACTTTGGCAATAATCCAGGAAGCTATAGGATATTTGCCAGCTCCAAAAGGGAGCGTGAGTAAATCTGTGACTAAAAATAATTCAAGTCAGTTAGAGGCACTGTGCCACTTAATGAGAGAGAAAAGGCTTCACGTGCCTGCTGAAAAACCTGTGGGCAAAGAGAAGTCTTATTGGAGGAAAGTACTGGAGCTGCTAGAAGGGGTTAAACCTGAGTTTATACAGGGAGAATTAAAGCAGGATACGGAAAGCACGGATGGTGAAGAAATGCAAACTGAATGTTATGAATCTGACCAGGAGTCTGAGTCTTCTATAATGGACTGTTCTTTATGTCATAAGACTTTGTAATGATCTTAACTGAAAGGAGAGAGGCCTAGAATCATACTGTCTGGTAAAGCAGAAAAGAAAACATGCTGGACGTTGTTTAAGTCAGTAGTGCTCAAGAATCCTGTGTGGCCTTTAAAAGAAGGAAACAGCTACATGTGCTTTATGTTGAGTAAAGCAGCTAAAACCTTATGCTGAAGGCTGGAACTTTAAAAGAAAACAGCTACATGTCTTTAATGCTGAAGGAAGCAATTAAAGCTTGTTCTGAATGCTGGAAGTTGTAAGAAAAGTAACTACAAACGTTTTAACCTGACAGAAACAGTTACCATGTGGGGCTGTATATAAAAGTCTTTTTCTTTTGTGGAAAACATGGTTTTGGGAGAAAGAATCCTATATTAATTTGTTTGCCATGCGTTGAGCTTTTAAAGGCTCTTTTTGGAAGGTGGAAAACAAAAATAAATATTCCTGTGTTTGCCTTAAACTCTCGGGCCTCAATATTATTTGAACCCACAACTACAATCCCCAGAAGCCCCGGCTCTGGATTATATTAAGGCACGTCCCCTCCTCTAGGCAGCCGCCTGGACAGAAGGGGGCACGAAAGTACCCGTTCACATGCTAGGATATGTAGTCTGGGGTTTGCTACTGTTACATTGAAATGTTTGAGTAACTGCCATTGTTCACTCCTGCTGACCATGTAGATCTTGTGCCTGACAGTACAGTATCTGCACTCTTTAACAAGGCAATGGAGGGTGATGTGCCTTTCAGAAAGGCCACAAGGAGTCCCAGTGGGAATGGAACCAGGATCTGCTCCATATGAAGCCACTGCTGAAATCATCAGCCTATACCTCTGCTCCGTTCTCTGCTGTATTCTATTCGCATGACAAGACGCCAAGTCCCCGTATACAATGGGCTGCACCAAGAAATGGAAGGAAACCTGCCCGGCACATTCTGCCAAAGTGACATTGATAACTAGTACCTGCATACAGTGTTACAAACTATCTATGGACTTCACTGGTGACTCAGTACCACAAGGCGCAGATTCAACACATACATGTGAAAAGTGACCGATGCTCAGGAAACATGTAAGGGGGGCGACTGCTCTGCAAGCAAATACACCACCTAGTCCACACAACAGTCACACACAGAGATGTGCAGGACAGCTTAGGTGCTATGATCCCGCAGAGTTCACAGGTGCATGCCCTGCATTCCATTGGCAGCTGCCTTACAGTGTGCAAGTGTCAGCCCTGGCCTAATGGCATTTTCAACCCACAGTCCTTCCCATTTACACTGATGATGGCTGTAGTCAAGAGCATGTCCAGCACATCCTTCCATCCCTGTGATGCCCATGGACTCATCCACCATGGTCAGAACTGATGTGCAGACAGAGTGTACAGCAACAGTGCTCATTCTGGCCAAGCACCTTGCAATTTATTTTATTTATTTAACTAGACTTCTATACCACCTTATCTTTTAATCAAAGCAGTTTACATTGGAAGGTGAACTTAAACTGATGACAGAGAACTAGGATCAAGAGGTTGGCATGCAGGGTGCTTAACAAGGTATAACCTATTTACAATTGGCTTAACTTAGTCAGATCATGTTATGTACAGTTTGGGCAGATTATCAGAAAGCAGTTCTAATGGTTTGACAGGTTTGTGGCAGGGGAGACTACCAGTATAGATAAGGCTGCACATTTCCCAGAATCCTCCTCAGTATGTGAACACATATAGGCCGCCTCTAACCCCACAGACAATCCAAATATATTTCAGATAGAAATATGACAGCAGAAAAAGACCACATGGCCTATCTAGTCTACCCTTCCATATCAATCACTACAAGTCCTCTTTTTTTGCCTTTAGAGAGCCTCTGCTTTTTTGAATTTAGATACTGTCCTCATCTCTACCACCTCCACTGGGAGACTATTCCACGCATCTATCACTTTTTCCATAAAGAAGTATTTCCGCATATTACTCCTGAGTCTATCCCCTTTCGCCCTCATCCTATGTCCCCTCATAGCAGAGCTTGCTTTCAATTGAAAGAGGCTCTCCTCCTGCGCATTTATGCCATGGAGGTATTTAAATGTCTCAATCATATCAGCTCTGTCCCGCCTTTCCTCTAAAGTATACATATTAAGGTCCTTAAGTCTGTCCTCATATGCTTTATAACAAAGACCAGTAATCGTTTTAGTAGCCACCCTCTGCACCAACTCCAGCCTGTTTATATCCTTTTGAAGGTGCAGTCTCCAGAATTGCACACAATACTCCAGTTATACCAATCACAATCAGTCTGTATATGTGTCAACCACTCACATACCTTCTGTGCCTGGACTGGGACTGGAAGGGAGCTGATGCTGGGAGGGACTGGAGGAAGACTGATACTGGGGAGGGGGGGGGGCTAGGACTTAAAATTGGCTGATGCTGGGGGAAGAGAGAATGGAAATGGAAGGGAGCGGATGCTGGGGGGCTGGAACTAGAAGGGGGCTGATACTGGGAGAGAACTAGAAGGGGATGGGGTGGGGCTGGGGCTGGGGCTGGTGGGAGAAAAAAAAGCTGGGGGTGTGAGGATGGAGATGGGAATAGAGATTTTGTTTGGGAGGGAAGAAAAATCTGACTGGGTATTAGTAGAGCAAGTGGGGATTGAGGATAGAGGGGTGAAATTTGAGTCGCAAAGGTTGCAAAGGCTTAAAGGGTGCACTTTAGCTGTCCTCCATTGCCTGCTGTCGCCACTTTTTCTTCTCTCAGCGGCAGCAGGCAATGACAGACAGCTAAAACGTGCCCCTTAAGCCTTCTCGCCGGCATGCTAAGCAGATCTGTCCTTCCCTGCTCGTGCCTCTTCTCTCCCGCCGTGGGGGGTGGGGGAGGGCTCGCACCCGATGTGCAAGTCGCACAGGGCGCAATTTGCACTCGGTACGGCCCTGGGTGTTGTACATTCCAAGTTTGGCTTTTGGGATTCCCAGTTTAATTATTCTCTTCCTATTTCTAAATTGTGCTCCCTTGTTCTATGTTTGGTGATGGTCTATGTTCTGATTGTGTAACCGAGCTGAGGTATTCTGTTCATGTAGTTTCTATTTGACAATTCCACTTGTTCTCTTTCCCCAGTAGGAGATGTATTGGTATTCTCTGAGATGTATTGATTTAATATTTGTAGTGTTGCCTTTTGATGGGTAGGGTTTGGTGCTTTGTGAGTCCTGGTAGTTCTGTTATGATATGGCAGGTTTGCTATGTGTTCTAAATGAGCAGAATGTATAATACTTCCTAATGTGCCTGACAGTTGACACCGGAGTATAGTAATGTAGAAATCTGGCAGTCTCTTTATCCTCACTGCCCAGGCAAATGGTATTGAGACACTCATTAGGAGGCATGCTTATTAAACGTTAATGCGCATTCACAAATGTTAATGAGTTGTAAGTGCAGCAACATCCATTTATTTCTAATGACGCAATGGCACTTAACGCATATTAAGATTTGGGTAAACATGCCCCTAAGTCATTGCCAAGGCAAAAAAGAGGCTTGTGAAGTGCTCCTTTGAAAGCCGCCTAACATTTTAGATGGGCACATATACATTATAAAATAAAATAAATTACATTTATGCAAATGAGGTCCAGTGGATATGCAAATGAGGCCCTGCAATGAGTCTCCGCACATGGCCCTGCATCACCCTTGGGCCGCCCCTGTTAGGAGCATTCCTCTCTTCCTGCTCTGCTCCCTCCCCCCTCCTCCCCCCAAGAATGCATGAAGACAGAGTCCCAGAGGCAGATTCACCTTCTTTTTCCTGTCTCCTCTCCCCTTCTCACCTCAGTCAGGTCAGGCCCAGCAGGATAATTTATGAAGCAGGCTCAACAACTTGAGAGTAGGGAGGAACAAGCAGTGTGGTGGCGAGAGGCAATCTGACCAGTCTTTTTTTCCTCTTCTCTCCAAGGTCCTCACTAGACTCCTCTGGCTGCTTCCTGCAGACGCGCCTGAGATGCATTGAGCCAGTCGTCCAGATCAGTCAAGCATGAGCTCACTGAGCACTGTAGCCACTGCTGTTTACTAACACACATTAAATTTGATTTTTGAATAATTGCTGCACCAGTATGTGTTGCTAGGCTGCTGGCGTTGGAACAGGAACTTGAAGAATCATCATTGTCAAGCAACCTTCTTGCAGCACAGGCTTCACTGCACACACCACATTCATACAAGTCGTAAACCCCGTCCCGTTCAACAGGGTCACAGCATGACATGGGGACAGGGCTGCAACAGTCCTAGCTTTGCTCTCCTCCAGGCTAGCTGCCACCTGCATCATTCCTCATTTAGTTGTTCGGGCAGGGGAATCATAGATGGGTTGGAGAGCTAAAATTATCTGGTCATAGAATTCCATGAATAGGAAGGTCTTAAGTGATTTGTGGAAATCCTTGAGGTCATTTCCACAAATCCCTTAAGACCTTCCTATTCATGGAATTCTATGACCAAGCAGCCTAAGAACTCCATTAACCATGCTTGAATGTAAAGATAATCCCAACCACTTTAATCCTTTTGTAAATTGTGTCGCCCCTATTCAATGTAAACACAAATTGTGTATCCCACCACTTTGATTGAAGGAAAAAGTGGTATACAAATCTGGATAAATGCCATAATGGGTCAAACCAAGGTCCATCAAGCCCAGTATCCTGTTTTCAACAGTGGCCAATCCAGGTCACAAGTACCTGGCAGGATCCCAGACGGGTACACAAGTTCCACAATGCTTGTCCCGAGGTAAGCAATGCATTTTCCAGGTATTCTTTAATAATGTTTTATAGACCTTTCCTCCAGGAACTTGATCAAGTTGTTTTTTTAAACCTAGCTACACTAACGGCTTTTAATACATTCTCCGGTAATGAATTTCAGAGTCTGATGACACGTTGAGTAAAAAAAATATTTTCTCTTAGTCTTAAATGTGTTACATTGTAGCTTCATTGCATGTCCCCTAGTCTTTCTACTTTTTGATGGCATAAACAACTGATCTACGTTTACCCTTTCCAGTCCATTCATTAATTTATAGACTTCTATCATATCTCTCCTCAGCTGTCCTTTTTCCAGGTTGAAGAGCCCTAACCTTTTAAGCCTTTCCTCATAGGAGTATCCTTCCATCCCCTTTACCAGTTTGGTGGTTCTTCTCTACTTTTTCTAATTCTGCTATATCCTTTTTAAGATATGGCGACCAGAATTGCACACAATATTCAATGTGCAGTCGCACCATGGAACAATACAGAGGCATTATAATATCCTTTGTTTTATTCTCCATTCCTTTCCTTATGATTCCTAGCATTCTATTTGCTTTCTTGGCCACCCCTACACAATGGGTGGAGTGTTTCAATGTATTATCCACGATAATGCCTAAATCTTTTTCTTAAATATTTTCCCCTAGCCTGGGGAGATCTTCAGCATAGGTTCCCATTTAGAGGCAGCTCAAGGCAATCTGCTGCCTGAGGCGAAGGATGAGATGGTGCCCCCTCGTCCATAGAGTGGGGGACAGGGCTTTCTCAAAATTCCAATCGGGGACTGAACCAAACCAAAAAGCCAATTAGATTATATGGAGGAAATGCAAGATGTTTGCACACCAAGGAATTAAAAGAGAGCGAGAACCATAGCACAGTTTATAAAACTAAATTATAGCTCATTTTTATTTTGTTGTTATAAACTGTGTTATGGTTCTTGCTTTTTCTTTTTCAACATATAGTTTGCATCCACAGAACCCCCTTCAACAGTGGATGCAGAGCAGAACCAGGACATTCACCCATAGACCTCAATATCTTAAAAAAAAAAATCTGATTCTGATCATCTCACTAACAACAACAATAACAACCATTCTCCAGTACCCGGCATATTGTGAACTAATACAAAACCCTACAACAAAGTCACTGGGTATATATATAGAGCAAATCTACCATACCATACCATACCATACCAGCACCAACTTCCAAAACTCACATAAGGAGCCCATCCAAAAAAAGCATCACTGTAAATACTACAGTGGGCCCTGAAACATCCATACACCTATTTGACAAGCTAAACATGTCAAATTACTACAGTACAGTATAGACCTTTATATATAAACTCCATGTTAACAGAACACCTGACCGCAGTCACACACTCGGAACACAGACCCTCATCAAGTACAGACTAAATGACCACAATTTAAAGTAAAAATAAAAATATGTAGACAAAATTTAAATTGAAACCCCAAGAAGCCAGACTCCACATGTAGTGCAATATCAGATAAATAAGAGATGCAGTTCCCCCATACTGTGTAAAATATAAAGATAGAACAAAGTCCATTCACTAAAATGAAATAAAATTACTTTTTCTACCTTTGTTGTCTGACCATTTCTTTCTCTGATCATGCTGGTCCCGATCTGAGGCTTCTGCTTTCCTGTCTTTTCTTAGCTCTCTTTCTGTGTTCTGTGGTCCATCTGCCATTTCTTATCTCTTCATTTGTTTTCTTCACTTCCTTCCATCAGCCTATTTCCAGTCCTGGTAACCCTCCCCAGTATCAGCCCCCTTTCCAGTACTCCCCTCCCCTTACCTTCCAATGTCAACTGTTTTGCATTCCCAGGACTACCTCTGGTGTCCATTCCCTTCCAGTCTTCCTTCTTCCTCATTGTCCAGCCCCTTTCTAGTCCAAATACCATCGCAGGTATCAGCTCACTTCCACTCCCAGTGCCACCCCACCCCTGTCGGCTCCCTTCCAGTCTCTCTACCCTCTGTCCATCTCCCTTCCAGTGCCATCCCCAAGTGTCAGCTCCCTTCCAGTCCCCCTTCAGTATCATCCCCAGGTGTCTTCTCCCTTCTAGCCCCCTTCTTCCCCCCATGTCAGCTCCCTTCCTGTCCTCTCCTTCTCCTGGCAGACCCTCTCAGCATCCATTCCCTTCTAGTCCCATTCTCCCATCCCCCCCATCAGCCCACTTCCAGCTCTAGCCCCCAGTCTTCTTCCAGTGCCAGCAGCTCTTTCCTCTCCCTATCAGCCCATTTTCTGTCCCAGCCTATTTCCAGTCCTATCCCCCTTATCAGCACATTCCAGTGGTAGCCCCACCCCTCAATCAGCCCATTACCAGTCCTAGCTCATTTCCAGTGCTAGCTCCCTGATCAGCCCATTTCCAGTGCTAGCCCCCATCAGCCCATTACCAGTCCTAACCCCACCAATAAGCCCATTTCCAGTCCTAGAACCCCCAGTCTGCCCATTTCCAGTCCTAACTCCTCCAATCAGCCCATTTCCAGTTCTGGCCCACCTAGTCAGCCTTTTTCCAGTCCTAACCTCCCTGATCAGCCCATTTTCAGTCCTAGCTTCCCTTAAGTGCCCATTTCCAGTTCTAGCCCTCCATCAGCCCATTTCCAGTGCTAGCCCTTCCATCAGCCCACTACCAGTCCTAACCCCTCCCCCGATCAGCCCATTACCAATGCTAGCCCCTCCTGATCAGCTTACTTCCAGTCCTAGCCTCCCTTAAGTGCCCATTTCCAATTCTAGCCCCCCCATCAGCCCACTGCCAATGCTAACCCCCCTGATCAGCCCATTACCATTTCTACCCCCAAATCAGACCATTTCTGCAGCTAACTCCTCCCAGCTCAGCCCTGTTCATTACCAGTCCAAGGCTCCCCCCCTCCCCATGCAGGGGAAGAGCCCTGCACTTCCTGATTGGCGCCCCGGCTCACCTTTGCAGAGTCACGGGAAGGAAAAAGCGCTTCTCTTCTTTCTCGTGGCTCTGTTAAAGTTGAGTCCGCCGGTGCGCTGAGGGTTGGGAGCATTTCCTGTCCTGCG
Source organism: Ichthyophis bannanicus (assembly GCA_033557465.1). Lineage (NCBI taxonomy): Eukaryota > Metazoa > Chordata > Amphibia > Gymnophiona > Ichthyophiidae > Ichthyophis > Ichthyophis bannanicus. The sequence continues at coordinate 141,703,729 of CM066040.1, forward strand.
TGAGACAGGAAATGCTTTGATTACCGTCAACACCAGTGGGGGGGGGGGGGAACGGGGGCCATGGTGCGGTTGATTCTGCTGTGGCAGCAACTTGTTCTGCACTTTTTTTTTTTTTTTTTTTTAATTTTGAAGGCTGAGTGAGGCAGTCTTTTTGGGGACATTTTTTGTCGCCGCCTGAGGCCACCTCCTCACTTGGCCTCATTATAGAACTGCCCCTGGTTCCCATGCTGGGACAAAAGTCATCAATGCCAGGACTCTAACTTGCAGGCACACAACCTAGCTGACCTCACTTCAGTCCCACTGTCTAAGCTCTTCCAACCTATTTTGCTGCTGTCTTGATACTCTACAGAAGTTTTGGGACCTCCAACTTATGTTAGTACCATATTGTCCCTCTTCTGGTAGTCATTCCTGAGCCTTCCAGCCAATGTTAATGCCATTTTAACCCACTCATGATGGGGTCGTCCAGAGAGGAGTGTTGCTGCTTTACTCTTCTGCCCATGCCCTGCCTAAGCCTCTCAGTTTTGGTTTTGTTTTACTTCTCTCAAAATGCCTTGGTGTTCTCCCACTAATTTCGGTGCTGCTTTTACCCTCTTCCATTCCCTTAAGCTGTTTGTTCCACTCTGCGTTATTTTGACCTTTTGATGGTGATTTATAGTCTTCCTGCTATTATTAGCCTTTTGCCCCTCTTCTGGTACCATGGGGTGTTTGTGGCACCCTTGATGATTTGTACTATTGTTGCCTCTTTTTTAGAGATGCCTCCCATCAAATTTCAAGCAGATTTGATTGAAAATGGATGGCAAACTACACTTACATTATAAAAAATTTGCACCATGGACTTGAAAAGGGATAGATGAGACAACTGCATGAATGATTTGGTGTACAAATACTAATCAACATGAGCATTTTTGGTATACACATTACTATGAACCTCTTTGGGAGCAAGTAGAGGTAAAAACTGGTGATATAAAGATACAATATTTCACCCTCACCAGGCTCTGGAGGAAGACCTCAGATCTTTCTTGCAAGAAGTACCAGGGCAAGAAGACCTACTATCAATGTAAGCACCAGCACTTCCCAAGCCCTCAAAGCTCTCAGCCAAGGTACATGCTCCTTTTTCGCAGCATCAAGAGAAGTCTCAGAAGGCTCAGCCTGCCCTGCAGCTCATCCTGGGGGCGGGGTTATGACTGGTTCCTCTGGAGCATAGCCAATCTACCAGTGACTGCAGGGAAAAACCCTGAGGGGGGAGGGGAGGGGCGGTCATCCTTTTTGCTCATAGCTGGCCTCTCATTACCTCAGACGCATGAGTGCTGCAGATAGTCCAAAGCAGCTACATGCTGCACTTTGCTGAACTGCTGCCCCCTTCTCCCCTGAGGGGGCATCCTCTTGACACCCTGCATCCTCAACCTGCTGCAAGGGGGGGGGGGTCTCCACCCCTCTGGCCTACCTTGCCATAGAGCCTATGCCTCCAGCTCACATTGGGCAGGGGTTCTACTCCAGGTACTTCCTGGTCCCCAAGAAGATGGGGGAGGGGGTTTTGGCACATCCTGGATTTCGGAAACTGTAACACCTTCCTGGTGCGAGAAAATTCAAGATGGTCTCACAGGCGAGACTGCTCTCTTACCTACAGAAAAGAGTGGCTATGCTTCCTAGATCTCAAAGATGTGTACACACACATACCAATCCATCCTGCCCATAGGAAATATCTCCGAGTACTTCCCTTCGGCCTGGCTTCGACCCCATGTCTTTATGAAGTGCCACACAGCGGTGGCCATTTATCTCCAGACCCCACTTAACTATCGGCCCATTTCCCTCTTACCTTTCCTTTCAAAAGTCACCAAGCATCTTTTAGCCCACCAATTGCAGGATTCCTTCTTTCTTCCCATGCCCTTCACTTTTCTCAGACTGGTTTTCGCCCTTCCTTGTCTACTGAGCACTCTTTGCTGGCTATTACTGACTATTTACACTCTGCTCTCGATGCTCATCACCAGGTTCTTGTCTCTCTGGATCTTGCTGCAGCTTTCAACTTGGTGGATCATTCTGTTCTTTGTTCTCAGCTTTCATCTTTAGTGTAATGGGTTCTGTGCTTGCCTGGTTTCGTTTTTATCTTTCTTGCTGTTCATATAGATTCTCTTGGTCTTCTCAGATTTCTGATAGTCTTTTCACTGTGGTGTCCTGTAGAGCTCTGTTCTCTGTCCTATCCCGTTTTATATTTTCTTTGCCCCCCTTGCATTTCTTATCGCATACCTGGATATTGTTTCCTTCATTTATGCCAACAATATACAGTTGCTTTTTCACTTTTCCCCTCAGTTGTCTCTCAGATCTCTGGTAAGCTGGACACGATTGTCGACTGGCTGTCCAGTCATGGTCTGGTGCTTAATACCTCTGTCTACCCCTCTTTTGTTTGCCCTCCCGAGTCCTCTTACAGTCCCTGCTCCACCGTCGATACATGGGGTTCCACTTTCCTTTCAACCATCCCTTAAGATTCTGGGTGTTCATGTTGATTCTCGCTTGTGTTTTGTCTCCTATATTTCTTCGGTGTTTTAGCATTGTTTTTTATATTCTTTGCCAGCTTCGGTTCATGTCACGTCTTTGCTCCGCTCACCATCTTTCATTGGTTCTGTCCCACCTTGACTATGCCAACTCTCTTTTTTCTGGTCTGCCCTTTTCCCGGGTTCGTAGGTTGCAATTGGTTCAAAACACCGCTCTTCATTTGCTTTACAATTCTCGTCAGTTTAATCATATCTCTCCCCTCTTTCTTACTGACCGTTGGTTACCCATTTCTTTTCATATTCAGTTTAAGGTCCTCGTTCTCACCCATTATGCCCTTTTTACTGGCACTCCTACATTTCTGTCTCTTCTTCTTTCTGTATATACCCCCTCCAATGTTCTCCACTCTGTTTCTCAAGATCTGCTAACTGTTCCCAGACCCCATTTGGTTCGCACTTCCTTAGCCCACTCCTCAGCTTTCCATATCGTGCACCCTTCCTTATGGAACTCTTTGCCTGCTTCTCTTCTCTCCCAGCTATCCTTTTCATCTTTTAAGTCCCAGTTGAAGTCTCATGTATTTTCCCTGCAAGTACTTCTTTTTGACATTGTTTTTTCTCCATTCCATTCTGCAGCTAACTCTGTTTGCTGTCTTTGTCTTCCCCCTTTGCTTGCCCTTCATGCCCTTATTATTTCAATTGCCTTGATTTTCTAACTTAGGCAATCCCTCTCCTTCTTCCCTTTGTGCCCTTGTCTCTCCCTTCCCTTTCTTTCCCTTTGTCTTGTCTTGTTTGTCTCTCTTCCAATTTTAACTTTGCATGCAGCCTAGTTGCATCTGCTGTAGGTGGGTTATCAAATACAATACAATAAAAAATAATAAATAATCTTCATTTTGACTGGCTCATAAAGAGCTCCATTCTGGATGGGGTCCAGCAGTCAACTTGGCTGACCATCCAGGTGCTCGAACTGTTGGGGTTTGTGATCAACTACCTCAAATCTCACCTCCAACCCTCCCAACAACTGGAGTTCATAAGAGCCCTCCTCGACATGGCTCAGGCTTTCCTCCCAATGGATCGCCTGCAGAGACTGACTACTTTGGTCCGTGAGACCCAGCAGAGGCGTCAGACAATGCCTTACTGCTGAAGGTGCTCAGTTATATAGCCTTGAGAGTGCATGTTCGCTGCACATGTATGCTGAAGATGCTGAATCAGTTAGGTCCTTCCAGGGAACTAACTTTACTGTTCCTTTTGATTCTCTAGTTCTGCTTTGTCCCTGTTTGGCTTTTTGGCCTCCTCAGTTTTCAGTAGCCTGTAGCTTGGTATTCCCAAGTGTGCGGACTTCATTTCTGCTTGTCCATTGAGAGAGTGCAATTACTCAACTGTAGCACGTGTTCTCCATGGACAGCAGGAATAAATCCCCACAACCGTCCCACCTCCCCAAGGAGTTGTCTTCTGCTACAACTTTGTTATCATACTAGAGAAGATTGTGCCATGGCAGGCGGGAAAGCAGGAGTGGTGGAGCCTCCCAAAAGCTTCCAGTGGAAGCTGAGGAGCATTCCTGCATGGGGCTCTATTAGTGACATCACCCATATATATGAGGACTTATTCCTGCTGTTCATGGAGAATCCTCACTACAGGTGAATAATTACACTTTCTCTGTGCTGGCGTGGACACAGAAATGCAGGAAGAAATCTAATGTGAGCATAATGTGCAAATGCCTGTACTGTGCTGACATCTGTGCACCACATTTTTAAATTGGTATTGAAGCAATTAGCTGTGCAATGCAGAGGCATAAAAGTGTGTGGAAGACCAGAATGCTGAGCTCACCATTGACATTTTAATGTGAGGACTGAAGTGGTATTAAGGGTTAGCTCACAGGTCTGCAATCAATACTGGTGAAGATTTTATGCTTGTCTGTTCAGCATACAACACCTGCAACTTTTTTCTGGCTTTTCTGAAAAGAGAACTGAATGAAAGGCAGGGGAAGTATGATGGAACAATGTTATGTGCAGGTATTGGAATGCTATCTGATGCATAAACAGTAATATTATTCTGCGCAGAATGTCTTCTCAGCGTAATAATGCTTTTTAGGCAGCAGAGAGCAATGCAGCATATGTGCAAAAGTGCTGAGTTGTTGTTTTTGTGTGCAAGGTATAGGTGCTGCTAATGCAGACCCTGTGCGCATGTGCCTGGCTTGTTCAGCATAAATTTTCTGCACACTGCTCATTTGCACATTGTTTGCTTACAGCATTGCTGAGCAAACTGTCTGTGCTAATCTTCCATTGCAAAACCTCAAAGTAGAACTTTAACGCTGGGCTCTGCATCAAGCCCTTTGTGTTAAACCATTTAGGGCCCTCATAGTATGATATTGGGCTGTTTCTTCTATTATAGTTATAGTAGATCATTTCTGTGTCAAAGCCCGTTTAATTTAGGTTTAGGATATAAATTTGCACAGAATCTGTAACAGCAAGTGTATGGTTTATACCTGTATATGAACACTTATTTAAAATAGCTTTGTGAGTTTAAATTTTATGAAAAGCCAGAAAATGAAAGCAACTTGCAACTGATCTAGATTCCTCTTACCCACACTGATAAAGAAAAGATTACTGTGAAATCTACAAAGAAGTTTCACAAAAAACAGTATGAGAACAAAATAGGCTGAGTTTCACCTACAAATAGATTTTAAACGTCCACGTGCTTCTCTCTCTGCAAAAGACCTGTTTGTTGTGACTTCTTAAGGCTTTTGTGACCTCAGGATTTCCTATTTTTAGAGTCCATGATAGGAAAATGTGGTTGCGGTCTGTACATGTTCAGACAAGCTTATAAAGCTTGAAGGAGGATAATTGCTGTTTCTATATAAAACTAGAATATTTTACGAAGACTTCAGGTGGCTCTGCAGTATTACATTTGTACAAGACTGGACAAGAAAAGAGAGTGTACAATGGACATAAATGTACATACTTTGTTAATTAAGATGTTACAGTATAGGAAAATCACTTGATTAAGATGTTTATGTAAACTAATGACAAATAAGAAAAAATAAATACAAATAAAGTTAAGATTCTTATATCACTCATTTTAAAGTGATTGTACCATATTCAGTGATTTTAATTCCCTCTGGTTTATTTTTTCATTTCTTTTATTTTGGCTATTTATTTCCATTTATTTCCCACCTACCAAATCCATAGTTAGAGTGCTATTCATGAATTCCATCTTTTTTTTTGGTGACTGACATTTTTACATTTTCTGTAATATATTTTCAAATTTATATCACACCTCCCTGATTTTTGGAGACTTTCCCAAGTAGTCTACATATATATGTGCACAATAAAACCTGCAAGGTAGTCAATTACTGGGTCAGACCAAGGACCATCAATCCCCCTATCTTGTTCATAACAGTGCCCAATCCAGGTCACGAGTCCTAGGAATATCCCAAAAGTAGCCAGATTCCATGCTGCTTATCCTCAGGAATAAGCAATAGTCTTCTCCCTGCATGCCTTAACCCTTTGAAGGCCTACTTTAAATTTTTAATCCACATTCTGCAGCCGGGTTAATTTTTGCATATTTCAGGAAAATTGTACCCGTCTTATTCAATATGTTCTAATAGTGATTTTCCTTCTGCTATGGTCATGTATTATATACCATTCGATAGGAATATTTAGTCAGAATTTTGGATCCCAAGAGTTTTGGGCTCGGCCTGGAAAGGGTTAATAATAGTTTATGGACTTTTCCTCCAGGAATTTGTCCAAACCTTTTTTAAACCCAGCTACACTACCTGCTTTTACCACATTCTCCTGCAGCAAATTCCAAAACTCAATTATGCATTGACAGAAAAAAATATTTTACTTTATAACTTCATACTACAGTACCTAATCGTTGTAGTTTTTGAAATCGTGGTTACCCTTTCTACTGCACTCAGGATTTTATTGACTTTTATCATCTCCCCTCACCTGCCTCCTCTTCGAACTGAAGAGCCCTAACCTCATAGAGCCATTCCTTCCCTTTTTAGCATTTTGGTAACCCTTCTCTATACCTTTTCTAATTCTGCACACAATACTCAAGGAGCCGTCGCACCATGGAGCAATACCAGAGACATTATAATATTGGTTTTATTCTCCATTCCATTCCTTTCCTTGATTGCTAGCATTCTATTTGCTTTCTTGGCTGCCGCTGAATACTGAGCAGAGGGTTTCAACATATCCACAGTGATGCCTGAATCCTTTTCCTGGGTGGTAACTCCTAATGTGGAACCTTGCCTTAAGTAGCTATAGTTTTGGATTGTTCTTACCTAGATGAACCATCTTGCACTTGTCCAAATGAAATTTCATCTCCCATATAGATTCCCAGTCTCTTCATTTTCTCAAGATCATCTTGCAATTTCTCACAATCCTTTCGTGATTTAACAATTTTGAATAACTGTGTCAGTTGCAAATCTGATCACCTCATTTGTTCTCATTTCCAGGTCCCTTGAGCACTCTACTATTCATCTTTCTCTACTGAGAAAATTAACCTTTCAGCCCTACTCTCTCTTTCTATCTTTTAATCAGTTCTCAATCCACAAGAGGACGTTGCTTCCCATACCATGACTTTTTAATTTCCTCAGAATTCTCTCATGAGGGACCTTGTCAAATGCTTGCTGAAAATCTGGATACACTATATCAACTAGCCTTCTTTTATCTACATATTTATTCACACCTTCAAAGATATGTAGTAGATTGGTAAAGCAAAACTAGATCTGGCTAAATCCATGTTGGTTTTGTCTCATTAAACCATGGCTGGCTATATATTCAGTGATTTTGTTCTTTACAATGGTTTCTACCAGTTTGGCCAGCATTGATGTTGGGTTCATGGGTCTTTAGTTTCCCTGATTACCCCTGGAACTCTTTTTAAAAATTTGCATTATGTTGGCCACCCTCAAATCTTTTGATGTTGAGGATCTCCAGCAGAGGTAAAGATGATATGGTTTATTGCTTATTAAAACTTGCTATACTGTCCTTTGTATCATAAAAACAATTCAAGAAGAAAGAAAGGAACACCCATAAAATCATAGCAAAGAAGAAAGATACAATAGAATGACTAACTAAGAGAGGGAGGGTAGGAGAGGGTCATGAACGAGAAGGAAGGAGTATGCTGACTTTCTCTGGTCCAGAAAGAAGATATCTGAACACAGGTCATCAGAACCCGCAGAACCAGTACTCCAACTCCACCATCCCTTGAACTGAAGAACCAGTATGTAGCCCTGGAAGTGGAGGAGGTGAGAACATCTAGGAACAGGAGGAACTAGAACTCAACAACCCCAAATTTGCTGAATCAGTGATCACAAAGAAGTGAATGGTAGTGGTAGTTGGTGACTCCCTGTTGAGGGGTACAGAGGTAATCATCTGTCAACCAGATACATCTGAGATAGGTGTGCTGTTTGCTAGCTGCCAAAATGTGAAACATTAAGAAGAGTTGCAGAGACTCATCAACCCTACTGACTATTATCTGATGCTGCTATCCATGTTAGCACATATGATACTGCTGTGTATTCCTCTGAGCATAGCAAGAGTGACTTGATGGATCTGGGAGAGATGGTGAAGCAGACAGGTGCACAGGTGGTGATCTCTTGAATCCTCCCGGTTGGGAGTGAAGGCTGAGGTAGTGAAACTCACATCCTGGTGATGAATGCATAGCTGTGTGGATGGTGTAATCAAGAGTTTCTTTTTGGTTTCCTGGATCATGGGATGATTTTTCAAAGGCTGCTGAACAGAGATGGCATCCACCTATTCAAAAAGTGTCAAAATGTTTCTGCATCAGTCCAGCTAACCTACTGAAGAGGGCTTTAAATAGGTAAGAGGATAGGTGACCAAAGCCCCCAGTTAAGTAAAGCATTAAATACCTCTGGGGGTAAAAGGGGTGACATCTGGAAGGTGGTGTGTACTAATGCCTGTAGTTTGAGAAATAATATTCTGTATCTACAGGCTATAATGGAAGAGGCTCACTTGGATTTACTGGAGGTTACAGAGATATGGTTTATGGGAACATCCATTTACATTGGTGTGATATACAGACCTCCTTCACAGACAGAAGAAGTAGACAGAGATTTAATTGAAGACTTTTATAGTATTGCTATGAAAGGAGAAGTGCTACTGATAGGTGATTGCAATATGTTGGATGTTGATTGGGACATCCCTACTGCTATGGCTTCAGTAATTAAGGAGATTAGGCATTCTTCTCAGGGAGAACTGTTCTAGCTACTGGTAATGGAATCCACGAGGGAGGGGGCCATACTGGACCTGTTGCTTACAAATGGGGAGAGTGTTTCTGATGTTATAGTGGGTGATCATCTCGCTTCCATTTATCACCAAATGGTGTGGTTCAGTATTAGAACAAAGGCAAAGATGGCTCATTCAAAAGTGAGAGTCTTAAAGTTCAGGAAGACTAACTCTGTCAAGATAGAGAAATACCTCGAAGAGTCACTAGCTGGATGTGAACATCTGGGGGATGTAGAAAAGCTATAGGTAAAAATGAAAAGGGTTATTGTAAGGGTAACAAACCTTTTTGTTAAAGTAAATGTAAAAGGAAAGGGAGGCCACTATGGTTCTCAAAATAAGTAATGGATAAGGAAAAAGAGGGTGAATTTCATAACATTTAAGAGATCAGAAAGAGGGAGACAAGCAACAATATTTGGTAACACTAAGAGAAAGTGGGAAAGTCAGGAAAGGAAAGATGCAAATGAAAGAAAAAAATAGCCAATGTACTAAAATGAAGGAACAAGACATTTTAGATATGTTAGTGAGAGGAAGAAGTGCCAAAGTAGTATTGTCGGATTCAAGGGTGAAGGGAAGGAATATGTAGAGGCTGAGGAGGATAAAGAAGAATTGCTTATTTCTTTGTTGCTGGCACCACCTGTATGCATGATGACATCATTCTATATGGACCAATTACAACAACTGATCTAAATAACCAGAAACTAATTGACTGCTTTAATGATGTCTCCAGATGGCTACAAGAAAATAATCTTACCATAAACCTTAAAAAAACAGAAGCGTTGTTTGTGACAAAGGACCAATCATTCGCTCCCCCCCCCACCTCAATCGTCTCACTTTTCCTTCCCCCTCCCATGCTCACCTACAATCCACACGTTCTGCTTTCTTCTTCATTGGCCCTGCCCTCTGGAATTCTCTACCCTCTTCCCTCCGTTTAGAACCTCACCACCCTACCTTCAAAAAGCATCTGAAAACTCACCTCTTCTCCCTTGCTTATGATGTGCCCTCCCCTTTTGTGTGACCTCCACTTCCCTTGCCCCAACCTTCCTTCTGTTTCCCTTTCCTATCCCTTTCTGTCTCCCCTGTCTATATTCCTGTTTTTATAATGAAATTATGATTGTTCTCTTTCTTTTCTTTTCTATTCTTTCCTGCCTCTCTTGTCTATACTATGATTTTATAAAGATATTGTAATTTCCTTTTCCTTTTCTTTTCCATGGCTCTGGCCATTTTAATAACGGTTTTTTTAAATTGTACATCGCTCTGATTTCTGGAGAAGGGCGATTTTATCAAATCACAATAAACATAAACATAAACATCCCTCAACCTAGGCACAGCTAAAATAGCAGTACAACCGCACGTAAAATATCTGGGAATCATCCTTGACAAGACACTATCATTTAAACAACAGGTTGCAAAAACCACAAGAGCTGTCTACTTCAAAGCAAAGATGGTTCAGAGACTCAGAACGCTCATCGACCCACAAGACTTCCATACAGTTATGCAGGCAATGACACTACCTCACTTAGACTACTGCAATACAATATACCAAGGACTCACCACTGCCGCCATCAATCCACTACGGACTGCCCTTAACACCACATCATGGATCATACAAAAGACAAAGAAACACGAGCACCTAACCCCTGTCCTAAGAGATATGCACATCCTTCCACTAGAAGCACACATAAAATAGAAAGCACTGACCCTCATACATAAAGCAATCCACCAACAGTCATCATCTCACCTGCAAACCCTGCTATCCCGGATGAACTTTGGAAGACCTACTCGGCAGACCTCAAACAATACTCTTGTTGTTTCTCATGACAGAACAAAATTTAATACTCAAACCTGTAACCATGCATTTGACCTTTATGCACCCTCACTATGGCATGCCCTCCCAAACCTAATCTGCAACAACAAGGATCTCTCTGCATTTAGAAAGCAGATAAAAACTTTCCTCTTCAGGGAGCATCTTGGGACATCACAGAACAAAACTACTCAAAACAGGCTGAGATAATGGAGAGAACCTGAAATGTAAATAGTACTGAACTGCAAATTTGACTGAAGAGAAGGACAGTAATGTCAAAGAATGTAAATAATATAATATCATTGTAAATATGCTATACCCCCCCCCCTCGGGTGATGGTATCCCCCCCCCTCACTTGTATCTGTTCAATGTACTCTCCCCGTGTTTGTTGTATATCCCCAACTAATGCTGCTATATGCCCCGATGCTAACCGCTTAGCATTAGTGTATTTTGTGGATGGTGACAGTTGCTAACCGGGTAGTGGCGATATTGCACTGCTACCTGGTTAGCGACCTGCAGGTAAAGCTAGGCGCAGCAAAAGCTGGTCTAACTTTACCCGTTGGAACTAACTGGATAGCGGTGCAATATCGCTGCTACCCGGTTAGTTCCTATAGCTGCAGAGGCTGTGCGGTGACCCCGGATATTCAATGCTGGGGCTGCATATGACCCCAGCTCTGAATATCCGGGATTAAAGGTTGGCGGTGATGGGGTCCTATGTATTCAGTTTGGCATTTGGGGATGGATTGAGGGCAATATGAGGGCCTGGTTGGCAGTGCGACACCTGTGATCTCTCCTCTTTTCCCTTTCCTCTCATTAATTGTAGTTCCTTTTCTTGTTCTTTATGTAACATTTTGATTGTAAACCGCTTTGCTCTTTGCTATATATTAAATACCAATAAACCATACAGTATATGACAGTGGGTGAAGTACTTATGTCCATGAAAGTAGAGCGGGACCTGGGGGTGATTTGTTTCTGATGATGTTAAGATGGCCAAATAGGTAGGAAAGATGACAGTGAAAGCCAGAAGGGATGCTACAGGAAGATGTAGACCATCGTTACAGTATAGCCAAGTCAAGGTAATTCTATTAACTCTTCATATGAAGTAATTTCTTTATCTCAGTCTAAAAGCCAAGAAGGAACAGTCCCTAGCTTGAGTCAGACCTTGCATTTCATCTCGGCCAGAAAGGCATACAATTGTAACATTGATGCGAAAGTGAATATGTGGGTTTGACTGTCAGGAAGATTGTGGTAGAAGGCAAGTTCTTTAAAGGTCATTGAAAATACTGTATTCATATCTGGCTCTTTGTATTTCATATACATGCCATGCTTTGACACCTGAGACCCATAAGAATCTCCCTATAAATTCCCTGAAAATAGTAATAATAAAAAAGAGTGATTCAAGGTAATTCCACCCTTAAATTTCACATTCAAGCATGCTCATATGCTGTAATTTTAACAGGAGCGCGGCTCTTACGTGCTGAATACTTGCATGTAGTGTTTTTAAATGTGTCAAGATTACTAGCAAGTAATTTTCATGCATGTTCGTTTTATACCAAATTGGTCCCAACGTTTCTGATTTAGAGAGGAAATGGCACCCTAGTTGAACACAGTATTTGTTAGCACCCAAAAGTAATCATTTGTAACATCGCTGTGCTTCAAGAAGCCACTAAGAATAGGCAGCTCTTGCTTTGAATCTGTTTATAGCAGGGATGCAAATGCAATGTGTGCCGTTGAGTCAATGCTGACTCCTGGTGACTCAGCCCCTGATGTTTCTTGGCAAGGTGTGACTGGAAGTAGATTGCTTGACCTTCTCTGTGGACAAGTAGGAGGTATGTCCTTATGCATAGGTGATGTTCCCAATGGAATCCTGCATGGGGACGTTCCCCAGCTTTATTTGGAAGCATTTGGGAGGCGTCACCACGCCTGTACATCTCCTTTCCCGCTTGCTGTCATGGTGCCGTCTTCATAATTCTTTTGTTTTCCGTGGAGCCCCAAGAATGTGTTCCAGTAAAGCCCTCTGTTGGTAATCGTTCTCCCCCCCTTCAGGGGTGCTTAATTGTATTGAATTTTTTAGCCTGCTGTTGCAGTTCTTTTTTTCAATTGCTATTTTTTTTCTTTTTGTATTTTTCAATACTAATCCAATGGCACTGGTAATGCCCTGATCAGGATATCAATCATCGAACCATTTGATTTTGCCATGGCTATTTTTCCAAACATGTCCCAAAAAACGAACAGCAGAATGCCTGCACCATTTCCATCATGGACAAGCATTATTGGTCTCTCCAGTGCCTAGGACCCCCATCATTAATCCTTTTCTTGTAATTTGTGCTTGCAGATGACAAGAAGAAAACAGCAGAAACCTCTATCTGGCACTCCACTGCCTGATCTATCGTCTTCAGCATCAATGTCATCAACCTTCATGCTTTCGAAGATGATTCAGGACATCAGAGGTGCTGAGCACCCATATTGCTTCTGACCATTGGTCATTGGTCAGCCTCTCAGCAAGAAGGGAACAGACATCACCCCCATTGATGTCGCGGGATGCTCAGAATGAGCACTGGGAAAAGGCTCGAGTGCATTGGCATTAGAGCCCTTCGCAACCCGGGGTTGAGAATGATGGTAGCCTGCGTGAGCACCCCTCAAAGATGCTATGCAGGGAGGACTGCTCAACCTGCAAGGGTTCAGAAGGACACAAACAGCCTCCCGATAGCTGAGTCCATGCCGCTGATATCCCCACACAGGTGCCGGTTACATGGTCAAAATTACTCAAGCCTCTGAGCCTTCGGAATCAGCAGCCATGGAGAAACGGCTCATGAAGGCACTTGAGGATTGCATGGCATCCCTGTTTGTGATGCAGTGCACCAAGGCCTTAGCATCAGCATTGACCATAGTACAACCGATTCTGGAGACGCATGCCCTGCTCCGTCTGAGGCATCGACATTGAGGCATTGAAGGGATCAGATGCCAGTTGCGGCTCAGCCAATTTCTTTTTCAGCATCTCGGGATCTAATGCACCCTTGAAACGCAGATGGGCTTCGAGCGTTGGCATTCTTGGAGAAGTTCCCATTCCCCTCAATGCGGAAGGGACCTCCAGGCACAGGATCAGAGGTATTTCTATTTCCTCCGAGTCTGACTCCAATGGTTGGGTAACTGATGTGGAATCAGAGGACTTCTTGGACTGCAGATTCCCAGAGCTCCTGTCAGATCCTTCCCTGGCTTATGAGCAATATGTATACTTCAGAGGAAATAACAAAAAAACTCAGTAAAGAAAACCAATAATACAAAAATATTTTTTTGTCGGAATGGCCAGCACAGTAGAAAGGAAGAATACCTACTACCACCGTGGCCCGTCCTTTTTAATCATTTTTGAAATTCAATTTAAAACAACTCTTATTCAAAAGATGGCTGATACTTAGCTTTGTGAAGGAAAAACAGGCTGTAAAAACGCTATAGTCAACAGTAGGTCAAAGGTACGACGTGCCACGTTTCGGGGGTATGCACATAAACCCCCTGCTTCAGGTCAGACCACTGTATAGAGAACGTTAGCCCTAGAAACACAGCTAAGTGAAATGGTTTTTATAACCCAGGCTCTTGAGTTAACACCATGTAATTGAATTTCAAAAATGATTAAAAAGGACGGGCCACGGTGGTAGTAGGTATTCTTCCTTTCTACTGTGCTGGCCATTCCGACAAAAAAATATTTTTGTATTATTGGTTTTCTTTACTGAGTTTTTTTGTTATTTGCTATTTATTGAAGCTCAGTTAGAAGGTTTTTTGGTGTTACTTCAGAGGAAAGGCAGGATAGGAGCGATATGATAGAGATATTTAAATATCTCCATGGCATAAATGCATAGGAGGGTCTCTTTTAATTGAAGGCAAGCTCTGCATAAAGGGGACATAGGATGAGGATGAAAGGGAATAGACTCAGGAGTAATATGTGAAAATATTTCTTTACGGAAAGAGTGGTAGATGTGTGGGATAGTCTCCCAGTGGAGGTAATGGACACGAGGACAATATCTGAATTCATAAAACCATGGGACAAACACGGAGAATCTCTAAAGGTAGAAAGAGGACTATTGTAGTTGATATGGAAGGGCAGACTAGATAGGCCATGAGGTCTTTTTTTGCCATCATGTTTCTATGTTTCAAGAACACGCATAAGTTATAATATTTAATAACTTACAAATATAAATTTCCCTTTTGCCTATAGTCTGCCCAATTTCTTCTCCTGTTCACGAGCCATTGGTGTTTATGTTTATGTTTATTAAAACTTTATATACCGCCCAATACGATTAGCATCTGGGCGGTTCACAATACATAAAATTGTTAAGAAAGAGAGCTGCGAAAGAGAGTCAGAAAAGGAACGCCATAAAATCAAAGAAAAAGGGATAGAATCAGAGAACAGTCAGGGGACAAAAAGTGGCTAACAGGAGGGAAGAAAGGGAACACGTCGACAACAAAGAAGGGTGAAGGTGAGACGGGGATAAGGATCTAGCGTACTAACACTAGGGAGGGGAGGAGGATGAGGCAGGAAAGGGGAGATTAAATGCAGAACAGAAAAGATGGGATGAAGAAGTTGTCGGGGGAAGTACCAACATACTATCTGCCCTCCCCACTTCACCTCTTTGGGCTGCCTTTGCACAGAACTATCCTTATTCAGTTGGGGGTCTACCATACTATTAGAATTTTTTGCCTCCCCCACTGCGATATTTCCACAGGGTAGGCCCATCATCACTCAAATTATTTTTGGAAAAAAGACATCATCATACATATTACACCAATGCAAGCAACTATTGCTCTCCATAGAGACTTCTGCTTGCACCATCACCCACTGCCATTCCCTGTCCCTCAGCATGTTCCATTCTGTGAATTGGATTGATTTATGCACCAGTATAGCAACTCCTGCTCCTGCTTAGGGAAGTAGAGGAGTGTTAACCCCTCCCCACCCATTCTCTTTTTAGTTTCTTATGCTCTGCATCATTGAGGTGTGTGTTCTCTCTTTTCAAATCCAGGCTGAAAACTCACCTCTTCGCTGCTGCTTTCAGATCTTGACTCACCTGATCTCCTTTGTGTTTCCTTACCATTCCCCCTAGCTGTATACCATGTCTACAGCTACTGTGCTGTCCGTCTTGACTAGGTTATAAGCTCTGATGAGCAGGGACCGTCTTTTACATGTGTCTGTGCAATGCTGCATACGTCCTGTAGCATTATACAAATGTTCAGTTGTAGTAGCGGTAGTCCTGGGTAATCGCTATGTCCACCTATGCTTCCTAAGAGCCATGAGTACCTTCTTTTGCTTAATAGGGGAACCAAGCCCCTCCTCCACATTCCAAGTCACGATTCTGTCAGCACACATTTACCAACTCCCCACTTCCATGACTCCTGCCTTACTCCCATAGCCAACCATTCCAGAAACAACTCTACCTGTCCTATGACCCCTAGCCTCCCCCCACCATTATCCTCCTCTCTTGCTTTTCTTCCCCTCCTTCATCCCCTCCCCAGTCTCTCTTCTGTTCTCGCCTTTCTGCCCTAACACATACCAGTTCTCAGTTCCTCTCTCTCGCACATCACTCTTGCAGCCACACAAACACTCCCTTACCAGTGCATTAACCTCCCCCCATCCTTATTACCTAATACAGTGTCTGTCTATTCTACACTTTATGTACACCCAAGCCATACAGAATACTCTCCAGATCCTCAGGCCAACCCAAGGGTATCTGACACCCTAGGTCAGGGTTCTCCAAATCCAGTCCTGGAGGGCCGCAAACCAGTCAGGTTTTCAGGCTATCCCTAATGAATATGCATGAGAGAACATCAAATACAATGGGGAGGGGGCAGCACATGCAAATATATCTCATGCATATTCATTAGGGATATCCTGAAAACATGGCAGGATTTTGGCCCGCTAGGACTAGTTTGGAGACCCCTGCCCTAAATAAACCATCAGCTATGCACCCTTGTACTGCTTGTAGTCCAGAATCTCCCTTTCCCATCTCCCTCTGGTCTCTAGCATCTCTCTCTTTCCCTTCCTTCCCAAGGTTTCTAGTATCTCTCCACTCTCCTCCCCAAGGTGTCCAGCATCTCCTTCCCTTCCACCCCCAAGGTGTCCAGCCAAAGAAGGAGAGGCAGAACAAGAAAAAGAGGACAGTGCCCTGTAGTGGATATGTGTTTACTTCCAATGATAATCGGGCAGGTTTTCAGGATCTCTCTCAAGAATATGCATTTGAGAGACTTGCATGACCATTATATCCACCGTATGCAAATCTTTCATGCATATTCATTACCAATATCCTGTAACCTTGTTGGCAGCCCTTGAGGCCTGGGAGGAAGACTAAGGTACTAAGTGTTTTTTTGCCATTTTGAGTTTATGGGGGAAAATAGTTTCATTCATCTTGTCTAATGTAGGCTAACTTTTAGAATCTTTGCATCTCTCTACAGAAATCCAAAAAAAACCACGCCAGAAAAACACTCACAACCCAGCTACCTGAACTACGCTCTCATCAATGCCTGTTCAGTCCGGAAGAAATGGCCAATCATCTCCGACCTGATATCATACTATAAGTTGGACATCCTATTGATCACCAAGACTTGGCTCAGAGACGCTGACACAGTCATCCTCAACCACCTCACCCCACCTAAATTCTCAGCACACACCTGCCACACAGCCAACCACAGGGGCGGAGGAACCCTTGCACTCACGAGAACTGAACTTCAACTCCATCAGACCAACGCCAATAGTACCACAATGATGGATTTCATCACCCTAGCAAATGAACACACCTCCATCAACCTAATCTATCGACCTCCATCATCACCTCCTGACGACCTCTCAACGATAATTGACCTAGCCTGCAACTCCGGAAACTCACTCATACCAAACTGGCTTATGAGGGATTTCAATCTCTCAGCCCTACCAGAAGAACATGCCAGCTCCCTCCTGAATGCTCTCAGCCAGCTGGGCTACGATCAAGTGATCAACGAGCCCACCCACACAAAGGGTAACAAACTTGACCTGATTTTCGCTCCTCAGTCAGTCACGAGCCAAAACCTCCCACTTGCCATCTCCCTCACACCAGTCCCATGGTCTGACCACAAGCTAATAACGTTCCAGTTACCCTACAAACAGCCTCAAACAAGATGCCAGCCCACCCCTGATGCCGTCCAAAAAACAAAATTCCGACATTTCAACAAGGAGGAGATCCTCAGCAAATCTCTGCCTCTGCTCAACATCGCAGAAACCAACCTAGAAGAAATGATCTCCACTTGGAACAACACTCTCAGCTCTATTGCCAATCAACCATCAAGGGATACAACTCCAAGAAAAAGAATGACTTCCCCTTGGTACTCTCCTGAGCTAAGGACATCACTCTGCCGACTGAGAAAACTTGAGAGGAGATGGCGACGCTCCCACACCACCAGTATCCTGGAGATCTACACCTCCAACCTGAAGAAACACCGCGACAAAGTGGCCGAATTGATGAGACGCTATCACGCAGAACTATTGCAACGATCCATAAACAAACCGAAGGATCTATTCAACTTAGTAAAGTCCCTCACAAAGGAATCTTCCCCCACACAACACAGCACACCAGAACCACCAGAACCACAAGAATACGCAGACTACCTCCAATCAAAGCTAATTCAAACCGTCAAAATGACATTCCCCACCCCTTTGAACAGATCATACTATCTACCTCCACTATCCACCTTCTCCTCACCATCAGCGAAGAGCATCGAAGACACCATCAACTCGATTAACACCACCACAGCTCCCAACGATCCTTGCCGTGCGTTCTGGGTGAAGTCATTGCGTAATGAACTCAGTCCATTCCTTACCAAACTCATCCACCTCTCCTTCATCATAGGAATTTTCCCACAAAGCCTGAAACAAACGTCAATTAGACCGCTCCTAAAAAATGGCAAACTTGACCCCCAGAAAGTCGATTCATATCGGCCAATCTCAAGTATCCCACTAATGGCCAAAATAATAAAAAAAAATCATCCTACACCAAATCCAGAACCACATTGAGACCACTGCGCCCTTAGACCCATGCCAACACGGTTTCAGAGAAGCATACGGTGTTGAGACGCTTCTAACCATCCTTCTCAACACACTAACAACCGGACTAGATAAACCCAGAAGTGGTTATGCTCTAATCTTCCTCGACATCTCCGCAGCCTTTGACTCTGTTGACCATGTGCTGCTCATAGAGCGTCTGGCAGAGAAGGGAATACAGGATGCAGCCTTGAGATGGTGTGAATCTTACCTCTCAGACATGTGGCAGCATGTAAGGACGGGAAGCACGACATCCAAACCATTCCAGCAAAAACAGGGTGTCCCACAAAGATCCTCCCTCTCAGCGCTGTTTTTCAATATATACATGCAGCCCATCTGCGCTATCGCCCGCTCCTTCGGCATCTCATGCCTTATGTATGCAGATGACGTGTTACTCTACATGCCATTTGCCACAGACCAGCCGGACCTCTCTCAACTAACTGCCTGCTTTGACGCTACAACTGACTGGCTCCACTCCCAAAACTTAAGAATAAACCACAAGAAGTCTGAGGCTCTACTCATCACCAGAGACCAATCATTCACTCCACGAAATGCACTAAAAGTAAGAGACGCTGACCTCCAAACCAGGCCCACAATACGCTACCTAGGGGTAACGCTTGATCAACAGCTTGATATGAAAACACATATAACCAACACCGTTAACGCAGTATATTTCAAGATTCGCACAATCTGTCACCTACGCCCCCTACTGGAACCAGATGACTTCAGGACAATCTATCAGGCCTTAGTCATCCCGCACTTCGACTATGCCAATGCCATTCTACATGGTCTACCGAAGAGCACGTTGAATCCACTACAGCTGGCTATGAACGCAGCAGCCAGAATACTGCATGGCGCCGCCAGGTCTGACCACATAACACCAATATTGAAGCACCTCCACTGGCTGCCAGTCCACTCTACACTAACCTTCAAGATCCTCCTCATCACCTTCAAAGCCATCAACAGTCTCACATCCCCTTCCATCACCGACCTCATCCACCCCACTCCGCCAAACAGAACCCGAAGATCAGTCACAGCCAATATCTTATCTATACCCAGCGAAATCACAAAATGCTCACAGACAACAAGAAAGAGGGCCTTCATGTTTTATGCTCCCTCATGCTGGAACGCACTCCCACCTGACATCCGTGCAATCACAGACCTCACCCAGTTCAGGAAAGCACTCAAGCACCACCTCTTCCTACTGCATTACGGTACCACCCAGCAACTACCCTCCCACAGACACCAGTCTGTCACCCTCAGTCACCCCATTCCAACCTCCACACACAACACCAGCACCACACAATAGCACCGCTTTCTCCCAGCAGATGCATACAGATAGCAAGCTAAGACTGTAACCTGCCTTAATCTAGAGTATGTAGATAGTTTCCCCTGTTCAACCCAAGTTCTTCTACCCTGTTTTATGTAAGTCCAGTATGGTTTCTCCTTACTCATGGACAAAGTTACTGTTATCTGTAAACCAAGCTGATTTGAAGACCGCGGTATAGAAAAGACTTTAAATAAATAAATAAAATAAATAAATATAACAGGAGATGGTGGTAGCCTAATTGCCTCAATAGAATATTTGTTGCACAGGTGATTTGCCACTAACAAATCAATTTGTAGTCATTTTTATGGCAGCAGCAAAGTTCTCCCAGGCATATTAAGAGCACACCCAGATAAAACTAATTTTTTTCGGTTTCAAAACCATTTCCTTGCAGAGGTTTAATTGCACAGTGATGCAAATGCTACTCTGTTGGGTGTGTTGCATCCAGCAAGTCTCTGTGTCAGGGGCTTTTGGCACCCTGTGGTATGCAAAGGCGGTTTGAAGCCCTTAGCAGACTAAAATCAGAATTGAAGTCCACAGCACACCCTTCCACACAGTTACATCTTTTCCCACAGCTCGACATTAGTCTCTTATTGGCTTCCACTTTTGATTCAAACTACTTGTGTGCAATTACTTTCATTCTGCAACTCCATGTTTCCTCTCCATTCTTACCTCCCCCTACATCCCTCCTTGTGATCTTTGTTCATTGAACAAGCTGCTGCTGCTATTTCCTATGCCCTTTCTCTGTCATTGCTAACTTCAGGCTCCGTGGTTCTGTCTTGCTGTACCATATACCTGGAATGACCTTCCTAAACTGATGTGTCTTGCTCTGTCTCTGGTTGTGTTCAAGTTCCACTGAGATTACTTTTGATCCAAAGCTCCTGACTCTTCGTGATGCTGACCATTTCACATTAAGTATGCTTTTACTATAATAGTTAATTCGTTGCTAGGGATTATTCATCTTGTCTGTGTCTCAACTAGATTGGAAGCTCTAGGGTCTGAAGCTATGGGGCATATTTATTAAACAGTGCTAATGGTTAATGCAAGCTTTAGCCTATGCTAATGAACTAGCTTGAGGTCACAATAACTGCTATCGCAAGCTCAAACAGACGGCGCATTCCAAATTCTGCACTAACGGTATAGTGCACAGTGGAGTGGGAAGTGAGTGGGTTAGGGGTTGAGAGTGGCCATGGACTGTACATTGCGGTTAGCATGGGGCTTATTAATGTGCGTAAGCAAAAAATCCTTAATATAATAAAAAATAAATTTTTGTATCTTGTATCAAACTTTAAATACTCAAATAAGGGACAAAACCCCAACTAATTAAACAAATTGCACACCATCCACTCTGCACTACTCAGACCCCATACTACCAAACACACTGTCATGCCTGAGTCAGTTTGTTTGGCGTGGCACTGGGGCCCCAGCAGAAATATCCCTGCCCGCTCCAATCCCTTGACAAAGCATGTTGGGAAACCTTGGGCAAGGTCAGGATTGAGGATTTTCTTAGGGCTTTTTGATGGTTTTCACAGATAAGTGATCACTTCATTATTGCTATTTGGAGGTGTTTTTATTATATGGTTTTGTTATTATGTATATAAAATTTACAAAAATACTTTTGGAAGGATGGTTGGGTGGCAATGATGATATAAGTGCTTGCATTAGTTCCCTGTTGTACACTGAGTCATCCTCCCCCTTTAATAGTAATTTCTTTCCACCTCTTATATGTGTGTTTTGGTAGTATGGGGGTCTGAGTAGTGCAGAGTGGGTGGTGTGCAACCTGTTTAATTACTTAGGTTTTTGCCCTTTTTTTGAGTATTTAAAGTTTGATACAATTTTTTTTTAAATTATATAAAGAATTTTTTGATTTTGCTGGAGTCCAGTAATATTTTTGTTTTCCTGCATCTTGTTTTGCCATATGGGTTATTAATGTGTGCCATTTATCAATGTTGCAGTTAGCATGGGTATATTTAATACCACCTCAATGGGTGGCACTGGCATTACGTGCACCTGCTTTAAGTGCAAATGCCAGTGTTGTGCATTGAGATAGGTTTCAGCACAGTAACTGCTCATGCCCCGAGTTGGTGCACAATTGTTGCACTTACTGCGTGTTAGTTTTTACTCCAAATGCCCGTTAAGTGCACCCCTTTAGTAAACCCTTAGTACGCTTTAGAAACATTGCCCCATAGGGGTATGTCTACTAAAGCGCGTTAGCTGTCACCATGGCACTAATGCGGAAAAATCACACAGTGAAAACAGTTAACGCGGGCTAAATGCAATTTTTCACGATAGCTGCGTGTCGCTTTTTAGTAATGCAAGTGGCGGCGGAGAGTGTTCATACCTGTACTACTTGGTTACCTTATGGCAAACACTCTTACCATCCCAGCCCTAGCTAGAAAAAGCTCCCAATTCACCAAGAATTACCCAGGAAGTTGGTCACAGCTTACATCAGCAGCACAGACATAAATAGCTCAACCAGAGCTCTGTGATCCTCTGTCTTGAAGGACATTAAAAGGGACTGTTACTTCTGGAGAGAGATCTGCAACTGTGAGTATATACTTCTGGTAATTTTCTAAAAGGGATTCTTTGTATTAAAGCTAATTAATCTGTGAACCCACCATTTTTTGTTAAATCAGTCAGGGCCTAGTAGCAGCAGTTTAAGTTTAAATTTAAAACACATAGGAGAACTTTCTGGTTACATTTCATACCTAGCAGAGAGCTTGTAGTTTAAATTTAATAGTCACTCAGGGCCTAGTAACAGCAAAGTACTTTTAGTTTAAATTTAAAACACAGAAGAGAGCTTTCTGGTTAAATGTGGAACCCAGCAGAGAGCTTGTAGTTTACATTTAATAGTCACTCAGGGCCTAGCATCAGAAAAGTACTTTTAGTTTTAAAACACAGAAGAGAGCTTTCCGGTTACATTTGGAACCCAGCAGAGAGCTTGTAGTATAAATTTAATAGTAACTCAGGGCCTAGCATCAGCAAAGTACTTTTAGCTTACATTTAAAACACAGAAGAGAGCTTTCTGGTTAAATTTAAAACCCAGCAGAGAGCTTGTAGTTTAAATTTCATAAGAAGTTAGAGCCTAGCAGCAGCTAAGAGCTATAATTTAAATCAAATCAGAATATAGCTTACCTCAGCAGCACAAACAGGGTACTGTATAGCAGCCCTCTTTTAATAAGTGTTATTTCCCTCCATCCCTCCCTCCCCACACCCACCCACCCCTGGGATAATCGTAGCTTTATAGGTACTTAAACATCTTAAAAGACAGGAGGTGCTTTCAGGTGAAGCTCATTACCCAAATCAGTCATACACTAAGGACCTGAGATTAATTAAGCTTCAGGTGAACAAGGTATATTACACGTATTAGGTACAGTTTTATTAGTATACATATCCATAGCAACCCTTAGTAAGTAAAGAACTTAGATCTAAACACAAACTTAAAACTAAGATGCAGACAGCAGTCCAGCAGCGGGATGGGGGCTTTCCAGTTTTTTGCATTGAGTGTCACATGTATGATTTTCTCCCAGTTGGTGAGAGGTCTTACATGTGCACTAGGTGCAAGGAGCTCTTTGCTCTCAGGGAACAAGTCCGTTCTCTAGAGGCTAGAGTAGCAGACTTGGAAAACATAAGACAGACAGAGAGGTACATAGACGAGACCTACAGGGATATAGTCCTGAAGTCCCACCTCCAGTCTGGCAGCATCCCTGTTGCCATGGAGGAGAGAGGTCACGTGACAGGAGAGCATCACCCTGGTGTGGTAGGAAGTGATCCTGTAACTAGGACCTGTCCTCCAGGTGACGTAAAACCCTCTCGCACCGAGGAAGTTTCTCCAGGGCCATGTGCCCATGAGGGAAGGGTTAGGACAGCCGTTATAGTTGGTGATTCGATCATTAGGCATGTAGATAGCTGGGTGCTGGTGGACGTGAGGATCGCCTGGTAACATGCCTGCCTGGTGTGAAGGTAGCGGACCTCACGCACCACCTAGATAAGGTCTTAGATAGTGCTGGGGAGGAGTCTGCTGTCTTGGTACATGTTGGTACCAATGACATAGGAAAATGTGGTAGGGAGGTTCTGGAGGCAAAATTTAGGCTTTTAGGTAGGAAGTTGAAATCCAGAACTTCCAGGGTTGCATTCTCCGAAATGCTTCCTGTTCCACGCGCAGGACCCAAAAGGCAGGCAGAGCTCCGGAGTCTCAATGCGTGGATGAGACAATGGTGCAGAGATGGGGTTTTGGATTTATTAGGAACTGGGGAACATTCTGGGGAAAGGAGGGCCTCTTCCGAAGGGATGGGCTTCACCTTAACCGGGATGGAACCAGGCTGCTGGCATTAACCTTTAAAAAGGAGATAGAGCAGCTTTTAAACTAGATATTAGGGGAAAGCCGACAGTTGCCCAAGAGCGGATGGTTTGGAAGAATGTATCCTTGAAGGATACTACCAAAAGCAGAGAGGTTCCACAAAAGAGTAAAGTAGCCCAAATGCCCTCAAATATGGAGCAGACACAGCTTAAAGATCCCAAATTACCCATGTGTAACAATAGCCAAATTAATATGAATAAATTACAAGCTCTAAAATGCTTGTATGCAAATGCTAGAAGTCTACAAAATAAGATGGGAGAGTTAGAATATATAGCACTAAACGAAAGGTTAGATATGATTGGAATATCAGAGATATGGTGGAAGGAGGACAACCAGTGGGACACTGTGATACCTGGCACAGTGGGACACTGTGGGACACAGTGGGACACTGTGATACCTGGCACAACCAGTGGGACACTGTGATAGCAGGCACAGGATCCTCTTCATCTCCTAATCCCCTCCGGCCCAGCCACTGCTCTCCCGATCGGGGAAGAGCACGCCGGAGCAACAACCGCCTACAGCCTGCTCTGCCCAATCGGGGCTGAGCAGCCTCCTTCAAAAGGGAGCGCCGGCAGGCACAGGATCCTCTTCATCTCCTGTTCCCCTCCGGCCCAGCCACTGCTCTCCCGATTGGGGAAGAGCACGCCGGAGCAACAACCGCCTACAGCCTGCTCTGCCCAATCGGGGCTGAGCAGCCTCCTTCAAAAGGGAGCGCCGGCAGGCACAGGATCCTCTTCATCTCCTGCTCCCCTCCGGCCCAGCCACTGCTCCTCCCGATCGGGGAAGAGCACGCCGTAGCAACAACCGCCTACAGCCTGCTCTGCCCAATCGGGGCTGAGCAGCCTCCTTCAAAAGGGAGCGCCGGCAGGCACAGGATCCTCTTCATCTCCTGCTCCCCTCCAGCCCAGCCACTGCTCTCCCGATCGGGGAAGAGCACGCTGGAGCAACAACCGCCTACAGCCTGCTCTGCCCAATCGGGGCTGAGCAGCCTCCTTCAAAAGGGAGCGCCGGCAGGCACAGGATCCTCTTCATCTCCTGCTCCCCTCCGGCCTAGCCACTGCTCTCCCGATCGGGGAAGAGCATGCCGGAGCAACAACCGCCTACAGCCTGCTCTGCCCAATCAGGGCTGAGCAGCCTCCTTCAAAAGGGAGTGCCGGCAGGCACACCTGCGCCTGGCAGGCCTCGCCAGAGGGCCCTTGGGCATGGCCCTTAGGCGTCGGCCCTCTAGAATAGCCACACAATGTGCTACCCAGCTGACCAGACCACCGGATGCAGCAATCTGCCACACAACGCACTGACGAGCTCCCCAGGCAGTCGCTACTATTTTGGATGCCCCTCAGCTCTCCAGTCAACTACCTTACTCCCAGAGACGCTCTGTAGCCCTTCATCCTGCCTCAGGAGTAAAAAATGCAATCCAGCCTTCCATCTCTTGCCTCTCTATTAGAGCCGCTTTACAGCCATCCCCTCTCTGATGAGCAGAAACGGGACCCAACCATCCATCCAAAAGAGGTAACTCTAGCTATACCCTCCTAACTAGATACCAACCAGCCATTGTATACTCCTGTGTATCTACTAGTGAAGCTATTAGCAACACTGCCACCAAGCTCTGAACCTGTCTTAACTTCTCCCTATATTGCACATCTCATATATATCACTAGATACATTATCGAACCTGTATAACTGTTACCAAAACGCAGTGTATAACTGTTACCAAACCCTGCAATACTGTTTATATTTTGTAACTGTTACATTGTTGAAGTTGTATAACTGTTACCAAATCCTGCAATACTATCCATATTTTGTAACTGTTACCAATCCTGCAATACTGCTCACCCTCTCCTACTCCTTGGTAAAACACCACAAGAGGTAACTCCATCTATACCCTCCTAACTAGATACCCACCAACCATTGTATACCCCTGTGTATCCTTGGTAAAAACACTGAAAATCCACATCTTAAGTAACTGCCTCTCCCAGAATACCTCAAAATGCACCCTATTCTATCATTAATCCTTTTCCTCCTTTCTGCCTGGGCCACCAACTTCTCACAAGCACTCACCCACCACACCAACCATATCCCAATCCTCCGCAACCACTGCAGAAGGCCATCTGGAATTCATCACCATCCTTTTACAAGACCCAAGGCCACTCACTCACATCTCCTACACATCCCTCTACAGAGTCTTAAGAAAACTAAAATGGAGAAACTCAACAACCAACGCTTATTGAAATGCGCCCTAATAAATGCGAGATCGATTCGTTCAAAATGGCCTGCTATCACCGACCTGATAACCCTCAACAACCTTGACATCATAATGATAACTGAATCATGGTTATCCGACTGCGATAATGCCCTGGTCAACCAGATGACACCGCCCGGGTACTCATTATTTGCTTGCCATAGGTCCCACCAGAAGGGTGGCGGCACACTCATCATTGCTAAATCTGAACTCCACTTCTCCCTGAACAGCTCCATCAGCTCTACCTACTTGGACATAGTCTCCATTTCCAATTAACATTGCTCAATCAACCTTCTATACAGAGCACCATCTCCATCACCAGATGATTTATCGTCAATAATCAACCTAGCCTGTAACCCTCATAATACACGCTCTCCAACCTGGCTGATCGGAGTCTTTAATCTGCTCTCCCTACAGGATATGCATTCGTCTGCCTTTCTTGAAGCAATGAATGAGCTGGGCTATATGCAACTCGTTGAGAACCCAACTCATAGCAAGGGTGGCAAACAAGACCTGATCTTCGCCCCCCAGACTACTACCAAATCTACCCAGAACTTGTTGCTCGCCATAACACCTGTACCTTGGTCTGATCATCACCTACTCCTATTCAACATACCCGCCAGTGACCTCTGTAATGTTAGCAACAGAACGTTTATCCTCCCTAGCCTTAGTACATCACGCTTCCGACCCCTCGACAAGGACAGTGCCCTCAAGAAGATTCTACCACTTCTTGCCACTGAATCCCTTGATCCCGATGAACTAGTAACCACCTGTAATAATGCCATCAGAGCTGCTGCTTGCATCCCATCCACTAACAAGAACATATCAAAACGCGAACATACCCCATGGTACTCCCAGGACCTTCGAGCATCGCTCATCCATCTACGCAAACTAGAAAGACAGTGGCGCCATGACCGGACCCCTGAGGCTCTCGGTGCTTACACCACGCACCTACAAAGACACCGAGAAAAAACCTTGGAAAAAAGAAAACAATACCACTCAGAATTATTGAAGCGATCATTAAACAGGCCTCATGATCTATTCAATATTGTAAAATCCATAACAGGCGATCCAACACTGGACCACCCACCCATGCCTCAGCCACAAGAATACTCTAACTACCTTCAGTCGAGGATGATCCAGACCAACACAAGCACCAACATCATACCTACCTCTACTCTGCATGTAACCTCTCAGACAAATCCCCTGCTGAATTTCACTGCGATTTCTAAGGAGGAGATCATCGACACCATAGCTTCCATCAACCTCACCACTGCCCCTAACGATCCCTGCCCCGCAGACTGGATCAAAGAACTACGTCATGACCTCAGCCCAACTATCTGCAGAATCCTGAATCAGTCTTTATCTACAGGATCCTTTCCCCAAAGCTTAAAACACACGTCTATTCGACCCCTACTGAAAAATAATAAACTTGACATATCTAAAGTTGAATCCTATAGGCCTATTTCAAGCATTCCTTTGCTTGCTAAAATCATTGAGAAAGTGGTCCTGCGACAAATTCAACACCACGTGGACACCGAAGCGCCCCTGGACACCTCCCAACATGGTTTTAGAGCAGCCCATGGCATTGACACCATCCTCACAACCCTCTTCAATAATCTAATCACAGGCCTTGATAATATCCATCAAGGTTTTGTCCTTATATTCTTGGACATAGCGGCCGCCTTTGACTCTGTGAACCATGAGACATTCGTACTCCGACTTAAAGAAAAAGGGATACAAGGCTCAGCACTAGCCTGGTGTAAATCTTATCTCTGCAACAGATGGCAACAAGTCAGAACAGGAACCACTAAATCAAAATTTGGCCGTATTTCGTGAATGATAATGTTGCAAATAAAGAAAGTACCTCATTCAACAATTCACCTTCGTATCACTATTCAGTGTCTGTTTGTGTCTTACATAAGCCTCAGAAAATCCCCTATCAGCACTGCAAGACCAAGACTAAATTGAAATGTCTCGGACGCGTGCAGGGTTTTAAACATCAATGGCTTATGACTAATGAAGAACCTAACAACCGACATCTGTTTGTAAAATATATCAAAACAGTGCTCTGAATTAACAGAAGAATCACTTAGCTTTTGTAATGATGCGTCCGGTCATGGTCTTCATTTCCAAAAAAATTTTTTTTAAGAATTTTGTTACTTAATAGTAGCCTTTTTCTTTTATAGTTGAAAGAAAGGCTATGCCCCAACACCTATCTTACAAGGCACCCATGCGTTTCGCCATTTAGGGTTTCTCAAGGGACCCGATCTTCAACAAAATGTCTGAAAAATAAATACAAAATGACATCAAATTTAACTAAATGATACCATCAGGAAAAAATGAAAAACAGGCTATCTGATATCACCATGTATTGTTCATAAATGTTGTGTTCAAACCTAAGAATTGCACAGCTCCTGATCTTGAATCATCTGTCGTTGTGTCGTTCATCTATAAACTCAAAGACGCCGCGCATGCGTCTAGGTGATACAGTGGCCATTTTTAAAGGGAACTGAATGTCCCAGGTGTTACATAAAGAACTCATTACAAACAAGCAGCCCATTCAATGTTTAGATTCAGTCCTTTGGGCTGGACGGTGCCCAAAGTATAAATCCACCATTGCTCGCGGTAAAGTAAAAATTTATCTCGTGGTTTCCCCAATCCACCATGTAAGACTTGCTCGATGATCCAACAACGAAGTTGAACAAACGTGTGGCCATTAACTGAGCAGTGTTCTACCAAAGGCGCTTCCTTTCGAAGGCATCGAAGGCGACTCTCATGTTCCTTCATCCTTATTTTGAAGGAACGAATTGTTTTGCCAATGTATAAAAGGCCACAAGGGCACTCTATTGCATAAACTACATAAGTAGATTCACAAGTAGTAGCTTGTTTCAATACATAAGTGATGCCTCCGTAAGAAAAAGTTGAGCACTCGACAGTGATGGCACATATACCACATTGTCCACATTTCTTGTGGCCCGTCGGAAAAATGTTGGAACTAACTGGTGTCTCGGAACGCAATTTAGTAGGGCTCAAGAGCTCTTTGAGGTTACGGCTGCACTTCCAAATGCAGCGTATAGATTTCCCTTGCAGACCCGGTATTGTGTCTAATAGAGGGTGGTATTTTCTAACAATCTTCTGCACTCGGAAATTTTTTTTGGAAATGAAGACCATGACCGGACGCATCATTACAAAAGCTAAGTGATTCTTCTGTTAATTCAGAGCACTGTTTTGATATATTTTACAAACAGATGTCGGTTGTTAGGTTCTTCATTAGTCATAAGCCATTGATGTTTAAAACCCTGCACGCGTCCGAGACATTTCAATTTAGTCTTGGTCTTGCAGTGCTGATAGGGGATTTTCTGAGGCTTATGTAAGACACAAACAGACACTGAATAGTGATACGAAGGGTAATTGTTGAATGAGGTACTTTATTTAGAACAGGAACCACGACATCAGAGCCTTTCCCCCTGAAACAGGGTGTACCTCAAGGCTCTTCCCTGTCTGCTCTGTTGTTCAACATCTACATGCAACCTATCTGTGCTTTAATCCGCTCCTTCAATGCCCAATGTCTTGCCTATGCTGACGACATACTCATCTACACACCTTTTAGGATTGACCAGCCTGACTTCTCTCCAATATTGAGATGTTTCGAAGCAGTGTCAGATTGGCTTCTAACTCAAAATCTTCGGATCAACAATAGCAAAACAGATGTCCTATTTGTCACAAGGAACCGGAGTTTTACGCCTCCTCCCTCACTTCAGATCAATAATACAGAATTGAAGACGAAATCTACAATCCGCTACCTAGGCATTACCCTTGATCAACGCCTTGATATGTCAGCCCATGTCACAAACACCACAAAAGCAATTTATCACAAGATCCGAACGCTAAGACACCTTCGCCCATTACTCGACTTCTCTGACTACCGATCAATCTTCCAAGCTCTAATCATCCCACATCTCGACTTTGCGAATGTCATTCTTCATGGACTTCCACAGTCAACCTTAAACCCACTCCGACTTGCCATGAATTCAGCTGCAAGGGTTCTAGTCGGAGCATCAAGGTCTGATCATATAACGCCTATCCTGATAAACCTACACTGGTTGCCACTACCTGCCAGAATCACCTACAAAATTCTAATACTAACATTCAAAGCCCTCAAGAACCAGCCCCCCATGCCCATCAACACACTTCTCCATCGCACCCCAGTCAACAGAACCAGGAGAACTACACAGATGAACACAATTGAAGTCCCCAAGTTTTTAACAAAATGTACAAAGTCAACAGCCAACAGAGCATTTTCCATTTTTGCTCCGATTGCCTGGAATGCCCTCCCAGCAGAACTCCGAGCCATTCCAAACCTGATGCTATTCCGAAAAGCCCTCAAACACCACCTGTTCATACAACACTACCCGGCCTCCAAGTTTGAAAAGAACACACCCACCCCTTTGACCCCCCACCTATCTCCCCCCATTGAACATCCCACCACTGATAACGGCTAATCAGCTTTTCCCTCTTCCTCCTCCCTGACCCATGTGTACCAGTACTCATTACAGACCCCTTATATACCCATGAGATTAAACATTATTATGATATGTATATAATTTGTACATAGTTTCCCTCGTTCATCCATGTTTTGAATACCCTGTTCCATGTAAACTCAATGTGCCTATTACATTGTAGTATGTTTGTTGCAACTGTAAACCGCGCTGATTATAATAGTGCGGTATATAAGAAATGTAAATAAATAAATAAATAATACAAACTATATTGTAATGATAGAGCTGATCAAATTGGTGGAGGGGTTGCTCTCTATGTTAGAGAGGGCATTGAGTCAGAAAGGATTAAAGTTTTGCAGGAAACTAAATTTGCTGTAGAATCTATATGGATTGAAATTCCATGTAAAAGGGGGAAGGCGATGGCAGTTGGGGTGTACTATCGAGCGCCTGGCCAGAATGACCAAATGGATGATGAAATGCTCAAAGAAATCAAGGAAGCTAACAAACGTTACAGCACAGTAATAATAATGGGTGATTTCAATTACCCCGGTATCGACTGGGTTAGTGTCACGTCAGGACATGCTAGGGAGATAAAGTTCCTAGATGAAATAAAAGACTGCTTCTTGGAGCAGCTGGTTCATGAACCGACCAGAGGGGAAGCCATATTAGACCTAGTCCTTAGTGGAACACCAGATCTAGTGCAAGAGATAAGGGTGTTGGGGCCACTTGGCAATAGTGATCATAGCATGATCGCCTTTGATTTAATTAGTGGAGGAGGGATAGTAAGGAAATCCACAGTACTACCTTTTAACTTTCGAAAGGGAGACTATGATAAAATGAGGAAAACAGTTAAGAAAAAATTAAAAGGAGCAGTTGCAAAGGTTAAAGACGTACATCAAGCTTGGGTGTTGTTGAAAAATACTATCTTGGAAGCCCAGACCAGCTGTATTCCACGCTTTAAGAAAAGTGGAAGGAAGTCCAAAAAACTGCCAGCATGGTTTAAAGGTGAGGTCAGAGAGGCTGTTGTTGCCAAAAAAGCATCTTTCAAGAAATGGAAAAAAGAGCCAAACGACGAAACCTGGAAACAGCACAAGCACTGGCAAGTCAAATGCAAGGCATTGATAAGGCAGGCAAAGGGAGAATTTGAGAGGAAGCTTGCTGCGGAAGCAAAAACACGAAATAAAGACCTTTTCAAGTACATTCGTAGCAAAAAACCTGTGAGAGAGTCAGTTGGTCCATTAGATGATAAAGGGGTTAAAGGAGCACTGAGAGGCGACAAGGCGATAGCGGAGAAACTGAATGAATTCTTTGCTTCGGTCTTTACTGAGGAAGATGTAGGGATGTTACCCATGACTGAAGTGGTATTTAAAGGTGCAGAAGAATTGAAGGAAATATCGATACATCGGGAAGATGTATTACAACTATTAGATAAACTGAAGAGTAGAAAATCACCTGGGCCGAATGGTATACATCCAAGGGTGTTGAAAGAACTGAAATATGAGATTTCAGACCTGCTATTAGTAATCTGTGAACTATCATTGAAATCATCTCTAATACCTGAAGATTGGAAGATCGCCAATGTAACACCAATTTTTAAAAAGGGTTGCAGGGGTGATCCGGGAAACTACAGACCGGTGAGCCTGACATCAGTACCGGGAAAAATGGTAGAAACCATTATAAAGAATAAAATTACTCAGCATTTAGATAGTCATGACCTAATGGGAGACAGCCAACATGGCTTTAGACAAGGAAGATCTTGTCTTACTAATCTGTTATGTTTTTTTGAAGGAGTGAATAAACAGGTGGACAAAGGTGAGTCGGTTGATATTGTGTATCTGGACTTTCAGAAAGCCTTTGACAAGGTCCCTCATCAGAGACTTTTGGCAAAACTAAAGAGTCATGGGATAGGAGACAGTGTACTATTGTGGATCAGGAACTGGTTAAAAGACAGAAAGCAGAGGGTAGGGCTAAATGGCCAATTTTCCCAGTAGAGAAAGGTGAATAGTGGTGTACCCCAGGGATCTGTGCTGGGTCCGCTGCTTTTTGACATATTCATAAATGACCTGGAAAGTGGAATAACGAGTGAGGTTATCAAATTTGCAGATGACACAAAACTATTTAAAGTTGTTAAAACCCAAGAGGATCTTGATAAATTGGAAGACTGGGCATCAAAATGGCAGATGAAATTTAATGTGGACAAGTGCAAGGTTATGCACCTAGGGAAGAACAACCCAAACTATGGTTACACGATGCAAGGTTCCACATTAGGAACCACCACCCAGCAAAAAGATTTAGGCGTCATTGTGGATACCATGTTAAAACCCTCGGCCCAGTGTGCAGCGGCGGCCAAGAGAGCAAATAGAATGCTAGGTATGATAAGGAAAGGAATGGAAAATAAAACAAAAAATATTATAATGCCTCTATATCGTTCCATGGTGAGCCCGCACCTTAATTAGTTTGATTGATTAAGCACTAAATCAAAGTGACCCTGTATGATTTGAATATCTTTTAGGGTCATTGTTTTAGGGGTCGTGTCCCCGATTTTAAAAAAGACTAAAAGGAACATTATTGCTTCGAGAGGGTGTTTTCATTATCATGGCGATTGTTCCGACAAAAAAATAGTTTAGTATACACATTCTTTATTGTTGGGGTTAGTAATTATGGGTTATGTGTTTTTTGGGTTTAAATTAATAGGACATGATTACTGGCACCCTTATAAACAATATAAATCAGTTTGAACAGAAGAACCACATTCCCATTGCAGTAAAATTAGACGCACCTGTGATCAATTGTCAGTACTCACATGACTTTGATCAACCAGTGAATGATGGCTCTAATGTTTAAAATGGTCACATTCACTCCCTGTTCCATTTTCATAATGGTGAAGACAAGAGCTGCCTGAGACCATCAAAAAAGCCATTATCACCAAACATCAAACTTCAAAGAGGTACAAGACCAACAGTTCACAATGTTATTAAGAAGTTTTCTGCTCATGGAACTGTCAAGAACCTCCCAGGATGTGGATGGAAGAGGAAATTGAATCCAAGAAATCTTCAAATGTTAGTGCGGACTGTTGGAAAAACACCACGTACAACATCCAAAGAGCTTAAGGCTGATCTAGAGCCATCTGGAGTGGTGTTTTCAACCCGTACCATACACTGTGCACTAACCAAAGAAGGACTTCACTGCTCAAAGAAAGGCATAAAAAGGCACGCCTGATCTTTGCCCGAAACCACGATCCTGGGAAAATGTTCTGGGGACATATGAAACCAAACTTGAGCTCTTTGGCAATGCAGACCAGCGATACATTTATAGATGAAGAAATGAAGCTTATAAGTAAACCACCCTTCCTAATGTTGTGGGACTGTTTTGCTGCCTCAGGAACTGGAGGCCTGGAACGTATTAAAGGAATCATGAAGTCAGAGGACTACCAAGGTATTTTGGTGTGAAATGTTGCTACCTAGTGTCAGAAAGCTAGGTCTGGGACGAAGGTCATTGGTCCTCCAGCAGGACAATGGCCCAAAACATACATCCAAAAGTACAAAAGAATGGTAAAAAAGAACAAATGGACTGTTTTAAACTGGCCAGCAATGAGTCCTGATCTTAATCCAATCGAGAACCTTGGAAAGAACTGAAATCTGCCATTGGTAAAAGGAATCCTGGGAACATTCCTGAGCTGGAACAAATCACAGTTGAAGAGTGGGAGAAACTACCAGCAGACAGATATACGAAACTTATATATGGCTACAAGAAACGTTTGGAGGCTGTCATGAGTGCCAAGATTTGTGCAACCAAATATTAGTGAAGGGTGCCATTAATTCTATCCAGTCCATATTTTGTTTATTTCTCTGAAATGATTATACCTAAGTTCCACAGACTTCTTTTTTTTTCATTGTATATCTTTGAACATACTATTAAAATATTATGGTGACATATAGTTGAAATATTTCCAATTATTTCTCAAGATATTGTACACAACATACCTAAAATGTAAGGGTGCCAATAATGTTGACCACAACTGTACCGCATAGCAAAGTGGTTAGGACAATGTTTTTTAAATTGCAGATGGTACATAGATTGAGGATTTTTCTTGATTCTTCGAACATTAGTGTAGCGGTGCAAACCTTCATTTTTCACCATCTCAGTTACTGTAACATCTTGGCTTGGCTGACATTGCAATTTGGCCATTGTAATTTGCTCAAAATGCGGCTGTAAGGATATTTTTGGGGGGAAGATGTTTTGAACATGCAGCTTCATCTTTGAAAGATGGCCATTGGCTTCCAGTAAAATTTTGAGCTTGTTTTAAATGTTTCTCTCTAATTTTTCCCTTATCAGATTTTTGTGATAGATTATGTTTTTATAACCTCACTCATAAAATGCATGCAACACTACAGAAATTGCTGGTTATCCTTATTGTTACAGCTGCTGCTTTCTCTGTTGCTGGTTAAAAATGATGAAATGCTGTACCATTTTAGGTTAGGTCTGTAAAATATTTGTTATTTCATAAGAAGTTAAACATTTTTGTTCAGACAATATTATGAAGTTTTGTGAGAAGTATTTATGTACCTCTTAATCCAGTTGTCAGTGTTAAACTCTAATTTGTTTAGGATTGTAAGGATAAGTGGATTATAAGTGCATTAAATGAAAAAAAAATGAAATATGCTTTTTTGGCAGCCATGGAATACTTGGCTGAACATTTCAGTGTATTGTCCAGAATGACTCCAAGATCTTTTTCTTGGGCAGTTACTCTTAACTCACACTTTAGCATTTTTAAACTATAATTGGAATTGTTTGCCCACATTAAACTGGTTATCTGTCATTTAGATGCCTAATCTCACAAAGGAACATTTTACAAATGACGTCCAAATGCAATCTGGGACGTCCAAGTCATAACTTCCCCCCCCCCCCCAAAAAAAAAAACCAGGCATATTCAAGTTCAGGCACAATTTCACAAACTTGAATGTACCCGATATGGACGTATGTGGGGCAGTCTACATAGACATCCCCAGAATAGTATTAAAGACCAAGGGTGTCTAAGAATAGCGTAAATGGTTAGTGTAGTGTGCTAGGAGCAGGGAAGCTGGGGTTTGACTCCCACTACTCTCCTTGTGATCGTAGGCAAATCACTTAGCCCTCTGGATGTTTTATGGCCAAAACAAGCACTTTCCCAGTGCCTATTCATGCCCGGAGCAAATCTAAACTTGGACTGACATTTCTGAAATTGAGCTAGGACATCTAAATTCATTGCAACACCCCAGACATGCCTCCACCATGCCCCTGTCTACTTGGCTATCCCTGCACTGCAGATGTCTTTAAAAGCCATTTGTAAAATAGTTCCAGGGGTGTCACCATGATTTTGACATCTGCATGTATGTTTTTAGTAGTCCAAATCGTGACTAGGGCTTTTAAAATGAGCACTATAGTCTCCCAAGATTCTTCTACGAATCTTCACAATATTCTGCCATTTTAATGTCTTTGACTAATTTTGTGTCATCTGCAAATTTGATCATCTTGCTCATCAATCCTATTTCTAGATCATTTTTGAATGGAACTTTGGGAAATATTGGGGCTTCACTGGCTAATTCTTTCAATGCTTCTTTAGTGTCAGGAGTGAGCCAGGAAGAACGAAGATTGGTGAATGTGGTTTCTGTCCACAAAAGTAGAAGTAAGGAAGAGGATGGGAACTATAGACTGGCTAGTCTGACCTCTCTGGTGAGTAAATAATGGAAACGCTGCTAAAGCAGAGGATGTGCAGTTTCTAGAACACAAGGGATTACAGGATCTGAGACAGCATGGCTTTACTAGAGATAGGTCTTGTCAGAGAATTGACCAGAAAATTGGATTGGAGGAGAGCACTTGATGTGGTATACTTAGATTTTAGCATGACCTTTTGACACCATCCAACAATGATATGTTTCCGCTTTTCCAGAACATGGAGATTAATACCACCCAGTTCTGGTGATTTGCTGCTCTTTAGATTGTCAATGTGATCTGTTAAATCTTCTAGACTTACAATGATGCACTTTAGTTGCTCTGAATCATCACCATCAATAGTTTCTGGTGTAGGGGTATGACCCCAACATCCTCCTCCGTAAAGACCAAGACAAAGAAATTATTTCATATTTTATGGTATTATTTTATCCTCCAGGATCACTCCTTTTTACCCCTTGGTCGTCTGGTCATCCAACCAACTTTTTCATGGGCTTTTTGCTTTGAATGAACTTGAAAAAGGTTTTAGCATTAGTTCTTGCCTCTACAACAAGCTTCTTTTCAAACACTCTCTTGGTCTGCATTTACATCTAAATTGTCAGTCCTTGTGCTCATCCCTATTGTTTTCATTAGGGGCTACCCTTTGGCTTTCATTGCTTCTTTCAAACCACCGTTAAATCATGCTGAGCATTGATTGACCTTCTTTTGACCTTTTCTAGCACATTGAATATATTTTATTTGGGATTCAAAAATGGTCTTATTAAATAATGTCTACTTCTTAGAGCTTCTTAGAGCTCATTTCATTATAGTCTTCTTTTTTAAAATTAGATGCTACAGTATAGGGTTTTTTTAGTATCATTTTTTGACTGATGACAAATTTGATCACATTATGATCATTATTGCCTAGTAGCCCCTCCTCCATTACCCTTTGTTAGCATGTAAATACAGGCATACATGGATATTTTATAACATACCTGTATACAGTATATCATGACTCTGCCCATGTTACATCCAAACTCCATCCCAGACCATGCCTACACTTGGGTTGAATAAAACATGTGTGTTCTTGTCACTGCAAGTACTTCCACAGAGTAACTCCAGGGGTATTTTAAGCCATATTACACACAACAAAAATCCTTTATAAAATTACCCCAACATTTCTATTGGGATATTCTAACTTTTGCCATTGTTTCATGAAGATACTCTTGTCCTCAAGTAAGGTGCTAATGGTTGCAGAAAGCCAATAGTCACTCAGAAGCACATGGTTCAGGTTAAGATACCTTGTTCCACATGTTTATAGATGATTTGCAGATTATTATTTGGGGGGGGAGGGGGGGGGTTGTCAGAGGTGCTATGGTCAATCTATTCATGCCTTCAGTTAATAGGCGATTGGATGGGGTAAATGGGTTGGTCCTAAACATCCCTAAAGCCTATCCTCGTTGGGTTGGTAGAAAAGAATCCCTGATTGCCTGACTTTTGTTGCTATTGATGGGGTGCTAATTCCAGTGTTTCTTGTAGTGTGAGACTTAGGAATTCACCTGAATTCAATGTTGCCTGGAAGACAGCAGGTGAAAACAGCGGTAAGGGCTTCATTCTAGATGATGCTTGAGATATTACATGCATTTGCTATATTTTCAGGTTGGACTCCTCCGATGGGCTTTTTTTTTTCATTTATCTGATGAGGTTGTAAGTGTTATGCATTTGGTCCAAAACATATTAGCACGCTTTTTGAGAAAGGTGAATAGATTATCCAGTATTTCCACTGAATTCAAGGCCCTACATTGTTTGCCTGTGCAGCAGCGGATACAGATCAGAGTTTGCACTTTAATTTTTAAGGGTTTGCGTGAGAATGTGCCAGACTATTTAAGAGAAACTAGTAGATTACTATGAACCAGGGGAATACGTACATTCTCAAGGGACACACCAATTTGTTGTATCAGGTTTGTAGGTTGGTAAAATGGTGTGGAGCTAAGCTATAGTGTTTTTCATTGCTGATCCAGCATTATAGAACACCCTACTGGGTCTTTTTTTTTTAAGTAGAACTATACCCAGTTTTGAAGACCAGGGCCTTTCAGAGAAACACAGAGGCCTAGACCAGTACAAATTAGGAGGCCCCAATTCAATTAAAACAAATATTAGATAAACATTTTTTCCAAATGGATGACCCTTTTCTGTGAGACCTGCGCCAAATGGCCCTGCAGCCCTCCCTCTGTCTAGTAGGCCCTTTTGAAGACTTTAGAAAGTCTATTTATTCAGGGAGACATTTGGGTGATCTTTGGGAGTAGGAAAGTCTGCTAATTTGGGGAGAATGCTATCATGCAGTGTTTTATTGTGGAATCCACCTTGATCATATTTTGCTAGGCAAATTATAAATTTTAATAAATACATTTGTAAATTTATGTATTTGCAATGCAACGTGTGCTTTTGGGTCCATGCTGACTCCTGGCGACCCAGCAGCTCCTGGGTTTCATGGCAGTGTGACCAGAAGTAGATTGCCAGGCCTTTCATATTTATTTCTATGTCCTACCCACATCATCTGACAATCTAAGCAGATTACAATAAAACATTTCAAATATACTATTGTATATTATGACTTTGAGCGCTTTGTACCTTTGCGAGATCACCCAAAGGATGCATTTTATTTGCTTCTTTTTGGTAAAAAGATAGCGATTTCTTTCTTTCTTTTTAGCATGTTGTTACAAGAATTCTTCACTTGTCTTCATGACATACGGGGTATGTCTACTAAGCCCCACTTTGGTAAAATGTGGGTGGGCCACATTACCAGTGTAGGGGGTCAGCTGTAACTTCAGGGGGTCTGTGTTTCCATTCCCCTACAGTTAGTGCGAGCCCAGACCTCGGTACCATGCAAGTCACCAAGTAGGTATATCTAGCACCACCCATTGAGATGATGTTAGCTGCAGCCACGCAACCGACATCAAGTGTGGTTAGCATGGGCCATTAATGCCTGTGCTAGCTGTGATGCGTAAGCACCACCTACGATCCACCCCGACTCACCTAGTCCCCACCCCAAAGCACGCAACCAGGCTAGCATGAGGTTTTCAGCTCTCGGGCCCGCACAGCCTTTTAATGCAGCACCCAACTCACGTGCTAACCCCGCACTACCAGGGAGCATGGTTTAGTAAACATGTCCCACAGTGTTTAATTCCTTTGCAAAAAGTATTTGACATGTCCTGCTGGGTTCCTGCGTCGCGCAGGAAAACTGTTCAGTAAATCTGGCCCATCGTATCAATTCTTACGGCATGAAATACCTAAGTGTTGTCTAACATGCTGGGGTCACTGCAATCAAATGATTCTAGATAAATTAAAAAAAAAAACCTAGATATTACCAGACAAGTACTTAGGAGTTAAGGTAGAGAGTTAAACATCCGATTCAATTTCAGATATTCATATGACTCCCTTCTTAATATCTAAAACTATTTATTTACAGAGCAATTGAATAAACAACTTACTGTGAGACAAAATACAATTAAGGCTATTCAGAAACTGGATCCATAGAACTGTTTAGTCTACAGTATCTCTGGATACTTGATTGATCGAATTTGCTGTAAAAAAAAACAAAAACAAAAAAACCCAGTCTAGCCACTATCTCCGACAAACTCTAAAAACACATTTTTTTCACTCTGAATTCAATCAATCAAATATCCAGAGAAAGAATCAGCTGAGTTGTATGGAAAGATAATGTGTCACAATAATGTTTCTCTCAAAGCAGACTTGCGGCTTGCAAAATGATGGTTGGTGTTTGAATTCTCACTATTCAAATGAAATAAATAAGCAAAATGAAAAATAACTTGACGTACTGGGCAGATGTCTTCGGGAGTTTACAATAAAATATTAGTCTCAGTCACTAGATGGGTCGTCTTGTATTGTCAAGTACTTTGCTTTATAATTCAGATAATGCGCCCTGCACAGGCTCCAAGTGTAACTACATGTGGTTTTGGTCTTTGTGTATCCTTGTTAACATTTACAATATCAATCCTGTATAATTAATTTTAAAACAACTTGCTCCATTGTATTCTTTACATATACCTATGAACGATGTGGGCCTCTTGAATATCTATGCAGTGATATAAACCCTCTTAATCATTCAATCTTTTTAGACATTTCAAATGTGCTGGTCCTCTTATGTGCTGCTTCACCCTATCTCATTCATATTTTCCTGATTTAGGTGCATTCAAGACTGTATTATACTATATTCCAGCAGAGGCCTTTTATGGAGGGATATCACCACTATTTCCTTCCTGTATGCTGCCCTGAGGTACTCCCTGAATAGGGCCCATTGTCATGAAGGGTGTAGAGGCAGGTACTTCAAAACTCATATATCTGGGGCCATGTTGGGAGAAAACAAACTTTCAACATCCTACCTTTGTGGATTCTCTTCTTGTACTTCACCATCTTCCAGCAGTTAGCCAATCACTCCTCAAAAAAGCAATCATTTAGTCTTGAATGGCTTTTCAAATAAAAGAGGGGTGGAGGAGTAGCCTAGTGGTTAGAGCAGCAACCAAGAGACCAGGGTTCAATTCCCATTAGTAGTACCTGTGGCCTTGGGCAAGTCACTTAACCCTCCATTGCCTTGGAAGAAAGGCCTGGCAATCTACTTCTGGTCACACTGACAAGAAAACCCAAGAGCTGCTGAGTCAGCACTGACTCAAAGGCACACATTGTATTTTTTTCATATACTGGTGATTTCTTCAAACCTGCATGCATAAAAGTAGATCTCTAACAGAATCCATTCTCTAATAGTAGAAGCAAGAAAATAGATGTCTGATTTCTAGCTTTAGTGGTTCTGGCTCGCTCTTTGTTCTACAGATTCCAGTCTTGAAGACACACTGAGTGACTGGGCACCTGCTAAATAGCACGCCTAATCTAAACACATAGTGCTGGCATGATGAATTCAGAACAACAGTCCAAGCAATGATCGTCCCACACTTAGACTTCTGTAACAGCATACTAATGGGTCTACCTAAACAAATCATTCACCGTCTTCAGTTGACCCAAAACACAGCTGCTAGAGTCATCTCTCAAATTCCAATCAGAGAGAACATTACTCCGATATTAAAGCAACTACATTGGTTACCAATAGACAGCAGAATAAAATTCAAAGAAATACGCACAATCTTCAAAACTCTTCAAATGGAACCACCTTCAAGCTTTAGAGTGATCATACAAACCACTCCAGAGAACAGACTACGAAGAAGTGGCGGCAAAAATTTATTAGTAGTACCCCTGGACTTCAGGAACAGTAACACATCTACCTCCAAGAGAGCATTTTCCCTATACACCCCAACTTTGGGAAACTCACTCCCCGACACTATAAGAGATGCTAAAGAACCAAACACTTTCTGCAGGCTCCTTAAAACATTTCTGTTCAGGGACCATTTCGGAGAGTTATACAAGTTATACAAGGTCAGCACCCGGTTTCAATGTTCCTCAGTCTCAGCATTTTACACAGTATCTGCATTAAATTAGATCACAATTCTTATCTCATGTGATACGATAAAGTAACAAGGACAGAATTAACTATCTTCTTATATGTTCGGAATATGTAAATAGGTTTTTAAATCCTGCTGTTAATTTTGTTAAAGTTATTTGATCTATTAATCCCCTGCACGCCTTGTTAGCACAGTTCCATGTAATACCTTATTCGATGTAATGCTTTTATTAAGTTCATTGTAAACTGCTTTGATTCCGGTATATAAGTGCACATAAATAAATAACCAACCAATCAAGCCCCTCTAGACAACGCTGCTAGGGAAGAATCACTGGATCTTAGGTTCTTGCTGGGGAGGCTGATTGTAAGATCAGTGCCAGAACTGCAGGAAGGGGATCACTATTCTAGAAGAGGCTGATAGGATGTGAGACTGGGTAGCAAGTTTGTAGGGAAGGAATTATCTATCCTCAGAGGGAGGAAAGTTGATGTGAAATTGGGGTGGAGTTTTCAGGAACGAGGAAGAAGGATAGATTTAGAGTGCAAGGGTTGCAAGGTAGTGCTTGATAGTGCAGAGGCAAATTTTACATAGTAACATAGTATATGACGGCAGATAAAGACCAGAATGGTCCATCTAGTGTGCCCAGCAAGGCGGCAAGAGTAGGTGCACTTGTTGCTCCATGCAGGTCACCCCTCCCCATGCCTTTGTTTAGGGGTGTCCCCACCGCCCCGTGTAGGTCACCCTTATTTGTTCAGATATAAAAGATATAGTTATGCTTATTTTGATTTTGTCCTGTTGCTATAAAGCAGGGGTCGGCAACCCGCGGCTCCGGAGCCGCATGCGGCTCTTTCTCACCTTTGCCGCGGCTCCGGAGCACACTGCCCGCCCGGTATTTATGGCGTTATGGGCTCCCTCCCTTCTTCTGCAGCCGCGGTTCCCTGCCTCTTAGGGAACCGCGGCTGTGCTTTTAAAATCATCTCGGAGCCCTTCCTGTCTTGACGGGCTCCGTGCAGCATTGTCCCGCCTCTAAAGGAAGTTGTTTACCACTTCCTTTGGAGGCGGGACAATGCTGCACGGAGCCCGTCAAGACAGGAAGGGCTCCGAGATGATTTTAAAAGCACAGCCGCGGTTCCCTAAGAGGCAGAGAGCCGCGGCTGCAGAAGAAGGGAGGGAGCTGACAGGGAGGGAGCAGATATGGAGGGAGGGAGGGGGGCTGACATGGAGGGAGGGAGCTGATATGGATGGAGGGAGGGGGGCTGACATGGAGGGAGGGAGCAGATATGGATGGATGGATGGAGGGAGGGGGGCTGACATGGAGGGAGGGAGGGAGCAGATATGGATGGATGGAGGGAGGGGGGCTGACATGGAGGGAGGGAGCAGATATGGATGGATGGAGGGAGGGGGGCTGACATGGAGGGAGGGGGGCTGACATGGAGGGAGGGAGCAGATATGGATGGATGGAGGGAGGGGGGCTGACATGGAGGGATGTAGGGGGCTGACATGGAGGGAGGGAGCTGATATGGATGGATGGAGGGAGGGAGCTGATATGGATGGAGGGAGGGGGGCTGACATGGAGGGAGGGAGCAGATATGGATGGATGGAGGGAGGGGGGCTGACATTGAGGGAGGGAGCAGATATGGAGGGCGGGAGGGGCTGACATGGAGGGAGGGAGCAGATATGGATGGATGGAGGGAGGGGGGCTGACATGGAGGGAGGGGGGCTGACATGGAGGGAGGGAGCAGATATGGATGGATGGAGGGAGGGGGGCTGACATGGAGGGAGGGGCTGACATGGAGGGATGGAGCAGATATGGATGGATGGAGGGAGGGGGGCTGACATGGAGGGAGGGAGCAGATATGGAGGGAGGGAGCTGATATGGATGGATGGAGGGAGGGGGGCTGACATGGAGGGAGGGGGGCTGACATGGAGGAGGGAGGGAGCTGATATGGATGGATGGAGGGAGGGGGGCTGACATGGAGGGAGGGAGCTGATATGGATGGAGGGAGGGGGGCTGACATGGAGGGATGGAGGGGGCCGACATGGAGGGAGGGAGCTGATATGGATGGAGGGAGGGGGGCTGACATGGAGGGATGGAGGGGGCTGACATGGAGGGAGGGAGCTGATATGGATGGAGGGAGGGAGGGAGGGGGCTGACA
This sequence comes from Ichthyophis bannanicus, assembly GCA_033557465.1. NCBI lineage: Eukaryota > Metazoa > Chordata > Amphibia > Gymnophiona > Ichthyophiidae > Ichthyophis > Ichthyophis bannanicus. The sequence continues at coordinate 141,748,063 of CM066040.1, forward strand.
TGGAGGGATGGAGCACTGGTAATGGGGTTGAGGGGACGAGCACTGGAAATGAGCTAATTAGGGGAGGCTAGGACTGGTAATGAGCTGATGGGGGGTAGGACTGGTATTGGGCTGATTAGGGGAGGCTAGCACTGGTAATGGGGTTGAGGGGGGATTAGCACTGGAAGGTACTGGGAGTGAGGACTGGAAAGGGGCTGATATTGGGGAGGGTTACTGGGACTGGAAATAGGCTGATGGAAAGAAGTGAAGAAAACGAAAGAAGAGATAAGAAATGGCAGATGGACCATAGACCACAGAAAGAGAGCTAAGAGAAGACAGGAAAGCAGAAGCCTCAGATCGGGACCAGCATGATCAAAGAATAAATTGGTCAGACAACAAAGGTAGAAAAAATAATTTTATTTCATATTAGTGATTTGACTACAAAATCATCATAATTTTGAAATCAAATATTGTTACTTGTTGTGATATTTTCTGGCGTTTTTTTTTTTGGTGTGTGAAGGAAGAGGGGTAGTCTTATACGGCGAGTATAGGCCAAACACCTATATTTTAACAGGAAAAGTAGGGGGTCGTATATAGCATTAAGGTAAGAAACAATATATGCAGTGTTAGATTTGTTTTAAATGTCGCAATGGTTTTGCGGCTCCCAGTTTTTTTTTTCCCTTCGGAAACGGGTCCAAGTGGCTCTTTACGTCTTAAAGGTTGCAGACCCCTGCTATAAAGGGATCCTCTGTGTCTGTCCCATGCCATTTTCAATTCTGTCACTGTGTTTGCCCCCACCACTTCCATCGGAAGGGCATTCCAAGCATCCACCACCCTTTCAGTGAAAATTTTTTTCCTGACATTGCCTTTCAGTTTACCCCCTTGCAGCTTCAAGTTATGCCCTCTAGTATTACGGCTTCCCCATCTTTGGAAGAGGTTTGTTTGTCCATTAATAGAAACATAGAAACAGAAAAATGATGACATGACCTATCTAGTCTGTCCTTCCATTATCAACAACTACAACAGTCCACTTTTTTTCCTTTAGAGATCCTCTGTGTTTGTCCCATGCTTTTTTGAATTCAGATACTGTCCTCATTTCTATCACCTCCACTGGGAGACTGTTCCACAGATCCACTACTCTTTCCGTAAAGAAATATTTCCGCATATCACTCCTGAATCTATCACCCTTCACCCTTCACCCTCATCCCATGTCCCCTCATAGCAGAACTTGCTTTCAATCGAAAGAGGCTCTCCCCCTGTGCGTTTATGCCATGGAGGTATTTAAATGTCTTAATAATATCACCTCTATCCCGCCTTTCCTCTAAGGTGTACATATTAAGATCCTTAAGTCTGTCCTCATATGCTTTATAATGAAGCCCATTAATCATTTTAGTAGCCACCCTCTGTACTGACTCCATCCTGTTCACATCCTTTTGAAGGTGCGGTCTCCAGAATTGCACTCAGTCCTCCAAATGAAGTCGCACCAAAGACTTATACAGAGGCACTATCACCTCTTTTCTTCTGCTGGCCATTCCTCTCCCTATGCACCCAAGCATCCTTCTATCTTTTGCCGTTGCCTTTTCTACCTCTTTAGCTACTTTAAGATCATCAGATACAATCACACCGAGGTCCCGCTCTTCTTTAGTGGACAAAAGTACTTCCCCCTCCCCCTATACTATATTGCTCCCTTGGATTGCTGCAGACCAAATGTATGACCTTGCATTTTTAACATTAAATCCCAGCTGGCAAATTCTAGACCATTCTTCAAGCTTAGCTAGATCCCTCCTCATGTTATCTACACCTTTCTGGGTGTCTACTCTATTGCAGATTTTGGTATCATCCGCAAAGAGGCAAACCTTACCTGATAGCCTTTTTGCTATATCACTAACAAAGATGTTAAAAAGAATCGTACCAAGAACAGATCCCTGCGGCACACCACTGGTAACTTCCTTTTCCTCAGAGTGATCTCCATTTACCTGTACCCTTTGTCGCCTCCCACTCAACCAATTTCTAACCCAAGCAGTGACTTTAGGGTCCATCCCTAGGGTGCTCAGTTTGTTTATAAGTCGCCTGTGAGGAACAGTGTCAAAGGCTTTACTGAAATCTAAATACACCACATCTAGGGGTCTCCCTCTGTCCAACTCCCTGGTCTTTAAGTATTTAAAGGTCTGAATCATACCTCCCCTGTCCCTCCTCTCCCTCCAGAGTGTACATATTTAGATCTTTTGATAAGTCTTCTGACACAGGCTCCAAATCATTTTGGTCGCCTTCCTCTGAACCACTTCCAGCCTTTTTATATCCTTTGCGAGATACGGTTTCCAAAACTGAAAACAATATTACAAGTGAAGCCTCACCAGTGACTTGTACAGTGGCATTAGTACCTCTTCCTTTCTGCTGCTAATTCCGCTTTGTATGCAACCCAGCATCCTTCTGGGCTTTTACCACTGCCTTGTCACACTGTTTTGCCACCTTGAGATCCTCAGAAACAATCACTCCAAGGTCCTTCTGGTCCGTGCACACCAATCTCTCACCCCCTATTGTATGCAATTCCCTTGGATTTCTGCTTCCTAAGTGCATGACACTGAACTTCTTCACATTAAATCTTAACTGCCAAGCATTCGACCATTTATTCAACTTTTGTAGATCTTTCCTCATGTTCCCCACGCCTCAGGGGAGTCCACTCTGTTGCAAATTTTGGTGTCATCTGCAAAAAGAAAGACTTTCCATTCAGCCCTTCGGCAATGTCATTCACGAATATATTGAATCGGACCTAGGACGGAACCCTGGGGCACACCACTAATCACCTTCCTTTCATCCGAGTGAATTCCATTTACCGTCACCTTCTGTCAACTAATTTCTGACGTCACCCGCCATAGATTTGGCGTTTTTTGAAGAAGAAAGGAATGGTCACACTACTTTCTCACTGATACACTTGAAGCAGGAGCCTGGTGCTTCGAAACGTGCACGTCGTGCTTGAGCAGATAAGTGTGGACTTATTTTCGGTTTTTTAAAATGACTGAATACAAGTTGACAATCAAATTAAATTAATAAATAAAAAAAGGGGCATGTACTGCGTGAGGTTTAGAGGTATGTCCTCTCTACCTTGCGGTCTATACCCGACAAAAAACTGGTGATCGCCGTTGGGGAAATAGTATTCTGTTTTTGATGATTGAATAAAAGAGGTGGTGGCACACTAATAATGGCTTGATCTGACCTACAATTCCAAAGCCTCACCTCTCATAACTCTAACAGCCTTGACTCCATCTTGATTGCGAATAAGCACTTAGCAACAGCACTATTCTATGGTGCCCCATCCACCTGCACAGACGACCTCTCCATAGCACTGGATCTAGTCTGTAACCACTCACCACAGGCTAGACCTCTCTGGATTTTGGGAGATTTTAATCTCCCTGCCTTATCAAAGAAAAACTCCGAAACTTTTCTTGATGCGATCTCTGCCCTGAATTATGAGCAACTAAGACATCCTCCTACCCACACTAGAGGTAACACATTGGACCTTATCTTTGCACCCTCCTACACATATGGTACTAACAACGCCATCCAGCCACAAGTTTTTCCAGTACCGTGGTCAGATCACAAGGCCATCTTATTCCATATACCATTTGAAATACCTGGTTCAAATGCTTCTGTTAATTCTGCATTTCCACCTGCTCATTGTTTTAAACCATTTAACAAAGAAGCATTCCTTACAGAAACATTACCTAACCTTAACTCTGATTCATCTGATTTAGCTGACATTATATACTCTTGAAACTCGACCCTAAGCCAAGCTGCTCTACTAACCCAGCACCAGCGCTCGAATAAAAGGTCGCATATGGTGATTTGGTTTACAGCTGATATACGCAAATCCTTACTGAATCTCAGGAAACTGGAGTTAAAATGGCGCCATTCCAGGCTCCCCAACGACCAAGAAATATAGATGAAAACCTTGCAAGAACACCACATTGCCATTACTCAAAGGAGGAAGAAATACCACACTAATATCCTTATGCGCTCCCTCAATAGGCCCTGAGAGCTCTTTAGATTAATTCAGTGCCTCACTAAGAACATATCATTGCATCAAATAGATAATTTACTCCATCCTCAAGACCTTGCTACCCACTTTCATAATAAAACCAAATTGATCTTCAATAATATGGGAAACTTCTGAACAGATTTGCCATTGTCTGAAAGCACCAATATCCCTGCTCTAAGCTGTTTCTACCCATACTCCCCCAATCAAATTGAAAACATAATAAAAGGGCTTAATTCTACCACCTCACCCACTGATACATACCCATCTCATTGGATCAAGTCTGCATGTTCTGATTTAAGTCCACGTATCTCCAGGATCGTCGACCTCTCCTTCAACAAGGGACTGGTTCCAACACCACTAAAAACTGCCACTATCAGACCTCTTTTAAAAAAACCCAAGTTAGATCCTCAGGATCCAAACTCCTATCATCCCATATCTAGTCTTCCTTTCTTGGCTAAAATAATTGAGAAGATAGTACAACAACAAATTCAAAATCACATTGATTCTTATGCGCCATTAGATCCTCAACAACATGGTTTTCGTCAACATCATGGTGTCGAGACCTTGCTCACCTCCTTGTTTAATAACCTGATTATAGGCATGAATAATCCAAAACAGGGTTTCATTTTGATATTTTTGGATATTGCATTAGCATTCGATACAGTCTGTCACAGCTATTTGATTAATCAGTTTAAGCATAAGGGCATTCAGAATTCAACACTAGATTAGTGTTGCTCATATCTAACAGACTGCCAACAACAGGTTTGCATAGGTAACTCAAACTTCAGCTATGTATCAGCTAACACAAGGAGTACCGCAGGGCTCTTCCCTATCCGCCTTGCTATTTAATATATATATATATATACAACCAACATGCACGATCATCCAATCCTTCGGCATGCTTTGCCACATCTATGCAGACAATGTGTTGATCTATTCTCCATTCTCAACGGACATCCCTAACTTCACTAGAATCACAGACTGCTTCAATGCTGTCTCCGACTGGTTAGGAACTCACAAACCTGAAAGTGAACTCTAAAAAGACTGAATTTCTATTCATCACAAAGGTCCCAACATTCACACCTCCAGTCACCCTACAGGTTAAGAATGCTGATCTGAAGAATAATCATGAGGTTAAATATCTGGGTGTCACCTTGGATCAGCGCCTAAACATGGAGTCCCACATAAATAATATCACGAAGGCTGTCTTTCTAAAAATAAGGCCCCTCCATCAGCTACAACCATTGTTAGAGCCTACCGACTTCCGTACTGTCTTCCAAGCTCTCGTCACTCCGCTATTTTACTATGCTAATATCATCCTACATGGTCTACCTGGCTATGTTCTCCATCCTCTACAAATGGCTTTGAATACTGCTGCACGAACCATTTATGGAGCTTCCTGATATGAACATGTAACACCTCTTCTAATTCATTTACATTGGCTCCCAATAAACAATCGACTCATGTACAAAGCCCTACTGATGACATTTAAAATTCTTCATCACCTCTCTGCATCCTCACTAGAAGATCTCTTACATTGGACACCTGACAACAGAGTTAGAAGAACAAATATGGCAAACACTCTTACCATCCCTGCCCGAGCTAGCAAAAACTCCCAATCCGCCAGGAACAGAGCCTTCTCCCTCTTCGCCCCTCTGATCTGGAACTCTCTACAGTACTTGCTCCTATCCGTCTCACTTCTGACTTGTCCAACTTCCATAAAGCAATCAAAACACACCTTTTCCATCTCACATTCGACCATGTAACTTAACCCTTTGTCTGGCCATCCTATATCCATGCTCCCTTCAGCTTCTAAATAGTTCACTGTTCTTAAATGCTACTGTTGTATGACTCGGTTTGTCAAACTTTGTTCACAGATTTAATGTAACCTATTGCTTGTGTTAATCTAGAAGATCAGTTGCAGCTAATACTCTAATCATCCCGACTGACTTTACAAAATGTACACACTCAACCACAGCAAGAGCATTCGCTTACTTCGCCCCTAAATGTTGGAATGATCTTCCACCCACCATAAGAGAAATTAAAGACCTCAAACAATTTAGAAAAGCCATAAAACACCACCTTTTCCTTTCATACTTCTCTTAATACCTGATCCCAACTCTTCCTAAACCCCATTACAAACCAATGTTGAAATGCTCTATTCACTCCCTGTATAACAAGAAGAATACCGTTGTATATAGTTAAATAATTTATATGTACAAAGTTTTCCCCTATGCTGTATCCTGTTGGACTTCCTGTTACATGTAAACTCACGACAGCCTGTTGCTATCTGTGAGTACTTTATATTTACTGTAAACCGCGCTGATGATAAAAAGTGCGGTATATAAGAGCGTTAAATAAATAAAATAAATAATTAAATAAATAAATAAATTATGTTCACATGTTCAATGTAACTTGTTCTATGTATTAAGTTGTTCTCCTGTAAACTGTGCGGATTATGAATAGTGCGGTATATAAAACAAAAAATAAATAAATAAATGGCACCGAGATGCCATGCAGAGGCCCTGCTTTCCTGTCACTGCACTGAGCTGCCTTTCCCTGCCTCCCAACCCCCGGAGGGGCCTCCCAAGGCTGGGGATCGGATGGTGGAGCACATCCTGGTGTGGCTCCATCCATTGGGGGGTTCTGCTAGTGCCACACTCCTTCATTGGGGGGACTTATTCCACCTCAGAGATGAAATAAGTTCCCCGTCTAGCCATAGGACCCCAGATGTACAGGTCTGCGACCAAAATCTATCCTGTCTGTGGTCAGGGTCCTGCCTCTAGTCCGTCCATGCCCCTCCCCATCGTTACCCCCTCCCGCCCCCATCCAGAGCTCTCCGCACATCCCCTCTGCACATGCAGGGAGCTCTGTGCAGGCATTAATGGTCCCTGCGAATAGCGGGGATTGAATGTCCATATTGGACGTTCAATCCTCTATTCGAGGATCACAATGACCCCCTTAGTGATCATCCAGGATCTATATTAGGCTTGGTGAATGTCTCTGATAGTATACCTAGATATGGTTTCATGGAATTTCTGGTGTAAGAACAAAGAAAAGTCTTTGGAGTAAGTCTCTGGCTATAGCAGGAGCCAATAGCTTCACAAGGCAAAAAATCCAAGAAGAGTTCTGCATAGAGCTCCAGAACAGACAAATTTTGAGCCAATCAGGAAACAGAAACCAAACTATTGAGGAGATGAAGAAAAGGTCACACAATTGGAAGTAGTATTTTTCTGATGTCGGAGAAATATCAACAAAATTGAGGGAGAAATACTAGATAGATGTCCTTTGGGGTTCGGAGAACCCACAAATGAGCATGTTAAGTATCTTTTACAGATCCTAGGTGAAGAAGAGGAGGGAGAGAGTCTGCCCAAGAATCTTCCAAGAGAAGGAGGGTGGAGAAGAGGCTACAGAAGATATGACCTAAAGAACCCAAGTGTGGGGAGAAGCTAAGGCAAATAAACAACACTTTTAGTCAAGAATCCAATCTCTAATTTTGTGACTTTAATTTTTCTTTTTCTCTCTCTATGATAAAACTTATTTTTTTTTACATTGCTATGCTATTTCTGGAGTACTAACAGGGAGGCATGGGCCCTGGAACAGGTCCAAGTGTAAAGCGGAGAAGAACCACGGCCACGCCAAAAGATATCTTCAACAAACATTTTATTAAGGACCTTGCCCTCTCTTCCTTGTTTGGTTTTTATGGGCCCTGGAACAAGCAGAGTAAATATCTAGGAGACTGACTGTAAAAGCTCAGCCCAAGCTTGGGCTGGTTCTCTAGTGGGAGTATAAATGCCTAGGTTCTTGGAGGAAAAGCATGGTTTGTGAGCCCTCTGACTAAGCAGCCTGATCACCCCACCAGTGTCCAGATAAAGAGAAGAAAATAAGATATGCCATACTGGGCCAGACCACAGGTCCATCAAGCTCCAGTTAGCTATTTCCAACAGTGGCCAATCCAGGTCATAAGTACCTGTCAGGTTCTCAAAAGGTAGACAGATTCCATGCAGCTTGTCTCAGGGGATGGAAAGCTTAAAAGGTTAGGTCTCTACAGCTTGGAAAAGAGACGGCTGAGGAAAGATTTGATAGAGGTCTACAAAATAATGAATGGAGTGGAACAGGTAAACATATATTGGTTATTTACTCCATCAAGAAGTAGAAAGACTAGGGGACATGCAATGAAGCTACAGTGTAGCATATTTAAGATTAATCAGAGAAAATATTTTTTCACTCAAAGCATAATCAAACTCTGGAATTAATTGCTGGAGGATATGGTTAAAGTTCTGAGTGTAGCTGGGTTTAAAAGAGGTTTGGACAAGTTCCTGGATAAAAAGTTGACTTCACATTATTAAGGTGGACTAGGCAAATTCACTGCTTACCCATGGGGGAACCTGACAGGTATTTGTAACCTGGATTGGCCACTGTTGGAAACAGGATAATGGGCTTGATGGACCCTTGGTCTGACCCAGTATGGTATTTCTTATGTTCTTATGGATAAAGTTTGGACAGCATAAATATTCCTGTGCCGTTTACTTTGGGGCTTATTCCGTGTTTATCTCCTGATTGCGATTCTGGTGTCACCGCTCCCCACAGATGCACTGTGCTTGTGCAGGGAGAGCTGGATGGGGGCGGGAGGGGGAAAACCTGGGACGGAGCAAGGGCAGAGCGGGGGTGTGGTTAGGCACTGGGATGTACAGAGGCCATTGAGGTCATGCCTCTGTATGTCCTCCGGAAGCGACTTGGATGCCCGGCTTATTCCACCCCAGAGGTGGAATAAGGGCTGAGCGCCCCGCCAATTGTGGACTGTAGCCCCCTCTATCCCTTCATGCTGCCATGGGGGTGTTTCTGCTGCCAGATCCTGGCCTGAGAGGACCTCCCAAAGGCCGTACGGCAGGGCGAAGAGGCTGTTCGGCGGCTGGGCACTTGGTTGCTCCAGCTGGAGTGCCGAGAGGACTGGTTAGGGAAAGCACAGGAAGTCACCCTCATTCTAATCGGGGGCACGCTGGGCTGTTTAAATGCCCTGATTCTGCAACCACGGGAACATATAGCTCCCACGGTTGCAGATATGTGTATAAATCGGCACTATACATATTTTGGGCTTTCTGTACTTGCGCCCTTTGCGGCCACATCGCTTGCACAGCTCTTGGTACAGCGCTGCTTAGAGGAACAAGCACAATGCTCCACTTGGGGTGGGGGGAGTGGGTCTCTTATACCAGTATGATGGCAGTCACCTCTTCAAGAGAGAGCTGAAAATGCCATTGCCACAACAGAAGCATAGGGGGTCATTCCATCTTGGACGTACAGGCCCTCTGTGTGCCGGTTGAAACCGGATGGAAAGAGGCAGTCGTGATTCTGATCCTGAGGAGCACGTCCTGTGGGATCAGAATTGCGTGCAGGCTGGGACCACAATTCAGCCCAGTCTGCACGTGTAGGCCTTGCCCAGCGAACTCAGTCAGGGTTTTTAAATGGAGCCGCAGCGCCATGGTGTCTGGCTGCCATGGCACCATGGCTCCATTTAAATGCCGCGATCCCTGGCCGACGGCACCCAAAGTGCTTTCCTCGCAGCCCAACCCCCGATCTGGCCTCCCAGGGACAGGGTCGAGCTGCGGGGAATGCCCTCTGCCCCCTGCCACCCCTTCCCAGCCCTGGTCCTGCCATTTCCTCTGCATCAGGGGAGTTATTCCACCTCAGAGGTGGAATAACTTCCCTGTTCAAGTTGGTGGCCCCAGACGTACAGGGCCAACATTAGAATCGACCCTGTACATCTGGGGCCGATGACCGCCCACTGCCCGCCCTAACGCCACCCCCGATCCGCCCCTTTTTCTGCCCCATCTAACTTCCCCATACAATGCGCGGGGAAGGAGGATGGGGCCAGGAAAGGGCACAAAAAGCAGGAATTGACATCCTAATGGGACATCCATCCCTGCTATTCGTGGCTCAGAATGACCCACATAGTGTCTTTGAATGAAACTAAGATAAATACAGGAAGAACCTTTACCAGTTTGTCCTGCTAGGTCGCCAGGAGTCAACATTGACTCAAAAGGCACACGCAACACCAAAATGATAATGTGGGTTTCACAGATTTTGTTTTTCTAATAGATTCGGAGGTACTTTTGTGAAGCAGCATGCATACATTCATTTGTAGTAAGGGGGGCAATTTTCAAGACATGTTTTTACACAATAAACACATGGCTATGTGTTAAAAACTCAGGGGGGGGGGGGAGATATTCCAAGGCAAACTGTAAATCAGGGGTGGCCAACTCCAGCCCTAGTGCACTAAAATCCAGCCTGGTTTTCAGGATGTCCCTAATACAATGGGAGGCAGTGGATGCAAATATTTTATTCATTTATTTATTTAACAGGTTTTGCATACTGCTTTATCATTTCAATCAAAGCGGTTTACATTGAAACTTAAACTTGGTAATGTACATTAAACAGGGACATTGATAACTTGGATTTTTCTGAGGCAATGGAGGGTTAAGTGACTTGCCCAAGGCCACAAGGAGTGCTAGTGGGAATCAAACCCTGGGTTCCCAAACCAGTGTTCTTAACCATTAGGCTACTTCTCCCCTCCTCATGAATATTCATTAGGGACATCCTGAAAACCAGGCTGGACCATTGTGCACTAGGACCGGAGTTGCCCACCCCTGGTGTAAAAGTTGGTGAGTTGGATATATAGCCTAATATCTGTGGGAGCCACTGCTACATGCTCCAGTGCTAACCGGTTAGCATTGGGGGAGTTCTATCTAGACAGTGAAAGACAGGAAGAAAATCGATGCCTTTGAATTATGGTGCGGGTGAAGAATTCTGTACTATATCATGGACTGCCTGAAGAATAAACCAGTCAGTACTAGAGGAGATCAAACCAAAGCTTTCTTTAGAAGCTCAGATGACAAGACTTGTGCCCTATTTTCATTCACACTTAGGAGCTTAATTTTTCAGCTAAAAATTCATCCTAATTTAGCAGCTTACAATTTATGGGCCTGGAATTCAAAGGCATTTTACACAGTTCACAGATCCGTAAACTGTGCAAACGCCCCTAAGCAGGATATTCAGCGGCACTAACATGGTTAGTGCTGCTGAATATTCACAGGTACTGCCAGGGACAATACCTGGAGATAACTGGTCAGCACCGATATTCAGACAAAACAAGGGGGAGCTGCTACTCTTGCAAAAACCACAGGAAAGCAACAAGGAGCAAGAGTCGTAGGTGGGTGTCAACGGTTTTTATTACCCCATAATAAAAACCATTGACACCCACCTACGACTCTTGCTCCTTGTTGCTTTCCAGCACCGATATTCAGCCACTGTCTGGTTTTCCCTCGGTAGCAAAACTAACTGGCCTAACTTTTGCCGCTGAGGCTAACCGGGCAGCCGCTGAATATTGGGTCTGCCCAGTTAGTGTCCTGCTTCCGCGGCTGACCGGGATGTCCAATGCTAGTGGCCGGATATGGCTCCAACATTGAATATCCGGGTTTAGTGTTCAGCAGTGATGGCTAGCCGCTGTAATCACGCTAGCCGCCACTGCTGAATATCGGGCCTATGTTCTTAAATTTAGGCCTACCATTCATTTGCCTAGTGCCGAAAATCAGTGCTAAGCTCCTAACTGCTTTTCCCTGCCCTAAATCTGCCCCCATTGCCACCCACTTTTTGTGCCCCTAAATTTACAAGCTTAGTGAAATTTTAAGAAAATATTTAGGCACTCAGCCCTAGTAAATTTTCAAAGAGGCCAAGTTAGGAACATAACTGTCAAGAGGGCATAAATCCTTTGAGTATCGGGCCCTTGGATTTTATCTGCTAGATTTGACAAAACTGGATGTCCACAAAGAACTAATTAAAGAGTTGTATGAAAAAACTCCTTGTTGAATTTGTAAGTTGGTTTGAAAGACCAGAGTATTAAGCACTATTGCCCCCTCAGTCACTGGCCCCAGAACCAAACAAGCAGGTAGCCGACACACCAGTCTTGGAGCAGGTTAGTGCTGCTGAATATTCCCATATTTCTTAAAGTATGCCTGTATTGCCTTTGCAAATTCTGAAATACACCAGTACTTTTCCAGCCTGCCCAAACCACATTCACTGCATCCCACTTTCAAACATGCTGTCATTCCAAAAGTGTAAATTGTCGGCTTTTCTAAAATAACCATTTACATGCTTGAGGAATTCTAAAAACAATCACCACCACTGTTGCAAATCAATAAATTACCAAATACCTTTGGAGTGGGGAGAGAGAAGCCTTCGAGGACGGGCATGGTCCCGAGGAATTGGGGGTAGAGGCAGGAGATGGCATTGGGGTATTAAGAAGTCAGTCTTCTTCCTCGGGCCCACGGGATCTTGTTACACCCCTTTTAATTTGTTGAACCGGGTTTTGACGTCTGCAGAGGTGTCTATTAAATCGAGGTTTCTCTCTTGTGCCTATTACTCATGCTGATTGGTTTTTTTTCATTATGTTAGTCTACCGGTGTTTATTCACAAGTTGCAAATTGCATTGTTTTTGCAGGCCAACCAAGTTTATTATCTTCAAAGGATCGTTTTTTTCTAAATCAACCTGGGTGCCCCCTAGGTTACCTGATTCGAGTATAGCACTGTTTGAATGTGTTGTGACGCAAAAATGAAGGGAGTTACCTGTTCCACATGTTAAACATAATCTCTCTAAACAAGAATGGCAAGTGATGAGATTAAGTCAAGACCCCACAGCTATAAAACCGGCCGATAAAGGTGGAGGGGGAGGGTTGTGGTTTTGAATCGCTCTAACGAAGAAAGAATACCACACAAACATCATACTCAAATCCAACAACAAACCGAGAGAGCTCTTCGAAATTGTGAAAACCCTCACCAAAGAACAGAAAACTGAGAGCGAAGTACAAATAGACTCACAGGCATTTTCAGACCACATCCAAGAAAAATTCCATTCAGCATCACAACTGAAAACAAACACAAGCAGCAAATCAACCCCCCCCAAGAAAAACATGGGACAAATTCAGCACCCCATCCACAGAGCAACTCTCACACAAAATCACCGTTCTCAATACAAGCAGACCCATGCCCAGTGACATGGATTAAGGCGACAAAGTCAAACTTTATCCACACCATACACAACACGGTGCACAGTTCACTAACTGAAGGAATCATGCCGGACCAGCTAAAACTCGCCACAATAAGACCAATCCCAAAGAAATCACCACTCGACAAGAACAACCCAGCAGCTTACAGACCTATCTCAAGCATCACTCTACTGGCAAAGATCATTGAGAAAGCTGTACAGCATCAGCTACAAGAACACATCGACAACCACGCACACCTGGACCTCAACCAACACGGTTTCCGCCCCAACCACGGAGTAGAAACACTCCTGCTATACCTATTTAATGACATACTACACCTCATAGACAACAGCAAGAATGGAATACTCATGATCTTCATTGACATTTCATCAGCGTTTGACACAGTGGACCACGGACCTCTACTAGCAAGACTACAGAGCATCGGACTCCACGGAGCCACCCTGAGGTGGTTCCACTCCTACTTAATGGACAGACAGATACAGGTCACGATCGGTCCCAACACATCCCGAACCATAAAGGTCATACAAGGCGTACCTCAAGGATCCGCCCTATCGGCGCTATTATTTAACCTCTACATCCAGCCTATATGCAGCATCATAAAAGAACACAAGATAAAATACACAATCTATGCTGACGACATAATGATATACACACCGATCACCCTCGAAAACCCAGACTACACCAAGATAACAGAGTGTCTCATGCACATGAACAGCTGGTTTCAAGACAACAACCTGACTATAAACTACAACAAGACCGAGGCGCTGATCATCACACGAAACGCTGACTTCATCCCCCCACTCAACATCAAGATAGACAACACAACCATACCCATACAACCAGAAGTAAAATACCTCGGAGTAAAGCTAGACAAAGAGCTGAACCTTCAGTCCCACATCAGCAGAACAACCAAAAACGCATACCACAAGATGAGAATAATCCGATGCCTCAAGCCCCTCCTCTCCCAGGAGCACTTCCGCACAGTATGTCAAGCACTAATAACCCCAATCCTAGACTTCTGCAACCCAATATATCTTGGCCTAACAAAACAGACACTCAGGCCACTGCAATTGGTACAAAACACAGCAGCACGCATAATAGTTGGCACCACAAGACTAGAACACATCACACCCACTCTAAAAGACCTCCACTGGCTACCAATCAGCTCCTGTGGTACACAAGCTGAATAGGTCAAAAACTTCAGAGTAATTCAACTGTTGAGCCCTTAAATATCTTATTCAGAGTATTCCAGCATTGCAAGAGAAACAAATTCGATGTGTATGGACTCGTAATAGGAACTTGAAAGAAATGCTATGTCCCACGATCCTTAATTCACCAATGAGTTTCGATTCTAGTAAATCAAAGGGCCACTCACGATGTGGTGACTGTTCCTTATGTGAATCTAATGAAGAAATAACTTCGTTTCAATATCATGATAAACGGTATCATTTACGCCACGCAACGAGTTGCAGTTCCACACAAGTAGTGTATGCCATACGTTGTCCATGTCAACTGCTCTATATTGGGAAGACAATGCGCCCTTTTAAGGTCCGATTAGCAGAACATAAAAGTAGGCTGAAATGTAAGTCTATAACAGCACCAATTGTGGAGCATTGCCTTTTTTACCATCATACTTTTGCTGATTTCTGTATAGACAGAGTATACAAAGGAGCTGGGGGCAAAACTCTAGATCAAACGTTAATTCTTCACGAACAACGATGGATAACAAGGAGGGAGGAGTAGCCTAGTGGTTGGGGCAAGGTACTTCAGGCCGGAAGGTCGGGGGTTCAAATCCCACTAGAGGACAGCAACCTTGGGCCGGAAGGACTGGGGTTTCTAGTCCCACAGATGCTCCTTGTGGTCTTGGGCAAGCCACTTAACCCTCCATTGCCCATGTTCCCTGTAAGTATTAGTGTGTGTCTCATATCCCTGCGTGTTAAATGTATCCCCCAATTGTGTTGTGACCGCTTTGATTGAAGGATAAGGCGGTATACAAAACTGTCTAAATAAAATAAATAAAATAAATATACTCTGCAAACAGTAACTCCTAAAGGCTTGAATGCACAAATTGATTGGGCTTCGTGTACATAATTATAACCCTCTGAAGAAGCTCTCAGCCTACTTGACCCTAATTAAGCTTAAAGTTTAAAGGGCTCTTTAATTGTTCATACGCATGCGTGTTGTTTTGGTATCCAGGGTGAGGTTTGCTTTGCGGTGAAACAGTTGGTAAGCTGCACTCAGCGGTTTTTTGAACTAACCAAGGAATGATATATAATCTTTCTTAAGTTTATTTCAATTGATGATTTTAAACAAGATGTTTCCGTTTTTCCAGAGATTGCTGATATTATAAGCTGGTCCATATAACCCCTGAAGAAACAAACAAATTGTGAAACGCAGTGGCGCCTAGTCTGGCGTTGGGACATCAATGAAAAGATAAGCTTGATTATCACATTATCTTATAATATCTCACTGGAATTTTGAAAAAGATTGAAAAGTTATTAAGAAAAAGTTATTAAGAAAACGTTTGAAAACAATTGAAAATGGGTCGTTGATGCAAATATGGAGCAATTAGTGATTTTTATCACAAACCGCTACCTACAAGTCTGAGACCCAGTTAAAGAAAAATTGCCTAGTTTAGTTTCATTGAGAATCGTATTTGTGGAAACATTTATTTCTTGGAGTAATCAGATATTTAAGGGCTTACCAATCAGCTCCCACATCAGATACAAGACAGTCATAAACATATTCAAAATCAAACAACAGCTATCAGCCTTCAGCCTACAACCACTCATACAACCAGACAGCAGCACAAGGCCAAGGAGGAGAGGCACTGCCAACCACGTCAACACATCAAAAGACCTCACTAAGGTATGCAAGGACACCGAAAAATGAGCACTATCAAAGGCAGCACCAACAATATGGAACACCCTCCCTGATGAGCTATGGTCAACAACAGACATTAAGGAATTTAGTAAAATGCTCAAGACGACCCTCTTCATAGAGCACTATGGTGACGTCACCTAACTATGTAATGGACAGTACCACAGCTCAACCACCCTCCCTGTTCGACACATACATAGTATTGAAGTAAAGTCCTGATGTACATAGTATTGTAAATAGATCACAAAGAATCAATGACCCTCTACACACACGCATTCACTGTTCAATGCATGCGCACACTAGACACTGTATGTTGATTGCTTGCTGTGTAGACCGCCTTGATTGTAGGATCAGGCGGTATAGAAATCTGCTTAAATAAATAAAAAATAAATTATGAGTGCGAGGTACTTACACAATTGCAGGACCAATTGTTTTATCGTCCTCTCCCTGAAGATTCCACTGAGGTTATACAGGCAGAGATTTTAGAGGTACTTGTAGCAGCATTTCATTCTCAGATTATTTCGGAGAAGTTACTGAAGTTCCTCCATGTCCCTCAACCATGTATTCCATCTTTTTATATAATGCCTAAGATTCATAAATCCCTAACACACCCTCTGGGTCACCCTGTAGTATCTGGGATAGGCTTGTGTTTGCAGCCTCTTTCACAAAACATAGATTCCTTGTTATGCCCTTTGGTTAAATAGGTGGCTTCATTCATAAGGGATTCAGGTGACTTGCTCACATATTTGGATTCTTTGGAAGGCCCTTTTGGGTCCTTTATCATGGTCACTACCGCAGCTTCCATCCCCGCCATGTGAGAAATAATATTCCGATGGGACAGTTTTTGCAATTTAAGAAAACTGTGTTCCACTTGGGAAGAATATACACTTCAGTCAAGTCATATGGTAGCTACATTCAGGAATTGTCAGTATCCACCTCATGTAATACACAGGGCATGGAAATGAGTCCTGAATGTGAATCGTGATTTATTATTTATGCAGTCACAAAAGGGGTCTGATCAACGTTTGGTGTGTGGTTACCTTATTCAACACAGTCAGTAGAAATTGAGAGATTGATTTTGCACTGTTGGGATATCCTACAAGTACATTCCATTTTTAAGGACCTTCCTGTGCTTCCCTAACATAGGGGTAAAAATCTGAGGGATCACCTGGTCCATTCCAGGTTACGTCCTAACCCTGATATGAGACTATCAAGAAGGGGACACAGACAATGTGGGCGGTGTGTAGTTTGCCCATATAATATGCAAATTGAATATTTTGTTCATCCGACATTGAATTTTACTTATTATTTGAAGAGTGATACTACATGTTCCACAAGTGGGGCTGTATTTGTGATTCGTTGCCCTTGTCAATTAATGTATATTGGGCAAACCTCACAATTATTTAAAATACGCATGATTGAACACCTGATGGCGTTACGCGAGGGCGTTGAATCAGCTCCGCTCATGTTCCATTGACAACAGTCAGGGAATAGCCTGGAAGATTTTCAATGTTTTGTGCTTGAGCAGGTTAGCAGGGAGGGAGGTGGGGATTTTAGTAAACGGCTTTGTCGCCGGGAAACACAATATATTTCTAATTGGAAAATGGTGCATCCATTTGGTTTAAACAATCAAATTGAGTGGTGCTGGTTCTATTAAAGACACACTAGGGTCTCACTTGAGATAGAGGCTGTAATGAGCACGCTCTGGCGTCTTTGTGCTGCGGATCCTGGAATCGATCTGTCAGCCACTGTAGCAGAGGCCAATTGATAGCTAGAGTAATTTTTGTGTGGTTTTAAGATTTGTTCCTTTAGTGACATTTTAATGGAGTTATATTGTATTTCGTGTTCTTTAGATTCTCTGATGAAGCCTTATTGCCGAAACTATGGTCCATAGTTGGAGTTGTGTAGAGTTGTGTTTTTCATCTCCTTGAGTTCTGTGACCCTGCTTGAAGGGAGTTTGGAGTTGTGTCTATTATCTTCTGAACACTGTGATTCTGGTTGTAGTGAATGGTTCTTCAATCTGCTGTACTTTGAACAAATGAGGTTATAGAATACTAAGAACGGTCTACATAAAAGAAGTTGGACTTTCCTCTAGTGCATTGATCACTTGGATTTAACTTCAAGTTACATTGATTCGCACTGATATGAATTACCATCTTTGAGCTTGACGAGCCAGTGTAACACAATGCAATACAGCACAACATAGCACTGATGAAATATACAGGGTTTTGAACTTGTTGGGGTTTGTGAATTTGGAAAGGATTTGTTATTATGTAAGCGGGTTTGATGGTGTATGATTGCATTTGTGGAAGTGTGTATAGGGATGTGATCTTATATGTGAATATATTTATAGTATTTTATGTACTTTATTGAAGCTTCACTAGATTATGAAAGTGATTCTATGATATAAATGATGCAAAAATCGTTATTTATTTATATAGTACGAGTATTAAGAATTTATGTACAATAAATCTAATAATATACATTTACAAACTGTCATTGTTCACTACCATTTAAAAAGGTATTGTTTATGTGTTTAGGTAGTGCTCATTAGACTATGGCCTTTTAAGGCTGGGTGTTATATTGTGTATTTGGCACGCTTAAGGAAGTTACATGAGCAAGTGCAACACAAGCCTTCTAAAATGACCTCTCTCTATGCTACGCGTTACCCTGCAGTAAATGCAATCATGAAAACATTATTTATCCCCTTCCCCTTGTCAGTTCTTTGTACTTACTGCCAAAATAAGAGTAACACGTCCTACACTTCAGATGTAACTGCACAAGTATCAGACAACTCAGGGCTCCAAATTTTAATTATATGAAATGCACTATATAGCACCACATTATTGTTATTATTACACTTTACTGCTTCAATCAGACAGCTTTTAGGTTGGATAAAAAGATTCTGGTGTCTTCCCACACAGAACAAATGTTGTCCTCCATTTCCTTACTGTAATCTGCTAACGTCAAAATGTGAAATTCTGAAACTAGAGCTATAGGAAAAGTTGACTAGCACTTTGATACTTTGATCTATACATTGGGGGACTGATTTTAATCGACGCCCGCATGAGAAGTCCAAAAAGGTGCCTAAGCCAGCATAGATGCCTATGGGCCTTTCTAAATTAGACTTCCAGAACCAACCACAGTAGCATACAAAGGCTGACGCACACACTCGCACATCTACTCCACAGACGGTGTAAACGTGTGTATGTGCTGTAGGGGGGTCATTTTATACATCTTTGTTTCTGTGTGTAAAGCCTGTTTTACATGGAGAAAAGGGCTTCTACAAAATTGCATGATCGCATAAGTGGTAAAAGGCACACAAAGGGAATGTGTATGTATACTTGAACGTAATTTGTGCATAAGCCTTCCTGGGGTCTAATGTGGATGGAAATGCAATATATGCTTGTATTATATAAAATGTACATATGTACACACAATACATGTGGTATATTTAGATTTCAGTATAGAATTTGATGCTGTTCCGTGAAAGCGACTTATAAACAAACTGAGCACCCCTGGGATGGACCCTAAAGTTACTGCTTGGGTTAGAAATTGGTCAAATGGGAGGTGACAAAGGGTACAGGTAAATGGAGCTCTCACTGAGGAGAAGGAGGTTACCCTTGGTGTGCCATAGGGATCTGTCCTTAGTCCGATTCTTTTTAACATCCTTGTTAGTGATATTATGGAAGGGCTGTCGGGTAAGGTTTGCCTCTTTGTGGACGATACTAACATCTGCAACAGAGCAGACATCCAGGAAGGTGTAGATAACACAAGGAGGGATCTAGCTAAGCTTGAAGAGTGGTCTAGAATTTGGCAGCTGAGATTTAATGCTAAAAAATGTAGGGTCATGCATATGGGCTGCAACAATCCAATGGCGTGGTAAGATATAAGGGGTGACGTACTTCTGTTCATGTAAGAAGAACAGCACCTAGGCATGAATGTGTCTGAAGATCTCAAAGTAGCTAAACAGGTAGAAAAGGCAACGGCAAAATCTAGAAGGATGCTTGGGTGCATAGGGAGAGGAATGACCAGCAGAAGAAAGAAGGTGATAGTGCCTCTGTATAAGACTTTGGTGTGACCTCATTTGGAGTATTGTGTGCAATTCTGGAGGCTGCACCTTCAAAAGGATATAAACAGGTTGGAGTTGGTGGAGAGGGTGGCTACTAAAATGGTTAATGGTCTTCATTATAAAGCATATGAGAACAGACTTAAGGACCTTAATATGTATACTTTAGAGGAAAGGCAGGACAGAGGTGATATGATTGAGATGTTTAAATACCTCCGTGGTATAAGTGCACAGGAGGAGAGCATCTTTCGATTGAAAGCAAGCTCTGCTACGAGGGGACATAGGATGAGGGTGAAAGGGGATAGACTCAGGAGTAATATGCAGACATATTTCTTTATGGAAAGAGTGGTAGATGCATGGAATAGTCTCCCAGTGGAGGTGGTAGAGATGAGGACAGTATCTGAATTCAAAAAAGAATGGGACAAACACAGAGGTTCTCTAAAGGAAAAAAGGGGACTCTTGTAGTGGGTGATATGGAAAGGCAGACTAGATAGGCCATGTGGTCTTTTTCTGCCTTCATGTTTCTATGTTTCTGTGTAGACATTTACACCTTTTTTCAGAGCAGGAGTAAAATTGTGCAAAGACATTTGTATGCTATTGAGGCTGGATCTGAGAGCCGATTTTATAAAAACACATAGTCGCTTATGTTGCATTTATGACAAGGTCTTAAAATGGGAGCCTTTTTGGACTTCTCATAAAGGCATCCTGTTATAAAATCACCTCATGCATGTACCCCCATGTATTATTTAAAATGCATGTGTAAATTGCAATTCCACCTCTGCTCTGTCCAAACTACATCCCTGGGGACATACAAGCCAGCCTTTCATTTCAAAGCTGGAATCGTACTTTCACCACAGTATTTGCAGCTGCTATAAAGTAGATACAAATGTATACACCGAAACAAGAGCCCTTCAACATATGGCCTCGTTGTTAAAGGGAACCCCTTAGAAAATGGGTTTGCAAGTCCCTAATGATAATGGCCCTATGGGTCTCAAGCTCTATGGTCAATCTGAAAATTGTCCCCTATAGGAATAGACAGTCAGAAGGAAAGGATTATTTGGGGACTAGATAGTTCAGTGTATTAACCCAGGTTTATAGTGCCTTTCACCTCTGGTTGCCCATTATAATTCAAGTTAGACCAGGGAAGACTGAAAATCATCAGGTAGCCAATGCGCTTTGAGTTGATTCTCTTAGTTCATTTCCCAGAGGGCAGATATCTCTAATAAAAAAACAACAAAAAACCCAAATCAAAATCACAATTATGCACTAATTGACATTTTAGCTGCCACTCTCAGCATATGCACGAAGATCATACAAACACTGGGAGTGAATTTCTTTATCGGTCTTGGAAATGCTACCTTTAGAGCTGGTTGGCAATATAGTAGTAGCAGAAGCATCATAATGTCCACATAGGCATCATTAAACTAGGACAAGCATTCTGATGAGGAGGGAATGAGTGAGAACCCACCAGTACACACAGGGAAGTAGGCAACAGAACCTGCAAAGCATCTGGGAAGTACAAAGTGTTACTCCAGGCAAAATGGTAGAAACCATTATAAAGAACAAAATTACCAAACATGTAGATAGTCATGTCTTAATGGGAGAAAGCCAACATGACTTTAGCCAGGGAAGGTCTTCTCTTACTAATCTTTTCTATTTTTTTTGAAGGTGTGAATAAACAGGTAGACGAAGATGAACCGTTCGATATAGTGCAGCTGGATTTTCAGAAAGTCATGGGATAGGAGGCAGTGTACTATTGTGGATCAGGAACTGGTTAAAAAGCAGAGGGTAGGACTAAATGGCCAGTTTTCCCAATGGAGAAAGGTGAATAGTGGAGTACCCCAGGGATCTGTGCTGGTCCACTGCTTTTTAACATATTCGTAAATGACCTGGAAATGGGAATAACGAATTAGGTAGTCAAATTTGCAGATGACACAAAATTATTCAATGTTGTTAAAACCCAAGATGATTGTGAAAAATTGCAAGATAAATTGGAAGACTGGATGTTCCAGTTTACTATTTCCCATCAGCGCTGGCTGGCTTAACAGAGCCGCGAGAGAGAAACTCTCTCTTCGTGGCTCTGAAAGTCGGCACCGAGGGAAGTGATTCAGGGAGGGCTCTGCCGGGCAGGCGGGGGAGGGTGGGGGTGGGGGTGGCCACGGGACACTTGATTCTGACGCTGCCACAGCGGCAGCAGCAGCAGCCAGTTTTGTTTTTTAAAATTTACCTGGGCTTTTAATTAAGAATGTTGTTAGCGCGGGGCCCCCTGAAACGCAGGGCCCTGTGCAAACAACATTCTTGCTCAATGGATGGGCCAGCCCTGCCCAGGATCATGCCAAGGGCTGTGCAAGTGGTGCGGCTGCAGACACTGTAAGCAAAGAAGGGACATTAATGTCTTCACTGGGCTTCCTGAAGTCCAATAAGAGTGAGTTCCTACATGCAGTTGGGTGGTGTGGAGGGCACCAGGTGTGTGGGTAGCACAGGGTGCATGTCTACCTTGGTACAGTCCAGGGTGGGCCAGCTCTGTATATATTTTATGAACATCTTTGGCAAATGCAAGTACTACAGCGAGCATTAGCAGCACATTTGAAAGACAGAGATTGTACCCCAGAGAACCTGGCTTACAGAGACAGCAGAAAGCCTTTTTGTTTGGAGGGCCCAAGATCTGCCCTAGCTCCCACCCTGTATTACTTTGTCAATTTTTTGTAAATCATATGGGAGACTATTCATGGTTATTCAAAATGCCTAGCTGCCGCCACTTTAATTAAACTCAGATATTCAGCACCAGAATTTATCTGGTTGCCAGTGCTGAATATTCAGTTGCGCCAGACAGTGGCATTGCTATCCAATTAGTGGTGATAGTCAGCTGTCGTTATAGAAAAAGGGGTAGGGCAAAGGCAGGAGAAAAAACGATTGTGATCGTGGCAGTAGCCAGCCAGTATCCAGATAAATTATACTTTTGGTTTAGGCTTGCTGAATAGCGGGCCTGGCTACCAATCGATATATTCAGTGCTGTAGCCTCTTTGGACAGAAAGCAGCATAGAATACATAGATCAAGTGCTGGTGCCAGCATTTATCTTACTGACCCCACTAAACCCGGAAAATATATCCCACATCTAATACATACCCAATTCTAAAGAGATATATCTACTAAAACTAAATTTCTATGATTTTTATATCTTTTGGGTATGGTTTGTTGGGGTTGCGTCCCTATATAAAAAAGAAAAAAAGGAATATTCATGCTACGAGAAGATTTTTATCTTCATGGCATTAGTTCCGACAAAAATTTAGTTTTAGTAGATATATCTCTTTAGAATTGGGTGAGCATTTATCTTACAGCACCATGCCAGCTGAATACCAATCCCTATATTTTCATTTCATTTCATTTATTTTACATAATATTCTATCATTCCCCATAAAGGCCAAGAGTGAATTATGAAGGACCAATAGCAGTAAAAAAAAAAAAGATTCATCACAAAAACAATATAAATGAACAATGCCTCTATAAATAACATGTATCAGCCCTCTCAGGCCCCTCGTGTCACCCCCTTCCCAGACCATTCACAGCAGGAACAGTGTCTTCACAACTCATAATCCTTTGTATCACTAATAAAAGGGCATCTAATAATTAAAGTAATTACAGTGGGAGATCTAAACTCCCCACAGTCTCATGTTGCTTCAGATCTGAGTCTTAGATTTATTTATTATTTATTTATTTAACAATTCTTATATACCGCACTATTTGTTATCAATGCGGTTTACATTTAACAAAGAATACTCATAGATGGGTTATAAGGGTAAATGAACCTGTGACATTAAGCAAATGTTAGTACTTTAGGGACTGCCTTCTGCACACTGTTCTTTGCAAACCATTTCCTAGTGCTCCACAATCTGATAAACTCATTGTTTGCCTGGATGTTTTGCGGTATTTTAATGCTTACATTTATTGACCGTATGGGCTACAGTGATAGCAGACTTCATACTATCTTTATTTATTTATTTATTTACATTCTCTTATCTGTATTTATTGTAAAGTTTAAATATTAAGGGCCCGATTATTTAAACTCTGTGGTGGATGTTTTTTTAAGTGGCAGCTGCAGTGTTTAAAAATGAAACCAGATACTCCGTGCAGGAATCCAGACATCCCCTGCAGCTGACTATCCAGTTTCATCGCTGACCACCAACACTGTCCAGATGCTGGCAATATTCAGCCATTATCCAGATAGTAAAACCGCATAAAGTTAGGTCAGCTTTTAGGTCTAACATTATGCGGTTTGTTATCCGATTGGTGGTCTGAATATCGCTGCTAACCAGATAACTCCAAACTCCGCTTCAGCTCCACCCAAGACCGCTCCAGCTCTATCCGAATAATGTTGTGATAGTCAGAGGAAATATCCGGATAGCACTGCTGACTATCATGCTGGCTAGCAGTTATCCAGTTAGTAGGTCCTGCTAACTGACTAAGTGCTTTTGAATGTTGGCCATAAGATGTTTCATTAATTAAGCCTGTCTTTGCATCCTGCATGAAATATACCAGCACCTAAGCTTGTTGGAAAATGCATGTAGGTCAGTGTTGTGCGTGTATGAAATTTGACTCTTTAGACAAGGTGAAGCTCTGGGGAACTTGAGCATAGATGATCAGAGCTAGGAGTTCATGCTTTTACCTGTTCGCCTCTCTTCTTTGTCCTTTCCTCACCAGTAAGAAGTGAATGAGTTTGCAAGCAGTGATAGCACTACCATTAGGTTGCCTAGCGCACCAGCCCTCTGGGGACACCCATTGCCACGGCTGTTCCCTCTCTTGGGACAAGCAACACCGGTAATGGGCACAAACAGTCTCCTTTAGTCTTTGGCGCCATGGGGCTGTTTGCTTTTGTCCCCTCTCCAATGCCCGATCGCGATCCAAAAGTGGCCTCGAAGAGGTGAGTTTTCAGTCTGGATTTGAAAAGTGCCAGAGCCTGACGTCCAGACTCAGGTCGTTTGTTCCAGGCATAAGGAGCAGCAAGATGGAAGGATCAAAGTATGGAGTTTGTAGTAGAAGAGAAGGGCACAGATAGAAAGGATCTGCCAGAAGAGCGGAGTTCCCAAGGAGGGATGCAGGGAGAGATCAGAGAGGAAAGGTAGTGAGGAACTGCAGAGTGAATGCACTTATAGGTCAGTAGGAGAAGTTTGAACTTTTGAAAGTTGCAAGCACTGGAACTGATGACTAATCATCCATCATGCAAAGGATAGACAGCAAAGAAGCAATTCCAGTAGATAGCCCACTATAGCAGTCAGTGACTCATCATTATTAAAGGTTAAACAAGTGGGCTTCCTGACCATAGCAGACTTTTACTGACAAGTGTGGCTAGGCTTTTGCCACTGTCCCAATTACCATCTCTTGCAAGCTCAGAAGATATAACATTTGGATTGAGTTCAGGGCTTTTTTCAGAAGTTCAAGGCATGCTAGATTCAGGTACAGTAGGTATTTTCCTCTCCCTGGAGGGCTTACAATCTACGGGCCATATTTACTAAGCCCCTTGCTAGTAAAGCAGGTTTGGGCTGCATTACCAATAAGGGGCACAGTGCTAGATGCAGTGGGGTGGAGTCTGCCAGCCCCCTGAATTTGGCACTGCCTGTGGTGCTATCATCATCACCCATTGTGCTAGCAGTAGTTGCTCCTCATCAAGCACACATGTTACCCCACTTTGGTACGACATGCCCCTGAGGCAATGGAAGGTTAAGTGGCTTTCCCAAGATCCAAGAGCAGTAGTAGGATTTGAACCCTGGCTGCCCTGGTTCTAACCTGCTGCTGTAACCCTTAGGCTACTCCTGATGGAGGGGAGTAGAGAGGCCATGAGGGATTCTTTTCAGTCAGCCAGGAGGAGGGAATGGGGTCAGAAGGATAGGTGGTCTTATGGGAGGAAGTAAGAAGTTTGGAGAGATCTGCAGCCAAGCTTGTCTGGAATGAGGACCAGATGTGCAAAAGGGAGGGGGGGGGGGAGGGAGAGACAAAACAGGGGAAATCAGTGGCAAAGGAGGGGGGCAAACCGGAAACGAAGCATGAAGGGAGATTATTTTGTCAATGAGGAATTGGGCCAGTAGATTAGCGAAGGGGGCAGCATGAGTGGATGAGAGGGAGGGGGTTAGTGTTAAAAAGTTCAGCCAGAACTTTATAAAGAGGATAGAGCAGCTTTTAACTATTAAAGGGGAGAAAACTGACAGCCACCAAGACGCATGGTTCGCTCCCCCCTGCCCTCCGTCTTGAATTATCCTTTTGTAAATTTAAAGCCGGTCTGAAGACCCACCTTTTCTGTACTGCCTACGACCTTCCCTTTCCCTCCTCTATCCCTACAGACCCCTCATAGGTTGTCTCGTTTTCCTCAGTTTGTCGGTCTATCTCTGACCTACTCTTCTGTTCTCTTTCCTTTCTCTACCTCTGTCCCTTTCCTATTGCACTAATGGAGTTCTGTTTCCTCTATCCTCTCTTTCTAGCAGCAATGTTATGCCTCTTATTTTAAGCTTGTTGTAAACCGCGCTGGTGTCTTTGGCGTGCGTGGTATATCAAGAAACAAATAAAGATAAAGATAAAGAATGATACTAACAAAACGGGGAAGTTAAGGCATCCTGAAAAAGGGGCTTCAACAAAGGAAAAAGTAACCCAGATGCCTTTAAGTAAAGAGCTAGCAGAGTTGAAGGATTCCAAATCTTCTATCTTCCTAAGGGTAGGAGAATGGCTTCCCCGGTAGCCTCAGAGGTTCCACAATTGGATTTGGTTAATGTTACTGATTTATTGGAATCCTCTAGGGTATGGGCTTGTAGTTCCATCTACATCGATTGTTACGTTTGCCGTTTTGTCAGATGAGGAGTGGCTTTTGAAACTCTTTTTTCGTAAAAGGAATCTTTTGTTTCGTGGTTTGAAGGTTAATATATTTCCTGACTTGGCAAAAGTCACCCAACGGCGCCGCAGGGAATTTCTCTTGCTGTGCACTTTGGTTTTGCAACTGGGTGGGCTCTTTTTGCTTAAGCACCCTTGTAAGTGCTTAGTTAAATATCAGTCACCTTCTTATATTTTTTATGAGCCTTCCCAGCTGCTTGTCTTTGTAAATGCAAGATGCGTTGAAACTTCTATAGAACTCACTTAACTGTGCCATGTGGACAAGTGCAAAGTTATGCACCTAGGGAAGAACAACCCAAACTATGGTTACACAATGCAAGGTTCCACATTAGGAACCACCACCCAGGAAAAAGATTTAGGCGTCATTGTGGATAACATGTTAAAACCCTCGGCCCAGTGTGCAGCGGCAGCCAAGAGAGCAAATAGAATGCTAGGTATCATAAGGAAAGGAATGGAAAATAAAACAAAAGATATTATAATGCCTCTATATCGTTCCATGGTGAGACCGCACCTTGAATATTGTGTGCAATTCTGGTCGCCATATCTTAAAAAGGATATAGAGTTATTAGAAAAGGTTCGGAGAAGAGCCACCAAAATGGTAAAGGGGATGGAAGGATACTCCTATGAAGAAAGGCTAAAAAGGTTAGGGCTCTTTAACCTGGAAAAGAGATGGCTGAGGGGAGATATGATATAAGTCTATAAATTAATGAATGGAGTGGAATGGGTAAATGTAGATCGATTGTTTACGTTATCAGAATATAGAAAGACTAAGGGACATGCAATGAAGCTACAGGGTAAACTATTTAAGACTAATAAAAGAAAATATTTTTTCACTCAACGTGTAATCAAACTCTGGAATTTGTTACCGGAGGATGTAGTAAAGGCTGGGTTTAAAAAAGGTTTGGACAAGTTCCTGGAGGAAAGGTCCATAAACCATTATTAAGAAGGGACCCAGGATATCAATGCTTGACCCAGTACAAGCATTGCGGAACCTGTGTCTTTTGGGGAAACTGCTAGGTACGTATGACCTAGATTGGCCACTGTTGGAAACAGGATACTGGGCTTGATGGACCTTGGTCTGACCCAGTATGGCATATTTTATGTTCTTTATGTTTATGTTTATGATATTACATATTGAATGTTTAGCCTTAGAACTTTGACTGTGGTTTTTTCGTTCTCTAATTGGTAAGCCCTCACCCCTGTTGTGGGCTAGTGTGAGCAAAGCAGCATATTATGTATTGTTTTTGCTTTGTATAAACTATCTTCTTGTATTTATTGCTGCTGGGAGTGCTCCATTTCTTACAAGGATGTTGTTAACTTTCTTGGTTTGTATTGTTAAAACTTTATAAAAATTAAATTTAAAAAAAAGTATCAAGACTTGTACAATAACACAAGAAGTATAAAAGTATAACACTAACAGTTATTGTGCTCAGTCTCTTTCAAAGCAGTCGCCTTCCAATAAAACACACTTCTTCCAGCGTTCCTGCCACTGATGGAAACAATTTTCAAATGCCTATTTTGTTATGTTATGATGCTGCTGTGTCAAATTTTGCTTAAAGGTCTCCAAGTCATTGACTCTCTTTCCTTTCAGGAGTAATTTCAGTTTTGGAAATGAGAAAAAGTCACAGGGTGCTAGGTCAGGTGAGGAAGGAGGCTGACAGACGTGCTTGATTTGGTGTTTGGCCAAGAACTGCTGGAGGAGATGTGATGCGTGAGCTGAGGTGTTATCGATATGAAGCAACCATTCACCTTTCCTGTAAAATTCTGGCCTTTTAGGACAAACTATATCTCAAATGAGTCAGAACTTGGACATAGTACTCATTAATGTTTTGGCCTTTTGGAGCATACTCATGATGAACAATACCCTGGTAATCAAAGAAAACTAAGAGCATGACCTTTTGAGGATTGAACCATAAACCCATGATTCATCACCAGTAATAATCTTTTTGATGAAATCTGAGTCATTTTCTTTTTTTTAAAGATTTTACTTTATTAAGTGTCACAAAGGGATATGTTTACTAAACTGCGGTAATGTCATTCGCGGTAGGTTCTGCGGTAAAGGTAGAGATGCCCATATAAAGGCATGGGCAGTGCATCGTTACAGCAAGCTGATAGAGAACGCACATTACAAGGCACCTTAGAATAACGAGTGTTACAAGGCGCCTTGTAAAGCGCCTTGCAAGGCGCCATGTAAGGCACCTAGTAAGCTGCCCTATAAGGCGCCTAGTAAGGTGCCCTGTAAGGTGCCTCAGAAGGCGCCCTATAGGGCCTCCTAGGCTAAGCACCATATTAGGCACCCTTGGACAAGTCACCGCAGAAGGCACCCTGGGCTATGGAACCATAGGTTAAGGTGGCCTAACAAGGTTATGGTGTCCTAGGTTAGTGTGCCCTAGGGACTGCAAGGTGCCTCAGGATGACATGCATGACCTGTGCAGAACAGAGACAGATGTAGCCCTAACACTAGATAGAGCACTTAGGAAAGGCAATGAACAGGTGAGTGAAGGAGGGAGAAGTGGGAGCCGCTGGACCTGCCATATCTGCGGGCATCCCATGTGCCTGCCAGTACTGATGGCAAACATGGTGGGGCAGCTCTACCACAGCACAGGGTGGTGGCAGACGATGGGAATACATGTCCCCCAGTGGAGGCGGAGGTGGCAGGATAGTTACAATGATGGGTGGACAGAGGAGTGGTGGTGCCATGCAGATCAGGCACAGGCAAGGCAAGCACGATGAGGCGCAATGCAGGAAAGGGTAGCAGTGCAGGACATGGGTTGGCAGCCTGCACAGGCAGACAGGACTCTACACAGCTGACAGACGCAGATAGACGGACCAAGGGAATGTTGACAATTGTGGCGAGGGTATTATGGGCTGGAAGCGCAGATCTGCAAAAATATGACCTCTACAGGCATGCACACTATTTGAGTAGGACAGGCATGAGAGGAGGGAACAATGAGGAACTGAACCAATGAACACTGCCAAGAATGGCAATGTATTAACCAGTAGGCTATACCTCCATGGTGTATGTCACAGAAGTACCCATGATGCAATGCACATGCTGAATAGCTGTCTACAGCTGATCACCAAATAGGGTCTGCACCTTTCCGGTACCTCAGCTGGGAAAGATGAACTGACAGTGTGTGATACTGGCACAGAGTATCTACAGACCATGCCATTGTGCAGGTTCTGTGGTCACCCTGAGGGATAGGATTGGTGCCCAGCACTAGGTCCGCAGTACATGTGGTGCTAGAAATAGGTCCTGCTGTACATCCCCATCACTACCAGTGTGTGACAGGTGTTCTGTGCAGTGCAGCTGAAGGTAATTTGGTGTCCATCTGTATCCTGCAGTCACATGTGGCCCTGTGGGACCAGACACCAGCCAGATTAGTGTGTACGTCTGGCTGACATGGGCAGCTGTTATCAGGGCAGAGGGGTTCCTAAAATTGCATGAAGTGTGTGTAGCAGTGGTTGTATAGGTCACAGTGGTATACACTACATACCCCAAAGGGCCCACATCACCCTTTTGTAGGTAAAGAACAGTGTCCCTGCCCCAGGGAAACAACCTCCATCCTGTTTGTACAAGACAGCCCTCCAGGGTTGGTGGGTCAGAGCCATACCTATGACTGGGACAGTGGCAGACCAGCAGCAATGCTGGGGTTAGGTCCGGAAACCCCAAGTGCCTCCCACCACTGTCTGTCAGTCACTAGCAGACAACACAGTCAGACTGTACCTTAAAGGTGTTCCGACCATGCACAGTCTAACCGCAGACAGTCCACCAGGAACTATGTGCAGCTAGCAGGCATCTCAGTAATTGGGACCCCAGCACTGGGGAACACAAATATATCACTAGAGACAAATAGCGTAGAGCGCTATGTGGGAACCTAGACCTGCCATGGTCACTGCTCGTTCAGAGTGAGTGCCCTCCCAGCATGCCATGCTGTGGCCAGCCTTTCCATGCAGGTGGTGGTCAGGCACTACAGTATCCTAGCCATTGCCCCACACCCTGTGAAGATGCATCCTGGCCAATCTGCCCTGTCCGGGCCATACCCAGAATACCTTGCTCCTCATTATGCATCTAATCAGGCTAACGCTGGTAACAGTGGGACGTTTTGGGCCCAGTGAAGTGTGGGCAGCCACAGAACAATGGATAGACATACAAACATGCTCACTCCTTTTGCAGCATTATACAAAGATAGGGGTGGTTGGCAGCCCTGCCCGTCACACTAGTCCTGATCACAGTGCCGACATTGCTAAACTGTGCAGGGGGTAGTAGTAGTGCTCTGGTGATAACATCATCCCAATGCTAGGGCCAACAGCCTGACGCTCCATGCATCATTGGATTGTGGAGCCTGTGTGAGTGGGTGTTTGCACCCCTGTTCGCCGCTGCTTTGGGCTTTGCACATGTTGCTGTTGTATCTGCATTGTAGGGTAAAATATAGGGACATGCTCTGCAGGAACCACAGCTGGGACTTGCACCTGTGACCCTCTGCTCCAGGACACACTGGCTGGGGGTACTGCACCACACTGTTGCCACAGATGCATGGTAGTCCCTGGGGCTACCTGCACTTTTCCTCAGCCAGACCTTTTATGTTGCACTGCACACCACGTACTGATGCAGAGCATGGCCTAGGTCCACTGCAGGGAGGTGGCACTACCCCCTCCAGTACGGGCACAAGCCCCCCTGCCAAGCTGACGTGGCCATTTGCTGTCGGTGCTGGTAGTGTGCAGTCCCAGGCCATCCACTGTGTAGGTAGGCGCCCGCCTAGGGAGCGGGTTCCGGGGTGGGGGGGCATACATGGACATCCTCACATCCCCCCATCACTGCCTACCACTATTATGTCCCCTCCACATGGGGGCGGGATGGCTGGGGGGGATGTCAGGTCTGTGCCCTAGCGACTATTGGCTAGGGTGGACCAGGTAGATATTGGTGGATTGTGTTTGGCCTTGGTTAACTGCTGTCTTGCTGATCTCCGGTGTCTATGTTCCTATGTGCCACTTAGGCGCCTGCCTGGTCCACCCTGTGCCCCAGCTGCCCATGCTACATCTCCCGCCTGTGGCCCCTATGCCCCATTTGCACCATCACCATAGTGGCCATTCATACTTTGGCACTATGGTATTGCTGTACATGGAGCACTACTATCACAGTTTTTGGGCTCCCTGCCTATGCTGTACATTGCTGACACTTAAATGGTTATCTCCCCTGCAAATGTGCATCTAATGGCAGGTTTTCAATCGCGTTAGGATTCAGCTCTTCAGATCAGCGCGTTAGTGTGAAAGGAGCCTCTCCCCACCCATACTCCACCCATTGACCCCTTCTCTCCGCCCTCTCTCCACCTTCTGTGGTGTTTACCACGCCGCGGAACGTCAATGATCGTTAACGTTACATAATGCGCGTTATGTAACGTTACCGCAGTTTAGTAAACATACCCCAAAGTGTCCAGAAATCCAATAATACAAATAACAAAATCAGTGTAACAATATTACTTCCTGAAGTCATTAGTCCACATCACAGGGAGAAAATAGAAGGAAATATACATAAGCAATTAAAATAAGGGGGAAAAACTCTTATTCACACCCAACCCAATAACAGAATAACCTTATCCACCTGCAGAAATATTAACACCACAATCAAATCAAAGAAACTCATGAAATATCCTTCATCTCCTCCTCTTGATCTAACAGTACTATCTCTAAATCTGAGGCAGATAAAAAAAACATATTTACCTTGACCAAGGAAACCAAGCACTTACATGGCTATCGTAAGAAATATGTGGCACCCAAAGCGAGTGCCCAAGTCTTAAGAGCTAAAAAGGATTTCCTCCTCGATTGAGTTGTTCGTGAAACATCTGGAAATATTGCCAGTTTCTCACCACAGTAAGAAGTTTCTTTCTTTTTAAAATAAGCTTTGAGAATAGATATCTTTTCTTCTGAAACAAATGAAACTAGGAGAGTAGCCCCAGTTGAAATAACATCTTGAGTATCCTCTAAAAACCCCCCCATTAAATCAAATGGATGTTTATCTTCTAGGGTATCCAACTCCCCTTCAACTACATTAACCTGTTTAACCTTAGAAGGCATATAATATTTAACTAATATCATTAGAAAAATTAAGTATCTCCTTAAGATATTTTCTAAAAAAATTTTGAGGAGACAACAGGCTAATGCAAGGAAAATTAAGTATTCTTCAATTCTTATTCCTAGCCACATTTTCCAGAGTTGCGAGTTTCCGATGCATCACCAAAGTGTCTTTTATAGTAGAAGAATGCATGGAGTTGAGGGTATTAACTTGAGAATCAGTGTTAGCTATACGAGATTCCAGAGTCTCGACCTTGATAGCCACATCCTATAGTTTAGCAACTGTGTCACGGGAAAACTGGCATAAAAGGGGAACAGTACCTGTAAATACCTACTCAGTTCGCTTAACAACTTGCCAGATGTCCACTAGTGACACTGAGGAAGTTTGAGTATCTTGAGGAGTGATTGAAAACGTTCTAGAAATTAAAAATTGAAATATTGAAAAAGACTGAATTCATGTTATGGAAATCATACTAAAAGAGGTTTTTTTAGGATCATTGATGCAATGAGCAAATGCTAAAGGCTGCAACATCCTATGCCTAAGCTAACTACGCTCAGTTTAGTCCGAGATCCTTTTTCTCCTTTTTTGAGGACTGTATATTTATATTTAAATTATATGACAACCCTTTGAGACTTCCTTTTGCTCCATTCGGGGTACTAGAATGAAGTATATTGCTTATTGATATATCTTCTTCATTCTGGGATTGGTTTGCTTTTGGCTTTATTTTCAGACATTCTAGCTTGGACATTCTTTGTATAATGTGCCTTTGTTTATTTGGTACTTGCTATACTGCCCTTTGTTTACATTTCAGAGCAGTTCACCATATGCTAAAATAACATAGACAGTAGAAAGGGGGAGAAATGAATGAAAGAAATGAGAAATCAAGAAAAGTTACACTTCTCAACTGGGAATAGAGTCCTGAAACAGAGCAGAAACCAAATTCCATTGTTTCAAGTGCAGCCCATACCTATCACAACCCATGTTTCCATCCAACCAACAAGCATGAATTTGACAAAGACTGTTCAATATAGAAGGTTTTTAATGCTATTTTAAATTGGGATACGATATCTGCAATCTGATTTTGTGGGGTAAAGAATTGCAAAGAGCTGGAGAATGCAGCCTGCCTGATAGTATCAAGGAGTGTCCTGGAGTTTCAGGGCAGGACTAACCTATTTTGTTCTAGAGACCAGAGATGAAGGTGCAGCTCGATGTAGAATGCCTGATGTGCTGGAATCACGATCTTAAACTTCACACAATAATAGACAGGTAATCAGTGGAGATGCTTAAAAAGTGGCGCGACCCATTTCCTAGTTTGATACCAATCACACAATAAAAATAGGGCTCAGTGAAATCAAACTATCACACCAAACAACTAGTCACTGAAATAGCAATTGCACCTTTATGGGGGAAAAAGAACCTCAAAGTTTGTCCAAATTTATGAAACTCTACTAGTACTGCTAGTACCTATCATTTGTATAGCGCTACAAGGCATATGCAGCACTGCACAGAGACATGTAAGAGACAGTCCCTGCTCATAAGAACTTACAGTCTAGTCAAGACAGACAACACAACAGTCAAGACAGACAACTGGGGCCTAGGTATATCTAGGGCAATGGTAAGGAAACACATAGGAGGTGAACATGAGACTACTAAGGGAATCAGGATCCAGAAGCAGTCTCAAAGAAGCAAGTTTTTAGCCTGGATTTGAACAGGGCCACAGATGGAGCCTGACATACTGACTCGGGTAGTTTGTTCCAGGCATAAGGGGCAGCAAGGTAGAAGGATCAAAATCTGGATTTGGCAGTGGAAGAGAAGGGCACAGATAGAAGGGATCTGCTATAAGAGCGGAGTTCCCGAGGAGGGGTGTAGGGAGAGAAAAGAGAGAAAAAGTAGTGAGGAGCAGCGGAATGAAGGCACTTATAGGTCAGTAGTAGAAGTTTGAAGTGTATGAGGAAATGGATAGGGGACCAATGAAATGACTTGAGAAGAGGGGTGACATGAGCATAGCAACACTGGCAGATTAGCAGAGCAGCTGAGTTTGAATAGATTGAAGTGGAGAGAGATGATTCAGAGGAAGACCAGTGGAGAGGAGGTTGCAGTAGTCTAGATGGGAGGTGACTAGAGAATGGATAAGGATCTTAGCGGTG
Source organism: Ichthyophis bannanicus (assembly GCA_033557465.1). Lineage (NCBI taxonomy): Eukaryota > Metazoa > Chordata > Amphibia > Gymnophiona > Ichthyophiidae > Ichthyophis > Ichthyophis bannanicus. The sequence continues at coordinate 141,783,180 of CM066040.1, forward strand.
TGTTCAGAATGGAAAGGATAAATTTTGCCAGTGTTCTACAGAAAGAAATGACAGGTTTTAGCTATCTGTTGGATATGTGTGGAGAAGGAAGGGGAGGAATCAAAAATGACCCCAAGGTTGCGAGCTGAGAAAACTCAACCCCAGATTATTCCTTCAGGAAATTATCTAAAGCGCATCTCCTCCTGGGTCAACCCCTCCCCCCCATTCAACATGATCATACATCAATCATTTGTCTTTTCATTTTACTCATATTTCATACCCACAAACTCTGCTTATGCTGACACACTCAACCCCAATATCACCTATTATGTAATCCATCAGGCAACATTCTGCGATATAATGGCTGTGTCGAGTGAGTTGTGTCTTTCAACAGATACACTTTAGTATAGGTGTCGGCTGATGCACAATGGGATGTGCTTTTTCCCCCATAAAGGTGCAAGTGCTATTTCAGTGATTTGTTGTTTGATGTCACTAGTTTGATGGCCATTAATTGTATAGTTTGTAGTCATCTTAATGAAGATTGTGGTAGCTCACAACACTGTGAATTGCAGTAGTCAAGACAACTTATTACTAATGTTTGCACTAAAGTGTGTATTGCTGGTTTATCTAAATATGAGCGGATGGCTCACATTCATCGCAGGGCTGGAAAACATGCTTTAGAAACTGCTGTGATCTGTGGTTTGAATATGCATGAGAGATTTGCATGCCTACTACCTCCATTATATGCAAATCTCTCTCATGCATATTCATTGTGGATATCCTGAAAACCCAACTGGCTGCTGATCCCTCTGGACAGGTCTGAGAACCATTGGTCTCGTAAACCATTCTCACATAGATTTCAGCAATAAAATCCAGAAATTGGGACCATTCTCACTCAGATGGGGTTGCTTCATTTATTAGATCTGAGCAATTAACAGTCTCTCTCTGGAGAATAAAACAAAGGATATTATAATGCCTCTGTATCGTACCATGGTGCGACCTCATTTTGAATATTGTGTGTAATTCTGGTTGCCATATCTTAAAAAGGATATAGCAGAATTATAGCAGAATTAGAAAAGGTACGGAGAAGAGCCATCAAAATGGCAAAGAGGTGTGAAGGATAGCGCTATGAGGAAAGACTTAAAAGGTTAGGACTTTTCAACTTTGAAAAAAGACAGCTGAGGGGATATATGATAGAGGTCTATAAAATAATGAATGGAGTGGAACGGGTAAATGTAGATCGGTTGTTTACTCCTTCAGAAAGTAGAAAGACTAGGGGTCATACAATGAAGCTACAATTTAGCCCATGTAAGACTAGTAGGAGAAAATATTTTTGCACTCAGTACATAATCAATCTCTGGAATTCATTACTGGAGGATGTAGTAAAAACTATTATTGTGTAGGTGGGTTTAAAAAAGGTTTGAAGAAATTCCTGGAGGAAAAGTCCATAAACCATTATTAAAGAGGACCAGAGAAATCCATGGTTTAGCCTGGGATAAGCAACATGGAATCTATGTACTTTTTTGGGAACCTGACAAGTGCTTGTAACCTGGATTGGCCACTGTTGGAAACAGGATACTAGGCTTGATGGATCTTGGTCTGACCCAGTGTGGCATATCTTACATTCTTATGAAATCAGCATCCTTCCTAGAGTAGTCTGCTGAATGCCTGGCTCTGTAAAGCCCCTGTAGATGCTGAGTAATAGTGAGAGAGTGTTTTATTCAAATAAAACTGTATAAAAGTGATAGTATCCTTTTGAAATAGTACAAAAGTATAAAGATTTACAAGGAAAGCATATTGTCCTTGGTATATCCTGTTTCAGGCTGACAGAGAAAAAGATCAGGGTATTCCCCTTCCCCTTAGTTAATCACAGTTGCATTGCTGCAGCGGCAGATTGGCCTGTTGACTAGCAGTCAAAACAGTATTTGGGTTTCTCAAACGTTACTTAGGGACCACCCCACCCTGAATACAAGCTACATGTTTATCTTATTTTTGATGGAGGTTGATAAGAAAGATGAAGAAATCACTTCTATTTTTTATCTGAAGAAATGGAAAGCAGACTGAATTGCACTGAATCATGAGGTGCCTCAGTATACTTCCTCTGTTTTGAAAATTTACCACCCTACGTGCTCTCTGTTCTCGAAATACCATGTTGTGGGACATGCATCCTTTAAGCTTGTACATTTAGACTAGTTAAGGGATCCGATGTTCTTTATTGCAGCTCCCAGCTTCTGGAACTCTTCATTGGCCAATTTGCTCATCATGTCATAACTTGCGTCGTTTCAGAAAAAATTGAAAGCATACCTATTTCAGTAGGCGTTTCACACTTTTAGTTTGATGAACGCAGAATTATTGAGTGAATGGATGGCAGATTGAAGCCTTTTGACCATTTAAGTGCCAATAATTGTATTATACTGATTGTCTTCTTTGTGCTATTTGGTATTATATTGGATTCCATGTCAGTGTGAAGACACATTTTACAAAGGATGTCAAAGCTAGAATATCTGAAAAAACGCAGCATGTGCAAGTTCAGGAATGATTTCACAAACGTGGACGTGCTTGATATGGATGTCGATAGAGATGTCTATATAGACATCCCCAGAATAGCATTTCAGAATGGGACATCTAATAGCATAATGGTTAGAGTAATGGGTTAGATGCAGGGTAGCCAGGGTTCAAATCCCAGTGTGAAGCTTTGTGATCTTAGCCTAGTCACTAAACACTCTCCATGTTCTCTACATTCTGGATGTTTGAAGGCCACTATTTGTGCGTGTAGCAGTCTAAACGTGGACATGCCTGCAGACACCCCCGACAGTTCTGAAACTGAACAAGGATGTGTAATTCCATTGCACCTCCCCAGACATGCCTTCATCGCACCCCTTGCCCGCCTGGATGTCCCCACACTGAGGACATCTTTAAAAGCCATTCCTGAAATGGCTCTGGAGATGTCTTGGTGACTGGCACATACATGTACACATCTTTAGATGTCCAAATCATGGCTAAGACTTTTAAAATGACCCCCTTAGGGCTTCTATTAATTTTTCTTATTGTTTTTTTCTGCCATTTATTATGAGTTTCAATGCCACCTAGATCATGGAATAGAGCAGAATATAAACTCTTTTACATAAATAAATAATATGGACAGGTTAAAGTCATCCCGAGTTAGAGGAGTGTCTTAGTGGTTAGAGACACTGGCTAGACAGAAGAAAAAACAGGTTTCAAATCCTGCTGAGACTCTGTGTGACTTTAGGCAAGTCATTTCATTTTCCATCACCTTAGGATAAACTTAGACTATATCCTCTCTTGAGAGAGATACTTGTTGTGTCTGAAGGTAGCTTGCCTTGAGCTTCCAATAAAAAGATGGGAGCTAAGTCTTTTTAATGCACAGTTCCAAACTTTTCCAAAATAACTATGGTGTGCAGCAATGGCCTAGTGCTTAGACTAAGAATCGGAGAAACCAGGGCTCAAATGCCTCTGCTTTTTCTTGTGACCAAGTAGAACCTTAGGTTATTAACCCTTTGGAGACAAGGAAATATCTACTATACCTGAAGGTAGCTCACCTTGAGCTTCCAATGAACGGCACAAAGTAAATATAAAACGTAAGTAAACAAAAATAGGCACCCCCCCCCGCCCTGCCCCCAAACTGCTGAATGCTTACAAGCATTTGGAATAAATATCAGAGTAAGAAGAAATTATTTTACTGCTATTTTCATAATCACTTAACATTTTTATAGTACTATGAGACATACGAAGTGCTGAATATACATAAAAGACCTGCTGTATGGCGCCTACAGTTTGCTTGAGATACATCGACTATCAGCATAACTATTACAGTAAACATGTTTAATGCGAGAAGGTTACAATTTGGAAGAGTCTGGGTTTTGCATTTCAAAGCAGTCTCTAAAAGATGAGTTTCTTAGACTGGATCTGAATACGACCAGGGAGGTGACCAGCTTAGGAAAACTGTTCCAAGTATAAGATACTCCAAGATAGAAAGCACCAACTCTGGTATTAGGCATGGAAGAGAACAGCTTAAATAAGAACAGCTTGCCTGAGGGACAGAGATTACAAGGAGGGAGGTAGGAAGAAATTAAAGAGGAGAGTTAGCGTGGTTCTGCAGAGTGCATTTGTAGTGGGAAAAAGTTTGAAATGAGTATGGAAGCAGATGAGGACGGTAACATAGTAATAACAATGGTGAAAAGATCAGTTGCTTTGCTAAGTGATTGCAGCACAGAAAAACATTTTAGCAGGAAACTTGTGAGGCTGATGTAGCAGTCCAAGTGGAAGAATATGAGAGCAGATAAAGCTCTTGATCTGTGCTCGAGAAAGAAAGGGATAGATTATGGTGATATCATAGAGAAACATATTTCGACAACGTTTTGGTTGAGCACAGAGGAGAGGAGTCAGACAACCACACAATTGTGGATAGAATGGACATGGAGAGTGATGATGGTATTGGCGAAGACAGGAACATGTGAAAAGAGCGAAGTGGATTGGTGAGGAAAGATGAATTTTAATCTTGGTTGCGTTATGTTTAAGATGGCACTGGAGATATTCAGGTAGATACCTCAAGTAAACGAGCTGAGATCTGGGACTGGATTCTGAGTGAAAGAGGCTTGGAAGTCATTGGTACAAAAAGGGGACCGAAAACCATGTGAGAATATCAGAGCACCAAGGAATTGAAAGTAAAGCAAAGCAAGCCCAAAACAAAGCCTTGAGATAGTGGCAGAAGAGAATCTGCCAAAGGATTCACTAATGGGACTTCCATCCCCGCTATTCGTGGCCCCCCCCCGCCAGCATCTAACTTCCCCGCCTGTTGTATAGTTAGATGGGAATGGGGAGGGTGCGGCGTTAGGGAGGGAAGTGTGAGGTCGCTGGTCCTGGATTGTACAGGGCTGATTCTAATGTTGGCTCTGTATGTCCAGGGCCAACGTCTTATATGGGGAAGTTATTCGACCTCTGAGGTGGAATAACTTCCCTGGATGTAGTGGATCGGCGGGCCTGGGGTGCGAATGGGGCATGGGGGGGGGGGGGCTGAGGACATTCCCCGCAGCCTGACCCTGGCCATAGATGGCTGGATCAGGGGTTGGGCTGTGGGAAATTAGCTGCAGGAGCCAGCAGCCGGGATCGCGGCTTTTAAATGAAGCCATGGTGCCTTGGCTCCATTTAAAAGCCCTGACTGAGTTAGTCAGGCATGTTCTGTAGGTATAGGCCAGGCTGAATCGTAGTCCTGGCCTGCACATACAGGACTGTTTGCAATTCTGATCCCGCAGGGCTAGATGTGCCCTGCGGGATCAGAATCACAATGCTCTCTGTACATCCGGTTCAGACCGGACATACAGAGGGCTTCTACGTCCAGAACGGAATCGGGCTGTAAGGGGGTAAATAGGCCTATATGTTGGAGTTAGATAAATCCCATTTCTGTTTAATTTGGTCAAAAACAAAATTTCCTATATATTTACAGCCCTTGGTGGCCTACACATAAAAGGGAGATCTGTCCATTCCTGCTGGAAGTGATGGATTGCTGGCTAGAATAACAAAGGGAGATCCTTACCCTCCACCACACCCATGCTCTTCTAATATTATCACCTTAGGCCCTATTAATTTGTTTTTTGTGTCTTCAAGTCAGTGCTGACTCCTGGTGATCCAGCTGCTTCTGGGTTTCCTTGGCAATTTATCACTGGAAGTAGATTGCCAGGCCTTTTCTTCTGAGGCAATGGAGGGTAGAGTGACTTGCACAAGGTCACAAGGAGTGCCAGTGGGAATGGAACCCTTGATCTTCTGTGTACTAGGCACTTGCTCTACCCACTAGGCTACTCCTCCACTCTCCATCATCACTATCCCTGTCCATTGTATCCATAATCTTGTGGTTGTCTGACCTCTCCTCTGTGCTCAACCAAAATAATAATGTAAAAAAAATATATTTAGGTTAGACCAAATATCAAATAACTGTCTTGGTGCATACTAGGAGCTGGATTGTGGAAGGTCAAAAGCAATGTGGAACAGATGCGTTTTGAACTTAATTTTGGATAGGAAGGTTTGACGTGAAGGTCGGAAGTAAGGAATTCCAGAGGGCAGGTCCAGGGAAGTACAGGGAATATGAGCGGTTGGCTCATCTCAATGTATTAAATATGGTATTACTGTACTTAATCTCTGTGCCAATAATGGAACTTTAATTTTTACATCCTAATTAGGTAATGATATTGGTCTATAGACCAGTAATAACCTATCCCGGCCAGGTTTTGACAAAATAGTAATATAAGCATGGAATTGTGTGCTAACCTCTTCATCCCTTGCTGCATCACACACAGCTAATGGATTTTACTATAAGATCCACTTAATTTATAATATTCCCCTCACAGACCATCTGTGCTAGAGGTTTTAGCAAGCTTCAATTTCTTACTGAGTAACTTCTGTCTGAAAAGAATAATTCAGATACTCCAATTGTGTCTCAGTAACCTGAGGTAGAATTAGGTCATGGAAAAAATTCTGTCTTTATTACTATCCTCTAGGCAAGTCATATAGAGCACCTGGCAATACTGCACAAACTGGTCCGTGATCTTGTCTTTACCCATCACAAATGTGCCCTTGAACATCTCCAATACTAGTCACACGATGTTTCCTCTTCTAGGGACGCACCAAATTACAGTGTACTCAATTTTATGTATTTATTTATTTAGCTGCATTTATATCCCGCTTTTCACTGGGTCAAAGCGGTTTGATAGAAAAGGGGAGGGGGATTACTTCTCCAACTATAAAAATTATACTTTTTATACTCTTTAAAGCTCTTTAGTTCAGTAATTCTTCAACTTGCCTTCGGATCAGGTTGTAATTTTGTCATCTTCCTGCTTCAATCTATATTTTTCCTCCTAAACCCACTTCCCCCCTTCCACCTATCTCAATTTCTGTGGATAACACTCTTCTTCTCCCTGTTTTCTCAGTTCGCATCCTTGGGGTTTCCTTCTCCTCACACATCACCTTAATATCCAAAAGCTGTCATTTCTCTCTATAACATCAGCAAAATTCACCCATTCCTTTCTGAACACAGTACTGACGCTTATCCACTCTTTAGTCACCTCCCGTCTCGACTATTGCAACCTCCTCCTTGCTGGTCTCCCTCTGAATCATCTCTCTCCCCTTCAATCTGTTCACAACTCAGTTGCACAACTAATCTTCTGCAGGCCCCGATATGCTCATATAACCCCTCTTCTCAACTCGCTTTATTGACTTCCCTTCTGTTTCCGTATCCAGTTCAAACTTCTCCTACCGATCTACAAATGCATTCATTCTGCTGCTCCTCACTACCTTTCCTCTTTCCCTACATCCTTCCTTGTGAGCTCCGCTCTTCCTCTAGCATACTTCTCTCTTTGCCCTTTTCTTCCACTGCCAGCTCCAGACTTTGATCCTTTCCGCTTGCTGCTCCTTATGCCTGGAAAAACTACCTGAGTCTATACATCAATCTCCATTCTACCCCTTTTCAAATCCATGCTAAAAGCTCAACTCTTGAGGCTGCTTTTGGATCCTGGTTTGCTTAGTCTCCTATGTGTCTCCCTACCTTTCACTATTTTTAACCTTGTTTTCTGCTGTGATTGTCTGCCTTGACTAGATTGTAAGCTCTAATGAGCAGGGACCGTCTCTTACATGTATCTGTACAGTGCTACATATGCCTTGTAGTGCTATATAAATGATCAATAGTAGTAGTAGTTATTTGCAATGGGGGAAGTAAGAAAAGAATCAAGATGGAAGTGTCCCATTGTCTGAGCGAGAAAAGAGTTTCAAAGAGTAGTTGGTGTATAAAGCAGTGGATAGATTAAGGGAGATAAGAATTCAGCAGTGCCCCTGACCCCAGAGTCTGTTGGCTAGATTTGTCTGATCCTGAAGCCTATTTTTTGTCACAAGACTTGGTGGAGGGGGGGGGGGGATGATTGTCTCTGGGTCTTGTGGCAGAATTGATAGAAGTTGCAGTTAGGCCTTTTTCTGCATCTCTATTTTCTTGTGTAAATTTTTGGATTCTACTATGAGCAATTTAATATTTTAAAGAATGCTTTGATGCTTTCTGCGAAGGGTGGTACAGTAAGTCTTGTAATAAACATAAACATTCTCTTTTTAGCTTGCCACCAATTTGAACAATATAATAGATATAAAACTATATCAAATATGATCACTGGTCTGCTCCTACCCTACAAAGCTTTGCCACTTATTGCCTTCAGTGAAATGAAGGAATGTTGTTGAACTCAACTACATTCAATCATGTTGCTCACATCTTTGTAAAGAAGAAATGCCATCCGTAAGTGAAATCCTAACAATACATCTGTCAATCCTCCATAGAATCCTCCTCCTGTATGTGTCACCTCTCCATAAAATCCTTGCTACTATTGCTACCATTACCACTGTTTATTGTTCATATGTTACTACAGGATATCTAAATGCATAGAACAGAGTGGGGTGGGTATATTTCATTGCTTTTCATTATTTTTCATCTTTTTAATTTTTGACTTTCATTTTTCATTTTTTTGTTTGGTTGATTTTGTTTAATTTGACCTTTTTTAGGTCAGAGGATATGGCTGATTTTTTTTACAGGGTTTCTTGGATTGTTTTATCTATATTTTTAATGTTGGTTTTCAATATTTCCTATGGGTATTAGATGTTTAAGATTTGTGGTCCTTTAATTATAATTGATAGTGGCTTTGTTGGCTGCAGTAGTGTGCCGGCGCGGCGTTTTTCATCAGTTAAGATTCAGCTCGATCCCGTCTGAGTCTGGTATTACCACAAAGTTATTCCTGCAATGGTAAACTGGTATGTTGTAAATTTCTATTAAAGTTTTTAAATTGGATCATTAGGATTTTTGATGTTCTTGGTTTTGGAGTAAATTATTGTTTTTCATTTGCAGTTTAGATGTGTTTTTATGGTATCGGATCTTTAATTGATAGATATGGTGATAAGATGATGAGATTGAAGCTTCACTATGTATGTAAGAAGGTCTTTCTGACTGAGGTTGGTGATATTGAAATAGGGTTTTCTGTTCTATATTATTTGTAGATTGCGTCCGTGGAAAACTAACTCCCTGACGAAGCTCTTTGGAGTGAAAAACTCAGGCACTGGGTAGCGTTGGGCTAATTTGATAATTTTTGGAAAAGACTCTCCTTTTTGCAAGTTGACGTGAGTGCTGTAATTGGGATTAACAATCTTCTATATTTGTACTCTTGAAGAAATATGGTTTTGCCCTCAAAAATATTTTAGGTGTTTGGTTTTGTTTTTTTCTGCTGATTATTACCCTACTCTGTGGATGACTGGGCTTTCTGCAAGGTAGCTTTAATGACGAGAAATGAGTTAGTTTCAGGATCTTTGCATAGCACAACACAATGATTAAAATCAGAAAGGTCATGATCAAGAAAACTCGGGCTTTAACTTTTAAAAGCAGCCTCCAAAATATTTTTTTTAATTAATTTTTTTTAGTTATCGCATGATCAAAATTATTCTAGCAGGGTGGCCCAAAAAAAGTGAGAACATCTCGTAAATTAAAAGCTTAAATAGTTTACTTATTTACCTTTTTTAGCTATATAACGTCTTTATTTCGACACTTTCCGGTCGCCATCTTTTTTTTTTTAATTTGTCAATCGTTTACATCTGTCTTTTTGAAATTTTAAATAAATTATATGCTACGAGATGTTCTCACTTTTTTTGGGCCACCCTGTATATACCAAAATTGGGCTGTGTAAACTGAAAATACAATGTAATCAATCAAATATTAAATAGTTAATAAATTAAAATGGGCATTTACACATGTAAATGGCAATTTCAGGAAGCCGCTATTTACTTGTGTAGGATGCAGAGATTTCAAGGGGACATGTTTTGGGTATAATTGGATAGGACCAAAAACTTTTACATGCATTTTCCATTTTATATTTAACATGATTTCCTCATCAGCTTTTGTACCAGCTGAGAAGCACGCCTAGATTTTGGCAAAATGCTCATTACAAAGAGACAGCGGGAAAGGGAGCCCCTCCTACAGACTCAAAAAGCACAAAGGAGCAGGGGAGCCACGCCACTGGAGGAAAAGAGCTTTATTGACTAATCAGGTCTGCTCATATCTTTGAATGCATGTTTACATATAAGGTCGCAGTCCCCTGAAGAAGGCTTTGACCAAAACATATGTTGGGTGGACCTGATTAGTCCATAAAGCTCTTTTCCTCCAGTGGTGTGCTAAAATGCTCATTACAGCCAAGGCTTTAAATGAGGGAGTAAGAAAGTAATTTTTCTTAATTTCTTGTTTGTTTTATTTTTGTTTCCCTAGTTAATTAGCATCACTTATACATGTAGGGAGGATATTAAGTGGCAGTGGGTAAAATAAGACCAACATTTGTCGCACCTTACTTTACCTGCTTTGGGGCGTGTAGCAGCGGCATCCGTGAATATTCATCAGCACTAACCATGTTTGTGCTACTGAATATCCAGCTCAGCGGCATCTACATGGTTTGCAGGTCTGCAAACAGTGTAAATGCCTTGGAATGTCCTCCCTGTAGGTTTCTACTAGGTCAAGGGCTGTGCAAGCAGGGCGGCCGCACAGGGCATAAGTACTGAAAGGGCACCAATATCATCACTGGGCTTCCAGGAAGCTCAAAAAGATTGTTACTGCATGCGCCAGGGTAGAAGAGGGGCGCAAGGTTCATTAGTCACACAGGGAACATTTCTAGCTTGGTACGGTCCTGTATGAGGCAATTTCATAAGGAACCGCTTAAAGGCATGGGCCATCAACACATGTAAAGCACCTATTTTTAGTGACTTACACACATTGATGGGCCTTTACACTCTTAGTCTAGCCAGTGGCTATTCTATAAGTATGCACATAAGACCCACGGCACCTACTTTCTCTGTGAGTGTGCTTGGGGATGGAGTGCAAAATAACACATGCAAGCTATAAAATATAACATATGTGGTGGAGGAAGTGACATCACTGGGTTGATGGCAGCCTAATTGTGGCCCTCTGTCCTGGGCTGGTGATTAAGAACAAACTCACCCATAAGCTTCTTGGACTGTTTCGGCGACATCCCCTCCCCCGCCCGCCCCCCCCCCTCCCCCGAGGTGATGGCAGTATGAAAGAAGCTAGAAAAGTTCTAGTTTGCAGGAGATTTGTCATGGCATTCAATAAGCCTGGCTCCTCGTGGGCAGTGGCCAGCAAAGACGGCAGCGGGTGGCTCTGTTTCTGAATCAGAGGATAGTGTGGATGATTGAACGGTGGAGGGCCTGATCTTGTGGCATGAGTTGCACAGCTGGTTTGAGGAACTGAATGCTGATCTTAAGAATAAGCTGGCCGCAGTTGAAAAGGAAGTGCTGGGTGCGATGGCTATCATGCAGAAGGAGGTCCGAGAGCTCGGGACATGGATGGCACAGCTGGATGAGAGAGTAGATGAACAGTTGGAGACTATGGTGGAAATGCAGCAGCAAAGGGCACAAATAAAGGAGGCAATGGACAAGCTTGAAGATCTCAAAAAGAGGTCCCATCGCAATAACATCAGAGTGCGGGGCCTGCTGGAGAAGGAGGAGTTTGCAGACACTTATACTGTGGTGCAGGAGATTTGTGGCTTTCTCCTAGGGGCAGAGAATGAGGTGGGAATGGCAGAAGTGTGGCTTAAAGTGGAGCAGGCTCACTGGAGCCTGGGACTGTGAAGAGTTAACTAGTCTAGGGACATGGTAGCCTGTTTACATGATTTTCCCACCAAAGAAAAGGTGATGCAGCAAGCTTAAAAGAACGGGCACTTTGAATGGCGTGGATATCAATTTGAAGTCTTTCAGGATACGTCGGCCACCACTCTTTAGAAGAATAGAGATTTGTGGGAGGTGACCCAGTTTCTGCATACAGCGAGCATCAAGTATGGGTGGCAATTTTCTTTCACACTACAGTTCACAATGCAAGGGGTAACCCATAGGGTGACGACTGCTGTTGAGGCCTGGCAGCTTTTGGCGGAAGCTGGCATCCTGGACTTACCGGAAGGAGCACGAAAGATGGGGGAAAGAGCTTGCAGGAGGACAACACTTCCACAGATTGTCTCTGGGCAGCTTGAGAGACACCGTGGAGGACGAAGTTTGTAGAGCGGCTGATGTGTACCCAGCATGAACTAAGGCAATATTATTGTGGACTTGGCTTTCTTTTTTCTTTCTGTTCTGGAAAGTGTAGTGGACCTTGTCTGGTCCAGGAGCTGGGTATACCTTAAGTATTCTGGGTGGTTTGAGTGTGGTGTGAGGTGGTTTGGGGGGGGGGAGGGAGGAGAGGTTGATGTGTATGGGGTAATAAGGTAATGTTTTGTTTTGTTTTGTTTTTTTAATTTTTTATTTATGCAATTTCAACAAATATACATCCCACAAAGTGAATGATCCAGTAATATTTATTTATTTAACTTTCTTATATACCGCGCTCTTTACACCAGTGCGGTTTACATGTAACGCAATTATGCAGAGCAGGGGACTTCACTGCATTTACATTATAACAGGGGGTTTTGTACAGGAAACAAACAAACAGGGTAACTGTGCAAATAAACTATCAACATATGTACATGGATCATTCAGCTATTTACATATTGGATCTGTTGTGTGCTTGCTGTCAGTGTAATGAGTGCAGTACTACTTATCAGGGGGGTTGGTGTTTGGTGGGCTAAGTTTCTGTCTTAAATGGTGGTTACATGGAGATTGTTTGCATGGGCTCATAGGTGTGGCAGGGGGTGTGTGGTGACCCGGGTGTGTGTAGTATTGTAGGAACAGGTGATGTTTAAATGCCTTCCTAAATTGGGCAAGATCACTTATGGCCTGGATAGCAGGGGGTAGGGCGTTCCAGCAGGTCGGTGCATAAAAGGCGAATGCTCTGTTCTTGGCTGATTGCGAGCATTTTATAATTTCCTTTGGGATGTTCAAGGTGTTGATTGAGGCTGATCTCCTTACTCTGTTTAGGGGTGTCATATGGATGAGATCTGTGAGTGAAGTGTAGGAGTTTTTATTAATGGCTTTGTGAGTCAGCGTCAGAACTTGGAAGGTGATCCTGGATTGAACTGGGAGCCAATGTAGGTTTTTTAGGATTGGGATTATGTGTTCCCTCCTTGATGACCCGAGCAGCACTCTGGCGGCCGCATTCATTGCTAGTTGAAACGGGTTTAAGGTGTTTTTTGGAAGGCCATGTAGTATGGCATTCGCATAGGCAAAGTGCGGGATTATTAATGCCTGATAAACTGTCCGATAATCCTCTGGTTCTAGTAGTTGTCTCAGGTGGCGGAGTGTCTTAATTTTGTTGTATATTGCCTTGATCATATTGTTTATCTGGGCCCTCGTGTTGAGTTGTTGGTCGATCGTGACTCCAAGGTACCGAATTGTATGCATGCTTAGGAGCTCCGCATTCATGACCTTCAGGGAGCTGGATGGTATGAATGTTGTGTTTCTTGTAAGGAAGAGGACTTCTGTTTTCTTAAAATTTATTCTTAGTTTCTGTGAGAGTAGCCAATCAGTAACAGCATCAAAACAAGCGGTCAGGGGTGATAGGTCTGGTTTATTTAGTAGGAAAGGCATATATAGAAGAACATCATCGGCGTAGATCAGGCAGTTAATGTTGAACGAGCGGACGAGGTTGCATAAGGGCTGCATGTAAATGTTAAATAGAAGGGCTGACAGCGATGATCATTGCGGGACTCCTTTTTCTTGGAGGAAAGGAGAGGATGTCGTGGGGCCGGAGCGCACTTGTTGCCATCTATCGGTTAGGTACGAGGCGCACCATGATAAAGCGTTGCCCTGGACGCCCTTCTCACTAAGACGGGAAATAATGCAAAGGAAATAAACAAATCAAATATATCAACCAAATATACATCTCACCTATACAACAAATGAGGCAAGAACAGGAAACATTAAAGAAAAGGTGATATGCCTAAAGAAATTCAAATACATCCAGAGGCGACTACCCAAAATATAGTAGCTCCAGCCGGCCTTAACTAGTGATTTTATCGTAGGTAGTCACCTGGTCTCTAGGACCCTCTGGCCACAAAAAATTGAAGTAAGTGATCTGAATCGAAGAAAACAAATTGTTTAGATTGCCATGAAATCATTTACAAGGAAACAATAATTTCATAGAAGCACCGAGTTTAAAGGTCCTGGACCTCAGAGCCAAGAACTCACGGTGCTTCTTTTGTGTATCCTTAGATACATTAGGAAATACTTAAGTCTTAGATCCAAAGAATAATGCAGACATATTATGAAAGAATAACCAAAGGACAGAGTTTTTGTCTGATTCAAATGCAAAAACATGCTATCAGGGTACTGTTGTCCTTTCAGTGATGACGTCTAATGATGATTCCAGAAAGGCAATCAAATTCCCAGCCTCAGGGCTTTGATTTAGGATTGCCCCCCATTTCCCCCATATGAGGGCTAAGGGACAGATACTGGGCCCAAACAATTGGCGGAACTGGTTCCCCAGAGATTTTCAGAACTTCTTCCATATATTTTCTTTAACATGTCCATAGGTGGTATCACAGGACACTTTGGGAAGTTAAGAAATCTTAAACTGTTCTTACAAATCTGATTTTCCAGGAACAACAGCTTACTTTTAAGACTTCTTTTTCCCTCATCTGGACATTACTCGCGGACCGGAGATCCTCCAGTGCAGCTTACACTTGCTTCAACTGAGTAGCATGTTGTTGCAGAGTCAACTAATGGTCCACTGTCTTTACTGAAACTTGTTCCAGTTGAGATGTAAAGTTGCCAGCTTAAGAAGCCAATGATGAGTACATGTCCTTGATGGCATCCCATAACGTATCAAACGTTACCACAGCCACCAACGAACGAAGACCCTGAACTGGTGAATCCACTGAGCCCTCCAAAGAGGACTCAAATGCCGAGTGAAGCTCCACCATCAAGGAAACCTTCTGGGTTTTCCCTTCGGATTCTCCTTGATTCCCAACAGCCAATGCAACTGGTCGTGGCGGTGGCAGAGCTGTTCTCTGCTTGGGGCTCAAAGACACCCCATTCCAACTAACATCTGCCACTAATGCGGCAGGCTGAACCGAGGGGAGCTGTGGCATCGGGACAGCCGAGGCGAATGACAGGAGGGACTGAACCAAAGCCTTTGGCGTGGAGGCGGAAACAGAAGCTGAGGCTTTCTCCTTCCTCTTGCGAGGTAACGGGCAGAACAGAAACTCATGACTCGGAGCACTCAACCGTGCAGCCGCTCATGTCACCATCTTGCTTTAAGGTCTGTAGTGTTTGTGAGGTGAAGAATGGGTGTGATATGAGATGCAAAATGGGAATTTGGGTGAGTGTTCTTGCTGGGGAGGTCTGGTGAGTGCTTTCTCCTTTACCATTTATTTATTTAGCTATTTTTATATACTGCTTTATCGCAGCGTCAAAGTGGTTTACATTGAACTGATAACAGACTGATACATAGAACCTGGGGTCTGAACTTGGAAGATTAGGAGATTATCCTATGCATTGAACTAAGATATTCTTACGCCGGGGGGAGGGGAGGGGCAAATGTGGTGACCCAGAATGGGGGAACTTGGGTGGGGGGGGGGGATTGGTGGGTTTATGGAGGAAGGAGATTGTGGTGGGGTACACCCCTAGTGGGCCTAGATGGGTGTGCTCAAGGTGGGGGATGAGTTGATCTTTTTTGTCTTTGAATGTGAAAGGTCTTAATTCACCTTATAAGAGCCAGATGTTCTTGAATGAGCTGAGATGGGGGGATGTTGATATGGTTCATGAAACGCATTTCCAGCATGGTGCTGAGCACCTGCTGTGAACCAAGGCGTACCCGGAGCAGTTATTTGCATCCTCCGGGGGGGGGGGAGGGTATTCTGTTTTCTAAACAGTTGGATATGTGGGTGGATAGGGTGGGAGAGATGGACAGGGTCGATATTTAGTGGTTAAAGCCTTTATTGGGGAAGAGGAATTTATTTTTGCTAACACTTATGCCCCCAATGGCCTTCAAGGATTTTTTTTTAAGGCAGTTTCTGATACACTGGCCCAGATGGGGAATGGGACCTTGATAGTAGGGGAAGATCTTAATATCTGTCTTGATCCAGGCTTGGATACAACAGAGAGAGGGCAGGGTAGGTCAGGTGATAATAAAAAGAGGGTGAGGACGTTTTTGAAACAAGTGAGATTTGCAGGATCTCTGGCATGAGCTGCACCCTACAGGGTGTCAGTATACTTTCTTTTCGGGACCCCATGGATCCTACTCCAGAATAGATTAATTTTTGGCATCGGCTTCAGTGCTTACTAGAATGATTGACATTGTAATTGATTGTATTGGGTGGTTGGACCATGTCTCTGTGTGTCTTAGCCTCCAGAAGAGTGGAATGACTGGGGGACATAAATTCTGGTATCTCAATGAGGGGCTCTTGCAAAACCTTTGGCTGTTACAGGAGGAGAGTTGCTGTATTAAGAACTATTTTCACTTGAACAAGGGGGGTGAGGTACTGCCAGTAGGGGTCTGGGATGGTTTTAAGGCAGTGGTACAGGTTTGTTTCGTGAAGTGGGGGGACAATTAAAAAACAGGAATATAGAGAATCCAAGATGGTGCCGAGATCGAACGCATTGTGCGATGCTCTCCCTTCCTCTAGTTTGTTTCTTGGTGTTGGAAAATTACCTCTATGGCTCCTAAGAGAAAGGCGAAGACTTGGAAGCAGCAAAAAACAACAGAAGCAGCTGATCGTTAGTGGTCCTATTGATCGGCATGTGGTCTCTGCCGTGTTTGTTTCATCTGCCGCAAAACCTGGAGCTGATGCATCCTCTGGAAGAGTTGGGTATGACTCTTAGCTTGGATGGCCTGTCCCCCTCCCCTCCCAACTGCAGTCTGCTTGACGCTCAGAGTACTCTGGCGGTGTTCTGGCTCCCTCGTAGTTGAGCAGGCTAGCTAAGCCTGTCTCCCAGGCAGGAGAAAAACTATGTTGGGAGATTAAGGGTGCGTCTGGAGGAGAAGAGGACACTGAGCCCTGTAGCTTGAGCTTCAGTTCAGGCCAGGTGGTTCCAGCTATGGTTGTTTCCTGAGAACCTTGGCCCCTCTCCCCAAGCCCCTGCTGGATTTGGTCCTGGTTTGTACAGGGGTGTCATCTGGCAAGAAGATTGGCCTAAATGCTACATGAACACCATCAAAATCCCAACAGATTACCATAAAACAAAACAATCCACCAGCAATAGAGCATTCTTGTATGTAGCCCCCACACTTTGGAACGCCCACCTTGACACACTGAGATCCATCAAAGACCTACAAATGTTTAGAAAACACATCAAAACATTCCTATTCATTGAACATTATGGCAATGACAATAACAATAGCACTATATATCCAACTTAACACCTTCCCCACACCAAAATAACTTCACCCCTCTTCCAGCCATCACCCCCATCTGCTCTAGGGACAACCACCCATATCAGTGATGCTAAAGCAACTTATTCTGTATAAGTTACAGTAAGTGTAAATAATGCTCCCCAAATATTGCTGTTATTACCCTATTGGATGTAACCCCCCATGTTCAATGTATACTGTTGAGTTCACTGCAAACCGCCCCTGATCTCTGGAAGGACCGGTATATAAAAACTTTGAAAATAAAATAAAATAAATAAATATGGGGAGTGTTATAGAGGATCGAGGCACAGTGAGTACTAATGTTTCTCAAGTCTCTGACTTTTCACTGCAAGTGGTGAATAAACTAGGAGAGTATGAAGATGGTCTCAGGAGTATGGATAAACAAACTGGGACAGTGCGAGCTCATCTGTCTACAGTCCAAGCAGCAGTAGGAAGTTTTGTTAAGGCTAACTGGGCATTACATTACAAGATGGAAGTGGCTGAAAATGCAAATTGGTTGACGAGTATCCAACTTTTAAACTTTACAAAATTAAGACTTTTATCTGCTGCTGAGTTGTGGCATATGTATCACAAGGATGTTTCAAAAATTGTTACTCCAGAGGAGATATGAGTGGCTCATGCTTTATTTACCATCCAAGAAGAAGTTGGAGTCTGACGAGAAGAGTGGTATGGACTCGCTGGTGTCAGTGGATAGTTCAGACCTCTCTGCTTTTTTGGAGTTCTCTATGGACAATATAACAACTAGGTCTACATTTGTAGTGACTTTAGGGTCAGAGACTGATAAGCCAAATTATTTTGATTCTATTTTCAATGACATGATATTTCTTTTTGTGAACAGCTGGTATAAATGCTCCCAGATGTTGCTAGAATTACGCAAGCCAGAAGGAAAAAATGTCCTCCTTTTAAAATCTAGGGTGCTGGTTGCTTGGCGGAGGGAGATGCCTTTTTATGTAAGATTCTCATGCAAGTACCTAGTAAGGTATCAGAGTAATGCTTACACCTTTTTTGACCCATCTCATCTTAAAGTTTTTCTTTCTGACAAAGTTTCTTTGGAATAATGTTTCTTTAATATGCCCGGTTGAAATGTTTAGGGCTAAGATAATTGTAGTCTTGGTGCAAAGGAAATGTTTGCTTCTTTTCTTTCTATAATTGTATATTTTTCCTTTTAATGATTCCCCCCCTTTTGGTTTCCTTTGAATGGTGGGATAAAGTGCTTTGGGATGTAATGTTAACTGTACTATTGCTGTCACATTTTCTTCCTATATCTTTTCTTTTCCCAATAGCACTTGTTTCTCTAATTGTTGAGAATTGTAGAATATTGAAATTGCATAAATAATAAAAAAAAAAGAACCAAGTATATGAGCATAACAAGGAGGAGTTGCAGGATGAGATAAGCATTTGGAACAAGCTGACCTGCGCTGCCAGATCAGACAGGTTCAGAGACAGCTTTGGGAACTGCGGAGCCTCCTTAGGGTGGTGATGATGGATGAGGTATTTTGGCATTTGCAGCAGGGAAGACAGGTATATTATGAACATGGAAATAAAACTGGTAGATTGCTAGAGGCAAAGGTGCGGCAATGACAGGAGCATGGGCGGGTGGGTATGCTCTTAAACAGGGAAGGGGAGGGGTTGCGGGCACCTGGAGAGCTATGGGATCATTTTTGGGAGTTCAATGTTGAGCTTTATAAGGGGGAAGTAAGAGTGGAGGGGCGGGAGTCAGCTAGCTATCTGAATTCAGTTCCTTGAGCTGGATATGAGAGCGGACCTGGATGGCAGTATTGGAGAGGAGGAAGTACGTCAGGGGATCAAAGACATTAAACTAGGTAATTCACCAGGGTTAGATGGATTTATGGATCTGTTCTATAAGACATTTGGTGATTTATTGGTGGGCCCCTTACTGCATTTTTTCAATGGGTTAAGAGGGGGAGAGACAATGGTGGAGACTATGGGATGGGTGAGTATATCAGTGATCCCTAAGGAGGGAGTGGACCTTAGGGATTGTGGAGGATATAGGCTTATTTCGTTGCTTAATTTAGACATTAAGCTCCTGGTTGGAATTTTGGCAACATGCCTTAATAAAGTGATTTTGTCCTTAATACATGGAGACCAGGTCAGGTTCATGCCCAGAAAACAGGCGGGGGATAATATCTGTAAAATACTTAACCTTATCTGGGTGGCCAAGCAGAAGGATGAGCCGGTCCTGTTACTGTCTATCGATGTCTATCGAGAAAATGATTGCGGGAGCTGGACCTTTTTATTTCAGACCCTGCAGCATTTAGGGTTTGGGGAGGCATTTATGGGTTAGGTGTGAGCACTTTATAATCAGCCTAAGTCAATGGTGGTTCTTCTTGAGCTTGGGAAAGGGACTCAGTAGGGATGTCCCATTTCACCATTGCTTTTTGCGCTGTTAATTGAGCTCCTGACAGCCCGAGTCTGAATGAGTGCTGACATTAGGGGGATCCCTACAGGAGGGATAGATTATCGGATTTCCCTGTTTGCTGATTGTCTTATTTTCATGATGGGGAGGCCTCAGATATCGTTACCTCTCCTGGTTTGGGAACTGCAGGAATATGGGAGGTTCTCAGGATTTAACATCAACATGCATAAATCGGAGGCACTGCCGCTACTCAGGATCTAGAGGAGCGGTTCTGCTGACAATTTAGCTTTCGATGTGTTTGGCGCAGTTTAACATATTTGGAGGTGCAGCCCACACCAGACTATCTTGGACTCTATCAGGCCAGCTATAAGGGGGCATGGGAGGGGCTGGCATGGGACTTAGATTATTGGCAGAGATTTCATTTGTCTTGGTTGGGTAGAATAGCAGCTGTGAAGATGGTTATCTTGCCAAGGCTGCACTACTTACTCATACCCTGCTTGTGTCTATTCCAGGGACAGCCTTTTGCAGGGCTAGTCATAATATTTTTTACTGCATTTGGAGGGACCGAACACCTAAGATGGCTCGTAAGATTCTGATTAGCCTTAGGGGGATGGGGCAGGGTTGGAAGTCCTGGATCTCAAGAGATATTTCTTTGCAGCTCAGTTCCAGACATTTTGGGCTTGGCCACAATGTCCAACATTGCCTTGGGTGGTGCTGGAGCAGGTCTTGATGAGAGAGGGGTCCTTTAGGGGCCCAGGTTTGGTGGCCACAGGGGAGCCAGCAGATATTGGGGACACTTTAGACATTTGGAGGAGGTATAGGGCAAGACTTTTGGAGCATAAGCAGACTTCTTACTTAACTCCCATCCAGTGGAATTCTGCTTTCCCTCCGGGCTTGGGAGGGGGTGCTTTCAGGAGATGGGGGGGGGAGAAGGGTCTGGCATGGGTGGGTCAGTTATATGCAGAGGGGGATCTTCAGAGCTTTGAGGTGCTTTGTAGTAGTTATATTGCCTGGACGGATCAGTTTGGGTACTTTCACCTTCATCACTATCTCCAGTGGGGGAGGGGCAGGTTGCAGAGGAAAAGGCCAAAGGGAAAACCTTCTTTGAGGCTCTCTGTGAGGGGCAATTAGGTTTCAATGGGATTAGTTCTAAATTTTATAGGATCCTAGGGTCCCCACCATATTCAACAATGGGAAGAGGAGTGGCAGAGATTTTTTTGAAATATTAGAAAATCCTCAGTACCAGTGAATGTGGTTGAGAATAGAGTGAAAGTACTATTCAGATGGTATTTAACACTATACTGTCTTAGTAAAATGGGGAAGGTAGGGGAGCGACTGCTGTTGGAGAGGCTGTGGCCAGGTAGGAACCTTTTTCCATATGTGGTGTCAATGCCCAGTTGTAAAGCGTTTTTGGGAGAATTGTATTGAGTGTAAGAAGGAAGTGGTGTGTTTTCCGCTGGAGCAGGACCCAAAAATCTTTCTTTTGTAAACGTATTCCCTAAATTTCCACTGCTCTGCTGGGAGTTTCACAAGTTTGCCATTTTAGCAGTGAGAGGGGATTTGGTGCTGCCCTGGAGGGTGGGAGTTCCTAGGGATTTGGGGGGGGGGAAGGTTCATGCTCGCCTTCAAGACTTTTTTAGTTTGCAAAGACTGTCTCATATCCACAGACGGTGGTGCAATTGGACTGAAGAGTACTGGACTCGATATTGGACTTGGTTGGGAATAAGCTTGGGGGATGGGGGGTCTCGGGTAAGGAGGGGGTAGAGGGTGGGAAGGAGGGGTTTTGTTTGTTTGGGGAATGTTATATTAGTATTTTGGTGAGCATTTGGTAGGCCTGTCACCTGGTGGGTGAGGCCTGTTTAGGGTTGCCAACTGGCTCCAGATGCGCCCGACACACTTGATCCAGTCCTAGGTTTACCCCACTGCATGCAGGGACATGTAGTTCTGATTTTTCCATTGCATTCCATAAGAAAAGCAAGACTACATGTCCCTGCATGCAATGGGGTAAACCCAGGACTGGATCAAGCCTGTCGGGCGCATCTGGAGCCAGTTGGCAACCCTAGGCCTGTTGAATGTTGTTATTGCTTTCAAAATGTTAATAAAGAATAAATTTAAAAAGATATATCTACAAGCACGCAGTCTTGAGAAATCTAGGCATGGGCACAGGCCTAGATTTCCTTCTTGTTTTTGACCATTTACACCCCTATTTTATAAAGTAAAGTATGCTTATACTTGCCTTTATAAAGTCGGTGCAAATGACAGGTATCAAAATGCATATTAACCTAGGTAACCCTTATAAAATCATCCTCATCAGGACCAGCACTTATAAGAGAACCTGCGGGATGCTGCTGCTGCTCTTTTTCCACAGAAAAACAAAGAGGTATAAAACACCACAGTATAACTACAGAACCCTAAAGAAGTGGTGAAAGACCAGCAAAAACAAGGGTACTAAAAACTTAAAAAATATATTTAATATTACTCATGCATTGTTGCTGTTGTTAAGTGCCGCCAAGTCTGTGTCGACTCATGGCGACCATCTGGATAGTTGTCTTAAATTGTGTTCAGTCTTCAGTCAGGTGGCTCATTGTTGACAGTCTGACACCCGTAGTTGCTGTTATTGTATTGATCCATCTCATTGCTGGCCTTCCTCTTTTGCGTTGACCTTCCACTCTGCCAAGCATGATGTCTTTCTCTAATGATCTCTCTCTCTTCGCATGATGTTTTCAAAGTATGAAAGTCAAAATCTTGTCATCTGAGCCTCCAAAGAAAGCTTAGGTTTGATCTCCTCTAGTACTGACTGGTTTGTTCTTCAGGCAGTCCATGGTATAGATAGTATTCATTGCCAGCACCATAATTCAAAGGCATAAAAACAATATCGCATATATATTAAAAAACATAAAAGCCCAATGTTTCAGCATCCAGCTTGCCTCAGGGGCATATTTTCAAAACATGTTGGAGGTGCAAGCTCAACCTGCAGCATGAATAAACACAATAAATAAATAACCAAAATATCATTTAGGAAAACAATTTAGGGAAAAAAAGGAAAAAAGAGGGACCCATCTCCTGGAGAGGACCCAACACACTTCTGGGGAGGAGAACAAGACTCGCAACACCCTCCTAAGAAAAAACTCCATAAGAAAATCACCTTGAAAAACAAAAGTGAAAAGGGGGAACCCCCCCCCTAATCACCATCAAAAGGACCCTTTCCAAAGAAACTTACCCAAAAACACATCCAATGTAAAGGCCAAAAATAGAGGGCGAAGAGATGCATGCTGAAGCTTACACCTCGATTCCTAAAAAACTATAAAAACAAAGGCGCGGCCAAAACCATAAAAACTCTGCACACATCTTGTAGTGCTATAAACATGATAAGTGATGGTATTATAAGCATTTCCATTTTGTATTTTTTCTCCTGGTACTTGCATAGGTGGATCTCAAAAGCTAATAGATGCTGTTCAGAATCTGAAGATGGGTGAGTTATAAATATTTGTAAATAGATAAATATTAAATGTTGTTTCACCTCTCTGGGTTCAGCTAGCTTTTATTTATTTATTGAATTTTAAATCATGCATAATCAAGAAAACTTGATACAGAGAATCTGAACAGCAAATGTCTCAAATTATATAGCAAGAAGACAAAAAAGAAAAACAGCATTTCCCTAATAGAAGTGAGCCTGATATGCTTAATTACATCATGTAAAGAGGAAAGAAAGAAAAAGAAAAGATGGAAATCTGTTAGCACATGTTCATAATCCAAACATACCACACACAAACCCAGTTAACAAATCATGGAACAATGGAGTCATACAGATATTCTATCATTCAGGAAACTCCTTAACTGTTTTAGATCAAAAAGATATAGCAATTGTTCATATATTTGATCAAATATTTACATGGAAAATGTAAAAAGAAATCTGCACCAAAGCCTAAAATGTCTTGTCTTCTAAGCACTGAGTGTCTCAGGCTGCTATACAAATGCACTTATCTGGATAGCAGCAGCCACTACTATGGGCACCGTTTGGATTAGTTTTTTGAGGTAGGAATTCAGCACTAAACTCCTTTACCATCAATGAGCAGGGCACCGGTAGACTATTTACATGTTTTATTTCCAAGTTTAAATGGGAAGCTTACTAACAACCTTTCACAGCTAACATGTACTCACTTTATATAACCCCTTGCACAACTTAATTCAAAGTGCTATCCTCAAACCATAACATTTACTAGATCCTTTCTGGTCCAAACTGTATCCCATAGCTTTAAACAGCAAACTTACATTCATAACCAACTAATGGAGCTGTTCCAGGCTTGCTTGACTCTAAGCACAGCGCAAAATAAATTCACAAACATTAAGCCCTTTTCTGGAATATCCCCGAGCCATGACATTTATTCTAATTAGGAGATTTCTTTAACTGGGCCCCCTGTCCAGCAAAGCCCAACCTACCACAATGCATACAATTACACCCTCTTTGGAGTAGGTGTACATTTGTGTGAGAGAATTTGTGTAATACTGAGGATAGCTCAGAGAGTCTATTTTATAAAGGCACATAGCATACCATAGATACTTTATTAGGCCTATAGCTACATTGAACTACTCTTTTCAAGGCAAATTTAAAACCCAAGGAGCTAGGTGCCTTTCTTTGAGGTTAAGTGCCTAGATCCATTTGTAATTAGTCCTCATAATCCATGAATCTATGTGTTTCCATATTTCTTTTTAACCTTTATTCATTTACAATACACATCTAAGATCACCATTAGTGCTAACTCTGAACATTTTTCTTTGTCTTCTCCTTTTGTCACCCAGTGTCCTCTGCTGACCAAAGGGAAACCCATCATTTCCTTCAGTGCATCAGAAGAGGTATGATTTCTATGAAAAATATGCAAACGAGTTACACTGAACAGCATGTACCCTGATTCTCACTGTTAGCAGCTTTTCTGGATAAGTATGCTGAGTCACATGACAGCTTGTTGTGTTAGGTAGTGAGAGAATGTAACACCTTGGTTTAAAAATATTGGGTGCATAGTTAGAAGTAGCTGACTTTTCGGAGGATTACCATGGTATCAGATGCAAGGGAAAGTCCCAAGAACAGGCTGGGTGCTCGCAGACAGATTAGGGGATGTTGGCTTCTTAAATTTCTGCTTATTCTCTAAGCGCACTTGCAAATCATAATGCGCCATTGGCTGCAAACATTTTAAGCTGTAAGATGCTGTCAGTGACTGCATTGTTCTGGAACTGCTGTTTGAGGGCGCCAAGGAGGGAAGAGAGACTGAGGCAGATAAGTGGGAGGAAAAGAAGACAGACTGCAGGAATTGGAGAAAAAAATAGGTTATGGACAGCAGAAAAAAAAAGAGGGAGAGAAGAAACATTGAAAAGTAAAATCTAAAGGGAAAGACCTCTTGGCCGATCTTCCGTTCTCCCTTTAACATCCTCATGATAAGGTTTATCTGGGCTTAATAATTTCATGTGTTCCCCACCCTTCCTTTGAAGACCCTTAGCCTGAGGAATAGAGTAACTCCTCCAGTCTTAGATCACCATGGCCTCTTACTACAAAATAATACTCACTTCTTGCGTATACAGTATATACTCTTAGGGAGACATTTTATAGAGAATTTTTCACATGTACATGGCAATATATGTGTGGAAAATGCCTCTCTTACAAACTCCACATACAAGTATGCAGCTACATAGCATCGTATGTTTGTGTTTATTTGTATTCAATACTTTTTTAAAAAAAAATTTATGAATTTGTACAATACATATCAAGAATACATCTTGAAACAGAAACTGAGAAGGGCAAGGTAAAACATAACAGACCTGAACAGTCCCTCCAAAACGAAAAGGAAAATTCAAGATGCCCGACCCACTCTAGCCCTCAACACAGAGAGGATACCAAAGAAAAAAAGAAAAAATATAATACCAATATTTCGATAGGAAATTAGAAGTGTGAAAAACAGTTGAACCATTTTGCTCAAACAGAGGCAGATGGGGAAACATCCATCACCCTATGATGACAGGCATTTATAAAGTCCAGCAATTGGGAAGGCTCATAAAAAATAAAAGATTCAGACTGATACTTAATCAGACACTTACATGGAAATTTTAGGAAAAAGAGCCCTCCCAATTGCAGAACATCAGGTCTAAGAAGGAGAAATTCCCGCCACCGCCGCTGGGTTTCCCTAGAGAGGTCCGGGAACATACGAACAGACAACCCCTTAAACAAAACGTTACGCTTCTTAAAGAATAACTTCATAAGCCATTCCTTATCAGAGAGCAATGCTAATGTAATCAATAGAGTGGAGGGCACTACCTACTCCTCATGCGATGATTCCAACATTGCTGTTACATTTAATACATCTCCATTAGATATTCCCTTCGCCCCCCCCCCCTTACCCACAACCTTTTTCCCCAAAGGCAAATAAAACATTTTAACAATAGGAGGGTGAGATTTGGGGGGGATACCCAAAATCTCTACTAAATACATTTTAAACATATCCCTCGCAGATATTATAGATGACCAAGGGAAATTAATCAAACGCAAGTTTGCAACTCTAAACATATTTTCCAACACTTCTAATTTAAAAGTCATGGGCAATATATTCTTCTTCAGCGCTTCCACCTCCTTCTCAAGAGCCACGGAAGATACTTGTATTTCAGCAACAGCCCTCTGCAAATTAGTTATTTTAACCATATTTTCCTGAATAGCCAAGTCGTTATTTGTAACTTGAGACGCCAAACTCGACATCCGTGGAAGCATTTCTTCACGAAGTTGCATAATGGCTGCCCATATAGTTTCCAGAGTCACCACCTCGGGGGCCTCCACAAGCGGCGCTGGGGGAGCCTCCCCCCCTTGACTGGATGATAACCGGCCCGGCAACGGGGTTGATGTAGTCGGACCAAGCACAGGACCAACACCACCTTCTGCCATCTCTCCTATGATCTCGGCCCTCTGCCGCTGCACTGGGGAAGGGACGGCGTCCACCCGACACTCCATGGGCTGTCGCTGCTCAGAGGGGGAGTCCGACGACTCAACACCCTCCTCCAACTTCCCCACACCGCCGATATCCTGGCGGAGAACTTTTGAGGCCCGGACAGAGCCAGGGGAGGAAAGATCGTCGCCTGAAGCAACAGACGAGGACTCCACCTCCGGCTGTTGCAAAGCCGGGCTACTCTCCCCTACTTATTTATTTATTTATTTTACAATTTTTATATACCGTCTTTCTACAAGTCAAGACGGTTTACATGGAACAATTTTGGCAGTATATTTCAACTGTTTACATGGAACAAGATAACAATGGATATATATGGTAACAAGACAACAATGGATACATATGTAACAAGATGAACTAATTATAAAGATCAATGATCAACTATTTACATAAGAGTTTACAATGAGTCATTAGGTTGTATAGTAGGATTTGAGTGAAGCAGAAGGAGAAGGGAGGAGGTGGAGGGGTTACTTCACTCAACTGTCTCGGCGCGGAAACAAGATAGGAGTCCAAAGGACCCACAGTAACTGCAGGTAATACCGATGGAGCCTGAGGGGCTATGGAAGGCTGTTTAGCCCTTCTAGACTTCTGTTTTTTGCCCATAGGAAAAGCGCCGCACCGATCAACACACCTCATGAAATCGCCATCTTGGATCCTCCGTTCCGTATTCAATACTTTTTATTTTGTTTTTCTTTAAAAGGCATGAAAGTGGTTTACATATCGATAATAAAAAAGATTAGTGGTAGGAAGAAGCCAAAGCAGAAAGTAGCTAAAGAAAAGGCTAGCTATAGAGAAAGGAGTAGCATCCTGTGTGAACAGCCACCACTGGCCCAGAGGCCAGTCAACCTCTAAGCTCATGTACACGGCTACATTTTAAGCATGATTTCAGCAGCATTTCTGATAGTATTTTATAAAGATACATATACACCTATGCAGCCTTTTTACTAAAGGGCACTAGGGTGTTGTACCTATTGTGCCAAAACATCAAAACCTATGGCATCTTAGGTGTAACACCATCACGTTAACTGTTGGGGCTGTGGAAAGCATTTCCCCGCACGTTATGCAAAACACTTTCCCCTAATGTGGCTGCATTAGCACAGGTGCACTTAACTCTAACTATTGAGATGGCGTTAGATGAACTTGTGCTAACTGCGCTGAGCTCACCACA
Organism: Ichthyophis bannanicus; assembly: GCA_033557465.1. Taxonomy (NCBI): domain Eukaryota; kingdom Metazoa; phylum Chordata; class Amphibia; order Gymnophiona; family Ichthyophiidae; genus Ichthyophis; species Ichthyophis bannanicus. The sequence goes on from CM066040.1 coordinate 141,811,022, forward strand.
TCCTCTCTCCGCCGCTACCTCATCCACTCATGACCCTCATACAGGTTGCAAAATTAGAGTGGGAATCATCCCATACTAAATTTTATGGCCCCCTGCTAGCTGGCAATGCATGATCATTCCTCAACTAGATGCCATCAAAGCTACTGATGTAGATCTCAATGAAATAGCCCAAGAATGGAATCCGCTGCAGCTCTAGCACCTCCAAGGAAGACACCGGCAAAGAATCACGACAGAGTTCATGGTTCTCATCCTCACTCCAGAAGTTGAAAAGTGACCTACACCGACTCAAATGCAAATGGAGAAAAACAAGAGACCCCTTCCTCCATACTTCCTATATGGAACAACTCAGACAATACAATGGAGGAACACTAAAATGCAAGAGAGAATATTTCAGCAACCTCATCTTCGCAGCAATAAACAAACAGAGATCTTTACTCCATCGCAAAATCACTCTTAACGGAACCAAATAAAGGATATTCACAAGATATACTATGCCCCCAGAAAATGGCTCACTACCTAATCTATAAGCAGATGCTAGCACTCCCCCCCCCCAAAGGATTAATCTTTAGCAATCCCAGCCACTAAACTAATGCCCCAGAAGTCATGGACATACTTTGAGCTCTCATCACTGAAAAACAGAGGACACAATCCAGAACCTTAACACAACAACATCCACTGTGTCCTAGGTAGATCTCGCTAGATCACACCTCAGCACATACTTAATGAGCATAGTTCACACCTCCTTATCCCTAAGCCTCATGCCCACCCTGCTGAAACAGACCTCAATACGGCCCTTCTTGAAAAGCACAAAGCTTGACCCCACCTCCCCCAAGTCTTATAGACCAATATCCAGCATCCCATGTATTTACAAGGTAATAGAGAAAGTTGTCCTTATACAACTGCGAGACCACCTCACTGAGCATGCTCCTCTGGACCCACACCAACACGGGCTTAGACAGCACCACAGGGTTGAAACCCTCATCACCTTCCCTATTAAACATGCTCATAACCTGCTTGCAAAATACCACTAGTGATTACATCCTAATATTTCTAGACATTTCCTCTGCCTTCTACTCCCTCCCACACCATCAGCTGCTACAAAGGCTCTCTGATATTGAACTTCAGGACACCACACTCAACTAGTTCCGCTCCTACCTAGACTCACGAATACAGCAAGTAAAAACCTTAATCCTTATGCAACTCTCCCCCCTCCCATTTGTCAGAATCTATTGTTTAGCTTGGAATGTCCTGCTCTTTGATGCTTCCCAGAAGTTGCCACCATAGGCAACCGCCTAGTTTGTCTAATGGTTGGCCCAGCTGTAGGCTTAGCTACCACTCACCAGAATCCATGGTGTTCTGGCTCAAGAAGTCATCCTGTACATTATTGACATCCACTATGTGTGCCACTGACAGATCCACCAGATGAGACTCTGCCCAATGACAGAGTTCTGCCACCTCTGAAGCCACACGGTGCTGTGAGTGCTGCCTTCTTTGCTGATGTATGCCACAGCCAAGGCATTGTCTGAGAACACTTTGGCCACCTTGCCATCCATAGCCTCTCCAGAGCTATGTGAGGCACCCTGCCCTCTAACCTTTTGATTGACCAGGAGGCTTCCTGTGCAGACTGGACCAGACAATGAGCTCCCCAGTCCAAAAGGCTGGCATTGATGATGACTATCACCCTCCAGAGGCATTCCGTCCATCAGATGATGAATCTTCAGCCACCAGACAAGCTTCCCCTTGATCTTTCAGGGAAGAGGGAGGCACTGATCAAACAACTGGGAGCAGGGAGACCAGTAAGTCAGAACATGCCTCTGCAAGGGGTGCTTATTTATTTAGCTAAATTTATATACTGCAAATCTAAGAGCCTAACCGGTTCAGAATAAAACAACATGGCCATAAAGGTCTTGCATAAAACAAGTGATAAGTAACAGTTAAATATTACATCCAAGGCATATTTGATCTGGCTCAAGGCACTAGCTCCAGAGTCAAAGCCATTGATCCCAGGAGTTGCAGGTAGTTCCACACCCTGGGAGCTGCCTGAGAGGAAAAACCCCTGAACTGCATGCAGTTTTACTACTCTCTCTGGGATAAGAAACACTCTGCCCACATGAGTGTTGAAGCAGGCAGTCAGATACTCCAAGAGGGAGTTAAGCCCTGCCCCTGAGTTAGTTGATCACCCAACCCATCTTTTCCAGCTACTGGATCACCTGGGACATGTCTGCTATGGACTTCTCCCAAGAGTTGGACTGAACCAACCAGTCATCTAGATACAGTGGAATCCCACAGGATGGCTGCCATCACTACCATTAAAATCATCTGTAATAGCTGAAGATTGGTGAATAGCCAATGTAACGCCAATTTTTTTAAAAGAGTTCCAGGGGTGATCCAGGAAGCCATAGACCGATGAGCCTGATGTCAGTACCAGGCAAAATGGTAGAAACCATTATAAAGAACAAAATCACTGAACAAGTCATGGTTTAATGGCAGAAAGGCAACATGGCTTTAGCCAAGGAAGGTTTTGCTTACTAATCTGTTATATTTTTTTGAAAGTGTGAATAAACAGGTAGAGAAAGATGAGCCGGTTGATATAGTTTATCTGTATTTTCAGAAAGCCTTTGACAAGGTCCCTCATGAGAGACTCTAGACAAAATTAAAAAGTCATGGAATAGGAGGCAGTGTACTATTGTGGATCAGGAGCTGGTTAAAAGATAGAAAGCACAGGATAGGGCTAAATGGCCAATTTTCCCAATGGAGAAAGGTGAATAATGGAGTACCCCAGGGATCTGTGCTGGGTCCGCTGCTTTTTAACATATTTGCAAATGACTTGGAAATGGCAATAACTAGTGACATAATCAAATTTGCAGATGACACAAAATTATTCATGTCAACCGTCTTCATCTCCCTTCACCCTCACGTGCACACTTACAATCAACTCGGCACTCCGCTTTCTTCTTCCTTGGTCCAGCCCTGTGGAATTCCTTACCAACTTCTCTCCGCCTAGAAATCAACTTTCCTGCCTTTAAGTCTCAGCTGAAAACTCACCTTTTTACCACAGCTTACAATCTCCCAGCCTCTCAATCTTGACCTGGTTTATCAATGTTTGTCTAAGTTCGTCTCCTGTGTATTCTCTCTTTACGCTTTATAATTTTCACACTTTCCTGTCTAAGATTGTATTTCTTTTCCATTTCCTGGCCTCGTGCCTCTTTACAATTGTTTTGGCTTATTGTGAACCGTCTTGATGTCATATAGGGCGGTATATCAAATCTGAATAAACTAAACTAAACTATTCAAAATTGTTAAAACCCAAAAGGATTGCGAAAAATTGCAAGAAGACCTTGATAAATTGAAAGACTGGCTTTCAAATGACAGATGAAATTTAATGTGGACAAGTGCAAAGTTATGCACCTAGGAAAGAACAACCCAAACTATGGTTACACGATGCAAGGTTCCACATTAGGAACCACCACCCAGGAAAAAGATTTAGGTGTCTTCGTGGATAACATGTTAAAACCCTCCACCCAGTGTGTAGCGGCAGCCAAGAAGGCAAATAGAATGCTATGAATCATCCTGAATAAGAGTAGCCAGATCACCTCTATGAAAATGGCAATTCGCTGATGACTTTTCTCCCTCCACGAAGGAAAACTCCCCCTCCTGCACTGACTCGCCCATTGAAGACAGGGAATCCTCATCTTCTCTCCAACACTCCCCACTACGGGATAAGACTCGTTTCCTCAAAGAATGAACATAAGAACAAAAGATATGCCATATTGGGTTAGAACAAAGGTCCATGAAGTCCAGCAGCCTGTTTCCAAGAGTGGCCAATCCAGTTCACAAGTACCTGTCAGGTTCTTTGAAAGTTGACAGATTCCATGCTGCTTATCCCAGGGGTAAATAGTGGATTTCCCCAGTCCATTTTAATAATGGTTTATAGACTTTTCCTCCAGGAACATTACTACCTCTTTTAAACCCAGCTATACTACCAGCTTTTACTATATCCTTGGCGTCGAGTGAAAAATATTTTCTTCAATTAGTCTTAAATGCAGTACATTGCATCTTCATTGTGTGTCCCCTAATCTTTCTACTTTTTGAAGGAGAAAATAACTGATCAACATTACCCGATCCACTCCACTCATTATTTTATAGACCTCTATCATATCTTCCCTCAGCCATCTCTTTTCCAAGCTGAAGAGCCCTAACATTTTAAGCCTTTCCTTGTAGGGGTGTCCTTCCATCTCCTTAATAATTTTGGTCACTCGTATCTGTACCTTTTTATAATTCCACTATATCCTTTTTTAGATATGGCAACCAGAACTGCACACAATATTCAAGATGCGTCACACTATACAGAGGCACTATAATATCCTTGGTTTTATTCTTCATTTATTTCCTTATGATGTCTATCATTTTATTTGCTTTCTTGACTGCCACTATACACGGATTTTAATGTATTATTCACAATGACAGCTAGATCCTTTTTCTGGGTGGCGATTCCTAATGTGGAACCTTGCATCATGTAATCATGCTTTTCTTCCCTAAGAATGGACAGGCGAAAAAAGAAGAATGGGTGCATTAAACCCCCTTACTATCAAAGGAGGAGATTTCCGAGGGCCCTGAGTCTCCTGTAGAGGAGGTCATGGCCTTACACCCCCATGAGGGGAGCTTCTAGGCAGCTACCAAAGACCATAAACAGCCTGTGAGCAGTTTCATAAGCTACTGCTCAAAACCAGCCAAAAATGGACCCTTCAAGGGCTGCAAATTTAAGTCTGCAGCTGCTTCATCATGCCCCCCCCCCCTTCCACAGGAACCATGTAGGTATCCAAGATAGCCACTGTTCCCACCAGAAGGAAAATTGCAGGAGAAGTAGCAGAGGCAGGATAATCAGCATCAGGGAGTCCCAACATTACGTGCCCCAAGGCTTTTCCATCATATTAGGGACAAAAGGAGCTAGCAAGCAGCACACCTCCATGCACCAGGCATACTTCCAGAGCTGAAATGCAGTTAAAAGAAAAAAAACAAAGAAAACACTGTCAAAATAGGGAAAAAACCCTCAGCTGCTCCAATCTCATTCATACCCCTCTCCTCTCTCCCTTTCTCATGTGCCTTATGGAATGCACACTCCATATTTACAGTAATACACCTGCCTTTACTCATGATCTCTTTATCTCTAACGCTTTCCATCTTTTGGCTTTAACTGAGACCTGGCATCTCCCTGATGACAATGCTTCAGTAGCTGCACTCATCACAGTGGCTACCAATTCTCTCACACCATTCGTCCTACTGGCCGTGGAGGCGGTGTTGGGTTTCTACTCTCTTATCCCTGCCAATTTCAACCCTTCCTTCAGCCTCAGTCTCACTCCTTTCCCTCCTTTGAAGTCCACTCCATCCACTTTTTTTATCCTTTACCCCTCCAGATAGTTGCTATTTATTGACTGCTACCTTTCTCACTGACTTTGACTCATGGCTTTCCTTCTTTCTGGGTTCATCTTCCTCCTCCCGTATTCTCAGTGACTTTAATATTCATGTTGATAATCCTTCTGACTCCTGTGCTTTAAAGCTCCTTTCCCTTGCCTCCTCATTCAACCTCCAGCTTTTCTCTACTGCCCTCACTCATCACCCTCTAATTTCTGTACCTCAGTTCTTCCCTTATCTGACCATCAACTGTTAAACTTCACTCTTCATCACTTCCTGCCTCAATGTCGCCAAATTTCCTCCTACCTTTTTAGACATCTTCATGCTATTGATCCATCGGCTCTCTCCACTATTGTCTTATCACCTCTTTCCTCCACCTTGTCTTCTAAGTCTGTTGATGAGGCGGTAGTTTCCTACAATACTGCACTCTCCTCTGCTCTGGATGCTCTTGCTCCACCTATCCAAGTCCTGTCAAGTACACTGTGCCTCAGCTCTGGCTGTCTTCAACTATTACAACTATTTGATAAACTGAAGAGTACCAATTCACTTGGACTGGATAGTATACATCCAAGGGTATTGAAAGAACTGAAATATGAGATTGCCTGTGGACTATCAGTAAAAGACCTAAAGAGTGGAGAATGGCTAATGTAACACCAATATTTAAAAAGGGTTCAAGGGATGGTCCGGGAAACTACATACCTATAGGTCTGACATGAGTACCAGGCAAAATGGTTTAATGGGAGAAAGCCAACATAGATTTAGCTAAGGAAAGTTTTGTCTTACTAATCTGTTATATTTTTTGAAGGTCTGAATAAATAGGTAGACAAAGGTTAGCAGGTTGATATAGTGTATTTGGATTTTCAGAAGGCCTTTGACAAGGTCCCTCATGAGGACTCTTGGCAAAATTAAAAAGTCATGGGATTGGGGGCAGTGTATTATTGTGGATCAGAAACTGGTTAAAAGATAGACGGCAGAGAGTAGGGCTAAATGACCAGTTTTCTCAATGGAGAAAGGTAAATAGTGGAGTACCTCAGGGATCTATGCTGGGCCCATTTAACATATTCATAAATGACCTAGAAATGGGAATAATGAGTGAGATGATCACATTTACAGATGACACAAAGTTATTAAAACCCTAGAATATTGTGAAAAATTGCAAGAGGACCTTTATAATTTGGAAGACTGGGCATCCAAATGGCAGATGACATGTTATGTGGACAGTGCAAAGTTATGTACCTAGGAAAGAACAACCCAAACTTTGGTTACACGATGCAAGGTACCACCTTAGAAACCACTACCCAGGAAAAAGATTTAGGCGTCATCGTGGATAATACGTTGAAACCCTCCGCCCAATGTGCAGCAGCGGCCAAGAAAGCTAATAGAATGCTAGGAATCATAAGGAAAGGAATGAAGAATAAAACAAAGGATATTATAATGCCTCTGTATCATTCCATGGTTCAACCACACCTGGAATATTGTGTGCAATTCTGGTTGCTGTATCTTAAAAAGGATATAGCGGAATTAGAAAAGATAGAGAGAAGTGTCACCAAAATGGTAAATGGGATGGAAGGATAACCTTATGAGGAAAGGCTTAAAAGATTAGGGCTCTTCAACTTGGAAAACAGAAGGCTGAGGGGAGATATGATAAAAGCCTATAAATGAATGAATGGAGTGGAATGGGTTAATGTAGATCGGTTGTTCACGCCATCAAAAAGTAGAAAGACTAGAGGACATGCAATGAAGCTACAATGTAACCCATTTAAGATTAATAAGAGAAAATATTTTTTCACTCAACATGTAATCAAACTCTGGAATTCATTAGAGGAAGATGTAGTATAAGCTATTAGTATAACTGAGGTTAAAAAAGGTTTGGACAAGTTCCTGGAGAAAAGTCCATAAACCATTATTAAAGAGGACCCAGAAAATCCACTGCTTACCCTAGGACAAGCATTGTGGAACCTGTGTCTTTTGGGGAAACTGCTAGGTACTTGTGACCTAGATTGGCCACTGTTGGAAATAGGATACTGGGCTTGATGGACCTTGGTCTGACCCAGTATGGCATTTCTTATGTTCTTATGTTCCTATTACATATGCTCCTGTGCCCGCTCAGCTGAGCTTATTTGTCTCAAATCCCGTACCCTTTCTGACTTTCTTCACTTCAAATTCAAGCTTGCCTCCTTCCAGTCAGCCATAGCACTCACCAAGCAAAACTATTATGTCCATCTGACTGACTCTCTTGCCTCTGACCCTTGCCATCTCTGTACAACTCTCAATTCTTTCCTCAAGGTGTCTCCACCTCCAACTCCTCCTTCCCTTTCTGGCCAAACCCTGACCAACTATTTTCATGACAAAGTCCACAAGCTTACACTCCGATTCCCCAAAAGATCAGTTTCACCCCTCTTCACCCTCTTCAATACCAATTCTTCCCTTCAACCTCTGCTACCCTTTCTTCCTTTTCTAAGATCTCCGAAGAGGAAACTACTCATTTTCCTTCCTCCTTTAAACCCACTTCCTCTGGTCCTATTCCCACTCATCTCCATAACTCCATATCCTCCTTTGTCATCCCTTCCGTCTCTCATATTCTTAACCTATTGCTCTCCACTGCAATTGTGCCAGAAGCCTTCAAGCATGCTGTGGTCTTACCTCTCCTCAAGAAACCTTTTCTTCACCCTACTTGTCCTTCTAATTATCGATCCATCTCCCTTCGCCCCTTCATTTCCAAACTTCTTGAATGTGCGGTTCTCCGCCATTGCCTTGACTTTCTCTCCTCTCAAGCCCTTCTGGATCCTCTACAATCTGGCTTTCATCCTTTACATTCTATTGAAATGGCTCTTGCCAAAGTCTCCAGTGACTTGTTCCTGGATAAATCCAAGAGCCTTTACTTGATCCTCATTCTTCTTGACCTTTCCATTGGGAGAGCATTCCAAGTATCCACTGAGGAGCATGTGTTGAGGAGAAGGAGGTGGGTACACTGTTGACCACCTCCTTCTCCTCAACACATTGTCCTCACTTGGTTTTAGGGTCTGCATTGTCTTGGTTCTCTTCTTATCTCTCCCATCACTCTTTCAGTGTTTGTTCTGGTGGATCTTCCTCTACTGCTATCCCATTCTCAGTTGGTGTACCCCAAGGGCCTGTTCTGGGCCCACGCCTTTTCTCTCTCTATACCCAGTCCTTTAGAAGCATAGAAACAAACGTCAGAAAAAGACCACATGGTCTATCTAGTCTGCCCTTCCATATCAACTACAATAGTCCCCTTTTACCATTAGAGGTCCTCTGTGTCTGTCCCATGCTCTTTTGAATTCAGAAACTGTCCTCATATCTACGCATTCCACGTGTCTATCACTCTTTCCGTAAAGAAATATTTTCACATATTATTTCTGAGTCTATCCCCTTTCACCCTCATCCTATGTCCCTTTGTAGCACAGAGTGCTTTCAATCGAAAAATACTCTTCTCCTGTGCATTTATGCCACAGAGGTTTTAAACATCTTTATCATATCTCCTCTATCCTGCCTTTCCTCTAAAGTATACATATTAACATCTTTAAGTATGTTCTCAAATGCTTTATAACGAAGACAACTAACCATTTTAGTTGTCACTCTCTGCACTGATTCCAACCTATTTATATCCTTGAAGGTGTGGTCTCCAGATTTGCACAGAATACTCCAAATGAGGTTGCACCAGAGACTTATACAGATGCACCATCACCTCCTTTTTTTCTGCTGGCCATTCTTCTCCCTATGCACCCAAGCATCCTTCTTTCATTCGCTGTCGCCTTTTCTACCTGTTTAGCTACTTTAAGATAGCAGAAACAATCACACCCAGGTCCCGCTCTTGTTTTGTGGACAGAAGTACTTCACCCCTACACTATACCGCTCCCTTGGAGTTTTGCAGCCCAAATGCATGACCCTGTATTTTTAGTATTAAATCTCAGCTGCCAAATTCTAGACCATTCTTCAAGTTTAGCTAGATCCCTCCTCCTTCCTGGGTGTCTACTCCATTGCAGTTTTTGGTATCATCCACAAACAGTCAATCCTTACCTGACAGCCCTTCTGCAATATCACTTGTGATAAGGAAGCTTATCATAGCTCAGGAAGGAGCTATAGAAAAGGTGAAGTGACTCTGAACAAGCAACCTGTCAGTTCTGGTAGAAATAAGAAAACAGAATTTTCCCATAAAAGACTACCAGTCCCAGAATGCACCAGGTTTCCAACAGCCATTAGAGGAGCTGAGGTGGGGAAACGTGTGTTCAATCAGGAGGGCTATGAGGTAATCCCTAAGCACTCATCTCAAAGGGCAGGGCCTGATTCAGCACAGCTGCGCTGTGTTAGGGAGAAGCACTCATCTAGGCAGAATAAGAGTAGAGTTTATTCTACAGATGACCATCTTCATGATCACCTTGGATATCCAGAGAATTATCCTCAGTTTCATCTGAAGGATCATCAGAAGCAGAAGCCAAACCGGACGGACAGAGAGGGAAAGAAGCCCTCTGGAAGAAAGAGGAGAAAAGCCTTTGAGAGGTCTAGAAGAGTCCAAAGCAGTACGTATACTGGGAGGTATTCCAAGGGCCAGCATACACCATTGGACTGGGGAAAGCCAGAGGAATGCTGCTGCAGAGCTAGGAATCACCAGAGGCTACCTGTGAGGGAGACGGCTGCACGTGGAAGGGACTCTAAGACCTGTGCCAGAAGGTATGTGAAGAGAGATCCAGTGTCCAGGGATCTGGATTGGAAGGCTGGACATAAGAACTGGACTACATACTGGCCAGGCTATATAGAGAGGAACTCTAGCAGCAATGGAAACTCAGGTATGAACACTGATCTATGCCCTAGCTATAACCTTGAAAGACAGCAGGGAAACAAGTATTCTCCTGAAAATGCTCCATTGAGAGATTCATCTGTGCCAATACATGATATTGAACCCATGCTTGTTGAACAAGGGGGAATAATAGCAGATGAGGATCCTGTTTATATGGACTGCTCTCTATCTAAACTCTGTTGGTAACTTTCTGTTATAAAGTACAGCAACCATCACAAAGAAATACAAATTTGTTCTTTAATCTACTCAGAAAAGCTCCTGAAGCAGGATTTGACCCACACAGTGGAAGGCAAGCCAGCTAAGGGGTTTCAACTGGTAACTGCTAGCAATTAAGCCTTACCTAATTGCTTGTGAGCTAGGAGAGAATCACTTCTGTATCTATGTGGGAAGTAATCAGAAGTTAACCTGAAAAGAACAGTTTGTTTCTTGCTTTGTGGCTTTTCATTTGTTGTTTTCCTGATTTTAACTTTGTTTTTCCAAGTTAACACTGAAAGCAAGTAACCTAATTTATGTGCTACCAAGCATATCTGTGTTGGGAGAAATAACCCCATAAATAAATATCTTATTGGCTTTACCCAAGAGCACAACTAAATTATTGTCAGCAGCTGTGTCTGGTGTGAATGAACTACATTGCCCACAATACCTTGCAAATCATATAGATATATGCATTGCCAAGACTGTGAAGATTCTCACCCAGGCAGCCGTCTGACACACTTCATTCCCACGAAGCCTAAAGCAAACATCCATTAGACCATTCCTAAAAAACTGCAAATTGGACCCCCAGAAGGTGGATTCGTACAGGCCAATCTCAAGCATCCCACTAATGGCCAAAATAATTGAAAAGCTCGTCCAACAACAAATCCAACACCATATTGAGACCACCGTGCCCTTAGATCCATGCCAATACGGGTTCAGCGAATCGCACGGCGTTGAGACGCTTCCTGACCACTCTCTTCAACACTCTAATCACCGGATTGGACAACAGCAGATGAGGATACGCCCTAATCTTCCTGGACATTGCAGCAGCAGCATTCGACTCCGTCGACCATGATCTGCTCGTAGGGCGCCTTGCAGAAAAAGGGATCCAGGACACGGCCTTAAGCTGCTGCAAATCATACCTGTCGAACAGATGGCAGCATGTACGGAATGGCCCCATGACCTCCAAACCATTCCAGCAAAAACAGGGGGTTCCACAGGGATCCTTCCTCTCGGCGCTGTTTTTCAACATATATATATGCGGCCTATCTGTGCACTCACCTGCTCCTTTGGCATCTTATGCCTCATATACGCTGATGACGCGTTACTCTACATGCCATTCTCAAACGACAAGCCGGATTTCTCACCAGTAACCACCTGCTTCGATGCTATCACTGACTGGCTCCACATCCAGAACCTCAGAATAAACTTCAAGAAAGCTGAGGCTCTATTCATCACCAGGGACCAAGCCTTTGCTCCTCCAGCAGCTCTAAAAGTAAGATGCGCCGAGCTCCAAAGCAAGCCCACAATCCGCTACTTAGGGGTAACACTAGACCAACAGTTGTATATGAAAGCCCACATAAACAACACTGTCAAGGCAGTATACCACAAAATACGGACAATCCGGCACCTATGACCTCTACTGGAACCAGATGACTTCAGGACAATCTACCAAGCATTGGTAGTCCCCCATTTTGACTATGCCAACGCCATCCTACAGGGACTACCAAAAAATACACTGAACCCACTGCAGCTGGCATTGAACGCAGCAGCCAGAATATTACATGGAGTCGCCAGGAGGGACCACATAACACCAATTCTGAAGTACCTCCACTGGCTGCCAGTTCACTGCAGATTCACCTTCAAAATCCTACTGCTGACCTTCAAAGCCATCAACATTCTCACCTCCTCCTCCATCACAGACCTCATTCTTCCCACTCCCCCAAACAGAGCCAGAAGGTCAGTCACAGTTAGCACCCTAAGTATCCCTAGCAAGATCACAAAGTGCTCTCAAGCAACAAGAAAGAGAGCCTTCATGTACTGTGCACCCACGTGTTGGAATGCCCTCCTGCCTGGCCTCCGGGCCATTACGGACCTTACCCAGTTCAGGAAGGTGCTGAAACACCACCTTTTCCTGCAGCACTATTCTCATAACGAGGACACACAACAGCCACCCACCCGCAACCACTAAAGCAGTTGCCCCAAACCACCTACAACACACAGCCCCAGCTCTGCACGGTAGCACTACCAGACACCCTGGCAGGAGCATGTATATAGTCACCTAATCTTGTAAATAGTAGCTAGGCAGCCCGGTCACCACTTCGCTGCCACTGACCCGACTGCTTAGCCTGTACTAGAGTAACCTAAACGAGTAGCCAAGCTACTGCGTAGCATGTACATAGTTATCCCAGTTAGCCCAAGTTGAATAACCCTGTTTTCTGTAAGTTTAGTACTGGAGCTGCCTGTAACTGTACAAATCTGCTGTTAACTGTAAACCGAGCTGATTTTAAAAAGCACGGTATAGAAAATACTTAAAATAAATAAATAAATGTTAAAAAGAATCAGACCAAGGACAGATCCCTGCAGCACACCACTGGTATCCTCCTCCTCAGAGTGAGCTTCATTTACTATACCCTTTGTCGCCTCCCACTCAATCAATTTCTAACCCAGTCAGTCACTTTAGGGTCCATCCCTAGGATGCTCAATTTATTTATAAGTTGCCTGCGTGGAACTGAAATCTACATACATCACATCTAGGGCTCTTCCTTAGTCTAACTCACTGGTCAACCAGTCAAAAAAATCAATCAGATTTGTCTGACAAGACTTGCCTCTGGTAAACCCATGCTGCCTCGGATCCTGCAATCCAATGGACTCCAGAAACCTCACTACTCTCTGTTTTAGCAGTATTTCCAATACTTTACTTACCACAGAGGTTAGACTAACCAGCCTGCAGTTCTCAACCTCATCCTTGCTTCTGCTTTTGTGTAAAGGGACTACATGTGCCCCTGTCCAGTCCTCTGGGACCGCTCCTGACTCCAAAGAAGCATTGAAAAGGTCAGACGGTGCAGCCACTAGAACTTTCCAAAGTTCCTTCAATATTCTCGGATGTATCCTATCTGGTCCAGTTGCTTTATCTACTTTTAGTTTAGCTAGTTCCTCATGAACACAGTCTTCTGAAAATCGTTCAAGCTCTTTATCACTTCCCTTCCTGTCCCTTGGTGTACTCATCTCCCATGGTTTTCAGTACCATTTTTATGCCAATGACTCTCAGGTCTATCTCTGTACACCTGATATTTCTCCGGCACTCCAGGCTCGAATCTCTGCCTGCCTATTTGACAGTGCCGCCTGGATGTCTCAGCGCCGTTTGAAATTGAACATGGCCAAAACTGAGCTTCTTATTTTTCCCCATAAAACCAACTACCCCCTTCCTCATTTCTCAATCTCTGTGCATAACACTCTTCCATTCCTCGTTCCTCAGCCCACAATCCTGGGGTCATCTTTGACTCCTGCCTTCCTTCTCCACACACATCCAACTGATTGCTAAAACCTGTCTCTGGAGGAGAGGAGGGACAGGGGAGATATGATTCACACCTTTAAATACTAAGAGTATTAATGGTCAAACAAACCTCTTCCAAAGATGGGGAAGCTGTAAAACTGGAGGGCATAACATGAAACTGCAAGGTTGTAAATTGAAAGGCAATGTCAGGAAATACTTTTTCACTGAAAGGGTGGTGGATGCTTGGAATGCTCTCCCAATAGAAGTGGTGGGGGCAAATAAAGTGACAGAATTCAAAATGGCATGGGTCAGACATAGTGGATCCCTTTATAGCAACAGGATAAAATCAAAATAAGCATAACTATCTCTTATATCTCAACAAATAGGGGTGACCTACACGGAGCGGTGGGTGCACCCCTAAACAAAGGCATGGGGAGGGGTGACCTGCATGGAGCAGCAAGTGCAGCTACTCTTGCCGCCTTGCTGGGCAGACGAGACGGACCATACTGGTCTTTATCTGCCATCATTTACTATGTTACTATGTTTCTTTCTCTATAACATTAGCAAAATTCACCCCTTCCTTTCTGAACACACTGCTATGATACTTATCCACTATTTAATCACCTCCTGTCTAGACTATTGCAACCTCCTCCTTGCTGATCTCTCTCCTCTTCAATCTGTTCAAAACTCAGCTGCACGGCTAATCTTTTGCCAGCCCTGATATGCTCATATAACCCCTCTTTTCAAGTCACTTCATTGGCTCCCCTTCCATTTCTGTATCTAGTTCAAACTTCTCCTTCTGACCAATAAATGCATTCATCCTGCTGCTCCTCACTACCTTTTCTCTCTCATATCTCCCTACACCCCTCCTCATGAACTCCGCTCTTCCACTGGTTGCTTCTTTCTATGCCCTTTTCTTTCACTGCCAACTCCAGACTTCAATCCTTTCACCTCGCTACTCCTTATGCCTGGAACAAACAACCTGAGTCTGGACATCAAGCTTCATCTCTTCCCCTTTTCAAATCCTTGCTAAAAGCTTACCTCTTTGAGGCTGCTTTTGGATCCTGATCCCTTATTCTCCTATATGTCTCCTTACTTTTCGCTAGTTGTATACTTGTACTCGGTCTGTCTTGAATAGATTGAAAGCCCTGACGAGCAGGGACCGTCTTTTTATATGCACTATCTGTGCAGCACTTCGTACACCTCGTAGTGCTATATAAATGATAAAGAGTAGAAGGAGAATCGTCTTACTCAACAGGTTGACTGGAGAAACCTGAGAAGGACCTCCCTAGCCACTCACATAGCTGTGGAAAGCCCAGCTGCCTCAAGGCCTTGTTTTGAAAGTGTTAAGCTGCTTTATTCAAGCAGCACAAAGAGAGCCAATTAAATAATAGAACCAAATTAAAAACTAGATAACTAGTAGAACATTAAGATATAGCACAGTGTGAGGGAAGTGGGGGCATATGCCCAGATGCACCAACCCCCCTCAGGAGCCCTATGGTGTTTTCATTTTTGCAGTCCGGCCAACCAATGCTAGCAACCCACAGTGCTGGACATAGGGCAACTATCAGTTTCAGGAGATAATGGGCATACCCAAGCTATGGACAAAGGTAGAGCCAAAGGTCTCAATTACACAGGGCACCTGGGCCAGGGAAGATTGGAGTGGCGCAGCAGGGCAGACAGGCCTTACATCTTGCCACCTGCTGGAGGCAAACAATACTGGCTTCTCTCCAGAGCTGCACCAGCGTATATACTAGTGATGACATCACTGAAAGTTGTTCTAGTCTGCTTCCACCTGCTGAACTGGTCTAGCAGGATGATAAGGAATCAATCTTACACATCACGGAGGATCTCTGAGACTCCCTGTCATGATAACTCTCTCTTTCCTCTTTGATTTTGAGTTTATCCTTCCAAATCACTCTTCACCAAACTGTCTTAGCTAAAGATGCTTTCAACTTGGCTTGGAGAGCTCACCAACAAGTACTTAACTCTAAGAGGTTCCAGTTTCTCTAGGAGAATAGTTTGCAGCAGGGAGATTGTGTGATGAAAACAAGATGATACTAGAAAATGAAATTAAAGCAGAAAGGAAAGAGGAAAAGAGGTACTACCTTTTAAAGGACTAATTGTAGAATGAAAGAAGGAGGCACTGCACTGAGAAGCTGGGGCATTTCATGCTACTTCTCGATTTAAACTGTTTCACAAAACATCCTGAGTTAAAAGTGCTTTGTTTTCCTTGAAATAGGGAAAAGGATGGGAAAGGTTAAATTCTTCTCCTCCACTGACAATGACAGTGTTATGAGTTTGTACTTGCAAGCTTTTAGCTAATTGGCAAAGAGAATCTAAAATAGTTTTCCTTTGAAGATTTCCTAAAGACATAAGGGATACAACAGTATTCATGCACTCAGGGCCAGCGCTATCATTAGGTGAACTAGGTGGTCACCTCGAGCGCCAGCCTCTCTAGGGCAGCCCATGCTCACTATTTCCACTGCTGCCACCACTCTCCAGGACCCACAGCAGCAGCAGCAAGACCCAGAGCCTCCAATGCTGCATGCTATTGGTACTGCGCTTTGACCAGCTGCTTCCACTTCTCCTACCGACCTATAAGTACACTCATTCTGCTGCTCCTCACTACCTTTCCTCTCTTCTCTCTCCCTTCTACTGCCAACTCCAGACTTCAATCCTTCCACCTTGCTGCTGCTTATGTTTGGAACAATCTACCTGAGTCTGTACATCAGGCTTCATCTCTGGCCCTTTTCAAATCCAGGGTGAAAACTCACCTCTTTGAGGCTGCTTTTGGATCCTGATCCCCTTAGTCTGCTATGTGTAACCCTAGATAAACATTAATTCGACCAGCAGGGCCGGATTTACATTGAGTGAGGCCCTACGCCAACAAAAATTGTGGGCCCCCAGAAAAGATAAAAACGAGCACGCCGGATCAGCTGCGTGCTGTTGGCCCTGATGTCATAATTAAACTGGAAATCCCAAAAGCCAAACTTGGAATGTACAACACTGTAGAAATACATTAATTTGCTCTTGTACTAAACAAAGTGCAGACGTTAATGATGCACATTTACCAGAGCTGACATATTCCAATTAATAAATTCAAAATAAAGAGATATTTTTCTACCCTTTGTGCATTTTTTTTCAGCTGCAATTGCTCCAGCCACTTTCTTCTGGTTTCTTCGTGTCTTCTGCTAACTCTCCATCGTCTGCTGTCCATTTGTCCTTTCTTCTCTCTTCTAGTTTTTTTCCATTCTCTCTCTACATCTGCTTTAACATACTAATCTTTCTCCTTTTGCTCTTTCCTCATTCCTATTTCATCCACTCAAATTTTACCCCTCCATCCTCAATCCCCACTTACTCTCCCGATACCCGGCCAATTGTAGATTTTTTATCCCTCCCACACAAAATATTTTTCCCTTCTCCATTTTACTCTTCCAGCCCCATCCCATTCTAATCCTCCCCCAACATCAGCTCCCTTCTAGTTTCAGCCTCACCCAGCATCCATTCCCTTCTAGTCCCTGCATCAGCCCATTTCCAGTCCTAGCCACCCATCAGCCCATTTCCAGTCCTAGCAACCCCCCAACCCAATACCAGTCCTAGCCCCCCCATCAACCCACTTCCAGTCCTAACCCCCATCACCCCATAATCAGTTTAAGCCCCCCCTATAACCCATTACCAGTCCTAACCCCCCATCAGCCCACTTCCAGTCCTAACCCCAGCAACCCATTTCCAGTCAGCCCCCCATAGTCCATTGCCAGTCCTAACCCCCCCCCCATCAGCCCACAGACCATTACCAGTCCTAACCCCATCAGCCCACCTCAAGTCCTTACCCCTCCCCATCAGCCCATTTCCTGTCCTAGCCCCCCCATAGCCCATTATCAGTCCTAACCCCCCCATAGCCCATTACCAGTCCTAACCCCCCATCAGCCCACAGCCCATTACCAGTCCTAACCCCATCAACCCACCTCCAGTGTTAGCCCCCCTCATCAGCCCATTTCCGGCCCTAGCCCCCCCCCCCATAGCCCATTACCAGTCCAAACCCCCTCCCAACAGCCCACAGCCCATTACCAGTCCTAACCCCATCAGCCCACCTCCAGTCTTAACCCCCCAGCCCATTTCCAGTCCTAGCCCCCCCATAGCCCATTACCAGACAGCCCCCATCAGCCCACAGCCCATTACCAGTCTTAACCACCCCAATAGCCCATTACCAGTTCTAACCCCCCCCCCCCGCCCACAGCCCATTACCAGTCCTAACCCCATCAGCCCACCTCCAGTATTAACTCCCCCAGCCCATTACCAGTCCTACCCCCCATCGGCTCAAGTAAAATTTAATAAAATTAAACTCTGGCTGCTGCCGCTGCTGTCGCGGCAGCGGCAGAATGGACTGTCCCGCGGGGCCCCCTCTGAATCCCTCCCTCCCTCTGCGATGGCTGAGCCCCTCCGTGCCGGCTTTGAGAGGCGCGAAGGGAGAGTGTCTCCCTCGCGTCTGTTAAGCCCGCAGGGAAACCACTCAAAGCCGGCAGGGAGGGGCTCAGCCGTCACGGAGGAAGGGAGGGAGGGATTCAGAGGGGGCCCGCGGGACAGTCCATGCTGCCGCGGCAGCAGCCAGCGTTTTTTTTAAACTATTCAATTTGCCTATAGGTAAATCCGGCCCTGTCGACCAGTACACAAAGGCAAATTATTAAGCACTTCTGACCCCAAGTCATACTGTCCAATTTCCAGTTTACCATTTATCTCAAAGGTGATACGTAGAGAAAGTAGTTCAAAAGCAATTGCAGGATCACATAGATTCATACGCACCATTGGATTTACACCAACATGGCTTCAAACCATTTCACAATGTGGAATCTCTACTTATTTCACTATTTAATAACCTCATAACCGTCCTGGACAAAAAAAATAATGTTTTTCTTTTAATATTTGACATCTCAGCAGCATTTGACTCCGTATCTCATTCAATAATGCTCCAATGTCTTGAATATATTGGCTTATATAACTACACCCTTAAATGGTTCACATCATACCTGAGTAATCGTATGCAAATAGTAAAATGTGGAGACAAAAAATCCTCTCAAATCCCCGTCACACAAAATATACCACAAGGATCAGCTTTATCATCCATTCTTTTTAATATCTATATTCAACCCTTATGTCAAATTATTAAACAGCATGGAATAAATTACCATCTCTACGCTGACGACATTATGATCTATACTACAATCGACCAAAATTCTTTAGACATGGTAATAATTGATAAATGTTTGATTGACATGAACAACTGGCTTGCAAATAATAATTTTAAAATAAATTCAGACAAAACCAAAGCACTATTAATCTCTAAATGTCAAAACCTAAAGGCTCCTAAAGAAATTAATATCCTAAACAAATCCATAAAACTTAGTGAAGAAGTAAAGTACCTTGGCGTAACCCTAGATAAACATCTAAATTTAAAATCACATGTAAATAAAATTACAAATAAAGCGTACCATTGTTTAAAAATCATTAGAAGACTTAAACCAATTTTGCATACAAATCATTTCCGAACAGTAAGCCAAGCAGTTATTACACCTTTACTTGACTTTGGAAACATCCTTTATCAAGGTCTTCCCAAATATACCATCCACCCCCTTCAAATGGTTCAAAACACCACTGCAAGAATTATAATGGGATCCACAAAATATGAACATGTAACTCCCTTGCTTGAAGAACTTCATTGGCTTCCAATCACTGCAAGATCAAAGTACAAAAATCTGATGATAATTTTTAAAATTCTTCACGGACCATCAGCAGATATTCTAAAATCTATTATTTCTAAAGACACATGCTCAAGACCCAGACGTTCCCAAGCTACCAACAGACTTAATACCCATCTTAATTTTAATAAATCTAAACAAATGACTTCTAAAAGGGTGTTTTCATTTATGGCACCAAAACTATGGAATTCTATTCCTGAGGAATTAAGATTTCAGACCGACATGAAAGACTTCTGCAAGTCTCTTAAGACATATCTATTCATCGAGGCTTATGGCAAACAACTTATCACTTAAAAGTTCAAGATACCTTACTAACATTTTCTACTTTGTTATGTTATAGTATAGTTTATCTTTAGATAGTATTACAATGTACTGTAATTTATTGTAAATTAATATGATGTACTGTAATTTATTACAATGTCTAGTCTCTTTGTCCTCCATGCCCCAATGTAAACCCTTTTGTTGTCCTGTTAACCACTTTGTTTGAAGGATAAGGTGGTATACAAAATGGATTAAATAAATAAATGTGTTCGTCTACCATTCCCCTAGCTATATCCTTGTCCTCAGTTGTGTGTTGTCTGTCTCGACTAGATTGTAAGCTCGGATGAGCAGGGACCGTCTTTTACATGTGTCTGTACAGTGCTGCGTATGCCTTGTAGCGCTATACAATGATAAATAGTAGTAGTAATTTGGCTAAAGTTATGTGCATTGGGCAAGTCTACACATACTTTTAGCCACTATGTGGGACACAAGTTTCACCCTCAGGGCTCTGGCGGAATAATTCCTTAGATAGCTGACTACATATTGCACCTTTGAAAATTATTCTCAGAAAAGGCTTCTATAACTTGAGAGGGTAAAGAAAAAATTGGACTTTATAAAGTTTAATAAATTCATCTAAGGATACTGCAAGAAATATGTGAAGCGGATGCACAATCACTGTATTTAATATTTCAGAAACCAGATAATTTATCCTTGGGATCAAAAGTAGTTGAAATTAGATTAAACAGACTATTGTTAACTCGGGGCAAAATACCAGAAGTTCTTGTAAATGAGAAGATGGTTACACAAGAGCAAGGAATGGGAATGACTTCAAGACGTGGCATCCATTCAGGAGCAAAATATCTTAACTGAAGAACACTAATAAGTTTATCAAGAATGGTAGTATCAAATTTAGTATGGGAAGTTATGACTGATAGGAGTGTATCTAGATATTGATAACCTGTTTAATATAGAACCATACAAAAATGATCATTTTCAATTTATAGATGATAGGATTTAGATATAATGGGCTTGATTACTAATGGATTTTCCCATTTTAAGTCTATGTAGAAAATGTTTAGTGCATATCCACAGTACACACAAGCATACATATATACAGGGTGGCCCAAAAAAAGTTAGAACATCTCGTAAATTAAAAGCTTAAATAGTTTACTTATTTACGTTTTTTAGCTATATAACGTCTTTATTTCGACTATTTCCAGTCGCCATCTTTTTTTTAAAATTTGTCAATCGTTTACACCTGTCTTTTTCAATTTTTAAATGACATATATGCTATGAGATGTTCTCACTTTTTTTGGGCCACCCTGTATATCCACATAGATAAAGACATGACTGAATGGAAAGTGCTCGTAAGTTATCATTAATGGCACATATTCCAACTGGACTAATAGAAAAAGGATCCAACAGAGATACCTGTGCTTAGACTGCATTATTTTATGAGAGCAAGTTTCAAAACTATTTTGATGCAGAGTTCATGGGTACTTTTCCCCCACAGATTCGGCGCCATTTCTCAAAAGGAATTCCTTTCAACCTGCCCTGGAAAAAGTATCCAAAGAGATCTGCATCTGCTGTTTCTGCGAATAATAACATGAGAAGTTTGGAGAATGCAAAACTAGGTGTGTTAGGCCTTCACATGGCCTAACCTTGTAGCAGTGTCCCTTTGGTTAACCTCCCTCCAGCAGATCTCTGAAATGCCCATTTTGCCAATATCTTTGTTTGTTGTCATACTTTCTGAAGGTCGTTTTATAACATGGTGCCTTGGTTTGGAGGTGAATGAGCTTATGCTTAGCCTTATTTATAAAGGAACATAAACACCTATGGGGGTTATTCTGTGCCATGAATAGCTATTCATGCCCCTTCCCACAGGTGTCTAACTTCCCTGCCAGTTGTATGGGGAGGTTAGATGGGGGCGGGGAAGGGGTGAATCGGGGCCGGAGGCAGGGCGAGTGGTGGGTGGTCATCGACTCTGTACATACAGGGCTGATTCCAATGTCAGCCCTGTACGTCAGGGCTGACGACTTAGATGGGAAACTTATTCCACCTTTGAGGTGGAATAAGTTCCCCGATCTTGCAGGAGGCAGCAGCCCGGGGCTCAAAAAAGGCAGCAGGTGGCGGAGGAAATTTCCCGCAACCCGACCCTGGCCTTGGGAGGCCAGATCAGGGGTCAGGCTGCGGGGAAAGCATTTTTCTGTGTCAGTGCCAGAGATCGCAGCTTTACAATGGAGCCTCGGTGCCATGGCAACTGGATGCCATGACGCCACAGCTCCATTGTAGAGCCCAGAGTGAGTTAGCCGGGGACAGGCCTGTACTTGCAGGCCGGGCTGAATCGCAATCCTGGTCTGCATGTACAAGTCTGTTCGCGAGTCTGATCCCTGGGGCTAGATGTGCCTGCGGGATCAGAATATCAAACCTCTCTGTACGTCCGTCTCAGACCGGACGTACAGAGGGGCTGTATGTCTGATGGAATGAGTCCTTATGTGTCTTTATAAAATGCTAACACAAATCCTTTAGAAACAGCACCTAGATTACGGCTGCTGACGTTTATGCCTACTTGGGAACAGGTGTAAATATTAGCGCATAAATACAATTCCGCTCATACTCCACCTGCAGTTCTCCCCTGAGTATGTCTACTCTACAAATACACCAACTCTACAAATACACGCCTAATTGTCCAGCATGTACTTTAAGGCAGACTAAATATTATAAGAAGTCTTTTATGCTTAAAAAAAGTTCATAAATTTACCTCCTCTGTCTACGGTCTTATCTTTTAGTCTTCTAGCATTTATATACAGGCACCTAAATGTATTCTTTTTATATAACCTGCTTACTAGGAGTTGATTTGTGTAATTTTTAATTAGTTTTCTCCATATTCTCACTTTTAAGATACTTTCATTACCCTTTTTTTAATGATATTCTTTATAAATAGCCTACTCCGAACCATGTGGCTCCCAGAGATCGTTGACTTTCCCCTAGCATGTAGCTTGCTCTATCCTCTTTTGAATTTTAATGTCAGCAGCCGGGTTCATTTTGGTAATGATGGAACTCAACCTGCTGAAATAGATTTCCCATGTCCCAAAATGTTCCCTGGTTCCTAATGAATATAAAGTTTTCCTCTTTAGACTCCAGAGCTCGGCCTACCTCTGGCAAGAAGCGAGTAGGGAGAAGACTCAGAGAGGGAGGTGGGGGGGTCAGAGAAGGTGAGGAAGATGTATGTCATAAAGAAATAAGTGAAAATGAGTAACAGGAAGAGATTAAAGCACCCAGAGCTCTGGTGTAAGCAAAGCAAACTAGTATCCAGTAGGAGAGAGCCTTGCGAGACACCAACATACTGGAATGTGCAGAGGAAGACGTAGAGGCGTGCTTAGTAAGCTGTGCTAGCTCTTAAAGTGGGCTTGAGCGCGCACTAATAGCCTGTGATAATAGCACACATGCTAAACAGACAGCGGGGAGTTACATATATAAACATACGCCTTACAGTATTAACGCAAAGGAGCAATTAGAGGGAGAAGAGGGAAACCAGTGTAATATAGTGGATCTTCCAGAAGCTATAGACCTGGGTGAAACGGAAGAAAGTGTGGCTGAAACTGACAGCATAGAAAAGCACATGGCCCAGGGTTGCCATGAGCAACATAAACAAAGAGTGTCACGAGGGGAGAGAACACGCCCAAACTGCAAACAAGCCCCGAGCTCAGGGTGTAATGAGAGGCAGCTGGATGAGAAGAAACTTGCTACGGAAGCAAAAACACGAAATAAAGACTTTTTCAAGTACATTCGTAGCAAAAGGCCTGTGAGAGAGTCAATTGGACCATTAGATGATAGAGGGGTAAAAGGGGCAGTAAGAGGAGACAAGGCTATAGCAGAGAGACTGAATGAATTCTTTGCTTCGGTCTTTACTGAGGAAGATGTAGGGATGTTACCCAAGACTAAAGTGGTATTTAAAGGTGATACTGCAGAGGAATTGAGAGAAATATCGCTACACCGGGAAGATATATTACAACTATTTGATAAACTGAATAGTAGCAAATCATCTGGACCGGATGTTATACATCCCAGAGTGTTGAAAGAACTGAAATATGAGATTGCAGACCTGCTATTGGTAATCTGTGAACTTTCATTAAAATCACCTGTAATACCTGAAGATTGAAGGGTCGCCAACGTAACACCAATTTTTAAAAAGGGTTCCAGGGGTGACCCGGGAAATTACAGACCGGCGAGCCTGACGTCAGTACCAGGGAAAATGGTAGAAACCATCATAAAGAACAAAATTACACAGCATGTAGATAGTCATGACCTAATGGGAGACAGCCAACATGGCTTTAGACAAGGAAGATCTTGTCTTACTAATCTGATATGTTTTTTTGAAGGTGTGCATAAACAGGTAGACAAAGGTGAGTCGGTTGATATAGTGTATCTGGACTTTCAGAAAGCTTTTGACAAGGTCCCCCATCAGAGACTTTTGGCGAAGCTAAAAAGTCATGGGATAGGAGGCAGTGTACTATTGTGGATCGGGAACTGGTTAAAAGATAGAAAGCAGAGGGTAGGGCTAAATGGCCAATATTCCCAATGGAAAAAGGTGAATAGTGGAGTACCCCAGGGATCTGTACTGGGTCTGCTACTTTTTGACATATTCATAAATGACCTGGAAGAGGGAATAACTAGTGAGGTTATCAAATTTGCAGATGACACAAAACTGTTTAAAGTTGTTAAAACCCAAGTGGATTGTGGAAAACTGCAGGAGGATCTGGATAAATTGGAAGACTGGGCATCCAAATGGCAGATGAAATTTAATGTGGACAAGTGCAAAGTTATGCACCTAGGAAAGAACAACCCACACTATAGTTACACGATGCAAGGCTCCACATTAGAAACCACCACCCAGGAAAAAGATTTAGGAGTCATCGTGGATAACATGTTAAAACCCTCTGCCCAGTGTGCAGCGGCGGCCAAGAAAGCAAATAGAATGCTAGGTATCATAAGGAAAGGGATGGAGAATAAAACAAAGGATATTATAATGCCTCTGTATCGCTCCATGGTACGACCGCACCTTGAATATTGTGTGCAATTCTGGTCACCGTATTTTAAAAAGGACATAGCGTTATTAGAAAAAGTACAGAGAAGAGCAACCAAATTGGTGAAGGGGATGGAAGGCTACTCCTATGAAGAGAGGCTAAAAAGGTTAGGGCTCTTTAATCTGGAAAAGAGACGGCTGAGGGGAGATATGATAGAGGTCTATAAATTAATGAATGGAGTGGAACGGATAAACGTGGATCAATTGTTTACGCTATCAGAATATAGGAAGACTAGGGGACATGTAATAAAGCTACAGGGTAAACTATATAAGACAAATAAGAGAGAATATTTTTTCACTCAACGTGTAATCAAACTCTGGAATCAGTTACCGGAGGATGTAGTAAGGGCTGTTAGTATAGCTGGGTTTAAAAGAAGAAATTAGACCTTACCTGCTAATTGTCTTTCCTTGAGTTCTCTCCGGGCCAGTCCAGAACAGATGGGTAGTCAATCTCCCTCCTCTAGCAGCTGAGGACTGAATACAGATTCTTGTTTCTAGGATACCACGCCCTCCCCTGGTGATAGAAGGCAGTCTTTAGGTAGCAAGCAGATAAAAAACAACAAAGAACTGATAAAAAACAACAAAGAACTGAAAGAACTGGAAGAGTAACACAGAAGGTAGCTGACCGTGCGCTGTCTCCCGAAACCAAGGAGTGTGTCAGAACTAAAAGAGAAAAACTCTCAATTTAACGGTTTAGTTTAAAAAAACTTAGCTCATTCTCTTATTTTTTTTTTTTATTTTTTTTTTATTTTGTCTTATATAACCACACGCCAAAAAAAACAAGAGAATTCCGACAGAAAAAATTTCATTTGCGATCAAATACCAGACTCTAAAAATAAGAACAGGAGATACAAAGAGGGTGGGTTCTGGACTGGCCCGGAGAGAACTCAAGGAAAGACAATTAGCAGGTAAGGTCTAATTTATTATTCCTAATCGTATATCTGGGCCAGTCCAGAACAGATGGGTAGTACCAAAGCAGTATCTAACCCTGGGAGGGACCAGTGAGCCCCGCAACTACGGCCGAAGCCCCCACACACACATCCTGCCTGGCCTGCACATCCAACCGATAATGTCGCGCAAACGAATGAAGAGAAGACCAGGATGCCGCTCGGCAAATATCCACCGGCGGCACCAACGCTGATTCCGCCCACGAAGCAGCCTGACCTCGGGTAGAATGAGCACGAAGTCCAAGTGGAACGGACCTGCCTCTGGTTTCGTATGCGACCCGAATCGCATGTTTCACCCACCGTGCAATGGAGGCCTTGGAGGCCGCTTGCCCTTGGATGGACCCCCAAACAGAATGAACAACCTGTCAGACTTACGAAAAGACTCGGTTTCCCTAAGATATCTACGGAGCACATGACCCATATCCAACTTCCGCAGAGAGCGATCGAAAGAACCTGCCCCCGACACCGCGAAGGTGGGCAGCGAGACCGGCTGATTTAGATGAAACGCGGATACCACTTTAGGCAGAAAAGACGGAACCGGACGCAAGACCACCTTTTCCGCTGAAAACTGAAGAAGAAACGGCGGTCTACACGAAAGAGCCTGCAAATCTGAAATTCGTCTAGCTGAACATAAGGCCACCAAGAAGGCTGTTTTCCAGGATAATTCTCGGATACCACAGGACGCACGGGGCTCAAAGGGAGACTCTGTCAAGGCTTCCAACACCAGATTCAAATCCCAAGGAGGAATAACCTGCCGAATCGGAGGCCGAAGTTGCTTGGCCGCTCTCAGAAACCGCAGAACATCCGGATGTGCGGAAAGAGGAGCCCCGTGCACCGGCCCGCGAAATACCTCAAGTGCCGCTAACTGCACTCTCAATGTAGCAAGAGCGAGTCCCTTTTCTAGCCCGCACTGAAGGAAAGCCAGAACATCCGGAATGGAAGACAGACTGGGCCGCAAGGTCCTATCCGCACACCATGTCTCAAAAACACGCCACACTCGAACGTACGCCAACAACGTGGACCGCCGCCTGGACTGTAACAGCGTGGCTATCACCTCTGCGGAATAACCTTTGCGGCGCAATCGCGCCCTCTCAAGAGCCATGCCGTAAGCAAGAATCGATCCGCCTGGGGCATCTGAATGGGTCCCTGATGCAGCAAGTCGACTCGAGCGGGCAACCTCCACGGCGGCTCCACCAGAAGCCGCATTAGATCGGCATACCAAGGACGCCAAGGCCAATCTGGAGCAATGAGGATTACCAGCCCTGCGTGATTCGCGGCTCTCTGAATTACTCGACCCACCAAGGGCCACGGAAGGAACACATACAGGAGTTGTCCCAACGTCCAGGGTTGAACGAGACCGTTGAGCCCTTCTGACATATGCTCTCTGCGCCTGCTGAAAAACCGTGCCGCTTTGGCATTGCTCAAGGTCGTCATAAGCATGACCGGCTGACCCCAACGCAAAATGATTTCGTGGAAGACCTCTGCATTGAGTTCCCATTCGGCGGGATCTAACGCATGTCGGCTGAGATAGTCGGCCTGAACATTGTCCTTCCCTGCCACATGAGCCGCCGAAAGCGCCGCGAGATGCAATTCCGCCCATTGAAACAACTGCTGACTCTCTTCCAGGAGAAGGACACTGCCCGTGCCGCCTTGACGATTTATGTAGGCGACCGTCACTAGGTTGTCGGAGAAAACGCGCACCGGCTTCCCCTCGAGAAGACTGGTAAATGCCACAAGCGCCAGACGCACCGTCCGTAATTCCAGGTGATTTATGGACCATAGACTCTCTTCCGTTGACCAGGACCCTTGCGCTATGTGCGTCAAACAATGCGCCCCCCAACCGCTCAGACTGGCATCCGTAGTCACCAAAATCCAATCCGGGAGCGTCAGCGGAACCCCCGCTTGCAGATGATCTGGGACCAACCACCACTGAAGACTGACCCGTACGTGATCGGGACAACCCAATCGACGAGAGGGCGGATGATACTGCGGAGACCACCGCGAAAGTAGCGCCTGTTGGAGCGGCCGCATGTGCGCCCTGGCCCAAGGCACCAGATCCAAGGCCGCCGCCATGGACCCTAGTAATTGCAAGTACTTCCAAGCCGTCGGAGCCTGAACCCGCAAAAAACTGGTCACTTGAGAAAGAATCTTTCAAACTCGCTCCGGAGGCAAAAAGACAACCCCTCTGTCCGTGGCGAAGAAGGCCCCGAGATACGGCAGCCGCTGCACCGGCTCCAGACAACTCTTCACCTGGTTTACAATCCATCCGAGACTCTCGAGACAGGAAACTACCCGAGCGGTCGCCCTGACGGACTCCTCCCGCGACTTCGCTCGAATTAACCAGTCGTCCAGATACGGGTGCACCTGAATTCCTTCTTTGCGCAGAGCCGCCGCCACCACCACCATCACTTTGGTGAAAGTGCACGGCGCCGGCGCCAGACCGAACGGCAAGGCGCGAAACTGAAAATGACCCATGGGAACCGCAAAGCAAAGAAACCGTTGATGCTCCGGTCTGATAGGAATGTGCAGATAGGCTTCCATCAAATCTATGGAGGAGAGAAACTCCCTCGGGCACACCGAGCGAATCACCGATCTCAAGGTTTCCATCCTGAAATGAGAAACGCGCAAGCACCGGTTCACGTGCTTTAAATCCAAGATGGGCCGAAACGAACCCTCCTTCTTGGGCACCACAAAATAAATCGAGTATCGACCGAAACCGCACTGGTCGGACGGCACTGGAACCACGGCCTGAAGACGTAACAGACGCTGCAACGTGTCGTGGATTGCCCTCCATTTGGTGAGAGGACTGCACGGAGAGAAAACGAAGGCGTCCGCCAGAGGACAAGCGAATTCAAGAGCATAGCCCTCTCTGACAATCTGGAGCACCCAGTTGTCGGTAGTAATTGCGGCCCAAGCGGAGACAAATTCCTGTAACCGACCTCCTACCAGAATCTCCGCCTGGACCCGCCTCACTTCATTGCGGATTGTTAACGGAGGCGGGAGGAGCCCCAAAATAGCCTCTACCAGAACCTCTAGCTCCCCGAAAGGACTGCTCCCGAGAGGGGAACCGACCACGTTGGTAAGGAGTGAAGCGAGCTCCCCGAAAACGGCGAAAATCTCGCCCCTGACCCCTAGAGAAGGAGCCCTGTTTAGTCGCTTTAGGCCGGTCCTCGGGAAGACATCCTCCTTTGGAGTCACCCAAATCCTTAACAATTTTCTCCAGCGCTTCCCCAAAAAGTAGCTTACCCTTGTACGGAAGCTTGCTGAGACGCGCTTTGGACGAAGCATCCGCCGCCCAATTTTGCAACCATAAAAACCGCCGTGCGGCAATCACGGAAGCCGTAGCCTTCGAGGAAATGCGAATCAAATCATAAAAAGTGTCCGCCGCCGATTCCAGCTTAGCCCCTTCTCCAGAAGGAATCGCGTCTCCTTCCTGTCCAGAAGCCAGCTGACTCCACCGAATAGAAGCTCTGGACACGTACGCCCCACACACGGACGCTTGCAACGCCAACTCACTGGAATCAAAGGCCTGCTTCAACAGAGCCTCCAATCTGCGATCTTGAATATCCTTAAGGGCCGTAGCCCCCTCCACCGGAATGGTAGTCTTCTTAGTGACCGCAGAAACCAGCGCATCCACCTTAGGCATACAGAGCAACTCTCTCTCCTCCTGAGGCACGGGATACAAACGCGCCATAGCCCGAGCCCCCCCTCAAGGACGCTTCAGGACATTCCCACTCGGACTCTATCATCTGTTTAATCACCCTGTGTAGAGGGAAACATTTCTGCTCGGCCTTGAAACCCTGCAACAAGGGATCCTCTAAAGGTTCCTGCGGAACCACCGGAGGCACGATATTAAGCGCCGCCAGAGACTGCGCAATTAGGGCTGCCAGTTCCTCCCTCCTAATACTCAAAATATATTAGGATCATCTCCGGGGCCCAACTCACCTTCCTCTAGGTTCGCGGGCCAGGACTCCAAAACCGGGTCTGATAGAAGCTCTCCCTCCTCTGGCCCCAGAGCCTCTGCAGCCAGAGAAGCAGTTTCTACCCTGGAATCCCTAAGCGCTTGCACCGGGGAGACCCCCTCACCGGGATCCGAAAGGCCAGAGACCCCTGACTGAGAAACCTGCACAGTGTCTGTCACAACAGAAGCAGGATCCTGAGCTTTCTTAAGCAAATAGGCCCTATGAAATGCTAAAATAAACTCCGTGGAAAGGAGAGGGTCCAGAGGCTCAGGCACCGCTGCTAACAAGGGCTGCTCCTGCCCTGCAACACTATGCCGAGACTTTGTCTTGCGCTTGCCTGCCTTAGGGATAGAAGCCGACAACACGACTTGCCCCCCTAATATGGCCGCCTTTCCCGCGCTTTCCCCTGAAGGCTGAAGGCCGTTTAACTGCTTTCCCTGATGGCCTTGCTGATCCTGCATACCACGGCCCATCTGACCCCCCTTAGGGAGAGCCTGTGACTACCCAAAACAAACAACGCACCCCTGAACGCTCAAGAACGCGAGCACCGGAGAAGGAACTGCCTCGACTACACGAGGGGGGGAGGAGGGAACGCACGCGGCAGTCCCCCTCGCTGAGGAAAAAATGAAACAGTGCCGCCAAATCGCAAGGCCCCGACAGAGAAAAACCGCTGCTAGCGGTTACGGGAGAGAAACGACGGCCGGAGGAAAAACAGCTGCTGGGGCTCCCAGGCTGTTTCCTACCTGCACCAACTAGTAGAGAAGTGGAGACAGGCCCTGCCTCATTCTCTGAGCCGGTTTTTCGGCGAACTGACACCAGCGCTGATTTGTAAGTAAATTAATAGCATAAAAGACAGCACATGTGCAGAAATACCCTGCTAGGGCATAGCACAAACACTTCTGTGAACACTTCCACTCAAATTAGAAAAGAAAATAAAGACAAATAAAAGGCTAAGACTTCTTGTGGGGAGCTAAAGCCCCACACATCCAGCTCAGCTGCTGAGGACAATAAGACTGCCTTCTATCACCAGGGGAGGGCGTGGTATCCTAGCAACAAGAATCTGTATTCAGTCCTCAGCTGCTAGAGGAGGGAGATTGACTACCCATCTGTTCTGGACTGGCCCGGAGAGACGATTAGGAAAAGGTTTGGACAAGTTCCTGGAGGAAAGGTCCATAAACCACTATTAAAAAGGGACCCAGGATATCAATGCTTGACCCAGTACAAGCATTGTGGAACCTGTGTCTTTTGGGGATATTGCTAGGTACGTATGACCTAGATTGGCCACTGTTGGAAACAGGATACTGGGCTTGATGGACCTCGGTCTGACCCAGTATGGCATGTCTTATGAGGGCGGGGTGCAGTTAAGCCCTAGGACACACGCACATAAAAATTACTCACCTGAAGATAGTGAGAGAAGCACAGGAAGGAGAATCAGGAGTCTCAGCAGGAGAGTTGATGAGAGACCCAGCTGCAGGACTGAAGGAAGCCTTGGTCGGAGGACTGGTTGGGAAACCAGTTGGAGAAAGGGACCAGAGGAAAGTGTCCAAGTTGAAAGCTGCAGGTCCAGAGAAGCAGAGATGTTCTGGCCCGAGGACATTTATATGTCAGAGAGAAAGCAAATGGTAAAAGGCAGGAGAACGCAGCCCTGCTGTGAAAGCCTTATTGACCCAGCTGTGCTGAGAGGTTCCTGTGTGAGAAAGCCGGAAGGTAGGCTGTATAAACCTGATAGAAGAGAAACTGAATGTAAAGGTTTTCCCTGTGACTGCCAGAGTTTGTGGGGCTCTTCTATAGCAAACTCCAGTATATATGGTAATCTTCCACCCTGCTCTGTAGCAAAGGGGGAAGAGAAGTCTCGAGGCAGTAAAGAGAGACTGCTCTTTGGAGGGACGTATAATAATCCACAAGAATACTTAGCTGGGGGTGAGTGTGAAGAAATGCAAACAGAATTTCCTATGGAACAAACCCCAGAAGAACAAATGGATTGTACGCTGTCTGTAGCAGACCATGTCACGTCTCTATGCTAGAATAGCTGTTAAGAGTTTTGGTAAAACAGCATTGAAAGCAAGAGAGTTTGCCTTTGGTAAAAGGGACTGCTGCAGTTACGTTTTTTTTTGTTCTACTAATTGTTTATAAGAGCTGAAGATATAGAAGCTGTTTTTGGTCCTGTTTTGTTTCATTTTTGTACCAGAAGTATGGTCATTTTTGTTCTTGTTTTTCTTGCAATGAATCCACCCAGAAGGGGAAATAAAATCGTGTATTTTGCCTAACTCCACTCGACTATAACTCATTCCTTGCTTAGTAAGAGGGACTACCACACCCAGAAGGCAGTGCAGGGCCAACTGCACTCCCTACTTGCTAGGTTTGGACACGCCCAGGCTGACCTACCCCCATGCTGTTGCCTCTGGGGAGGGTTACTGGTGACAGGTTGGCGTAGTTTTTCGGATTTTTTTTGCTTGAAAAAATAAAGGACACTCTAAAGAAACATCAGGATACACCAGTTTAAGTGGAGAAACTGCTATCCTGTCTGTGAAAGAACCGTCAGAGGAGTTTTGCTGGCAGACCGGCCAGGTGGACCAGGAGACCTTTTCTCAACGCCTGAGTCTACACAGTGCCAAGGTAAAAGTAGCTGGGCACCGGTGTAGGCAGATACTGGGTGAGAAAGGGGTACTACTGTCCTGCAGAAAAATAGACGGGGTTTAAAAAGAAAACCATAGTGCCGCACTTGGTGGGCCTTTCTTTTTCTTTTGTGTCTTTGCAGGTATCGTGGACTCCAGGATGGATCCCCAGGAGGTCATGCAGTGGATGAAGGTCCAGTGGGAGAAACAAATGGAGCTGGCGCGTTACACACAGGAGCAGAGTGCTGCAGCACTAAGGGAGCAGCAGAAGCTGCTTATGGAACTGTTGGAGGCTGTGCTAAAGAGACCACAGGACGTGGAAGGAACTATTCCCTCTATGGTCAAGGAGGTAGGACTGCAAAGTTATAATGCACTTACATTGGGACAGTTGACCACCCATGATAATTTGGACGATTTTATTGAGGCTTCTGAGTGGATAGCAGAGGCAGTTAAATGGCCTGAAGAGCAGTGGGCTGTACGCTTTGCAATGTCACTCACTGGGGAAGCTCTAGCAGCCTATAAGAGAATGCCTGCTGCACTTGCTTCAGATTACATGGAAGTAAAAAAGGCTGTAAAAGATAGGCTGGGGTTAACTCCAATGCATTATAAGCACATGTTCAGGGAGGCAAGGCTAAAGCCTAGGGAGACTCCCAAAGCTTTATTCCAACGGCTGAAGGGATTAGCCTGGAAATGGCTTGCTCCAGAGAGGAGGACTCTTGAGTCAGTGTTGGACTCAATCGTCATGGAGCAATTCATGCAAGCTGTACCTCCAGAAGTGAAGGCTTTTCTGACTCTACAAAGTTGCCAGACTACTGAAGAGGCAGCCAATCTCACTGAGAGATACTTTGAGGCTGAAATGGCTGGCGCCTCAAGAGGGGGTGTTTTAAAAGTAGCTGGTATTGAAAACTTTGGTAAAGCAGAAAAGTACCAAAAGGTTAAAGTACCTAATGATGATATTTTACCTGTATGCAAAGGCAAATGCTATAACTGTGGCAAGGCAGGGCATTTCCGTAAAGACTGCAGGGAGCGAACAGTCTTGGTATCTGGTAGTGAAAAGCGGATACAGGAAGGATTTCTTCTAAGAGTACAAGTAGAGGGCATAGAAGCTCTGGCACTGCTTGACTCGGGTGCTGACCAGAGCATGGTCTCGCGAAGGCTCTGGCAGGCCATTGAAGGTCGCCTGGAATCAGCACCGAGTCAAGCAGAAGGGCAAGTAAGAATACGTTGCGTGCATGGGGCATCTTTGTATTAACCCCGATATAGGCTGTCCGTGAGAGGGCTAGGCACAGAAAAGGAGGTGCGGGTAGTCATAGTTCCAAAGCTACCCCATGATATCATTCTAGGTAGAGACTGGCCTCCATTCTGTAAAGGGATGGTAAAGGGTCTGAATACTAGAACAGGCCTAGTATCCACCCGGTCCCAGGCCGAAACCTCAGGGGTCAGGGAGGTGTCACCAGAAAGGATAGAGAGGCCTGAGGATAGAGAAGAGTCCCCGGAGCGAGAGGAGGGATTAGAGGAGGAAGTGTCAAGTGCCCTTCCCATCCATGAGGATCTGATCCATGCCCCTGCCAAAAAGAGTAGAAAGGAGAAGGCCGAGAGGCGTCAAGAGAGGCATCGCAGGACCCAAAGGAGGGCTGAGCTTGAAGCCGGGGAAGGGTTGCCCTGGGTACCTGCAGAGCTGGTCCAAAAGTTTCCTTCCTTCCTGAAGGAACAGCAGGCCGACCCCGCTTTAAAGCGAGCGTTTGAATGGGCCCAAGAAAATAGAAACACGCTTCCCAGGTTTTTCTTGGAGAAGGAAGTCCTGTATAGGGAAAGCAGTGACCCACGTACCGGAGCCGTGAGGAAACAATTGGTGGTGCCAACAACATTTAAGGCTGTAGTTCTACGGTTGGCACACGATCACCCAGTGGGTAGTCATAAAGGGATTCAGGGCACATTAGATCAAATACTAGCCCGTTTCTACTGGCCAGGAGTCTTTAAAGAGACGACAAAATATTGTGAATCCTGTCCCACTTGTCATAGGGTTACCGCCATAAAACCCAAGGCCGTACCAATGATACCCACGCCCACCATATCGATGCCAATTCGCCGTATAGCGATGGACATCATGGGACCCCTGGTTAGGACACCGAGGGGCTTTCAATACATCTTAGTGGTAGTAGACCAGGCTACGCGTTTCCCCTGGGCAATACCATTAAGAAATACCTCAGCCAGAATAATAGCCCTTGAGTTAGTAAAATTATTTTGTGAGGTTGGTTTTCCCCAAGAGGTACTCACCAATCAGGGGAGTAACTTTATGTCAAAGCACTTAGCTATGGTGTGGGATGCTTTTGGCATACGTCACATAAGGACAGCTGCGTATCATCCGCAGTCCAACGGACTGGTAGAGCGGATGAATCAGTCCATAAAACAAATGTTAAGAAGAGGCCTAAATGGAGAGATGTCTGAGTAGGACACTCTACTCCCATTTGTGCTGTATGCATGTCGGGAACGCATGCAAGCGTCCTTGGGGGCATCACCCTATGAACTTTTATTTGGCCAGGCCCCGAGGGGGATTTTAGATATCCTGCGTGAGCAGTGGGTAGAGCCAGAGATACAAGAAGTTGGGGTACCTCAGTTTCTGAAAGACTTGAGGAGTTGCCTAGAAAGGACGTCACAAACGTCAGTGGAAAATTTACAGGCCAGCCAGCAGCGTCAAAAACGCTATTATGATAGAGGGACAAAACCTAGACAATTAGCTGTAGGGGACAAGGTAATAGTCCAAGTAGCTGACCCGGGACCCAAATTTGAATCCCGATGGAAAGGACCTTGCACCGTGGTAGAGAGGGTAGGGCCCGTCTCGTATGTTGTGGAGAATGATAGGGGGTGCCGCCAGGTATACAACCTGAATGTCCTGAAGCCATGGCAAGAAAGGTCAGCAACAGTTAGTTTAGTCAGTATGGAGAAGCACATGAGTACCCAAGCAGAAATTACGTGCTGTCTGAAAAGGTCAGCGGCCCGTAATATTTTAAGGGGGGGGGGGATCTGTAATGTAGTGGATCTTTCAGAAGCTATGGACCTGGGTGAAACGGAAGAAAGTGTGGCTGAAACTGACAGCTTAGAAAAGCACATTGCCCAGGGTTGCCATGAGCAACGTAAACAAAGAGTGTCATGAGGGGAGAGAACACGCCCAAACTGCAAACAAGCCCCAAGCTCAGGGTGTAATGAGAGGCAGCTGGATGAGGGCGGGGTGCAGTTAAGCCCTAGGACACACACACATAAAAATTACTCACCTGAAGATAGTGAGAGAAGCACAGGAAGGAGAATCAGGAGTCTCAGAAGGAGAGTTGATGAGAGACCCAGCTGCAGGACTGAAGGAAGCCTTGGTCGGAGGACTGGTTGGGAAACCAGTTGGAGAAAGGGACCAGAGGAAAGTGTCCAAGTTGAAAGCTGCAGGTCCAGAGAAGCAGAGACGTCCTGGCCCGAGGACATTTATATGTCAGAGAGAAAGCAAAGGGTAAAAGGCAGGAGAATGCAGCCGTGCTGTGAAAGCCTTATTGACCCAGCTGTGCTGAGAGGTTCCTGTGTGAGAAAGCCGGAAGGTAGGCTGTATAAACCTGATAGAAGAGAAACTGAATGTAAAAGTTTTCCCTGTGACTGCCAGAGTTTGTGGGGCTCTTCTATAGCAAACTCCAGTATATATGGTAATTTTCCACCCTGCTCTGTAGCAAAGGGGGAAGGGAAGTCTCGAGGCAGTGAAGAGAGACTGCTCTTTGGAGGGACGTATAATAATCCACAAGAATACTTAGCTGGGGGTGAGTGTGAAGAAATGCAAACAGAATTTCTTATGGAACAAACCCCAGAAGAACAAATGGATTGTATGCTGTCTGTAGCAGACCATGTCATGTCTCTATGCTAGAATAGCTGTTAAGAGTTTTGGTAAAACAGCACTGAAAGCAAGAGAGTTTGCCTTTGGTAAAAGGGACTGCTGCAGTTACGTTTTTTTTTGTTCTACTAATTGTTTATAAGAGCTGAAGATATAGAAGCTGTTTTTGTTCCTGTTTTATTTCATTTTTGTACCAGAAGTATGGTCATTTTTGTTCTTGTTTTTCTTGCAATGAATCCACCCGGAAGGGGAAATAAAATCCTGTCTTTTGCCTAACTCCACTCGACTACAACTCATTCCTTGCTTAGTAAGAGGGACTACCACACCCAGAAGGCAGTGCAGGGCCAACTGCACTCCCTACTTGCTAGATTTGGACACGCCCAGGCTGACCTACCCCCATGCTGTTGCCTCTGGGGAGGGTTACTGGTGACACCAGGCAGAGGAAATATCAGAGAAACCCATGTTTGGCAGGTATCGTAGGAGTTTGCATACAGCGAGGAGGAACGTCTGATCATTTTATTTCAAAGGTCTGATGTTCTTGGAGCATCCTGATCATAACATCATTGATGCAATAGCCTGGTCATGAGAAGTGCCCCCCTACAGAGGTGTTGTCTTGGTCTGCTCTGTGACTTTTGAAGTTAAAATGATCAGATGACAAGAAAGAACTGAACAAAGATCTGTGCTTCCTAACTCATTACATATAACATTCTGATTTTAGATTTTAACTAATAACTACTACTACTGCTAATCATATGTATAATGCTACAAGGTGTATATAGTACTGTACATAAAGATGCAAGACACGGTCCCTTCTCATTAGAGTTTACAATCTAATCAGATGAAAAAACATCACAAAACTGGGGACCAGAGTATGGCAAGACACACATGCAGTGGACAAGAGAATGAGGGGCATCAGGATCCAAAAGCAGCCTCAAAGAGGTGGGTCTTCAGCCTGGAATTGAACAGGGCCAGAGAAGGAGCCCAACACACCGATTCAGGTAGTTAGTTCCAGGCATAAGGAGCAGCAAGATGGAATGAACAAAGTCTGGAGTTGGCAGGGGCAGAGAAGAGCACAGAAAAGAAGGGATATTGCAGAGGAGCAGAGTTCCCGAGGAGGAGTGTAGAGTGAGATAAGAGAGGAAAGGTAGTGAGGAGCCACAGAATGAATGTACTTGTTGATAAGTAGGAGACGTTTGAAGTGGATGTGGAAATGGATAGGGAGCCAGTGAAGTGACTTGAGAAGAGGGTTACACGAGCAGAGCGACACTGGCGGAAGATAAACCGTGCAGATTGGTTTTGAACAGATTGAAGGGGAGAGAGATGATTCAGAGGGAGACCAGCGAGGAGCAGGTTACAATAGTCAAGACGGGATGTGACTAGTGAGTGGGTGAGGGCAGGGGCGGCTCAAAGCAATCTGCTGCCTGAGGCGAGGGATGAGATGGTGCCCCCCCCCCCCCCCAGAGCAGGAGAGGGGGAGGCTTTCTCAAAACTCCAGTCAGGGACTGAACCAAACCAAAAGCAGATTAGATAATATGGATGAAATGCAAGATATTTACACACCAAGGAACTAAAAGAGAGAGCGAGAACCACAGCACAGTTTAAAAACGAAATTATAACTCATTTTTATTTTGTTGCTATAAACTGCATTATGATTCTTGCTTTTTCTTTTTGAACATATATTTTGCATCCACAGACTACTCTCTCTCAACAGTGGGTACAGAGCAGAACCAGGACATTCACCCACAGAACTCAATATCTTAAAAAAAAATCTGATTCTGATCATCTTACTAACAAACATTTCCCAGTACCAGGTGTATTGTGAATTAATACAAAACCCTACAACAAAGTCACTGAGGATCTATAGAGCAAATCTACCATAACATATCAGCACCAACTTCCAAAACTCACATAATGAGCCCATCCAAAAAGGTATCACTGTAAACACTGCAGTGGGCCCTGGAATATCTAACACCTATTTGAAAGGCTGAACAATTCAGATTACTATAGTACAGATCCCTACACACAAACTTCATGTTAACAGAACACCTAGTCTTGGTCACACCATAAATATTGCAGTGGGCCCTAGAATCACCCCAAAACCACGTGGACAAAAGCAACAGTATCCATTTAACTCATCCTTGCAAATTCCTCCATTTTGACACTGTCCATGACAGTCATTTACATCAAGTTGGCAGGTGGCTCCAATCCATTGGTGTGGGCAAATGCATTCAAAATCATTAATGTCGTTAATACAGGTCCCTCCACGTGCACAAGGATAAGCGGCACATTCATCAGTATCAATAGCACATGTTGCTCCACTCAATCCTGGTGGGCAGTGGCACTCAAAACTTGAGGATATTTCATGGCAGATTCCTCAGCACAAGGCTTTGAAACTCAAGCATGCTCGGCAATTTCAGTTTTTTTTCCAGAGTAGCCATCTGAGTAAACACAGTGATGTTTGTCTTGCTCTGTATTCATACAAGTTCCACCATTTAGACATGGATGATGACTTCCACCATAGTCTAAGTCTTGATTGCAGAGCAGGCCACCCCATGGTTTATTACAGCTTCCATGCACATGGCCTGGGTAGGAGATACACTCATTACAGTATTGCACTCCCCAGGTCCACTGCAGCCACCATGGAGTAAATTACAATCTTGCTTACACACAGCTTGTTTGCATTCTTCTCCCATCCAACTCTCCATGCAGGCTTTGTTTCCATATTGGTCAGAAGTATAATGACCAATAAAGTTATTTAAGGGTCGGCAAAACTTATTGCACAGGGTGCCATAGTAATTCTTATCACATTTCACTCACTTTTTGAATTCAAAATGAGCTACATGTCCATTTGGCTGCATAGGTATCCAGTGATCTTCAGGACTGATCACTTCAGCATGCAAAACTCTGTCAATTAACAGCTTATCATGTATCGTTTCTCTCCCTCTCTTTCCCCCTCTGTCAGCTCCGTTCCACTCCTTCTCCTTTCCCCCTCCCCCTCTGTCAGCTCTGTTCCGCTCCCTCTCCTTCCTCCTCTGTCAGCTCCGTTCCGCTCCCTCTCCTTCCCCCCTCTGTTAGACGGAGAAAGGTAGATCTGAGAGTGATCAGCATACATGCTGATAAAACACCCCTGATACAAAAGAATTTAAATAGGTGGGGGGGGGGGGGGGTTGGATAAACACCGGGAAAAAGAACCACTTTTCTAATACTGTTTCATCCCTCTCCTGGCTTATCTCTTGTCCTTTGTGCAGTTTTTGTGTCTTTTCTGCGTTAACTTCTAGGAGAGAAAAACAGACATGTTTGATTCCACTGGAAAAGGTACACATCAATAGTATTTACAGCACAAAAACACCAATAAACACTAATCATTTTGCATCATCAAAAAACAACCTAATTAGCAGGAAAATAAACCCCTAAATTTACAATTTATAAATACCTAGAGATAGAAGCCATATTATATACCACAACATTCTACTGCTTGTAACCTTCTGATCACTCATCAACCTCTCTCTACCCCCACCGTTGTTCTCCACGCTATCATCTGAATACTTTTTATATTCACATCGATTTTTTGATGATGTCACCTTTTGCTCATTCGAAACTGACTGAGGAAGGGTTAACACCTAAAGGTTAGTCAAGAACAGTCATTTTATGTCAAGTAACCTAGGCTTGCAAGACATGTAGGTGCCTATGTTTTGCTTATTTTATAAAGGCACACTAGGCACCTATATGCCTTCGCAAAATTGCCTCCCTGGAAGCTGCTACCCAAAGTTACATCTATAACCATTTTGTTGCATCTTTTTGACATTATTTTACTTTGTATTGTTGCTATATTGTGAACCACTCTGTTGACTACCCCAAGGGCAGTATAGAAAGTTTATTAATAAACAACTAAATTGCGCGCGTGCTTGCCATCGTATGCCTGGTATAATTTTAGAAGAGCCATTTTACATGTGAATATAGCTATATATGCGCAAAAATGACTATATAAAATGATCCTGCAATTGCACAAAAGTAAGTACTGTGAGGTGTCGATCTTCAGCGGCGGTGGCCAGCGCAGTCAAAGCAGCTAGCCACTGCCGCTTTACTTTAACTTTGGCTATTCAACGTCAATGCATATCCAGTGACAGGCGCAGGATATTGTTTGGACGGTTTGCAATTTTGCAATGCGGTTAGCGGTGATATTCAGCTATTAACTGGCTTGCAACACTGCATAAAGTTAGGACAGCCTTTCACTTGTCCTAACTTTATGTGGCTAGCGGTTGAATATCACCGCTAACCACATAGCTGCCAGTGCCCCCCCCCCCCCTGTTCCACTCACAGAACACCCTGAGGGGTTTAACCCAGTTAATAGGATAGATAACCAGGTTAGTGCTGTTGAATATCCTGATCAACGGGGTTTATGCAGTTTGTAGGTCTGCAAACCATATAAACACGTTTGAAAACGCCCCCTCCTGTTTTCCTAGTGCCTATTTTTATACATTTATACACCAGTATTATAAGCGCCTACTTAAATATGTAACACACTATTTTATATGTGTTCATTTAGTCCAATAAATAAGTATCAACTTACATTCTTTTGTTTTCTTGTTATTTGCTACCCTTCAATGTGTTGTTTGAGTGTCATACTGGAGCGTGCCGTTATGCCAGAAATTATGTGAGGATAATATAGGGACCAAACCTGTAGTTAATGGTTTTATGTGGTACTGGTTCTTTTTTTCTCTCTCACTCTTTTCTGTATTGTGTGCAACGGATCAGAGCAGAAATGACAAAGCGAATGTCAAGTTTGTTTCATCCGTGCCAGTCATTTTTTCCAGGCACCATAACGGGAACGTGTTTTGTGGTCAGTGAAACTACATCTTAAAGCCGTCCATCTTAATTCTTCAGATGTGAAAATGTGGGCTGAAAGCCAGGCCGACTCTGATGGATTGAAGTTTCGGTTACTGACTATTTTCTGTTCAGTTCCTGGACTTCCCATAAGGTCTGAAAGTATGAGTAAGTCATGCAGAAATTAATGTTCTTATCAAAGGTTAGCAAAGCTCTTCCTGTGTAATAGAACCTAGTGATAAAATATCATTTTTTGTTTTTACTTGCATTAATTTTAAAACAACAATAGAGCATTCATTTAACAATAAGTTCAGTTGACAAGACATTAGCAAAACTGCGTTTAAAAAGAGTTTAGACAAGCTCCTAGAGCAAAAGTCTATTATTAACCATGTAGATTTGGGAAAGTCGATGCTTATCCCTGGCTATGAACAATAAGAATTGTTTTATCCCTGGGATCCTGTTGTGTTCTTGGACCTTGATGGGCCACTGTTACAGACAAGATATTGGACTTGATGGACCTTTGGTCTGAACCAGGTATGACACATCTTATATCTTTATGAAAAACAAACAAAACAGGATATTGTTCTTGTCCCACCTTTATATCTTCCTCCTACTTAACCCTTTCCATCACTGTCAATTGAATATACCTGGATCCAGGGGTGGTCCAAGGGTGGTGCGGGGCCATGTGCGGAGATTCAGTGCGGGGCCTCATTTGCATAAATATTTGCATAATGTTAACATGCACTAACTTTTAGTAAACATGCCTCTTAATGAGTGTCTGGATAAAGAAAGACTACCAGATTTCTCCATTACTATACTCCAGTGCCAACCGTCAGGCACATTAGGAAGTACTATAAACATTGCCCATTTAGAACCCATAGCAAACCCGCTACCAGGACTCACAAAGCACCAAACCCTACCTATCAAAAGTCAACACTGCAAATATTAAACCAATACATCTCAGAGAATACCAATAACATTTCCTACTGGAGAAAGAGAACAAGTGGCACTGTCAAATAGAAACTACATAAATAGAATACCTCAGCTCGGTTACACATGCAGAGCATAGACCGTCACCGTCAAATAGGAAAACAATAATTAAACTGGGAAACCCAAAAGCCAAACTTGGAATGTACAACAACACTGCAGAAATAAAACTATAAATTCATTTCCTCTTGTACTAAACAAAATGCAGATGTTAAAGACACATTTCCCAGAGTTGACATATTCCAATTAATACATTCAAAATAAAAAAGTATTTTTCTACCTTTCATTGTCTGTGCATTTTATTTTTCAGTTGCAATTGCTCCAGTCACTTTCTTCTGGTTTCTTCTTGTCTTCTGCTAACTCTCCATTGTCTGCTGTCCATTTGTCCTTTCTTCTCTCTTCTAGAGAGGTCAAAGGCGACTTCCTGTTTCCCAGCGCTCAGCACAGCAGTGTTCTAAACTACAGTACAGCTGCTGAGGTGAAGAAAAAAAAGACGCTCTTCACTTCGGCATCTGTTAGAGGTGAGCCGGGGCCTCTCCAGCTCCCTCTAAAGCCGCCCTGCCTGCCGGTATTCAGTGCGGGATGTTGTTGGCGCAGGGCCCTGTGTGAACAACATTCTCGCACAATGGACGGGCCGGCCCTGCCTGGATCCTGTTTTGCTGTTTGTTATCCCAGGCATTAACTAGTACTTACTGAAACCTCCCATCCCTTATGCTCTTTTCTTTTCTGCTTTCTTTCCTGATGGGGGAGTACAGTGAAGTTACTTACTGTAACAGGGGTTCTCTGTGGACAGCAGTATGAGTCAGCCACTCTTAGATGCATCACCCTCTGGGACTGGAACAGCTCTCCCAGTAGCTAAACTTCCTTTTTTTCCCCCTTGATTCCTCTGAGCTTCCTGCTTCCCCTTCCTGTTCCTGGCTCTGGCCCTTCTTGCTTCAGTGTTTTCCTAACTGAGCAGGCTCGACTCAGAGGAGGAGGGCGGGATGGCGTGGCTGACTCATACTGCTGTCCACAGAGAACCCCCGTTACGATAAGTAACTTCACTTTCTCCATGGACAAGCATCTGAGTCAGCTATGCCTAGGTGACTCCCGAGCAGGGATGAGATGGGGAGGCAGTGAGGTGGTGTTCTGAGAAGAGGCTCCCCACTGCATCTGGGGATGGTGTGGGGAGCCTGTAATATGTGTATACTCAGGGCAGACAATGAAAGAAAAATCCCTTGTGGGGTATAGGTGCAATGCCAGGCAATTTATTCAAGAGTGCAACCATAAAAAACAAACTTCAAGAGTGCAACTAACAAAACGAACCCAAGTAACCCAACTAGCAACAGTGAGTTAGAGACAACAACAAGTAGCAACAGAGGTGCAGCAACAGTGGCGTGACATTGGTTTGAAGTAGGGGTGACGTTATGCCAGACTAGGGTTGGAGGGCGGGCCGTGTCATGCTGGTCTGTTGCTCTGCCTGTGTAAGACTGCTTGTCCAAAAGAGGTGGAGGAATCCAGAAGGCAGTTGAGGCAGTAGTGTTTGGTGAAGGTATGAATGGAGGCCCAGGTGGCCATGTTGCAGATGTCCACAGGGGATGCGTCATGCAGGTGTGCCAGTGTGGCCACCATGACCTGTCACACCTCCTCTGGATGGGTGTCTGCTCATATGTGGCAGTATGCAATGCAGACGAATAGCCACCTGGGCAGTGTGCACTTTGTCACCGGTGTGTCTTGTCTGTTAGGTCGAAGGCAAGGAACAGTTGGGATGACTTGCATGTGGTTTTTGTTCTGTTGATGTAGGTCCTGAGAGCATAAGTGCAGTCCAGCATGTGGAGGCAATGTTCCTTCTGTATCACGTACGGTTCCAGGTGGAAGCTGGCTAGCACGATAGCTTGGTTGATGTGGAACACTAAGGCACCTTGGGTAGGAACTTGGGGTGTGTCCTGTAGATGGCCCGGTTGCGCTGGATCTGCATGTAAGGTGGGTAGTCAACCAGTGCTTGCAGTTTGCTGATGCGTTGCACTGAAGTGATGGCCACCAAGAAAATGGTTTTCCATGTGAGAAACTTTAGGGGGTACCTGTTCGAAGGGTTCGATGAGGTGTCCAGTAAGATGTTGTAGGACGATGTTGAAGTCCCATCCTGGTGCCAGAGGCTTCACAAGGAGGTGTAGGTGATTGAATCTGCAGATGAAGTGGGCCACCAGAGGGTGTCCCAAGATA
The DNA here is from genome assembly GCA_033557465.1 of Ichthyophis bannanicus. NCBI lineage: Eukaryota > Metazoa > Chordata > Amphibia > Gymnophiona > Ichthyophiidae > Ichthyophis > Ichthyophis bannanicus. Next base: position 141,855,227 of record CM066040.1, read on the forward strand.
GGCTTGTCATCAACTATTTTGTGGTATGCTGCTATGGCACTCAGGTGCATCCTGATGGAGGAGGGCTTCAACCCCCCCCCCCCCACCCCCTGGAGAGGGAGGTGTACTGCAGTAGTGCCGAGGTGGGACAGGTGAATGGGCTTTGTCGTTCAGTCTCACACGATGTGCTGAACCTGTCCCATTTTACGGTGTAGGATTGCTGGGTTGCAGGGTGTCTGGCTGCCAGGAGGACCTCCATGATGTCCTGTGGTAGTTGATGGGGCCTCAGTATCTCCTGTTCAATATCCATGCAGTGAGCGACAGTGCTTTCAGGTTGGGGTGGAGCATTCCTCCGTCGTCTTTGGTGATGAGGACTTGGGTGCATTGGCAGGCATAAGTGCTCATTGGATAGTTGCAGGAACTGAGGGAAACATGGCTGTCTGGGCCAGAAGGGGGCCATGAAGATGACTGTCGCCCTGTCTTGCATAATGTTTTGGAGTGCCTTGGCAATGAGAGGTGTCGGTGGGTAGGCGTAGCAGGTCTTTTTTTTTTAAGAGATAGCGCTATCACCTATGGAGGAGAAGGCAGAGGAGACAAAAGTGAGTAGGTGAATGGTGGTTTGTGAGGCTGACAGGCAAAGCTGAGATGGACCCTAGTGCTTCCTGGGTTGAGCGGGCAAAGGTCTGAGAAAGTTCAGTGATAGAAAAGAGGCATGTTAACATAGAGACTGAGTGTGAAACGTGATCTTGCCATTGTCAAAGCAATCATAGGTGCCTGTTTGTGACAAAATGGTATTGTGACAGGAGCCTGGGAAGTATGGACACATATTATTAATGATGTAGGAGGCAGTGCAAATAGGACTATGCACAAACAAAATATTTATTTTTTATTTATTTGGAAACTTTTCTATACCGCCCCCTCCAGAGACCAAGGGTGGTTTACAGAGAACAGAAAAATATTGCAGTTTGTTTTAAAAATTTTCAGACTTTTTGCAATTTTTTGGTATTCTTTGTTCATTTCTGACATTCATTCTAATAAAAAAATGTTTAAGGTGCATTAGAACGTTTTAACATGACCAAATTGTATGCACTTTAATTCATTGGATAATGCATTAGGGTGTGCATTCGTAGACAGATATTCAGTTTGTGTGGGTGACTAAAAAATCTGTGTTCACATTGCTTGTGCACATACACCTATGAATTAATACATGCGCAATCAATTTGCTTGGTAAACAAATGTTTAGTGTCCATAGAAGGCATGCGTTTAAAATGAACGTATGCAAAAACATGAAAAAACCACAAATGCTTCTTTTTGTGAACATGCCGCAATCAACCAGTCGTCGAGATAAGGGAAGACGCGGATGCCCGTCTTGTGTAGGTGCACTGCAGCTACCGCTACGCACTTGGTGAAAACTCTTCGGGCAGATGAGAGGCCAAATGGTAGCACTCTATATTGGTAGTTCTGGCTGCCCACCGTAGGAACATTTTCTGGGATGGATGCAGGGGGATGTGGGTGTAGGCATCCTGGAGGTCCAGGGAGGCAAGCCAGTCATCATCTTGTATAAGGGGGAAAATGGTTCAGAGGGAGTGCATTCGGAACTTCTCCTTGCGGATCTGCTTGTCGAGTAGTCTGAGGTCAAAGATGGGTTGACATCCCCCCAAACGTTTTGGCTCAAGGAAGCAGCGTGAGTAGAAACTTTGGTTGATCTGGGTGTCCGGGACTGGTTTTATGGCTTCTAGCTGCAAGAGGTGCTACGTTTCCCTGAGGAGATGTTGGGGTAGTTGTGTCCTGGAGCCTTGTTCAATGGCAGTGCAGGGGGGGGGGGGGGTGTTGTGAGAAGAAGATGCGTAATTCCTTGTGAATGACCTCGAGCACCCAGTGGTCAGTTGAGATGTCCTCCCAGGCTTCCGCGAAGTGGGTTAGCCGTTCCCCCACTGAGGCTCTCTTCTCTGCCAAATGGTCAAAAACTTGGGGTGGCTTTGAAGGAGGAGGAAGGCTGAGACTTCTGCTACTTTCTCTCCCTCTGTCATGGTTTGTACTGGTAGTTCTCATATTGTTGGGGTTTGTGGTAGCAAGTGTGATTGCGCTATGAGTTGTATTTTCATGAGGGGTAATATGGCTTTTGTGGGTTGTGTTGTTTGGGGGGGTCACTGATGGATGAGACCCTCATTGGACAGGGTCTGCAGCATCATGCAATCCTCTTTTATCCGGCCACAGTTTCCATGACCTTGCTGCCAAAAAGGTTGTCCCCTGAGCAGGGGGCGTTTATTATGCGGTCATGGGTGTCCTCACAAAGGTCGGATGCTCTTAGCCATGCCACCCACCTGGCAATGATCACTATCCCTGCAGTTCAGGAGGCAGAATCAAAGGTATCAAAGAAGGACCGTATGAGATGTTTTCCACAGTCTTCTAAATCTTGAAGGATGGGGGAGAAATTGTTGTGGGCATCCAGAGGTAGGGAGGGCAGTGCATCCATGGCCTTGGTTAGGAGGGTGTCGTGATACATCACCATCTGAAATTGGTGGGTGGCAATTCTCACACAAAGCATGGCGCCCTGATAGTCTTTCTTTCTCACCCCATCCAAGATGCGTGGGTTGTTTCCCGGTGAGTTATTGGTTTGGGTGCATGAATTCTTTTTGCACTTTCCTTTAGAGATCCTCTGTGTTTGTCCCATGCTTTTTTAAATTCAGATACTGTCCTTATCTATACCTCCACTGGGAGACTATTCCACGGATCCACCACTCTTTCCATGAATAAATATTTCCGCATATCACTCCTGAATCTATCTCCTTTCACCCTCATCCCATGTCCCTTCGTAGCAGAACTTCCTTTCAATCAAAAGAGGCTCTCCCCCAGTGCATTTATGCCATGGAGGTATTTAAACATCTCAATCATATTACCTCTATCCCGCTTTTCCTCTAAGGTGTACATATTAAGATCCTTAAGTTTTCCTCATATGCTTTATAATGAAGACCACTAAACATTTTAGTAGCCACCCTCTGTACTGACTCCATCCTGTTTATATCATTTTGAAGGTGCGGTCTACAGAATTGCACACAATATTCCAAATGAGGTCGCACCAAAGACTTATACAGAGGCATTATCACCTCCTTTTTTCTGCTAGCCATTCCTCTCCGTATGCACCCAAGCATCCTTCTAGCTTCTGCTGTCGCCTTTTCTACCTGTTTAGCTATTTTAAGATCATCACACACAATGACGCCTAGGTCCCGCTCTTCTTTAGTGGACAAAAGTACTTTACCCACTATACTATATTGCTCCCTTGGATTGCTGCAGCCCAAATGCATGACCTTACATTTTTTAACATTAAATCCCAGCTGCCAAATTCTAGACCATTCTTCAAGCTTAGCTAGATCCCTCCTCATGTTATCTACACCTTCCTGGGTGTCTACTCCATTGCAGATTTTGGTATCATCCGCAAAGAGGCAAACCTTACCCGACAGCCCTTCCGCTTTATCACTAACAAAGATGTTATGTCAGGGTGCCAAAAAGTGCCGCTGAATATCACTCTCTGCACCTTTATCCAGAGAGCCCCCTATGGACTGTCTGGATAAAGGCTTTGAATATCAGCCCAAGTGATATGAGGTGGCTGACTAGCTTATGCACAGTGGTGTCTGGAAGTTTCCAGGGGCTGCTGTGATGTTCAGGTACACTGTCATGTCATTTCCCTACAAGCAGAAGAATGTAGCTAAGCCTCTAGGCAGTGGCATAGATGGAGAAGAGTCTCCTTGTCAAATCTAAATTTGTCCAAGTATTGCCCCTCAGACAAATCCAAGATGCCTTTGACACTCTGCAGGGAGCATCTCCCTCCCTTCTGTTGCCTCTCCTTCCTCCAAGTCATAGTACACAGGAAACAATCCTGCATACCACTCATTCAAGCTAGCCTACCTACCACCAACAAAACACATCCATCACCTGCAACAGTGGCACAGCTAGAGAGACACACAGAGACAGAGAGAGAGGGTCAAAGTGAGAGACATAGAAATGGAGAAGACAAGAAAAGGGAGAGGGGTATGGAGCAGAGGGGAGAGCTAAAAAGTAGTCTGGGAGTCCAAAGTAGGGTAAGAGATGACAGAGGACATTGAAATATGAAGAGTAATATTGACTGACCACAGTGTATCTGGCAAATCTCTAGCATTGACCACTCTTCCATTGCCTCAAATGGCATGTTGCTCCATGTTTAGGCATCATTTATAGCAGGCTCAGAGGTGGCTACCCGTTTCTGACATCATAGGCATGTACTGATGCTATAAATAGCATATTATGTGCCTAATTCTGCATCTCGCCTAATACATGCTTATTGCTTACCTAAAACATGCCCCTTTTACAGGTGCATACATGTCTGCATGATGACCTATGTACACACATCATAGTAACATAGTAAATGACGGCAGATAAAGACCAGTATGGTCCATCTAGTCTGCCCAGTAAGATGGCAAGAGTAGTGCACCTGCTGCTCCGTGCAGGCCACCCCTCCCCATGTCTTTGTTTTAGGGGTGAACCCACCCCTCTGTGTAGGACACCCCTATTTGTTGAGAAATTAGATGGTTCAGTTTATTTTGATTTTATCCTGTTGCTATAAAGGGATCCTCTGTGTCTGTCCCATGCCATTTTCAATTCTGTCACTGTGTTTGCCCCCACCACTTCCATCGGAAGGGCATTCCAAGCATCCACCACCCTTTCAGTGAAAAAGTATTTCCTGACATTGCCTTTCAATTTACCCCTTGCAGCTTCATGTTATGGTCTCTAGTTTTACAGCTTCCCTGTCTTTGGAAGAGGTTTGTTTGTTCATTATTTCTCTTTAAGTATTTGAAGGTCTGAATCATATCTCCCCTGTCCCTCCTCTCCTCCAGAGTGTACATATTTAGGTCTTCTAGTCTCTCCTCATAAGGCTTCTGATGCAGGCTCCAAATCATTTTGGTCACCTTCCTATGAAAATGGTTCAGAGCAGACAACTCTCTATATACATGTTTATATGCCCTTTTTATACATGTACTTGGAGCATACGTTTTATAAAATATCCCCAAATGAATAATAATTATGAAGAAAGTACAAAATTCTTATTCTGGTTCATCGGGACTTACACACAGATCAACCCTCATACTTGTACCTGTCTAGTTGCTTAATACCATATACACCAACTCATTTCTTAAGATCTTTGCAAGCCTCTCTTCTTACAGTTCCTTCCCCTTTCCATAACCATCCTGAATCTGCTCATTAATCATGTTTTACCATATTAGGACCCTCCGTCTGGAACGCTATGCCTATATCTGCCAAGAATATTCATAGGCAAAATTTAAAAAACAACTGAAGGCATGGATATTCAAGGCAGCTTTTAGTTTAACAGAACTTAGAGACATATGAGAGTACATAAAAATGTATTCTCCGGGAACAAGCAGGAAGTCAGTCCTCACATATTGATGATGTCAGCGCCAACAGAGCCTGCACGGATCTACTCCCCAGCATTCAAAAAAAGCCTTTGAGAGTTACACTCTGCATGTGTGGTCACCTTCCCACCCGAGGATGCCATCTTACCTCAGTTTTTTTCAATGAAGCCCTGAAGATGTGCTGTCTATACCCCCCCCCCCCCCCTGGTTAAAGTTCTTTGGTATTCTCTTTGTGTTTTTGTGGGGATCAGTTTGATCACCTTTCTGCTGCCTGATTCCACCTCCTTGCCATCGTGCTTTTTTGCTCAGGTATTTATATTCTTGCTTTTTGGCACGCAGGTGTTTTGCTCATGGTCTAGTTGGTCGAGACATCTGAATTTGATCGTGTGGGGGCCGTTTTTCCTGCTATGTCTTTGACCAGCAGATTTAATCAGTGTGGCAAGTGCAACCGCACTATGTCCCTTATGGGCCACCACAGTACCTGCCTTAAGTGCCTTGGGACGGACCATGACGTGTCTACCTGCCCGCTCTGCCTTCAGATGTCAGCTAATACCTGGAAGGAACATGAAAGGTTGCAGGGGAAGCTGTTTGGAAATTCTGCCTCGGGGTTGGCATTGGGGGTGAAATCCCTGCCTTCGATGCTGGTGTTCGGTGACTTGTTATGCACCCGGGCTCAGTTGGAGTTCCAAAGTCACAGATCATCTGAGTCATCCTCTGAGGATCTTCCCCATTTGTCGTGTGTTTCATCGAAACCCAAGGCTCGGTCCGACCCTGGCCCGGTAGGTAAGATTTCTGGTTCCTGGGTGCAGAGCCTCCAACCCAACGCTTGTGACAATGGTCGGGAGCGTCCCTCCAAGCAGCCCCAGTGGGAGGAGACCACCCATGGTAACAGGGGATTGGGTCAGGCCCCCTGATATAATCACCATCAGCAATTCCTCTGCAAGGGACCCAGCATCTGCCTCGAGATTGCCGAGGCCAGCACCTGCCATTGCAGAGCCCACTGGCATGGAAACCAGAACGGCAGCCTTGAAGTGCAGGTGCCGACCACAGGGCTGTCCTTGTCGAGGACCTCCCTGGAGGATGCTCCACCCATCCTCGAGAGATTGGCTCGATCGGTGCTGACTTCATTGGCATCTATATAAAGGCGCAACTGTGTGTCGGGTGCGGCGGCGCTGGAACATTGACGCCAGGAGTCATCAATGCAAAGTTGGTCCAATGACCGCAGGGCACCCACCGATTCCTCTGACTCTGAATCGGTTTCGGAGATGGACGAGGAGTCGCCCAACACCTTCCTTCACCGGGACATCCCCTCTGACCCATCCCTGCCACATCATCGATGGCAGTCCCCTCCAGAGGACCTTGCCTTCCTGGAATTCATGAGGGAGATGTCCCAAGCCCTCACCTTCGTGGTGATGCCTGAGGATGAGCCGCATGCTGAGGATCTAGAGATCCTCCAATAAGACGTTCCTCCGAGAGAGGCACTGATAGTGCCCATACTCACCATCCTGGAGCGGCTGCTGTTCAGGATGTGGGAGACCACGGTGACAGTACTGATTGTGAACAGTCAACTCGATTTTCAATATCAAGTCAGCCAGAGTTCTGGCTTCCAGAAGACAAACTGCCCCACAATTCCATGGTGGAGGATCGGCCATGCGTTGAATCAAAAGCCAAAAGATGCACTCCTTGGTGCCCCCCAGTAGGGTGGCCTGTACCATGGATGTCTTTGGCAGGAAGTATTTTCAGGGCTCCATGCTCACAGCCCGGATCCAGGCATACCAGCTGTACATGGGCATGTACCAGAGGGTTCTCAGCTGGGTTATCAGGTGAACCCCTTGAGTGTTTCAGGGCTCTAGTTGCCTTGATCAAAGAGTGCTCCAAGTTTCAAACTCAGGCAGCCTTTGACAGTTTTGAGTTGGTAGCCTGGGTAGCCCTAGTGGGCATTAGTGCTCGCCGCCTCACCTGGCTACAGTCCTCCAACTTGGAGAAGTGGGTTCAGGACAAATTGGCCAATGGCCCTTTCTGCGGAAAGAACTTCTCTGGCAAGCCTATGATGGAGAAGGCCGACGAGTTGGAGAAAAAAATTCATGACCAGAACCAGGCTGTCCAAGAAAGTGTCTGAACCTTCCTGCAGGAAGACTTTGGGGAAAAAGTCCTTCCACCTGAAGACCAAGAGGGCTTATGGGAACTACCCCAAGTTTCAGACCTATCATGCTCCCCCCCCCCCCCAGAGGCAGCAGACCAAGGACTAGGGGCATGGCCCCCATAAGCAAAAGGCCCCCAAAACCCAAACAGCACCCCAGACGCAGCCAGCTTGTACCACCTCTGCTGGGAGATCGTTCGTCTCTGGAACTTTGCAATGGGGAAGAACATCTCCCTCGGGGCCATTTATCTTCCAGGCCAGGACAACATCCTGGCTGACCGCCTGAGCCGGGTTCTTCAGCCCCACAAATGGCGGCTGAACCCAGTGGTGCTAGGGGAGGTCTTTCGCCATTGGGGAACCCCAGAGATAGACCTCTTTGCCAGTCCAGAGAACACACCGTTACTGTGCTTCTGTTCTTGGAGGCCAGCCCGGGGGCAGGAGGTGACGGTCACCTTTATCCTCCCCTGATTCAGGGGTTTCGTTTACATGTTCCTGCCTACACCCCTGGTCCCTGGGCACTCCTCAAGATACAGGTGGAGGCGGTCTCAGTCATCTTCATTGCTCCCCAGAAATCCTTGGTTTCCCCTGCTCTTGCAGCTGTCCCGGAGGGACCCACTGCTGTGGGAAAACTCTCTGGACCTTCTTCCTCAGGGGGATGGGACTCTGCTGCATCCCAACCTTCCATCTCTCGCCCTGATGGAATGGATGCTGAAAGGTTAGCTTTAGTGCACTGCCACCTCGTGAGGGAGGTAGAGAATGTTCTACTGGCCTCGCATAAAGATTCCATGAATTGGGCATATGTGTTAAGTGGCACAGATTCTCCCTCTGGTGCACAGATGGGGTCTTAACACCTTCTGCTGTGCTGTGCAAGACATCTTTCATTACCTCTTGCATCTTTCCAGAGCTGGCTTAAAATACAACATGGCCAGAATGCACCTCTGTGCCATTTCGTTTCACCACTGCTTGGTGGATGGCCAGGCCGTCTTGGTGCATCCTCTGGTGGGCTGTTTCATGAGGTGATTCCTGTTCCAGCCCCCCCATCCATCCAGTGGAATAGAACCTTAATGGGTGTTGGGGAAGCTCATGGCTACCCCCTTTGAACCCTTGGCTACTTGCCATCTCAAGTACCTGTCCTGGAAGGTCATTTTCCTAGTGGCGCTCACCTCTGCTAGGCATGTAAGTGAGCTACAGGTACTGGTGACCCATGTGCCCTACACAAGATTTCACAGGAACAGGGTTGTCCTTCGGACTCACCCCAAGTTCCTGCCAAAGGTGGTCTGTTTTCCAACTGAATCAGGAGGTGGTGCTCCCCACCTTCTTTTCCAGGCCTCACTCCTCGAGGGCAAATCAGTTTTAACAGAAGAATCACATTCTCATTGCAGTAAAATTAGACGCACCTGTGATCAATTGTCAGTACTCACATGATTTGAATCAATCAATGAATGATGGCTCTAATGTTTAAAATGGCCACATTCATTCCCTGTTCCATTTTCATAATGGTGAAGACAAGAGAGCTGCCAGAGACCATCAGAAAAGCCATTATAACCAAGCATCAAACTTCAAAGGGGTACAAGGCCATCTTCAAAGACCTTGGGAATCCTGTGTCTACATTTCACAATGTTAAGACGTTTTCTGCTCAGGGAACTGTCAAGAACCTCCCAAGATGTGGTGGGAAGAGGAAAATTAATCTAAGAAGTCTTCAAAGATTAGTGTGAACTGTTGGAAAAACACCACATACAATATCCAAAGAGCTGAAGGCTGACTTGGAGCAATCTGGAGTGATGGTTTCAACCTGCACCATATGCTGTGCACCAAACAAAGAAGGACTTCATGGGTCAAGGCCAAGGAAGACCCCACTGCTCAAAGACAGACATAAAAAGGCACTCATGATCTTTTCCCAAACCCACCTTGAGAAATCACAGTCCTACTGGGAAAATGTTCTGTGGAAAAATGAAACCAAACTTGAGCTCTTTGGCAATGCAGACCAGCAATATATTTACAGGTAAAGAAATGAAGCTTATAAGGAAAAAGCACCCTTCCTACAGTTAAATATGGTGGAGGTTCCATAATGTTGTGGGACTGTTTTGCTGCCTCAGGAACTGGAGGCCTGGGAAGTATTAAGGGAATCATGAAGTCAGAGACTACCAAGATTCTGAAACAAAATGTGCTACCTAGTTTCAGAAAGCTAGGTCTAGGTTGAAGGTCATAGGTCCTCCAGGAGGACAATGATACAAAACATACATCCAAAAATACAAAAGAATAGCTAGAAGGAACAAATGAACTGTTTTAAACTGGCCAGCAATGAGTCCTGATCTCAATCCAATCAAGAACCTTTGGAAAGAGCTGAAATCTGCCATTGGTAAAAGGAATCCTGGAAACATTCATGAGCTGGAACAAATTGGAGTTGAAGAGTAGGAGAAACTACCAGAAGACAGATGTATAAAACTTATAGATGGCTACAAGAAACATTTGGAGGCTGTCAACACTGCCAAAGGTGAAGGGTGCTATTAATCCTGCCCAGGGCATATTTTGTTTTTTTCTCAGAAATTACTGTCTATGTTGCACAATCTTTTTTTTAATACCTTTGAACATACTATTAAAATATTATGATGACATAGTTGGAATATTTCCAATTATTTCTCAAGATACTGTACATACTGTAACATACCTAAAATGCAAGGATGCCAATAATGATGACCACAACTGTATCACTTCAGAATGGGGATATCTAATAGCCTAATAATTAGAGTAGTGGCATGGCCTGGGTTCAAATCCTATCACTGGTCATTGTAGTCTTAGGCTACTCACTTAACTCTCTACATCCTCTGGATGTTTTAGGGCCAAAACAAGCACTTTCCTGATGCCTATTTGTACCCGGAGTAGGTCTAAATATATGGATGGGGTCGCAGACCTTCTACATGATTTGGACATCCAAATTACAACTAAGACCTTTAAAATTTCTCCCTTTGCTTTCACTTAATATGATAATGTAATTTTATTGTAATTTGCTGCTCTCTTTCCTATCTTAAACTACTTTACTCCTTTTGCTTAATCATTGTTTTTATCTAATTTTGTTTTATTTAATGATATTTATCGTAATTTTGCTGATTGTGAACTGATTTGATAAACATTGTTGGAAGGGTGTTCTAGAAAATGCTCTAAATAAATAAATAATGAAAGGAGTGAGGCCATAACAGACAGGTTATTACTACTAGTCTCCAACCTTCCCTTTCTTTCGAAAATTCTTGAAAAGCTTGTGTTCACTCAACTCTCTCATCATCTTGAGCACACTAATTTCCTACACCCAGACAATCTGGTTTCCGGGCTTGTCACAGTAAGGAAACCATCCTGCTATCTGTACTTAATGAAATGTGGCTTTCTTTGGATAAGGGTAATATCTCACTGACTGTCTCTCTTGACCTTTCGTGTGCCTTTGATCTCGTTAATCACTCCCTTCTCCTGTCATGACTCTCCTCTGCTGGTCTAAGTGGAATTGTTCTATGCTGGTTTCATTCCTTCCTTATGACTCGCTCTTACTATGGCCCAATTTTCAAAGGCCTTTACATGGGTGACTTCCCTAGTTACCCACGTAAAGGCCTTATCCGGGATTTGCGAAGGGCACCTACATGGTTAGTGCCCTTCGAAAATCCCAGATATGTCCCTAACATGCACAGATGCTATCCACATAGCATCGGGGCATGTTGTGGGCATTCTGGGGCGGAGTGGAGGCGAGCCATGGCATTACCCGTGTAGCACCAGTTTTCAATGCTACACAGTTAGCTCTCTGTGCCTTAAAGATAGACATTGGAAAACCTCGCCTATCTTTAAGGCGCTGGGGCTAACTGTGTAGCATCAAAAATCGGTGCTACACGGGTAGCTCCTGTGGCTACCTGGCTGTGCGGTGACACTTGGATTTTTGATGCCAGGGCCGCATATGACCCCGGCATGAAAAATCTGGGTTAGGTGGGAGGTGAGCGGGCTATGCGTCAACATGGTGCATAGTACCGCCCAACTGAAATTCAGGCCCTATGTGTTTTTTCAGGTTTCATTGTCTTCTCACTTCCCTCTCTCCTTTGGTGTCCCCCAAGGTTCTTTTCTGGCTTTCCTACTCTTCAGTGTCTTTCTTGCCTCCATGGCCACCCTTATTCAGCAGCAGGGTGTGTCTGCATATTATTATTCAGATGACATCCTGTTGCTATTCCATACTCATCCTATCTCTTCCGACCTCGCTCCCATTAATTCATGTCCCTCTTTGGTAGCATCTTGGTTGCACTCTGCCTAAAGCTTAATCCTTCCAAAACTTCTGCTGTTTGGCTCACTGGCTCCTCCACTCCTCCCCCCATATCCGCTTCACTTAACAGTTTTTCCATTCCTGTTGTCTCCTCCGTTAAATATCTTAGGTTTTTTCTGGATTCTTCCCTTTCCTTCCATGATCACATCAGCACTGTTGTGAAGTGGTCTTTCTTTGCACTATGTCAGATATGTTTTATCCAGTCCCTTCTTTGACTCTTCAGTTATCACTCTTCTCCTAGCTCTGGTTATCTCAAGGTTAGATTACTGTAACGTTATGTGGCTCGCCCCACGGTTTCAGTCTGTCCAAAACATTGCGATCTGCTTGCTCCACCATGCCACCAAATACGACCATGTCTTTCCCCTACTCATCATGTCTCATTGACTCCCTCTAACCTACTACATTCACTATAAGCTACTCAACCTCGCCCACAAGATCATGCATTCTGCGCTCCCACCTATCTATCCTCCTACCTCATCCCATATGCATCTTCCTGGGTTCTTCGATCTATCCATGCAAACCATCCCCACCTTCCCTCACCATCACAGGCCCATCTTGAATCTACCCAGCACTCTGTGTTTTAATTCTTACGCCCTAGCCTTTGGAACTCTCTCCCTGCTGACCTTCACCTTGAACTCTCCTACCTCAAATTTAAGTCCACCTAGAAAACCCACCTGTTTCAACTCTCCCATGGTCTCCCTCCACAGATCACACTGGATTCTGCTCCCTAACCCTGCCCTTCCTCTTCTCACCCCTCTCTCCTGTCTACTCTAACTATCCTATCATTTTAATGGCAAAGGGCAGCATACTCATTCCTACAGCATTACCATATGTACACAGTACTGTGCAGATATATGTAAGAAATAGTCCCTGCTATACAGAGCTTACATGCAGTCATTTTTAGAAAAGAAACAATCAGCAGTAAAACCTGTGGCAAGTACACTAACTTCATCTGCTGTCCAGATGACACACAAGGAAATGTTTACTAAAGGGCGCTAGCTGTCATTGTGGTGGGAAAATCATGCCACAGTAGCAGCTAACATGGAACAGATGCAGCTACTGCAGACAATTTTTGGCGCTAGCTGCATTTTGCACATCAGTAGCAAGAGTGGGCATGTCTGTAGCATTCAGTTATCATGAGCCTAGACAGCGCATGGTAGCCACATGTTTTGCAACATTGCAGATGGGTGGTGCTAGCTGCATTGACCCCTTTGGGTTTACTGCATTATCTGCTAGGGAAATGCTGGGCACGATCCCAACAGATAATGCACAATTTCTGCAGCTACCCCAGCGCTTTTTGCACTAATATCTGGCATTAGCTGCAAAAGCCTAATGTTCTTTAACAGGCATACCCCACAATGTTAGTCATGCACTAGGGAATCTCAGGAAGACGCCCTTATTACCCAGCCACTTTTTCCCATTAGTTGGCTCAGTTAGTTCATTTTTCTTGGAGAAGACACAGTATAAATTTATTTAACTGACACAGCAAGCAATTTTCTGAATAAACAGCGGTGTTTTTGTTCACCACAACTGTTACCATCAAACAAATCTTTTTCCATGACATAATTGCAGCATTTCAGAGTCCCAGTTACTGCTAGCATTACACTATTGTAAACTGATCTTGAATGTGACAGCTCCTTGGAAAGGTTTGCCAATTGTAAACTCTTTAAAATATACGGGTCAATATTCAAAGGCACTTATCAGGATAGGGACAACTGTATTCCAGATAAGTGCCTTAACCGGCCCTATCTGTGGATTTTCTGCAGCACTATTATACATAGATAGCGCCACTGAAAATCATTACATACTCTCCAGATAGTTGCAGAATGAAGCATGGGAGTTTCATCCAACTCTGTGTAGAGTAGCAATATTCAGTATAGTTATACAGACAAATTTAGGTGTCACCTAGGAATACATAGTAAGTCCATCTCTTCCAATGACCACAGCATCATTGGCTCATGCAACCCTTCTTCCCCCTTGTTTTTGCCTTCCTCAAAGTCTGGTACTTAATGTCTTTCGTGCAATTTCTTATTTATTTATGCTGGGCGCTTGATACACTGCCAACAAGCAAATTAGCTACATATTGCAGCGGTTTACAAAGTAAATATAAAAAGGTGAAAACAAACAGAAAGAGAGAAGAAAATGAGAGACAGAGGAGGGCGTTACAATGGGGGGAGGGGAGGGGTGATAAAATAAGCAGGTTACTGGCAGAGAAGAGGTTATCAGGGGGCAATGGTCTGAGGGAAGGTTTGTTGAAACAGTCAAGTTTTGAGGTTCGGCTTGAAAATGGGGAAAGAGGACTGATACCAAAGAGAGAAAGGGAGAGAGTTCCACAGGGACAGACCACTATAGGCGAAGGAAGAGTTTCTAGAGACAAGGAAGGGGGAGGGAAAGGACTGAGGCATTGGACTAATAAAGGGAGCAACCTGGGAGGTAAGGGGAAATAAGAGTGGCTCGGTAAGGAGGGCATGATGCAAAGGGCTTATGTTAAGAGGAGATGATTTCCTCTGTGGCCTTCTGTAAATCTTTCTAAGTACTCTGTTCATGCCACAAGTTACAAGATCCCATTAGTTGCATGGAAATACTCTTCTTGATACCTTTGGCTTCTTGCAGGCCTTGGATTGAAACTTGCAATTTAGTTCATGTAGTGCCAAATTTGGAGGCAATGTTGAGAAACACAATCTTCTCCCCAGGGCTGGTGCTACCCAGTAAGCAGTGTAAGCATGTCAGGAGGATGCCAATCTCTGGTGGGCGCCGTCGCTAGACATCCCCGGCCCCCAAGCAGGGAGACAAGTGCGGCCAGAGAAGCAGGGCCTGCATGCAGAACCAGCATTGCCCATGGGGCAGAAGGCTGTGCAAGGCTGTGATCGCTGCCTTAAACAGCCTTTGCCCACAGGACACACTACTCCCACGGACAGGCTCAGCCCTCTCTCTGTCACCTTAAAGGGCCTCTGCCCCACAGAACATGCTACTCCTGCAGGCAGGCTTGGCCCTCTCTCAGCTACAATAGTTGCCAACAATCGTGGCTGAGAGAGGACTGAACCGCCCATGGAAGTAGTGTGTCTGCTGGTAGAGGCCCTTTAAGGAAGCAATTGCGACAGAGAAAGGGTTGAGCCTGCCCTTGGAAGTAGCGCATCCTGCTGGCAGAGGCTGTTTAAGGCAGTGATCACAGCCTTGCACAGCCTTCTGCCCTGTGGGCCATGCTGGTCTTGCGTGCAGGCCCTGCTTCTCCAGCCACACTTGTCTTCCTGCTTGGGGGGTGAGGCATCTGGCGACACCCTAAGGCTGATTCCCAGAAGTCTGGAACCCTGCTTGACCAGAAAATCAGTCTGCAAGCTGTTGCTTAACCAGGGAAATAAGCTCTCAGGCCTTTGCCATAGAAGCCTGCTCAGCTAGTGAAATCAGATCCCAGATTGTCGCCTTGGGAGATGAGAGTGCTACTGTACCAGGGGAATCAGATCACTGGAAGTCTGATTGGGATACTGCTACACCAGGGGAGGATAGCCCAGAGACCACTGCCCCGAAGCCTAGCAATCCTGATGCACCAGACACATTTGCACCATCTGGAGAACAGATGATAGCATCAGTCCCCCACAGAGATCTATCCTTGATCCTGTTCTTCTTAACATTTTTATAAGAGCCTCTGCCAGGACCGACCCATCCACTAGGCAAGCTAGGCGGTTGTCTAGGGCAGAAGACCCTGGTGAGCGGCATTGCTAACACCTCCCCAAGAAAGCGGCAGCTGAACTACCACTTAAGCACCATAGTGGGCTTTAAAACTCAGATATACAAAAACCCTTGCTTAACCTATTGTTACAAGAATCACCAAAATATCAAATACATCAACTCATAATGGAGGAGAAAAGACCTCAGTGAAAATTGCTGTTCTACTATACGGCAGTTATGCACTGCCCAAAGGGGGGAAACTGCTGGGTGACACCATCAGAGGTCTAAAAATCTCCTCCCAAAACCACACACTTAGAATTAATCTAACAATTTCTCTCTTTATTATTTTATTAATTTATTAATATACTCCCAATTTACTCCACACATTTTTGAAAGTAATATCACCTATTTCAGGCAATCATATCTGCCTTAACCACATCAGACATATGGCCCAGTCTCAAGTATCAACTGCCAATTGCTTTATCCGTCTTACTTTAGTGCATTATCTGTCTTGTTATAGTGCACAACCTGCATTGCAGCTTCACCCCAATGCACCTAAAAATGAAAGAAAAGAACATAGCCAGAAATAGTATCTAATGAATAGCATCTGAAAGACACCCTTTGGAGATTCCAATTCATTGATAGTTTCCGAGTTTTACTGAGGAATTTTCTCTTCCATTGTGAGTTGATGAATTTGATCCTTTGGTGATTCTTGTAATAATAGGTAAAGCTGGAGTTTTTGTATACGCAAGATTTGGTATCCTCAGCAGGGTGTTTCTTGATTTTGTGGGGCTTTAAAACTCTCCTTCCCCCTCCAAGAAAGTTGTATTGGGGGGGGGGGGGGTAGAAGCAGCAGACTGTGAGCGCACATATACGTGGGCACTTTAAGGCCTGAAGGAGTGCTGTAGCAGCAGTTCAGCCACCACCGTTTCAGCACAAAGAGGGGGGGGGGGGGGGGGGGGTGGACTGGTAGACTGGACAGTGGCACAGAGGGTGATAAAATCCCTCAGGCCTTTGCCCAGGGACATGCTACTCCTGCAGGCAGGCTCAGCTCTCTCTTGGCCATGAGGGAGGGGAAGGAGTAGACGGGGAGAGCATTGGGAGGTGGAGGAGATATGCTGGGCACTGAGAGACAGAGACAGATGGGAGATACTGAATACATAGGGGGGAATAGAGAGGCAAGGAGGACAAAATAGAGGTGGGGAGGCTAGGGAGATAAAGGATAAAAGTGGACATGGGAAGGGTGCATAGGGACAAGCAAGAAAGGGAGATGGAGTGGTGATGCTGGGTATGGGTTATAGGGAGACTATAGAAAGATCCTGGGCATTGGGGAGGGGGGGTGGGGGAGACAGAGGAGAAATACTAGAAATGGGAGTAATAAGGGGAGGGGGAAGGCAGGACATAAGGGTAATAGGGAGAGAGAAGGGAGAAGATGGAAGGAGATGGAGAGATGCTTGACATGGAAGTAATAGTCAGGGGATGATATAGTATGGAGGAGTGGAGGAGTAGCCTAGTGGTTAGAACACTGGCTTGGTAACCAAGCAACCAGGGTTCAATTCCCACTAGCACTCCTTGTGGCCTTGGGCAAGTCACTTAACCCTCCATTGCCTTGGAAGAAAGGCCTGGCAATCTACTTCCAGTGACACTGCCAAGAAAACCCAGGAGCTTCTGGGTCACCAGGAGTCAGGACTGACTCAAAGGCACACATTGCATTTTTGATATGGTATGGAGATGGGGAGATGCTGTAGACAGGGGAATAGGAAGGGAGGAACAGACATGGAAGGGATAGGAAGAGAGGGAGCAGAGATACTGGATAGTGGGAAAGAGAAAGTGTGTGTGTAAGGGAGAGAGAGAGACACTGGATTGGGGGAGGGGGAGAGAGTGTGATGGAGAATGGGAAACAATGGATCAGGAAAAAAGAGGTGGGGAATGGGAGGACTGGGATGAGGGTTGAAAAGTGGTAGGTAGATTGAGTAGAAAAGAGAGGGATTGAGGACTGGATAGTAAGAAAGAGAAGTGAAATCTGAGTGGACAGAAAGAGAGAAAAATAAATGGAAGAAAAATGAAGGGAAAAGATCAATATCCAAGATGGAATGAAGTGAAGGAAGTAAAAAGAGATAAGAAATGGCAGATGGATTAGAGACCATAAAAAAAGAGTTAAGAGAAGACAAAGGAAAACAAATTTCAGATTTGGACCAGCATGTTCAGAGAATAAAATGGTCATACAACAAAAGGCAGAAAAAATATTTTCAATGTTTATATTTTATACAGTACAGAGAAATGCATCTCATTCTATTTCTCTGGTGTTGCATTATATACAGAATCTGGCTTCTTGGGGTTGCAGTTTAATTTTTATCTATATATTTTTATTTTTAGATTGTGATCATGTATTCTGTATTTAGTGAGGGTCTGTTTTCTGAGTGTGTGACTAGAAACATAGAAACATGACTGCAGAAAAAGACCGCATGGCCTATCTAGTCTGTCCTTCCATATCACCCACTACAAGAGTCCCCTTTTTTCCCTTTAGAGATCCTCTGTGTTTGTCCCATGCTTTTTTGAATTCAGATTCTGTCCTCATCTCTACTACCTCCACTGGGAGACTATTCCATGCATCTATCACTCGTTCTGTAAATAAATATTTCTGCATATTATTCTTGAGTCTATCCTCTTTCACCCTCATCCTATGTCGCCTCATAGCAGAGCTTGCTTTCAATTGAAAGACACCCTCCTGTGCATTTATGCCATGGAGGTATTTAAACATCTCAATTATATCACCTCTATCTCCAGGAATAAGCAGGAATGTAGTCTTCACATATGGGTGACATCGGCAATGACGGAGCCTGTGCGGGAACGCTCCCCAGTGTCCTATAGGAAAGCTTTTGGGAGCATCCCACTGCGCTTGCATAGCTGCCTTCCCACCTTTCCAACTCTCCCTCCTCAGTTTTTCATTTTCCATGGAGCCGATAGGGAGCAAAAAGTGTTCCAACTGTAGCAGTACCATCTCTTCCACCGCCACCCATGACTGGTGTCTCAAATGTTTGGGTCCAGACCATCTGCTGTCGGAATGCCTTCTCTGCAGGAAGATGACAAAGAGGGGCCTGCAGAACAGACCTGCGAAACTCGGCACCTTCTTTGCCACCGATGCAATGTCGGTTGCATCTACGTTGTCAAGAGCTTCATCTTCCTCCCATGGATCTCAGGTATCGAAACCCAAGTCTTCCTCGAAGGCTGGCCGGTCTTCCAAGGGTAGATCTCCTTCTAAGGCACTGAGATGCCTTAGGCGTTGCCCTGGAGGGGAATACACCAGCCAAACAACCCCGGCGGGAGGTCCTTGCCTCCAAAACATTAATGGGGTCCCAAGATGCTCCCGAGGCCTCCACCTCTGGAGAGCTCTTGGTGCCATGCTCTGGCTGACTCCATGGATCAACATATCCTTCCTAGCAGCTTCAGTACCACTAAAATCTCTGCAATCAATTCTACAGCCACTGGTACTGAATGTGTCTGCATCGACCATTGCGCCGCTGTCTAAGCTACCACCCATGTTGGCCCTAGAATCGGTGTCTGGCATCGAGGGTCCGGTACTGAGGTATTCCGATGCCAATTTTGATTGGTACCGTCGACGGGCTGGGCGGGAGCATCCAGCCCGCTGATACTTCGAGTTCTCCGATTCTGACTCGTCCAATGAATCGATCAGTACCAGGGAAATGGAGGCTCTTCCAGAAGATCCTTCTCCTTCCTTCCTCACAACGCTGTTTGTCTTCTCCAGAGGACATGTCTTTTCAATACTTTATATGGGACGTGACTTGGGGCCTCTCCATTACAGTGACCTCTGAGAAAGAACCGAGAGCTGAAGAATTTCAAATTCTTCAATATCCAGCAGCCTCAAAGGAGGCAGCTACTCTACCTATTCACCGGATATTGCATGACCTCATGCTTAGGATGTGGGAGACTGTCTCTCCGCATTCTTGGAGGCTCGATACCATGTACTGGGTACCGCAGTGTCCCAGTTTCCAGAAGACACAGTTACCACACCACTCTATGGTAGTGGAATCGGCAATGCGTCGAATTAAAAGTGCCAAGACACATTCCTCAAATCCTACGGGCTGATCTTGAACAGTGGGTGCAGGATAAGTTGGGGAACATTCCTTGCACAGGGGAAAACCTTTTTGGCAAGGATTGGCAGGACAAGGCTTCTCAGCTGGAATCCAAGAATACCACTCTCAATAGGCTTTCTAGAACCACTGCCAACCCAGCTAAGGAAAAAACTATAAAGACACCTTTTTTCAACAAGAAAAAGAAGTTTTACCCTTCTTATACCCAAACTGTGCACTGTCCGGTCCATGCTTTCCAGAAGGGACAGCAACAACCGAAGCAACAAAAGAAGGCTCAGACCCCCAGGGCTCAGCCAACTCAAAAGACCCAGCCTCTTCAAGGTCTTTGACTCCTTTCTAGGGAACCTAGCTGTCCTACCTCTAGAGGTTCCAGAACCAATCAGCATTCCAGGCAGATTGTTACTTTGCCCAAATGTGGCATCAGATAACATCAGAACATTGGACTCTCTCCATAGTAGTAGAGGGATACAAACTTCACTTCCAAAGTATGCCCCCTCCTTCTACTCCAAGAGAGTTCAGCTCTCGGCCTCCTCTTACCACTCTCTTGTT
Source organism: Ichthyophis bannanicus (assembly GCA_033557465.1). NCBI lineage: Eukaryota > Metazoa > Chordata > Amphibia > Gymnophiona > Ichthyophiidae > Ichthyophis > Ichthyophis bannanicus. Next base: position 141,875,369 of record CM066040.1, read on the forward strand.
CCAAGAGATTACCACCCTTCTCGCTCAGTGTGCGATAGAGGAGGTGCCACTCTCTCAGCAAGGCCTGGGCTTCTACTCCCCCTACTTCATTATCCCAGAGAAGACAGGAGGATACATGCTCATTCTGGACCTCAGAGAATTGAACAAGTATCTGCTCCGAGAGAAATTCAAGATGATCTTTCTCGGAACTCTTCTCCCTTAAATCCAGAGTCAGGATTGGTTTTGTTCTCTAGATCTAAAGGATGCATATACCCATATCCTTATTCATGCAGAACACAGGAGGTTTCTACAATTCCTCTTTCAAGGAAGACATTATCAATACAGGGTTCTACCCTTCGGCCTGGCCTCTGCCCCAAGAGTCTTTACAAAATGTATGGCAGTAGTGGCAGCATTCCTAAGATCTCTAGGGATATTTGTCTTCCCCTAAGACTACTGGCTCATCCGAGCAACGACAGCTCTAGAGGCCAGCTTTGCTCTCTCCTGCACAATAAGAAACCCTATGAGAAGAGACTTGAAGACCTAAATATGTACACTTTGGAGCGGAGGAGAGGAGGGATAGTGGAGATATGATTCAGACCTTTAAATACTTAAAGAGGAATGATGAACAAACAAACCTCTTCCAAAGACGGGGAAGCTGCAAAACTAGAGGGCATAACATGAAGCTGCAAGGTGTAAAATTGAAAGGCAATGTCAGGAAATATTTTTTCATTGAAAGGGTGGTAGATGCTTGGAATGCTGTCCCGATGGAAGTGGTGGGGCAAACACAGTGACGGAATTCAAAACAGCATGGGACAAGTACTGCGGATCCCTTTATAGCAACAGGATAAAAACAAAATAAACTGAACCATTTAAGCTCTCAACAAATAGGGGTGTCCTACATGGAGTGGTGGGTCCACCCCTAAACAAAGACATGGGGAGGGGTGGCCTGCATGGAGCGACGCGTGCACCTACTCTTGCCGTATATTTGCTTGGCAGACTGGATGGACCATGCTGGTCTTTATCTGCCGTCATTTACTATGTTACTATGTTACAATGCAGGTTCTTCAACACTTGGGATTTGTAATAAATCTTCCAAAATACCAACTCACCCCTTCTCAAACCTTAGAGTTCATAGGGGCTCTCCTAGACATGCAGCAGTCAAGGGCTTTTCTACCACAGGCTCACTGCACTTGAATCGTTCAGCTAGCTTCTCCAGCAGGTATGAAAACTTTCCTAAATGCTCGAGAAATACTTCAGTTGGCTTCCACTGTACATGTGGTTCCCTATGCTTGTATGCATATGCGTGCAGCTCAATGGACCCTAGCTTCTCAGTGGACTCAAGCATCAGCTCGTCTGGGTGACAGAATCATGATCTCTGCATGTCTACTTTCATGTCTCCAATGGTGGCAATCACCAGAAAACCTTCTCGTAGGGTCACCTTTTTCAGATGCCACCACACCAATCTACCCTGATGACGGATGCGTCCAAATTGGGTTGGGGAGCTCATCTGGACAATTTCTCCACTCAGGGTCTTTGGACTCAGCAAGAGCCACGACTTCACATAAATCTGTTGGAACTCAGAACCATCCACAATGCTCTCAGGGTGTTCCAGGACCACCTTCGCTCCCAAAAAGTTCTAATCCAGACAGACAATCAGGTAGCCATGTTCTATGTGAACAAGCAAGGTGGAACAGGTTCTCAAGTGCTCTGCAACGAAGCCCTACATCTATGGTTTTTGCCATACGCCATCAGATTCACCTACTAGCGGTATATTTCCCTGGCAAACAAAATCTCCTGGCAGACAAACTCAGTCGAGTACTACTGCCATACGAGTGGTCTCTCCATGTGGATCAGATTGCTTGAATTTTTCAGATCTGGGGAACCCCAGATATAGACCTGTTCGCACGTCCTCAGAATGCCAAACTTCCCCGCTTCTGTTCCAGAACACCTGCTCAGAACAGTCAGGCGATGGATGCTTTCCACCTCCACTGGGATCGGGACTTCCTATATGTCTACCCTCCCATTCCCCTTATCCCCAAGACTCTCTTCAAACTCCAGAGAGACAGGGGCTACATGATCGTCATAGCCACGCATTGGCCACGACAAACGTGGTATCCACTGCTTCTACATCTCTCTCAAGCCAAACCTCTGGAGTTGGGATGTGCTCCAGATCTCCTATCTCAGAAGAACGGGACGCTTCTGCATCCAAACCCGCAGTCCTTACATCTGACAGCATGGCTGCTGAGAGCTTAGAACTCCAGAACATCAACCTCTCTCAACAGGTTAGAGATATCCTTTTGGCTTCAAGGAAACCTTCCACAAGTCGTTCTTACACCTTCAAGAGACAAAGGATTTCAATCTTGTGTTCAAAAAAGGATCTTAATCCTTTTTCCGTTCCTGTGGAAGCGTTACTTGAGTATCTCCTCCACCTCTTGTCCTCTAGACTCAAAACCAATTCGGTAAGGGTCCACCTAAGTGCCATTGCAGCATCTCACATGCCCTTAGATGGACAACCTGTCTCTTCTCAGTCGCTTGTAGCATGCTTCATGAGAGGCCTACTCTTAACTAAGCCTCCCATTAGGCCACCATGAGTGGCATGGGACCTCAATGTTGTCCTCGGACAGCTTATGAAGCCACCCTTCAAACTCCTAGCCACTACATCTCTGAAGTTTCTTTCTTGGAAAGTCACCTTCCTAATTGCCCTCACTTCTGCAAGATGCATCAATAAGCTCCAGGCTTTAGTGGCTGACCCTCCTTATACACGGTTTCACCATGATAAAGTAGTCCTTAGGACTCATCCTCACTTTATGCCAAAGGTGGTTTCGCTTTTACATTTAAACCAGTTGGTTTACCTTCCAGTTTTCTTTCCTAGACCTCATGTCTCTAGTGCAGAAAAAAGTCTACATACTCTAGATTGCAAACGTGCCTTGGCCTTTTATCTACAGACTACTAGGCAGCACAGGAAAGCTTCACAGCTTTTTGTTGCTTTTGATTCCAGTCACCTAGGTCTACCAGTTTCCAAGAGAACACTCTCCAAATGGATTGCAGACTGTATATCTTTTGCTTATGAGAGTGCGGGATTTTCCCTTGAAGGTCATGTCACAGCACACAATATGCAAGCAATGGCTGCCTCCATGGCAAACCTACGCTCAGTGGCGATTGATGAAATATGCAAAGAGGCAACCTCGTACTCTGTCCACACTTTTGCAGCCCATTATTGCTTGGACAAGGACTCCCTCCAGCATGCCTTGTTTGGTCAGGTTGTTCTCCAGCATCTCTTTCAGACTTAGATCAACTCCCATCCGCCGTCCCAGGTTTCGATACCAGACATCCTTGGAGGATACATGACCCACTCAGGCCTGTGTTTCACAGCTTTCTCTGTGGTCATCTACCTGGCATCTCCATGCTAGGGATTCCCATATGTGAAGACTTCATTCCTGCTTGTTCCTGGAGATAGCGTAGTTACTCACCTGTAACAGGTGATCTCCGGGAACAGCAGGAATTGAGTCTTCACAACCCACCCTCCTCCCCTAGGAGTTGTATTTCTATCTCTCTCTCTCCTTTTATCTCAGCTACAAACCCAACTGAGGAGGGAGAGTTGGAAAGGCGGGAAGGCAGCTACGCAGGCACAGTGGGATGTTCCCAAAAGCTTTCCTATAGGTTGCTGGGGAGCATTCCCGTGCAGGCTCTGTCGGTGCCAACGTAACCCATATGTGAAGACTCAATTCCTGCTGTTCCCGGAGATCACCTGTTACAGGTGAGTAACTATACTATCCCATCTTTCCTCTGAAGTATACATATTAAGATCTTTAAGTCTGTCCTCATACGTTTTATAACAAAGATCACTAACCATTTTAGTATCCACCCTCTGCACCGACTCCCGCCTCTTTATATCTTTTTAAAGGTGAAGTTTCCAGAATTGCACACAATGCTCCAATGAGGTTGCACCAAAGACTTATAGAGAGGCACCATCATCTCCTTTCTTCTACAGGCCATTCCTTTCCCAATGCATCCAAGCATCCTTCTAGCTTTCATGTCACCTTTGCTACCTGTTTAGCTACTTTAAAATCATCAGACACAATCATCCCTAGGTCCCGCTCTTCTTTTGTGGACAGAAGTACTTCACCCCCTATACTGTATTACTCCCTTGGATTGCTGTAGCCCAAATGCATGACCTTACATTTTTTAACATTAAATCTCAACTGTCAAATTCTAGACCAGAGCTTCCCAACTCCAGTCCTGGAGGGCCAAACATCATTCAGGTTTTCAGGCTGTCCCTAATGAATGTGCATGAGATGCAGTGCAGATGGAGTGGAGGAGTGGCCTAGTGGTTGGGGCAAGGTACTTCAGGCCGGAAGGTCAGGGGTTCAAATCCCACTAGAGAACAGCAACCTTGGGCTGGAAGGACTGTGATTTCTAGTCCCACAGGTGCTCCTTGTGGTCTTGGGCAAGCCACTTAACCCTCCATAGCCCATGTTCCCTGTAAAATAGTTATCTCCAAGTTATAATGCCCTGTTCAATGTAATTTCAGTTTATTCAATGTAAACCGCACTGATGCAGAATAGCACGGTATATAAGAGAATGTAAATAAACTCCCTGGTCACCCAGTCAAAGAAATCAATCGGATTTGTCTGACAAGACCTGCCTCTGGCAAATCCATGCTGGCTCCAGAAACCTCACTATTTTCTCTTTCAGCAGCATTTCCAATAATTTACTCACCACCGAAGTTAAACTAACCATCCTGTAGTTTTCAACCACATCCTTACTTCCGCTTTTATGTAAAGGGACCAAGTGAGCCTCTCTCCAGTCCTCTGGCACCACTCCCTACCAAACATTCCCTTGAATCAGCCAGACCTTTCCATAAAGACATAAAAAATGCCACAAATTTAACCTGACAACACACTCCTCTAACAACTTCAAAATTAAGATTCCATAAAGGGAGAAAATGACCTCAGGATTATTCTTTAGTCCCACCATGTGGTGAAATTCATCGCAATAGGGGATTTCCAAGATCTTACATCACAGGTCCAACAACTCCCTCTATCTATTAAACAAAATTATCAACCAATAGCAAAAAAGTACATTTTCAATATTTTCAGTATTTTTTCTCTATAAATTATATAATTAATTAATAACCAGCACCATATACATGCTATATATATATATATATATATATATATATATATATATATATATATATATATATATATATATATCGGTATAACAACCTCCAACGGGTTCTGCAAAAGGTAAGGTCCACTGCCTTCACACCCAGCGGGCAAGTTACCAAGTGATCCTCACACCACCAGACACTCATTTACATTTCTAGTAATCTATTATTCATTGTAGGTTTTCCCTGCCATTTAGTACACAGCTCGTGGCCAGGGTAGCAGGTGTCCAATTCTCTTGCAGTTGTCTTTATTACACGTCAGTTTCTCTGGCCAGCTAAGAATAGCTGATGCCAAGATGGCATTCGCCCTCCCCCCCTCCCAATGTCACAGCAGATCAGAGTTCAGAATCAAGTCCACATTTCCTGTTCAACAATCTGCAGTACTTTCCACCGACCCATGTGGCCAACTTCTTGCAATCCAAATGCTTTTCTTTCCTCTCTCCACTCACATTTTGTCTACTGATCTTACTGTTACTGATGATGACTTAGCTAAGGTAAAATCAAGGTGATTTCCCAGGCACTTTGTAAAGGTCAACAATGAATGGTCAATAACAGTTTGCATGGTATAGATGACAGTAATCTAATATCTTGCCAGTTATGGTTAGCCCATTTAGAATTAGAGGAGGAGATGGGGGTACAAATCTAGGAAAGGGGGAGGTGGCTTTTCAGCGTATTCCTGGCTACATTCCTAAAGATTTTTTAAAATTTTGTTTTTAGATATTTCCATATTTAGTCAAGTAATATAACAAAAAAACAAAAATAGCACTCGTTCACATTAAGGGAGGGGGGGGGCAGCTATTCAAATACAGGTCTTTGCCTGCTTGATCCATATATCATAATACGGGTTATACATACTGCATTATTTTATCACAATACTTGATGTATATATTTTTAAAATAAATTGTAAATATTATTTAAGCCAGCCTTGTTCACAGCAGTGTTTTTTTGAGAGGTTTTCCTGGGGTGAAAGGAGGGAAAACCTGAAGAGTTTTAGCTCAAGAAGCATTTTCGATAGCCTCCAGCTTGAGGTGCACAGCCAGACTTATCTTTAACAGAAGAGGAAAGTGCAGCTTGCAACACAGAAGCTTGTGACTCTATCTTATTAAAATATGTATCTACTGCTTTAAATATCATGCTCAGGAGGTTTTACCGCCACTTCCTTTGAAAAGTCAGAAACCTTCTATAAAGAGGTTTTAATAAACTCTGTTCGAGACACTGCATCCCAAATATCACAAAGAAAAATGTCCTTGGGTACATAAGGCTTTCTCAGCCCAACAGATGAAAAATCTATAGGCATCGGCCATTGAAATGTTCTTTGCAGAATAGACCTGGCATCAGTAGGGGATCTTTCCATCAAGGAAAGCACAGAGGGGGGTACCTCCTCTCCCTTCTCCATTTCAGGGGAGGCCTCCATCCCTAAACAATCACCAAATTGGCTGGGCAAGAAATCAACACCCAAATTCAATAATGGCGGAGCAGGTGAAAGTGTTTCATCACCAGCAACAAGATCTTCCTGACTCAGGTCACTCATGGCCTTCACATGTTAATTCATGGGGCCAATGATGTTGGCTGCCTTCAAACTCAATGATTGTGGCCCCTTCTTCTAAGGTTTCCCCATACCAGGGGAAACGGCTCCGGCTCCTTATTAGCTCCAAAGGGGCTGCATCCCACAGTTGGGCTGGAATTAAATATTCCCAAGCTGATGTCAGCATGCCTCAGCGTATCATGGGTTCGGAAGTCAGGAGCAATTCCAAGTTACAACAAGCAGGAAATGAGTATCCCTAGAGTTTCATACAGAACATATCAAATCCCATTTATATAAGTTATTCTGCCATTCTGCTTTTCTTTCTGCAAAATGTCTTGAAACATGGCCTTTGAGAGGCTTAAATAGAAAGGGAAGGTAGATTTCTTCACAATGTTCAATACATCTACCCACTTAATAGAAGAAAAAGGGAATAAATGAAAGCTGTTTAGTCCTTTTACTCTAAGGGGTATGAGGCAGGCTCTGTAGGGATAATATAATATTGATTGGGGGAAACATGTGCCTGGTGCTTTTATCTTTGCTATCCTATGTAACTTTGGAGTGCCTTTCTACTGCATTTTAGAAATATTCTATCGATAAACCACTTAGTTGCTTAATGGTGTAAAGCAATGTATAAAGTGAAACAAACATAAAAGGAGAAATATTTTGCTACTGTAAAAATGATTCCACAAGGTTCAAAAAATTTGGCCATCCTCTTCAAACAAATACACAGCCTTTTATTAACCTTTCCCTAGCTATAGGTCTTGTCAAATGAATATGATCAAATTCTTTGGATGGGTGACAAGATAGTTGGATCAATTCAGAGTGTAATAATGTAGTGCACTTAGATTTCAGCAATGGCTTTGACACAGTTCCTCGTAGGTGACCCATAAGCAAACTGAGCACCCTTGGGAAGGGCCTTAAAGTGACTAACTAGATCAGAACCTGGTTGAGTGAGAGACGACAAAAGGGAATGGTAAATGTAGTTTACGTTTGAGGATAATGGCATTACTAATGGCGTTCCACAGAGATCAGTCCTTGATATAGTTTATTTCAACATTTTTCAAGTGATATTGTGGAAGGACTGTTGGGAAAGGTTTGCCTTTTTGGGAAAATAGCAAAATCTGCAACAGGGGAGGCACCCTGGAAAGTGTGGATAAGATGAGGTGGTATCTAACAAAGTTTGAGGAATGATTCCAGAGTAGTGGTTCTCAAACCTGTCCTGGAACACCACCAGTCAGTCGGGTTTTCAGAAAATCCACCATAAATATGCATAATAGAGATTTGCATATAATGGAGGTAGTAGGCATGCAAATCTCTCTCATGCATATTTGTGGATATCCTGAAACCCCGACTGGCGGGATAATCAGGGCCAGCACATTCACTAGGCAGGCCATGTGCTTTGACACACAAAGCTTGCTGCATTTGATCCCCTTCTTACGCAACTTACTGTTGGAGGGAGGTCAGACGTAGCAGGCCATGTGTGCCAATGCACATGGCCTGCCATGGGCAACAAAGCAGTGGCTTTGAAAAATACTGCTGCTGCCCGGCTCCCCACCAAGATAGAATCGGTGAAGCTAGGGGGATGGCATGCATGGCTCTGCGGGGGCAGATTGGCATGACGAGGGGGGTGGCATGGCCGGCGTTTCTGCCTGGGGTGACAGAAACCTTAGGGCCAGCCCTGCTGATGGTCCTCCAGGAAAGGTTTGAAAACCTTTGATTTAGAGTATGACAGCTGAGAATGCTAAAAAAATGCAGGATTTGGGAGAGGCAAGATGGCGGTGGAGTGCTGAGTTGGTGTTGGTATTTCACTGAGTGCTGTGTTTTGTTGCTGCCAACCATCGCTCCGCTGGGGTGTAGAAAGCGGAAGCAATTTCACCTATCTTCAGGTGAAGTTAAGTTGACTGTGTCGGGGCAGAAGACTCTGGCACATGTGTTTTTGTTCTTCCTGGCTTGGATGCAATGTCTTTGGTGAGTCCGTGAGAGGTTCTCCCGATGGACCTGAGTACTTCAGGGTTTTGCTTTCCCCTGATCAGTGGGTCCCCCTGCTGCGACCCGGAACAGTTGAGTGGCCTGTCGATGTGCTTCCCTCCGGCATGACTGCAAGCACGCCGTAGAAGGGGAGTGAAGAGGACTCGCCGGCCATGGTTACATCGAGATCCGCTTTTCTTCCTGGAACTGGAGGTGCTGAAAGGGGTTTCATGGCATCTGAGGTTGCTCTGGGCGTGGATTTGGAGCAAACATTGACTCGGGTCCCTTGGGGGTTGGCTAGACCCGCAATAGTGAGTTTGGACACACTATGGGATGCAATAGCCCAAATCAACTGTTCCTTACTGATGTTTGCTGCTTTGTGAGTAAAGAGCTTTCCACTAGGAAAACTGATTAGTGGATGATTTCTGGGGGATGAAAGTCCAGGAGGTGAAGATGGCCCAATTTGAGGAGGATCTGTGAAGTCTTCAGGAAGCCCAGATTAAAGACAGTAATGTGTCTGCTAGGAAAACTGAGTATCTGGAGAACAAGATTTGTAAAAATAATCTGTGACTGCTTAATTTTCCTGCATCTCCCAGGGTGTCACCTCAGGAGATGGTCCGCAAGTACTTCAGGGAAGTCTTACAGATTCCCCTGGAGAACTTGCCTCCTCTTACTAGGGTGCATTATCTGTCGGTTGGGACTGGAGACCAGGATGGGCTCCTGGCGGCTCACTTGGGGTGTCAGATTTCACTGGGTTCCTCGAGAGCTCTCAGGAGGTGGTTACAGCTCACTCCACACTCCTAGTTACTTTAGCCCTAGAATCAGATAAAATGTTAATTCTTAGAGCTTATTTTAGGAATTTCAGTGCTATGTTTTTTTGGTGTCATGTCCATATTTTCCCCTGACCTAGCTAGGATTACCCAACTTCGGAGGAGAGCGTTCTTACAGTTAAAGCCCAGGTTCTCTCCCTGGGGAGGACATTTGTGTTGAAATTTCCAGTGAAGTTTCTTTAACGATAAATTGTTTTTTGTTTTTTTGACCCTAAACAATTGCTGGAATTTCTTTTGGTTAGGGAACCTATGCCTGTTGCTGGTGCATCACTTTTAGCTGACACATAAGTCATATGCCACGATGACTGAATATGTGCTCTGCATATTATTTATTTTGTGTAGTTTCCTGTGGCTTCTTCTCAATTCCTTGATTGTGGTCTAATTTTGGTTAGTATTTTGTTTTTCTGAATTTTTTTTCTTTGATAATGAGGTTTTCTGCTTTTCATGTTTCGTTTCATTCTAGTGTATACCTGAATGTATTTTGTTAAAATGCAAGTAAAAATAAAATAAAAAAATTTGGGGTGATATATTTGGAATGCAAAACCCCAAGGGAGCAGTATGGTATAGGGAGTGAAGTACTGCTGTGCACGAAAGAAGAGCGGGTCATGGGACTGATTGTATGTGATGATCTTAAGGTGGCCAGACAGACAGAAAACTTGACAGCAAAAGCCAGAAGGATGCTGGGTGCAGAGGAAGAGAAATAGCAGGAAAAAAGAGGTGATAATTTATGTATGTTTTATTTAGATTTCTTATATACCGCGCTATTAAGATCAGTGCGGTTTACAGCGAACAGAACAATAGTACAATGTAACAAAAACACATTGTGCTTACAATGAACAATGAACAGGGTAATAACTTGGTGAGAACTATTTACAGCACATTTTACAAAGTTACAGAATATTCACCATTGAGTAGGATTGATGGCACCGGTTTAAGCCAAGGGAAGCGCTGATTATCCATTCTCTCGTTGGCTTAAAGTATTGGGGCAGATATGGAAGGGGGTCGGGGGGCCTATTACATGTTTCTCTGCGTTGCCTTCTGGGTAGTGTTTTTGGAATGGGTGACATTTTATCGCATTTCTGAATGGGGTAAGGCTCGTGATAGATCGAATTTCGGAGGGGAGGGCATTCCAGGCTGTGGGTGCATAAACCGAAAAGGCCCTATTGGCTGTTACTTTTAGGCATTTTGTCATTATCTTAGGGATTTCTAATGCATTCCGCATTGCAGATCTTCTGTTCCTGTTGTCAGGCATGATGTTGATTAATTTATTGATGGGTGAGGGGGGCTGGTTCCTCAGTGCTTTGAATGTCATGACAAGTGCCTTGTAGTGGATTCGAGCTTGTAGGGGTAGCCAGTGGAGCTCCTTCATCACAGGTGTAATGTGTTCTGACCTTGACGCACTTACAAGTACTCTAGCGGCTGAGTTCATGGCAAGTCGGAGTGGATTTAGAGTTGACTGTGGAAGCCCATGGAGGATGATGTTGGCGAAGTCCAAGTGTGGAATAACTAGGGCTTCAAATATAGTCCGGTAGTTACTAGTCAGTGAAGTCCAGGAGTGGTCGAAGAAGGCGTAATGTTCCAATCTTATGATATACAGCTTTTGCAACGTTTTTCACATGTGTTATCATGTCAAGTCGCTGATCTAGTGTGATGCCTAGATAGCAAATTGTGGTTTTAGTTTTGAGCTCGGCATTTTTGACTTGGAGTGCTGGAGGTGGGGTGAACTTCTGATTTCTCGTGATGAAGAGAACATCAGTTTTACTGTGATTAATTCGTAGGTTTTGGGTGAGAAGCCAGTCTGCAACTACTTCAAAGCATCTTGTAATGGGTGAAAAGTCAGGCCTGTCAGTCCTGATTGGGATGTATAGCAGGATGTCATCCGCATAGGCAAGGCAATGCACGTTTAAGGAACGGATCAGGGTGCAGATGGGCTGCATGTAAATGTTAAACAACAGTGCTGATAAGGATGATCCCTGGGGTACCCCCTGTTTCTGAAGGAAAGGCTCTGAAGTCAAGGTACCCGTCTTAACTTGTTGCCATCTGTTAATCAGGTAAGATTTGCACCATTGTAGAGCGGTGCCTTGTATCCCTTTATCTTAATGTCTCTGTGTAAGTCTCTGCTGAGACTTCATTTGGAGTTCTGTGTGCAGTGGCATAAATTGCATTAACGGGCCCCCAAGAAAATCTTTGCCGATGGCCCCCTTTATCATGGTGGTGGTAGCACACCCACCCCCCACCCCCCATGCAGGCCCCAACCTCCTAATGCGGTGGCAGTGATGGCAAACGTACCTCAGTGTGCTACTCCGCTCTGTAAGTTTGCCATGGGCCTGGTGACTGTTCCCCGCTGAGCTAAAGTCTCATGGTGTGGCTGTTATGGCGAGACTTCTACCTGGTGAGGAACAGCCTCTGGGCCCGTGGCAAATGTGATAAAGTAAGTTTGCTGCACTGCTGTTGTATGGACCCCTTTTCTGCCTGGGCCCCCTCCCCGCCCCCATATTGTAGGGCTGCTTGGGCAGAATTTACACCACTGACTATGTGCAATTCTGGAGACTGCACCTTCAGCAGGATATAAATAGGATGGAGTCAGTCCAGAAAGTGGTTACTAAAATTGTCAAAGGTTTTCTTCATGAAGCCTATGGAGATATATTTTTAAATCTAAATATGTATACCAGAGGAGAGAATGGGACAGGGAAGATATGATATAGGCATTTAAGTACTTAAAAGGTATAAATTAACAAACCTTTTCAAAGATTGGGAAGCTTTAGAACTAGACATTAGTACTACTACTACTATGTGTATAGCGCTACAAGTCGTACACAGCGCTGCACAGACATGTAAGAGACAGTTCCTGCTCATCATAGCTTACAATCTAGTCAAGACAGACAACACAGAAGCTGTAGAAAGGGATAATACAAGGGGGAAAGGTAAAGAAACAAGGAGGTCAGGTGAGTCAAGATCTAAAAGCAGCAGTGAAGAGGTGAGTTTTCAGCCTGGATTTGAAGAGGGTTAGAGAAGGTGCCTGGCGTACAGATACAGGTAGTTTGTTCCAGGCGTAAAGTGCAGCAAGATGAAAGGAGCAAAGTCTGGAGTTAGCAATAGAAGAGAAGGGCACAGATAGAAGCAGTTTGCCAGAAGAGCAGAGTTCCCAAAGGGGCTTGTAAGGAGAGATAAGAGAAGAAAGGTAGTGAGGAGCCCCAGAGTGAATGCATTTATAGGTCAGCAGGAGAAGTTTGAACTGGATGCGGAAACCGATAGGGAGCCAATGAAGTGACTTGAGAAGAGGGGTAATATGGGCATGACGAGGCTGGTGGAAGATTAGCCGCGCAGCAGAGTATTGAACAGATTGAAGGGGAGAGAGATGATTCTGAGGGAGACCAGCAAGGAGTAGGTTACAGTAGTCAAGACGGGAGGTGATTAAGGAGTGATAAGCATGAAATGAAGCTGCAAGCAATAGTAGAAAATGGAGGAGAATACCTACTGTAAAATGCTCTCCCGATGGAGTGAGTGGAGGCAAAAACTCTCAAATTCAAAAATTTATGGTACAAACACAGAGGAGCCTTATATAGCTAAAGGATGGAATAACGTTTACACTTCAAAAAGTAGAGGAGGGGCACCTGCATGGAGTGGCCAACTTACTGGGCAGACTAGAGGATTATGCTGGTCTTTATCTGCCATAATTTCATTTCATTTACTATGAGAAAGAGACATGATATTTAAATACCTTAATATTACAAAAAGCACAGAAGGTGGCTCTCTTTCAACGGAAAGGAAGTTCTAGAATGAGGAGTCATAGGATGAGGGTGAAAGGGGATAGAGTCAGAAGTAATCTAAGTAAATATGTCTTTCGAGAAAGGGTGATGGATGCGTGGAACATCCTACCAGCAGAGGTGGTAAAGATGAAAATGATATCTGATTTCAAGAAAGATCATCCCAGGTGGCCTTTTTAAAGATGCTCTCGCCCAAAGAGACATTATAAGATGTCATAAGGAGGGATGTATCTTCTTTTGAAGCCCAACCCTTTAGGATCTGGTTCCTAGGGAAATTTGTCTCTCACATAGGTCCTATTTACCAAACTTCTGTATGTTAGCATTTTAACATAGGAATTACGGTGGTCTCAGTGATGCATTGAGCCGGGTGGCTACAGATCACCAGGCTCTGGGAAACTCCACTGCAGATGGCTAGTAAATAGTGGAAAACTCACAATTTCTTGGCCCTTACCCACCAAGATGGAGAATTGAAGTGAGGCTGAGATTGCAGAGGTGAATACTGCGCCATTTGCCTCCAATGGCAGCTAAGGTGGGGAAGAAAGAAAAGATCTATGTTAAGGAGCCCAAAATGACCCCTTCTGCCCCAGCCATCCTGCGTCTCGAGCAGCAACGTGGCATAGTAGAGGAAGTTACAAAGGCAGTGGTGGTGGCATTGGAGGGGCGATTTCAAGCCCTCTTGAAGCAGCTCACACAGGTGGGGCAGGAAGTGGTGAAGATCAACCCCAGATTAAGATAGGTGGAAAATGGGGGGAGGAGATGGAGAGAAGGCAATAGACCCAGGCCCAAGCTATGCAACAAATGGAAGATCAGTTAAAGGCCTACAAGGACAAACTGGATGACCTAAAGAACAGGAGAAGATGGAAAAACCTTTGATTTGTTGGTATCCCTGAATCTGTAAAAGACTCTGAATTGAGGGGCTACTTGGAAATGTGGTTAACCACTCATTTGTCTTTGTGAGCATTAACAGGACCCCTTATAATTGAGTGAGCACATCGGCTGGGAAAGAGGTGGGAGGGGTCGGGCTGACCACGAGTGGTCATCACGTGCTTTCTAAACTACTCCCAGAAGGAGGTGATATTGCGAGCAGCTTGGAACCAATGAAGTCAAATACTGTGACCGCAAAAAGTACTGGTGTTCCAAGACTACTCGTCTCAAGTAAGTCAGCGATGCCAAGAATTTGCTGGGGTATGTGGCACACTGATAGACAAAAGCATACGTTTTGTGCTCATGTATCCTGCAAAGCTCAAGGTGGAACATCAAGGACAGCAGCATATCTTCACAACTGCAGCAGCAGCGCAGACTTTTATCAATGGGCTGGCTGAGAGGAGAGGGCTCTGAAAATGAAATTAGAAGCTGTGTCAAACAAGTTCTCTTCTTTTTGGACAGATCTTTGCACTGGAAGAAGTGCACATAGGACGAGTAGCAGGGCAACGGGACTTTGGCTGAGTTTGCAAGACAGGCTGGTAATGAGCCAGTGGAGATATTAATCTGGGCCTCAGGGCTGGATCTGTCTTGGAAGAACTCGCCTGGCATTCTCTTGATGGCTGCCAGGCCCGAAGAGCACAAGATCAGGCCCACTGATGGAGTATTGCTGATCAACTGATACACTGTTGTAGCTGGGATCAGGTGGACATAACGACTTTGGCGTCATGCTTCTTATTGCTGAAGACAGAAAACCTTCGGGCCGTTGCCGCGCACTGTCTCCTCTTTATCTCTCCCCTCTCTCCCTCTCCCCCCCCCCCTTTTTTTTTTTAGCCTGCTTCTTTTGGGTACGAATGGCAGAGGGACTATGATGCATTGTTGTAGCGATGAGAAACTAATCAAAACGATGATTGGGATGGTAATGATGGAATTGTTAAGTAATGTCACCATAAATGGTAGTGACAATGATTGGTCACCTAAGGATGGGGGGGGGGGGATAATTGGTTTCTAATTGGTTTTTGTTCATCATTGGGGAGGGTAAAGGTAAGATTGTGAGCTCCTTATTTTAATGGAGGCTGATAATCATTCCCCCCTTTATCTAATCTGGGCATTAATAAATGGCAATGACAATTGGGGGGGAGGGGCTGGGTAGGTTCCTGAGACCATAGAGGGTGGGGTGAAGAATGCTGATGGTACAGCACTGCTATTATGTATACACATTGGTAATGGGGTATGGAATCTCCCATTCCCCCTTTGTTAATCTAAAATATGACAACAGTAAATGATGGCCTATGGGCTATCTTGATCCCTGGTGGCATGAGGATCAAGAACAATAGGGGTGGGGAGGCAGGGGAATGGATCATGATGAGGGTAGAGAGGGGACGGAGAAGTGTTTAAGGGGGGTAGGCGAGAAACATTTTGAGATAAGGAAGTGGGTAAATATGCTAATCTAAAATATGACAACAGTAAATGATGGCCTATGGGCCATCTTGGTCCCTGGTGGTATGAGGATCAAGAACAATAGTGGTGGGGAGACAGGGGAATGGATCGTAATGAGGGTGGAGAGGGGGAGAGGGGACGGAGAAGTATTTAACATTTTGAGATAAGGAAGTGGGTAAATATGTAGTTTGTAAAGGTGGATCCCAAATGCATCACTAATGGTTCGGGCGGAGGGCTCCCAGGAAGGAGGGCAGGATGTAGAAGTAGGAGGCAGGGAGGGAAGGGGGAGTGGTAGCCAATGGCAGAAGGGGGGGGGGAGACGGGAGGGAGCAGGGGGAGGGTGGTAAGAGGGGGGATAAAAGAGGGGAACAGGAAACGGGGAATCTCCTGAGGATATTGGGAAGGAGAGAAGGGTCCGCTTCTGGAGTCCGAGGGGAATGGGCTGCATGGCAAGATGGAGGGATAGATGGAAGGGGAATCTTGGAGGTCTGGACGCGTGGCAAATTTGGAAGAACAGGGGGGAGCCTGGGCTGGGGGGGCTGCCCCATAGGGGGGTTGGTAAATACAAAAGCAAAAGCAAATATAACTACAGGTTCATTGACAATGGATAGAAGACTGCTATTTGCTTTGTGGAATGTCTGTGGAATGGGAAGCCCTATAAACTGACATAAGATATTGAGGGCACTTCGCGAAAGGCAGGCGGAAATAGTCTTTTTATGAGAAACTCATCACACGGAAGCGGAGCACCGTAAGCTTCGGCACTGGTGGGTAGGTGGGGTTTATGGAGCATCGTTGGGAGGGAAGAAGGCAGGGGTGGCCATATTAATACACAAAAAGGTGGCTTTGCTATGACAAGAGCTACTGAGGATCCGGAGGGAAGATATATTCTTGTTATAGGGGAATTGTATGGGCAACGCATAGCACTGATGAACATATATGCACCTAATGTATATGAGGCGCAATTTTGTGCCAAGGTCAATAAATGCTTGGACGAAGTGGGGAAGATTCCATTAATCATTAGTGGATACTTCAATTGTGTTATGGAGGAAAGTATAGATAAGTCACGGCAGAGTGGTAAAGTTAGAGACCGTAGAGCACAATGGGTGAGAGGAATATGTGAGGGATATGATCTAATTGACTACTGGAGGGTCTTACACCCACTAGAGAGAGATTATACACACATATCGAGGGTGCATGACACAGGCTCTAGGATAGATTACTTTCTGGGATTCTCTACACTCTTCCCAAGGGTGACGCAGGCAGTGATAGGACCCATAACAATATCAGATCATGCCCTGATTTTGGTAGATATACAATGGGGAACCTGGACTAGGAGAGCACTATGGAGATACCTGTTGGGGTTAAGCTTGGACACACAGTTTGGTGACTTCCTCAAGGCACAGTGGGAGGATTGTCAAAAATAATGCGGTGCATAAGGAGAATCCAATGCTGTTTTGGGAGGCTGCCAAAGTGTTACTGAGAGGCCAATTCATAGGGTATATGGCACATTGGAAGGCACAGCAAAGCCGGTCTGTTGCGGCTGGAAAGGGAACTATGTACAGCAAGAAAGCAGTTTCTTCCATGCCCTAGTTCGAACAATAAATAAAAAATGTTGCACTTGCAGAAAGAGGTGGCCTCTGTGCTCCAGGATGGGTCATACAATCGCAATTGTATTACTGATACAAGTTATACAAACTCAGGAATAAAACAGGGAAGCTATTGGCAGGGCTAATAGAGGCAAATAGGGGACAACATTATGTGGGCAAAATGTGGGACGGGGCGGACAAATCAGAAATATACAACAGCACATAGAAGAAGTATTCGGAAGCTATTATGTCTCTTTGTACAAAATGGATGTAGAAGATGTAGGGCAGTGGAACTACAGGGTAAACTATTTAAGACAAATAAGAGAAAATATTTTTTCACTCAACGTGTAATCAAACTCTGGAATTTGTTACCGGAGGATGTAGTAAAGGCTGTTAGTGTAGCTGGGTTTAAAAAACATTTGGACAAGTTCCTGGAGGAAAGGTCCATAAACCATTATTAAAAAGGGACCCAGGATATCAATGCTTGACCCATTACAAGCATTGTGTAACCTGTGTCTCTTGGGGATACTGCTAGGTACGTATGATCTAGATTGGCCACTGTTGGAAACAGGATACTGGGCCTGATGGACCTTGGTCTGATCTAATATGGCATATCTTATGTTCTTAACAAGTTTTTTGAGTCTAATTCAGTTGCCATGCCTAACAGTTGATCAGCAAGAGGTATTAAATGCCCCAATCACCCCGATGGAAGTGGCCAAGGCCATCAAAACACTGCAGAGGGACCGAGCCCCAGGGCCAGACGGATTCCAAGGAGAATTCTACAAATTGATAATACAGCAGGTGGCAGGCCATTAACTGCCTATTTCATGGATTTAGTGAGGAGGCAGACATATGAACCTAATAGAGAAGTTATAACTGTCCATTCTAAAGCAGGCAGGGACCCCTTGAGACTGGAGTCCTATCAACACATATCTCTCTTGAATGTAGATATTAAGATAATAGCCAAAGTTATGGCGGAGCGCTTAGCTCCGATAGTACCCCATCTAGTCCATGAAGATCAGATAGGATTTGTGCGAAACAGACATATAATCAAGAATATGAGGAAGATCCTCTCTGCCCTGTACATGACAGAAGTAGCAGATGTAGATTAGCTTTGATGCCGAAAAAGCATTTGATCGCATAGCATGGCCCTATAAGTTTAGGGTGTTGGAGTATATGGGGCTGGGTGTTTTTTACAGAGAGGTTGTACGCGTGCTGTACTCAGATCCACGAGGACAAATACTGGTGAACGACTCCCTAATGCCAGATTTCTCCATATGGAGAGGGACCAGACAGGGGTGGTCCGTATCCCCACTTATTTTTATTTTGACATTGGAGCCCCTGCTGGAGCATATACGGACACACCCTGGGCTTGTGGGAGCGCGTATAGGAAAGACGGAATTTTGCATTTCAACATTTTCTGATGATGTTATAGTATACTTGGGCTTGCCGCAAGAAAAACTACCAGTCCTGTTAGGCTTATTTATGGAATTTGGGAAGTTTTCCGGATTGAAGTTGAATCTAGAAAAGTCGGAAGCTATGCTTCTATACCACAGGATTCAGGCAAATTGGAGAAGAGAATTTCCACTAAAATGGAGCACAACGGTAATTAGGTATTTGGGTATATTACTAACTGCAGAGACTAGGAAACTGCACAATTTAAACATGCAGGTGCTTCTGGCAGACACCAAGGACCACTTGGTGGGATGGCAGGATCTCCCCCTCTCGTTGGGTGGGCGGATAGCATTGTACAAGATGGCTATATTTCCTAAATGGCTATATGTACTGCAGGTGCTACCCGTCCTGATGTCACGGAAAGAGTTTAAGCAATTAACTAGAATGCTTAATATATTCCTATGGAGAGGTAACAGATCGCAAATTCGTTTGGGATTAATACAGCAACCATGGGAACAGGGAGGTATGGGAATGCCAGATATCCGAAGATATAACATAGCTTGTCAGCTGCGAAATTTAAGGGATTGGCTCAGCGCAACCACAGATTATACAACCACAGATTATACCCCACTGCCGATGGAACAAGAACTGGCCTCTCTGTTGACATTGCACTATGTTCTGCATGCAACAGCAAATGCTATCCCCAGGGTACTTAGCATCTGGTGTTTCAAACAATGCAACGGGTGTGGAGGGTAGTGTGTCTCCGATGTCAAGGGAACACAAGATCCACCCCAATGTTACCTTAGTATGGTAATAGTAGTTTTAGGCCTGGGATGGAGGGAGCAGCTTTTGGGATGTGGGAGTCCAAGGGAATAATGGCCATTGAGCAGGTGATCGATGTAGAAGGCAGTATACTCCTCTTGTGAGTTGAAGGTGCGGTATGGGCTAACAGGAGTAGACATATTTAGATATATACAGGTTCGCAGCTATATACACAGTATACCAGTTTCGGACCTGCAGGGGGACGTATGCTCTCACCTCAAGGAGCTAATGTATGCGGGGATGGCACAACAGGCACGCATTACAACTCTTCAGAAGGAGTATTTGGCATTAGAGGACAAACAAGCCCCAGGTGTGGGCAAAAAGGAGCCAACCTGGGACATATGTGGTGGACATGTCCTAAGGTAATCCAGTTTTGGAGGGAAGTATACAGATAAGTAAATAATCTGTTAAAAGTGGGCATGGTGGCCGAACTAAAAGCAGCAATATTGGGTTTGATGAAAAGCGCTGGAAAGGTCCCGAGGAAATATCGATATTGGCTGGGCCGCGCTCTTCTAGTTGCTCATCATCTTATTCTCCGAGATTGGGTAGTAGGGGGTGGCCCTAACCTGGAGGGATGGAAAAAAAGAGATGTATGAGCTTATGTTGATAGAACATGCTGCAGCACAGAGAAACGAGTCCTTGAGAGAAAGATTTCTAGACGAGTGGGAGTCCTACGTTCAGACTTTAACTCCGAGAGAGAAGTCAAATTATTAATATTTTGTACTAAATACTTTGAGTCTAGAGAGAGGGGCAGGGCCTGCAGATGGACTCCAGGGGCGGACCTAGAGAGTAGAGGAGGGGTGTGAAGGTTAGTGAGTATGCGGGAGGAAAGGAATATAGTGGGCCTTTAGGAAACATGGAGGGAGGAGGGGAAGTTGTGGGGAATAAGATTATATCACAATGTTAAGTTCCTAATTGTTTTGTTTTGTCCTACTGTTCAAATTCCGTGGTGGAGTGTAAGAGCCACCACACACCTTGGGTAGCATAAAGGTACTGCCACTGTTACAGGATAAATAAGTCAGTGTTGGTTGGGGGGGAGGAGAGGGTGAGGAGGGTAAACATAAAATAACTAAGAGCAGAAGACGATATAAGTATATTGTTAACATTGTATTGTTACAACAATGGAATGATATATTTGGAATTGTTGGCATTTGTTTGGTAATAACAACAGAATTGAACATAACATAGGAATTACTGTGCATTAACCAAGGCTGATGCAAGGGTATTGATCACCCTAGGCGAATCTTCAGTCTTTGCCTCCACCCCCAACAATTGTTATCATCCCAACACCACCCTCCCACAACAATCCTGTAAAAATGTATAATTGCATTTTCTATGATTGCTCTAAGAACTTGCAAAACATTAGCCCTTTGGTTATGTCGAGAACGAGATCTGGTGTCCTTTAATGGGAATTTGAAAACTCATGTTTTTATTAACACTATACATAATGTAAAGCTGTAAATGATTTGTATGGTCTGGTAACAAATTTCAGTAGGATGGGTTGTATCAGATTTTTGGTTGTTTTATATTACTGAGGATTTAATTGTATTGCCCGTGTTGTATAATATTGTGGAGGTAAAAGTATATTATGTATTGTGGTATATATCCAAAATAAATGAAATGAAATATTTATCACTTTGTATGTATGTTTTTTTATTTAACTAGGCTTATATACTGCTTTTCTACCAGTCAAAGCCATATATTTATTTATTTATTTATTTAGTTATACATCTTTTCTATACCGCCACTTCCAGAGATCAGTGGCGGTTTACAGGTAACAAACATTAATAATAGAGCACTATTATTTTACATAGAACAGATTTAGAACAAAGAACATTCAACTATTAAGTGTAACTTAAAAATACAATGAGATAACAGGAGGGGTAGGAACATTTGAACTGGGTATGAATTAGATCTCTCACTTGGTTTGCAGCTTGTCGTGCTGTGAGGGCTTGCGTGCATCAGTGATGCTGAGAGCTAAACTATCGGTAGTTTAACTACTGGCAGGGTCTCCCAAGATGGACAGGTCTCAGCTGAGGTGCCAGACGAAGACAAACCACCCATCTGGGCAGCAGCAGAATGGGATAGTGTTGACGGCGGAGGATCACATTTCTGTGACAACGGCAACAACACCAAACTTAAACTGCGCGGAAGGAAGGCCCGGCAATCTACTTCTGTATCTTGCCATGAAAACCCAATGGATAGTTACAACAAAACAAATTGTGCTATGGTGCTGGAAGATGAGACTCCCAGGTCGGAAGGCACTCAACTAGCTACTGGGGAAGAGCTGAAGACTTTTCAGAGTAAAGCCAGCATTTATGATGTGGTTGGATCAAAGCCCTCGGGAAGTCTGACTGCTGATGTAGCTGCGCATGAAATGAGAGTCAGAAGCTGTAAAGATGTCTTACACATTGGAACATGGAACGTACGAAGCATGAACCAAGGGAAGTTGGAGGTGGTCAAGAATGAAATGGAACGTGTACAACTTGATCTGTTGGGTGTCAGCGAACTGAAATGGACTGGCATCGGGCACTTTGCATCAGATGATCACATGGTCTACTATGCTGGAAATGAAAGACAAAGAAGAAATGGTGTTGCATTTATAATAAAGAAGAAACTTGCAAGAACTGTAATGAAATACAATGCAGTCAGCGAACGCTTAATCTCTATTCGTCTACGAGGATTGCCTATCAACACAACTATAATTCAAGTATATGCCCCAACAACAGCTGCAGAAGAGAATGAAATTGAAGAGTTCTATGAACAAGTACAAGCTGAAATTGACAGAACATGCAAACAGGATATCCTGATAGTCATGGGTGACTGGAACGCAAAAGTTGGCAACAAAGAAGAAGGCAAAGTAGTTGGAAAATATGGACTTGGCAACAGAAATGAAGCTGGAGAAAGATTGATAGAATTCTGCAAGACCAATGATCTATTCATCTCAAACACCTTCTTCCAGCAACACAAGCGACGACTGTACACATGGACTTCACCCAATGGATTGTATAAAAATCAAATTGACTACATCTGTGGAAGTCAACGATGGAAAAGCTCTGTAACATCAACAAAGACAAAACCTGGAGCTGACTGTGGTACAGATCATCAACTACTAGTATGGAAACTCAAGCTAAAGTTGAAAAAGAGCAAACCACTCATGAATGCACCAAAATATGACCTTGAGAATATACCACTGGAATTTAAAGACTGCCTGCAAAATCGATTTGCTGCTTTAGATACAAATGACAGAGCTCCGGAAGAGTTATGGAATGACATCAAGAAGGTTGTGCTGGAAGAAAGCGAGAAGTCTCTACAAAAGGTGAAAAAGCAAAAACGGCCAAAATGGATGACAGAAGAAACTCTGAAAATTGCCCAGAAACGCAGAGAAGCTAAAGCCAAAGGAGAAAGAAAGACAATCGCAGAACTCAGAGATTTCCAACGTGCAGCAAGACAGGACAAGGAAAAGTACTACAATGACACTTGCAAGGAAATAGAAGCAGAAACTATTAGAGGAAGAACAAGATCGGCTTTCCTAAAGCTGCGAGAGTTAAAGAAAAAGTTCCAGCCTCGAATTGGAATGTTACAAGATGCTCAAGGTTCTATGTTGAATGATGCTGAGAAGATCAAGAAAAGGTGGAAGGAATATACAGAGTTTTTATATGATAAAGATCAAGTGGACCAACAGCCGTTTCAACCTATACCTTATGATCAGGAACCATTGGTGATGAAAGAAGAAGTTGAAGCAGCATTGAAAGCCTTATCAAAGAACAAAGCACCAGGCATTGATAGCATTCCCATAGAAGTATTGCAGCAATCTGATGCAGCTGTTACCGTACTTACAAGGCTCTGCCAAGAAATATGGAAGACAACATCATGGCCAACTGACTGGAAAAGATCTGTGTTTATACCAATACTAAAGAAAGGTGATCCAACTGACTGTGGAAATTATCGCACAATCGCTCTGATCCCACATGCCAGCAAGATTCTACTGAAGATTATTCAAAAGAGACTACAGCCATACCTAGAACAAGAACTACCTGAAGTGCAAGCAGGGTTCAGGAAAGGGCGAGGAACGAGAGACATCATTGCGGATGTGAGATGGATCCTTGAAAAGACTAAAGAATACCAAAAGGAGTGGAGGAGTAGCCTAGTGGTTGGGGAAAGGTACTTCAGGCCGGAAGGTCGGGGGTTCAAATCCCACTAGAGGACAGCAACCTTGGGCCAGAAGGACTGGGGTTTCTAATCCCTCAGGTGCTCCTTGTGGTCTTGGGCAAGCCACTTAACCCTCCATAGCCCATGTTCCCTGTAAAATAGTTATCTCCAAGTTATAATACCCTGTTTAATGTAATTTCAGTTTGTTCAATGTAAACCGCACTGATGCAGAATAGCGCGGTATATAAGAGAAGGTAAATAAATAAATAAATATCTATTTGTGCTTTATCGACTATAGCAAGGCTTTTGACTGTGTAAACCATGAGAAACTCTGGGCCACATTAAGAAGCATGGGTATACCAGAACACCTGATCGTTCTCTTGCGTAATCTGTACATTGATCAAGAAGCAACAGTTCGAACGGAACAAGGAGAAACAGAATGGTTTAAAATAAGCAAAGGTGTAAGACAAGGCTGCATACTTTCCCCCTACCTGTTTAATTTATATGCAGAACAAATCATCAGAGAAGCAGGACTGTATGAAGACAACAGAGGTGTGAAGATTGGTGGAAGACTCATCAACAACCTTCGCTATGCTGATGATACCACATTACTGGCTGAAAGCGAAGATGATCTGAAACATTTGCTTCTCACAATCAAAGAACATAGTCTCAAAATGGGCCTGCACCTTAATGTAAAGAAGACAAAGATCATGGGGGGCGGAGCCTGATGTCCAGCGGGTTAGACGCTTTGCGCTGAAGCTCCCGAGGGGCCTACTCAGAATCCTGACTTAATACCTACATTAACTTGATATTTTGCTCCGAACTTACCGGGGTGCCTCGGGGGAGATGGCGGCCCATAAACCAGCGCGCTTAGACTTCGGATCTTCATCTTCTTCACACGGAAAACGTTCCAAGACAGAGCTGCCTTCCCCACAAAAGATGGTGCTATTTCGGGATAACCCCGAAATGCAACAGGAGATCTTGGAGGAAATACGTGGTGTGAAGGAACTGGTGCAGTCTAACGGAGAAGCGCTCCGAGCCATGAGAAAAGATTTTGGTGTGCTTCAGGATCGTTTTGAAGGTCTTTCATTACGGCAGGACAATATGGCGGGGGTCCTCGACTCGCACGTGGTGCGCTTGGTGAAACTGGATGAGGCTGAGCGTCAGATACAGAATCTACAAAAAGAGTTAGAGGATAGCAATAATCGAGCCCGTCGCAACAATGTAAGGCTCATTGGTGTACCGGAGGGCGCGGAAGCAGGAGATATGAGAGAATTCCTGGTCAAAACTCTTCCCTCCTTGCTGAAGATTACTTTTCACAGAGATCTGGAAATTGACCGAGCACATCGTGTTCCTACCAGCATGGCGCTCAATCGGACGACCCCCCGGCCCATCATTTTTCGTCTACTGAGATATCAGCAAGTTGAGCAAATTCTAAATGCTGCCCGGGCGAATCGTCATTTGGAGTTTGAAAATCATAAAGTCTCCTTCTTCCCTGACCTGGCTAAGCCCACAGCTGACCGTCGGAAGAGGCTCCTTGCTTTTCGACCTCGACTTCAACAGTTACAGGCTCGCTTCGGCATCTTATATCCAGCGAAGCTTAGAGTGACTCTCCATAACCAAACTCGTACCTTCGAAGATCCTGATCTGCTAGCAACATTTCTAGCTTCTAAAGAAGCAGACCAGATGCGCTAACCCAACAGCTTGGATGGAATCCGCTGGAACTGTCCGCCATTTTGAATGGCCCGATGCGGTGATAGCCGCCTGAAACGGAGACTGCCTGGACTTTCTTTCTCTTTATATATACCTTATTGGTCTCCTTTCTTTCCACGCTGAGATCCTTGGTTAGTTTCGGAGCCTTCGGAGCCTGTATAGCACTGTAGGATTTATGTATCAATTCAGGCCTTCTCTGGGGTTTCTCCCCGCAGACATCAGGCCGCCAGTGATTTCTGGGGTTTTGCTTCTTCTCTAGGCACTCCGGTGCTTATTTTGTTATAAGGGGCGCTTCATGGTTTTCCTTAGTTTAATTCCTATCATGTTGTTTCTGCAGTCATTTACTGGTACTATGAGCGACATTGTGTACCTCTGTGCGCTATTATGTTTCTTTTTCAGATTGTTTAAACTATTTGGCATTGCTTTATGTACGTTATCACTACTGACTGTAAAAGGCATCAATAGTCCATTCCAAGGAGGGACAATCCCTAGCTCTCTTAATCATGATTATTCTGAGTTAGTGTTTTCTCAGGAGGCCCATTTACTGGGCATAGCTATTTTCTATCTCCTTTATTACGAAATACTGGAAATTGGCTCCCATTTGAACCTCAATGATTGGTGGAATTATGTCCATTTTACTGTAATTATGAGCAACTACCTCGTCTGTCAATCTCTTCCACTCAAGCCCTTCACTGCTTGTTTGAAAGGAAGGTGTTCCATGATTATGTTCTAACTGCTAACTGCTCTCATTTGGCTGTTTACTTTGTATACATTTCTGCCACAGGATCAGCCTGTATCATCAATACCATTTCTGCTTGTTTGCTGTACAATAACTGTTGTGTGTGAGCGCTTATGTGATGACTCTTATTAGTTTAGAGAAGAAGCATAGGGGTGGGGGGTACTTGGGGTTGTTTTCTTATTGTATGTGTGTATTTGTATCTTTTGGTGTGTTGTTACTTTTGGTTGTTGTAAAATGAAAATAAACGTCTTAAAAAAAAAAAAAGAAGACAAAGATCATGACAACTGGCATAATCAACAGGTTCATCGTTGAAGGAGAAGAAATTGAAATTGTGAACAACTTTAACCTACTTGGATCAACTATCAATAAAGAAGCAACAAGCAGTCAAGAAATCAGACGACGCATTGCTCTTGGCAGAATGGCTATGAAAGACCTAGATAAGATTCTCAAGAGCAGAGATGTGTCTCTCCATACAAAGATTCGACTTGTTCAAGCCATGGTATTTTCAATAACATCATATGGATGTGAAAGCTGGACAGTGAAAAAGACAGACAGGAAGAAAATTGATGCCTTTGAATTATGGTGCTGGCGGCGAATACTGTGTATACCATGGACTGCCCGAAGAACAAACAAGTCTGTACTAGAGGAGATCAAACCTAAGCTTTCTTTAGAAGCTCAGATGACAAGACTTCGACTTTCATACTTCGGACACATCATGCGAAGAGAGAGATCATTAGAGAAAGACATCATGCTTGGCAAGATAGAAGGTCAACGCAAAAGAGGAAGGCCAGCAATGAGATGGATCGCTACAATAACAGCAGCTACGGGTACCAGTCTGTCGTCAATGAGCCGCCTGACTGAAGACCGAACACAATTTAGGATAGCTATCCAGAGGGTCGCCAGGAGTCGACTCTGACTCGACGGCACTTAACAACAACAACATGAATTAGATAATGTTTCAAAACATACTACCAACAGTATATCAACAGTAAAGTCAAATATTTACATTAAATTACAGTTATTCACATTAGCGACAAGCAATTGCTTTCTAAGGGTAAGCTTAATCTAGGTGAGCAATGTGAATGTGTGGGAAAGGTTTATGCCTTGTCTAAGTAGGGTCAGTGAGTGATTGATGATCGGTGTTTTTTTCTGTGTTAGGATTATCTTCGATGTGGAGGTTATTGTAGTGCAGAGTAAATAGATGGGTTTTTAGATTTTTTCTAAATAATTGAAGATCTTTGATTTCTCTGATTTCATATACATAAATATTTTTCCCTTGTCCCCAAAGGGCTCACAATCTACGTTTTTTTTTCTTACCTGAGGTAACAGAGGGTTAAGTGGCTTGCCCAAGGAGCACCTGTGGGACTAGAAACCCCAGTCCTTCCGGCACAAGGTTGCTGGAAGGACTGGGGTTTCTAGTCCTCTGGCAGGATTCAAATCCCTGGCCCAAAGTAACTTGCCCCAATCACTAGGTAGGTAACTATGTATGTAGTTATTCAAATGTACATACATACATACAGCGGCTCAGCAATGACAAGATTCTACAGCCAGTAGGAGGGTTTGCAGAATAAAACACCCAAGCAAACCGCCCTGGTCCTGAATACACGTAAAGATACAGACACACTGTTGCTCCAGGCATTCTTCAGCTAAAACAGTTCCTGAAGTAGTCTTAGGAGCAGTGGTCCGCTGGGTGAGAGAATGCCGTTCCAGCACAGACATTTTTCAGGCAAGGAAATAAACTGGTTCTTCCCCAAAGTTCCTTCACTCTGGGGCACAACCCAGTAGTACTCCTTCAGTCTTTGGCAGCAGGAAAACATATCCACAAATAAAGTAAACAGCAGCTCTCTATAGCACAAGAGTCCTCAGCTGGGTAGAAGTCTAACAGTAAGGCTGAATATACAGCAGCAAACTTAAACCACAGTTCCTACCGTCTTAACAGTAATTTGGTTTTAAAGCTAACTGGTCACTGCATATTCCAGAAAACCTCATGCTCCTCTCTCTCCTCCAGGTCCCTTGCTTCCTGGGATAAAGCCTGGAGCCAGGCCACACCCTTCCCAGGCATTCTCCAGTTTTTCCTCTTAAAGGGACAAGAGTTTAAGTTCTTATCAAAGCAATACCTCCCTTATGCTAAGCTGGGGAGTTTTCCTGCAGGGGATGGGGAGTTTCTTATATACACCATCACACGGTTGTCCTTGCAGGTAAAAGAAAGTGCTGATGGCTCTTTGAGTTTGTGGGGCTGTCAGGATCTATGGTTTTGCTTTGATTGCTGCTCTCTGCTGCCCCTTAGAATCTGCTGCCCTAGACCTGTGCCCATTCCTGCCTAATGGTTCTGCTGTTAACACAATGCGGTGCTTTGACAGCATGTAGTAATTCGCACATTAAACAGCTAACATGGAATGGCCAGGAAATGCACCTTACATTTAGTGCAGCAGATAGTGTGGACCTATTAACGTCACTTTGAGGTGTAGCTGGCTCCATTGTATTAATAGGTGGAAAAGAAATTTTGTCTGCATTAACTGAAAGGCAAAATGCTGGAAATACCCTCAACATTTAGTGCAGATTTTATGCAGTTACCATACATTAGACGTGACCCTTAATCTGTGGTAACTGCTAAACCTTACCATGCTTTAGCTAACAGGGTCCATACCATATTACTTTCGCAATAGTGGGCCCTAAGTTATAGATGCTCTTGCCCAGGACCTAAGAAAAGATCCTTTTTAGGGGGCTTTTGGCCTTCATGAGGAATGCTAAATTTTTAATGATTCATATTATTTTAGAGTGCAATTTTAGTTTATGCTTTTAATTGATAGAAAGGCAAGGCTTTTTTGAGGGGGTACGTCGAGTATCAGCACTTTTTACATTG
Organism: Ichthyophis bannanicus; assembly: GCA_033557465.1. Lineage (NCBI taxonomy): Eukaryota > Metazoa > Chordata > Amphibia > Gymnophiona > Ichthyophiidae > Ichthyophis > Ichthyophis bannanicus. The sequence goes on from CM066040.1 coordinate 141,904,239, forward strand.
CCTGATAAAATTGACCTATAGTTCTCATGTATTAATGAAAGGGCCCTGCATATGCATACCAACACCATTTTTTCTAGGAAAAAATGCAAGGAAGAAACCCATATTTATTAAAATAATATAAATGAATACATAAGTAACAATTGTACAAATAGAAAAAAAACCATTATTGAACAAGCAATGTTCTCATGCATTTCGAAAATAATGAATTAAAGGCATGAAACGGCATCTTCATATGTAAAGCTACACCATAGCCCTTATTTTGGAATCCTGAGACCTGTCATCAGGGTTGGTTTAACGATTAGGCAAATTAGGGGGTTGCCTCGAGCGACAGCTTCTTGGGAAGGCAAGAAGCAAAAAGCAGCTGCTCTTAAAGCAAAACTATAGGTCCTGACAGCACCGACGTTTATGTGCAGTGAGGGTGGACAATTATGTAGATCATTTTTTCTGGATATATGGTTTTTGGAAATTGTTATATATATATTACACACAATTAAGGCAAAGTTTAATATATTAAAATATGATGCCCATTATTCATTTTTAGAGGATCATTTACCCAGCAGTGGTACTGGGGTGATCGTGACTGTGGTGTTAGTTATTAAAATATCAGTGAGGGGAGAGGGGACTAGGGCAGGTTTGGTTAGGGCACCATATAGCCATGCAGCAGCCCTGCCTGTTACAGTATCTTCACTTTCTTTTGTCACACCATGACCAGTTCATGACTCAGGTTTCTAAATATTCCATCCAGCACTGTGAAAGCCAAGATGTTGCTTACCACTAGAGGGCAGCAATGTGATTTTGATTAATCTTCAAGGAAACTTGCCTTACGCTGCATCTGCTCTTTAGTGGCTAAAAAATCTTGTGTCTTGTGAAGTCACATTTTAGAAAAGACGTGAAGGTCAGAAATGAGACATTGAGATCAGGGCATACTCCATTCTGACGTGGATGGCATCATCGAGAGTGTTTTGGTTTCCTGGAACATGGGATGCTATTCCAAGGGGTGCAGAGCAGAGATGGTGTCCATCTGTCCAAGAAGGGTCAACATGTCTTCAGAAGCAGACTAGCTAACCTACTGAAGAGGGCTTTAAACTAGATTCATTGGGGATGGGTGAAGAAAGCCCCCAGGTAAGTGAAACTTAAATACCTTTGTAGAAATAGGTAAAAGGGGCAACATCTGGAAAGCAGTGTCTGTACTGTAAATGCCTGTAGCACGGGAAATATGATCCCAGATGTTGAGGCTTTAATGGGAGTGGTTGACTTGGATTTAGTGGCAGCAACAGACATGGTTCACGGACAACCATGACTGGGATATAACTATACCAGGCTATACGTTATTCAGAAAGGACAGGGTAGGAAGAAGGGGAGGAGGACTGGCACTACATGTAAAAAAATAATATTAAAGCTATGGACATATAGAGCTTAAAAGGGAGAGAGGAGGCAGAGTGGGTTAAACTAGAAAGAGGGAAAGAGAAATCATCTGCGTGACATGCAGACCTCCCTCACAGGGAGAAGAAGTGGACGGAGAGTTAATTGAAGACATACGCAGCATTGCTAGGAAAGGGGAAGTGCTACTGATAGGAGATTTCAATATGCCAGATGTTGATTGGCACATTCCTGCTGCAGTATCATCTAGAAGTAAGGAGATCCTGGATTCTCTACAGGGAGAACCATTGAGGCAACTGGTAACAGAACCCACATGTAAAGGAGCCATACTGGACTTGGTGCTTACCAATAGGGAAAGTGTTTCTGATATTATAGTGGGAGATCATTCTGCATCCAGTGATCACCAGATGGTATGATTCAGTATTAGGACTAGGACTGATAAAATCCATTCAAAAATGAGGTTCTTAGACTTTAGGAAATCTAACTTTGCCAAGATGGGCCAATAACTCAAGGAGTCATTAGCGGGATGGGAACAGCTGGGGGATGTAGAAAAACAGTGGGCAAAACTGAAAAATATATTTTAAGGGCAACCAACCTTTTTGTTAAAATGGTAAATAAAGGTAAAAGGAAAAGGAGACCGCTATGATTTTCAAAAGAAGTAGCTGAAAAGGTGAAAAAAAGAGGGAAGCCTTCATAAAATACAAGAGATCATAGCGAGAGGAAGACAGGCAACTATATTTGGAAAAACTTAGAGAAGCTAGCAAAGTAATCAGGAAAGCAAAGATTCAAAAACAAGAGGAAATAGCCAATGCAATAAAATGGGGGGGGGGGGGGGATAAGAGATTTTTCAGATATGTTAGAGAGAAGAGGAAGGGCAAAAGTGGTATTGTCAGACTCAAGGGTGAAGGGGAGGAATATGTAGAAGCTGATGAGGATAAAGCGCAATTGCTTAACAAATATTTCTGTTCTGTGTTCACAGATGAAGAACCAGGAGCAGGACCTCAGAAAACACCCACAAACAGGAACAGAAGCGAGAGGCGTCTTGAACAATTTTTAGAAGACTGTGTTCGTGAGAAACTTGCTCAACTTAAAGTAGACAAAGTGATGGGACCGGATGGGATACACCCTAGAATACTGAGGGAACTTGGGGACGTTCTAGCAGCTCCACTGACTGACCTTTTCAATGCCTCGTTGGAGTCTGGAGTGGTGCCAAAGGACTGGAGAGAGGCTCATGTGGTCCCTTTACCAGGGGCGGCTCAAGGCAATCTGCTGCCTGAAGTGAAGGATGAGATGGTGCTCCATTCCCTCCCCCCCCAGTAGAGTGTGGGGGGGCACCTTCTCAAAACTCAGTCAGGGACTGAATCAAACCAAAAAGCTAATTATATAATACTGAGGAAATGCAAGATGTTTGCACACCAAGGAACTAAAAGAATGAGCGAGAACCACAGCACACTTTATAAAACTAAATTATAACTCATTTTTATTTTGTTATAAACTGCATTATGGCTCTTGTTTTTTCTTTTTGAACATATATTTTGCACCCACAGAATCCCTTCCATCAACAGTAGGTGCAGAGCAGAACTAGAACATTCACCCATAGAACTCAATATCTTAAGAAAAAAAAATCTGATTCTGGTCATCTCACTAACAAATATTCTCCAGTACCAGGAATATTGGAAACTAATATAAAACCCTACAAAAGTCACCAAAATCTACAAGGCCAAATCTACCATACCATTACCAGCATAAACTTCCAAAACTCATACAAAAAAAGCAGCACTATAAATACTGCAGTGGGCCCTAGAACATCTAACACCTATTTGAAAAGCTGAACAAGGCAAATTACTACAGTATAGATCCCTGCATACAGATTTCCTGTTAACAGAACACACAGCCTTGGTCACACACTAGGAACACAGATTCTCGCCAAGTACAGAATAAGTGATCACAACCTAAAGTAAAAAAAAAATATTTAAGAGAAAAATTAAACTGAAACCCCAAGAAGCCAGACTCTGCATGCAGTGCAACACCAGATAAGAGATGCAGTATCCCATACTGTGTAAACTATAAAAATAGCACAAAGTCCAATCACTAAATTAAAAATAAAATTATTTTTTTTTCTACCTTTGTTGTCTGACCATTTTATTCTCTGGTCATGCTGATCCTGATCTGAGGCTTCTGCTTTCCTGTCTTCTCTTAGCACTCTATCTGCCATTTCTTGTTTTTTTTTTTGGTTTTGTCTTGTTTTCTTCACTTCCTTCCATCAGCCTATTTCCAGTCCCAATGACCTTCCCATGTGTCAGCTCCCTTCCAGTCCCAGTACTCCCTCCCTGCCAGCCTCCCCCCCTATTACCCAGCCACCTACCAGTCCCATCCCCAAATGTCAGTTCCCATCCATCCCCCTCTTTCCCCCCATGTCAGTTCCCTTTCAACCATCTCCTTCCCGTCTCTCAGTTCCCTTTCAGCCATCTCTTTCCCCTCTCTCAGTTCCCTTCCAGCCATCTCCTTCCCCTCTCTCAGTTCCCTTCAGTCATCCCTTTCCCCTCTCTCAGTCCCCTTTCAGCCAACTCCGTCCCTTCCAGCCATCTCCTTCTCCTCTCTCAGTTCCCTTCAGCCATCTCCTTCCCCTCTCTCAGTTCCCTTCCAGCCATCTCCTTCTCCTCTCTCAGTTCCCTTCAGCCATCTCCTTCCCCTCTCTCAGTTCCCTTCCAGCCATCTCCTTCCCCTCTCTCAGTTCCCTTCCAGCCATCTCCTTCTCCTCTCTCAGTTCCCTTCCAGCCATCTCCTTCCCCTCTCTCAACTCCCTTCAGCCATCTCCTTCCCCTCTCTCAACTCCCTTCAGCCATCTCCTTCCCCTCTCTCAGTTCCCTTCCAGCCATCTCTTTCCCCTCTCTCATTTCCCTTCCAGCCATCTCTGTCCCCTCTCTCAGTTCCCTTCCAGCCATCTCTGTCCCCTCTCTGTTCCCTTCCAGCCATCTCTTTCCCCTCTCTGTTTCCTTTCAGCAATCTCATCCCCTCTCTCAGTTCCCTTTCAGCCATCTCCTTCCCCTCTCTCAGTTCCCTGCCAGCCATTTCTTCCCCTCTCTCAGTTCCCTTCAGCCATCTCCTTCCCCTCTCTCAGTTCCCTTTCAGCCATCTCTTTCTCCTCTCTCAGTTCCCTTCAGCTATCTCCTTCCCCTCTCTCAGTTCCCTTCCAGCCATCTCCTTCCCCTCTCTCAGTTCCCTTCCAGCCATCTCCTTCCCTCTCTCAGTTCCCTTCCAGCCATCTCTTTCCCCTCTCTCAGTTCCCTTCCAGCCATCTCCTTCTCCTCTCTCAGTTCCCTTTCAGCCATCTCTTTCCCCTCTCTCAATTCCCTTCAGCCATATCCTTCCCCTCTCTCAGTTCCCTTCCAGCCATCTCTTTCCCCTCTCTCAGTTCCCTTCCAGCCATCTCTTTCCCCTCTCTCAGTTCCCTTCCAGCCATCTCTGTCCCCTCTCTCAGTTCCCTTCAGCCATTTCCTTCTCCTCTCTCATTTCCCTTTCAACCATCTCCTTCCCCTCTCTCAGTGCCCTTTCAGCCATCTCCTTCCCCTCTCTCAGTGCCCTTTCAGCCATCTCCTTCCTGCTCTCAATTCCCTTCAAGCCATCTCCTTCCCCTCTCTCAGTGCCCTTCCAGCCATCTCCTTCCCCTCTCTCAGTTCCCTTCAGCCATCTCCTTCCCCTCTCTCAGTTCCCTTCCAGCCATTTCTTTCCCCTCTCCCAGTTCCCTTTCAGCTATCTTGTTCTCCTCTCTCAGTTCCCTTCCAACCCTCTTTTCCCCCTGTTTGCTTTCTTCCAGCCCCCTTCAGCTCCCTCTCATTCCCCTCCCCCTGCAGCTCGTTCCTCTTCTCTCCTTCCCCCCCCCCATGCAGCTTGTTCCTCTTCTCTCCTCTCCATCCCCTCCATCCCCCCTGTCGTTCATTCTGCTCTGCATTGCTTTTGAAATGACAGGAAACCAGTGCGGAGCCACCCAGCAGTAAGGAACCTCTGCTGCTGCCGCATCCTGCCCCCAAATGGAAGTGACGCTAGAGCGGGAGGCAGCAACAGCAGAGGTTCCTTACTGTTGGGAGGCTCTGCAACAGTTTCCTGTCATTTCAAACGCAATGCAGAACGAACGACGGAGGGCGGGCAGCAGTTTGTCCGTGTTTTTTTTTAACTGAAGGCGGAGTGAGGCGACTCTTTTAGGGGCATTTCTGCCACCCCCAAAAGTTTGCCACCTGAGGCCACCGCCTCACTCCGCCTAATTATAGAGCCGCCTCTGCCCTTTACAGAAAAGTGGAAGTAAGGATGTGGTTGAAAACAACAGGGTGGTTAGTTTAACTTCAGTGGTGAGTAAATTATTGGAAGCGCTGCTGAAAGAGAAAAAATAATGAGGTTTTTGGAATCCAACAGATTACTGGATCCAAGGCAGAAAATACCTGTTCTTATCAGGGAACAGACAGAATCCAGATGTGGGCAATTTTGACTAAACACATGCATTCGATTCATGAAATGGGAAATACACATGTAGATTTTTGTTCCACCTGGGCCGTGCCCCAAAATGCCCTCAAAACACTTCCTGGAAAAATATTTCTAGAATGACATACCTTCTACACAAACGTGTAAATTGTGACCTCTCCAGAATCATATTTTTCCTGTGGATACGACTTGCATGTTTATCTAGCTCCATATTCCAAAATAAGCCCCATAGTATCAGTTTGGCTTAGCAAATTTTATCCTGTGGAGTGACTCATTAGTATGTTGATTACAAACCAGAGAGATGATATTAAGTTGTCTACCCATCAAACAATAATAAATATAACCTAGGGGCTGAGGAGAAGAGAGGGATGAATCTCTCTCTTTCTGCTTCCCAGAATCCTCTCTGAAAACTCCATCTTGAAATGAGTGAATAAAAACAGTGTCTCTGTGTTTGTGTGCTGTGAAATACTATAACCTTCGAAACTTCTGACAAGATGAATTGCAGACAGAATACTCTACCCATAACTACACATAAACCACAGAAAGACAAGAATTGGGGGATGCTAAGGGAGATAAGACACAGAGCTAAGATCCTGCAAAGAACCATAAAAGAAGAAAACAAAGAATGTGTGTCCAAGGTTGTTGTAAGGAATAACCATATGAGGGAAAAGGGGCAAATGGGTTAAAGCTGTAAAGTGAGTGTATAAAATAGTGCTCTGTAGAATGTAAATTAGGCAGATAGTGACTGAAGTTCACTATTGAGTGATGTCACCTCTGCGTAACAGGATGACAATATGGTGTTAGATTTATATTTGTTGCGGACTACCTAACATGTTTTTGCAGACCTGTATATTCTAGTTCAATAAATTAGATTGGTTTTTACTTATAAGTTGTCCTGTCTTACAAATTTATACGCCAATTATAAGGAGTGTGCAAGGTCCCATATTGGAGTGCCACACAGCAGTAAGGCATAAAAGAGAAAACCTCAATAGGTCATGTTTACTGAGCTGGGCTAGTGGTTTGCACGTGCTGTTTGTAACTAGGTCCAATGCTATGCAAACCATTATGCCCAGCTTAGTAAACATGTCCCTTAGTGTCTACTAAAAGAGCTCTAGAGGATAATTTTTGTAATGGAGTTGCAAGGAGGCTGGATGCGATCTGGACATTTTCTGATGCATTTTGCCTTTTGCATTTTAATCTCTGGTAGTGACTAGTTTATGTGAGAGTTAAATAAAAAGAAAAAAGAAAATAAGGTGATACCATTTTTTAGGACTAACTTAATATATTTTTGGACTAGCTTTCAGATGTTTAAACTGTCTTCAGGCCAGGAGAGTATGGGCAACAGTTTGACAATACCAGAATATATAAGTGAATCACCAAAGCATCCATTGACAGCTTCAGGGGAAGAATTTGCATGGGAGAGATGGATGGGTGATCCGAGAGTGACCAAGCTATAAATATTTGTAGTTTATAAAGTGATAGCCCATATCTTTATTAAGCCCTGTCTGATTTTATTGAATGTGCCTTATCTTAATTTCAAAAGTTTTACATTCATGGACCAATTAGAGCCTTTTTTTTAGGACTGTCACCATAAAATCATTGATGCTGTGTTCTGGTCCTGAAAAGGGCTCTCCAACAGCTGCAGTGACGTCTTGGTTTCCTCTGTGTGGTGTAATCTTATGGCTGTGTGAATTGATTCTTGTTTAACATTAGGACCGTCTCTCCAATGTAGCATTGCTTTTCACATTTTCTGCATCGAATAATATGTACCACATTAGAGGAAGAGCGTGAGTAGAATCCTCTTATGTTAAATGTTTTTCCCATTTGAGTATTTGTGGGGTCCTGTGATATGTGTTGACATAATTTACAACTTGGTATATTGCAGGGATTAGTGCCATTCTCTTTTTGGGTTTCTACTGGGAGCCTGCTTCTCGCCAAGTTTTGCTTCAGGTTTGGTGGTTGTCAGAAGGCCACCATTGGTGGAGCAGGGAATCTCTCTCTATCTCAATAATTCATCTTCTTGGAGTAGTGGTTGTAAATTGTTTATGATTTTTCTTGGTTTTTCCAGCTCTGGATTGTATGTCACTACAAGGGGAACTTTCTTTGAGGTTTCGTTTTCCTTCTGTTGTAGTAAACTTTCTCTGGATGTTTCAAGTGATCTTCTTGGAGATTTTGGTTTCTTGTATATAGATGTCTGTAGATAGCTGTTGTTGATAGAAACTGTGGTGAAGAGGAAGCTAACTCTCTCTGTGGAGTAGTCATTTTGAATCTGATTGAGGGATGGCTTGTATTAAAAGAATTGTGAAATTATTTGGGACTCCTCTCCTTCTGTTCAAATCATGAAAATGTCATTGATATACCAGTGATATTTAAAGGGTTTAGTCTGACATTTATTCAAAAATTCTCTTCCTCTTCTGCCATGAATAGGTTGGAATATTGCCTTGCTGTCCTCGCGCTCATAGCCGTGCCCATGGTCTGTAGATAGATGTCATTATTGAAGCTAAAGTAGTTGTAGATTAGGATGAATTTTATCAGTTTTGTTATAGTTTCCAGTGTGTACTGATGTGTGTGAGAATATTTCTGTATGGCGATTTCTCATCCATTGTGACCCAGGAGAGTGTCAGCCAATAGTTTGATGGTTTTTAGCTTTTTTAAGTCTGTGGTGTTTTGTAGGACGCTGCTTGTTCTATGTACTAGGGGTTTGAGAATCCCTTCTAGAAGTCCAGATATTTTCTCTGTGAGTGGGCCAGTACCAGATATGACTGGTCTGCCAGGATTTCCAGCTTTGTGGATTTTGGATAGCATGTAGAAAATGCCCACAGAAAGATGGGTTGGTATGAGTTTATTCAGATGTGACTGTTCTTGCCTTAGCAATGTCTTTATAAGATATGTTTAGTTGCTTCGTATAGTCTTGTGTGGCTTCCTCAGTTAGTTCTCTGTAACATGTACTGTTTGAGAGCTCTCTTTGCCCTTCTTCTATGTACTTTAGTGTATCCAGGCTTGATGATAGTGTTTTGGTTATTTCATATGTTTCTTATGACAGTTCTTTCTAGAGGTTGCACAGAATTTTCTTTCGTTTGCTGGACAGTTGTGATATCACCCTGTATCTGACACTCTCTATATAGATGTCTAAATTATTGTTATGTCTATCTCGTGGGGTGAAATATGCGTTCTTTTGTTTAAAATTGTAATCCAATCTGTTGGAGGTATTGTGAAGCAGAATTCACCAAGCACTGGATTGTTCACCCACTAATCTTGGGGTGAAAACAATCTCAACCTTTTCTCAAATGATTTCTTGGAAATGTACTTTCAGTCAGAGTTTACTAAAAGAGTCTTCAAGATCTAGATAGAATTGAATTTCCTCAAGTTTACTGGAAGGTCAAAATGAAAGTCCTTTGGATAGTACAGAGATCTCACTCTGTGATAATCGGTAGTTAGAGAGGTTTATTATTCCCTTTTGATTTGCACTTTCATCATTGTGGTCAGTGGGAATTTGTCTGCAACGGATCTGCTGTCTGTCCTGGTCCCCTGGTGTATAGGAATTTTCATCTTCAGATTCCTCAAATGGACTGAAAATTGTGTCCAGATTCTTTAGGTCTGATCCATCAGGTGCTGCATTAGACGCTCTCTCTGTGGCTGTGGAGGAGAAAATCTGGTTTTCCCTGCTTCCTTCTCCAAGCAAAGTGATGTTTTTGGCTTGATTTTACATCTGCATACTTCCTACGATTTCTTCCTTCTGTAGAGCTGATATACAAGTTCACGTCCCAGTTTTTTATTTGCACATTTGAAGATTCTTTCTGCACGGTCAGAGTCATAAGACATAGCCAGAGGGTTTTTAATCTTAAACCTTTTAGAGATGATGATGTTCTTTTTGCAGCATATTAGACGGTAGAGGTGCAGGTTCACTTTGTTGCTTTTTTGGTAAATTTCCTCATCTGTTTTTAATACGACATCTTCCATCTTGGATAAAGTAGCGTGATTGCATTGTTAGTCCACTTTAATGATAGTTAAATGAAACAACAACAACAAAAAAAGAGAATTAGGAGGCACCTTTTCATTGAACTAACAATACATTTTAGGACTAACTGTTGAAGGTCAGAACAGTGTGAACAACAGATCACAGTGACATAATGTATAAGTGAATTACAAACTCTTTTCATTGAGAGTCTCAGGAAAAGAGGGGGTGGGGGAATGTGGAAAAGATGTCAGTGGAATGCTTTTATGATTCACTTATATATTTCCCTTTGTCTTTCTTTTTATTTAACTGCCATTAAAGTGGATTAACACGACAATCACACTACTTGGTTGATGTGAGAAAAGAAGCTTTATTTTTGGATGAAGAGTAAAAAGAATAAAGCTCTCAGCTGTAAAAGGGATTTAGATTGTTTTTTATGTTGATTTTTTTTAAAAAACATTGTGGATCATAAGCCTATACAAGTGATTGATGAACTCCACAATTCAGAAATTAATTCATGCTTATCTGGCTGTTACTGGAAGATGTGTTGAAAAGAGTTAAGCAGGAGTTCCTGGAAGAAAAGTCCACAGATCTTATTAGCCTGGTACAACTGGGAAAGCCACTACTAATCCTTGGATCTTATCAGGTCCTAGTGGCCTGGATTAGTCACTTTGCAAACAGGGTGCTGTACTAATGTACAGTTAGTTTTATTCAGTATGGCATTTGTTAGGTTCTTATTAAATTAACCCCTTCAGGCATATCAGTAGGGTCACCTCCATCCCTTCTTTGTAAACCTTGGCCTGCAGACATGAACTCCATTTCTCAAGTCCTTTTGTCAGAATAGTCAGAAATGGCTGAGGTTGGTTCTAACAAATCTGACCTCAACTCCTGCAAGTCTGTTCTTAGAATCACACCAAACCTTTTTGGTGGATAGCGTAGCTTAGAACCTAGTGGGAACTGGGTTGAGGTGTCACTCTGCTTTGCTTCCGTTACTGTAAGCAGGGGCAGGAGGGCTTTGATGCCCTTGAGCTGCTTGCGCCATGACCCTGGGGAGCCACAGCAGCAAGAAACCAGAGGCAGCAGGCACAGAAGAGCTGCGGAGTTGCAGTGCCAGCAGGACTGGCACATTTAAGAGCAAGAGAAGTGGTGCAGTAGAGACAATCAAGGAAGTAAAAGGAGGGCAAGTACCAGAGCCAAGCCAGATCTTATGGTAGTCCAGCAGTCCAATGGGACCGGCAGGGAATCCAGGGCCAGTGCAAGGAGACGAGGCGCCCTATGCGAACCTCATCCCTTGTGCCCCCTCCCACTCTCTGACCCCCTTTGCTGCCGCTGCCACCCATCTCTGGGACCTGCAGCGGCAGAGAGGGACGCAAACAGCCCCCACAGTGCTTACCTTAAAACTGACGCTACGGGGCTGTTTGCTTCCGCCCTTTCCGACGCTGGATGCCGACTTCCTTTTGTATGGGGGTGGAAGCCATTAACTGGATAGTTGCTGGGACCAGCCCAGCCCTGCCCATAGACTGCCAAGGCACTATCTTGTTAGTACTAAGGGAGCCTGTGGGGATATTCAGTAGCACTAGCTGACTAATGCTACTGAATATTGCATTTAATGGGCTTTAGGCGGTAAGGCCCTAAACGTTTTGCCTGGAGAGAGGGCACACCCATCTTAAGTTTAAAGACTGGGCTTATATCAGAGTAGATATTGTTTTAACTTTTGTGTTCTGTAAGGCAGGGCCATACCGAGCTAGAATCACGCCCTGTTCGACTTGCACATCGGGGCGCACTCCCCCTCCTCACCATACCCCCGTCCAGCCTCTGCCTACTCTTGCCCTGCTTCTCCCACCCTCTGTTTTCTCCACGGCGGCGCCAGTAGCAGAGAAAGAGCAGAAAACGGCTGGATGGAGGTGCAGGAGAGGGCGCGTGCCGATCTGCAAGTTACCGGCACTTTAAGCAGATCTGTCCCTCCCTGTTCTGACATTGTGTCAGAGGAGGGAGGGACTGACCTGCTTAAAGTGCCATGAAAAGACTTAGGGGGTGCATTTCGGCTGTCTGCTGTTGCTCTGCCGCTGCTGAGAAAAGAAAAAGGGGCGGCGGCAGGGCAATAGCAGGCAGCCGAAATGCGTCCCCAACCTTTGCATCCTGTGTGACTGCATCGCTCGCACAGGACTAGGTACGGTCCTGCAAGTGAGCGCTATTCATCTGTTTGTTCCAATCTGCACAGCCCCAGTGGACTGTGTAACTACATTATGAGCTTGCCTACACAAATTCAAACTGTATGCTAAGCAGTGACACTATGGAGGCGCCTTCTTACAGCTCTGCTACATGACACTCATTGCTAGCACCGTTGAATAAGTATAAGTGATAAACTTTCAAGTGAATTACTTGTCCTGACATTTTGTGATTTTAGAGGGAAACTGAGACAACAAGAGAGAACAGGAAAACCATCAAGTCTGATTCTGAGATTGTTTTACAAGCGTTATTCTGAATTTCCCTGTGCAAAAAGCTGGCATTTGCATGTGGAAATAGCATCCACTTGGAAATGAGGATGTTAGAAAGGGCTGAATTTGCATGTGGATGTTCTTGCTACATAGAAATTGCAAAGGGACATGTCAGGGGTATGGTTAGGGAATGGCTTGGAAGAGTCAAACATTTACACATGCATTCCCCTTTTCATATAGGGAATGTACATGCAGGAGAGCAATTGTCCGTGTCAGGATTTACACAGGCACATTAAGATGTTTAAAAGGTGCTCATTTGGACTGGCCCTATTGTTTATTAAATAGAAACATGATGACAGAAAAAGACCACATGGCCTATCTAGTCTGTCCTTCCATATCAACCATTACAACAGTCCCCTTTTTCCTTTAAAGAGCCTCTGTGTTGGTCCCATGCTTTTTTGAATTTAGATACTGTCCTCATCTCTACCTCCTCCACTGGGAGACTATTCCACGCAACTACCACTCTTTTGGTAAAGAAATATTTTTGCATATTACTCCTGAGTCTATCCCCTTTCAGCCTCATCCTATGTCCTCTTATAGCAGAGTTTGCTTTCAATCGAAAGAGGCTCTCCTCCTGCGCATTTATGCCACGGAGGTATTTAAATCTCTCAATCATATCACCTCTGTCCCGCCTTTCCTCTAAAGTATACATATTAAGGTCCTTAAGTCTGCCCTCATATGCTTTATAACGAAGACCATAAACCATTTTAGTAGCCACCCTCTGTACGGACTCCAGCATGTTTATATCCTTTTGAAGGTGCGGTCTCCAGAATTGCACACAATACTCCAAATGAGGTCACACCAGATACTTATACAGAGGCACTATCACCTCCTTTCTTCTGCTGGCCATTCCTCTCCCTAGGCACCCAAGCATTCTTCTAGCTTTCGCTGTCACCTTTTTTACCTGTTTATCGACTCTGAGATTGTCAGACACAATCACGCCTAGTTCCCGTTCTTCTTTTGTGGACAAAAGTACATCACCCCTATACTGTTCCACTCCCTTGGATTGTTGCAGCCCAACTGCATGACCCTACATTTTTTAGCATTAAATCTCAGCTGCCAAATTTTATACCATTCTTCAAGTTTAGCTAGATCCCTCCTTATGTTACCTACACCTTCCTGGGTGTCTACTCTGTTGCAGATCTTGGTATCATCCGCAAAGAGGCAAACCTTATCCAACAGCAATATCACTAACAAAGATGTTAAAAAGAATTGGAACAAGGACAGATTCCTGCTGCACTCAACTGGTAACCTCCTCCTTCTCAGAGTAACATAGTAAATGATGGCAGATAAAGACCAGCATGGTCCATCTAGTCTTCCCAGCAAGGCAACAAGAGTAGGTGAACTTGCTGCTCCGTGAAGGTCACCCCTCCCCATGCCTCCCCGCTCTTTGTAGGTCACCCCTATTTGTTCAGATATAAGAGATAGTTATGCTTATTTTGATTTTATCATGTTGCTATAATGGGATCCACTGTGGCTGTCCCATGCCATTTTGAATTCTGTCACTGTAGCTTCATGTTATGCCCTCTAGTTTTACAGCATCCCCGTCCTTTGAAGAGGTTTGTTTGTCCATTAATTAAGTATATAAAGGTCTGAATCATATCTCCCCTGTCCCTCCTCTCCTCCAGTGTGTATATATTTAGGTCTTCAAGTCTCTTCTCATAAGTCTTCTGACACAGGCTCCAAATCATTTTGGTCACCTTTCTCTGAACTGCTTCCAGCCTTTTTAAATCCTTTGTGACATATGGTCTCCAAAACTGAACACAATATTCCAAGTGAGGCCTCACCAGTGACTTCTACAGTGGCATTAGTACCTCTTAAGAACATAAGATATGCCATATTGGGTCAGACGGAGGTCCATCAAGCCAAGTTTCCTGTTTCCAACAGTGGCCAATCTAGGTCACAAGTACCTAGCAGTTTCCCCAAAAGACACAAGTTCCACAATGCTTGTATTGAGGCAAGCAGTGGATATTTTGGGTCCCCTTAAATAATGGTTTATGGACCTTTCCTCCAGGAACTTGTCCAAACCTTTTTTAAACCTGGCTACACTAACAGCTTTTACTACATCTTTCGGTAGCTAAATCCAGAGTTTGATTACACTGGTCAAAAACGTTTTACAAAAGTCATGTTACTGAAATAAAAATAGTCATTTCTTATCAATTTTTATATGCTGAACATGAATATGACAGTGAAATTTCATAATTGGCTCTAGATTTTTTGTAATCTACAAGAATTAATGTTTACATCACAAAATGCATGTCAATAGTAAATATAATAGGCCTTCGGTTAATAACTGTAAAAAAACAAGTCATAGACTACTTCTTAGATTTTTTCGCCTGTCTCTCTGGGGAGTGTCCAGCAGTAGTCAGCCAGCATTGTAATGGACCATTTTCCCTAGTATCTTTGCTCCATCGTTGCAATATCCTGGTGAAAATGTTCACCCTGTTCATCACTAACCATGCCACAGTTGTCAGGAAAGAAATCGAGATGGGAATCAAGGAAATGGATCTTTAGAGACATATTGCAGCCAAGTTTCTGATACTGCATCAGCATGTCTTCTACTAGTTCCTTGTAGTTTTCTGCCCTAACATTCCCGAGAAAATTTGTTGACACTAGGCGAAAAGCATTCCATGCTTGTTTCGCATCAACCTGCAGCAAGTTGTTGAACCGGTCATCTTTGAAGAGCTCTCAAATCTAAGGACCCACAAAAACTCCCTCTTGAATCTTTGCTTCGCTGAGTCGAGGGAATTTTTCATGCAGGTATTGGAGAGCTGGCAAAGTACGGTCCATGGCTTTCACGAAGTTTTTCATCAAACCTAGTTTGGTGTGAAGGGGTGGTAGCAGGATTTTGTGAGCCTCAACCAGAGCTGGGTGCTGGATATTCTTCTCTCCAACTGTTACATTTTGTCTGCGATTCCATTCCTTCCACAAGTAGTGCCAATCCCTTGCTCGGCTATCCCACTCACATAAGAAACACATGTATTTTATATATCCCTGCTGCAGTCCCATTAAAAGGACAACTACCTTCAAGTCACCACAGAGGTGCCAGCTGTACTTGTTATAGTTAATGGAAGTCAGTAGATGCTTTAAGTTATTGTATGTCTCTTTCATGTGGATGGCATGCACTACTGGAATAGACGGAAGACTGTTTCCATTGTTCAAAAGCACAGGTTTCAGACTCAGTTTCGAAGAGTCTATAAATAGTCTCCAGTCTTGTGGGTCATGAGTGATTTTTAAGGCATTCATGAGGCTTTCAATATTGGAACAGAATACCAGATTACTTTCCTTTCTGAAGAAAGGCTCCAACTGCTGGTGGCGCTTTCGATATGAAGTAATGTTGACATCTTCTAGAAGATTCCATTGTTGGAGTCTTGATCCTAGCAATTCTGCCTTGTTCTTGGATAAGTCCAAATCACGAACCAGGTCAATTAGTTCTTCCTGTGTTATTCTGTGTGGAGTTGATATGCATCCCAGTAAAAATCTGGGTCACTGCATGCTGACGGACCAGGAGAAGAACAGGTCGGCTCACCCTTGTCGTCATCAGATGAATCAAGAGAATATTCCGATGGAGGTTCTGGAATAGGAAGTCCCTCACCATGTGGAACTGGTCTCAATGCAGATGGAATGTTTGGGTAGACAATGCTCGACTTCTTTTGCTTCGTTATTCCACTGGAAAGAGGAGGAACAAAGCAGAAGTAACAGTCATTTATGTGGTTGCTTGGCTCTCTCCACACCATAGGGGCTGCAAACGGCATTGATGGTCTTTTGCAATTCAACCACTGTGAAAGCTGTGTTGTACATGTAGCGCAGCATATATGCGGGGCCCAAGTCTTGTCTTGGTCACCAATCTTGCATCCAAAGTAAAGATGATATGCCTTCTTCAGTTGAGAAGTGATACTTTTCTTCTGGTTGGCAAATGTCACTTCCCCTCAAATGTAGCAGAAATTGTCAATGGTATTAAACGCACTTTCGCGGCATTACTGTTCTGTATTGTACCTAAATGGCTAAAATTATATGATTAATAAAAGTTTGCCACAAGGTGTCGTGACACAAAGATTGCGCGCCACTATGTAGCGCTATAAAGAACAATAAGACCTGAGTGAAGGGTAATAAAAGGCTTTATTCCCCGTTATAATGCATGGGTTCAAATTAGAGATACGTTGCTTAACAAAATAGTCCTTTGTTTCAAAAGGTGCCAAGGCTCTCTGGCTTGAGAACTGTTACTTCACAGTTTATAGCAGGTTTTTCTTAAAGGTAATATTCTTCACAATAAACAACCAAAAGTATATTTACATTCATTCTTCGTTACAGCAGGCACACTTGGGAGCGTAGGCCGTGCACCAATCGCACTCCATGTCCTCCGGCAAAGATGAGGGAATAGCATGGGGGAAATCTACCTCCATCATATCCTCTTCCTCATTTTGGGTCAAAGGGGTTTCACTATCCCTGTCTATGTTAGCCTGACAATCTTCAGCATGGGAGTTTTGCTTTAGGTAAGCAGGAACTCTTATGGCTGGTGGTAAATTAGAATACCAATCTTTATTCAGGTTGTTTTTAGAGAGAAGCTTTCTTTGCGGATGGCTTCCAGCAGTGCAGTGCTTAGGGTTAAACCTTACTGTTTCAAACCTTGGCTCATGGAGTAAAAACCTCTGTTGTTTATACAACTGTTTTTCCTTCTGACTGGGTAAAACTGAGCAGTGCTTTTCTGGAGATAAACTCCTTACAGAACCTTCCCCTCTGGTTCTTAGCTTCCTTCTCCTTGTATCATAAACAGGCAGAGTAAAAGAACTAGGCGTGGCACCGCCTCTTACCTTGGAGCACCTTCTACCAAACTCTCCTTGCCCAATAGGCTTAGTTTGGATTCTATGGCTTCCCACCTCGTGTGGTCTGTTTCTGTTCCAACTTCCAGCTTGGCCTCTTTCACAGCAAACAGGTTTGTACCTCTGATAGCTTCTAGGCTTTACTGTTGGTTCAGCTTCTAGTTCAGCTCCGGTTCCAGTTCCTTCCTTTCTCAGCTCCTGCTGTTGTTCCCACTGCTTATTTGTCCATGGCTTTCTTTGCAACTGCTGCCATCTCCATTGCTGTGCCTTTCGGTTCTGCTCCTGCTTTTGCCTCTCCTTCTCCTCCTGCCTTTGCCTATCCTTCTCCTCCTGCCTTTGCCTCTCCTTCTCCTCCTGCCTTCCAAGAGCGTTCTGCTCTGGTTTATAAAGAGAACCTTTGTTACTGACTTCCTGGTTCTCTGTCAGCTGCAGGTCATTACTGTGATTAGATTCACTAGGATCAGTATGTCTGCTCCCGCTCCCTCTATGTGTGCCAGGAGGTAACTGCACCTCTAGTTCCTCTAAATCAGGATTTCTTTTCATAAAATCAGCTTTATTAGTGCCCGCATCATGACAAGTTACATGTAAACAGTAGCTTAAACTGTCTCACACACAGTCTGAAATATTTTAAATGCTCAACCTTTCCGACAGCCGTCTGGCAGTAGTATTGCATTGCATCAGAAAATGATGCAATCAACTCTGGATGATGTGTGCATGCTGGTATTATGCAATATGATGCAATATTACATCATTCAAGGCTTATTTGGGATGTTGTTGATGTCCTTCTGGATAAATTTACACGGTGAAACATCAAAAATGAAACTACATGCAATATCTTCAAAACAAGAGCCAATAACATTTTTTTAATGTTATATTCGTGTTCAGCTCATCAAGATACTACAGATTAGGGCCTTTTAAAGTCAATAACGATTTCAATGTTGACCAGTGTTACACGTTGAGTGAAAAAATATTTTCTCTTATTAGTCTTAAATAGATTACCCTGTAGTTTCATTGCATGCCCCCTAGTCTTTCTATATTTTGATGGCGAAACAATCTATGTTTACCCATTCCACTCCATTCATTAATTTATAGACCTCTATCTTATCTCCCCTCAGCCGTCTCTTTTCCAGGTTGAAGAGCCCTAACCTTTTTAGCCTCTCTTCATAGGGATATCCTTCCATCCCCTTTACTGTTTTGGTGGCTCTTCTTTGTACCTTTTCTAATATGCTATATCTTTTGTAAGATACGGCGACCAAAAATGCACACAATATTCAAGGTGCGGTTGTACCATGGAATGATACAGAGGCATTTTAATATCCTTGGTTTTATTCTCCATTCCTTTCCTTATGACACCTAGCATTCTATTTGCTCTCTTGGCCGCCGCTGCACACTAGGTAGAGAGTTTTAACATGTTATCTACGATGACGCCTAAATCTTTTTCCTGGGTGGTAGTTCCTAATGTGGAACCTTGCATTGTGTAACCATAGTTTGGGTTGTTTTTCCTAGGTGCATAACTTTGCACATGTCCACACTGAATTTCATCTGCCATTTGGATGCCCATTCTTCCAATTTATCAAGATCCTCTTGCAATTTTCCACAATCCTCATGGGTTTTAACAACTTTGAATAGTTTTGTGTCATCTGCAAATTTGATAACCTCACTCGTTATTATCATTTCCAGGTCATTTATGAATATGTTAAAAAGCAGCGGACCCAACACAGATCCCTGGGGTACTCCACTATTCACCTTTCTTCATTGGCCATTTAGGCCTACTCTCTGCTTTCTATCTTTTAACCAGTTCCTGATCCACAATAGTACACTGCCTCCTATCCCATGACTTTTTAATTTTGCCAAAGGTCTGTCATAAGGGACCTTGTCAAAGGCTTTCTGAAAGTCCAGATACACTATATCAACCAACTCATCTTTGTCTACCTGTTTATTCACACCTTCTTTATGATGGTTTCTACCATTTTTCCCAGTACTGACGTCAGGCTCACCGGTCTGTAGTTTCCCGGATCACCCCTGGAACCCTTTCTAAAAATTGGCATTACATTGGCCATCCTCCAATCTTCAGGTATCACAGATGATTTTAATGATGGTTCACAATTACTAATAGTAGGTCTGCAATCTCATATTTCAGTTCTTTCAACACCCTTGGATGTACACCATCTGATCCAGTTGATTTATTACTCTTCAGTGTATCAAATATTTGTAATACATCTTCCCAGTGTATTGCTATTTCTTTTAATTCTTCTGCAGCATCAGCTTTTAACACTAGAAACCCAAAAGTGTGTCAATTGATGCAAATGCATCTTCGAAGTTGTATACCAGCGCCACTGCTAGAACCATGTCAGTCATGTTCCATGACTTTGTTAGCAAGATTAAGATGTTCAAATATGTGCATCGAAAATTAATGACAGATGCACCACCTAGCAGGAAAATGAATTTATACCTAGAAGCCTCAAAGTACGTCAATTGATGTACTCAATTGTCTTGGATGCGTCAATTGACGTACTTTGGGGCTTCTAGGTATAGATTCATGTTCCCACTAGGTGGTGCATCTCAATCACTGTTTACAGTTTTACTCCAACATTACAAACGATAAACACATGATGATGTCATGTAATGGCGTCACATACTGCACGTATTTAACAAATAAGGAACTTCACATTAATTCACATCTGCATTTCATGCTAAACGCAGTCGTCATGATAATGCATCAATTGACGCACTTTGGGGTTTCTAGTTAAAATTCCTTTTGGGGCTTCTAGTGTTAAATACCATTTCAGTCATGGGTAACATTCCTGCATCTTCCTCAATAAAGACCAAAGCAAATAATTCATTCAGTCTCTCCACTATGGCCGTGTCCCCTCTTAGTGCCCCTTTTTACCCCTCTGTCATCTAATAGTCCAACTGACTCTCTCACGATTTCTTTTGCTATGAATGTACTTGAAAAAGTCTTTATTATATGTTTTGCTTCCACAGAAAACTTCTTTTTAAATTCTCTCAATGCCTTGCATCTAACTTGGCAGTGTTTCTGTTGTTTCCAGTTTTCATCATTTGGCTCCTTTTTCCATTTCCTGAAAGATGCTTTTTTGGCAACAGTCTCTCTGACCCCACCTTTAAACCATGCTGGCAGTTTTTTGGACTTCCTTCCACTTTTCTTAAAGCGTGGAATATAGCTGGCAGGGCTTCCAAGATAGTA
This sequence comes from Ichthyophis bannanicus, assembly GCA_033557465.1. Lineage (NCBI taxonomy): Eukaryota > Metazoa > Chordata > Amphibia > Gymnophiona > Ichthyophiidae > Ichthyophis > Ichthyophis bannanicus. The sequence goes on from CM066040.1 coordinate 141,924,573, forward strand.
TTTTTAAACAACAACCAAGTTTGATGTAAATATTTAACCTTTGCAACTGCTCCTTTTAGTTTTTTCTTAACTATTTTCCTCATTTAAACTTAAGGGTATGTTTACTAAACTGCAGTAACATTACATAACGCTGGCATAGGTGTGGGAGTGTGCGTCTGTCTATCCATTGTGTGGTGGCTGCTAACACCTTCCTCATCCCACACTGCTTGCACTGGTGCCAGTGTTAGCCTGCCATTGTGCATAATGAGGAGCACAGTACTGTGGGTATAGCCTGGACAGGGTGGCCTGGCCTGGATGCATCTGCACAAGGCATAGGGCAATGGCTGAGACATTGTAGTGCCAGGCCACTACCTGCATGGACAGGGTGGCCACAGCATGTCCTGTTGGGAGGTCACTCTCACCCTGACTGTGCAGTGACCACGGCATGGCTGGGTTCCCCCATAGTGCTGTACAGTGTGTTTCTCTTAAGTGATATATATGGGTTCTGTTTTCTGGGGCCCAATCACTGACTTATCTGCTTGGTGGGTGTGCTCACATCCCAGGTTTGGGTGCACACATCTCCTCCAGGAACATGCAGACTGTCTGCAGTTCGTATGTGTGTGGCTGGAACACCTTGCAGGGTGCAGCGGCTGGTGACTCACTGTGCTTGCTGCTGGAGAATGTCAGATGGTGGTGGGGGGCAGCTGTGCATTTCCAGGCCTACTGTCTGTCTGACATTGCCTTATTTATGGATGCGTACAGATCTGCATTGACTGCCCTGTAGGGTATCTATTCCCCAGCAGGACTGGGGTTGATGGTCCCCTCTACTGTCACCATTGCAGGGGGTAGAATGTGGATCTGTTGGTGGGAGATCCTGTCCCCCACCCTGAGCCACAGAGGGTGGGTTGGGTGGTGGTATGTAATCCGCCTGTGGGTCCAAACACCCCCCTTCACTTAAATCATGCGACCATGGCACCCACACAGGGTATGCACTTTTCTGGGTGCATCATAGTCCACAAGGGCTAGATGTGAAATACAGATGGACACAGGCATATCCTAGGGGTGTTTGCAAGGACTACCTATCACACGTTGGCACTGATGGGGACCTGCAGCATAGCCTATCTCAGCAAAGCCAGGTGCTGCGAAAATGGTGCTGGGCACCCCACCTCACCCTCAGGGTGAGCACAGGACCCGCACACTGTGACGGTCTGTAGCTACTCTGTGCCACTAACACACACTGTCGGCACCCCCTACCAGGCTGAGGTGCTGTGGGGTGCATACCCCATCTTGTGATCATCTGTAGACTGTTGATTTGCATGTGCTGTGCATCCTGGGTACAGGTGGGTTGACCCTAACCTGGTAACCACAGCAGAATGTTTGTGTGGTGTCATGCAGTCCTCCTGTAGCCAGCCAGGGGTTTGTTAGCAGCTGTAGCCCACTGGTTACTTCACTACCCATGGAGCCAGAGGTCATGGGTTCAAAACCCACAGTGGGGTTTATTGATGGGGCTGTCTGAGGCATTGTCTATTTTTAATGTATATTAGTGCTGCCAGCAGAAACACCCTCAGGAGTACTGTCACCTTATGGTGCCTCATAAGGCGCCCTATAGGGCACCTTATATGGCGCCCTATGAAGCACCTTACAAGGTGCCTTATAAGGTGCCTTATGAAGCGCCTTATAAGGTGCCTTATATGGTGCCCTATAAAGCGCCTTACAAGGTGCCTTATAAGGTGCCCTATAAAGCGCCTTATAAGGTGTCCTATAGGGGACATTATAGGGTGCCTTGGCAGACAGCGCACTTTATAATGTGCCCTATGGAGTGCCTTCTAGGGTGCCTTGTGCGGCACCTTAGGTTACGCCACTGTGAGGGTGTGTTTGCTGGCAGCACTAATTAAAGTAAAACTAAAATTCCTCACAACCCAATACTTAAACATAATGCCTCAGCCAGCCTTATTCATTAGGCACACTGGGGGATCAAACCCATGACCCCTGTACCATCAGTCAGTGTAGTAACCATTGTGCTATAGCTCTGTTTCTGTGTTTGCATGTCTGCATGCCTTCTTAAGATTAACACGCGGTAACGTGCCACGGCTCCCTCTATCATGTAACGCTCGTTACTTTATGGTGCCTTGTACCGCGAGTTATCGGTAACGATGTACCGCCCATGTCCTTATTTGGGTATTTCTGCCTCTACCGCAGAACCTAACACGAATGGCATTACCGTAGTTTAGTAAACATACCCCATAGTCTCCCTTTTGAAAGTTAAAGGTAGTATTGTGGATTTCCTTATCCTCCCTCCTCCATTTATTAAAACAAACACAATCATGCTATGATCACTGTTGCCAAGTGGCCCCAACACCCTTATCTCTTCCTTTCTGCTGGTAATTCCTTTCTGTATGCAATCCAGCATCCTTCTGGCTTTTGCCACCGCCTTGTCACACTGTTTTGCCACTTTGAGATTGTCACAAAGAATCACTCCAAGGTCCTTCTCCTGGTCCGTGCACACCAATATCTCACCCCCTATTGCATACAATTCCCTTGGATTTCTGCTTCCTAAGTTCATGACACTGCACTTCTTCACATTAAATCTTAACTGCCAAGCATTAGACCATTCTTCCAGCTTTTGTAGATCTTTCCTCATGTTCCCTATTCCCTCGGGGGAGACCACACTGTTGCAAATTTTGGTGTCATCTGCAAAAAGACAGACTTTTCCATTTAACCCTTTGGCAATATCACTCACGAATATATTAAACAGTACCGGTCCCAGGACTGAACCCTGGGGCACACCGCTAATCACTTTCCTTTCATCCGAGTGAGTTCCATTTACCGTCACCTTCTGTCTTATGTCAGTCAACCAATTTCTGATCCAGTTCACCATCTTGGGACCCATCCCCAAGCTGTTGAGTTTATTGATAAGCCTCCTATGAGGAACAGTATCAAAGGCTTTGCTGAAATCTAGGTAGATCACATCCATTGCATGCCCTTGATCTATTTCTTTGGTCACCCAGTCAAAGAACTCAATCAGATTTGTTTGGCAAGATCGTTCTTTGGTAAAACCATATTGCCGCGGATCATGCAACCTGTTGGTTTTGTGGAAGTCCACTATTCATTCTTTCAGGAGCACCTCCATTACTTTTCCCGCCACCGAGGTAAGGCTTACTGGCCTGTAGTTTGTCACTTCTTCCCTATTACCACTTTTGTGGAGAGGTACCACATCAACCCTTCTCCAGTCCTATGGAATGTCTCCTGTCTCCAAGTGTCTATTAAAAATATCCTTTAAAGGCCCTGGAGTGAACATCTACCCATATCCTTTGTCACCTCCCACTCAACCAATTTCTAATCCAATCAGTAACTTTAGGGTCCATCCCAATGATGCTTAGTTTGTTAACTACTTCCTCCACATTGAAATTAGATGAAGATAGTGGGATCTGTAGTTAGCTGGGGGCACTTATTTGTGTAGGTTTGTGAGATGGCTGACATAGATGTATAAGTGAAGGCACATACGCATGGAAGTTGCTGAATTTCCCCCATTGATTATTCCCACATGAAGGCTTGTAAAATGGCTCATCTAGCTCTTACTGCATTAGTTGCTTGAAAAATTGCTGGCTTAACTTTGCTCTTTTAAAATTGCTAAACAGTTTATGTAGAATTTTTTGGTAGCTTTATCGGTTATAGCTGCAATTTAATATGCAGCTATAAATAAAAGTGCCTAAATTTCAGCCTCTATTACATAATAGTTTTTGAAAAGCAGCCTTGACTTGTACCCGAGAAAGGGCAGAGCTGAATTCAGGTAGATAACCGTCGCCCAGCAGGGGTGTGGATACCAAGTACTTGTAGAGATTTGAACTTGCTACCTTCTTCACGTGTAATTCTTTTCCAGAAAAATAATACACCCAGATTTGAAAATGCAATCTGTGTGAATAATTCTCCTCCCCCTCACCTAAATGCCCACCCAGAAATGCCTTCTGGAAAGACGAATAAGGTGTGTGTGTGTAGCCACGGTGAGAGCTGGCAGTTTTCAGAAAGCTAATCTATGCAAGTTAATTATTATTGCTACTGCACAGTATTATTGATGCAATGCACCTTGCACATTCAAGCAAATTGAAAAGATGGAATGTAAGTTTGTAATTATATTATATTAAATTTAATTTACCTGCATAAATGGCTTTGAGAATTGTCCTTTAATATTAATGCCAATCTCAGTTCTGGAGTCAGAAAAGAATTCTTTCCATCTATTGGTTGACCGTCAAAGAGTTTGTCTGGCTAGTTTTTGGAGTTAAATGGGAAAAAATTGGGATTTAAATATTTTCTTCATTTCCTGGCAAACATTTGTCAGGCAACATGTTCCCTAGACAAAATTTAGCTGCATCAAAAGAGATGATACGGGAATTCCCGGGGCAAGGTTTTACTTTGTCTAGATAGCAGTGGTATTCAATTCTGTCTAGACAAAGTTAGCAGGGTAAGTCAGACTGCGTAAACAGCAAGTCTGAAGTTATTTAGATAACTTTCGCTGGGTAACATTCAGTGAAAAATTTATATGGATAACTTTGCTGAATATCTGGGTAAAATTATCCAGGCAACATTATCTGGACAGCTCTGCTGTTCACTGGCTTGCTGAATACCTGCCTTAGTTCAGACATTAGCTACAATTAATCCCACAAATGCCAGTCATTCCTGCCTTCTGTCATGAATGAATATTTTATTCTACAACTCAGACATTATGCTTTGTTCTTATGAATCCAGAGAATCCCAAACAAAACAGAATCGAATCCTTCACATTTTAGCTCTTAAAAGCCAAACGTGTTTTCTTTGCCAACTATATTGCATAATACACAGCTGAGCAAAAAAAAGATGACTTTATGCCCAGAAATAATCCTGATTCTTTCACATGAAGAAAAACGCCATAATTTGCACTACCAAATCCAATCTTCCCGTGGCTGGATAGAATGACATACAGTAATCGCTGTAACATACTGGCAATGTTCAGTATGACTGGCACAATGTAGGAAATCATGACATATTTCCCACATCACTGTTTCCCAACATATGTGGGACAGTCCTTTATTAGAAGAAGATGAACAGTATGATTGATAAGGACAAGTTACTGGAGATTTGCAATACAAAGGGCTTTACTCCTAGAAACATGACGGCAGAAAAAGACCACATGGCCTATCTAGTCTGCCCTTCCATATCAACTACAATAGTCCCTTTTTTATCTTTAGAGATCCTCTGGGTTTTTCACATGGTTTCTTGAATTCAGATACTGTCCTCATCTCTACCACCTACACTGGGAGACTATTCCATGCATCTACCACTCTTTCCATAAAGAAATACTCCTGAATCTATCCCCTTTCACTCTCGTACTATGTCCCCTCATAGCAGAGCCAGCCTTTAATTGAAAGAGACCCTCCTGTGCATTTATGCCACAGAGGTATTTAAAAGTCTCTATCATATTGTCCCTATGCCGCCTTTCCTCTAAAGTATACATATTAAGATCTTTAAGTCTGTCCTCATATGCTTCAGAAGAAAGATCATTAACCATTTTAGTAGCCACCCTGTGCACCGACTCCAACCTTCTTATATTCTTTTGAAAGTGCGGTCTCAGAATTGCACACAAGACCCCAAATGAGGTCGCACCAGAGACTTATACAGAAGCATTATCACCTCCTTTTTTCTGCTGGCCGTTCCTTTCCCTGTACATCCAAGCATCCTTCTGGTTTTCGCAGTCGCCTTTTTTGCCTATTTAGCTACTTTAAGATCATCAGACACAATCACGCCCAGATCCCGCTCTTCTTTTGTGGGCAGAAGTACCTCACCCCCTACCCTGTACTACTCCTTTGGATTTTTTCAGCCCAAATGCATGACCTGTCATTTTCTAGCATTACATTTCAGCTACCAAATTCTAGACCATTCTTCAAGCTTAGCTAGATCCCGCCTCATGTTATCTACACCTTCTTGGCTGTCTACTCTATTACAGATTTTGGTATCATCCACAATCAAGAAAACCTTACCCAACAGCCCTTTCACAATATCACTAACAAAGATGTTAAAAAGAATCAGACCAAGGACAGATCCCAGCGGCACACCACTGGTAACCTCCTTCTCCTCAGAGTGAGCAAATGAATGTGCTTACCATACCATACTAGCACAAAGTCCAAGAATTCAAAATGCACCAGCTCCATCTGTAAAATGTCAGCACTGCAAATATTCTAGAACACCAATACACCTCCAGCTGGGAAAAGAGAACAAGCCAGACTGGTTTGGATGCCTACACAGAACCTACACGTTAAAAAAAAGCAAAACCCTTACTGCGGTTACACAAGGAAAACACAGACCATCACATAGTAAAAAAATAAGACACAATGTGTTAGAAACATCTGAATAAAAGATGAAATGCCCGTTCCACTGCCGCTGACCCAAAACCGGCTAAAGCAGGTTCTACCCCCTTTGACACTTGCTCTTGTGTCAGAGGGGTTAGAGACAGCAGGGCCTTCCATGCACATTGGAATTGTGAAGACCTTGCACTTTGTTGTCTTTCATTTTAAAGCTGCCATAAGTACCTTAGGGAGGGTGACACAAAAAAGCTGTACTGAATAGCAGAGGGGGCTGAAGATGTGGATAGCAGATGCTGGACAAGGGGACAGAGGGGATAGAGGTGGCGCATCAACGTTGGCCATAGGGAGGGGGAGCTGGGGTTAGGTGGTGACCATAGAGATGCAGAGGATAGTTGTTGGCAAAGGCGAGAGATGTGGCCACAGGGAATTGGAGTGAAGATGCTGGCCATATGGTGAGGAGGGTGAGGAGGCAGAGGGCAGTTGGTAGCCACAGGGGAAATAGAGGGCAGATTCTGGGCATGGGGGAAGGGAGAGATAGGGGAGAATGGGAAGATGCTAGACAAGTGGGCATGGAGGGCTGATGCCAGACATGGAAAACAAAAGAGGAGAGATCCAGGGTAAAGAGAGAGGGAGAGAAAAAACTGAAATGGTGGAGAAGGGGAGGGGAGAGAGAGAGGGGACGGGTTGTGGACACAGCAGTAGAGAGAGAGCAGATGCTGTAGATGGGTTGGAGAGCTAGGAGAAAATACTAGACCAGAAAGGAGAGGGGGAAGGAGAGGAAAATGAAATGGTGGACACGGGGTGTGAGGAGAAGCAGAGAGAAGAAAACTTGATGCAAGAGCGCAGCGTGGGGCCTATGCTTAGATCATGCATGCACTGACATGACTCCGCAACATCCCAAACCATCCTATGTCAGACATTAGAGTGGGATGGAACATTGCAGAGCCATCTCAGTGAGCGCACGGTCTAAATGCAGGCCCTCTGCTGTGCTCTTTCTTTTTCTTTTTGCTGGACATTGGTTGGGGGGGATTAGGGTTACAATGAGGGCATGAGAGGTAAGGTCACAGGGGGGTGATGTTGGACATGATGGGGAGATAGGGACACAGAGGGGGGATGCTGGGCATGAGGGATTGGGGCAGGGACAAGAGGAGAGATGGACTTGGGGAATGGAGACAGAGGGAATTTAATGCGTATTGTGATAAGGAAGCTTATCATAGCTCAGGAAGGAGCTATAGGAAAGGTGAAGTGACTCTGAACAATCAACCTGTCAGTTCTGGTAGAAATAAGAAAACAGAATTTTCCCATAAAAGACTACCAGTCCCAGAATGCACCAGGTTTCCAACAGCCACTAGAGGAGCTGAAGTGGGGAAACGTGTGTTCAATCAGGAGGGCTATGAGGTAATCCCTAAGCACTCATCTCAAAGGGCAGGGCCTGATTCAGCACAGCTGCGCTGTGTTAGGGAGGAGCACTCATATAAGCAGAATAAAGGTAGAGTTTATTCTACAGAGAAGCAGCTTGAGCTTGATCATCTTCATCATCAGGAGGATCATCAGAAGCAGAAGCCAAACTGGACAGACAGAGAGGGAAAGAAACCCTTTGGAAGAAAGAGTAGAAAAGCCTTTGAGAGGTCTAGAAGAGTCCAGAGCAGTACGTATACTGGGAGGCATTCCAAGGGCCAGCATACACCATTGGACTGGGGAAAGCCGGAGGAATGGTGCTGCAGAGCTAGGAATCTCCAGACAGTACCTGTGAGGGAGACGGCTGCACGTGGAAGGGACCCTAAGACCCGTGCCAGAAGGTATGTGAAGAGAGATCCAGTGTCCAGGGATCTGGATTGGAAGGCTGGACATAAGAACTGGACTACATACTGGCCAGGCTATATAGAGAGGAACTCTAACAGCAATGGAAGCTCAGGTATGAACACTGATCTATGCCCTAGCTATAACCTTGAAAGACAGCAGGGAAACAAGTATTCTCCTGAAAGTGCTTCATTGGGAGATTCATCTGTGCCAATCCATGATATTGAACCCATGCTTGTTGAAGAAGAGGGGGTGATAGCAGATGAAGAATCTGTTTACATGGACTGTCTAAACTCCTTTGGTGATTTTCTGTTATAAAGTACAGCAACCATCACAAAGAAATACAAACTTGTTCTTTAATCTACTCAGAAAAGCTCCTGAGTAAGATTTCTAGCCACGCAGTAGAAAGCAAGCCAGCTAAGGGGTTTCAGCTGGATAACTGCTAGCAATTGAGCCTTACCTAATTGCTTGTGAGCTAGGAGAGAATCACTTCTGAATCTATGTGGGAAGATATAAGAAGTTAACCTGAAAAGAACAGTTTTTTTCTTTCTTTGTAGCTTTTGGTTTGTTGTTTGATACATGCTAAGAAAATATTAGCTAAGCCTACAGAAAAGACCAGTTTGTTATCAACCAGGTCTTATTTCTTTTGCTTTGATTGCCTGACAAATTCAAATGTTGTTTCCTGATTTTGGTTTTTCCAAGTTTAACACTGAAAGCAAGTAACCTGATTTATGTGCTACCAAGCATATCTGTGTTGGGAGAAATAACCCCATAAATAAATATCTTATTGGCTTTACCTTCAAGCACAACTAATTATTGTGAGCAGCTGTGTCGGGTGTGAATTGACTGCATTGCCCACAATCCCTTGCAAATCATATTGACATATGCACTTGCCAAGACTGTGAACATTCTCACCCAGGCAGCCGTCTGACAGTATGGAGGGAGGGATAGGAAAATACTGGGTGGAGGAGGAGCAACAGGAAATGGAGAGGGGCGATACTGTATATGGAAGACAGGGGGAGAGTTAGTGAAAGACTAGGAAGAGGCTGGGAATGTAAAGAGATCTAGGAAATTGTAGCGTTGGGGTGAAGTAAAGAGTGAAATTGAGGAGTGGTTGGTAAGGAGAAGGAGTGAAATCTGGACAGAGAAGCAGAAAAATAAAAGGAAGAAAATTGAACGGAAGAGGTCAGTATTTAAAACTGATATAAGGGAGGAAGTGAAGACAGGAAGAGAGAGAAGAAATGGCAAATGGAGAGGAGACCATGAAAAGAGAGCTAAGAGGAGACAGAAGAAAACAACAACCAGAGACTGGGACCAACACAGTTACAAACATAAAATGACAGACAATGAAGGTAGAACATATAATTTTATTTTCTATCTTGTGATTAGAAAGTACATATGCCAGGAGTCAAGAGTGGTGTTGGACATGGCTGGAGTCTATCCCAGGGCAAACATTTGAGAGCGGATCCTAAAGCTCACTAGCAAGCTGTGCCATTTTCAGTCTCAGACAGATCTGAGGCCCCTCTCTGGCTTGCGGCCCAGGGCAATTGCCAGGCTGCAGCCCTCCTAATGCCAATCTTGTTATCTGCTGTCTTTTGTTTTGCACATTATAGGGGGAAATGCATTTCTTTCTGTTTCTCTGGTGTTGCACTGCATGCAGCATCTGACTTTCTGAGGTTTTAGTTTAATTTTTGTCTACATATTTCTTTTTTCATTTTGTGCTCACTTATTGGAGAAGGCCTATCTGTACTGCGTGCGTGTGTGTGTGCATCCAATGCTGGGTATTCTGTTTAAGAATGTGTAGCAACTTGGCTTGTTCAGCTTGCACATTGCCCTCTCTGTAGTTATTTTTTGGGAGCGGGGCAAGGGTGGGGCAGTGGACGGTCATGGGCAGAGCATGGCTAGCCACAGGTAGCAGGTTGTTCTCTTTCAAAAAGTTGGCAACCCTACTTACTGCCTGCTCTTGGGCTTAAAAATAAGTCTGCAGACAGCTAATAGTAAAAATCAGAGTAGACTACAGTGATTAAACCCTGAGGAAATACTCTGCAGTTTCCTCTTTACAGCAACCCTCTTGAATATGTTTGAAGCAGCCTGAGCTTATTTTGAATTCAGCAGAGAGCAGTTGGTCGGAGAGAGGGGAAAGATCAGGAGGTGAAGGGAAGTAGAACTGCAGCTCCTACCACTAAGTTCCAGGACTCTTGGAATCCAATCGACAACAGACGTCCACCAAGGAAAACTAATTTCTCTGCGCCAGCACAGCGTTATAGAGGAAACAAGAAGTGCTCCAAAGATCCAACACAGAATACCTCTGAATTTCATATGTGCAAGAGGACTGTGTTCAGGTATTTGGCTCTGAGGACATCAAGTCTAAACTGTGGCGTGGTGGAGGCGAGGCCTGGGTATCCCCAGGACCTGGACATCCCCACCTGATTTCAGAAATGCCATGGACAATCGCATTGCATCTAAGTTTAGACCTGCTCTAGGCATGAACTGGCATCTAAAAGGTTCTAGTTTGGGCTGAAAAACATCCAGACGGTGTAGAGGAGAAGAAACTCTTATCATCCCCAATACTCAGCACAATGTCAACGATAACAGCAGTAGGATTTGAACCCTAGCTGCGCTGGTCTTAGCCCACTACTCTAAACATAAGCCATCCTAGATGTCCAGGTTCAGAAATATGGTTCTGGGGATGCCTATGTAGACTCCTCCGCCCCCCCTCGCAGACATACATATCACCTTTGTGAAATCGTGTCTGCACCTGGACGTACCTGCATTTTTTCCAGATGTTCTAGCTTTGATGTCCCAGATTGCACTTTGATGTCCTTCTAAAATTCCCCTCCAAGTGCCTGCAAGTGGAATTGGCATTTGAGGTAAACTGTTTAAGTTTTAGTTCTGTTAAGGATACAAGAAAGTGCTCCTCACAGGTTTTTACATGGCTAATCTAGAGCTCAACAGAAACCCAGCTAGGCCATGAGGCCTTTCAATAATAGTCTTGTTTAATCACAGACTTGCTCTGCTGCTGTACTCAGAGAACTGTCCCAAGCAATTTTAGTGCATTCTTCATGGAAAGATAAAAACCCAAAATAGATCATCTTACAGAGCTCTCTTTAAACTGGATTGTTTTATTTTATTCACTTTAAGTTAAAGACTTGATTGAGTTTTTCTTTTTTTTCTTTGGCCTGAGGACTCCTTTCCATTAGAGTTTCCAGGCCACGTGTTCCTTTGCATCTACTATGCAGGCGTTCATGTTAAAAGATTTCTGTATGCCTACTTACCGTAAATGCTGATATGTTACTCTGTAAATTATTATTTATAAGTTGTGCCAGTAACGTAGAATTTGTTCTTAATTAAGGCCTGTCAGGTGTGCATTCTGAACAAAAAGATATCTCACAGTGCTGATTAAACTGGGGTCTCAGATACATTCAACCAATGAAGCAAGCGCAAGCCTCTTGAACCCTGAATACCAGATATTGGCGTGCTTTGCTAAATTTCACCAAACTCCAGCAGCCTGAAGGTGTCTAGAGCCTGTCGCCTCTGGATGCAAACTGCTGCAGGGTGGATGGAGGAAGGGGGAGGGAGGCACCGGGTTACACCTCTTTTCACATTCCTCTTATTTTATTCCTATTTACAGGTTTGCCCCATCCGCACCCTAAAAGGTCTGATGGTCTTCCCTGATGGGGGAACAAAAAAGCAAACTCAAAAGAGAGGTGCAAGAAGCACTGTTTGGATACAGGACATGAATTTGAGGATTTGCGTCGTTTCTGTATTGACCATATTCCAGTGCACATGAGGGGTGGTGACAGGGATAGACAGTTAATACACTGTGAACAGAGGTGGATTTTCTCCCTTGGTACAGCTGAGCCGAATGGTCTGAATAGTCAGATTGATTGTGTGTAGGTGATTCTGCTGTAGAAGGGTGAGTGGTTGGTTGGAATTTCAGTATTATTGTTAATATGATTCAATCAGCGCATTTAGTTCATCAGATTTCTGCACTGTGAAAGGATTAGGATCTGTCGTGTGTATCTCAATCTATGCTTATGGGTTTTGGCATATGTATATTTATATGAAGGTGTTGGTAAGTGTGATGTTGCATTGACCCATTTTGATTGGATGAGGTTGAATATTTTGATTAGTTGTTTGTGAGTGACTCTCTTTTTAAGGGCACATGCTTGGGTGGAGCAGACTTTAAATGCACGTTAGCCTGTGCGCTTTAGAAGGGTTAAGAGATTTCTCCATTCTCCCTCTTGAGAGTTTAATATGTACTTTGCCATTTCTAGTGTTCCTTCGCCCTGATGCAGCACCTGTTTGCAAAAAGCTGACAGCATCGGAGGAGTTGATGACGTCTGAGCTGGCATCATTGAGTAAAAGGAGAGGTATTCCCCTTTTTTTGGGGGGGGGGGGAGGGTTTAGAGCACATTATTATTGTTGAGATGAAAATGTTTAGAATCAAAAGTAAAGAAAATATGGGAAAGTGTTGATTTTGGATAAGGAGGGTTTTTTTTTTACCAATGATGTGAGACATAAGAGAGACTTATTTTAACCAGAGTAATTATTTATTTAACATTTCTTATATACCACCTTTCATGATATCAAGGCAGTTTACATTGAACAAACTGGAATTACATTGAACAGGGCATTATAACTTGGATAACTATTTTACAGGGAACATGGGCAATGGAGGGTTAAGTGGCTTGCCCAAGACTACAAGGAGCACCTGTGGGACCAGAAACCCCAGTCCTTCCGGCCAAAGGTTGCTGTCCTCTAGTGGGATTTGAACCCCTGACCTTCCAGCCTGAGGTACCTTGCCCAAACCAGTAAGCCACTCCCTAGTCTCTGATGCCTTTTTCCTCCCCTTAATTGCATTGTGAACATTTGTGGGTCTTAAGAAAGTTTGGTAAAATATTTCAGGAGATAGAGGGTTTCCTGTTTTCTTGGTTTCTATATATGTACGTCCTCCATTGTGAGCACAGTTACTAGCAGTACAGCAGATCTTAGAAACAGGCTGCAGCGCTCTAGACCATCCAGACCAAGGGCAGTAGATAGTGATTCTGGGAGTGAGTAAAACGTTTCAGGGAGCAGAGCTTATTCAGTGGTAGCATCTATGTTATGGAATAAAGTACCATAACTTCAGGACCCTAGTCTTATGATTTGCAGGAAAAAACTGAAAGCCTTCTTGTTGCCTATGATTTAAAATGAGGGATGGGTGGTGATAGTGTTTCCTTAATGCTTTTAGGCCACTGGTTCCCAACTTGGGACCCCGAATAGGATCACATCATCAGTGGATGGGGGGTCACAGGAATGTGGCCATTTCCCCAACTCTCTGGGCTTTCACTGTGACTTATGCCAAATAGTGCAGTCACCAATCAGCATGTGAACCAGTGACCATTCATAGGCCGTTGCCCCCTCCTATCTAAGTTTCCTGATAGACTGGAAATCCATACTGAATACTGAAGTCTGTAAGCACACACTGACACGAGGGATCCTGTTCTGACTGCTGCTGAACTGACCACTACTGTCGCTACTTCTTTCCTGCTTGAGGGAGAGAGAGAAAGAAGGCTGGAGGCCTGCTGTTTTGATTTCATCATCATCTAGGGGTCGCGTGAATTTTCAGTTGTTAAAATGGGGTCATATGGGATCAGAGTTTGAAAAGCACTGCTTTGGGTTGTGAGGTTTGTGTGTATGTTTAAGTAAACACTTGTGTCTGGTCTGTTATTTTATTGAATTGTTATGTGGGGTATTTTCAGTGGTATTGCCCAGTGCTCTTGAAGTGGCTGCCATCGCTGCTTAAATTAAACTGAATATTCAACGTCGGGTCCATATCTGGCCACCAGTATTGAATATGTGGGTTGCCCGGATGGCAGATTAGATATCCGGTCAGTGGTGATATTCAGCCACTGGCCGGATATCTAAACCAGTTAAAGTTAGGTTCGTTTTTTTATGGCTTAACTTTAGCTGGTATGGGTTAATAGCCAGCGACTCAATATCGCTGCTGACCGGCTAACCCTCGGTGCTGCACCCCCAGAACACCCCGATGCTACCTGCTTAGCACTGGGCGTTCAGCAGATTTAAGCGGAGATATTCAGAGGTACAAACCAGGTACTTACCGTTGAATATCCCACTCAGCGGGAGTAACGCGGTCAGTAGTTCTTCCTGCCGTGCTACTCTCTTTGGCTCCCCCCCTATGTTTTAATTTGATTGCAAACAACTTTGAATGATACATTTATCAGCTGAGGCAGTATAAAAATTTTTACAAAAATTAAATAACCAATTAACGCATGTTCTTGGCATAACACAACTTAGCAAATAGACCCCTTAGATAACCCCTTCGGGACAGGAAAATCCCTATCGTATCTGGAACATAACTTACCCGGAGCCACCAATGAAACTGTGTGAGCTAGATCTAAATCAAATATGCTACATGCTTGAATTATTGTAAAATTGCTTTTAAACATTCCTATTTTCATGGCAATCGGAATTTTTAACAATCTTTTTACGTCAGGGCTCCATCTAGGTTGGGGGTGGAGAGGAAAGAAGTGCAGCCATGCAGCGAGCAAAGCCCCTCGGGGTGAAAAAAATGCTGAAAATGAAGACAGGAGGTGGCAGTGGAGAAAAAGTCAGGAAAAATGCATTCTGCTCTGGAGTTACATCTGCAACATTAAACAAAAAGGAAGGCGATGGAAAAAGTCCCAACAAGGATTAAGCAAAGTGACTCAGCGAAAGAGATTACAGTGAATGAACCTTTTACGTGGAAGAAAAACATCAGGAAGAGATCATGTGCCTTTTCCTCATAAGCATGTAATGGAAAGAAGTCTTTTTTTTAATTTTTATACAAGGTCCCAGAACTTTAAATTCCTAAAAATTCCAGAACCTAATGGGGTCAACAATCTAATATTCTTACCGCTGACAAAGGGCAGGTATTCCACTAATAAATTCTCCTTGCCCAATGGGCACTGAAATGGAAAAAAATACTTACCAAACAAATGAACACACAATCATTTGACTTCTCTAAAAAAAAATTAATAAACCCACTTAAAAATAAGGGAGGAAAAAAAGACCTCAAATCCAGTCTACGTTTTATTTGCGTTTGTATTTTTGTGCCCCAGGTACTGTTGCTGGGTACATTTTCCAGTGGAATCAGAGATGTGCCTTTGGGTCACTTGGTTGTCATGGACGAGCTAGGGAAGGGGTGAGAGCGTTACGAGAGGAAGAGCTGCTTTTCCATTAGCTCTCCAATAACACCTCATTTCATATGTTTTTGCACTGGGGCATTTTGTCAGGTTTATTGGTTAAAACCTAAAATCAGAAGTTCTAAATACTTCTAATCAACAGAAAATCTCTCACAATTACTTAGATTTTCAGAGCTTTTGATCAGCTGAAGGCGCCTCTAAGGTATCCAGTTTCAACAGTAAGCATTCGGGACCAGGACAGTGGATCATGATTGTAGAACAGGTAGCGCTGGGAACGGCAGGAGAGGGACAATTTTATTGCTCAGTTTCTGCTTAGTTTAATAAACTGTTTCTAATTCTTTCTATATAGCTGTAAACCACACACATGAATGATTAGAAGAAGTGCTGTGCGCGGGGTTTAAATCGTAACCTTGTACTGTCTATGTTTGAGCAGCACCGGCCTCGGACTGCCCCAGACACACTTTCTCTTTCTCTGCTTTATGATTCTGAGTATATAATAGTTATACATTCGGTATTATGTGTATAATGCTGGTTAATTTAGAAACCAAAACACTTATATGTTCAATGTGGAGCCAAATGGATAAGTGCTGTTGAATATGGGTTTGGTTATGTTAATGGATCAGCAGATTTGATTATTTCCAGATGTCTGTAAGCCAACAGTTCAGATATAAGCAGTTTCTTCAATTGCACGCAGAGGTATTAGCCTTGGCTAGTCAGTTTTTTATGTGGTATCCAGTTAAGGGAATCATTTACTAGAAGGTTGGTTTGTTTGTTTTTTTTTACTAATGCCATTGTTATGCATTATCTGCCACTGGGTCCATTTGTCATTGATGGGCCCACTGCAGGAGACCCCAGGAAATTAGGTAGTGCACTTTCACCTATAGCAGCTCGTTTCCCTTCAGGTTGAGCATTCTGGTACACAGAAGCCACCAGGACGTGAAGCCTGGATCGAGGTATTCCTAGCAGAGTGGAGTGCATGTCAGGCAGAGGAGGAGGAGGCAGGAGAAGTACCAGGAGTAGAACCAAATCCAAAAAACAGGCCAAGGCAGAGTCCAGGACCAAGCAATAGTCAGGGTGGACAGAGCAGGTTCATTACCAGAAGACTAGCCGAGATCAGAAACCATAAACCAGCAGACAAGGCACTCAGAGCTCCCCCAAGTGACCTATCTGAGCACCAGGGTTCTATGGGCATTACACACAGGGAGTCAATCAGCAGATGTCTTCTATAGGAATCAATCAGTCCATAGGGCTAAGACAGTTAAACATATAAAAGGCAGGAAGTGACCTGCACTCACTTCCTATGAAGGGCTTTGCTCCTGAGAGGTAAGTGCTAGGAAATCATTCTGCCCTATTAGCAAAACCTATTCTGAGACTTTGATACTTACACCTTGCTGCAGTACACACTGAGCAGATCCCTCGCAATCCCTTCCTAGACCCTGGAAGAGCTACTGCCTGCATTTTTATATAGCAAAACAACAGTCGCAGACTGGCTACAAATCTTAGCAGAAGAAGCTCGCTTGGTGGTGTTTACAGAAGTGGAAAAAGAGGTTGGGTCCTCTGGCTCCCTCCCATTTAAGCCCACCATTGCAAGCTCACCTCTACTTCACCTGGTCTAATCTTCAACATGCGCTTCACTTGGGCCTCCATTCTCAACCACATGAGAAGGAGAGGGAAGGGGTCAGGACCTAGACCACCGCCTCTCTCCAGAGAGGGGCAACGTTGTCCTGTTGTCTCCATCTGTGGCCCAGAGGTTCTCTTTTCCCTTCAGTATACATCCTGAAAAAGATAAACTTCAACATTTTACAGAGATATATGTGAGTGAGTACTATTGGTGAGAATTCTATTCTATTCTATTTTACATCAAACATTCTGCCCCCTCAGTTTGCAAGAACTGCTCAATATCGCCACTGCTCGGTTAGCTTCTGCGGAGGTGGAGGCCGAACTTTAATCTCAATGGTATTCACAGCATAGTCGCTTGGAACTGACACCTCTATAATCAATGCCTTTAGGGTGTTTTTCTCCTTTACCACTATATCTGGCTTCCTCGTGTCCAGCTTTTTATCAGTTGGAATGGGAGTATCTTAGGTGATCATAACCTCTTCATTCTCTGTAATCCTTTTAGGGTGACGATCCCAGTGCTTTTCAGGCACAGTGATATTGTAGTGTTTACAGAGTTGAAGCATGCTACTTCATTGTGCCTTTCTATATAGAAATCTTCGGTCATTAGAACTTCACAGCCAGCTATGAGGTGAGTCACCATTTCCAGCTCTTTCCCACAGAAGCACCACATGTCTGTTTTGCCAGTTTTCAAAGCTCGCTGTAAACCATCTCATCTGTAATCCACTGTCCTGGGCAGCAACTATCAATCTCTCATCCTTCGGTTTCAGTTCACCTCTCCTTAATCATTCATGTGTCCGTTCTTGATTGACAAAGGGTTCCTGGAGTAACACTCCGTATTTCCCACTGCATTTGTGCATTTGCCACTTGTTTTTCCTCGCTTGTTGATCCAATTCTCTGTAGAGTTTTTTCTCTTGTTTTGCAAATTCTGTTGCGTCCTTTCCTGTGTGTGCTTGTGGATTCTCACTCATTCCTTCTAGTTGTCGGAACGCTTGTCCAAGTTTGATGAAGAAGACAAATTCTGGACCTTTACTTTTATATTTCAGTGCTGTTTGCACATTTGGATCTGAGGTTGCGGTTAGGTAGGCCTGCAGGTCTATGATGGTAGCTCTGTAGGTGTAATCAGTCTCTGAGTCTTAGCCATCCTTCATCTCTAGGAATGTACAGTCTTGGCATACACTGATTCTTGTAAATTAATTCATGGGCATGGAGGAGTTTTCTTGTTCACACGTCCAGTTTTTCAAGATCTTTGAGAAGCCAGTCCACAGTCCCAAAATTGTATGAAAGTACGAGAATTGCCAGCTGATTAATGGCCCATATCTTATTCTGTGATGTTAAAGCACTTTTCAATAACGATTTTAATCTTCTGTAGTATTCTTTACTGATCTTTTCTCTCAGTAATTTCTGCTGGAATGTCATTCCTTCCTCTACTCCGAGATACTTAAATACACCTTGTTCAAGATCCTTGATGTCACAGCCCTCAGTCAGGGAGTGATTTCCGTTTTGTTCAATTTTCCTACTATTAAAGATTGTTTGATTATTCAACAAAAAATGGAAGCGCTCAAGAACATGGCTAGAAAAAAAGAACTTGAGAAGTCTCAATTTTCCCTGTATTATCCTCTTGTCTAATGAGATTTTTTTTCGGAAATATCTTAAGGAAGTTTTGATTTTGCCAAATACAGATACTATTTCCTTTTCTGAATGGGCTCCATGGAGGGGGTGGGGCATGCTTCGGGAGGGGGCACAAAGGATGAAGTTTACCTAGGGCACCTCATCTCCTTATGCCGACCCTGGGTGCACCCAGAGGGGCCTATGTATCTTTATAAAACAGAGCAGGAAGTGCTTATCTGTAGCCTATTAACCTAGGTGCTCTGTTATAAAATTATGTCCTTAGTCCAAAGAATATGATTAGGATGATAGACTACCAAAGATACTATTAAGGCAATTTTAAACCCCAAAAGGCTGGTGTCTTGTTTTTAAGTCAGGGGGATTGTCAGTTCTCTAATGGTATATTTTTATGTTATGATTGTATTAGTGACATTAGCTGAAAGTTTCTACAAGATTTGTGTTTGCGTTTAAGTAGGAAGGACTGAGATTTCTACATGATGTGTGGTTATTTTGATTGTATTTTTGAGATCTTATATGAATTACTGAAATGCAGCAATATTGTAATATTTTCTGAGCTGCTTTGAATCTAATAATGATATTGATTGTTGATATTGCACAGATAGCCATGAAGGGGTGATCAAATTGGGTAACTTTAATCTACCCGATATGGATTGGAGTGTTCCTTCTGCAAATCTGGAAAGAAGTAAAAAAATTGTGGATGCCTTCCAAGATGCATTACTTAAACAAATGATAATGGAACTGACCGGTGAGAGCTCCATGTTGGATTTAGTGTTCACCAACGGAGAGAGCATGTTGAATATCCAGGTGGGTGCCCATGAGAGCAGCAGCGATCGTCACACTGTGTGGTTTGAGATAAAAGCCAAGGTGGAATCCAATCACAGTAAACCCTAAGTTTTAGACTTCAAAAACGCTGACTTCAGTAAAATGGCCAAGTACCTGAAGGAGGAGTTAGTAGGGTGGGAGGGGATAAGGAAAATGAAATTGCAATGGGATAAACTAAATTCGCAAACAGAGGAACACAGAAAAGAATACAAGATCAAACTAAAACAGACAAAAAGAGAAATAAGGAAAGCAAAATCAAAGGCAAAAGAAAATATGGCTAAAGATATTAAGTATGGTAACAAGACTTTTTCAGGTATATTCGGGAGAGGAGGAAACTCAGAGGTAGAATTGCAAGATTCAAAAGGGCTGGGAACGAATTCATGGAAAGTGACATTGAAAAAGCGTCAATGCTAAACAAATACTTCTGCTCTGTTTTCTCTAGAGAAAATCCTGGAGAAGGACCACCTGTGATTGACAAATATACAAATGGGAATGGAGTAGATACCACACCATTCACAGAAGATATGTTAGAACAGCTTGCAAAACTGAAAGTGGTCAAGTCTATGGGACCAGATGGGATACACCCAGCAGGGCCGGCCCGTCCATTGAGCGAGAATGTTTTTTGCACAGGGCCCCGCGTTTCAGGGGGCCCCGCGCAAAAAACATTCTGATTTAAAAGTAAAATTTAAAATAAAAAAAAGAAAAGCTGTCAGCTGTCTGCTGCCGCTGCCGGGACCGCCGCGGCAGAATCGAGTGTGCCGCGGGGCCCCCCCTGCACGGCAGAGCCTGCCCTCCCCTGTATCAGCTCCCTCTTTCAGCTGCAGTCACACGCGCCGGCTTTCAGAGCGCGAGGGGAGAGTTTCTCCCTCGCTGCTCTGTTAAGCCCGCGGGGGCTGATGGGAAGTTCCTATCAGCCCCCGCGGGCTTAACAGAGCCGCGAAAGGGAAACTAGTCCCTTCGCGCTCTGAAAGCCGGTGCGTGTGACTGCAGCTGAAAGAGGGAGCTGATACAGGGGAGGGCAGGTTCTGCCGTGCAGGGGGGGGCCCCGCGGCACACTCGATTCTGCCGCAGCGGTCCCGGCAGCGGCAGCTGACAGCTTTTTTTTTTTTTATTTTAAATTTTCCCTGGGCTGGGCTGAGGGTTAGGAGTGGTGATGGGGTATGGGGGAGCTAAGCCTGGATATGGGCTGATGGGATTAGGACTGGAAGTGGGCTGATGGGGGGTTAGGACTGGTAATGGGCTCTGGGGGGCTTAAACTGAAAATTGGGTGATGGGGGGTTAGGACTGGAAATGGGCTGGTGGGATTAGGACTGGGAGTGGGCTGATGGGGGCTTAGGACTGGTAATAGGCTTTGGGGGGCTAGGACTGGTAATGGGTGGGTGGGTGGGAGGGGTTGCAAGGACTGGTAATGGGCTGAGTGGAAGGGAAGGCTTGAACTGCAAATAGCTGATGGGGAGGGGGGCTTGGAATGGAAATGGGCTGAGTGGAAGGGGGCTTGAAATGGAAATGGGCTGAGTGGAAGGGGGGCTTGGAATGGGCTCTTAGGGGAGGGAGCTAGGACAGGAAATGGGCTGATGGGCTAGGATAGGACTGGGAATTGGGTGTTGGGGGGAGCTAAGATTGGAAATGGGCTGTGGTGGGGGCTTGGATTCAAATGGACTCATGGAGGGGCTAGAACTGGAAGTAGGCTTATGGGGGGCTTGGATTGGAAATGGGCTGAGTGGAGGGGAGCTAGGATTTGACATGGGCTGATGGTGGGGCTAGGAAAGGACTAGAAATGGGCTGATGAGGGGACTCGGATAGGACTGGAAATGGATGGGGGAGCTAGGACTGGAAATGGGCTGATGGGGGGACAGGACTGGAAATGGGCTGATGCGGGGACTAGAAGGGAGCGGATACTGGGTGGGGCTGGAACTAGAAGGGAGCTGATGTTGGGGGAGATTAGAAGGGGTTGGGGCTGGGAGAGTGAATTGGAGAGGGGAAAAATATTTTGTGTGGGAGTGAAGAAAAATCTACAATTGGCCGGGTATTGGGAGACTAAGTAGGGATTGACGGGTAAAATTTGAGTGGATGAAATAGGAATGAGGAAAGAGCAAAAGGAGAAAGATTAGTATGTTAAAGCAGATGTAGAGAGAGAATGGAAAAAAACTAGAAGAGAGAAGAAAGGACAAATGGACAGCAGACGATGGAGAGTTAGCAGAAGACACAAATAAACCAGAAGAAAGTGGCTGGAACAATTGCAACTGAAAAAAAAATGCACAAAAGGTACAAAGATATCTCTTTATTTTGAATTTATTAACTGAAATATGTCAGCTCTGGGAAATGTGCATCATTATCGTCTGTGCTTTGTTTAGTACAAGAGGAAATTAATTTATAGTTTTATTTCTACATTGTTGTTGTAAATTCCAAGTTTGGCTTTTAGGGTTCCCAGTTTAATTATTGTCTTCCTGTTTTTAAATTGTGATTCCTTGTTTGGTGATGGTCTGTGTTCTGCATGTGTAACTGAGCTGAGGTATTCTGTTTATGTAATTCCTATTTGACATTGCCACTTGTTCTCTTTCCTCAGTAGGTCATGTATTGTTATTCTCTGAAATGTATTGGTTTAATATTTGCAGTGTTGCCTTTTGATAGGTAGGGTCTGGTGCTTTGTGAGTCCTGGTAGTGCTGTTAGGATACGGTGGGTTTGCTATGGGTTCTAAATGGGCAGTGTTTGTAGTAGTTCCTAATGTGTCTGGCGGTTGGCACTGGATTATAGTAATGTAGAAATCTTTTAGTCTTTCTTTATCCATACACTCATGAAGAGGCATGTTTACTAAAAGTTAGTGTATGGTAACATTATGCAAATATTTATGCAAATGAGGCCCCTTATGCAAATGAGGCCCAGCACCGAGTCTCCGCACATGGCCCCGCACCCCCCTTGGGCCGCCCCTGAAACCCAGGATACTGAAAGAGCTTAGAGAAGTTCTTGCAGGGCCTTTAAAGGATGTTTTTAATAGATCCTTTGAGACAGGAGAAGTTCCACAGGACTGGAGAAGGGCTGATGTGGTACATTCCACAAAAGTGGTAATAGGAAAGAAGTGACAAACTACAAGCCAGTAAGCCCTTACCTCGGTGTCGGGAAAAGTAATGGAGGCACTCCTGAAAGTGGGAATAGTGGGCTTCCTCAAAACCAACAGGTTGCATGATCCAAGGCAACATGGTTTTACCAAAGAACGATCTTGCCAAACAAATCTGACTGAGTTCTTTGGCTGGGTGACCAAAGAAATAGATCAAGGGCATGCAATGGATGTGATCTACCTAGATTTCAGCAAAGCCTTTGATACTATTCCTCATAGGAGGCTTATCAATAAACTCAACAGCTTGGGGATGGGTCCCAAGATGGTGAACTGGATCAGAAATTAGGTTGACTGACAGACAACAGAGGTAAACAGAACTCACTCGGATGAAAGGAAAATGATTAGAAGTGTGTCCCAGGGTTCGGTCTTGGGACTGGTACTGTTCAATGTATTTGTGAGTGATATTGTGGAAGGGCTGAATGGAAATGTCTGTCTTTTTGCAGATGACACCAAAATTTGCAGCAGAGTGGACTCCCCTCAGGGAGTGGGGAACATGAGGAAAGATCTACAAAAGCTGGAAGAATGGTCCAATGCTTGGCAGTTAAGATTTAATGTGAAGAAGTGCAGTGTAATGCACTTGGGAAGCAGAAATCCAAGGAAATTGTATGTGATAGAGGGCGAGAGATTGATGTGCATGGACCAGTTTCTGATGATCTCAAGGTGGTGAAAGAGTGTGACAAGGTGGTGGCAAAGGCCAGGAAGATGCTGGGTTGCATACAGAGAGGAATTACCAGCAGAAAGGAAGAGATACTAATGCCACTGTAGAAGTCGCTGGTGAGGCCTCACTTGGAATATTGTATTCAGTTTTGGAGACCATATCTCACAAAGGATATAAAAAGACTGGAAGCGGTTCAGAGGAAGAAGTCCAAAATGATTTGGAGCCTGCATCAGAAGACTTATGAGAAGAGACTTGAAGACCTAAATATGTACACTCGGGAGGAGAGGAGGGATAGGGGAGATATGATTCAGACCTTTAAATACTTAAAGAGTATTAATGGACAAACAAACCTCTTCCAAAGACGCGGAGGCTGTAAAACCAGAGGGCATAACATGAAGCTGAAAGGGGGTAAACTGAGAGGCAATGTCAGGAAATACCTTTTCACTGAAAGGGTGGTGGATGCTGGGAATGTCCTCCCGATGGAAGTGGTGGGGGCAAACACAGTGACAGAATTCAAAATGGCATGGGACAGACACAGTGGATCCCTTTATAGCAACAGGATAAAATCAAAATAAACATAACTATGTCTTATATCTCAACAAACAGGGGTGACTTACATGGAGCGGTGGGTAGATCCCTAAACAAAGGCATGGGGAGAGGTGACCTGCACGGAGTGGCAAGGGCACTTTCTCTTGCCGCCTTGCTGGGCAGAATAAATGGACCATACTGGCCTTTTATCTGCCGTCATTTACTATATTACTATAAGGGTAGGTTAAAAATATCACAAATAAATGACATATTCTTCTCTGCCAATAATATCAATAAATACAGAGTTGCATGAGTCCAGGGCCAGCCCAACCATTAGGCAAGCTAGGCAATTGCCTAAGGTGATAGTATCTGGGGGGGCAGCAAAGAACAAGGCATTCAAAGCTAAACGATAGATTCTGATATCAGGGGGAGGGGGGATGGGTGCATAAGGTTGAGGTTTGCCTAAGGTGCCAACACCTTGAACCAACTCTGGGGCTGGCCCTGCATAAGCCACAGAATCGAGCAGTAGGTGAAATGTACTAGAGTAGCAGACAAGAGCAGGAGAAAGCCTGGTAGATTATGGGTAAATGATGCTTGGCCTGATCTTCAGATGCAATCGGTGGTGTGTGTTTAGAGCTCTCACCCCTTTAGAGCTTGCTAAGTTCAGACCTCAGGCATGCAGATGAACTGGGTCATTTCTGCCCACAAATTCTATTATTAATTTCTGGGAAAAATATAAACAGTCTAGACATTCATGGATCCAAAACATCGACTGTATGATATAATTCATATGATGAAATTTCACTCATTTTAGCCATCTTACTTTAAACAGAATAAATAAGTTGAAAACTGCACATTTACAGCACAGTACAATGGTGTAGTCCCTCTTTACTGTACTTGCAGACTTCCCTTTCCCACCAGGTTCAGTATCACCCCCCCCCCCTCCTATTTACCCCTTGGCCAGCACTCTTCCTTTTCCCTGTGGTGACTGCAACAATGGGAAGAACAGTAATGACACATTCCCGTGACAGCCTCCCACAAGGTTTCTCAGCTCATGTGGTCTTGAACTCTTCCATGTCCCCTCCCCCTGGCAACAGGACATGCATGATAGGGCAAGATGCAGAAGAGCTCAAGACCACATGGGCTGAGAGACTTGTGATTGGCTGCTGCAGGCATGATTTGTTTTTTATTTATTGTTGCAGTTGCTGCAGAAAGAAAAAGTTTGAGTTGAGGTGCTAGTCAAGGGAGGAACAGGGGAAAGAATGGGAGCTATAGGATGGGCAGGGGGGAGGACATCATGAGGTGGCAGTGGTGGGACTTAGCAGAGTGTGTGGATGTATAGCCTAGTGCAGCGATGGCGAACCTATGGCACGCGTGCCAGCTGTGGCACGCGAAGGCCTTGCAGCTGGCACGCGGGAAGGTCCGCAAGTAAAATTTAAAAAAAAAAAAAGCTGTCTTCTCCCGCTGCCGGGGCCGCCGCGGCAGAATCGAGTGTGCCACGGGGCCCCCCCTGCCCAGCACAGCCTGCCCTCCCCCTCTATATGCTCTCTCGTCGCAGCTCACAGTGACACGCGCCGGCTTTCAGAGAGCGAGGGAAGAGTTTCTCCCTCGCTGCTCTGTTAAGCCCGCGGGGGCTTAACAGAGCCGCGAAAGGGAAACTAATCCCTTCGCGCTCTGAAAGCCGGCGCGTGTCACTGTGAGCTGCGACGAGAGAGCGGATAGAGGGGGAGGGCAGGCTGTGCTGGGCAGGGGGGGCCCCGCGGCACACTCGATTCTGCCGCGGCGGCCCCGGCAGCGGGAGAAGACAGCTTTTAAAAAAAAAAAAAATTCCCTCGGCTGGGCTGGGCTGGGCTGGGGGTTAGGATTGCTGATGGGCTGGGCTGGGCTGGGGGGGGGTTAGGAGTGCTGATGGGCTATGGGGGGGCTGGGGCGGGTTATGAGATCAGATGGGCTGGGTGGGGGTTTAGGAGTGCTGATGGGCTATGGGGGACTGGGGGGGTTAGGAGTGCTGATGGGCTATGGGGGGGGTTAGGAGTTCTGATGGGCTATTGGGGGGCTGGGGGGGGGTTAGGAGTGCTGATGGGCTATGGGGGGGCTGGGGGGGTTAGGAGTGCTGATGGGCTATGGGGGGGCTAGGACAGGAAATGGGCTGATGGGGAGGGGTTAGGACTTGAGGTGGGTTGATGAGGTTAGGACTGGTAATGGGCTGTGGGCTGTTGGGGGGGTTAGAACTGGTAATGGGCTATGGGGGGGTTAAGACTGGTACTGGGCTGTTGGCTGATGGGGGCTGTCTGGTAATGGGCTATGGGGGGGGGTTAGGACTGATAATGGGCTATGGGGGGGCTAGGACAGGAAATGGGCTGATAGGGAGGGGTTAGGACTGGTAATGGGCTGTGGGCTGATGGGGGGGGTTAGGACTGGTAATGGGCTATGGGGGGCTGACTGGAAATGGGTTGATGGGGTTAGGACTGGAAGTGGGTTGATGGGGGGGGCTAGGACTGGTATTGGGTTGGGGGGTTGCTAGGACTGGAAATGGGCTGATGGGGGGCTAGGACTGGAAATGGGCTGATGCAGGGACTAGAAGGGAATGGATGCTGGGTGAGGCTGGAACTAGAAGGGAGCTGATGTTGGGGGAGGATTAGAATGGGATGGGGCTGGGAGAGTAAAATGGAGAGGGGAAAAATATTTTGTGTGGGAGGGATAAAAAATCTACAATTGGCCGGGTATTGGGAGAGTAAGTGGGGATTGAGGATGGAGGGGTAAAATTTGAGTGGATGAAATAGGAATGAGGAAAGAGCAAAAGGAGAAAGATTAGTATGTTAAAGCGGATGTAGAGAGAGAGAATGGAAAAAAAAACTAGAAGAGAGAAGAAAGGACAAATGGACAGCAGATGATGGAGAGTTAGCAGAAAACATGAAGAAACCAGAAGAAAGTGGCTGGAGCAATTGCAACTGAAAAAAAATGCACAAAAGGTAGAAAGATATCTCTTTGACAAGTTATCAGCATGCATGCAACAACAAACATCACATTAATTTTTTTCATGTATAGATTCTTTGGGAATACACACCGAGTCCTGACACAGTTAACAGTTTTAAGAAGTTTATCTTTTTTTTACTCAGGATACATTTGACATGTTATGTGAATAATACATTTAAAATATATTGTGTAACAATCAAATTCTTCCTAAATTCATTAAATTGAATGAAATCATTAAAACATTATAAATTGCCAATAAATTGAAATGAAAACCAAAGGATTGTGAATCAAATTGATTCTCTGACAATACAAAGATTCCAACCTTTACAAATGATGTTACATAGTTCAGGCAACTTTATAAAGAGTTTTTAGATACTAAAATCTTGTTGTTAAGGTTTAATTGACGTGCTGGCACTTTGAGGAAATTCTTTGGTTTTGTGCGGCAGTTTGGGCACTCAGGCTCAAAAAGGTTAGCCATCACTGGCCTAGTGTTTTAGGGCAGCAAACTAGGACCACAGAGGCTAGGGTTCAAATCCCACTGGCAATCCTTGTGACCTTGTCCAAGTCACTTAACCCTCAATTGTCTCAGATAGAAACTTAGATTCTAAGTCCTCTAGGGATAGTACATGATTGTAACTTGCCTTTAAGTACTATGGGAAGGTTCTGAGCTAAATAAAAAAATATCCCCAGCACTGGGAGGGCCTGCAGATTTGTTTGTGCATGTGGAAATAAATATACATAAAAGCAAAAAAAAAAAAAAAAAAGAATTAATGAAGCCTCCTTGATAGGGATTGATTGCTGGGATCTGATTGAGGGACTCCATTATATTGTTAAGCGTCTGGTTGGAGCAAGAAGCAATAGTGTATGAACAAATATTCCTTGTGACAAAATTGGATTTTAGTAGATTATGTATGGTGAAATAATTAAGCCTTATATTAATTCTCAGGGCTTTTTATACAGTTAAGCAAGTCATAGTTTTAAGTACCATGGATTTGTGTAATGCCTTATATTTAAATAACTATCATATTCAAATCTTCTGTATTACCACAGGTACTAAAGAAGAAAAAATGACCATCTGGCTTTGACGAATTTCCATTGGCTGTGAGTTCAAGAAAGAATAAAATTCAAGCAGCTAGTTTTCATCTTTAGAGTACTGAATCTGCAATAATTAAAAATGGGGGGGGGGGGCATATTCAAAGTCATTTATGCAGTTTGCAA
This sequence comes from Ichthyophis bannanicus, assembly GCA_033557465.1. Classification (NCBI taxonomy): domain Eukaryota; kingdom Metazoa; phylum Chordata; class Amphibia; order Gymnophiona; family Ichthyophiidae; genus Ichthyophis; species Ichthyophis bannanicus. Next base: position 141,952,438 of record CM066040.1, read on the forward strand.
ACCTACAAATGGTATAAGTGCCATTCACCGGAAAATTCAGCAGCACTATCCCGGTTACTGCTGCTGCGTACCCCTCCCCCCCCACCCCCACCCAAGTGATCTAAACACCTCTTCACTATCCATTTAATGATGGGGCGCTCTGGGAGCAGCATCATGAGCTAGTCAGTCAGCAGCAATATTCAGCCACTAACTGGCTAGCTAAACCGCTTAAAACTAGGACAGGCAAAAGGCTCTTCTTATTTTAAGCAGCTTTGCGATCCAATTAGGGACTGAATATTGCCACTAACCAGAGTGCAAAAGAGCAATCTTGTGAATTGGATCTTCAGTGCCGGTTCCTGGATATGGGCGGGCACTGAATATCTGGGTTGATTTTCTGGTGGCGACAGTCAGCCACTTCAATAGCTCTGGCTGCCACTGCCAAAAATGACTCATATTGTCTCAGCATTTGCGCTCGGCTCTTGGTGGTTTTCTATCTTGTCCTTCCTATGGCTCAACGTGATTGGTTAAATGGAGGGGTAGGGCCTTTTAATTTTGTGCACCAAAGATCTGGAATGAGCTACCAGGCAAAGTGTATTTGGAGGCTAATTTATTGGCATTATTTATTGGCTATTCCTCAAGTAAGTTCTACGATGATAGTTGATGATTAACATCTATCTGGCATTAAAGAAGAAGATAATTTAATGGGCTTGGGGATAGAGAAAACAGAGCAAGAGTTTGGGTGAGGCAGAGGAGAGCAATAACTGGGACAGAACAAGACTGTGAGAATTAATGTGCTACGTATTTATTTATATTCTCTTATATACCGCGCTATTCTGCATCAGTGCGGTTTACATTGAACAAACTGAAATTACATTGAACAGGGCATTATAACTTGGAGATAACTATTTTACAGGGAACATGGGCTATGGAGGGTTAAGTGGCTTGCCCAAGACCACAAGGAACACCTGTGGAACTAGAAACCCCAGTCCTTCCGGCCCAAGGTTGCTGTCCTCTAGTGGGATTTGCCCCAACCACTAGGCCACTCCTCCACTCCAGTACTGACTTAGGAAGTCTTTGTTAGCGAGTGAATTCTTGATTTTAAACTGCCCTTGATTGAATTTTAGCCAAACTGGCAGAATATTCAGGCGCAGGACAGAACAGCTGCTGGGCTTGGAGTGGAGGCAGTGTGGCAAGACAACATGTGGGCCTGGGGGGCATCTCAAGAGGTGGGGTGTTGTGAGAAGGGGGGGGTCCATTCCAGGTGCCCAAGAGGCTTGGAACACCAGGTCAAGGAATCAAGACCCGGTATTTTGTGCCCATTTTATTTTGTGAAATGTATTTATTGGTACAATAACAAAATCAATCCTCAGGATGCTGTGGGAACACTTATTCAGGGCCCCAAGGCAATACAACACAATACCACTGTCAACTATTTTCTATTTTTACATGACAACAATAAAACCTCCCCTCCCTGCCAATTTCACCCCTTCCCCAGGCAACTAAACTGACCAGACTATCCAAGGTACACAGTATCGGAGTACCCAGGTACAAACTTACAACAGCGCAAGGTCCCATCACCACTCCACTAGGGATTCCCTCACCCATCCCACCATCTTACTCTCCCAGAACCTGGCACACACAGACTCACATCCAGCCTCCCCCAGGAGGGTCACTGCTCCCATCAAACCATTTTAAAGTGTTAGAAGTCATTTCATGCTCTCAGAGCTAGAGTGGCTCCCCCCAGAGCTCCAAAAAGGAAGCCCTCCTGGTGTCCACCTCTCATGCCGCCAGCTGCTCCATCAGCATTAAGCCATAGAAACAATTGTGCCACTCCCAGTATGAGAATGGGCTTCTTCGCCACCAGACAAGCCTTGCACAACAGCTGCCATATCGCTTTACCCTTCGGCAATCTAGGTCGAAGAACATAAAAAATTACAAGCTCTACTGGCACCCCCACCTTCTGCTGTGCCCATTTTAGAAAGTCACCTACAAGCATACTTGACGTTATAAAATAGGGCATAAGTATGAAGGAACAGTCGTGAGCACTTAGAAACACAGAAACATGATGGCAGAAAAAGACCACATGGCCTATCTAGTCTGCCCTTCCATATCAACCATTACAATGTCCCCTTTTTACCTATAGAGATCCTCTGTGTTTGTTCCATGCTTTTTTTGAATTCAGATAATGTCCTCGTATCCACCACCTCCGCTGGGAGACTATTCCACGCAGGGGCAGCTCAAGGCAATCTGCTGTCTGAGGCGAAGAATGAGATGGCTCCCCCCACCCCCACCCCCTTAGAGGGGGATGGGACTTTTTCAGAACTCCAATCAGGGACTGAACCAAACCAAAAATCCAATTAGATTATATAGGGGGAATGCAAGATGTTTGCACACAGGGCCGTACCAAACTGCAATCGCGCCCTGTGCGACTTGCAACTTGGGCGCTCGCCCCCTCCTCCCCCCCATACCTCCGTCCAGTGCTGCCTCAAGCTTGGGTGTTGTTTAAAAATACTACCTTGGAAGTCCAGACCAGTTTTGGTCATTTGGCTCCTTTTTCCATTTCCTGAAAGATGCTTTTTTGGGAAAAACAGCCTCTCTGACCTCACCTTTAAACCATGCTGGCTGTTTTTTGGACTTCCTTCCACTTTTCTTAAAGCATGAAATACAACTGGCCTGGGCTTACAACATAGTATTTTTAATCAACACCCATGCTGGATGTAAATCTTTAATCTTTGCAACTGCTCCTTTTAGTTTTTTTCTTAACTATTTTTCTCATTTTATCATAGTCTCCCTTTTGAAAGTTAGAAGGTAGTACTGTGGATTTCCTTACCGTCCTTCCTCCATTTCTTAAATCAAACGCGGTCATGCTATGATCACTATTGCCAAGTGGCCCCAACACCCATATCTCTTGCACCAGATCTTGTGTTCCACTAAGGACTAGGTCCAAAATGGCTTCCCCTCTGATCAGTTCATGAACCAGCTGCTCCAAGAAGCAGTCATTTATTTCATCTAGAAACTTTATCTCCCTAGCATGTCCTGCCGTGACCCTGACACAATCAATACCAGGGTAATTGAAGTCACCCATTATTAAATCAAGGAGGTCCAACATCAACAGCACATAAAAACATAGACACAAAAGGGAGGGTATGAATAGTGCAACAATATTTTCCAACAACCGACAAATAACTGGAGAAGGGCTTCCGGTTTCGCCATGGAGGTGGAAAGACGAACCCCAGCTAGCTCCCCAAGCCTGCGCCTAAAACGGGAGATTTGGACCGATCCCCTGGGTGTTACCACTCTCCACCAACTGCACAATGTCTGACAGTGAAAAAAAGATGACCAAGACTCTCTGAGAACTTTATTGTGCCTTTCCATACAGAAATTTTAGGCCATTAGAAATTTTCGGCCATTAGAACTTCACAGCCAGCTATGGGGAGAGTCACTGTTTCCAGCTCTTTCCCACAGAAGCAACATATGCCTGTTCTTGCCAGTTTTCAATGCCCACTGTAAACCATCTCATCTTTAATCCACTGTCCTGGGCAGCAACTATCAATCCTTCATCCTTCGGTTTCAGTTCACCTCTCCTTAACCATTCATGTGTCCGTTCTTGATTGACAGAGGGTTCCTGGAGTAACATTTTGTATTTCCCACTTTTTTTTTGCATTTGCCACTTGTATTTCCTCACTTGTAGATCCAATTCTTTGTAGAGTTTTTTCTCTTGTTTTGCAGATTCTGTTGCTTTCTTTCCTCTGTTTGCTTGTGGATTCTCACTCATTCCTTCTAGTCGTCGGAACGCTTGTGCAAGTTTGATGAAAAAGACAGATTCTGGACCTTTACTTTCATATTTCAGTGCTGTTTGCACATTTGGATCTGAGGTTGCGGTTAGGTAGGCCTGCAGGTCTATGATGGTAGCTCTGTAGGTGTAATCAGTCTCTGAGTCCTAGCCATCCTTCATCTCTAGGAATGTACAGTCTTGGCATACACTGATTCTTGTAAATTAATTCATGGGCATGGCAGAGTTTTCTTGTTCACGCATCTGGTTTTTCAAGATCTTTGAGAAGCCAGTCCACAGTCCCAAAATTGTCTGAGAGTACGAGAATTGCCAGCTGATTAATGGCCCATATCTTATTCTGTGATGTTAAAGCACTTTTCAATAACGATTTTAATCTCCTGTAGTATTCTTTACTGATCTTTTCTCTCAGTAATTTCTGCTGGAGTGTCGTTCCTTCCTCTACTCCGAGATACTTAAATGCACCTTCTTGTTCAACATCCTTGATGTCACAGCCCTCAGTCAGGGAGTGATTTCCATTTTGTTCAGTTTTCCTATTGTTAAAGATAGTTTAGTTATTCATCCAAAAATGGAAGCGCTCGAGAACATGGCTAGAAAAAAAGAACTTGAGAAGTCTCAATTTTCTATTAGCCTCTTGTCTAGTGAGATTTTTTTCGGAAATATCTTAAGGAAGTTTTGATTTTGCCAAATACAGTTACTATTTCCTTTTCTGAATGGGCTCCATGGAGGGGGTGGGGCATGCTTCGGGAGGGGGCACAAAGGATGAAGTTCACCTAGGGCACCTCATCTCCATATGCCGCCCCTGGGTGCACCCATGTTTAGTGTGCTGCGCTTTAGCATTCACGATCGTGTGCTATCAGGGGAACATGCAAGGGACTTACTATGTGGTAAGTGTACACCTTTAGTAATTGGGACCCAGAGGGGCCTATGTATCTTTATAAAACAGAGCAGGAAGTGCTTATCTGTAGCCTATTAAACTGGGTGCTCTGTTATAAAATTATGTCCTTAGTCCAAAGAATATAATTAGGATGATAGACTACCAAAGACACTATTAAGGCAATTTTAATCCCTAAAAGGCTGGTGTCTTGTTTTTAAGTCAAGGGATTGTCAGTTCTCTAATGGTATACTTTTATATTATGATTGTATTAGTGACATTAGCTGAACGTTTTTACAAGGTTTGTGTTTGCGTTTAAGTAGGGAGGACTGATATTTGTACATGATGTACCATTTTGATTGTATTTTTGAGATCTTATATGAATTACTGGAATTACTGGAATGCAGTAATATTGTAATATTTTGTGAGCTGCTTTGAATCTGAAAATGGTAAGGGGAGGTTAAAATATCACAAATAAATGACATTCTTATCTGCTGATAATATCAATAAATACAGAGTTGGATGAGCCCAGGGCCAGCCCAACCATCAGGCAAGCTAGGCAATTGCCTACGGTGATAGTATCTGGAGGGCAGCAAAGAGCAAGGCATTCAAAGCTAAACGATAGATTCTGATATTGGGGGGAGGGGGGGCGCGGAGGGTGCATAAGGCTTGAGGTTTGTCTAAGGTGCCAACACATTGAACCAACTCTGGGGCTGGCCCTGCATAAGCCACAGAATTGAGCAGTAGGTGAAATGTACTAGAGTAGCAGACAAGAGCAGGAGAGAGCCTGGTAGATTATGGGTAAATGCTGCTTGAGCTGATCTTCAGATGGAATCGGTTGTGTGTGTTTAGAGCTCTCACCCCTTTAGAGCTTGCTAAGTTCAGCAGAAAGTCTTAAAAGTCACATAAAGCAGTACAGACCTCAGGCATGCAGATGAACTGGGTCATTTCTGCCCACAAATTCTATTATTAATTTCTGGGAAAAATATAAACAGTCTAGACATTTATGGATGCAAAACATTGACTGTATGATATAATTCATATGATGAAATTTCACTCATTTTAGCCATCTTACTTTAAACAGAATAAATAAGTTGAAAACTGCACATTTACTGCACAGTACAATCCCTCTTTACTGTACTTGCGGACTTACTTTTCCCACCAGGTCCAGCATCATTCCCCCCCCCCCCCCCACCCCGCCGTCTCCTATTTACTCCTTGGCCAGCACCGCACCTCAAACTTTTCCTTTTCCCTGTGGTGACTGCAACAATGGAAAGAATAGCAATGACACATTCCCGTGACAGCCTCCCACAAGGTTTCTCAGCTCACGTGGTCTTGAACTCATACCATGTCTCCCATCTCCATGGCAACAGGACATGCATGACAAGGCAGGATGAGCTCAAGACCACATGGGCTGAGAGACTTGTGACTGGCTGCTGCAGGCATGTTTTTTTTTTTATTGTTGCAGTTGCTACAGAAAAAAAAAGGTTTGAGTTGAGGTGTTGGTCAAGGGGGGGAACAGGGGAAAGAATGGGAGATACAGGATGGGCAGGGGGGAGACATCATGAGGTGGCAGTGGTGAGACTCAGCAGAGTGTGTGGCCGTATAGCCTAGTGGATTAGGGAAGCAACCTGGAATCCAAGAGATTAGGGTTCAAATCCCACTGGCAATCCTTGTGACCTTGGCCAAGTCACTTAACCCTCCATTGTCTCAGGTAGAAACTTAGATTCTAAGTCCTCTAGGGATAGTACCTGATTGTAAGTTGCCCACTAACAGGGAAATGTCTGAGCTAAATAAAAAAAATATCCCCAGCACTGGGAGGGCCTGCAGATTTGTTTGTGCATGTGCAAAGAAGCATACGTACAAACAAAAAAGAAATGAATGAATGAAGCCTTCTCAATAGGATTTGATTGCTGGGATCCCATTGAGGGTCTCCATTACGTCATTAAGCATCTGGTTGGAACAAGAATTGATAGTGTATGAACAAATATCCCTTGTGACAAAATTGTATTTTAGTAGATTATGTATGGTGAAATAATTAAGCCTTATATTAATTCTCAGGGCTTTTTATACAGTTGAGCAAGTTATGGTTTTAAGTACCATGAATTTATTTAAGGCCTTATATTTAAATAGCTGTATGGTATGCAAATCTTCTGTATTGCCACAGCAGGGGCGGCTCAAGACAATCTGTTGCCCGAGGTGAGGGATGAGATGGAGCCCCCCCCCACCCCAGAGCCGAGGTGGGGGAGGCTTTCTCAAAGCTGCAGTCTGGGACTGAGCAAATCAAAAACTTAATTAGATAATGAGGAGGAAATAAAAAGATGTTCGTATACCACGGAACTAAAAGAATGAGCAAGAACCATTGCATAGTTTATAACACCAAATTATAATTCATTTTTATTTTCTTGTAAGAAACTATGTTATAGTTGTTGCTTTTTCTTTTTGAACATATATTTTGCACTCACAGAATCCCCTCCCTCAACAATGGGTGCAGAGCAGAACTAGAACATCCACCCATAATAAAACTCAGTATCTAATTTTTAAAAAAAATCTGATTCTGGCCATCTCACTAACGAACATTCTCCTGTACTAATAGGAGTGGAGGAATAGCCTAATGGTTAGGGCACTGGCTTAGGAACCAAAGGCCCGATTTTCAAAAGGCATCTACATGGTTTACAGCCCAGTAAACTGTGTAGATGCCTTAGTTGGGAATATTCAACAGCATTTACATGGTTAGTGCCGTTGGATGTCCCCCACTAAGTCCCCTATGTCCCCCGATGCTATCCAGTTATTCAGTGCCATTGCCGCAGTAATGAATATCCAATTTAGGGGTCGGCGGGGAGGGCTATGTGCCTACAAGGTTCATAGCCCTTCCAAAATCAATACAGTTGAATATTGGGCTCCAAGAGACCAGGGCTCAATTCCCACTAATACTCCTTGTGGCCTTGGGCAAGTCATGTAACCCTCCATTACCTCAGAAGAATCCAATCTATCAGTGTCCCTGTTTAATGTACATTACCAAGTTTAAGTTACAAAAACAACTTAAAATGATGAAAGCAGTATAAAAAAGCCCTGTTAAATAAATAAAATACATAATAAAATACATAACTGAGGATCTATAGATTAAATCTCTATGCCATACCAGCACTAAATTCCAAAACTCACATAAGGAGCCTATAAATACTGCAGCAGGCCCTGGAACATCCAACACTTATCTGAAAAGCTGAACAATTCAAATTACTACAGTACAGATCCCTTCGTACAAACTCCATGTTAACAGAACGCCTGGCTGGCTCTCAGTCACACACTCAGAACACAGACCCTCACCAAATACAGAATAAGTGACAATAACCTAAAATAAAAATATGTAGATAAAAATTAAACTGAAACCCCAAGAAGTCAAACTGCAACACCAGAGAAATAAATGAGACTCATTTCCTTGTACTGTGTAAAATACAAAATAGTTTAAAGTCCAATCACTCATTTGAAAATAAAATTATTTTTTTCTGCCTTTGTTTGTCTGATCATTTTATACTCTGATCATGCTGGTCCCAACCTGAGGCTTCTGTTTTCTTCTATTTTCTCTTAGCTCTCTTTCTACGGTCTCTAGTCCATCTGCCATTTCTTCTCTCTCCTTTTGTTTTCTTCATTTCCTTCCATCTTGAATATTGATTTTTTTTCTTTCCACCTTTCTTCCATTTATTTCTCTCTCTCTCTCTGGCCACCCAGATTTCACTACTCCTTACTACCCAGTTCTCAATCTCCCTCTTTTTTACACCATCTACGTACCGTTCCCTGCTTGCCCCTCTCTAACATTTGTCTTCCTGCCCCTCCTGCGCCCGTGTTGTCCAACATTTGTCAGAAGAAACGCCATACTGGGTGAGACCAATGTGCATCAAGCCCAGTATCCTGTTTCCAACAGAGGCCAACTCAGGCCACAAGTACCTGACAGGTTCCCAAAAAAGTACATAGGTTCCACAAGCAGTGAATTTCCCGGGTCCTCTTTAATAATAGTTTATGGACCTTTCCTCCAGGAACTTATCCAAACCGTTTTTAAGCCCAGCTACACTAACAGCTTTTACTACATCCTCTGGTAACGAATTCCAGAGTTTGATTGCGCGTGGAGTAAAAAAATATTTGCTCTTATTGGTCTTAAATGGGTTACATTGTGTGTCCTCGATTCTCTCTACTTTTTGATGGCATAAACAACCAATCTACATTTACCCGTTCCACTCCATTCATTAATTTATAGACCTCTACACTTTTCTTAAAGGATTTCAATGACTTGTCTAATCTATTATCGAGGGGTATAGAATTCCAAAGAACAGGAGCTAAGAAAAAGAAAACAGCCTGACAGGTAGATTCATGGCGGGCAAAAGCATTAGATGGAACAATTAGTAAGTAGTCGCGCATTGCAGCCCCCGGGCACGTGCGGCCCCCGATCTCCTGCAGGACCACCCATAAGCCCCTTCCTTGCTGGTCCGTTTTGGATCTTTGAAGGAGTACCCGTAACTGCCTACCCTCTATCCGAACATGCTGGAACCGTAAACTATTCCCCACACCCGACTTCCTCGAATTCGCCACCAATTCTCCCACCCTAAATGCCCTGAAGAAGGCCAAAGTGAACACGGCCCTGAAGAGTGTAGCTTCATATGACGACTCCGTGACCCCAGATAAGCCCTGACATAATCCACAGAGCAAGTCATGTGTAATCGGCCGCCGATGATCTCGCGGAATCGGCCGCCGATGATCTCGCGGAGTCGGCCGCAAGCGCTCCCACTCATGCAGCAACCTACTCACAAGGAACCCCCCCACGGAACCCCATCCCACTGCTCTCGCGAAAAAAAGCAAAGCCCGCCAAATGCGCACAAACTGATGACCTTGCCACCCCCTGCCCTTTTTCCCTAATTACATACTGCCCCAACACGTGATCGGACACTGCTCCCCCCTGCCACCCCCTCTCTCGCAAGAATTCCATCACTCTCTCACAACCTCTGCGATAAGCATCCCATGTCTGCTCCGCCAACGAGCACCGCAGCAGATTCGTCATGTCTGCAGGCCACAGCTCCATAATCTCCAAGGGACCCCGCGCCCCTCCGCCTCTGGGGCCAACTTGCGAAACCGGTCCAACTGTAAACGGGAAAGAGCATCAGCAATGGAATTAGTATGTCTCGGAATATGGTGAGCCTTCATTCAAACGCAAACAGGACAATACCACATCTCTCATCAATGAAGCTACTTGCACACATCGCGGAGTGTAATGATTGATGACACTCACTACCGCTTCATTATCACACCACCATACCACCCTCCGATTGCTCAACCTGTCGGGCCACAACTCAAGTGCCACTAAGATCGGAAACAGTTCCAAGAAAGTGATATTATTCAACAATCCCGCATCCTGCCAGGCCTGTGGCCAGCTATCCGCACACCAAGCCCCTCCAAAGTAGATTACCAGACCTACACCTCCTGCTGCATCCCTATAAAGCTGCAAATCCTCGCTAGACACCTCGGCTCCCATTAACACCGATGTCCCATTAAAGTTTCTCAAAATTCCGTCCCACACCCACAAGTCTTCCCGGATAGACTTCTAAATCTGAATGCGGTGATGCAGCTTACATACCCCTGCAGTCGACGCCGCCAGCCGTCAAATGAATACTCGCCCCATTGGTATCACTCGGCATGCAAAGTTCAACAACCCTATCAACACCTGCAGTTCAGCCAACGTCAACTTCGCTGAGACTAACACATTCGCCACTAAAACCCGCAACTTCACCACCTTCTCACTCGGCAAGCGAGCTACCATGACCTCGGAATCCAACTCAACTGCTAAGAAGGTGATCCATGTCATCAGGCCCTCGGTCTTCCCTTCTGCCAACGGCACCCCCAACTCCGCAGCCAAAGTCACAAAACCGTCCAACAGCGCCCTACCTGTGGAGACACAAAAGGAAAAACCGGGGGAGGGAACACTGAAGACCATGCCGGTTGCCAAGCCCCCGCTCACTCGGCCCTAGACGGGCCTTGCCCTCCCCCGATCCACTGATCCCAAGCCATCTGATGTTCTATGGGCCCGTAACCCATCTGAACAGCCGGCCCACCACCTGGGAAAAAAAGCTCCCCTACTCCCTTCACCCCAGACCCCATACCTGAGCATGATCCCCGACCCCCAAGTTCCAGCCCCTTGCCCGTGAACTTCCCCCACCGAATCCACCCCCGCCCCCCCAACCGTATCCACCCCAACCCCCCTGCCATATGTGCCCCTGCCCCCCCCCAGCCGTATCTACCTGCACCCCCCAGCCATGTCTGTCCCAAACCCACCATCTGAACCGCCCTGACCGCCACCGCCCACTACCTGAACAGGCTCCACTACCCCGGGTCCCCGCTTTGACTGCTGCCACTCCGCTCCCCGCCCTCGAGCTCTGTGGCTAGCCCCATCCCCCTACCCACCGCTGGGGACCCCTTGCGCTCCCATGCTGCTCTCCCAGGGCTCCTCCCACCTTGATCAGCAGATGAATGCCTCAACCCCTCAGGCTGACCTCCTTGCCTCCCCCTGCCCCCCTGCCTCGCTGTCCCCCAGCCAGCCCCTTGTGCTGCCTTCCTTTACCCCCAGGCATCCTTCCACCAAATAAAAGCCTGAAAAGCTCTTACTTCTGTATTTATTTATTTATATCTTTGCCCTGTTTTATTTATTTTTATTTTTTTATTAATCCCCGCAACCCTAACTGCCTGCGACGTCTAGCCCCCCACTCGCCTGCTGCTGCTAGTGCCGAGCCTCCATTGCCGCCTCTTCCCACGCCGCCACCGGTCCTTCACTTCAGCCGGTCCCACAGTCCAGCAACTCCGCCTCCACACAATCGCAGCCTACACCGCCAGACTCCACGGGCTCCATTCTTCAAGAGGCCTTCGACCGACCTCGTGTCCAGCCACGGCCTGCTCCTCCGGACCTCAGAACATGACCAAGCCAGCCGCTGCCTCTTCACATGTGCTCGGGCCACTGCCACCAGCGTCCGAGCACACGCCTGCACCTCATTTTTATTTATTTATTTATTAACAAGGCTTGATATACCACCCATACCGAAGTGTCAGGGCGGTGTACAATAGTAAACAAGGAGGCTACTAGAAGATTAAAGGAGGAAAGGAACGCCATTGGGTTGACAGGAAAGCACTAGTGAGAGGGAGAGAGAAAGATAGGAAAGGAGCGAAGTTAAACAAATAGACACGCTGAATGCTGAGGGGAGGAAGGGGCAAAGGGAGGGGAGAGGGGGTAGTGTATAGCATCAGAATCATCACGTGACTACAGGGAGGTTGAAAGCCTGGGAGAAAAGATGGGTTTTAAGAAGAGCTTTGAAGCGAGGGAATGAAGGTTCGGTGCGGAGCAGGTGAGGGAGAGAATTCCATAGGGCAGGACTCAGAAAGAAGAATGCAGAGTGACGAGTGAGTTTGAGGTGTGCTTGGGATGGGGAAGGAAGAAAAAGGTGATTACTATGGGTGGACCGGAGGAAGCGAGGAGCAGGCTGGTGGTAAATAAGATCAGACAAATATTGGGGAACACCCGTGTGAAGAACTTTGTGTGTGGTGATGAGGTACTTATAGACGAATCAGAATTTAATGGGGAGCCAGTGGAGAAAGAGAAGGCAAGGAGTGATGTGGTCGAAAGGGGGGGAGTGAATGACTAGATGGGCGGCGGTGTTTTGGATGAGTTGAAATCGGCGGAGCTGGTAGATGGGAAGGCCGGCGAAAATTGTCTAAATAGTGCACAACATTCGCGCAACCTACCCTTTTAAATCAAAGCCCAGTGCAAAAAGGTGCTGAACATCTCGAAGTACGCACAGGAAATCGAACCACCCATCGGCATACATTTGTCAAAGTACCAGCCCCCCTCAAAATAAAACCCCAACAACGGGAAAGCCGACGGGTGAACCGGCAACAACCGAAAAGCTGATTCGATGTCAACTTTGGCCATTAAACTCCCCGCCCCGCAGCGACGCAACAAGTCGACTGCAGCGTCAAAGGATGCATATCGCACGGAACACCATTGTTTCGGGATCCTATCGTTGACCGACGACCCCACGGGGAATGACAGGTTGTGAATCAGCCTGTACTTCCCCGGTTCCTTTTTCGGAACAACTCCCAAGGGAGACACTACCAAATTCGCAAACGTCCAGCAGGAAAAATGACCAGCCAACCTACCCAAAGCACACTCCAATTGCAGCTTAGCCCGGACCACCTGCGACAATCGTCGCACCGAAGCCATGTTGTCTGCCCACCCCGCCCCTACCACCCCTATCTCCGGAATATGAAAACCATCCCTAAAACCCTCCCCAGCACCTCCCGAATCCTTTGCCACGGATACCGCTGGAGCCACGGCCGCATCGCCTCTAACCTAATCGGCGTGGGAGCTCGCTCCCCCAATACCGCACTACTTGGGAGCCGCGGGGGGGGGGGGCGAACCGCCTCGCGCATTTGAGGGCGGAATGCCCCGCTCCACACAGGGAACAGGCATGCCGAAACTTACAGTCTGGAAATGGGCACTACGACTTATTAAATCTCCAGCAAAGATCTCCGGAACCTTCACCCCCTGCCTTCTGCGACCCCAAGGCTCCATCACGAAAGGAATGCCCCCTGCCCACCATGCCTGCCCCTACACCTTTTACACCTCCTTGCCCCCCCGCTCCCCCGGCACCCCCAGACCGAGCCGCCATTTGAGTCAACCACAAACTAATGTCTTGATTTCCCCAAGACAACAACTTATTTTCTTCCATCTTATCCCTAAATTTTTCGTCATAGTTGAGCCAAGCCCAACCCTCATGTGTCTGTGCGGCTTCCAAAATCGAATCCACGTACGCAAGCAACATCCCGTACTGCTCTGAATACTGATGGCCCCATATGCTGGCCAACCGTAAAAAAGCCCTAGTCCAATTCACAACATTACGAGAAATTCGCTTAATCCTCCCTGCCTTTTCATCCTCCTTCCTCTTCTTACGACTCTCGCCCGACCGCCGCCTCCCTTCCAACAAACGGAAAATATCAATATACTTCCTCTTCCGAATTTTCCTGCGCAATGCCCGTGGAACCCCCTCCCACAGCTCGGAAAAGGACGCAAGCGTCGGTACTGCCCCACGCCCCTCCACCCCCAGGGTTGTGGAAACTTGTGCCCGTTCCACCGAATCTCCTCCCGAAGTGTCCGTCGACGACCCGCTGGAAGAAGATGACGACGATTCGTCCCTGCAATGCCTCCAACAAGCATGCTTCTGCTTCCTCTGTGCCTTACCTCCCACGCCGACTCCTGACCCCCCCACCTGGGCCCCACCCCCTCTGCCCCCGACCAGCAACTCACCTGTGCGTAAAGCCGCATCACTGACATCAGCTGCACCTGCTGACTGCTCCGTAGGGACCTCCGGCTCTTGAACACCCTGAGAGCCTTCAGCACACTCGACCCCCGCCGCCATCGGAGCTGTCCCCGCCAATCCGGCCGCCGCTCCTCCTGGACTTCCCGCAGAAATTCCCCCCGGTAAATGCCACGCCATCAGAGCCTGTGAAGGAACATAAGGAAAAACAGGGGGAGGGGGAGGGGGAAGGGAAGCCCCTGGCCAGGAGGGTACCCAGGCATCCAGCCAATCCGCCCTGGATGTGCCATGCCCCCCGCCCCTCCAGAAGTCCCAAGCCGAAGACCCACTGACCGAAGATAACCCCCCTTGACCCACCACCCCAACACCCCCACCCTGATAAGACTGCCCTGCAGAAGGGATCTGAGCACCCCCCACGGACCCAGCAACGTCGCCACTCCACCCCCACCACGAATGTGGCCCCTGCCCCGCTCCCACAGCCATTTCCCTGGGGTGCCCCACCCCAGCCGGGGCAGCGCGCATACACTCCGGGGGTCCATCCACCACCCCCCCTTTGCCCGGCCCCCAAGGGTTCGGTAGGACCCGCTAGTCCTCTGCCTCCTGAAGGGGACCCGACTCCAACCCCCCTCTGTCCCCGGGATCTCGCAGACCGAACAGCCTCTCCAGAAGAGCCCCCCGCAGAGTCCGCAAAAGCCCCTTCATTCCCCCCTCTTCCCCTCCTCTCACCCCCCTTGAATTACCCACGGCAGATCGCCTAGAACCCCCTTTCCCCTTTCTTCCCCCCCTCTCACCAGACCGGGCAAGCATCCCTACTCACTCACCCCGCACCACGAACTGACTCACGTGCTCCAAGGCCTGCTCCGTAACCGGCCCCCGGCAACCCAATCGATAAGCCGCTACCAGCTGTGTCCCTGAACGCCTCAGAGCACTCCGTTCACTGCCAGCTGCCCTAAAAGCAATCGCCACCAAATAACAGCCTGGAGGAAGAGAAAAACACAAGATAAATGCAGAACACGTCTGCTGTCTCCTGCTCCGCGTGCCCGAATGCACGCCCCGGCAGGTCCCCCTTCCAACGCTCCCTCCTCCCTCCCATTTGCCATCACCGATTGGCTCCCGCCACTGCCACTCAGCCGCGGGAGCCAATCGATTCAAAAGATGCCACCCGGCCTCACGGCATTCTTCCGGCCCCCGCGGTCCGAAGGGGGTGCCATGCGCCGCTGGCCCGGTTACCACCAGCCGGCCAGGTACGGGGCCCTGCGGCCTTCTTCATTCGGGAGACCCATTAGAACAGCGTTACAGAAGTCGAAGTGTGGGAAGATTAAGGCTTGAACTGTTGTTCTGAAGTCATTTGCGGATAGAAGCGGCCTTAGATGCTGAAGCATTTTTAGTTTGGCGTAGATGGCTTTTGTCAAGTTACTTATATGATTGTTGAAGTTGAGCTGATGGTCTAGTAAAACTCCCAAGTATCTCACTTCTTTTTTAACTTGAATGTTTACATCTTTTATTCTCAAGGTTTCAGGTGGAACGAAAGAGTTGTCCTTTGTGATGAAGAAGATTTCTGTTTTATTTAAGTTGATTTGCAGGTTGTGATCTGATAGCCAATTGTTGGTATTATTGAAACATTCCAATATATTATTTAAGTTCAGCTGTTTGGTGTTGATTTGTGAGAAAGGCATTATGTCATCAGCGCAAAGGTTGCAATCAATGCCATGACTTTTTATTATTTTGCAAATTGGTTGGATATAGAAATTGAAAAGGAGTGAGGATAGCGCAGACCTTTGGGGAATGCCTTTCCTTTGGTGAAATGGGCTTGAAGAGTTATTTCCCATTTTTACTTGTATGGTTCTGTTTGAGAGATAGGATTTGAACCATAATAAAACGTTCTCATGGAGGCCGATTTCTTGTAGTCTAAGGAGAAGATATTCATGAGATAATGAATCATAGGCTGCAGTTAAGTCCAGAAAAATTAGGATGAAACCAGAGTTAGGCTTTTCGATTCCTTTTAGGAGTTTGTCCATTAAAGCCATGAGAAGAGTTTCAACTCCGTGGCCGATTCTAAAGCCGTGTTGTTTTGGATCCAGCTGGGCAAATTGGTTGACATGACTTTGTAGTTGGATTAGAGCCGCCTTCTCTAGGATTTTAGTCATGAAATGTAAACTTGAGATAGGCCTGTAAGAGCTTGGGTCAGATTTAACCAGATTTTTTCCCTTGAAGATGGGACATATCAAAGCTTTTTTAAATCTTCTGGGATATAGCCTTGTCTAATGAGGAGCTGATTAGATTTAGAATGAGAGGAGTTAGACTGTCATTGGTCAGACGTATCCATAGAGCTGGCAAGGGTCGAGTGCAGAAGTTGATGTGTTTAGCTCTTTAATTATGTCTTTGAGCTGTTTTTCGGAGATGCGAGTAAAACCTTTCCAGTTTTGATTGGAAAATGAATTGCTTGTTTTACTATATTGGAATGTTGAAGATGCTGTTCTCACCTTTTCCTTGTAGAATTTGGCCATGGCCTCTACATCTGGCGCAACCATAGCATTGTCTTCTTTTGGATTAGCTGTTAGGGCTCTGACTATTTAGAACAGTTCCCTTGGTTTGTTCAGTTCTGACATAATGAGTTTTGTGTGGTAATCCCATTTGTTATTGTTTAATAAAAGCTTGTACTCTTCTAGCTTGTTGAGAAGGATGTTTTGTCAGCTTCACTTTTTGGTTTTTTCCATTTTCTTTCGATTTGCCTTAACTGCTTTTTGAATGATCTAATTTCCTTGGTATACCAAGCTGCGCTTTTCCTTGAATGAGACTTATTGGACGTGGGGTTGTTGGCTATTGTGGTTGCTTGAGAGATTGTCAGGTTCCATCTCCTTATGAACAGATCGGTGTTCTTGGTGTCCATTTGAAGTTGGGGGAGGATTTCTTTTAGGAATTGGTCCTTATTGAATTGGCGAAACTTTCTATGCTGATAGAAGGTTGCATTCGTGTTGGATCTGCTAGTGGGGGCTGGGATGTTGAATAGAATAGAGTGCTGATTGGACCAGGGATTTTGTTGGATTTGTACCTTTGGGACTGCAAGGCTACTTGACCAGTTTTGTTGGATAAAGATGAGATCCAGAATATTTCCTTTAATGTGAGTAGGTTTTCTAATAGCCAAGGGCTTCCATAGCTTTCATGAATCCTTGTGAAGTATGAGTTGAGGCAGAGGGTAAGATAAAGTCGCCTAGGACCATTGTGAATTTATTAGTAGGGCTTTTGCTGCAAAAGAAGTCAGTGATGCTAGACTTTGAAGAAGGTGGATTATAAATTAGGCATAATTGCATATTCTTGTTTTCTACTAGTAGCACGTCCATGCTATTAGCAAGGTCACTTGAGGTTTTTGATAGATGCAATTCTTTTTTTGCTAAAATGGTTACACCGCCTCCTCTTTTGTTTTTTCTTTGGTAATTGAAAATATCGTATCCTGATGGTCTAAGTTGATTGATCAAGACTGTGTCATTGGGAGTTAGCCAGGATTCTGATATGAATAGTATGTCCAGGTTATTGTCAACTAGGTAATTGGATATCAGAGGTATTTTATTTCTAATGGAGCACAGGTTAATAAGAGAGCATCTTAATCTGTCTGTAAAAGGGGAAGGCCTGACCTTTGTATAGCTCAATTCGTTGAGGTTAATCTGAATTAGCCGCTGTTTTTGATTAGACCTGTTAGAGGACATGCAGAGGAGCTTTGCTTCAGAGGTGTGTCTGTGGAAGTTGTGGATGACTGGTATTGGAAATCCTGTTGGTGACAGGGTTTCCTTGTGGTAGGTATTGATAGGGATATGAGAAGACCAATGGTGATTAATGCATATATGGAATACATTTCCAGTGTTAATAAAGGGATTAAGCACAGGCAAATTGATAAACCCTAAGTACAGAGAGTTAAGCTGCAGATGAAAGTTTATTAGGTTAAATGCTAAGACTTCAGATCTTATATAGAAATACCTTTTAACGAAGGGAGCAGCTATATCGTTGTTATGGTGAATACTTGGTTCTCCTCAGTGCAGAGGTCTGATTTGGCTTTGCTCTGTTCTTAATTGTCTTGAATTATATTCTGTGAGGTTGCAGATGATGCTGCTGGGTAGTATTACTTTTAAAGCTGGATGATTTGCTGATTGCTGTGGATTCTAAGTCATCCTTTGTAGTACTATACCTTGGTGCTAAAAATATTTGTTTCACAACGTGCCACGCCGAAGGGCCCTCTGGCGAGGCCCTTAGGCATCAGCACGCCTATTGCGTGCAGCTTTTATGGCCGATCGCCGTGCCGGTGATGATGCTGTGGGCAGAGCAGACAGTAGACCGCGTGTTTCAGCGATCATGGAGGGAGAAGAGAGGAGACGATCCGATGCAAGCTGGCTCACCTCCGATGCTGCTGGTGGCTCTCCTGGGCTGTGGATGCTGGCTTGGCTGGAGGAGATGCTGATCGGAGTGCCCGGTGAAGTCGAAGAGGAGGTTTTGGTCATTTGGCTACTTTTTCCATTTCCTGAAAGATGCTTTTTTGGCAACAGCAGCTCCTCTGACCTCACCTTTAAACCATGCTGGCAATTTTTTGGACTTTCTTCCACTTTTCTTAAAGCGTGGAATACAGCTGGTCTGGGCTTCCAAGATAGTATTTTTAAACACCAATGCATGATGTAAATCTTTAACCATTGCAACTGCTCCTTTTAGGTTTTTTCTTAACTATTTTCCTCATTTTATCATAGTCTCCCTTTTGAAAGTTAAAAGGTAGTACTGTGGATTTCCTTACCGTCTTTCCTCCATTTATTAAATCAAACGCAATCATGCTATGATCACTATTGCCAAGTGGCCCCAACACCCTTATCTCTTGCAACAGATCTTGTGTTCCACTAAGGGCTAAGACCAAAACGGCTTCCCCTCTGATCAGTTCATGAACCAGCTGCCCTAAGAAGAAGTCATTTATTTATCTCCCTCATATGTCCTGCCGTGACACTGACCCAGTTGATACCAAGGTAATTGAAATCACCTATTATTATTACTGTACTGTAACTTTAGTTAGCTTCCCTGATTTCTTTGAGCATTTCATCATCCATTTGTTCACTCTGGCCAGACGGTCGATAGTACACCCCCACTGCCATCACCTTCCCTTTCCCCTTTTTACATGGAATTTCAATCCATAGAGATTCTACAGTGAATTTTGTTTCCTGCAAAACTTTAATCCTTTGTGACTCAATGCTCTCTCTAACACAGAGTGCAACCGCACCACCAATTTGATCTGCTCTATCATTATGATATAGTTTGTACCCTGGTATCACAGTACCCCACTGGTTGTCCTCCTTCCACCATGTCCGAGATACCAATCATATCTAACCTCAAGCTTAACTAATGTCAGGTCCTTAATATATGCCTGATGAGGATAAACAACTGCACCTGAAAGTGAATATGGCACCTCCTTTCCTTTAAAAGATTTAAGCACCTAAAAAGCTACGACTATCCCAGGAGTGGGTGGGAGTCGGGCTGAGAGGGGGGGAAAGAAGACTTATTAAAAGCTGGCTGCTACACAGTACCCTGTCCTGTGCTTCTAAGGTAATCTGTGACCAGTTTCCTATGTGTTTCACGCAGCCCTTGCTTGGATAGAGGGAGTCTTTCAAAATTCCCCTTTGATCTGTCCCTTGGTTTTAACACCTATTTAATACAATTTCTCAGGTCTCTTGCCCCTATCTAGAAGGCCTCTAAAGGTCTCTAGAAACAATTTATTGCTCAAAGAATACTGACCCTGTTTTTCCTTTTATGCTAAGTTATGTTCTGAGTTTATTTAAATTAAAGCTCTTTGCTGGTACTAGGCCCTGACTGAGTATTAAATTTAAACTAGAAGCTCTCTGCTGAGTTTTAAATTTAACCAGAAAGCTCTCTTCTGTGTTCTGATTTTAAACTGTAAGCCCTCTGATGGGTTTTAAATTTAAACTGACAGTCCTCTGCTGGATTTTAAACTTAAACTGAAAGCTATCTGTTGAGTTTTTCAATTTAACTAAAAGCTCTTTACTGATAGGCCCTGACAGATTTAACAAATACACTGAATTCTAATTTACACAGATTAATCAGCTTTAATCTAAAGAATTCACTTTTCCCCAAGCTTTAGAACAAAATTCCCAGAAGTAAATACTTATAATTGCAGATCTCTCTCCAGAAGTAGCAGTCCCTTTTCGTAGTCCTTCAGGACTACAAAAAGGGGTAGGTCCATATTTCCGTCATTTAATGTTATTTCTTCAATCAGATAGTATTCTTATGGAGTGGGATCATAGTATTCCATAAAGAGGTGGATCTTTATTGCTTTCCTATAGCCTGTTAAGTCTTTAATTGTTTGTATTGCGGCAGGTAGGTCATTCCAAAGCTGGGGAGCATATAAGGGGAAGGCGCACTTGCACGTGGATTGTTTTGCTGTTCTCATGCTTGTTGGGATTTCCAGAATGTTGTTATCCACTGTTCTTCTTGTTCTGGTCTGATGTGTTTTCTTGATCATTGACTGAAGGATCGGAGGAGATAGGTTGTTGATTATTTTGAAGATTATTGTTAGGTTCTTGTATTTGGAGCATACGGAGACCGGGAGCCAGTACAGCTGGTGGAGTGTTGGGGTTAAATGATTGCATTTTGCTGTTCTGGTAATAATTCTTGCTGTGGTGCACTTAGCTTCCGAGATCATCACAATCCTAATACCAAGTGTTTCGCCAGTCGGGCTTCGTCAGGAAGTAGGATGATTCACCAGCCAAAAAATATCGAGCCGGTCAGAAGTCATTCACGTTGTTGCAGTGGGTGCCCAGACTGGAATATCTTCCGACAGGCTCTGTATTTTAACTTGCTTAAGTAAGGAGTATTCATACTTATAATGACTTGGGTTTGACTCCTTGTGAGGAGATACTCTTTTATCTGGGGGCCATAACAACATCATTAATTAAGGCACTGCTGCTATCTAATGTTGTTTTAGCATCTCAAAGGCATGCTGAAATAAATGAACTTCCAAATGTTTGCGGAACAGGGACATATCTAGCAAAGTCCACAACTTTGATGGTAAAGAATTCCATAGGTTAGGAGATGACAAAGGAAACATGTGTCCCTAAATAAACTAAAGTGAACTTCTCTGGTAGGATAAAACATCCAAGAGCATAATGCCCTCTGACCGTAATGTCCATGGTGGACAATAAATATGTAGAGCAGCTAATAAACTAAGTGAATCCTCCTGATGCAATGCCTTAAAGACCAGCATAATTATTTTATACATTAGGTGCCATTTAATGGGTAACCACTGCAAATGATAAAGGACTGGGATGATACGCTTAGTTCTACTAACCTCCACAATCATGTTCGCAGCCACATTCTGGATGAATTGTAGTGTGTGCAGCATGTAGACGGGCAATCCTAAATATAAACTGTTGTAATAATCAATATCAGAAATCACTAATATCTGTTTATTACTAAAATATGTGTATGTATATAATTAAAATACTGAGAATTACACTCATAAATCTAGGCACTACTTATCAAATTACTCCCTAAATGACTTTATTGGCCCTCTCTAAAATCAACTCAATATCCCTTGAAGAGCTCAGCCCTCCAATTCATGCAGGAGCCTTACTTGCATTGCATGAAAATCTTCTCTCAGGCTCACCCCCTCCCTTCCTGTGACTACAGCAGCCTTCCAGTGCTCCCGCCCTCATTGCTTTCCCATTGGTTGGATTCTACACACAGTCAGGGCAGGCCTTAACACTAGACAAACCAGGGGTGGGGGTGACAGTGAAGCTTGACAGCGGTACTTTACAATGGCAGCATCACCCACCTTTTCCCCTACTGCTGCCATTGCCGTTGGCAGAAGCTTCTTCAAAAATGGAAACAGTGCATTGATGGGCCTTGCAACGCCTAGGCATGCTCTAAAATGGCTGCTGCTCACCGCCTCCGACAGAAAGTGTCAGAGGGGCAGGATGCAGCCAGCCTCCAGTGCATGTTGCGTTTCCTTTCTGAAGAAGCCTTGGACTGGTGACAGAGAGAGGGAAGGAGAAAAGCTCGACCTGTAAAGAGGAGAGGAGAAGGAAGAGAGATGCTCGATATGGCAAGGTGGGAGCAGAGGGAAGAAGAGATGCTGGACGTGGCAAGGGGGGGGGCAGAAGGCAAGAGAGATGCTGGACACATGGGGGGAGGGAAGGAGAGATGCTGCACTGGGAAGGAATATAGGGAATGGGAGATACTGGACTATGGGGGGGGGGGGGGGAAGAAGCAAGTAGTTGAAGGTTCACCTAGAGTTTCAGATACATTTGGGCCAGCCCTGCCCATAGTCTCTGCCCTGGACCCTTCCTTAATGGAACTTATTCTTAGAGCCTCTACCATCCTTCTGTCTTCTGGACATTAATGCAAAAATCTTTACAGCCCTGAAAACAATCAAAAGATTTGGCAGCTGCAGCTCCTGAGTCCTGAGCACCCCCATGTCCGGCACAAGGAGATGAGGTGCCCTAGGCGGACCTCATTCCTCTGGCTCCCATTGCCACTGCTGCCACCCCTCTTGGGACCTGCAGCATGTAAACAGCCCTGTGGCACTTATCTTGAAACTTTGGTGCCACAGGGCAAACAGGAGGTTAGCATTGGCAGTTGGAGGGGGCAGAAGCAAACAGCCCCGCAGCCCTGAAATTGTAAGGTAAGTGCTGCGGGGCTGTTTGCAGCCATTGCCGCAGCTGCAGGTCTCGAGATGGGCATCCGCAATGGCAATGTCACCCACAAAGGGCCAGCACTCTAGGCAACTGCCTAGTTCACCTAATGGTAGCGTGCCAGCCCTTAGCACACCTGAATGGGCTCCATAAAACATCTGAGATGTAGGTCTGCAGCTAACTTTGCCCGTGCCTTAATCCAGCACTGCAGAGAGGAACTACTCCCGCCCTGAAGTGAATTTGTGAACTATAAAAATGTTGCTTTAACCCTAATCACATACCCATTTTTCATACAGTAGCTATTTTATTCTACTTAAGGCAAGATAGTTAAAAGGAATGAAATTACTTCATAGAATGTCTGCAATATGCAATGTCTGGAGGGAGGAGTGGCCTAGTGGTTGGGGCAAGTTACCTCAGGCCAGAAGGTTGGGTGTTGAAATCCCACTAGAGGACAGCAACCTTGGGCCGGAAGGACTGGGGTTTCTAGTCCCACAGGTGCTCCTTGTGGTCTTGGGCAAGCCATTTAACCCTCCATTGCCCATGTTCCCTGTAAGTATTAGTGTACGTGTCTCATATCCCCTCGTGTTAAATGTATCCCCCAATTGTGTTGTGACCACTTTGATTGAAGGATAAGGTGGTATACAAAACTGTCTAAATAAATATATCCATCCATCTGTTTGGATTCAAGTCTAGACATATTTTTGTCACATACGATTTGTGCATGGTGAAAGCGCAAAATTGATACAAGGATACATCAGTAGCAGAGGCAATAGCGCCTCAGGATAGCAAGAGTGGGGAAAGTGGCATGCAGATCCAGAATCCATGCCCAGACACGCAGACGTTAGAGATACTCAGCCTGTGAGTGCAGCCTCCTTCCTTAACCTCCATGTGGGCTAACTTAAGAATGGAGAAATGACTACAATTGTTTCAAACGTTTTGTCAGGCTGACTGATGAAAGTTATTTATTTAAAAGAATTTGATATACTGCCATTTGACTTGCGCATTATGGCCGTTTTCTAAAGTAAGGGGGTCCGATATCAACATCACATAAAAACACAGACACAAAAGAGAGGGTGTGAATAGCACAACAATATTTTCCAACAACCAACAAATAACTGAAGAAGGGCTTCCGGTTTGGCCACAGAGGTGGAAAGATGCACGTAAGCTAACTCCCCGAGCCCGCGCCTAAAACGGGAGATGTGGACCGATCCCCTGGGTGTTAATGCTCCCCACCAACTGCACAATGCTTAAGACAGTGAAAATAAAGACGACCAAAATCCTCTGAGATCTTTATGCTGCAAAGGCGGCCATGGGAAGTTCGGCGAAAGGGGAACAGCAGGCCTCGGCTTCACCAGCATCTTCACCTACCAGCAGAGGAGAAGGATGCGAGGAGAGAGCCACTGCAGACCTTAGCTCCATCTTACAGGAAATCCAAGCCTCTAAGAATGAAATAGTCAATATGGTATTATCAAAAATAGAGGAAAGGTTCTCTGCACTTGGAGCCAGATTGGAGGAAGTGGAGGCCCGGGAGAGCCAGAGGACACACAGCAACAAATGGAACATACGGTAGCAGCACTTCAACAACAGGTGGTCAGCTGAACACTAAAGCAGAGGACCTTGAGAACAGAGAACACAGGTCTAATATAAGGGTGTTTGGAATGCCGGAGGGGGCAGAGGTGCAAGACCCTATTGTGTTTATTCAGCAAATGCTTTCAAGATAATACCTCGCCAAGATTATTTGAAATTGAGAGGGTGCACAGAGAATTAAGACCCCACCCATATCCTACAGCGAGACCAAGGACTTCCGTCATTAAACTCCTATGGTTCCAGGATAGAGAATTTGTCATTCGTGCAGCCCGGAAAACTGGATATGTGCTTTATAAAGATTGGAAAAATTTTATATTCCCAGACCTTGCCACGGAGAATGTTAAGCGCAGGAAAGAGCTGCTTTGGGTCAGCAACATGTGGCACTAAAAAGGACTCCAAGTAGCTGTTTGGTATCCAGACCATCGTATACTGATTACAAATGGGGTTCAGAAATTCTTTTCATCCCCCAGCGCATTGGAGAAATACCTAAAGTCCACAGGCAAGACTACAGATTGAGAATTGCAACAGGAGAGAAGGACTCACAGCAGGAGACACCAGAAGGGAGATTGTAATGGATCCCAGCCCCAGAACGCCACTGAAGCATCCATGTCGGAAGAGCCCAGGGAGGTGAGCAGGGTGAACAGGGCAGAGATGACAGACACTTCAGCATATAAAGAAGCAGCAACACAAGGATCACCACAGGCCATTGAGGAACAAACGCCAGAGACATGAGCAAAAGAACTGTGCAGACTTGGACTCGGTTGTATATGACCTGGTGAGAAATCGTGGGGACAGCAAACGATTCACTGAGAAAGTGTAAAACAGAAATGTAAGGTTCACCCGGAGGGTGGCAGCCTAATATGGGAATCACCTCTCTCTCTGAAACTTCCCATATGTGAGGAATTTCCAGACAAGAGTAACTAACCAGAAGGCCGAGAGGGAAGGGGGAAGGACAGGAGATGATGTGGGGGAGCGGACAGGGAAGGGGGGAAGACTGAATGGAAAGGTGCCATGGAAGCCCTTAAATAGAAAATGAGTGGAGGGTATTATTGGGAGGTGATGTTTATAGTGATGTTGTTTAACTGCTGTGTTGAGTTAAGGCTGAAGCTTTGCTGCAGTGCTCAGGGGGGCTGCTGGGGGCGGGAGGGACGGGGAGGAGTAGAAGAACAAATATGGAAACAATGTCCAGATACATGATAGCAACCCTTAATGTAGCGGGGATCCATAGTCCTATAAAGAGAAAGCGACTACTTGCATACCTAACCAGATCACAGCAGGTAGATTTTGCAATGTAACAAGAGACACACCTTACTAAACTGGAGCATGAGAAACTGAAAAATCATGGATATATGCAAATGTTCTGCTCTTTCTATAATTCCTAAAAAAGGGCAGTAGCAATATTAGTCCATAAAAGGGTATCCTTTGTAGATTATGTCTCAGTGGAAGACAAGCATGGGAGAGCAGTATGGGTGGTGGGATGGGTAGACCAGGACAAGGTTGCAATACTGAACCTGTATGCCCCAAATGGGTCAAAAGGGAGATTCTTCCAAATATGGCTAAAGAAGTTTCAAAGGGTGGTGAAAGGGGATTGGATTATTGCTGGGGACCTAAACTGCACACTAGTGGAGAAAGATAGGTCTAACTATGACTTGAAGAAGCATGGGGGGGGGGGGGGAGAGGCAAGAACTGATGCAAAGTATGAAGAAATGGGACCTGATAGATCTCTGAAGAATGGAAAACGATACAGAGCGGGAGTATATTTGCTATGCAGATACATACTCACGCTTGGATTATTTTCTAGGGAAAAGAGGCCAAATAGGTACCATAGAGAAGGTACAAATCCATCCACTTTCCATCTCAGATCATGGGATGATCATATGTTATTGGGTCCCAGGGAAAACCATGCAGAAGCCATGGGAGAGGACATAGTGGGCTAACGTGGCTCTGCTTCAGAAAGCAGTCATCCCGTTGAAATTAAAGAAAGCCTGACAGGAATACTTACAGATGAACAATAATGTAGACGTTCTGGATTGTACCTTCTGGGATGCCAAAAAAACATATCTGAGAGGAATAATAATACAATGGGGAGTCCAAAAGAAAAGGGAGCGGGAGGTCGAACAGCAGAAGCTGCAGGAGCTGCTTCTAGAGCTCCAAATAGAGCATAGCTAAATGGGTGCGAAAAGTACATTCACACAGTTATGTAAGGCAAGAGCCCAATAGAAAAGATGGCCCATCTTATGAGATTAACCACGTGCAATTACATAGAAAACAGAAATAAAGCCAGAAAGTTGCTTGCATGGCAACTTTGGAAGAGGAGGGAGGAGAGACTAATTGCCCAACTGGCACTCTCAGGAGAGGAAAGGGTAGTTGCGAACAAGGATATATATGAGGGATTTTGTAAATATTATGAGAGCCTCTATCAGACAGAAGAGGCGGGCTCCACAGGGGAACTCACCTCCTACATAGATAGTCTCAAGCTCCCTCAGTTAGAGGAGACAGTAGCACGGGCACTGGGGCAACTAATCACAACACGAGAGGTCCTACAAGCAATTAAAACATTATCCAAAGGGAAAGCAACATGAGAAGATGGGTTCCCATCTGAATTTTATCATGGGTTATAGGAAGAACTAGTCCCATTAATGTCGTGACTTATTTCAGGGGCCTTGGAGAGAAAACCATTCCCAGAATCTATGGCAAAAGCCAACTTAATAGTATTACACAAAGAGGGCAGGTCAGAGGATCAACATGAAAGTTATAGACCCATTGCCCTGATCAATAGTGACGTCAAACTATTTTGAAAATCCTTGCGTTACGATTAGAAAAAATACTCCCTCAATTTTATTAGGGTCAGAATTATCTCAGACAATGCAAATTGGGCCATAAACTTGCTCCATTCAGTGCAATCTCAAGGGAAACCAACCCCATGCTTCTCTTTTGATGTGGAAAAAGCATTTGATAGGGTTGAATGGGGTTTCCTGTTTGCAATGGTGAGTAAATTTGGTCTGGGGGAGCCCTTTATACAAGGAATATGGGCCTTATACATGAAGCCAAAAGCCTCAATCCTGGTGAACAGCCAGCGATCGATGCCATTCCAGCTTCAAAGAGAAACAAGTCAGGGATGTCCCTTGTCCCCAATGTTATTTGCGATAGTTATCAAAGTCTTTGCCACATGGATTAGGCAAAATCCAGGAATGGAACCAGTGCGAGTTGAGCAGGAGTCCCATAAAATACTACTTTATGTGGATGATACACTGCTCTTTATGACCTGCCCTAAGGAATCAATGCAAACAATGTTAGAAGAAATACAAGACTTCTCACAAGTGTCGGGATTCAAAGTTAACCCCAGCAAAATGGAGGCTTTAGCCTTGGGAGAATTGCAGAAAAAGGTGTTCATGCAGTTTCCTTTCAAATGGGAGGAGGGGGCCATTAAATATCTAGGAGTGTATCTCTGGGCATATGCAAGAGATCTACTCATTATAGCTCCCTTTTGGCCTGATTGGACAAGGATCTAAATCGTTGGACCTCGCTACACTTTAGTTGGCTGGGGTGAGTTGCTGCCCTGAAAATGAACATAGAGCCTGATATTGAGTTGGGCAGGCTATGTGCTGCCACAGCGCATAGCCTGCCCGCCGACCCCTGTAACCCATATTTTCACTTCTGCACCGGCGAAAGTGAAAATCCGGGTTAGCCTGGTTGCCCTAGCAGCCGCAGAGGCTACACAGGTAGTAGCGATTTTTCCTTGCCTATCTTTAAGGTGCAGAGGGCTATGTGAGTAGCATTGACAATCACTGCTACCCATGTAGCCCCTTCCTCCGCCACTGCTCCACCCCAGAACCCCCCTAATACGCCCCTATGCTATGCGGATAGTATCATGGCGCATTAGGGACATAGACGGGATTTTTGAAGGGCACTACCCATGTAGGGGCCCTTTGAAAATCCTGGTTAAGGCCTTTACATGGGTAACTAAAGAACTTACCCGTGTAAAGGCCTTTGAATATCGGGCCCATAATCCCTAAGTTCATATTTCTTTTTTCACAACTCCCAATCCACATACCCCCAAACTTAATAAAAAATGGGATCAGAGACTGCTTTGTATGGGGGGGGGGGGGGAGTGTAAGGCAAACGTGGCCACACAGAAACTCTATAGACCAAAAGAGCAGGGGGAATAAGATTTCCAGCAATAAAGTGGTACTATAGAGCAGCCTTCCTAAAAGCAAGAAAGAGTCACTACCACTGACCCAAAGAAGCAACATGAGTATACTGGAGAGGGAAGTGCTTTCCCCGCATTCGTTATTTGAATGGCTTGCGAGTGGGGAATATGGGGGAGGATCAGAAGGAGCACACCAGGGAACAACCCTTTTTGATGCCCTTAAGGCAACTATACCGGAATGGCATGAGGCAAGGGAGATATCCAGTCCCCTTCTCTAAATGGTCACGAATGCAAGATTGTGTGCCCTTTAATGGCCCAGGGTTCCAGGCAGCATGGGGGCAGGAAGGGGAACAGGGTCAAACCAGATTTGGAGACCTACTGGTTTGGGGGCCAGATACTCTCAATGCAAGAACTACAGCAAAAATTGGGAAAGCAAGTCCCATGTTATTAATATTTCCAACTACAATACTTTCTTGATCGCTTGCAGTGTCTAGCGCTTGTAAATCAACAATCCGCCCCATTAAAGGTGGTCTTATATAAAGGGAAAGAGATGCGGGCTCTTCTCTCTAAATTATATGTGGTACAGATGGAGGAAGCGGACACACAGGCACAGTCTCCGCAGTCAGGATGGCACAGGTGGCTGGGTAGAGAAGTGGAGGAAAGGGAATGGACAAAGATTTATCAAGGGGCATTTAAGTTTACGTAGGTCACCTTGTGGCAACAAACCCAATATCAAATAGTCCACCACTCATACACCACACACCTCTGCAAATATATAAAGCAAAAAGCAGAGATACCAGTAACTGCTGGAGAGGATGTGGGAGAGTAGGAATATTTTTACCATATGGGGTGGGAATGCCCGCTCATGCCGAGGTTCTGGTCACAAGTGATGGAAATCTTGAGCACGGTGGGGGGAGGGCCACCCAGGGTATCCCCTCAGAACTGCTATTGGGGACAGTGGTGGCAACCCAAGGAAAAGCAAAAAATAGGAACCTTGTGGGGGGAAACTGCTTCTAGCGGGCTAGGGTTGCCATCACCCGGAGATAGAAAGAGGCAGTGGCCCCTCAGTGGCACACTGGCTCCACAAAATAGAAGCAGCAATATGCTTTGATAGACTCACAAACTGGCTTAAAGGAAAGGACTGGCTGTTCCAGAAGCTATGGGATCCCTATATAAAAGGGCAGATGAGGGATGCTGCAGTGGACCCAAGAGCATGGGACTCGCCCTGTCCTCCTTCAGATGATTACTCCACACCCTCCCAAAATAACTAAATAACTAAACCCAATGATGTACAAAACCCCACAGGTTCCCCAAAAGGGATATGCAACAGGTCTCATGAGCACCAGCGAAGACAAAGGAGGTTGTGGAACCTCGGGATACATTCCATCGCAAAGCCTTAGCAATGTCATTGTTAACTTGTAGTAGAGCTACCCTTGCTTGGATTGGAGGAGTCTTGGGCTGTAAATTTAACCAGAAAACTCTCTGCTGTGTTTTAAATTTAAACTGAAAGCTCTTTGCTGCTACTAGGCCCTGAATATTAAATTTAAACTAAATGCTCTCTGCTGGGTTTTAAACTTCAACTGAGAGCTACCTGTTGCGTTTTTAATTTAACTAAAAGCTATTTGCTGCTACTAGGCCCTGACTGACTTAACAAATACACAGGATTCACAGATTAATCAGCTTTAATCTAAATAATTCCTTTTTCACCATATTTAGAAAAATTCCCAGAAGTAAATACTTACAAGTGCAGATCTCTTTCCAGAAGTAGCAGTCCCTTTTTGTAGTCCTTCAAGTAAGGAATCCTTGGTCTTTTATTAAAGTCAGAAAACTTCTTTCACAACTGCTTTGAGGATTTTCCAGCCAGATATTCAAATTGCCTAGAATCAGTGCTGGACCATGTATGCTAAAATCCATAACAATCTTACAGAGGCCTTCCAGGACCTTTGCAGTCACCTGGAGGGAGGGGAGCTAATAAAGCAATAGTATAGAAAGCAAATGCCTTCCCTTTACTTGCACAGTTAGGCTCTCCAGCGACACAACAGGTGCATTAAACATGTCATGTGTGTTTTCCAAACCTTTGGAAGGAGCAGTGCAATCCCATCACCTCTTTTCTGTGGACATAGTAAGAGTGCATACCAAGTCATATTTGCTGAAAATAGGCCAAATCTTTGTCTTTTAACCAGGTTTCACAAAGAGCCAAAATATCCAGGTCAAGCAAAAGAAATAAGTCACGAATCAAATAACATTAGAAGGCAAATGTTAGCGGAAGAGTGAGCACGGGACAAGTGACCTGATTTGACAAGACTTACATAAACCAAGTGCTTCACTTGCCCAGACGTTCAACCAATGATGGGGGTTGTAGGTCTGTGACTAATTAAAACCAGTATGTTTACCGTACCCTCCAGGACAGCCATCATTAAAAGCAAAAAGCCAAGAAAGAGCATCAATAAACCAAGTGGAGAGAAATAATTCCACCAGCCGAAGGAGTGTGCAAAGGGCAGGACCTGCTCCTTTGTTGCACACCGCTGAAAGCAGCTCTTGAAAGAAACAGGATATCATCTTCTTCACAATTTAAGTTCTGTCACTTTCTGGATAACTATCCATGTCTGGTTTCATGGTTAAAGAATTGAATTACAAGTCACAAGATATCCCAGTATGGGTTTAAAATTTCTAACTGCTGCTGAATATGAAGGAGCCACTTTATCTCCATCTACCTTGGTCATATTAGCTCCAAATGTGTAATATTTTATTTATTTTATTTTTATTTAGACAGTTTTGTATACCGCCTTATCCTTCAATCAAAGCGGTCACAACACAATTGCGGGATACATTTAACACGCGGGGATATGAGACACATACACTAATACTTACAGGGAACATGGGCAGTGGAGGGTTAAGTGGCTTGCCCAAGACCACAAGGAGCATCTGTGGGACATAACATTGGCCTAATATTACGTAACCTCAACCATCAGTATTTAAAAACATACCAATGTGGAGTTTGAAAAAATCCAGAATTCAGTTCCTGCATCCAGACAGTGGTGATTTTCAGTGCAGCTATATTGATTGCTATCATAGAAATATGATGGCAGAAAAAGATCACATGGCCTATCTAGTCTGCCCTTCCATATCAACCACTACAACAGTCCCCTTTTTTCCTTTAGAGATCCTCTGTGTTTGTCCCATGCTTTTTTGAATTCAGTTACTGTCCTCATCTCTACCACCTTCACTGAGAGACTATTCCACGGATCCACCACTCTTTCCGTAAAGAAATATTTCCGCATATCACTCCTGAATCTATCCCCTTTCACCCTCATCCTATGTCCCCTCATAGCAGAGCTTGTTTTCAATCGGAAGAGGCTTTCCTCTTGTGTATTTATGCCATGGAGGTATTTAAACATTTTTATCATATCTCCTCTATCCCATCTTTCCTCTAAAGTATACATATTAAGAACCTTAAATCTGTCCTCATATGATTTATAATGAAGACCACTAACCATTTTAGTAACCATCCTCTGCAATGACTCCAACCTGCTTATATCCTTTTGAAGGTACAGTCTCCAGAATTGCACACAATACTCCAAATGAGGTTGCACCAAAGACTTATACAGAGGCACTATCACCTCCTCCTTCCAGCTGGCCATTCCTCTCCCTATGCACCCAAGCATTCTTCTAGTTTTTGCCGTCGCCTTTTCTACCTGCTTAGCTACTTTAAAATCATCAGACACTATCACACATAGGTCCCGCTCTTCTTTTGTGGACAGAAGTACTTCACCCCCTATACTATATTGCTCCCTTGGATTGCTGCAGCCCAAAAACATGACCTTGCATTTTTTTTAACATTAAATCTCAGCTGCCAAATTCTCGACCATTCTTCAAGCTTAGCTAGATCCCTCCTGATGTTATCGATTCCTTCCTGGGTGTCTACTCTATTGCAGATTTTGGTATCATCCACGAAAAGGCAAACCTTACCCGACAGCCCTTCCGCAATATCACTAAAAAAGATTAGGATAGCAGCTGTACAGTATATTGCCACTATCCAGATAACACATCACTTAGACTTTGCTCCACTCATGGACCATGCCGGCAGTATCATGATAGCGCTGAGGCAGTCTGTAAGATATTTGATGGCACAAATTCGTTAGTGCCAATAATATCAATGGATAGCCCTGGTCACTTATCTACATATCAGTACCTGCTTATCATAAATGGTTTTGAATATTGGCCTATTTTTCTTTTCCCCTTGAGTGGAGCTTATCAGTTAGTGGGACGGAAACAAGCTATAAATGCACCTTGTGCGACTAATGAATCTGCTGCCCCCTCTACCCCAGCCATGTGCAGTAACTCATTCTTTCTGAGCTTCCTGGAAGCCCATTGCTAATATCGATACCCTTTCTGTACTTGCACCCTATGCGGCCAAACTGCTTGCACAGCCCTTGGTATGGACCTGCTAGATAGAGTAGCAGTTTGAGAACCAGGGAAGCCCAGATCGAATCCCAGGTACAAATGTAGGGCTTGACATTCAAAAGCATTTACATAGTTTACAGACCGTATTAAACTGCAGACCTGAAGGGTTGCAAACCCATCAGGTTTTCAGTATATCCCTCATGAACATGCATGAGATATACAAATACAATGTGTGCCTTCAAGTCAGTCCTGACTCCTGGCGACCCAGAAGCTCCTGGGTTTTCTTGGCAGTGTCACCGGAAGTAGATTGCCAGGCCTTTCTTCCGAGGCAATGGAGGGTTAAGTGACTTGCCCAAGGCCACAAGGAGTGCTAGTGGGAATTGAACCCTGGTTGCTTGGTTACCAAGCCAGTGTTCTAACCACTAGGCTACTCCTCCACTCCGCATGAGATATAGTTGCATGCATTGCCTCCATTATATGCTAATGTATCTAATGCTTAGCAGTGTAAAAGTTAATTAATCAGTTAATTAAGCAAGCTGTAGAATTTGTTGCTAGAAGATATGGTGGAAAACAACTAACATAACTGGGCTTAAAGGGGTTTATGGACGTTTCTGGAGAAAAGGTCCTAAACTATTCATGGTGAGGTAGACTTGAGAAAATCATTTTTATCCCTGGATGTAGGTAACAAGGAGTGGCTCTACTTTTGGGGATACTGCTTGGTATAGTATTTCTTGTGTTCTACACAAAAGCCAAATTGTTTCTTATAAAGCAAAAAATGTCATACTCATTATGAGAGAGCTGTCTTTATTAATCATATGAAATATACTCATCTCATTTTATCAAGCCTTTTTATATGTTGTTTTTACACAAATTTATATAAAATTATTACTATTACATTTTTATACAGTTTTCCATTAGAAAAGAAAGGGGTGAGCTCAAAACTTGATATCATGACCCTTTGGATCCTAACCTCCATCACATCCCAAGATCATGACACCATGAACTTTGGAGCCAGCCTTTCTTTTTTGTATAAAAAAATAATAATGCTAAATATGTTTAAAAAAAAGTAGGGAACAACAAACACATTTCTTACGCTTTTCAAAAACATTGAAAAATGCCTTCTATCTGACTTCTTCTTGCTTTTTCCGTGAATTTTCTCATGGTGGTTTATTTAATGACCTTTCAGAAAGTCCTCTAGAGCCCCACTTGGAAGATGGGACAGGGAAATAAGTACTGTACCTCAATGTAACGCACCTTGAACATTTACTTGAAAGCTGTGAGCAAAATACAAATTAATAATAATCATAATAATGAGAACTACCATTCTATAACAATGTTAACCTCTCACTAACTCAAGGTTACCTCCCACCATCACTCAAACATGCACAAATACGCCCAATCCTTAAGAACAGCAAACTCGATAAAACATCCCCCATATCATATAGACCCATATCCAGCATCCCATTCTTAGCTAAAATAATTGAAAAAGTGGTCCAACTTCAGACACAAGATTTTCTAGACTCATCTTACCCGCTTGATGAGCAACAATATGGCTTTCGCCCCTGCCACGGAGTTGAATCACTCCTTACAGTTCTAATAGATGCGCTCCTAAGAGGCATTGACAACCAAAAGCAGGCCTTCATACTACTTTTCATTGATATATCAGCTGCGTTTGATAGCGTACACCACACAATAATGCTCAACAACTTGAGACAAATAGGCTTAAACTCCACAGTACACAAATGGTTTTCGTCCTACCTAAACAATAGAACACAAAATGTAAGAATTGGGAATCAAACCTCCACTACATATAAACAAGAAATTGGATTACCACAAGGTTCAGCGTTATCAGCTCTACTTTTCAACATTTACATAAAGCCAGTCTGCAACATATTCAAAAAATTTGGAGTACAATATCATCTATACGCAGATGATATTATGATGTATATTCCATTTACGATACCCAATTTACTGCTCCAACTCCTATCGGACTGCTATAATGAAATTACAACTTGGCTAAAAGCTCAAAACCTCCACATAAATCACACCAAAACTGAAGTCCTAATTGTGACTAAAAACAAATCCTATATCCCTCCAACACACATAAGACTCCAAAATCAAGAAATTAAAATAAAAAATGAAATAAGATACCTAGGCGTTATACTAGATACACATCTTACCATGGAAACTCACATTAGCAATACTATAAAGAAAATTTATTTCAAACTAAAAACGCTCAAACAACTACGTCCTCTCGTATTCTCACAAGACTTCATCAATATAATCCAGGCCACCATAACTCCTCATTTTGATTTTGCCAATATAATACTCATGGGCATATCAAAACAAAACATCAAACGAATACAATTAGCACAAAATGCAGCTGCTAGAATTATATTGAAAGTTAACTCACTCCAACACATAACACCAATACTAGCTTCCCTCCATTGGCTTCCAATTCAAAGCAGGATAATTTACAAAACAATAATAACTTCATTCAAAGCCTTATACGATTTGGTTCCAACCACACTATGTAACTTAATACACAAAGAACCACCTAAACCTACACACAGAAAAGGACAATTAAACAAACTAAAAACCCCAAAAGATTACACAAGAGCTCATAAATCAACAAACAACAGAGCCTTTTCCCACATAGCCCCTACTATCTGGAATTCCCTCCCCGAGGAGTTACGAACACTAACTGAGATCATGGAACTCCGCAAAAATTTGAAAACTTATCTGTTCACCAAACACTATAACAACATAGATATTCTCCCACCTGCTTTAGATAAAGGCTAAACAGGCTTCTGACTGCTTCAATTAAAATCCTTTCAACTCACACAGATAGCTCATATAGTTAAACCCTTTGATGATTCCACATCTTATGCCCTTTTACTCCCATATATATATATATATACATATATATATATCTGTATATAGTTTATTCTGTTCTGTTTTGTCTCACATTGTTAGACTTATATTATGACGTTCCTTGTAAATTATATTCTGTTAATCATACTTACCATTTTAACCACTTGTACTGTACCTAGCAGCCTGAACTCTCTCTTTACTGTCGCCAGTAACTTCCCATAGTACAAGTACCGAGAGCTTGCATTAATTACACAACCAGCATTCTACTTTAACCCTATTGGTCTCCCTTACAGATTACTGTTCTCAGTAACCTGTTCCCAGTAACTTTACCACTTATTACCTTGTAGACTACTGTTGTCAGTAATTCGTTGCCAGTAACCTTACCGTTTGTTACCTTACAGATTACTGTTGTCAGTATATTGTTGCCAGTAGCTTCACTGTTTGTTACCTTACAGATAGATTACTGTTGTCAGTATATTGTTGCCAGTAGCTTCACTGCTGTCGGTAGCCAACACTCTTGCATTTACTGTTGCCAGTACCTGCCCCAGTATCCTGATCTCCCTACTTCTCCCGGACACCATGGCACCTCCCACTACTATCACACTATCACACACAGTCTTCAGCTGCTACATATTGCTCGCACTGACACAAATCTCCCAAGCCCTCACCTCCCCCCATAGCTCCATCCCAATCCTTCACAACCCTTGGAAAAGATACCATGACCACACCAACCACAATACAGCCAGATCATTGCACACTACCCCCCCCCCCCTCATCTACGTGACCCTCCATCAGGCTAGACCCTCTCAGCACAACCACGACACCCCCCCTCACGACTTGAAATGCGCCCTAATAAATGCCCGCTCTATCAGAAAGAAATGGCCTGCCATATCCGACTTGTTATCCACTCCTGACATCGACATACTATGCATCACAGAGACATGGATGTCAGAGGCAGACGCGGCAATCCTCCACCAGTTTGTCCCCCCCAACTTCTCCACCCACTCGTGCCACAGAACTGACAGAAGGGGGGGAGGGGTACTTATACTAAGCAAGACCATTCTACAATTCCAGACAATTGCATCAACCAGCTCCCCCTATCTAGACCACATCGCTATAGCGAACAAACATCTCACCATCAACCTTCTATATCGAGCACCCTCACTATCACCAGATGAACTCTCCACAATTATTAACCTCGCCTGTAACCCCATCAAGACACAGACCCCGAACTGGATACTAGGAGATTTCAACCTCCCCTCACTCCACGACAATCAAGCCAGAGCCTTCCTAGATGCTCTCGAGACGCTGGGCTACACCCAGCTGATCAACTCCCCCACCCATATCAAGGGAAACACTCTTGATCTTATATTCGCACCACAATCAGTTCCCTGTTCCACATCCAAGTTCAACCTGTCTCTATGCACAGTACCCTGGTCAGACCATAGTCTAATCAGATTTGCGATGCCCACAAATCCCTCATTCTCCAACCCTCATTCCTCAAACAATCCACCTGCACCAGTCTCAAAACGTTTCCGCCAGCTCAACAGAGAAGAGGTCTTAGAGAAAATACAACCTCTCCACAATGCACATGGATTGAATCTTGATGACATGATTTCCACATGGAACTCATGCCTTAATGCTGCAATTGACCCTCCTCCCACCAATGCTTCACATGACAAGAAGAAGAAAGCACCTTGGTATTCGCCCGAGCTCAAGACCTCCCTCCGACAACTCCGACAGCTAGAAAAACGCTGGCGCCGCTCCAGATCGACTGAAAGCAAGGAAGCTTACTCTACCCAGCTATGCGCCCACAGAACAGCAGTTTCAAGGAGAATGAGGCAACACCATGCTGAGGTTCTACAACGATCCCTCAATAAGCCGCATGAACTATTCAACATTGTCAAATCCTTAGCTAAGGAACCTTCGACTGATCAGGCAAACCAACCTGACCCACAAAAATATGCAGATTACCTGCAAACCAAAGCAAACCAGGCCACCCTACCCGCCAGATCCAGGTTACAAGACATTACGCAGGCTCCTTCCCACCCACCTGTACCTACACAAGTATTGACAGCTACCCAATGCTCCATCTCCACCTTTACTACCCCAACTGAAAGAGAAATACAAGACATCATTCTGAACATAAACACCACCACGGCACCAAACGACCCATGTCCAGCATTCTGGATAAAAACCCTACGTACTGAACTCAGCACCTTCTTGACTAAACTGATCGGTACCTCATTCCAGACAGGCATCTTCCCCCGAAGCCTAAAACAAACTTCAATCAGACCACTGCTCAAGAACAATAAACTGGATCCCACAAAGATGGACTCATACAGACCCATCTCCAGTATACCGCTTCTAGCTAAAATCTCAGAGAAAATAGTACACCGTCAACTGAGCCAACATATCGAAGATAATTCACCCCTCGATCCCTGCCAGCACGGGTTTCGCGAGCAACATGGTGTAGAAACCTTGCTCACAATTCTACTCAGCACTCTGATAATGGGGATAGATAATGCCAAACAAGGATTCGCCCTCATCTTTCTCGACATTGCAGCGGCTTTTGACTCCGTCAGTCATGATCTACTTCTGGCCCGCCTGGTCGAAAAGGGAATCCACGGCACCGCCCTCGCATGGTGTACCTCATACCTACATGACAGATGGCAACACGTCCGCTCCGGTACCTCAACCTCCACCCCATTACCATTAACGAAGGGTGTCCCTCAAGGTTCCTCACTCTCTGCCCTATTCTTTAACGTCTATATGCAGCCTATCTGCTCCATCATCAGGTCCTTTGGTATAAACTGCCTAATCTATGCCGATGATGTCCTCATGTTCACCCCAATACATACTGATCACCCAGACCTATCCCGATTATCCTCATGTTTCAACGCAGTCACAGACTGGCTACACTCGCAGAAGCTCAAAATCAACCTTAAAAAGACGGATGTACTTTTCATCAGCAGAGATCAAGAATTTACCCCGCCACCTTCACTGAAAGTACGTGACGCCGAACTTCTCACAAAGTCAACGATCCGTTACCTTGGAGTAACGCTCGACCAACATCTCAACTTAAACGCCCAGATAAGCAACATCTCAAAAGCTATTTACCACAAGATCCGTATGTTACGTAACATCAGACCTCTACTTGAGCCAGAGGACTTTCGAACAGTCTTTCAGTCACTGGTGATGCCCCATTTCGACTATGCGAACTCCATTCTCCACGGCCTTCCGAAGTGCACTCTTCAACCGCTGCAGCTGGCAATGAACACTGCAGCCCGAACCCTTCACCAAGCCTCTAGAAGGGAGCACATTACCCCCATCCTGAAAACGCTACATTGGCTCCCAGTACGCCATAGGATCACCTTCAAAATCTTAACAATAACTTTCAAAGCCATCAACAAATGCACAGCCAGCGCCCTTTCTCAACTTATTCAACTCACTCCACCCAACAGACTGAGAAGATCCGCCGCCACCAACTCCCTAATACTCCCGAAACCCATCACCAAATGTACGAAAACCACCAGAGACCGCGCCTTTGCGCTATCAGCACCTTCATGCTGGAACAACCTACCAACCAACATCCGTGCCATAAACAACCTTCACCAATTCAGAAAGGCTTTGAAGCACTACCTCTTCCTGCAATGCTTCCCCAACTTAGAAGACATTACGTAGCCACACCTCATCCCTACCCACCATCCATCCAATCGCCCTCTCCGACCCTCCGTCCCTCCTCTCCCGGTTAATCACCTGACCGACCTTAACTCTACACCTCACAAGGGATTTTAAATACATGCATAGATAGATCGAAGAGTGATGTACATAGTTTGACATGTTCTCCAAGTTCAAATTCCTGTTTATTGTAAGTCCAATGTAGTTTCCCCACACTGGACATTTGTGTTACATGTGAACCGCGCTGATGTAAATAGTGCGGTATATAAAAAATGTTAAATAAATAAATAAATAATAAATATGACGTTCCTTGTAAAACAAGCTTGCTTTGTTAATTGTTGTTCTCTGTAAACCGCAACTGAACTGTGGAAGATGCGGTATATAAATGTGTATAAAATAAATAAATAAATAATTAAATAACAAGCCAAGGAGTAGCCTAGGGATCAGCATGACCAAAACGAAATTTGGTTCATTTTGGGGTTTTGCAAATTTTTCATGATTTTTCATGTGATTTTTTTTGTTTGTTGCACATGTTAGTTTTTAATGCTCCATTTGTATGATAACTAGGACATACAAACCAATTGCACATTCATTAATGTTTTGGTTACGTGCATACAATTGATTTGCACACACTAAAATGTTTTAGGTGACCGAACAATTCATGTACATGCTAACAAATGCACAGCAGTGGAGTGAGCAACAGCCTGTGGGGCAGGGAAGCCGTGACTCAAATCCTGCTTCTTCTATTGTTGCTCCTGATGTCCTTGGACAAGTTCCTTTCCCCTCCATTGCCTCAGGTAAAACTTAGGATGTAAGACCACCTGGACAGGAAAATTACACGTGCTCCTGCTTGCTCGAGTTTGGATTGGGAAAAAGAGAGCAATAAAATCCAAAATATAGCATCTTTCATTCAGACAGGAGTCCAAAGCACTTGTTAATTTGATACTTCTAAACCATACTGAAACCAAGGACCATGTAATATAGTAATCAGAGATTACCAGGCCATGAAGGTTTTCAAGGAGAAAGAGTAAATGAATAATGGGACCAATAATCAAAACCACCTATCCAGAGAGCAAATATTACTACCTGGCTAAGTGGCATTGGCCAGAACTATCCATTGATCAGTTTTGTTGTTTTGTTGTCACTGCCACCAGTGCAAGTTCCAGAGAGGTGCAGGAATGGCGGTAAGGGACTGCTTTCTAAAGTTTGGTGCTCTTGGCGACTGCTTAGTTCACCGAA
The DNA here is from genome assembly GCA_033557465.1 of Ichthyophis bannanicus. NCBI lineage: Eukaryota > Metazoa > Chordata > Amphibia > Gymnophiona > Ichthyophiidae > Ichthyophis > Ichthyophis bannanicus. The sequence goes on from CM066040.1 coordinate 141,993,038, forward strand.
TGGGAGGCCCTGGAAGAAGGCCCACCCTCACATGCTGCAGCGATCATGAACTTCTGCAGAATCTGAGAGTGGATTCTGCATCTCCATACCACTTTGTCCCACTCTTGGTGTCCTGGGGTGCTGTTACCTCTGCTACTGATGATTTCTTGTGTCAATTTTGTGCTTTCACAATGCATAAACTTTTACTGATTTCTGGGAAAAAATTAGTGAGCTTTAGTAAAGCAGCCCCTAAGTTTGTACTTGAAGCCATAGAGGGTTAAGTGACTTTCCCAAGGCCACAAAGAGTTCCAGTGGAACTCAAACCTAGTCTCTTTGGTCATCAAGCCACTGCTCTAATCACTAGGGTAGTCCTCAACGCCCTACATATACCCCAAGCTATGCTGGACTTCATCTTGTAGAACCTTAAAGAAACCTTTTCATTCTAAAGAAGAAGAAAAACTGATTCCAGTCATTACACAAGTCTGATTAATGAAAATACAAATTCATATTTCTACCAAAAGCATCAACTATGACTAACTATCAAACTGTGTAATGTTATAGTGGGAGATCATCTCATATCCAGTGATCACCAGAGATGTGGTCAATACTAGGACTAGAGCTGATGAAGTTCATTCAAAAGCAAAGGTCTTAGACTTTAGGAAAACTAACTTTGCCTAGATGGGACAATACCTCACAGAGTCATTAGCGAGATGGGAACAGCTGGAGGATGTAGAAAACCAATGGCAAAACTGAAAGGGGATATTTTAAGGGCAACAAACCTTTTTGTTAGAAAGGTAAATAAATGTAAAAGGAAAAGGAGATCACTATGGTTCTCAAAAGAAGTAGCTGAAAAGGTGAGGAAAAAATGGGTAACCTTCATAAATTATAAGAGAAAACAGAGAGAGGAAGATAAACATCAATATTTGGAAAACCTTAGAGAAGCTAGGAAACAAGTCAGGATATCAAAGATACAAAAAGAAGAAGAAATAGCCAATGTAATAAAATGGGCGGACAAGACATTTTTCAGATATATTAGTGAGAGGAGGAAGTGCAAAAGTGGTACTGTCAGACTCGAGGGGGAAGAGGAGGAATATGTAGAAGCTAATGAGAATAAAGTGGAATTTATTTTATATTTATTTATTTATTTATTTTAATTTCTTATATACCGCACTATTTAGTATCAGCGCGGTTTACATGGAACAATGAACCATAATGAACAAACGTCAGTTTTACAGAGAACAGGGAAATACAACTTGGATAACTTAGGGAAACATGCACATCAACTATTTACATATGGAACAGTAAGCTTTGCATAATGGGTTATGCACCTACGGAAAGATAATAAGAATGGGGACTAATATACAGAGGTTTCTAGAGGAAAAGGTGTGGCTATGGTGGAGTATGGTTGATCTGGTAATGTTGAATAAATAAGTAATGTTTTAGTGCCTTCCTGAATTGTGTGAGATCGGTAATGGCTCGGATTTCTGGTGGTAATGTGTTCCAATACTTGGGAGCATAAAAACTGAAAGCTCTGTTTGACGTTGTTAGTGTGCATTTCGTTGATGCACTTGGGATAGATAGAGTGTTTGCTGATGTGGATCTTCTGGATCTGTTAGGTGGAGTAGGCTGAATTAGATTAACTAGTGATGAAGTGGTTATGCCGTTGATGGCTTTAAAAGTAAGCATCAGAGTCTTGAATAGTATTCTTCCATGTGTTGGGAGCCAGGGAGCTGAATTAAGATGGGCGTGATGTGGTCAAATCTCGATGTTCCAGATAGAACTCTAGCAGCGGCGTTCATGGCTGGTTGTAGGGGATTCAAAGTAGACTGTGGGAGGCCTTGGAGAATGGCATTGGCAAAATCAAAGTGGGGTAGGATAAGAGCTTGGTATACAGTCCGGAAGTCACTTGGGTCCAATAAGGATCGGAGGTGTTTGAGTGTCCGGATCTTGAAATATACGGCTCTGACAATGTAGGATATGTGTAGCTTCATGTCCAAGTGTTCATCTAGTGTGACTCCTAAGTATCGAATTGTTGACTTCGTTTGGAGTTCAGCTTCTCTCACTTTTATATGAGGTGGTGGAGTAAAATTCGGATTTTTTGTGATAAAGAGTACTTCAGTTTTCTTATGTTGAATACGGAGGTTTTGAGATAGAAACCAATCTGATACTGCATTAAAACATTCAATGATAGGTGAGAGGTCCATTTGCTTTGTAGAGAAAGGCATGTAGAGAAGGATGTCATCTGCATATATCTAAAACAATAAAGCCTTTTTATCGAAGCCTATAAATGATGCCTCATAACAATACATAGAAGACTTCAGCAAATCTAAACATATTACAACATTTTAAACCAAGCTCACGAGTGAGAACCTCAGAATCAACTCACTGATAAAACCAAATCAGGAGTAAGAATTACATCAACGGCTCTCACTCACCACACACCCACCATCCAAAATCACGATATTATAATCAAAAGGTCATATTTCCATTAAACACATTTCTAAAACTCATTTTTACAATATCACCACTATCCAAAATCGTGAATCTAGATGGAGTAGAGTGTCCCCGACGCTTTTTCGAGATATCTTATATGAGCGTTTCGCTACCGCTGTTTCAAGGGGATCCAACTCTAAAAAATAAAAGTAAAAATAGCTTAAAACAATGCCGCACACTCCAAAATACTCCCTATACACACAATGACCAAGATATTAACCACTTACCTAAACTTATTTCACATATCAGCAGAACATATCAAAAACGGTTCATCGTCTCTCCTCAGAGGTGAACTAGAAGACCGCCAGTGTTATCCACAAATCAACGCTGATATCAGAACTACATACACTTCCGGATTCTTAATATATACCCGGAATTCTCCCACAACTATCACCATCAGCCAAAGTATTACCCAATCAAACTAAACAACTCCCATAAAGCTAATCAAAAGAAGATACAAGACTGAAACAGCTCAATCCAAAATAAATTAATCAGGAACAACTTCCCCACTCAATACAAGAATTCAAACAATTAGGGAAAACAGTTTTTAAATGAAAAATCCACCATTGTTCCCGATATAAGAGAAACCGATCACGTGACATACCCTTTGAACCTTGTCGGATATGCTGAATTACAAAGCATTGAAAGTCACTAAATTTATGCTGAAAAGTTAAGCTATGTTCCACCATTGGTGCTTCCTTGCGCTGACAATGAAGCTTACTCTTATGCTCAAGGACCCGCACACGAAAACGCCGGATTGTCTTACCAATATATAAGAGTTTGCACGGACAAAAAATACCATAAATCACAAAATCTGAATGACATGAGGTATTATCTCGCAAATGAACTAATTGACCATTATACTCAAACCTGTCAGTCTCCCACATCACCTCACAACAGGAACACTCTCCACATTTACGGTGTCCATAAGTGACAGAAGACATATCAGGCAACAACCTCAGAGAAGAAGGACTTAAAATATCTTTTAAATTTGAATTGCGTTGCCAAACACAGCGCAAACCTTTAGATTCCAACCCTGGAACTGTACCCAAAACATGCCTATATTTCTGTAAAATTAATCGAATTTGCTTACTATAAGGGGAATAGCGAGAAATTAAATTCACCTGATCACTCTCAGTTACCATCTTTGGTCTAGGAGATAACAGCCAAGACCTATCATTATATGTTTGGCAACGCAATTCAAATTTAAAAGATATTTTAAGTCCTTCTTCTCTGAGGTTGTTGCCTGATATGTCTTCTGTCACTTAAGGACACCGTAAATGTGGAGAGTGTTCCTGTTGTGAGGTGATGTGGGAGACTGACAGGTTTGAGTATAATGGTCAATTAGTTCATTTGCGAGATAATACCTCATGTCATTCAGATTTTGTGATTTATGGTATTTTTTGTCCGTGCAAACTCTTATATATTGGTAAGACAATCCGGCGTTTTCGTGTGCGGGTCCTTGAGCATAAGAGTAAGCTTCATTGTCAGCGCAAGGAAGCACCAATGGTGGAACATAGCTTAACTTTTCAGCATAAATTTAGTGACTTTCAATGCTTTGTAATTCAGCATATCCGACAAGGTTCAAAGGGTATGTCACGTGATCGGTTTCTCTTATATCGGGAACAATGGTGGATTTTTCATTTAAAAACTGTTTTCCCTAATGGTTTGAATTCTTGTATTGAGTGGGGAAGTTGTTCCTGATTAATTTATTTTGGATTGAGCTGTTTCAGTCTTGTATCTTCTTTTGATTAGCTTTATGGGAGTTGTTTAGTTTGATTGGGTAATACTTTGGCTGATGGTGATAGTTGTGGGAGAGTTCCGGGTATATATTAAGAATCCGGAAGTGTATGTAGTTCTGATATCAGCGTTGATTTGTGGATAACACTGGCGGTCTTCTAGTTCAGCTCTGAGGAGAGACGATGAACCGTTTTTGATATGTTCTGCTGATATGTGAAATAAGTTTAGGTAAGTGGTTAATATCTTGGTCATTGTGTGTATAGGGAGTATTTTGGAGTTTGCGGCATTGTTTTAAGCTATTTTTACTTTTATTTTTTAGAGTTGGATCCCCTTGAAACAGCGGTAGCGAAACGCTCATATAAGATATCTTGAAAAAAGCGTCGGGGACACTCTACTCCATCTAGATTCACGATTTTGGATAGTGGTGATATTGTAAAAATGAGTTTTAGAAATGTGTTTAATGGAAATATGACCTTTGATTATAATATCGTGATTTTGGATGGTGGGTGTGTGGCGAGTGAGAGCCGTTGATGTAATTCTTACTCCTGATTTGGTTTTATCAGTGAGTTGATTCTGAGGTTCTCACTCGTGAGCTTGGTTTAAAATGTTGCAATATGTTTAGATTTGCTGAAGTCTTCTATGTATTGTTATCTGCATATATCTGACATTGGACATTGAAGGATCTGATGATGTTACAGACAGGTTGTACGTAAATGTTAAACATGAGAGATGATAATGATGAGCCTTGTGGAACGCCCTGATCTTGGTGGAAGGGCTCTGATTTCATTGATCTTGATCTTACTTGCTGCCACCTTCCTTCAAGGTATGATCTGCACCAATCAAGGGCGAGGCCATTAATGCCTTTTTCTTTTAAGCGTTCTATGAGCAGGCCATGGTGTACTGAGTCGAAGGCTGCAGCTATGTCTATGAAAATAAGTACACAACCTTGGTGGATGTTGTCAATACATGTGATGATATTATTGAGAAGGGAGATAAGAAGGGTTTCCACGCCATGGTACTCCCTGAAGCCATGTTGATGGGGGTCTAGTGGGGATGCAGTGTCGATGTGGTCTTGTATTTGTCGTTGTGCTTCCTTTTCAAATATCTTAGCTAGAAATGGTATGCTAGCTATGGGTCTGTATGATTCCACTTTACTAGGGTCAAGCTTGGTTTTTTTTAGGAGAGGTCTAATTGAAGTTTGTTTGAGTGCTGAGGGGAAGGATCCGGTTGTGAATGAGAGTCTTATCATTCTTGTGATTAATGGACTGATATCACTGCGTATATTCTTTATCCAGTAAGCTGGACAAGGGTCAGTATGAGCAGTGGTAGTGTTGATGGCTGCAATGGTATCTTCCACATGTTTCTTGGGTGGTGTTGAGAACATTGAGAGATAGTTTAGGCAGGTGGTGTCTTGAGGCTTGAAGGCAGCGATTTTGTTTGTTTGTAATAGTTTTGATTGTAGATGGTTCGTGAAGGCTTGTGGGTGGATCTCCTCAGGATGACATGGTGATGGTTCCTTCGATAGGGATTTGACTAGGTTGAAAAGATCCCGTGGTTTGTTTAGGGATCTTTTGAGTGTATCTGTGTGGAATTGCTTCATTTTTGTCAGGACTGCTTTTCTGTGGGCCGAGAGTTGTGTGTTGTAGGCTGTCAGGTCATCTGTGGAGCGAGATCGGTGCCATCGTTTCTCGAGTTTTCGAAGGTATAAAAAAGGGAGGTCCGCAGATCAGGAGAGAACCATGGTGCATGTTTTCTGTTTCTTGAGGTCTTGCTATCATGTGGTTTTTGTGCAATAGAGCTGAGGTTGTTGTTCCATGATGCAATCAGGTTTTCCAGGTTGAGCGTGGTGTCATCGTAGAGAGGGTTAGTTTGTGCAAGTATGAGTTCTTTGTCGAAGGCTCGGAAACTTCGAGATGTTGTCTTTGTGGAGTTGTTAGAGGTTCTGTTATGTGGGGTGTTAGGGTTTAAGGGAATGATGAAGTTAATTAACATGTGATCTGACCATGGTACTGGGATCAGTGCTGTTACAAGATCGTTGTTTGATTCACATGCTGATAGAGGAGCAAAAATCATGTCAAGGGTGTTCCCTTTTGTATGTGTGGGATTTTTGATTAATTGCCTGTATCCTAGTTCGTCCATTGCTTCTAGGAGGGCTGAGGCATGGCTGGAGTGCAGAGAAGGGAGATTAAAGTCTCCTAATAACCAATTTGGTTTGCTGTGTTGGACCGTGTTGGCTGCTAAGTCTAAGATATTGGGAAGATCATTGGAGGAGGGTGAGGGTGCTCTGTAAAGAAGATTGATGGAACATTGATCATTGGTGATGGAAAGAATGTCTAGATTGCTTGAGCTTGTAGAGTCTATTGTGCAAAAATGCAGGTCGGTCTTGGTTAGTATGAGGGCTCCTCCTCCTCTTTTGTTCTCTCTATGGCGGGAGTGGATGGAGAAGTTGTTGGGTATGAGTTGGTTGATGATTATGTTATCTGTGTCAGATAACCAGGATTCAGTTATCATGAGAATATCCAGGTTATAAGTAGATATTAAATCAGTAACGATTGGCCATTTCTTACGGACTGACCGATCATTGATGAGGGCACAGTTTAGCGCTTGAGGGGGTTCCGGTTGCTTGGTTTTCTTGGTATTTTGGAGAGCTATGTGTAACAGGTGTGAGTGCCGTGGTTGTGTATCAACTCTTAAGGGAGGATATGGGGCTTCCGCCCGTCTATGGGTGTGTCTTTGTAGGATTGGGATTTGTTGTGGTGCGTGTGATAATGCAAGGGATTCAGTTATCCATCCTAGAATGAGAAGTAGGATGCTGATTGAGGCAGTGGTAGTGGGAGTCATTTTAACTTGCTGTTGAGTTTAGAGTAGAGGGTTTCTAAGGGATGTCTTCAAGCTAGACTTTTCGCTATGGCATATAAGAGTATCTTGTAAGACAATCTGAGAGGTATCAATGGTAGTCTAAGTGATTGTGGGATATGTTGTTTCTAATAGATGAGACTGCAACACAGTGGGTAAAGCACTTAAATAATGCAGTAGATAGACTATCACTAACTATGAGCATACAGTAGGTAGTGCAGCAGATTGATAGGGTTGATATGCAATTTAAGTTGCAGGCACAGTAGGCAGTAAACAGAAATAGTTGATTGTTTAAATACAATGGGCTATGTTAGAAGGTCTGAAAAGCTAGGACCTACTGAGGATCACATTAAAGTGATGGTTGAGGTGATATAAAGGTTATACAAATAAAGTATTATAGCAAGAGGTGATTTCTGATTGAAATTGTTGAGAGACAGTCACATATTGATCTAACAGATGTTGACTAATGCAGTCTGTACCGTGAATGAGAAGGTGCTATGATCAAGTAGATTGTAGTCACATGGGAGGAGCAGGTTGGAGAGCCTTCGGGTAGCTGTTGTGGGTCGGCTGAGTTCTGTTGCTTGCAGATACTAGCTTGCCGTTGCTATGTACAGGTTGTGGATGGCTTCTTCTGGTGCCCCGCCTAAGGGCCACGCCAAAGGGCCCTCTGGCGAGGCCCTCAGGCGCGGGCCCGCCTGGCGGCGGCTGCTTTTGTGGCTGCAGGCCCCTCCCACAGCCCCGATTGGGCTGGAGGGCTGAGCGGCTTAGGTGGACGGCCTGCTCAGTGCTCTATCCCGATCGGGAGAGCCGAAGATGGAGAGTCGCCGGGTCACTGGTTTCCCGCCGGCGGTGGCTGCTTTTCTGGCTGCAGGCCCCTCCCACAGCCCCGATTGGGCTGGAGGGCTGAGCGGCTTAGGTGGACGGCCTGCTCAGTGCTTTACCACGATCGGGGGAGCCGAAGATGGAGAGTCGCCGGGTCACTGGTTTCCTGCCGGCGGCGGCTGCTTTTGTGGCTGCAGGCCCCTCCCACAGCCCCGATTGGGCTGGAGGGCTGAGCGGCTTAGGTGGACGGCCTGCTCAGTGCTCTACCCCGATCGGGGGAGCCGAAGATGGAGAGTCGCCGGGTCACTGGTTTCCCGCCGGCGGCGGCTGCTTTTGTGGCTGCAGGCCCCTCCCACAGCCCCGATTGGGCTGGAGGGCTGAGCGGCTTAGGTGGACGGCCTGCTCAGTGCTCTACCCCGATCGGGGGAGCCGAAGATGGAGAGTCGCCGGGTCACTGCTTAACAAATATTGTTGTTCTGTGTTCACAGATGAAGAGTCTGGATCAGGACCTCCGAAAACACCCACAAATAGGATCAGAAGTGAAGGGGATCATGAACAATTTTCAGAAGACCATGTTCATGAGGAACTAGCTAAACTAAAAGTAGACAAAATGATGGGGCTGAATGGGATATATCCAAAAATATTGAAGGAACTTAGGGACATTTAGCAGCTCCACTGACTGACATTTTCAATGCTTTATTAGAGTCAAGAATGGGTCCTAGAGGGCTGTAAAAAGGTCCATTTGGTCCATTTGCACAAAAGCAGAAGTAAGGATGAGGTTGAGAATTACAGGCCAGTTAGTCTGACTTCCGTGGTGAGTAAATTAATGGAAATGCTCTAAGACTGAGGATAGTGAGGTTTCTGGAGGCCAATGGATTGCAGGATCCAAGGTAGCATAGGTTTACAGGAGGCAGGTCTTGTCAGATAAATCTGATTGAATTCTTTGACTGGGTGACCAGGTGTTGGACCAAGGGAGAGCCCTAGATGTGGTATAATTAGGTTTCAGCAAAGCCATTAACACCATTTCCATAGGCACCTTATTAATAAACTGAGCATCCTAGGGGTGGACCCTAAGTGAGTGACTGGGTTAGAAGTTGGTTGGGTGGGAGGCAACCTAGTGTACAGGTAAATGGAGCTCACTCTGAGGAGAAGGATGTTACTAGTGGTGTGCCACAGGGATCTGTCCTTGGGCCGATTCTTTTTAACATCTTAGTTAGTGATATTGCAGAAGGATTGTCAGGTAAGGTTTGCTTCTTTGCAGATACCAAAATCTGCAATAGAGTAGACACTCAGGAAGGTGTAGATAACATGAGGAGGGATCTAGCTAAGCTTGAAGAATGGTCAAGAATTTGGCAGCTGAGATTTAATGCTAAAAAATGCAGGGTCATTGCAAAGAACTAAAAGAGGTATTAAGGGGTAATTTTATAAGGAGTTGCATAGAGTTGTGTAAAGTTGCATGCAATTAATAGGCATAATTACATTATTTTAATGATTTCTGTGTGTGCATGTCCTTTAGCTGGTTGCTCTGCTGTAAATATGCGCATTAGGCCAATGATGCGTACTTTCACTGTGAGCGTGGGCAGAGGGCCTATTATAAAATACTATAATTTACACATGTCCTTTACAAATCTAGGTACGGACATTTGCCCTAATTCTAAGGCTGGTGTAAGTGATTGCGCCTTAAATTAAACCCTTTCCAGGCCGAGCCCAAAACTGTCGGGATCCAAAATTCTGACTAAATATTCCTATCAAATGGTATATAATACATGACCATAGCAGAAGGAACATCACTATTAGAACATATTGAATAAGACGGGTACAGTTTTCCTGAAATATGCTCAAATTAACCTGGCTGCAGAATGTGGATTAAAAATTTAAAGTAGGCTTTCAAAGGGTTATCAAGCATTTTCCACCACTTATGCTGGTATTTTATTTCAAATCATTTTTATTAAGTTTTCACAAATACAGAGAGAATGGGGGTAGCAGAGACCACCAACAATATAACAGAACAGAATGGCAGGCCGTCCACTCAACACCATGCTTACACACAACACAAACCATATCAATCAGCAAATCTCTAAAATAACCCCAAAACAGCAGTACAGCAGGTCCAGCATCCCCCCCCTTCCCTCCCCTCCTCCTCTCCCCCTCCTCCCCACCCAAGACAGTCCTAAAACCCGTACCCCTCACCCCCACCCCCAACCCCGCCACCCCCCATCCCCCCCACTCATAAACTACAGTCAGTCCGCCCCAACAACCCCTCTCCACCGGTCAATCTCATCCATACACCCAGAGTCCAAGTTTCACCCCACTACACACCCCCCGCATTAGCAGCCAAAGCTCCCCCCAGGAGCCCACGGGTATGGAAATAGTGCTCCGTGATCCCTCTCCAAATCTTATCACAGTTCACCTGTTGCTTGGCCCCCAAGATTCGCGCTGTGCGCAACTCATGGCCTCTCAGAATTAAGAGTGCTCTGCACCACTCCCGAAGTCCCGGGGGGCGGGCTTCCATCCAATGTCGCAGTATACACTGCTTCGCAATCAGGAAGGCTCTAGTATAGAGCTTCCGAGTTGACACGCTACTGGGGTCAGCCGAAGAACCCGCTCCAGTTGTGTCCCCCCCGCTAAGAGGTACATCCAACGAAACCGGAGCCAGCTCCTCAGAGTCCACACCACTCACCCCAAACAAGCACCATTCATACGTGAGCTCCCCTCCCAGAGGTCTACAGGCTCGCAGCTCAGTATAGATCTCCTCCCAAAACTGAGTTATCAAGGTGCAGCTCCAAAAACGGTGGAGTAAGGTCCCCCTATGAGTACCACATAACTGGCATACATCAGTCGAGAGCAGCTTCATCTGAAACGCCCAAGTGTTGGGTACATATGCCCTCCATAACAATTTATATTGGAGTTCACGTAATTTAACAGATTCCGAGAGGAGCTTTATGTGCTGAAAAGCAGTCTGGAATATCTCAACCGTAAGAGACAGATTATCGTCTGTACACCACCGCTGTGTTAGTTGTTCCAACGGAGCCAAGTCCCCCCCGGGATAGCACTCCTCACGCCAGGTGCGGAGCGAAAACTTGCCGCCTACATCCGCTATTAGGTCCCATATCCCTCTATCTCGAAACTGGAAGCCCCTAGTTCGCTGGAGCGCATGTATATAGTGCCTCACTTGCAGATAGAAGTAAAACGAGCGAGGCGCTAGGTGATATCGCCGCATCAGAGTATCAAAGGAGTCCAACTCCTCCTGAGACTGCATGCGCAGTTGACCTAGATGTCCCAGACCAGCCACTGCCAGCTGCTTGGAAGTCCTCCCAGGCAGCCCGGCTCAAAGTCGGCGTTACCCCGCAGAGGCAGACATTCCGTACTATACCAATGCACTCGCTTCTTCTGACACAGGAATCGCCACGCCTGTCGCAACGCACTAAAATAGACCGAGTGTCGCCAAAAACGCAGTAAGCCCACCGGGCGACTGTGTAACAAGTAGGCTGGATGATAGGGCGCCGAAAGTTGATCAACCAACATTCCAACAACATAGTCATAACAGAACACGACCTAGACGCTCTGCACACCCAAAGTTACGACCCAATTTAACTGTAAATTTCCAGAGGTAATATATCTTTCTGTATATAGCTTGTATATAGTTTACCATGTTGTCTCCAAGTTACTGACCCTGTTATAATGTAAGCAAAAGACCCTGTTATAATGTAAGCAAAGGACTGTTCTAATGCGAAATTTGTTATCTGTAAACCGCGCTGATACCAAAGAGCGCGGTATATAAAAACTGTAAAATAAATAAATAAATAAATAAACCAACCCCCATGGCAGGATTCCCTCCCCACCCAGGATCAGATTCCGCAAGGGTCCCAATAGAGCGAGAAAATTATAATCGCGAATCGAAAAGAGCCCGAGCCCCCCCTCCTCCCTACTACTCATCAAGACCGCGAGGGGGATCCTCGCTCTTTTACCCTTCCACAAAAATTGTCGGAGGTACCGCTGAAACAAGAGCACATCGCGCTGCAAGATCCAGATGGGCAGATGGTGTAAGAAATATATCCAGCGGGGGACCTCCATCATCTGAAACAAAGCCAGCCTCCCCATAAGCGAAAGAGGAAGGTCCCGCCACTTATGCAAGACAGCCGCCATCCTCTGCATCATAGGTCGAATATTGACCTCATATAATTTTGAGATCTGATCCGGTATCTGAATCCCCAAATAGCGGAATTCCCCAGCCGCCCACCGCAAAGGAAAGAGCCCTCGCCACTGTCTCTGCGCTCGGCCCCCTACATCTAACGCGACACACTTACTAAGATTAATCTGAAGCCCTGAGAACGAGCCAAAACTTCGGATCACTCCTAAAGCGCACTCCAGCGAAGGCTGGGGGTCGCATAAGCACAAGAGCATATCGTCGGCAAACGCACTAATCTTGATTCCCCCTTGCGGCCATCCAATTCCACGTATCCCTGCCTCCGCTGCAAGTGCAAGGAGTAAAGGTTCCAACTGCAGAACAAATAATAGGGGCGACAACGGGCAACCCTGACACGTACCTCTGCGTAACTCAAAAGGTATTGAGGAGGTTCCCCCACTAGCCACACACGCCAGCGGTCTCGCATATAACGCTTTCACCCATGAAAGAAAGGCTCCCTCGAAACCAAACTTTTTGAGCACCTCGAACATATAAGACCACGACACTCTGTCGAAAGCCTTCTCGGCGTCAAGGCTTACCAGGAGCAGAGGCGTCCCCTGGTGCAAGCAATGTTCCATGCCAAATAGCACCCTACTGATGTTAGTAAAGGCAGCCCGTCCTTTAACGAAACCCGACTGATGGGTACCAACGAGCCGGGGTAAAACCCCTTGTAGCCGGGCCGCAAGCACCGAGGCCACCAACTTCATATCATAATTGATTAAAGAGATAGGGCGATAAGATGCTGGGTTCTCCGGATCCCGACCCTCCTTTGGTATGATGGTAATTGCTGCCGTACGCATATCCCTCGGATAATGAACCTCGTTCCTGCGCGTCCTGATATACAGCCATCAAAGTAGGCACGATATGGGGCATCAAAATCTTGTAAAATTCTGCGCCATAACCGTCGGGACCTGGAGTCTTATTTATTTATTTCAACTTCTTATATACCGCACTCTTTGACATCAGCGCGGTTTACAAATAACAGAAAGGAACCAGAACAACAGGCTGTTTGGTATTACATATAACAGGAGTATCAACTTGGATAACATGGGAGAACTATTTACATGGAGTATATGTGCTTTCCCTTTCTTTATCACTGCCTGGATCTCTGCACAAGTTATCCTCGCGTTTAAACCCTGGAGATCAGCCTCCGTCACCCTAGGCAGGGACATGGCCGCGAGGAACTCACTCGCCTGAGCTCTATTCTCCGCCTCCGGCGTATACAAGTCCTGATAATATTGTCTAAACACCTGCACAATCTGCTGCAGGTCGGTCTGTTGCACCCCCTGACGATCCCGGATTCGAGTCACCCCCTGGATGCCACCTTTACGTTTAACCAGCCGCGCCAATAGGCGGCCCGTCCGGTCGCCAAAACGGAATAATTGGTGGCGGTAATACTGCAGCGACTGAACTGCACGCTCATGAAGCACCTCGTTAAGAGCTCTCTGCACTTCTAAATATGTCGAGATCCGTTGCGGTCGGGCCACAGCGGCGCGCTTTGCCTCCTGCAATTGGCTCGACAACTCCATGAGACGCGCATTTAACCGTTTCCTCTCTTTCGCGACATACGCTATAATATGTCCGCGGAGCACTGCCTTCCCGGCCTCCCAGAAGGTCGCTACATCCACCTCCCCTGTGTCATTCCGACTAAGATACTCCTCCCACTGGTGGATCAAATAGGCCCGGAAAGTCTCATTTTGCCAGAGGTGCCCCGGAAACGTCCAACGGGCCCCTCCCGGAGACCTTCCTCTCCAATCTAATACCACCCTAGCATGGTCAGACACTACTATGGGATCAATTTCCACCTTGACCACCTTTCCCAAGCTCTCTCTCGAAATCAGGATATAATCAATCCGAGACCAGGTTTGGTGTGCTCTCGACAGATGTGTGTAGTCTCGTTCCCCACCATGCAAAATCCTCCAGGAGTCAATTAAGCCCCCCAACTTACACAGGTACCCTACCCCTTTATTACGCCAAGCTCCGTGAGACCCTCCACTAGTGGACCTATCCAAGATCGGGTCATGCGGGCAATTAAAGTCCCCCACCAATATCAAAGGTATCTTCGGGGCCCCCAACACTTTCCCCAGGAGCAGCTGGAAAAACCGGTGGTCATATGTATTTGGGGCATAAATGTTTCCCAGAAGTAACTCCTGCCCCTGTATCTTGGCATGCAAGAAGAGGAACCTCCCATTTGGATCTGCCTCCTCTCTAATCACCTCCACTGCTAAACCTCGTTTCACCAAAATCGCCACTCCACGCTTCTTTACCTTCGTAGAAGCGGCATATACCTGTCCCACCCAATCTTTCTTCAACTTAGTATGTTCTACCGCAGTTAAGTGGGTTTCTTGTAATAAAGCTATTTGTGTATGTCCTTTCTTCAGAGCCTGCAGCATCTTTGTCCTCTTAACAGGAGTATTCAACCCTCCAACATTCCAGGAAACTATACGTAGGTCGTCACTCATGTTTCTCATGCCACATTTGTCTCATCAAGCAGAACCTCCAAGCATTCCACTGCTCTAGGTCGCCCAGCCTCGACCCAGAACAGCCAAGCATCACATTTTTCCTCCGGGTGCACAGGTGCTCGGACAGTAGGCGCTGCTGTTTGTTAATCAACACCCCCCTCATAAAGTACTCACTCTCTACATGTACTGCGCAATTACCCCCCCCCACGAACACCCCCTACCATCCATACCAGTAGTCACACAAAACCCCCCCCGCTCCCCCCCGTCACCCTCTGCTGCCCACCCCCCTCCCCCTCCCTCCTCCCCCCCTCCCCAACCCCAAGTTAAAACATGCCCTGTAACGTGCCCGGCCAGCTGCGCCAGGCTCGGGGCCCACTTTAGTGCGCTGCAGGGCTATCTCGCCTCCCCCACTAAGCTTATCACAGCATTAAATGGATAGACCCACCGCCCCCTCCCGATAACGAAACAAAAAACCAATTCAATCCCCATCTAAACAAGGAATCCTGCATTGGGCCCTAGACCATTCCCCACACAACCAGCAAAGAAACTCCATCTGCTTCTCCCCACAGAGGGACCCTGGCAGCTTTAACATCCCATAAACAAAATTAAGAAGCAGTTATAAACAAACATCAACAAATATAATATATACAGTACCCCCACCCACCGCAAATCCCGCAACAAACCCCACATAGGCACATAAGTCCCAATCAAACTTGTTGGAGAGCATGGCCGTGCCCGACCACGCGATGCCCTTCCCAGGCCAAACGATGAAGAATCCACCCAGTTCTCAATCTGCCAAAGCCGCTACTCTAGCCAGGCATGGCTGATAAGCCAAAGTAAGACAAGGTGACACATGTCTCTTCAGGTCGCTGGCATCGGACTCCCCAAGCCCTCCACAAACTTCCTTGCCGCTGCCACCGTGGTGAATACTTGATTTCTCCCCTCGTGGAGCACTCGCAGCGTCGCGGGGAATGCTAGGGTGAACCGGAGTTGTCTCTGGAAGAGAGCAGAGCAATAAGGGGAGAACTCCTTGCGCTTCGCCGCCACAGAGGCTGAATAGTCCTGAAATAAGAGTACTTTGTGATTATCCAGCACCAGCGATCTCCTCTTACGGTACGCCTGCAGCAATCGCCATTTGTGTTGAAAGTTCAGGATGCGAGCGATCACAACCCGTGGGCGTTGAGGAGCCTCCGATTTAGGCCCGATGCGGTGCACCCGTTCAACTTTTAGTTCTCCCACCATCTCCTCCAACCCAAGCTCTTTGGGCAGCCAAGACTCCACCAGCGATTGCAGCAAACTCTCAGTGTGAGCCTCGGGAAGTCCCACGATCCGCAGATTATTCCTGCGGGATCGATTTTCTAAATCATCCACTTTTTCTCGCAGGGCCTCAATGGTATTCTGCATGGCCGTATGCTCACGTGTCTGCAGCCCCTCGGCCTCCTCAATCGCGGACACCCGATGTTCAAGTTCCTCGACACGCTGGCCGAACTCAGAAAGGGACTCTCCGACAGCCTCAAGCTTCGTCAGGATGCGATCGAATTTCGGCTCCAAGAATTTAGCAACCTCTTTCGCTAGCTCATCCGAGCTAGATTCCACGCTTTCCGCTCCAGGCGACTGCGGCTGCATCGTGGTAGACGCCATCTTGCCGACGGAGGCAGTCCCCGTTTTCGCCACCTTTTCCCGCTCCTTTCTGGCCGCAAGAGGCATGGTGGAGAATCGTGAGTTGATCCGCACCTCCAGCAAATCGTCCTGTAGCACCCCCGATGTTTTGTTGGGGTTTCAACCAGGGGGGGGGGGGTCAAATAATCAATAGAAAGGCGAGACAGCCCCGGAGCAAGGAGAGATGTGTCTCACCCGCTCATGCGTCACGTGGTTCCCCCCTATGCTGGTATTTTATAAAGGAATGTAGTCTCCTGCTTTTCTTTATAAAACACTTCATAGGTAGGTGCCTCCTTATAACCCTCCACAGGGATCATTTTATAAACTCATTAGAATGCGTAATGTGGCTTGTTATAAAATTCCCAGAATTTCCCACCAGCATAAACATGCCCCCTTAACATGATGGTGTATACCTTAGCAGCAGACACAGTCAGAGCACAGGACGGGTAAAGTTGGTAAGTATGTGTGTCGATTTTTAAAATACTTTGACATGCTTTCTTGTAAACTTTGCTTGCCAAAATTTATACTTGCTCCTGCATTCAAGACGTAATTGCTACCACCTATGCTTATGTTTTATAAAGACACCTAGGTTCCCATAAAATAGCACCTAAGTAGCCCTCTTAAACTAGGTGCTTCCTTGAAAGTGTCCTGTTGGTAGGTTGCCGAGAGGGCAGGAATAGGGGAATATGTGAAGGGACAGCAGGGGGCTGAGGAAAAGAGATGGTAGCAACTGCAACATGATGGGCATAGCTGACTAGGGGGACTCATACCACCAGAAGTGTAACCCGCCACCTCATGCTGTCTACTTCCTCAAGGTCTGTGTATTGTGTGTCTGCACCTGAAGAACAAGCGAGTGAATGTTTGTACGTGTGTTGTCTGAGTCTTTCTCCGGGGGGATAGTTTCATATAGTTGTCACTGGACAAAAGAATCCTGAAAACTATTGTCCACTCTTTTTCAGTTGAGTGATTTTGTAGATTTGTATGGTATTATATCAATTTGGTTTTTGATGGAAACTTGGGACAGAACCACGTTTGATGTCACGTCTCAAAGTGATATGGAGAAGGTTTGAAAGAAAGGAAGCAGTACCTGATCATTCTGCTTGATGTCACTACAACATTTGATGCAATCAATGACGACATATTACTTGGGTGGCTAGATTCAATTGGCCTCGGTGGCCCTGTTTTAGAATGGTTTTGATCATTTTTGCCAGAGAACTTTTAGTGGTGAAGATAAATGAGAAGTGTACAGATTGGATTCCACTGGAATGTCACAAGAATTTGTCTCTGCTCTATTATTTCACATCTACATTGTCCTTATTTGCAGATTATTATGCTTTTTAGGTTTGCAATCTCATCTATATGCAGATGATTTGCCATTTTTAATCTCTGTTGAGCACTTAATCACTGATTCTAGCTTTGTGTGTGCAGATGGTTAACTCGTGGATGCCAATCATTAGATTCTGTTTGAATATTAAGAAAACCGAGATCATGTTGATCTCCAGGGGAACTTCATTCTCAGAGTTTTGATTTGGAAGGTTGCTCAGTCCCTATTAGTAGAGAACTGAATTATTTAGATGTATTTTTGGATACATTATCAATGCAGCAACAAGAGAAGTCTCTGATGAGTAAATCTCTCTTTAAATTATGTGTGGTTTTGCAAATTTTCGGATGAAAATCCAGAGTTTGATTAATCGTATCTTGACTATTGCAATGCATTATTATTTAGGACTGCCTAAATTTACTATTCAGGCCTTTCAGACGATCCAGAATGTGACTGATTGAGCAGTGAGTGGAGTTAGCTGTATGGAATATTTCACACCAATTTTAAAAGAGCTGCATTGGCTTCTTGATTTTGGTTCATCACATATTGAATGATGATCTCCCACAACATTTTGCTTCTTCTTTGTAGCCCTGCTGTATTTGAACACCCTGAAATAAGAACAGGCAAAATTCTTATACCCACTTTTAAAGCCATCTGTTCAGATGTATCAGAACACTTACTACATTTGCTAGTTTCTTATATACCATACCAATCCCTCCATTCACAAAATAAAAACCTACTCTGTCCATCCTGTCACTGCTGCCCATTCCCAGCTCACGTATGACACATTTTTCCCACCGAACCCCTATGTTGTGGGTTTCCTCTTCCATTATATTCAAGGATGGAAAATTCATTAAAAAAAATTTAAACAGGGTTAAAAACCTATTTTTTGAAATGGCATATGGCTAGCCTCCAGGGTTGCATCCAAGGGCTTCCTGATTTCCCTATTTTTTTCTTTACTTTACTTTTTTTTTCTTTTTTACTGTTTTTTAATTTTTAAACTAAGTCTTACTATTTTATTATTTTCTCTTTCATTGTAACTTCTACACTGCTATGTGTGAGAGATAGTGAGTGATAGCTACCTCATATGACCCTATTAGGCGGCTGCCTAGGATGTTAAGATTTAAGTTGCCTTTGATACAAAAAGAGTCTTGTAGTCAAGTGGTAAGGCAAAAATAATATTAGGGCTTTATTCCCTGCCCTGATGGGATATTCCTGGGATACAACAAACAATATGAAACAAAAGAACTGTTGCACAGAAAAATATCTTCTTTCCTTTAGGCACCATCAGCTGGCTGCTTTGCACACGTTCAACATAAAGATACAATATCGTCAGATAAACAAATTGTACAATCCATGGGCACAGGGTCAGAGTTATAGGTGCTGTTCTCCCACTGTATTAACTCAGAGTCACTTACGATTGCATATGGGTCACACTCTTCACAGCTGCTGTCTTCCTTAAAACTCTCCTGTGAGCCATGGGCTAACTTTTCTAGAAAGGGCTCTTTAAACCCAGGGCTCTGAATGCCTGGTATATTAAAAGCTTCCTTATGGCTTTCCATTCTCCACGCTGGTGGAATTACTGTGTAACTTTCAGTATCAAAGTTACTTCTGGTGCCACGCCCTTGCCTTTCAAACCAAACAGAACTTCTTGCCTTTTCTTTAGCAAAGCTAGGTTCCCACCTCTTAGCTGTGGTTCTGTCTCTTATATCTGGGCTTCTGGCAGCTCTCTCCTGGGCTCTCCAACTACCAGGAATCCTAGCAGGGTCCTGGGCACGGTGCTGGCTGTTTCCTGCTCTGCTGCCACACCTACTGCTTCCTTCCCTCAGTGGATTTCCTCCAGCATGACGTGTGTTCACTGGATGCTGGCTTAGTCCTCCCAGGTCGCTGCCCCTACTGGCCTTCCCTGGTTCTACCCTGCACCTTTTATCCTTGTTCTCTTTGCATGCTGCATGGGTTTCTGAACACAGGTGATCCTGATTAGCCTTCCTGCTTCTAGCTACGTTAGGACTAGTGCAAGGACATTTTACTCTAATGCCTTTTTGCTTTTCTTGTGCTGAGTTTGTTTGCTGCTCAGCTAATTCTACTTGTGCTGAGTTTGTCTGCTGCTCAGCTAATTCTGAGGTAAGTTCTTTACTTTCCCCTAACTCCATGGGCTCTGTACCGTCTGCTGTGTCACATATGATAGTCATAATTGAAAGACGATTAAGCAAATACAACTAAACTAAACTTGCGTATTAAATTTAATTTTGCATCACACAGATAGCAGGCCCCTATGACAACAACTGTTAAATAGTTAACATGGAAAATACCAATTTGGAGTCGGGAATAATTGTGCACGGCACCTTGTAATTAACATAGAGGTTGTTACAACGCATTAATGGCTATCACGGCTGATAATTCAGAGCAGTTACTGACATCTTGAGATGTAGCTAAGTATATCAAATATTATCTGTGGTGCAATTAGTATGCAATAGCGAACTCTTCCCTGCATTAACTGCATGAAAGCCCTCCCAAAACTGCTGGAAATATCCTAAATGGCGAACACAGAGGTTTTGCAGTTACTGTCTGCTAATTTTGGCTATTACCCCATACTAACTGCAAAATTTTAGTTCTCTTAATTAAACAATAGCCACGGGTTTTGGGGTGCATTAAATCCATGCTGACATCCACAGTAACTGTTAGTGTGGGGCTAACACAGTTGGCACAGGCCGATTTGCACACTAGGGCTTTGTTTGAGGGGGTATTTGGTGGTACTGAGTACAGGCACCTATTTTATTGCCTGCCAAAATTGACCCATAGACCTCATGTGTTAATAAAGGAACCTTGCATATGAGTACCAGCTTCTTTTTGCTAGGAAAAATGCACTATTTCACGCTACCTATGAATCACGCATTGGGGCGAGAAAGAGACTGGTTAGGGCAGAATTGAGTGTGGTGAGGACTGAACAGTTAGCACAGGAGTAAACACCACACACTAACTATGACCCTTGCAATTAGAGTGGGTTCATCTAACACCACCTCAATATTTATTTATTGGTGGTGTTTGATATACCACCATATAGGCAGAGGCCGCCAGAGCCGTTTACAGTTCAGGTAAAAACACTCAGATACATAGATGCCATAACAATCCAACATAGCAATGAATCATTCAAATACGACATCAATTAATACCATAATACATTATTTAGTGGGAAAAAAACACAGCCACTATTAATTGCCTCTGCTGTTTACAGAGGGGAAGGTTTTATTAAGCAACCTCATATTCCTTTTTTGAAATTTTTTGTGGAGTTAAGTGCGCCTGTAGTAATTGTGCATGCTGCTGTGGGGCATTATTTATTTTACATTTCTTATATACCGCCTTTCATGATACCAAGGTGGTTTACATTGAACAAACTGAAATTATATTGAACAGGGCATTATAACTTGGAGATAACTGTTTTACAGGGAACATGGGCAATGGAGGGTTAAGTGGCTTGCCCAAGACCACAAGGAGCACCTGTGGGACTAGAAACCCCAGTCCTTCCGGCCCAATATTGCTGTCCTCTAGTGGAATTTGAACCCCTGACCTTGTGGCCTGAGGTACCTTGCCCCAACCACTAGGCCACTCCTCCACTTGGGTACCACCATTTGGGTACCATTCAGTACGGTAATTGCTGGACACACCTCCGACAGCGCACAGTAATTGCAACTACCATGCGCTAGCTTTTGTGTTAATTGCATGTTTGTTGCACTTAAGTATAAGGGCCCCTATGTGTTTTAGAGTGGTTACTCTCTTTCTCTCCCTAACTTCAAGAACTTGAACTTCAGAGAAATATCAGAAAAAATAGTGCTTTATTTCTTTCATTTACATCATTTTCTTTTATAAAACTGACAGAACACGTGGTGTTCACAATAAAATCCAACATCATCCATTTCTCATGTACATGCCTGCAAGGTTTAGTAGATGGTTTTGGCTGTAACAGGAACAGTTTTTTGTTGAGCAGGGAGGGAGGGAGGGAAGGCAGATGATCTGTCACATCCTCTTCTCTTCTCCCCTACTCCTTGAATTTTAAGGAATTGAAGAATAAACTCATATTCATAGTATACATTCAGTTGGAATTTACATAGCAAAAATGAATTAATTATGCAACTACTTTAATTTGCAGTGTAAGTTTTAAAGAATAAAAGTAGCCTTATCAGACTTAGGCGTATGTTTACTATTCGGCGGTAGCGGCATCCGTGCGATATCGGAGCCACAGCCAAATAGTAAACATACCCCTTAGAAAGCACAAGAGCATATGACAATGTTGGGGGAGTCAACAGCGACCCATTTTGAAGTACGACTCGGATAATTTCATCCTGGTTGAGAAAATGAGTTGGTTTGGATTTTGGTGGCCAAGTTGAGGTTAGCTTGAAGTATGACAGGATACGTCAAGCCAACTTGGAATTTAACCCGAGTTACACTGAGTCACAGGCAATAACAGGTTAGAAACACAAATTACTGCGAACAACCCCCAGTAGATTCAATTATTATATTATGCCTAGCACACACAGAGGGGCATGTTTACCAAACCGCATTAGCTGCTTACATGGCAGATAGCACTTGCAAGTGCGCCACGTTAAGGGTTAACGTGGGGCAAATGCAGATAGCGCAGCAATTTCCTGCGCTGTCTTCAGAGCATGCATTAGCTACATGCTTGGGGAAGAGAGTGGGTGTGTCTACACTGCACGATTACCATGGGTATACTCAGAGATCAGTAACTGTTGAATTTGCAGATGGCGCAGGTTCAATTAATGCCATGTCTGGGAGGGGCATGAGCTGCATCCCAGATGCTTTCTGATAGTGCTCTCTGCAGTTTCGGTGCATTATCTGCTGGGAAAATGAAGTGCGCACCCCAACGGCTTTTGCAGCTAACACAACACTCTCTTCACTAACATGCTGCATTAGCTGCAAAAGCCTAATGCACGCCAATAAACATGCCCCTTACAGTAATAAAACTCATTGTACTACAAGTGATTTACATAATACAATCAATATAAACATATTCTAAAGCTATATCTTCAGTTGACAGAGAATATATCTCCTTGAGTCATTGACTGCTAACAGTTGATTGATGTTCACCAAAACCACCACTCTACAGTAGGTGAAGCAGAGGATAAAAGCTGATCCCAGAAAGGTCCAATTTAAGTACAGAAGAAAGTGGATTACTGTGAATTTTTTGTCCAAATGTTTTTACACATTGGTGGAGGGGGAAGGGGCCGTATTCCTTCCCTGTAGAGCCATTGTTTCTGTCACTGATAATGGGGAACGATGGCAGGTTTATTGTGGGGTGGGGGGATGACCTTCCGAGCAGCAGGGAGAAGTGGACTGTGGAGTTTTCAGTGGAGAATAGAGCCCAGCTGAGGTGCACACGATTAGCTGAGAGGTTCCATAATGCTGCAAAGACAGCAGCTTGCAGTACTGAGCCCACCTCCAAGGGAAATAAATATTCACCTGAGCTACAGGAGGGAAGGAGCACACAGTCGACAGTGGGCGAGTAAGGCACATTACATGTATTGATATGTGATTGTAAGACCCCTTGAACTACTTCTGGAAAGGTGTGAGCTAAATATTACTTCTACTATTACATTAATGGGAAGAACACTTTTGTGTCTAGTGAATCTCCAAGCTTGTCTCTCAACATAGAAAGAATCTTTCACAGGGACCTATGAGACTCTCAATGAATTATCTCTGGAAGCTGAACAACAAGAGAAACTGACAGAGCAAATGAAAAAGAAATAGGTTTATGTTCTCCCCATTGAGCCCAATTAGACTTTCTGTTTCAATCTATTATAACTCTTTAACCTTCTATGTCCTGGATTCCACTAGGAGTTGAACTGAACTTTACATCACTTATATTTCACTGAGCGCCTCTTTTACTAACATTTAGCATGCGCTATCTGCCACTGTTCCATAGGAATATACTGGGCCATGGTGGCAGATAGCATGCTAATTTCATTTGCGTGTGCTAAGTGTTAGTAAAAGGGGCCCAAAATATCTTTTTCCATTTGGGTATTGCTGTACACAGACTTACAGTTATTGTAATGTTAAATATGATAATCATTATTTAATCATATTTGGTCTGATTTGTGGATTTCTCTGGTTTGTTTTCCTAAATAAAGGTGGGCTTATCTTTCAGCAAGCAGGCCTTTCCCCCATTAATTCCTCCCCGATTGTCCTTCTCTGGGATACTTGGAGCTATCAGATGATTTATTTATTTATTTACATTCTCTTATATACCGCGCTATTCTGCATCAGTGCGGTTTACATTGAACAAACTGAAATTACATTGAACAGGGCATTATAACTTGGAAATAACTATTTTACAGGGAACATGGGCTATGGAGGGTTAAGTGGCTTGCCCAAGACCACAAGGAGCACCTGTGGGACTAGAAACCCCAGTCCTTCCGGCCCAAGGTGGCTGTCCTCTAGTGGGATTTGAACCCCTGACCTTCCGGCCTGAAGTACCTTGCCCCAACCACTAGGCCACTCCTCCAAACTTGCAAGTTCCAGGTGTTGAATAGTAAAAATATTACCAAGTTCCAATAAAGTATTGTTTCTAAAGCTTTTCTTTTTTTTAGTGCCCTTAAGTCAGTGCTGACTCCTGGTGACCCAGCTGCCTCTGTGTTTCCTTGGCAATGTATCACTGGAAGTAGATTGCCAGGCCTTTTCTTCCAAGGCAATGGAGGGTAAAGTGACTTACCCAAGGTCACAAGAAGTGCTAGTGGGAATCAAACCCTTGATCGTCTGGGTACTAGGCAGTTGCTCTAACCACTAGGCTACTCCTCCACTCTTTTAATGCTTAGAACAAGGGTTCCCCCTAGAGAGCCCCCTGTCTCTTCCTAAACAAACCCCTCCAAAACTGAGCTAGTTATCACCCCAAAGCATCTTGGACCCGGAGCTCTATCCCTCCTAGACTGAGCAGCCTGACACATACATGAGCGACCATACTGTGGGATTGCAGTGGGCTGCTACTAGCCGAATGCTTCTAAGATGTCAAGCAAGCATACATTTTCAACAGGGCACGTGACGGCGAAGGTCTGCACATACTTTTAAGCCAGCACAAAAGAAGCTGACTTTCAAGCACAAAACTCCTATGTCAATTGTGTTCCAATATCAGGTTATTAATGTAGCTAAAAATACACCCCTCTTCTTAAATCAGTGTCACGAATGAAGCATGCTAGCAGCATGAGGCAATACATTGACCTTTTTGGGAAATGCAATTCAGTGCGATGCATAGTTTTCAAACACACCTCTGAAACACATCTTTACTATGCAGCCAGAAGTACACATGTACTTTTAGGAAGCTTAGGCTCCACCTACTCGGCTGTGGTTAACTGACGTGCATTAATTCTAGTTTTACCCATGCGAAAAGGTTTCTAAACCATTCAAGATTATGCCTTGATGCTTCCATGATGATGAATCCTGCTTAGCTTTGCTTGGTAACTCAGGGGAGAGCTATCATTGGGCAAATTATCCCTAGGATTGAAAACGTGGGTACAAATTATCCCTAGGGTTGAAAAAATGGGTACAAAATATCAAAAACAGGTGGAATTTCATAAACTCCCCAGAACGTTTCACTACTCATGGTCTTATTACGTGGGAAATCTTCAAAGGACAAGTTGAGCATTTCGTTTTCTTTAAGTTGATAAGGGGACCACATGGAAATAGTAGGTGTGCAGTCATAGCAGAAAGGGATATACCCTGTTTGTTTATTGAGAATGACGGATGATCCATTTGATGTTTTGTGGAGTAAAACTGTGAAGGTTGAATTGGCATCACCTACATTGATTACTGGTTTGTGGCTCACTTGAATGTAGACAACATAAAACCCGTTCTTGAGGATCTTCAGGTTGTCACCATTATACTTGATCTGGTTATTGCAATTCGAAATGTTCCACTTCCATCTCAGATCACCAGCAGTGTCAACAGCATCTTGAATAATGGATAGAAATATGTTTAGAGGGATAAAATGAATCAAAACTGCAAAGATTTTTCTTTACCTTTCTAGCTTGTTTAAGCTTTGCTTCCTATTTAATTTTGTAAAGATAAGTAAAATTATATATAGAAAAGTGGTTTGTTCAATTATTAATTATGTAAATTTTATAAATAAATAAATAAATAAATCAGACTGGAAAGATTACATTGCAATACAATGGAATGCAGCTTTTGGAGTGATCAAATAGCTCAATATATTTAGCTGAGACTGATTGATTTGAAAAGTGCAAAAAATCAATCATCAAGGTTTATAATTGTGTGAATATTCAGCAGAGTTATGCATTCTTTTGTAAATGCTGAAAATGCAAACAACTTTACAGGGATAACTTGTCTAGTTAGTTATTCCTGCTGTTTCTGCAATCAGACTTGCATACATGTGTCATAAGGAGAGCTGCTGAATTCCACCACTCACAGTAGAGCTTAACTCCACACAGATTTATCCCCCTTCCAGTAATCCATGCAATTAAGACTAACAGACACTGTACCCATGGCAGAAGTTCAAATTATAGATCCTCACAATGGGGGAATCTACCCCAGAATATCTGCAAGTGGGCCCTTTCTTCCTTGGAACCCCCTCTCCCTGCACTGAAGGGGTCACTTTGGTGCTACTGGCAAATGTACCTGCATTGTGCATGCTGCTTACATTTTCAAAAAGTGAAACTTTGCAGTCTCCACAGCATTTGAGAAATGATCTCACCGTCTGTATTTATGTACAGCAGTTTCTGTGTCTGATTTGGTTTAGTGTTTTTTTTTTTAAATCTGGGGGGGAGGGGTTTGCTTATTTGTTTGTTGGTTGACTGACAGCCGACAGAAGGTGATGATACATGGAGCTCACGCGGATGAAAGGAAGGTGATTAGCGGGGTGCCTCAGGGTTCTGTCCTAGGCCCGGCACTGTTCAATGTATTTGTGAGTGATATTGCTGAAGGACTGAATGGAAAAGTCTGTCTTTTTGCAGATGACACGAAAATTTGCAACAGAGTGAACTCCCCCTAGGGAGTGCTTAACATGAGGAGGGATTTGCAAAAGCTGGAGGAATGGTTTGATGCTTGGCAATTAAGATTTAATGCGAAGAAGTGCAGTGTCATGCACTTGGGTAGCAGAAATCCAAGGGAAATGTATGCGATAGGGAGTGAGAGGTTGGTGTGCACGGAGTAGGAGAAAGACCTCGGTGTGATTATTTCTGTAGATCTCAAGGTGGCAAAACAGTGCGACAAGGCAGTGGCAAAAGCCAGGAGGATGTTGGGCTGCATTCGAAGAGGAATTACCAGCAGAAAGGAAGGGGTACTAGTACCACTGTATAAGTCTCTGGTGAGGCCTCACTTGGAATACTGTGTTCAGTTTTGGCGACCGTATCTTGCAAAGGATGTAAAAAGACTGGAAGCTGTTCAGAGGAAGGCGACCAAAATGATTTGGAGCCTGCGTCAGAAGCCTTATGAGGAGAGACTTGAAGACCTAAATATGTACACTTTGGAGGAGAGGAGGGATAGGGGAGATATGATTCAGACCTTTAAATACTTAAAGAGAAATAATGAACAAACAAACCTCTTCCAGAGATGGGGAAGCTGTAAAACTAGAGGGCATAACATGAAGCTGCAAGGTGGTAAATTGAAAGGCAATGTCAGGAAATACTTTTTTACTGAAAGGGTGGTGGATGCTTGGAATGCCCTCCCGATGGAGGTGGTGGGGACAAACACAGTGACGGAATTCAAAGTGCCCTGGGACAGACACAGTGGATCCCTTTACAGCAACAAGGTTAAATCAAAATAAACTGAACCATCAAATTTCTCAACAAATAGGGGTGTCCTACATGGAGCGATGTGGGGAGGAGCGGTGTGTTCACCCCTAAACAAACAAAGAAACAAAGACATGGGGAGGGGTGCACCTGCTCCTGGTGGGTGCACCACTAAGCAAAGACAAGGGAAGGGGTGCACCTACTCCTGTCATATTACTGGGCAGACTAGATGGACCATACTGGTCTTTATGTTACTAAGTTTGGCTTTGCATCATGGCTATTTAGGAAACCATGAAAATAGAATCTCGAGTTCAAGCTATGAATCAGAAACACTGCTATATCATTGCAGTTTTGGTTAGATACAGTCCTCTTTGTTATAGAGCTTGTGATTTCATATTTGATGCTCAAGGGAACTTGAATAGTACAGTGGATGCTGGGTGGGGGAGGAGGGGAGGTGTCACAAGCTGAGTGAAAGGAGTTGCTACTATGATATCAGAAAGATGCGATCAGCGGGTGCCGCCAAGTTCTTTTAAGTATGTAGATGAAGCTTGCCTGTTGCTAGATTTTTTTTTTAGGGGGAGGGGGAGTGTTTACCACCCCTCCTGCCACTGGCATTGCCATGGAGGTGCTTTATTTTCTAAGGGCCCGATCTTCTTCTGGGCAGGCTGTGCGCCGCTATGACACATAGCCCTGCCCGCTCACCCTTAACCCTGGATATTCAATGCCACGGCGATGGTATTGAATATCGAGGTTGTGGCCAAGGGGTCAACACCGCAGAGCCAAACCGTGTAGCAGCGATATTGGACCACTACACTGTTAGTGATCTGTGGCTAGATCTAGACGATCCAAAAGCTGGTCTAGTTTTAGGCACGGATCACTAACTGGGTCGTGGTCCAATGTCACCGCTACATGGTTAGCGGCAATTACTGCCTCCGCTCCCCTGCCACCCCCCCCCCCCCAGAATGCCCCCAACCAGGGCCGGCCCATCCATTGAGCAAGAATGTTTTTTGCACAGGGCCCCGCGTTTCAGGGGGCCCCGTGCAAAGAACATTCTGCTCTTTTCAAAATGAAATTTAAAAAAAAAAAAACGCTGGCTGCTACCGCTGCTGCTGCCGCCGCGGCAGCAGCAGAATGGACTGTCCCGCAGGGCACCCTCTGCCCGGCTGAATCCCTCCCTCCCTCCCTCCGTGACGGCTGAGCCCCTCCGTGCCAGCTTTGAGAGTCGCGAAGGGCTATGGGGGGGCTAGGACTGGAAATGGGCTGGGGGGCTTAAGACTGGAAGTGGGCTGATGGGGTTAGGACTGGTAATGGGCTGTGGGCTGATGGGAGGTTAGGACTGGTAATGGGCTATGGGGGGGGTTAGGACTGATAATGGGCTATGGGGGGGCTAGGACTGATAATGGGCTATGGGGGGGCTAGGACAGGAAATGTGCTGATGGGGAGGGGTTAGGACTTTAGGTGGGCTGATGGGGTTAGGACTGGTAATGGGCTGTGGGCTGTTGGGGGGTTAGAAATAGTAATGGGATATGGGTGGGGGGTAATAAGGGTAATTGGCTGTTGGCTGATGGGGGCTGTCTGGTAATGGGCTATGGGGGGTTAGGACTGATAATGGGCTATGGGGGGGCTAGGACAGGAAATGGGCTGATGGGGAGGGGTTAGGACTTGAGGTGGGCTGATGGGGTTAGGACTGGTAATAGGCTGTGGGCTGATGGGGGAGGGGGGTTAGGACTGGCAACGGGCTATGGGGGGCTGACTGGAAATGGGTTGATGGGGTTAGGACTGGAAGTGGGCTGATGGGGGGTTAGGACTGGTAATGGGTTATAGGGGGGGCTTAAACTGAAAATGGGGTGATAGGGGGTTAGGACTGGAAGTGGGTTGATGGGGGGGCTAGGACTGGTATTGGGTTGTGGGGTTCCTAGGACTGGAAATGGGCTGATGGGTGGCTAGGACTGGAAATGGGCTGATGCAGGGACTAGAAGGGAATGGATGCTGGGCGAGGCTGGAACTAGAAGGGAGCTGATGTTGGGGGAGGATTAGAATGGGATGGGGCTGGAAGAGTAAAATGGAGAAGGGAAAAATATTGTGTGGGAGGGATAAAAAATCTACAATTGGCCGGGTATTGGGAGAGTAAGTGGGGATTGAGGATGGAGAGGTAAAATTTGAGTGGATGAAATAGGAATGAGGAAAGAGCAAAAGGAGAAAGATTAGTATGTTAAAGCAGATGTAGAGAGAGAATGGAAAAAAAACTAGAAGAGAGAAGAAAGGACAAATGGACAGCAGACGATGGAGAGTTAGCAGAAGACACGAAGAAACCAGAAGAAAGTAGCTGGAGCAATTGCAGCTGAAAAAAAATGCACAAAAGGTAGAAAAATATCTCTTTATTTTGAATTTATTAATTGGAATATGTCAGCTCTGGTAAATGTGCATCATTAACGTCTGCGCTTTGTTTAGTACAAGAGCAAATTAATGTATAGTTTTATTTCTACAGTGTTGTACATTCCAAGTTTGGCTTTTGGGATTCCCAGTTTAATTATTGTATTCCTGTTTCTAAATTGTGATTACTTGTTTGGTGATGGTCTATGTTCTGCATGTGTAACTGAGCTGAGGTGTTCTGTTTATATAATTCCTATTTGACATTGCCACTTGTTCTCTTTCTCCAGTAGGTCATGTATTCTTGTTCTCTGAAATGTATTGGTTTAATATTTACAGTGTTACTTTTTGATTGGTAGAGTATGGTGCTTTGTGAGTCCTGGTAGTGCTGTTAGGATACGGCGGGTTTGCTATGGGTTCTAAATGGGCAGTGTTTGTAGTAGTTCCTAATGTGTCTGGCAGTTGGCACTGGATTATAGTAATGTAGAAATCTTTTAGTCTTTCTTTATCCATACACTCATTAAGAGGCACGTTTACTAAAAGTTAGTATATGGTAACATTATGCAAATATTTATGCAAATGTGGCTCATTATGCAAATGAGGCCCCTCACCGAGTCTCCGCACATGGCCCCGCACCCCCCTTGGGCCGCCCCTGCCCTCAACATGCCCTGATGCTAACCAGATAGCACTGGGGTGCACGGGAGAAGTCATGGATATTCAACGGCACTAACTGTGTAGGTGCTGTTAAATATCCCCGTTGAAGCCATTTACATGGTTTACTTGGCTGTAAACTGTGTAAATGCCTTTCGAATATTGGGCCCTAAATGCCTCCGTTTATGCATGTGTAGTGTACGTATGAGCAATTTTATAAGCACCTACACTAGAGCACACAAAACACTTTTCTGCACGCCCAAGTGGCTTATAAAATGATCTCCTATTAATGATTTAAATGATCTGAAACATAAACAAAAAGCACATTTGTGATCAACGCTACTGCCAACCACATGAATGCTTTTCGTAAGGACCTCCATGCTTATTGTGCTGAAAAGAAAATTAGAAAAGCAACAGCAAAACATAGGGGTCTGTCTACTAAAATGTGTTAGCTGCTGCTGCTGCAGAAATACTACCCGGCGGTAGCACCTAATGCGGGGAAAGTGCAGACATCATGGAGCATTTCCACAATCACTGCCAGCAAATGCATGTTTAGGGCGAAAAGTGGGTGGACCTGCCAGGCGCAGCTACCCTGGGCTGCTCAGATTTGCCGGCTTTGCGAATCTCTCCCCCACGAAGCCAGCGTTTCCTCCACAGTATCTGCAGGGGAAATGCTGGGAATACCCCCCCCCCCGCTGCAGATGCTGCGGGCTTTTTGCAGCTAACACAGTGCTTTGGCAGCTATTGCCCCGCGTTAGCTGCAAAAAGGCTAACGTGGTTTAGTAGGCAGACCCCATGGGGGGGGACCCGGTTAGTGCTGCTGAATATCCACAATTTGTGCTACAAAGTGCCCCAATGTCAAGCACTTAGCATTGGGGCGTTCCAGGGGCAGCAAATGGGTTAACCGGACAAGTGGCACTATTCAGTCACTGCCCGGTTACCCTAATCTGCGAAAATTAGGACAACTGAATGGCTGTTCTAATTTAGCTGGTTTTGCAATCCAGCCTACAGCTGAATATCACTACTGACTGGATTGCAAGATCACAATCTGGACAACGCAGATATTCAACGCCAAGACCCGTATATGGCTTCGGCACTGAATATCTGGGGCAAAGTTAAAGCGGCATCAGTCAACCGGTTTAACTATGCTGGCTGCTGTGGCTGAAAATCCCCCTCCTCTCTCTCTATATATATATAAATAAAGGACAGTCATGATATTTGTTTATGTGTCTGTCCTAGTAACCACTAGGCTCATATTCTTAATGCAAATAACATGAGCTACCTGCAAATCGTGTATGGTCATAGCACCTGCCAAAACAAAATTTGCCACAACCCAAGCTTGAAGTGTGGTTTTCCATTTCCCCCTTTTCTTCCCCTTATCCAATATCAATATGAGGTCTTCAGCAAGAAAAGCAATGCCCAACTGCTCTTGCCTTGCTGTGGCTGAAATTGCTGCCCAATCCAGCCTGCCCTGCCAGTGCTGAAATTTAAAAGAGGGCAAAGGGAAGCAGCAACTCAGAGTCATTTTGATTTTTGGTGCCAGTGGGGCAGGAATGATTGCATATCTTAGAGCCTTGCCTTGGCCCAGGGTAACAGAGTGGGAACTGATTTTTCAGAAGCTGGATGGGGTCAAGATGATGAGAGGGAGCAGGGCTGAACATTGTTGTGTTGGGAGAGATCTGAGGAGGGTTTTATTTTGGTCAAGTGGAAAGGGAGATCAGTAGGAGGGATCCAGTTTTAGCCAACCATTTTTAATGGTTTGTGTCACTGGTTGTATGTATATTGTGACTATGTGCTTTGTGAATACAAAATTAAAATGTCTCTTCTTGTGGGAAAGGCTGCCGACTCCTGCTGTAGCGCTCCTTCACAT
This sequence comes from Ichthyophis bannanicus, assembly GCA_033557465.1. NCBI lineage: Eukaryota > Metazoa > Chordata > Amphibia > Gymnophiona > Ichthyophiidae > Ichthyophis > Ichthyophis bannanicus. The sequence continues at coordinate 142,025,199 of CM066040.1, forward strand.
GATCATTACTGCCAATGCTGAGCTGCAATGGTTGCAGAGCTTTACTGTATGCAATTGCCTGAACTTGCGTAAATGAAAGTTTCATAGCTTAGAACATGCTCCCTTGTTAATAATGCTCATTAAGTGCCTTTTTTTATAATTTTGCATAATTGCTTCTACTTTCGATGCCCAAGAGAATGGTCCCACCCAAAAAATTCTTGATGCAAGAGTAACAAATTAGAGTGACTACAGCACAAAACAGAGAAAGCGTAGGCAGTAGGGCGCTGACATCGCAATAAGATAGGAGAGGACTGGGCAATTTTATTGCCTGCAATTACATTTTTATCACTGCAACACTGTTTTAAAAGTAACTAAGCTCCCACTTGGGCTTTTCTACTGAAACCATAGGTCATTATATACAATTGCTCAATGAATAGACTTACCACGTGCCTCAGCTGAACAGATTGGTTTAGGCTGTAATGAAAATAAAAGGCACAGTCAGAAAATGTTAGGAGTACTTGTGGGCTGATACATGGAGGGCAATTAAAAAAAAAAAGTCTAGCCACCTAGCTCATGAATTAGGCAGCTCACTTCCTTGTTTGATAATTGCTCTACATAGAGAAGCCAGACATAAACACTGCAGTTTGCAGGATCTGCAAATCACAAACCCCGGTGATCCAGATTTTCAGCAGCACTGATTGACCACCTGAAAATGCCCAGTTAGCAGTGATATTCAGCCAAACAGGCAAATCACAGAAAGTCAGGAGAGGTCAATGGCTGTCTTAACTGTATGCAGTTGTGCTCTCCGCCACTAACTGAATAGCCACCGCGATCAGCATCAAAACTGGATATTCAGCACCAGATGCCGATTAAGCTCCAATGCCGAATATCCGGTTTTCTTTGGGGCCGAAGTGGTCGGGTGCTTTAGCAGCACCGATTGCCGTGGTCTGAATACTATTTTGTTTTACTAGGTAACTGCATATAGCTGGTCTAAAATGTAGAAATTCACAGGAATGTAATTTGGCCAAGTTGGGGGGGAGGGGGGGGGACTACACAGACATTTACACCAGCCCTACAGCCTAGAATTTTCAAGAATGTAGGCAAATTCTAGTATTTTATCATCTATGTGTGTCCTTGTGCATTCTGTCCATACTCTTCCCATTCATATCCCACTGGTAAAGTACATGCCATCATGCGACATACACATTTAAGCTGGCCAGTATTTATAAGAGGTCCTTAATGCTCATATGTGGCTATATATATATATATGCCTAAATGATTAAAATCACCTTCAACTAGATGCACATGCTGTACCTAAACATTTGCAGCCCGTTATAAAATTAGAGGGACATTTTATAACAGACCATCTATGTATGAAGGCCACGTGCCCATTTTGAGTTTATTTTATAAGCAGACATAAGTGTGTAGACTGAAGCCCAGATGGACATTTAAGCCTGCATGGGAACAGGTGTAAATCTACGGTCATACTTCAGCCACATACATGTGTGTTTTATAAACAAGTGCAAACCATGACTCTGTCAACAATCTGCACTATTTCCACCCCAGAACATACCTACACATGGACCATGCAAAAGAACATGCCTTCTTGTCACCGTTTTTCTCCTCTCTTGTTTTTAAATTGGTTTTATTGAGTGCATTTAGAAGATACACGATGGGTCCACTTTTGCAAATCTATTTGCATTATTTATTCTGGAAGATTGATTGTTCCTGGCTTGAGTGTATAACACTTGCCATAATGTAATACACTACCCACCATGAATCATGTTAAAGCACCTCTACTGACAAATAGCGGAGTGGAGGAGTAGCCTGGTGGTCAGAACACTGGCTTGCAACCAGGAGAGTTCAATTCCCACTAGCACTCCTTGTGACCTTGGGCAAGTCGCTTAACCTCCCTTGCTTCAGAAGAATCCAAGCTATCTATGTCCCTGTTTAACGTGCATTACCAAGTTTAAGTTACAATGACTAAAATAATAAAGCAGCATAAAAAGAACTGTTAAATAAGGTCACCAAAGTTATTTTTAGGAATCTGTGAAGCCGACTGATATTTCTCAGCTTCACTGTAAGGTTAAGACGTGCAAATGTACTGAAACTGCGTTCGCTTGCACAGCTATATTGATTGAAATCTGATGTGCCAGAGTTAAATGCTTTCAGAGACCCCAGGGGGCAGATGAGCACAGGTACAAACTCTCTGTTTCAGTTTCCTCTTTCCCCTCCTTTCTCTTCGGACAGTGCCAAGGAACAGAGGAAACATGCAAATGATATTTGAAATAGGAAATGGCCACCACAACCTCCCAGGAAGATTTTGCACACCGGACATTTTCAAATCACAATTTATAATAATTTTAGATACATTACAGCAGATGACGGCACAACATCTTTAAAAAAAGAAAAGGGGAAATGCAGAATGAAACATTTCGGTATTATCTGGTTTATAGCAAAACTGACCACTGTTCTGATCTACTTATTGGACTCTGCTTAAACTTTATAAATCCATGTCTGCTTATTTTTTTTTTTAATTTTATATTTATTGAATTGCCAAAATAAGTCAAGTATACACTTGTTGGAAAAAGAATTAGCATAGGAAAATGTTAAAGTACACAAGGAAAATGAAAGATAAGTAAAAACATTTACAATGCTACACTCGAAATAAAGAGGGGGCACATGGACCAGCAATATAAAGGAAAACCCCCAATTAAGGGGAGGAACAATAAAGGAAACCAGCAATAACCTGAATAAACCAGCATATAAATCTATACAGCGTCTCCACATCTCAGGGAGGGCGGCAGAGGAAATCAAACGTTGCCTAGCATTAATAAAACATTAAGACTGAAGAAAAACATAGTTAACAGAATGAAATATAACTACACATTTACAAGGAAATTTAAGAAAAAAACAGCGCCTCTATCTGCAGAACATCAGGTTTTAAAAGAAGAAATTATCTTCTGCAATTTTGAGTCTCACATGCAAGGTCTGGAAAAACCCCGACAACCTGACCAAAGAAAGGAACTTGTCTTTTCCTGAAATATAACTTCAGTATCCAGTCATGATCCACAGTTAACACAGAGTTAACCATATGTGTGGCAGTAGTCACTGTCTCAGATTGCAAGTCCTCCAATCGTGTAGTACCATGTAATATATCATCCCCTGGGGATTCACAGAAGACTCCTTGGTCTCCATAGGAAAGTAATAAAGTCTTCATATAGGAAGAACAGCCTCCTTTGGAACCTGTAGCCTTATGTCAAATATTTCCACAACATTTTGGGGGAAACTGTATGAGATTTTGGAAAATTAATAAACTCCAACAGACACAAAATTTTTAATAATAGAAACATTTGCATCTTGAACTAAATTAACTTTAACATCTTGCTCGGCCATAGCAGCCTTCAATTTCTTATCAAAGTCTGGTGTTGAACAACAGCATTTGCAGTGTCTTGAATCTTTGACTGAAGCTGTTGGGTTTGACTGGACATAGCAACGGTTAGATTCGATCTAGCTTCCTAAATAGTTTCCAAAGTGAACCTTTCGGGCCTTACCAGAGACACAGCAACAGTGAAAGCAGCAGGCAAACCTGGATGAGATGTAGAAGGAGCACCCACTCTCACTCTGTTTTTCCCATTGGACTTTAACCCCCTTCAGAGTACCTCCCGCAGGTGCTGCCCGTTACACCAAGGCAACCAGATCTCTAGCGTAGTCTTCAGCTTCTCCCCCCTCAGATGTCAGATTCCATTTTGCAGACTTCCAGCAATGGCCCATCAGAGCTGCTCACCACAACTGCTGCTGAGCTGGGAGGCAGATGGGGACGACGCTTCTCCTGGGATAATGAGATGTCAGCATCCTTGAAAGATGCCAGGTCCACTGACTGCGGCACTGAATCTGCCAGAGCACAGTGTTGGGGCCTCCCCACGCAGAAATCAATTCATCGGACTAGGTAATAGATGCCATCCAGGCATCCAAGGGAGATTTCCCAGACTTAGTCTTCACTTTACGCTTCCCCATCAAGCAAAGCACAAAGCAGCAAAACAGATCACCATCTTGCCACGTGACACACTCATCCTGCTGCTGCTTTTACATCATTAACATCCAATGAATCATAGCATAGATATGCTGTTATGTATGTGCCTGGTGGAAGCTTTACTTGTTCTTTAAAAAATTAAAATAAACAGGGTGGAATGCAAAGTTCTGGAAGACTGCCTGAGGATGGGACATAAGGCATTGCCCAGGGATACAGTTTCAGAAATAAACCAGTCTCTGAGAAGCCTGGGGATGGATCCCAAGGTGGTGAACTGGAACAAGAACAGGTTGACTGACAGAAAACAGAGGGTAGTGATGAATGTAACTCATTCTGAAGAAAGGAGAGAGAGTAGTGGTGTGCCACAAGGATTGGTCCTGGGATTGCTGCTCTCCAATATCTTTGTGGGCGATATTGCCAACGGGCTAAAAGGAAAAGTCTGCCTTTTTGCAGGTGATTCAGAGATTTGCTACAGAGTGGACACTTTTGAGAAGTAGACAACATGAGAAAAGATCTACAAAAACTAGAATGGTAAAGTGCTTGGCAACTGAGATTTAATACAAAGAAGTAGAGAACGATGCACTTGGGATGCAGAAATCCAAAGGAGTTGTGTGCTATAGAGGACAAGAAGCTGGTCTGTACGGACCAAGAGAGGGACCTCAGAGTGAGTGTATCTGAGGATCTCAAGATGGCGAAGCAGTATGACAAGGTGGTGACCAAAGACAGAAGGATGTTAGGCAGCATACAGAAAGGAGGCGACATTAGTACCCTTATACAGGTCATTGGCAAGGTCCCACTAGAAGTATTGTGTTCAGTTTTGGAGACCGTACCTTACAAAAAATATAAAGACTTGAAATGGTTCAGAGGAAAGTAACCAAGATGATATGGGGCCTGAAGCAGAAGGCATATGAGAAAAAAATTGAAGACAACATATGTATCCCCTAGAGGAGAGGAAAGACAGGGAGAATATGATACAAACCTTTGAATACTTAAAGGCTATTAATGAACAAACGTTGTTTTTTTTTAAAGACAAGGAAGCTATAGCACTAGAGACATGAAATGAAGCCACAAGGAGGTAAATCTAAAAGCAACATCAGGAAATACTTTATCACAGAAAAGGTGCTGGATGCCTGGGATGCCCTCCCGAAGGAGACGGTGGGAGCAAAATAGCTATGGCATTCAAGAAGATCTGGGACAGACACAGAGGATCACTATATAGCAAGAGGATAAAAATCAAAGCAAACGTAAATATCTTCATAAATAGAGAGGGGCAGCCTGCCTGGAGCAGCAGGTACAACCTTAAGCAAAGGCATAGAAGGCAGTAACCTGCCCATAGCAGCAGGTACAACTCTATATCTCTGGCCACCTTACGGGGAACACTAGATGGACCATGCTGGTCTCTGTCTGCTGTCATTTACACTGTTACTATGGGCAGTAGCTGAGGGGGTAATTTTCAAAAGCATTTCTGTGAATTAAACATGGTTTTATGTGTGAAAATGATGTTTTTGAAAACTGACCACTCTATGGGGATAATATCATAAAGGATTTAGCCTTTTATAAAATGACCCCATAGTATACATATATATAAGTTCATGCAGTGACAAGACAGCAGTATATAAGCATTGTTAAATAAATAAATACTTATTAGTGCACCACATTCCCGGGTACTTCATTTGGGCAGAGTGGGGTGCGGTTGCGATGTATGCATATATTTTATATAAACATCAGCTTCTGAGCAGGGGTCATGTGTGTTTAACCAGGTAAGGCGGACGTGGCCCACAGCCCCCTTCCACCCCACATCCCCCCCCTCTTTTCCTTCCAAATAACCACCACATAATCGCTTATTGGCAAAATAACTGGTCGCAGCTTTATTAAACAAGCACAACATAACATTACAACCAAAACTGTTAACTTACGGTTCCGGCAGCGGGACAATCCCTCACCAGCCATATGGGTAGCAAAGTGAGTTCCTTCCCGCCTCCGCCGAGAACCGTCCCTGGCAATTCCATCCCCCTCTTCCGGCTTCGCCATATTACTAGCAAAAGCCGAGGGCTTCTCCGGGTCGGGGGTACCCCCACCCCCGCCCTGCATTTGCCATGCCTCCGGACCCGGACACCTCCGGGATCCCGCCCCCCCCCCTCCAGCTGCAACCCCCCGTCCTCCAGCCCCAAGCTCCACCAAAGGGAGGGAGGGTGGGGACGCCCGTCCTTTCTCCCCGCTTCCGAAGGACTGGCGTCCGACCGCTCGCTCCCCTTGGGTCCTGCGATCCACTCATTGGCTCCCGCGGCCACCTGGCAGGCACCGTCAGGCACCTTTTGTTATAAAATCGGGTCCTATATGCAGGAAAATGTATTTGTGCAGTCCCACTACTTCAGGGGTTCTCGGTCCTCTCCTCAGGACACACCTAGCCAGTCAACCTTTCAGGATAACCACAATGAATATGCATGAGAGAGATCTGCATGCACTGCCTCCACTGTATGTACATTTGTCTCATGCATATTCATTCTGGTTATCCTGAAAAGCTGACTTGTTAGATGTGTCCGAAGACTGACTTGAGAACCCCTGCACCACATGCATAATCTTAGCCATACCATGGAGAGATGTTCCTAGTAGTGAGGAATACATTTACATACATGCTTTTGCATTTCCAAAAGTGTGCATACAAGTTTGTCCCAAAAGGTATCTGCAGAAATAGCAGTTGCAAATTTGTGCGTGCACTTTTTCGAGTCAATTTTCAAAGGAATTATTACCCTTTTTAAAAAAACGATATAATTCTGCAGGTAAACAGTATCCGAAGACTTCACTTTCCTCATACTTTTTGAAAGTTGCCCCTGAATGATTACACCAAGTACACTGAGAAGAGTAAAATTGGAAAACAGAGCAGAGCACTTAGGAAACCCATGGGTTTCATTCTTTTTATAGTGCTGTTTGCCTTTAGTAGAAATCCACTGGTTTTACAGGTTTAGTAACAATAGATACAAAGGCAGATTTTGCAGAGGGCATTTAGGCCAGAAAGGGGACATCCATGACAGGACATTCAAACTTTCCTGAGTATTTCACCAAAACCTCACTGAACATGGAGCCTTTTGTAAAATATCTATAAGGACATGCAGGAGAACATAGAGAGAGAGAAGGGTGTTGGGGCCACTTGGCAATAGTGATCATGCATGATTGCATTTGATTTAATAAATGGAGGAAGGACAGCAAGGAAATCCACAGTACTACCTTTTAACTTTCAAAAGGAAGACTATGATAAAATAAGGAAAATAGTTAAGAAAAAACTAAAAGGAGCAGCTGCATAGGTTAAAGGCTTACATTAAGGTTTTTTAAGTTTGATAATCGAGAACAACGCTGGATTTATATTCTACAATCAATTCATCCGAATGGTCTGAATGCAAAAATTGATTGGACTGCCTGTGCTTAACTATACTGAAATAAGGGGACAACCTAAATGTTTACCCTTTAAACAGTTCATCTATGGGGTTGGATTTTGAATATTCAATAAGTGCAGTCAGTATCCAATCATTCACGTTAAATTGGGTTAAGGATCTCTATAAAATCGTTTAGGAACCCTGAGTTCGCATGCGCAGCATTTTTTGGAACACTAAACCTGCGTTCCGAGCAACTTGATTTAGATGACAGAGGTGTGCATTCTGAAGGTAAAACTTTGCATATGGATTCTGATATAATCTTTAAATGTATTAAGAGACTGCGATGAACTATACAAGTCTTCATTCACTTTTCTTTGTTTAAGCAGCAGGTTAGAGAATTGAAGCCGATATCGCATGTTTGGGAGTGCTTATATAAACCCCCTGAAGAAACGTAATGCTTGGTGAAACACATAGGTGCTGAAGATGGGCGTTAGGGCTTTCTCTGTTAAGATAAGCACATATTATCATACTTTACAAAAATGTTATTTATCTCTAAAAGGAAAAAGAAGATAAAAAGAAAAAGAAAGTATTAGTTTTGAAGCAACAAAAAAAGGTTGTTGATGCAAAAGGGCATTCAGAGATTAGGTATGATATATCCTACTCCATAGTCCCAATTTAGTCTGAGACCTTGTTGCTTATACACATTGTATTCTCACAGTTGAATGTTGGAGCAATTTTTATAGATTGTTTACATTAAGCATGGGCATTGTTTAAAAATACTAATCTTGGACGTGCAGACCAGCTGTATTCCATGCTTTAAGAAAAGTGGAAGGAAGTCCAAAAAACTATCATTATGGTTTAAAGATGAGGTCATAGAGGCTGTTGTGGCCAAAAAGCATCTTTCAAGAAATGAACAAAGCAGCCAAATAACAAAAACAGGAAATAACATAAGCACTGGCAAGTCAGATGCAAGACATTGCTAAAGCAGACAAAGAGATATGAAAAAAAAGCATGCCATGGAAGCAAATATGCATAATACAAACTTTTTCAAGTACATTTGTAGCAAAAAACCTGTGAGAGAGCCAGTTGGACCATTAGATGACAGTGGTGTAAAATTTGTGTCTGAATATCACTACTAAAGAAATAAGTGATGTTATCACCTTTCTCCTAGGCCAATGCGGGCCCCCTCTATCGGCATAAAATTGGACTATTTGGCAAGTTAGATGGGCCAATTTGATATGTAAAAGCACCAAAAACTGAGGACTAAGAGGCTTAAATGATCACAACTCAATAGTGAAAGTATAAGTTACTTTGAATAGCGGACTTACAGAAAATTAAATAATACTATAGATATAGTATGTGGCAATAAAATAGACCAGTAAAACAATAAATAATGCCAACCTGGCACTAATATACACCATATGATACATAACCAAAAGAAGAAAGCCCTAATAAAAACAATTGGTAAATTAGCTCAACCCATGGGGAAATTAATGTTCGGCTCCCGGAGATGTATTTCTTATTTCTTTTGGAGACTCTATAAAATAAGTGTGGGAAATTCTTAACCCCCTTGTGTCTTTTATATGAGTGAAGATTGCTTTTTTGTGTCTGGAATCCCTGTTTAAATAAAGGATTCATGTCTACCACCTCTAGTGGTGTCTGAGGTTTAGGTTACAGAGTGCTGTTTGACCTACTGCTTGAGGCTCACACTTCTCTAGAAAGAGGTAATGCACTCCAGTATTTAGTATGAAACTTACTGCTTGAGGCTCACACTTCTCTAGAAAGAGGTAATGCACTCCAGTATTTAGTATGAAACTTACTGCTTGAGGCTCACACTTCTCTAGAAAGAGGTAATGCACTCCAGTATTTAGTATGAAACTTGTAACCAAACACATTTTGTTCCTTGCAATCCTGCTTCTCCCACTAAGCAAACAATGCACTTACTATACCTAATTGTTATTATAAAAGCAAATGTTTATTGGAGCCTTTCAAGAGGTCTCCCAGTCTTGCTCTGTTCAAAGCCCCTAAAATCCATAATAAAGTTCTGATGAATCACAGACACAGAAAAGAACGATCATTTTGTCTCACCATGGCATGAAAATGGGAAATAGAAAAAAAAAAAAAGAAGCAAAACTCATTCGTACAGTATAGCTTTACCTGTTACCCACCTGTAACAACCTGGTTAGGAAAACACAGCACAGAAGAGTAACCAAGACTGAAAGTACCATGGAAACAGCAGCACAGAAGAGTAACTGACTATAGGCGAGTCTAGGTGCCCTCTGCGGCCTTTCAGAGGCGTGAAGAAACATCTGATTTTCCATGGAGATTATTTAGCTCTCCTTATTAGCTGTGAGGAAAGCACTTACAGCCACAGAAGTGCTGAGAATCAAGCTACTGTACAGGCAACTATTCCAGCAAAGCAGAATTTCAGACTGAATGACAGTGGGATGCTCACAGCTTTTTATAGAGTAGAGATGTCATATGTAAATGAAACAGGGAACTGGAGAAGCAATGTGGGTTTTGTGTGTGTTTCTCTCTCTCTCTCTTTCACAACATCATCACTTCAGCCTTAGAAAGTGATAAGTCAAGGTTTGCCTCTGAAACTGGCAAGGGAAGTTTACTTTCATTTGGCCACAAGCCAAAAATCTTTTGAACGTTGACCAGAATGCGGAAGCGGCAGGTGTTACTGGAGTGCGCAGATTGTGTATAAAGGGGGCAGCTATCAAAATCTAAAACTGCGTTCAGTTGAAACAATGCAGCCGAGTCTGAAAGGCAATGGTTTCTTTCGTACATTTTTTATTTTTTGCATGCATTTTATTGCTTTGGAAAATGCTCATCAGCATTATTTTCACATCCCAAGGGAATATGATTTCAAGTTATGCTTGTCTAGCCCGCTTCCATCTGTCTATGAATAGAATAAAATACAGACAACGAAGGCGAGATCTTATTAAAAAGGAAATATCTGAACTGGGAGTAAAAGTAAAACCTCAGAGGAAGCAGCTTTGCTGATTAGTCAGGAGAAATCTCTTCCATTGGTTTCAAACAAGTGTTTGGGACCCTTCTAATCAGACACATTTTCAAAATATTCTTAATGAATATGCTTGAGATATATTTCCATACATCAGCCTGGGTCCTGGCACCAAAGTATGCCAATGTATCTCATGGATATCTTGAAATAATATCACTGGCTAGGAGTCATTCAACGACTCCTGTTTCTCCTGATCACATTGCCTTGCCGAGCTTAACCATTTTCTTAATAAATGACATTTCCAAAGGTTTTTTGTCTTCTATGTTGTCTTGATTAGTTTATAAGCTCTACGGAGAAGGGACTCTCTTTTATATGAATTTCTACACCATTAGCACACATTATTTTAGGGCAGGTCCCATGTTATATCTAGCAGCACCCTACAAATGCAAAATAGTAGCAGTAATAGTACTGAAGGTGGTGATTTTGTAAACCAATGGAAACTTGTGGTAGTTGTTCTTACCCAGAGAGGAGGAGTAGCCTAGTGGTTCGTGCAGTGGTCTCTGACAAAATTAATTAGGGGTTTGAATCCTTGTGGCCTTGGGCAAGTCACTTAACCCTCCACTGCCTCAGGTACAAACTTAGATTATAAGCCCTCCAGGGACAGGGAAATACCTACAGTACCTGAATGTAACTCACCTTGAACTACTTTAAAGATGTGAACAAAATACCAATCTTTTAACATTAAAGGGAAGAAATAGCCAAGTGGTTTGAGGAGCAGGCTGAGAATCAGCGAAACTAGGGTTTGAATCCTGCTCTCTCCCATTGCGGTTCCCCTTCTAACTTTGGACAGGTCACATCACTGCCACAGGTATGTACCTGACTGTAACTTGCCTTGAGCTTGGATTTGGGGAAATTGAGTTATTAAGGGTGCTAGTTACAAAGGTGACTCAATGTAACATACATTAATTCACCATTAGCACACATTATTTTAGGGAAGATCCCACATTATATGAAATAAAATGCATTACTGTTTGCATGCCTCAGTAACTAGCTCCCTAAATCTATAATTCAATTAATCACAAACCTTGTAGCTGGAAATATGTAAATAAACTAGACCATCCAGGTATGTCTAGTGCAGGGGTCTCAAACTCAAATTGCTTTGAGGGCCGAATGAGGACTTGTAAAGTAACCCGGGGGCCGCATAAGACGCAGGGCCTCATTTGCATAAGGGGCCTCATTTGCATAAATATTTGCATAATGTTACCATGCACTAACTTTTAGTAAACATGCCTCTTTAATGAGTGCATGGATAAAGAAAGACTAAAAGATTTAGAAACAGGAAGACAATAATTAAACTGGGAACCCCAAAAGCCAAACTTGGAATGTACAACAACACTGTAGAAATAAAACTATAAATTAATTTCCTCTTGTACTAAACAAAGCGCAAACATTAATGATGCACATTTCCCAGAGCTGACATATTCCAGTTAATAAATTCAAAATAAAGAGATATTTTTCTACCTTTTGTGCATTTTTTTTCAGTTGAAATTGTTCCAGCCAATTTCTTCTGGTTTCTTCATGTCTTCTGCTAACTCTCCATCGTCTGCTGTCCATTTGCCCTTTCTTCTCTCCTAGTTTTTTTTCCATTCTCTCTCTACATCTGCTTTAACATACTAATCTTTCTCCTTTTTCTCTTTCCTCATTCCTATTTCATCCACTCAAATTTTACCCCTCCATCCTCAATCCCCACTTACTCTCCCAATACCTGGCTAATTGTAGATTTGTCTTCTCTCCCAGACAAAATATTTTTCCCTCTCCATTTCACTTTCCCAGCTCCATCCCATTCTAATCCTCCCCCAACATCAGCTCCCTTCTAGTTCCAGCCCCACCCAGCATACGCTCCCTTCTAGTCCCTGCATCAGTCCATTTCCAATCCTAGCCCCCCATCAGCCCATTTCCAATCCTAGCCCCCCATCAGCCCATTTCCAATCCTAGCTCCCTCCCCTCACAGCCCATTTCCATTCCAAGCCCCCTCCCCATCAGCCATTTGCAGTTCAAGCCCCCCTTCCAATCAGCCCACCTCCAGTCCTAACCCCCATCTGCCCATTTCCAGTCCTAGCCCCCACCATAGCCCATTACCAGTCATAACCCCCCCTGCCAATAGCCCACTTCCAGCCCTAACCCCCATTACCCCATTTCAGTCAGCCCCTCCATAGCGCATTACCAGTCCTAAACTCCCCCCATCAGCCCACTTCCAGTCCTTCCTAACCCCCACCTGCCCATTTCCAGTCCTAGCCCCCACCATAGCCCATTACCAGTCATACCCCCCCTGCCAATAGCCCATTTCCAGTCATAACCCCCCCCCGCCAATAGCCCATTTCCAGTCATAACCCCCCCCGCCAATAGCCCATTTACATTACTTAACCCCCCCTGCCAATAGCCCATTTCCAGTCATAACCCCCCCTGCCAATAGCCCATTTCCAGTCGTACCCCCCCCCCGCCAATAGCCCATTTCCAGTCCTACCCCCCCCCCGCCAATAGCCCATTTCCAGTCCTACCCCCCCCCTGCCAATAGCCCATTTCCAGTCCTACACCCCCCCCTGCCAATAGCCCATTTCCAGTCGTACACCCCCCCCTGCCAATAGCCCATTTCCAGTCCTACACCCCCCCTGCCAATAGCCCATTTCCAGTCCTACACCCCCCCCCCTGCCACTAGCCCATTTCCAGGCCTACCCCCCCCCCCCCCGGGTAAATAAAAAAAGCACCTGGCTTCTTCTTCTGCTGCTGCTGCTGCAGCAGAAAATCAGCTGTCCCGCGGCCCCTTCCTCTCTGCCCGGAGATCCCTCATTGTGCTTCATCAGCGTGTGCTTCTTAAGCCGCGAAGAGAGTATTTCCCTCTCGCGCGGCTTAAGCCTATTCACTTGTCAAGCCTCGCGAGAGGGGAATACTCTCTTCGCGGCTTGAAAAGCACACGCTGATGGAGCACAATGAAGGATCTCCGGGCAGAGAGGAAGGTACCGCAGCACAGCTGATTTTGCTGCTTGAGCAGCAGAAGCCCGTTTTAAAAAAAAAATTGACAGTCGATTCTGCCGCTGCCACGGCGGCAACGGCAGAAGCAAGGCTTTTTTTATTTCCCTCCGTCGCGGGCCGCACAACCTTCTCTCGCGGGCCGCGTGTTTGAGACCCCTGGTCTAGTGTATAGCACTCACAAACTATACTATGTAAGATGGAGGGGGGGGGGCACAAAGATTATCAGAGTTACTATCTTGTAGTAGGTGTTCTCTGTGGACAGCAGGAGAACACCTGCTACAGGTCAATAATCTGTTTTCTCTTTATTTTTTTTTAATTTTACCTATCTCTGTTCCTGCACCTCATCATTCTCTTTGCCTACTCAGTAAAGGATTTTCTTATCCTTTCCTTCCCCATCTTGCAGTTGCTTTAACATGATTTGTGAGTGCATGTGTGGATGATGTCATCGACGGAGCACTGCATGGAAATCAGTTCCCAACTTCTTTTAGAAGGTTTTGCAGCCACCCTTGCAAATATGTATGCTAGTTCCTCTCGGCCACCACCAGACATGAATCCTTCAATCTATTCATAAGCTGAAGCAGAAAACCACTCCAAGGAGAGGTGTGGGGCAGGGGTTGTGAGGACTTATCCTGCTGTCCATGAAGACCACTTGTTATAGGCGAGTATCTGTTTTCACTGTGGATTAGCAGGATAATTTCCTCACTTGTGGGAATTCCTAGCTACAGGCTGTCTCAAAAGAAAATGGTGATAAGCAAACAGCAACATAAGGGGCAGACACTTAACATGTGTTTTTGTTGGCAACAGGCCTTTTATACATTTTTTTCTTTTTTTTTCTTTAAAGAGGCAGCCTGAACAGAAATGAAAAAGGCCTAGAAGAATAGAATTAAATTCTATTTCCTGAACAGATCCTGGAGAATGAATTAACCAAATCTACTGTCACATTCAGGCTCATTCCGAGCTATGAATAGCGGGGATGGATGTCCCGGCGTGATGTCCATCCCCGCTATTTGTGCCCCCTCCTGTCGGCGTCTGACTTCTCCACAGGTTGTATGGGGAAGCTAGATGGGGGCGGGAAAGGGGAGGATCGGGGCTTGCGTTAGGGTGGGCAGTGAGTGGTCGCCAGCCCCAGACGTATAGGTGGAATAACTTCCCTAGACATCGGGGATTAGCGGGGCCCGGGGCCAGGAAAGGGTGGCAGGGGACAGAGAGCATTCTCTGCAGCCCGACCCTAGCCTTGGGAGGCCAAATTGGGGGTCAGGCTGCAGGGAATAAACTGTTTGTTCTGGCGGCTGGGATCGCAGCTTTTAAATGGAGTCACAGTGCCATGGCAACCAGATGCCATGGCGCCGCAGCTCCATTTAAAAGCCTTGACCGAGTTAGTCGGGCAGTGCCTGTACATGCAGGCCAGGCTGAATTTCAGTCCTGGCCTGCATGTACAGGCCTGATCGCGATTCAGTTCAGACTGGATGTACAGAGGGTTCTATATCTGGGACAGAATCAGGCTGATTGGGAATCCCTTTCCAAACAGTAGTGAGGTGTGAATATGTGCCAGAAGCCCACATTGTGGCCTTGCATATCTCTACTATGGAGACCAACCTTAAGCAGGCTACCAATGTAGCCACAGCTCTGACATTGTGAATCGTGATATGACCCTCAAGAGTCAAATCAGCCTGGGCACAACCAAAGGAGATGCAGGCCACTAGCCAACTGGACAGAGTATGTTTGCCAATGGCAAACCCTAACTTACTTGAGTCAAAAGAAACAAAAAGTTGGCTAGACTTTAAGGTCTTTAGTCTGCTCCAGATAGAAGGCCAAGGGCTCTCTTGCACTCCAATGTGTACAATACACTTTTCTCTTTGTGAGCATGAGGTCTTAGGAAGAACTTTGATTGGAAAATTAACTGATTAAAGTGGATCATCATTCCCACCTTAGAAAGGACCTTAGGATGAGTGTGCAAAGCACCCTATTGCTATAAAACTTGGTATAGGGTGGATCAGTTACAAGAGCCTGGGTCTCACTAACCCTGTAATATGAAGCTACTGCCACAAATAACCAGACCTTCTAGGTCAGGCACTTTAGTCCACAGGTATCCAGTGGCTCAAGAGTTGAGTTAAAAACTACATTGAGTTATCATTTGGGGGGGGGGGGACTTTGAAAGAAGCAAGGCCCTCATAAAGCAAATAACTAAAGGCTGTAGAGAGATGAGTTTACCTTTTACATGATGGTGGTGGTAAGTGCCAATTGCACCGTGGTGTGCCCATACTGAGTTGGTTTTCAAAGCAGATTCTGAGAAATGTAGAAAGTATTCAAGCAATTTGTGTGTGGAACAATTGAAAGAACCTAGGGCCTTTCCTTTGGACCAGAGCACAAAGCTCTTCCACATAAAATGATATAACCACTTAGTGGAATCTCTTCTGGAAGTCTTTGTTTCGCTAACCGGTAGGTTCAAAGAAGACAGAATTAGCCCCGCAATATCCAAGCCATGAGGATAGGGACTTGATGCTGGGATGCAACAGTGTACCCCAGTCTTGAGAGATTAGGTTTGGCAAACTGCCTAACTGAATGGGCTCCCCGATTGATAATTCCAGGAGCAGAGGAAACTATGGCTGCTGGGGCTAGTAGGGTGATTTGAGGATCATGGTTCCCCTGATGTCCCTGAGTTTCAGGAGAATTTTGGCTATGAAAATATTAGAGAAGATCCTCCACCCAACTGAGGATGAAGGCACCTTAGGCTAGTTTTCTGTGTGTCCCTGCCCTAGAGCAGAAGAGAGGTACTTGCCTGTTCTGAGAGTGGTGAATAGATTTTTTTTAAGTGTGCCCCACTCCTGAAAGATTTTCAAAACCACCTCCCTGCCCAAGGTCCACTTGAGAGGTTGCAACACATGGCTCAGTTTGTCTGCCAGAACATTGTCTTCTCCAGCTAGGTAAGGGACCCCAAGAGCCATCCCATGAGAAGTGGCCTATTTCCACATCCTGACTGTTTCCTAACATAGGAGGTTCAAACTTGTTCCTCCATAACCTGTTGAGGTAATACATGACTACCTGGTTATTTGAAACATCACAATTTGATTGGCCAGCCAATATATGATGGCTTTAGAGCATTCACAATTGGTCTCAGTGCCAGAAAACTGATCGGACGAAGCCTGTCCTGGGAGAAACATACATCCTGAGTGTGAACCATCTACATGGACTTCCCAGCCCAGTTTGGATGCACTTTGGTGAGTATACTTTGGTAAGGGAGAATTTGGAAAGGAATCCCCTTTGGCCAGATTGCAATGAACTGTCCATCAGGACAGAAATGATGTTACAGAGTCTGTGAGTGGCCTGTGTCACTGTGTACTGAAGGTCTGCTGAGCTTGTCTCACCTTGAGATGTACTAAAGGTGTTGCATTTGCTATCAAAACCAGGTGGTCCAACATTCTCAACCTGTTCTGATGTCTGCTGACTCTTTTGTACATCTTCCATGATGGTGACCTCTTTGGCAAGTCTTTCTTGTGGAAGAAAGGCTTTTGCCTGGAGTCATGTCTAGCAGAGATCCTTTGAATTCCATTTGAGGTGAAGGACTTAGATTGGATTTTGTTTAGTCTATGATGAACTCAGTGTTAAGTCCAGTACCCAGATGGTTGTGTATATGTATTCTTGAGCTCTTTACAGAGAGGTGCTCTTGATCAGCCAAGCATCCAAATGAGAAACACATGCATGTCCAGTCTGCATAGATGCACTGCGACTACGATGAGACACTTGTGAGGAGTTGATGCAGTGCTAAAAGGCAGTACACGTTCCTAGTTGTGGTGTTTCCCTATGATGAATCACAGATATTTCCTGTGACGAAGATGTATCTGTATGTGAATATAGGCATCATTTAAATCCAGAGAACATAGACAATCTCCTTTAAGGTAGGGCATTAGGGTGCTGAGGAAAATATTTTGAACTTCTCTCAAGCTAGATAATCCCATCTTCTTTGTGACCAAGATATACCTGGAGTAGAATCTTTGCTCTACTTGCCCTGGTGGAAAAGGCTCAATGGCACTTACCTGGAAAAGAATCCAATCAGGAAGCAAAACACACACTCTCAAGGAGAGACACCAACCAGTCTGGAGCGAGGTATAAACCAAGTAATATATTTATTTATTATCATCATGGGGAGAATCTATAACCATCAACCTGACATGGCCGGGTTTCGGCACTACATTCATCAGGAGTTTGGCATATACAGGAAATAAATAAACAATAAAGAACAACCTAAAATCTATGATTCAATTAAAAGTAACAAATTAAGATGTAATTAAAATAATAATAGTAGGACAGTATTGAACATGAAGCATGCATGGAATGGCATTCTGTGATGTGGAGTCCGACCACTATAATAAAGGGTGCAATTGTTATTATATAAAAACATAGTGATAAAAACAATAGTGTATTAGTATAGATCAGAGATTTATTTATTTATTTATTTATTTATTACAGGCTCTTATATACCGCTCTATTCAGAATCAGCGCGGTTCACAATATAACAACATACCATAACAACAAACTGTTAGGTTTTACAGAGAACAAGGTCAGAGAACTTGGAATAAAACATGGAACGTCATTACTGCAACTATTTACAAGAGTATTTACAAGTATACATTACAGGATTTGTTCTTAGTTTGGGTAGTGATTAAGATTGGTTAGTTGGTCAAGTAATATTGGGGGAAGAGGTGGGATTTGAGTGCCTTCCTGAAAAGGGATAGATCAGAGATTCTCAACCTAGTCCTCTGGACAGATCAAGCCCTCGGCTTTCCAGGATAACCCCAATAAATATGCATGAGAGAGATTTGCATACAATGGAGGCGCTGCATGTAAATATCTCTCAGGCATATTCATTGTGGTTATCCTGAAAATCTTAGTGGCTAGGTGTCATCCAAGGACTGTGTGGAGAACCCCTGGTATAGATAGATACTATGTATCATAAAGAAAGAAAGGGTAACACAGAAACATAAGCACAACTAAGTAAAAAGTTTGTAATCATAGTATCTTTTATCTTTGCTTTCAATGACCCAGGCCAATCATGAGGGAAATGGAAAAAGAAGGAAAAATTACGCTGGTCGTTTTACTGTGTGAGCGTAAGATTCAAATCCCACTATATCTGGAAGAAAGGGTAACTGGAGATATTCAATCTTTAGAATTATACAAAAGACCAATAGTCAAGGATCAGTCTTTAATTAAGCATTCAGACCTTCCTTTAACAGTGTTGGGCTACGGCAGACAAATTCAATACTGAAAACTCAACTTTCAATTAATTTAATTCTGCAGTCAAGGGACTCAATTGAAGAGCTTGATAATGTGTACAGTGGTCCATATTGATCTCCATCCGATTAAAAAGTTGTATAATTAAATAAAGAACATACCTTACAGGCACAGCAGATTGTCAAAGGTTCCGCTGGGTTTGTAAAAACTGAGCAGTCGCAACTTCAACGGTTTTTTTATCCGTGTTTTGGTATGAAAAAAGGCAGATTGCCATAGAGACATATAAACAACAATGTCGATATTGAGAAACCAAAATGTGAGGCGATCCATATTAGAATAAAAATGACTGGTGATTTTTTAGGAGCAGTGTTAGGGCTAAATTTTTTGTAAAAGGTATTTGAAAACCTCATTGAAGCAAGACTGAGCAGTCAGTACATTGACTATATGGAGGATCGGAGGTGTACTTAAACAGCTAATGGTATTGCAACAAAGACAACACATTGTAAAGAGTTTTCTTTAGAGACTACGACCACCTTGCCCTTGAAGACAATGTCAACCGCCATCGGGTAAATGGGCAAATAGTTTTTAAATTGAATGCAAAAGGACAAATAGTTATATAAAAAAAATAAAACCTAATGAAATGTAGGCCACTCATTCATAAATTTTCAGCAATCGGTTTCAATGAGAATTTGGAATTACATACACTATGGAAGACTGTCGGCAAAAAGCTTTTAAGTGGTGAAGTGTAATGAAAATCTAATGACACATTGGGTATACCTGGAGCCATTTTAGAAGCTTGGGATGGAGATGCTCCAGGGCACCAATGAGCATCAGAAAATTTCTCCTTTTGCCATCAAAACACATGGAGGTAGTGGAGCAGAAGGCACTTGGATATTCTCAGTACTTTTCTCGACTACAAAGAAAACTAAAAGGAAAACAGGACACTTGTTTTATGTTGGCATGCCAATACACATTTCCATTTGCAAAACAGTAGGCATTCACCACAAGACAGATGTCCCCGTCCTGAAATATCATCGCGGGGAAGTCTATGGAGCTGGTTCAACAGACATTCATTTCGGGCACATCCACGTTTCTGATATCACCCCTGAACGTACATTGCTGGCATTTTTTAAGACATTTTGGCCTGGATGTCCCAGATTGCACCTAGACATCATTCTAAAATGCCCCTTCATGTCTCTCAAGCTGTGAAATCAGAAAGCATTGATCTGGTGCTTTGCGTAAATCACAACTGCACTTTGACTCTACCCAAACCGCGCTCCCAGGAATGCCTACATGCCGGTCACATAAAAGTAGACACTATCCTTTGATGAGCCTACTTCTTACACATGTTCTAGTACAATTTTATAAGAGCTTGTTTCCACTTGGAAGGAATTGAAAGGTAGATAGGTTTACTCTGTAGTCACTAGGTATGACTCCTTCCACTATTCTTTTATCACCATAAATTTATATGTATTTCTGACATTCCATTGACATTCATGCTCTCCAACACTGGCACCCACATGTATACCCTCCCCAAAACAAGCATACACACTTTACCATGCACAGCCACCTGATATACACCATTTCCTATCATACACACAACAGTGGTAAAGTGCAAAAGAGTTTTCTGTTTGTAAAGTATGTTTACATGTGGAAACAAACTCTTATAAAATTATGCAGGGGTATACCTGTGTGAAAATTAAGTGCAGCAAGACTGCTCACATGTATACGACCTACATATAGGTGTTTCTGCTGACAAAGTTTGGGTTGAGCTGGATTTGTGCTTTACTCTCATTTTTTAAAAATTCATACACACACACACACACACACACACACAGATGGCAAAATTATAAACCATTTTTGTGTCTAAAACTCAGAAGTACGTTGGTATAAATGTATGCATAATGCAAGCTGGTGCATGCTTTTACAGTAGGCAGGGGCAAAGCTGGGGCAGAGCATTGGGAAGTCATGAAGTACACATACATTTTATAAACTACGCAATACACACCAACCTTTCATCCCCTATTGCATACATTTCCTTTAGATTTCTGCATCCCGCATGCATGACTGCATTTCTTCACATTAAATCTCAACTGCCAAGCATTGGACCATTCTTCCAGTGTTTGTAGATCTTTCTTCATGTTGTCCAATCTGTTGCAAATTTTTGTGTCATCTGCAAAAAGGCAGCTTCTGTAATATCACTCACAAATACATTGCACAGTATCGTTCCCAGGACCGATCCCTGAAGCATGCCACTATGAACCTTCCTTTCTTTAGAGCGAGTTCTGTTTATTACCACCTTCTGTCAATCAGACAATTTCTGAACCAATTCACCCCTTGGGACCGATCCCCAGGTTGCTCAGTTTATTGATAAGCCTCCTATGAGGAACAGTATCAAAGTCTTTCTTAAAATCTGAGCATGCTCTTTGTCCTTAGAGCACACTCAAGACTTGGCCATAGTATTATTTGTCCGACATATAGACAAAGAATGGGGAAGAGAAGCATGCATTCCTAGCCATCCAAGTTTAGTCAAACTCAACTTTCGCTCTGTCACCCACCATGCATGGGTGGCAGCCATTATCATGTGAGTTGCTTGGATGTTCTACCATGTTGAGCCAAACTAGGCACCTTCTGTCATTAAATGCATCCAATCCCCCATCCCAAAGGCTAGCCTCTATCATGCCGCCAAACTGACTGCCACCTATAGCCAACACATCCAACTCCACTAGCTAGCATGCCTCCCTGAATCTCTGCTGTTTGCAATTTGTTCTGTTCCACCCCCTACCCCCGGTGCAACTGGCTGCGATGTATTAATAAGTTTGAATAAATATATCAGAATCAAGCCATGCAAATATGATCAACTGTAGCAACTAACACAGAACTATTCATATTTGGCCTATATTCAGAGGAAGCAATATAGCAGAGGGAGGCTGGGCGTGTGTGCTATCTGACATGCCAGAAAAATTAAGAAAATGATTGCTCTTGAATTTAAACTGTAGTTTTGGGCCTGTCTCATTATCTCAGCATGAGTTTTCTCTAACATGAAGGGAGCACCAGAGAGAGAAAGGAGGCATTCAATGCCCAAGGCAGCTTCAGAGCCCGGTGACGTGATAGCGGAGCTCGCTTTCACTCTGGCTCATGGCCTCTGTTCCTTCACAAGCATTAATCTGCTCTTGCTCTCTAACTGCTCAATTAAAAACATTCCTAAACTTGTATGGCTCTGAGCCATCTCATTTCTTACTAGCTGTGCTCCAACATTAAAACAATTTGGAAATGCACTGCTCCTGGAACCAGACTTCCTTTTTTCCCATTCCAGTATGTCAACGAAAACAAAAACAAGAGCTGAGCACAAAGAGAGAACTGTTACACCTTCATATGATAAAATCCACCACAATGTGCAATACAAAAAACATAATATACGCAGATCAGTGTTTGATCAGTGCCATCAGCATGGTCTTGGTTTGTTTGAGGGTTTTTTTGCAGCTGATAGCATAAGAAATGCTATACTGAGTCAGACCAAGGTCCATCAAGCCCAGTATCGTTTCCAACAGTGGCCAATCAAGGTCATAAGTACCTGGCAGGTTCCCAAAAGACACACAGGTTCCACAATGCTTACATTGGGGCAAGCAGTGGATTTCCCGGGTCCTCTTTAATAATGGTTTACGGACCTTTCCTCCATGAACTTGTCCAAACCTTTTTTAAACCCAGCTACACTAACAGCTTTTACTACATCCTCCAGTAATGAATTCCAGAGTTTGTTTATGTGTTGAGTGAAAAAGATTGTCTTATTAGTCTTAAACAGGTTACATTGTAACTTCATTGCATGCCCCCTAGTTTTTCTGCTTTTTGATGGCATAAACAATCGAGCTACGTTTACCCGTTTCACTCCATTCATTAATTTATAGACCTCTATCATATCTCCCCTTAACTGCCTCTTTTCCAGGTTGAAGAGCCCTAACCTTTTAAGCCTCTTCTCATAGGGGTATCTTTCATCCCCTTTACTATTTTGGTGGCTCTTCTCTGTACCTTTTCTAACAACACTATATCCTTTCTAAGATACGGTGACCAGAATTGCACACAATATTCAAGGTGCGGTCACACCATGGAATGATACAGAGGCATTATAATATCCTTTGTTTTATTCTCCATTCCTTTCCTTATGATACCTAGCATTCTATTTGCTTTCTTGGCTGCTGATGCACACTGGGTAGAGGGTTTCAATGTGTGATCCACAATGATGCCTAAATCTTTTTCCTGGGTGGTGGTTCCCAATGTGGAACCTTGCATCGTGTAACCATAGTTTGGGTTGTTCTTATCTAGGTACATAACTTTGCACTTGTCCATATTAAATTTCATCTGCCATTTGAACATCCAGTCTTCGAATTGATCAAGGTACTCTTAACAATTTTGTGTCATCCGCAAATTTGATTACCTCACTCATTATTCCCATTTCCAGGTCATTTATGAATATGTTAAAAAGCAGCAGACTCGGCACAGATCCCTGAGGTACTCCACTATTTCCAAGGCCGCGGGCAGGGTCCCGGCGGCCGATGTTAACCGGGCGCGCGGCCCGGCGCGGGGACCCTGCGCGCGGCCTGGTCGGGGTGTGTGCGCTCAGCCCTGATGGGCGCGAGCGCGCATCTTTTAAATTGATTGGCTCCCGTGGGTCACGGCCCCACGGGAGCCAATTAGCGCTTCTGAGGTTGGGGCGCGTGGGGGGGGTTGGCGCCGAGCAGCCTCCGCGTGGTCAGTTGAGCGGAGGCTGCTTCAGTGCCAGCGTCCTACCTGCGATCGTGCAGAGAGCCTGGTTTCTGGTGCCGCGGTTTGGTTCCGGTCCGGTGGTCTTCGTGCGGCGGGGTGAGTGTGGGGCAGCTTCTCTCGATCGCAGCTACGTCGGGTTGGGGCCTACCTACTTTGAGGCTTTCCGGGGCTGCCGGTGTGGCTGGCTTAATTTTAAAAAAAAAAAGAAAAAAAAGAAAAGGAAAAAAACCCCCGCACGTGTAGGCTGGACGGGGGATGCCTGGCAAGGCAAAGGTTGGGGGTTTGGCCCCTAAGAAAGTGGTGGCTAAGGGGCGGGGGTCCAGATCAGGGGGGGGCACTGGGAGAGGTGGGGGGCTGCCCAGGCCTGTGGGTGAGGGGGGGCAGGGGCCCCAACAGCTGGAGGGGTGGGGGCAAGGGGCCAGGAAGGGGTGGTGAGGGGCCGAAAAGGCGGGCGGGGTTCGCGGGGTTCAATCCCTCTCGGTGGATCGCTGGGAGTAGTAGAGGGGTTGCCGGGGGCTGGAGTAGTGCAGAGGGGGGATGTTGGAGGGGGGGCTGGGGCAGGGGCTGCTGGGGGTGCGGGGGGTGACTTTGGTGGGTTACGGCCCGATGGGGCACCGTGGGTTGCGAGCTTTAGTGGTCCCGTGGGGTGGTTCCCAGGCACCGGGGGGTTTGGCTCGCCGGGGGGGCTTCCCCATGGGAGCAGTGGATGTCCGGGGGGCAGGGTACCTCTGGGGCGGGATGGGGAGGTTCATGGCCTCCGGCATGGCCGGTGTCAGTTTCCCCCCCTGTTTTCCCCTTTTTGTCTCCGCAGGGGCAGTTTATGGCGCAGACATCGTGGCCCATGGGCGCGGCTCGCGGAGAGAACTGGGGGAGTTCTCCGGCTGGAGCGGAGTCGCAGCGTGGAGCGACAGCGGGGTCGGCTCAGCGGTGTTCCCAGGAGTTGGCCTGCGCAGATGGCGAGGACCTTGCGGTGGCTGGTGAGCGGATGGCTTCGCCGGGTGAGTTAATGGGTGAAGGGGGGAGTCGACCAAGGAGTCAGGGGGGGCTTCGTGTAAAAAGCACCGGCGGTCCTGTCGTCGGCGTCGCAGCTCCGACTCGTCCTTGTCCTCTTCATCCTCGAGTGGTTCGTCTGGGGGGTTGGAAAGGGGGGGGGAGCGGCAGTTTACGGATTGTGGGGGGGGGTGGGGGTGGGGGGGCCTCTTCGGTGGTGTCCTTGCCGGAATTATGGGTGGGGGTGCCACGCAAGCTGAGGCGTAAAATCCGCAAGCGGCGCTACATTGATATCTTCCGTTTGCTGGAGGGGAGGAAGCGCTCGGGTGAAAGTCGTAAAAAGAGGAGGGACGATGAGAAGGCCGGCCGGGTTAGGAAGGTGGCGCATAATGTCGTCAACTGGACGCGCTCCTTTTTGCGGTTGGCCAGTGTTTGGGGTCAGCGCGATCCGTCGCAGTATGGGATGCTGCTAGCGTATGCCAATTCCATTCTCGAGGCGTCTCAGATGCACGAGGGTTGGTCTTGGCTTAATTATGATGAAAAGTTCAGGGACCGGATGGAGGAAAGTCGCGCGCTTTCGTGGGGCACGCAGGATATTAACCTGTGGTTGACCCAGATGTCGGCGAGGTCCGGTGCGGGTGCGGGGGGAGGGGCCAAGAGTGGCACCGGGGTGGTGGGGGGGGGGCGGTGCGGCCCTTTCGGGGAGGGGCGGCCGGGGTGCCCGCAAAGGCAGTCTCGGCCGGGAGCGGTGACGTGTGCTGGTGTTTCAACCGCTCCACCTGCCCCTTTCCAGATTGCAAGTTCCAGCACGTCTGTTCCTTGTGCGGGGGTCCCCATTCAGCGGTCAAGTGCATCAAGAAGGGCACCTCTGGCATGGCCGGTCCTGCCCCAAAAGGGCAGTGAGTGGCGCGGGCGCGCCCCCTCCCCGGTGCGGGTGGAGGCATTGGTAGGGTGGCTTAGTCGTTATCCCCGGCGGCGTGAGGCGGCGATTTTGGGCTTTGGGTTTCGAAACAGTTTCGTTATCCCGGTGAGGGGGGTGGTGTCGGCGCCATCTGCTCGGAACTCCCCCTCGGTGCGTCGTTGGGTGGAGGTGGTGCAGGACAAATTGTTGAGCGAATTGCAATTGGGGAGGGTGGCGGGCCCCTTTGCGGAGCCGCCATTTTCTAATCTGGTGATTTCGCCATTGGGCGTTGTGCCCAAGAAGGAGCCGGGCAAATTCCGCTTGATTCACAATTTGTCCTGTCCCCTCGGGGCTTCTGTGAACGATGCTATTCCGCGTCAATTGTGTACGGTTCGCTATGCTTCCTTCAACAAAGTGGCTTCGCTGGTGCGCGGGGCCGGTCGGTCGGCGTTACTGGCGAAGGTGGACATTGAATCGACTTTTCGTTTGTTACCCGTTCACCCGGCTTCCTTCCCATTGTTGGGGTTTTGTTTTCAGGATGGGTATTACTTTGACAAGTGTATGCTGATGGGCTGTTCTATCTCTTGCGCTTACTTTGAGATGTTTAGTACTTTCTTGGAGTGGGTGTTGGTTCGGGCATCTGGTTTGTCGTCCGTGGTGCATTACCTGGACGATTTTTTGTTTGTAGGAACGGCGGACTCCGGGGAATGTCAAGGGCTGTTATCTGGCTTTGTGCGGCTGGCGCAGGAGTTCGGGGTTCCATTGGCGGACGGGCAGACTGAGGGTCTGACAACGAGGTTGACCTTTTTGGGTGTGGAGTTGGATTCGGAGGCTATGGTGGCTTGGTTGCCTCCAGACAAAGTCGCTCGCTTGCGGATTTCAGTGGCCAATGTGTTGACGGCTCGTAAGGTTTCCTTGCGGGAGTTGCAGTCCCTGTTGGGGTCCTTAAATTTTGCCTGTCGGACTATTCCGATAGGGAGAGTGTTTTCCAGGTGGTTAGCCTGTGCGACGGCTGGGGTGCGGAAACCTCATCATCGGATTCGGGTGACGGCAGCAATGCGCGCGGATTTGCGGGTGTGGGATCGTTTTCTGGTGGACTTCAATGGGACTTCGGTGCTTATGGAGCCCGAGGTATCCAGTGACGAGTTGCAGTTGTACACTGATGCGGCGGGGGGTGCGGGATTGGGAGTGTATTTTGGTGGGTCCTGGTGCGCTGATCGGTGGCCGGCGTCTTGGTGTGCGGTGGGGCTGACCAGGAATATCACATTTTTGGAGCTCTTTCCGATTCGGGTAGTTTTGGAGCTCTGGCCGGAGCGCCTTCGGAACAGGAGGGTGCTTTGGTGGTGTGATAATGCGGCTGTGGTCAGTGTGATTAACCGTTACACGCCAAAGTGCGTGTGGGTAGCTAGCTTGATGCGGGAAGTGGTCCTCGCGTGTTTACAGTTGAATGTGGCGGTGCGGGCTCGGCACATCCCAGGGTCCACTAACGAGATTGCTGATGCTCTTTCTCATTTTCAGTGGGAGCGATTCCAGGCGTTGGCCCCCGAAGCGGACAAGGACGGAGCTGTGGTCCCAGAGAAATTGTGGAGCGTTGGCCTCGGGAGATGCTAGACCTGCTGAAGAATTCGGTGTCTGCAGGGACCTGGTCTGCGTACCGGAGGGGGTGCGACCGGGTGGTTGCTTATTTGTGCTCTTGCGGGTGGCAGGCCGGGGGGGTCCCTGAGGGTTTGCTTGGCCGATATATTGTGGCGGCCAAGAGCGCCGGGTTTTCGCGATCGTCGGTGCGCGCGCAGTTGGCGGGGTTTAACTTTTTTGCGAGCGCGGTGGGCTGGGGTTTTCCGGCTGGGGGGGTCTTAACGCATAGGCTTCTGCAAGGTTGGGAGCGGGCGCTGCCGACTCCGCGAGATTTGCGGTTACCGATCACTCATGGGCTCCTGGTGCGGGTTTGTGGGGCCTTGGGACAGGTGGCTTCGTCGGCGTATGAGGCTGTTTTGTTCCGGGCGGTTTTTTGCCTGGCCTTTTTTGGAGCGTTTCGTATTGGGGAACTGGTTGCGGGCTCTGGCCGGGGGGGGGGGGTGTTGGGGGGCTGTTGGCGCGTCATGTCCGGGTGGTTGAAGGGGGGGTGAGGATTCTTTTGGCTAAGTCCAAAACGGATCCGATGGGAAAAGGTTTGTGGGTGTGCCTGGGCATGGGCGTGGAACCACGGACTTGCCCGGTGCGGGCGCTCCTCCAGTATGTGGCGGTGCGTCCGGCGGGGGCAGTTGGGTTTTTCGTACACGCGGATTCTCGGGTTGTCACTCGTTTCCAGGTTTCTGCAGTGTTGAGGCTGGCGTTGTCCACAGTGGGGGAAGATCCGCTCCGTTTTGCCCCCCACTCCTTTTGGATTGGGGCAGCCACTAGTGCGGCGGCTGCGGGGTTACCGGCTCAGGTCATCCAGGGCATCGGGAGGTGGCGGTCTTCGGTCTTCAAGGGGTATGTGCAGCTGTAGGTGCCAGGGTGATGCTGGGTGGGAGCTTTAACTGTCTATTTCTCTTGCAGATGGGGGTGTCGGACCTGGTGGATGTTGGGTTGCTGGCCACTCTTTCGTCCATTGGGCAAGTCTGCGCACGGCGGAACGCCCTATCGGCGCCAATTTGGGATTGGACCCGTCGTCGGTGGCTGTCCAATGGCTGGGCGTGCGAGGCATGCGGTGGTCGCATCTGCTGCCTTTGCTGCAACGCCACGGGAGGACGTTGCGGTGGCCGGCCGCCTTGTTGGTGCATCTGGGCGGAAATGACCTGGCGTCTTGGTCCTGCCTGCAACTGATCCGGGCGGTTCAAGATGATCTTGGACTTGTGTTGCGAATGTTTCCCGGGGTTATTGTTCTGTGGTCAGACATTATTCCAAGGCCGGCCTGCCGTGAGCAGCGTCGTTGGTCACGGGGGTTGACCAAGGTCAATCGTCAGATTGGTCGTTGGGTTTGTGAGAGGGGCGGGTATCAGATCCTGCACGACTGGGTGGATGTGGGGTGTTCGGGGCTTTATCGGGCTGATGGGGTTCATTTGTCGCCAGTTGGCATGGACCTACTTCTTAATGATTGGCAGGAGGCCTTGGAATATATGTCTGGCCATGACGCTCGCTGGTCGCAGCTTGGGGCCGGGGGGGGGCGGCACATGAACAGTGTTATGTGCCGGTGGCGGGATCCCGGAGGTTTCCGGGGTCCGGAGCAGCAGGCTACAATTGGGCGGGGGCGGGGTGCCCCTGACCCGGTCAAACCCTCGGACGACTTTTGCTTAGCATGGCGAAGTCGGGGAGAGGGGTATGGTAACTTGCCGGGTGGCGAGTTATGGCATTAGCGGTGGCAGGCACTTTGCTGAGGTATGGCTGGTGCAGCCGGGTGCCACTAATTGCGGGGTTTTGAAAATTTATTGTTGAATTGCTAAATTGTTGGCTAATAAAAGCTGTGACCAGTTTTTGTTCCATAAATTCTTGGTGTGTTGTTTTTTGTGTGGGGGGGGATGGGGGGGGGGATGTGGTTGTTGTGGAGCGGGGGGGGTGTAAGGTAGGGGCCTGCAGCGCCGGGTCCGCCTGCCTCGGTTATCACCTTTTTCCATTGGGAAAATTGGCTATTTAGCCCTACTCTCTGCTTTCTATCTTTTAATCAGTTCCTGATCCACAATAGTACACTGCCTCCAATCCCATGACTTTAATTTCACCGCCTCTCATGAAGGACCTTGTCAAAGGCTCTCTGAAAATCCTGATACACTCTATCAACTGGCTCACCTTTGTCTACCTGTTTATTCACACCTTCAAAAAAATATAACAGATTAGTAACACAAAACCTTCCTTGGCTAAAGCCATGTTGGCTATCTACATGTTTAGTAATTTTGTTCTTTATAATGGTTTCTACCATTTTGCCCTGTACTGACATCAGGCTCACTGGTCTGTAGTTTTCTAGATCACTGCGGGACCCTTATTAAAAATTGGCCATTCACTAATCCTCAGGTATTACTGATGATTTTAATGATAGCTCACAGATTACTAATAGTAGGTCTGCAATCTCATATTTCAGTTCTTTCAACACATCAAATGTATACCATCCAGTGATTTGTTACTCTTTAGTTTATCAAATAGTTGTAATATATCTTCTTTTCAATTCTTCCGATGTATCACCTCTAAATACCATTTCAGTCATGAGTAACTTCCCTACATCTTCAGTAATGGCTGAAGCAAAGAATTTATTCAGTCTCTCCACTATGGCCTTGTCTCCTCTTAGTTCCCCATTTACCCCTCTATCATCTAATGGTCCAAATGACTCTCACAGGTTTTTTGCTACGAATGTACTTAAATTTTTTATTAAGTGTTTTTGCTTCTACAGCAAGCTTTTTTTTTTTTCAAATTCTTTCTTTGCCTGCCTTATCAATGCCTTGCATCTAACTTGCCAGTGCTTATGTTGTTTCCTGTTTTCATCATTGGGTTGCTTTTTCCATTTCCTGAAAGATGCTATTTTTAGGTACAATAGCCTCTCTGACCTCACCTTTAAACCATGCTGACAGTTTTTTGGATTTCCTTCCACTTTTCATAAAGCGTGGAATACAGCTTGTCTAGGCTTCGAAGATAGTATTTTTAAACAACACCCATGCTTGATGTAAATCTTTAAACCTTTGCAACTGCTTCTTTTAGTTTTTTCTTAACTATTTTCCTCATTTTATCATAGTCTATCTTTCGAAAGTTAAAAGAAATACTGTGGATTTCCTTGCCATCCTTCCTCCATTTATTAAATCAAGTGTGATCATGCAATGATCACTATTGCCAAGTGGCCCCAACACCCTTATCTCCTGCACCAGAACTTGTGTTCCACTAAGGTCTAGGTCCGAAATGGTTTCCCCTTTTGTCAGTTCATGAACCTACTGCTCCAAGCAGCAGTCATTTTATCTAGAAACTTTATCTCCTTAGCATGTCCTGCCATGACACTGACCAAGTCGATACCGGGGTAATTGAAATCACCCATTTTTTTTTACTGGTTTTATAACTTTTATTATCTTCCCTGATTTCTTTGAACATTTCATCATCCATTTGTTCATTTTGGCCAGTTGATAGTACACCCCCGCTGCCACCGCCTTCCATTTTTACATGGAAATTCAATCCATAGAGATTCTATACTGTATTTTGTTTCCTGCAAACCTTTAATTCTGTGTGACTCAATGCCCTCTCCAACAGAGTACAACCTCTCCATCAATTTGATCTGCTCTATAATTGTAATATAATTTGTACCCAGGTATCACAGTGTCCCACTGGTTGTCCTCCTTCCACCAGGTCTCTGAGATACCAATCCTATCTAACTTCTTATATAGTGCTATATATTCTAACTCTCCCATCTTATGTTATAGACTTCTAGATTTCCATACAAGCATTTTAGAAGTTGTATTTTATTCATATTAATCTGGTTATCGGTAGGCAGGGGTAATTTGGAATCTTTAAGCTCTGTCTGCTCTGTACTTAAGGGCATTTGGGTTACTTTTATCTTTATTGGAACCTCTCTGTCGATATACCCTAACTTCAATCTTTTGCTAGTATCCTTCAAGGACGACTCTTGGGCGACTGTTGGCTTTCCCCTATTATCTAGCTTAAAAGCTTTGATAAATCATGGGAAAACCCTTAGATTCATTCACTGCACTTTTATTGCTTTCAAGCCTATGCTCATATATACTACCATCTAATAAAATCTAAATTACTATTGTTATTACATAGTACTATCCCACCAATAAGCTCCACTGAAACCAGCAATTGTTTTGTAATTTATTTAAAATTCTTTCATACTACCTTAGTCTGTACAGCTACAAAGCAGTTCACAAGAATTTACATATT
Organism: Ichthyophis bannanicus; assembly: GCA_033557465.1. Lineage (NCBI taxonomy): Eukaryota > Metazoa > Chordata > Amphibia > Gymnophiona > Ichthyophiidae > Ichthyophis > Ichthyophis bannanicus. Next base: position 142,056,305 of record CM066040.1, read on the forward strand.
TTTAGTGCTCTTCAATAGATTGTCCTATCCATTCCCTTTGGCTTTAATGTTATTTATGACTCCTCTCTCTCCTACTCTATATATATCCAAAGCCGTGCAAAACCATGTCTTTCCCTTCTTGCTAACATTTCCAAATTCTGTCACTTTATCTCCAAACATACCACCTCCACTTAGACTTCTGCAACTCACTCTTTGCAAGATTCCCATCAAACTTTCTCTTTCCCACGTCAGTCTGTTCAAAGGTCTGTTGTGTGACTGGTTTTCCACCTTCATCGCTGAGATCATGTAACTCCTCTATTCCAGTTTAGCTCCCAATCTGCTTCTGCCTCCAGTTCAAGTTTCTTGTGCTCATGAACTAGTATCTTTATTCTGCAGTACCCCATTAACTATCATGCCACATCTCACCCTACACGCCTGCTCCTAAACTCTGCTCCTCGGGTAAGTTGCTACTATCTGTGCTAAATCCCAACTTGCTTCACTACATACTTGGAATGTCCTTCCCAAATTAGTGCATTTGGCTCCTTCCATGGCTTCTCTCAAACTCTGCTTCAAAATCAACCACTTTGACATCACTTTCAGTTATCAACTTGCCTTTCCCAACATGCCTAAAATTCCATGATTAGTAGATTTCATGTGTCTCAGTCAGATGGCGAGCTCCACAGGTCAAAGGCTGCTTCCTGTGGTGTGTTCATCTGCAGTAAATGTACTAGTCACTGCCTTCCATATTGTTTGATCTATTTCCCCTCTAATAAAAGTTCCTATTACAGATTCCATCATGATTCCACTACGACTAGGAATGTAACCAAGGCAGGTCGGACCCGGTGGTACCCTGTTCCTCCCCCCTCCCCCCCCCTTTAATTCCTCCTTCTCCCTTTCTCACCCAATAACCAGTCCAGACAATAACTTGGCTCGAAATGGTCGCAGCTTTATTAACCAAATTATAACATTCCAAACATTGATTAAACCATACAACCATTACATAACAAACCCCCGAGCGGAATGAGCCCTCACCCGCCATATTACTAGCAAGGTGACCTCATTCCACTCCCGCCGCGGCCGAGCCAGTGGCAAAGCCAACCCCCCCCTTTCCCCGGCCTCGCCATATTACTAGCAAAGACCGGCCAGGGGTCATCCGGGTTTGGGGCGACCGCCCCCGCCCCAATTCCAGCTTAAGGCTCCGGACCCCGGAAACCTCCGGGATCCTGCCCCCCACCAGCTGCGACAACCCTACCCAACGCCCACACCACAGCAAGGGCGGGCGGGTGGGACGACGGACCTCTCTCCCCGCTGCTGGTCTCCAGAGAGAACGTTGCCGCCGCGCGCCCCCCTTTAAACCCCCCTCTGACCAGCACTGCTCATTGGCTCGCACCCCACTCTTCATCGGGGCGAGCCAATGAATTTGAATTATGCCTGCGAGGGCCCTCCCCTCCCTGACCGTGGGCAGGGTCCCCGCACCGGGCCGCGCGCCTGGTTACCTTCGGCCGCCGGGGACCCTGCCCCGCGGCCTCACCATAACCAAGGCAGGTCGGACCCGGTGGTACCCTGTTCCTCCCCCCTCCCCCCCCCCCTTTAATTCCTCCTTCTCCCTTTCTCACCCATTAACCAGTCCAGACAATAACTTGGCTCGAAATGGTCGCAGCTTTATTAACCAAATTATAACATTCCAAACATTGATTAAACCATACAACCATTACATAACAAACCCCCGAGCGGAATGAGCCCTCACCCGCCATATTACTAGCAAGGTGACCTCATTCCACTCCCGCCGCGGCCGAGCCAGCGGCAAAGCCAACCCCCCCCCTTTCCCCGGCCTCGCCATATTACTAGCAAAGACCGGCCAGGGGTCATCTGGGTTTGGGGCGACCGCCCCCGCCCCAATTCCAGCTTAAGGCTCCGGACCCTGGAAACCTCCAGGATCCCGCCACCCGGCGTAGAGCACGACTGCGCCTCTACTCCGCCCCCCCCCCTAAGCTGCGACCATCGAGACTCCGGCTGGACCATGCATTCCAAGGCCTCCTGCCAGTCATTTAACAGGAGGTCTACTCCCACTGGCGATAAATGCACGCCGTCCGTGCGATAGAGTCCAGCGCAGTCCACGTCCACCCAGGGGTGCATAATCTGATACCCCCCGTGCTGACATACCCACCGCCCAATCTGTCGATTGACCTTTGCCAACCCCCGGAACCAACGCCGTTGCTGCCGGCAAACAGGCCTTGGAATGATGTCTGACCACATTAACGTAACCTGTGGGAACAGTCGAGACACTATTGCAAAATCCCGCTTTGCTGCTCGAATGATCTGCTTACATGTCCATCCATTCAGATCATTCCCTCCAACATGCAGCAGGATCACAGCGGGCTCCGCTCTCACCCGGCTATGGTGTCGAAGCAGAGGTAACAGCTGCGGCCACCGCAGACCACGCTCACCCAGCCATAGAAGCGACACCAAAGCCGGGTCAAGTCCCAAGTTAGGCCCCAGCGGTCGTTCAGCTGCCTGCAGTCCCGCCCAATGCACAAATGAATGCCCGATCATCCAGCATATTTGCGGGCACCGCACAGCATCTGAAAAAGAAAGCACAGGTTATTAACAGGACCCCCCGTTCCCCTTATAAACGGACATAACCTTTAAAGGCCTGCGACCGCCACCTGCCAATGCTCTGAATCGCGACCTCAGACAGTCCGGCCGCAGCTGCACTTGTCGCCGCTCCAATGCGGAAGGAATGCGGAGCAAAGTGTGTCAGATCCATGCCCAATTTCCGAATGGCCAACCGCAGCACCGCCGCAACTTGAAATCGGGTCACCCAACTTGCATTCTCATGCAAGAAAAACAAGTGATCTGCGACCGGACGCATTGCTAAATATGCCCGCACAGCCTCCACAGGGCAAGTCGGCTGGGATACCACCTCCCGCAGCACCACCCACAATCCCTTGCCCAATTGATCAGTCTTTGACCTCGCCAGCCTGACCCGCAGCTGCCCCCTTTCCAGCTGCACGTGCGTAAACAATAGTCCCCCAGCCCGCTCTGTCCTGCCAGAGCTGGCCACCAGCTCCCCAACCCGAAAGGCCCCAAAGAAGGCCAAGCAAAATAATGCCTTAAACAGAACCGCCTCGTAGCGTGAAGCCGCCACACTCGGCAGTACCTCACAAAGTCTCACCAAAAGTTCATGTGTCACTGGAAACCGAGCGTCCCGGGGCGGCGGGCTCCCTCTATCCCAGCCTCGCAGTAGCCGCTGTACCAAAAACCCAGGCCTCCCTGACACCCAGCCTGCAGCTCTGGCAAAGAATGTAAAGCCCGCCAACCGCCTCCGCAGGGATGCCCGGGATGTGCCAGTGCACTTCGCCTCCACTACATAACGTCCCAGTAAACTGTCAACCCCAGCTCCGGGCCGCCAGCCGTGCGACTCTAAGTAGCCAAATACAGTGTCAAATCCTTTCTGGTAAGCCACCCAAGTCGACGGTGCAAGGGAACTCTTCAACAGTCGTACCATCTCTGCTGGCCAATCGTCCATAAATGCTCTGGAACCTCCATGCCTTCCTCGCTCGCCTCCGGCGCCAACGTCCGGAACAGTTCCCACTTGAAACGAGAAAGAGCATCGGCAATTCGATTAGTGCAACCCGGAATGTGCCGCGCCTTTACCGCGACATTTAAAGGCAAACACGTGAAAACTATGTCCTGCATTAAACCCGCTACTAGCGAGCAGCGCGGCGTGTACCGGTTGACTACCGCCACCACCGCCTCGTTGTCACACCACCATGTCACTCTGCGGTTCCTCAAGCATTCCGGCCACAAGTGCAAGACGACCAACCACGGGAACAGCTCCAAGAACGTAATGTTGCTAGTCAGGCCCGCCGCGTGCCAGGATTGGGGCCACTGCGCAGCACACCAGTCACCCCCAAAGTAAATCCCCAAACCCCTACTGCCTGCCGCGTCCGTATAAAGCTGCAAATCCACGCTGGAGACCTCCGCCTCCATCAAAACCGATACCCCATTAAAGTCCTCAAGAAAAACATCCCAAACCCTCAAATCAGCCTTCATGACCTGCGACATTCGAATACGATGATGCGGCTTGCGCACCCCCGCCATGGCGGCCGCCAAGCTACGCATAAATACCCTGCCCATCGGAATGACCCTGCACGCGAAATTCAACGATCCAATCAAGATTTGCAATTCCTTCAAAGATAACTTGGTAGATGCTAACCCATTCGCCACCAGGACCCGTAACTTCAACACTTTGTCCATCGGGAGGTGCGCCACCATTTCGACCGAGTCAATCTCCACCCCCAAGAAAGTGATACAAGTGGCGGGACCCTCTGTCTTGTCCTCTGCCAGCGGGAGCCCACACACCCTAGCCATGCTTAGAAAACCGTCCATCAACTGTTGACACTCCCCAGAACCAGCCGCCCCAACAAACAGAAAATCATCAAGATAGTGTACAACATTCCTAACACCCACCCGCCGTACTAAATTCCAGTGCAAAAAGGAGCTAAACATTTCGAAGTAGGCACAAGACACCGAACAGCCCATCGGCATGCACTTGTCCACATAAAATTCATTCTCAAAAGAAAAACCCAGCAAATAAAACGAAGACAGATGGACCGGCAGCAAACGAAAAGCAGATTCGATATCTACTTTTGCCACCAGAGCCCCTGGGCCACAACGTCTCACAAGACCCACCGCCTCGTCGAAGGACGCGTAGCGGACCGCACACAGCTCTCTCGGAATATGATCATTCACTGAGTCCCCCAATGGAAAGGAGAGGTTATGTATCAAACGAAATTTCCCCGTCTCCTTCTTAGGGATTACCCCTAATGGGGAAACCACCAGATTCTCCACTGGCGGCTCCGCAAACGGACCTGCTATTCTGCCCAAACGCAACTCGCCCGCTAATTTCTCCCGTACCACCGCCGCCAAGCGCCTCACTGACGGCGAGTTACGCGCAGCCCTACCCGCTATAGTACCTTGCACCGGAATAATGAACCCTTCAAAAAACCCGCGCTCCAAAACTTCCCTCTCCCGCCTCCGCGGATAAGAACACAACCATTCGCCAATCACATCCCGGGAAAGTGGAGAGGGAGCCAACTCCATCAAATCGGAATTACTTGTTGGCTGGGGCAGGAGGGGGGACCCCGCCCTTTTTGAAACATTTGAGTGTGGAATGCCCGCCCCCGCAGGCTGAGCATGTGTGCCTGAACTTGCAGTCAGGGAAAGAGCATGAGGACCTGTTGAAACGCCAACAGATGTCCCCTTGCCCCCCCCCTGCTTTCTGCTGCACTGAACCACTGTTTGCACGAAAGGGCCGCCCCGCACCCCCCAAGCCGCTCCCCACCCCATGCCCCCCTGCCCCCCCACCCCCACCCGTCCCCACTGACATCTGGGTTAACCACAAGTTGATATCCTGTGTTCCCCAGGACAGCCCCTTACTCTCCTCCATCTTGTCCCGGAACTTCTCATCGTAATTCAGCCACGCAAAACCGCCATGGGTCTGCGCAGCTTCTACAATAGAGTCCGCATACGCCAAAAGCATCCCATAATCCTTTGGAGCCTGCCGCCCCCAAACACTCGCCAACCTTAAAAAGGATCGAACCCAATTAAGAACGTTCCGGGACACTTTCTTGACGCGACCCGCCTTTTCGTCTTCCTTCCGCTTTTTCCTACTCTCACCTGACCGCCTCCAGCCCTCCAGCAATCGAAATATATCGATATACCTCCTCTTCCATATCTTGCGTCGCAGATGCCGCGGAACCCCTTCCCACAACTCCGTGAATGCCACCGTCGTAGGAACACCCTTTCCGCCCGAGGGTCCCACAGGCACCGGCTCCCCACCCTGCCCTGAACGGGAAGGCGCAAGTGAGGATGACGATGTGGATGCCGTGGACGACGAAGAAGACTCCGAACTGTGCTGCCGACGTCTTACGTGCCGGCGCTTACGCTTAGCCTTCCGCCCTCTTTTGTCTTGCCCTTCCAATTGTTCCATCCCGCCCCCTCCCCCATTGCCCCCAGACAACTCACCCCCAGCACCTCCGACGCTTGCCGGCGTATCCTGCAGCAACCCTTCATGTTCTCGCATCCCCATACCGGCTGCTTGCGCCCCCATCACGCTCGCCGGGCGGGCCTCACGCCATTGGGGTTCCCTTGAGCCTGCTCCCAAGCCCTCTGCCATTGCCGTTCACTGCCCACCGGACCTCTGCACTGCCACCGGAGCCGATGAGTTGACCTGTGAAGACAACAGAGAAGAAGAGGGGGGAGAGGGGACGACAGGGGAACCACCCGGCTGCCAGGCAGACAACCACGCTGCCCGGGAAGATCCCTGGCCCCCCCCCTGCCAATGGTCCCACGGCGCATAGCCCACTGGAGTTCCCAGGTGCCCAGCGACACCCCTATGGCCAAAGGGCCCTTGCCCATAATTCTGCGCTCCAAACCAGGGATAAGCCCACCCAGGGAAGAATGGCCCACCCCCCCCACCCCAACCCCCCATCCCCTGTCCCTCCCAACTGCTACTCACCACCTCAGCCGCCCCCAACCCTGCATCTCCTTGCCCACCCGAGCTCACATCCCCCCTACCCCCCGACCCCACTGCCCCCCCCCCGCCACCCTATCCCTTCCTTGTCCTTGGGACCCAGTTTCCTCCCCTACCGGCTCCATGCCCAGCTCTCCCTCCACCCTGCCACCCCTCCTTCTTTGCCCTCTTGCTGAGGCTGCAGCCTTGCCCCCCTGAGCCCGAGCCCCTCCAGAACCTTTAGCTCCCCTGACCCTGGCCCCCCCAGTCACTCTCTGCCCCAACCCCCTTCCAGTCGCTCCTCTAGCCGCCCCCTCCCCCGACCCTCTCGAAGGAGCAGGTGAAGGCTGCCCGCGTCGCCTCCCCTGGCCATGCTCACCCCGACCGCGTGTTACACTGCGGGCCTGCCGGCCTCTCCGCGGCGGCATGCTCCCTGCCACCCGAACGCCGAGAAACTTTTTGCCGCCCAAACCGGCCGCCCGAAAGGAGCCCGGCTCAGTCTGCCTCCCGACCCCAGGAACCCTCAAGCCTTCAGTTATAGTTTTATTTAATTATTTAGTTATTTACCCCTTTTTTTTTGTTATGGATTGCGCGCAATTGACTTCCCTTACCCGGATGTTGCCACGGGCACCCCGACGCAAGCCCCCTACTCCGTCGAAGGTCCTCTCTCAGCAACTCAACCCAAACGGTCGCCTCTCTCCCCGCTGCCGGGAACGAAGGCCGGATCTCCTACAGACCGACGACGGAACGACGGACCTCTCTCCCCGCTGCTGGTCTCCAGAGAGACCGTCGCCGCCGCGCGCCCCCCTTTAAACCCCCCTCTGCCCAGCACTTCTCATTGGCTCGCACCCCACTCTTCATCGGGGCGAGCCAATGAATTTGAATTATGCCTGCGAGGGCCCTCCCCTCCCTGACCGTGGGCAGGGTCCCCGCACCGGGCCGCGCGCCTGGTTACCTTCGGCCGCCGGGGACCCTGCCCCGCGGCCTCACCATTCTAACTATACTTAAAATCCAATGCTTTGAATATCTTTCCCTCCCCACCACCCCTGGAGGGGAGTATATTCAAAGCATTTTAGCTGGTTAGAATCAACCTGTCACTTGGCTTTTTTCTTCCTTGCACTATATCTATGGAATTCTTTACAAGACTACATATGCTTGGAGTCCTCTAAATTCAAAAAAGCCCTGAAATCTCAAAGTTAGCATTCTTGGATTTCAGGAAGGAGGGCCAAGTCTGAGAAAGAGATACGCTTAAACTACTTTCGTTTTAAGAACTTTTAAACTTTTATTTTAACTCTTATTTTCTTTTTCTCTGCTACATATCTATGCCTGTCATAGATGGATTTCTTTATAGTCCATTATAGTTTATTTATGCATATTGAATGACTCCTTTTGTCTTTCTTGTTTTGTAGTCATATGTACCATTTCCACCACTACCCTTTAAGTTTTTATTAGTCTCTAATTTTTTATACATTCCTCTATATGTTCCTCATCTACATAGGTTTTATATATGATTTTATAAATCATACACACACACACATATACAGGTGGCCCAAAAAAGTAAGAACATCTTGTAGCATATAAGTTACTTAGAAATTCAAAAAGACAGATGTAAACAATTGACAAATTAAAAAAAAATAAAGATGATGACTGGAAATTGTCAAAATAAAGATGTTAAATAGCTAAAAAAGGCAAATAAGTAGACTATTTACTCTTTTAATTTACGAGATGCTCTCACTTTTTTTGGGTCACCCTGTTTGTGTGTATATATACAGTACAGATAGATAGATAGTATATACACACACACACACAAACGGTATATCTTCTTTTCTTTTTAACATTTATTAATATGTTTTATGATTAATGATATGGTTTATTAGATGATAGAGGGGTAAAAGGTACACTAAGAGGGGACAAGGCCATAGTGGAGAGACTGAATGAATTCTTTGCTTCAGTCTTTACTGAGGAAGATGTAAGGATGTTACCCATGACTGAAGTTGTATTTAAAGGTGGTACTGTGGAAGAGTTGAAAGAAATGTCAATACACCGGGAAGATATATTACAACTATTTGATAAACTGAAGAGTAGCAAATCACCTGGACCAGATGGTATACATCTAAGGGTGTTGAAAGAACTGAAATATGAGATTGCAGACCTGCTATTAGTAATCTGTGAACTATCATTAAAATCATCTGTAATAACTGAAGATTGGAGGATGGCCAATGTAATGCCAATTTTTAAAAAGGGTTCCAGGGGTGATCTGGGAAACTACAGAATGGTCAGCCTGACATCAGTACCGGGAAAAATGGTAGAACAAATTTACTGAACATGTAGATAGTCATGGCTTAATGGGAGACAGCCTACATGGCTTTAGACAAGGAAGATCTTGTCTTACTAATCTGTTATGTTTTTTTGAAGGTGTGAATAAACAGATAGACAAAAGTGAGTAGGTGGATATAGTGTATCTGGACTTTCAGAAAGCCTTTGACAAGGTCCCTCAGAGACTTTTGGCAAAACTAAAAAGTCATGGGATAGGAGGCAGTGTACTATTGTGGATCAGGAACTGGTTAAAAGAGAGAAAGCAGAGGGTAGGGCTAAATGGTTAATTTTCCCAATGGAGAAAGGTGAATCTGTGCTGGGTCCGCTGCTTTTTAACGTATTCATAAATGACCTGGAAATGGGAATAACAATTGAGGTTATCAAATTTGCAGTCGTTGTTAAAACCCATAAGGATTGTGGAAAATTGCAAGAGGATCTTGATAAATTAGAAGACTGGACATTCAAATGGCAGATGAAATTTAATGTGGACAAATTCAAAGTTATGCACCTAGCAAAGAACAACCCAAACTATGGTTACATGATTCAAAGTTCCACATTAGGAACCACCACCAGGAAAAAGATTTAGGCACCATCATGGATGATATGTTAAAACCCTTTGCCCAGTGAGCAGTGGAAGCCAAGAGAGCAAATAGAATGCTAGGTATCATAAGGAAAGGAATGGAAAATAAAACAAAGGATATTATAATGCCTCTGTATCTTTCCATGGTGCGACCGCACCTTGAATATTGAGTGCAATTCTGGTCGCCGTATCTTAAAAAGGATATAGCGTTATTAGAAAAGGTACAGAGAAGAGCCACCAAAATGGTAAAGGGGATGAAAGGATACCCCTATGAAGAGAGCCAAAAAAGGTTAGGGCTCTTCAACCTGGAAAAGAGACGGCTGAGGGGAGATATGATAGTGAATTAGTGAATGGAGTGGAACAGGTAAACGTAGAGGCTGTTGTTGCCAAAAAAGCATCTTTCAAGAAATGGAAAAAAGAGCCAAATGATGAAACCTGGAAACAGCACAAACACTGGCAAGTCAAATGCAAGGCATTGATAAGGCAGGCAAAGAGAGAATTTGAGAAGAAGCTTGCTGCGGAAGCAAAAACGCGAAATAAAGACCTTTTCAAGTACATTCGTAGCAAAAAACCCGTGAGAGAGTCAGTTGGTCCATTAGATGATAAAGGGGTTAAAGGAGCACTAAGAGGCGATAAGGCGATAGCGGAGAGACTGAATGAATTCTTTGCTTCGGTCTTTACTGAGGAAGATGTAGGGATGTTACCCACGACTGAAGTGGTATTTAAAGGTGTGGAAGAATTGAAGGAAATATCGATACATCGGGAAGATGTCTTACAACTATTAGATAAACTGAAGAGTAGCAAATCACCTGGGCCGGATGGTATACATCCAAGGGTGTTGAAAGAACTGAAATATGAGATTGCAGACCTGCTATCAGTAATCTGTGAACTATCATTAAAATCATCTCTAATACCTGAGGATTGGAGGATCGCCAATGTAACACCAATTTTTAAAAAGGGTTCGAGGGGTGATCCGGGAAACTACAGACCGGTGAGCCTGACATCAGTACCGGGAAAAATGGTAGAAACCATCATAAAGAATAAAATTACTCAGCATATAGATAGTCATGACCTAATGGGAGACAGCCAACATGGCTTTAGACAAGGAAGATCTTGTCTTACTAATCTGTTATGTTTTTTTGAAGGAGTGAATAAACAGGTGGACAAAGGTGAGTCGGTTGATATTGTGTATCTGGACTTTCAGAAAGCCTTTGACAAGGTCCCTCATGAGAGACTTTTGGCAAAACTAAAGAGTCATTGGATAGGAGGCAGTGTACTACTGTGGATCAGGAACTGGTTAAAAGATAGAAAGCAGAGGGTAGGGCTAAATGGCCAATTTTCCCAATGGAGAAAGGTGAATAGTGGTGTACCCCAGGGATCTGTGCTGGGTCCGCTGCTTTTTGACATATTCATAAATGACCTGGAAAGTGGAATAACGAGTGAGGTTATCAAATTTGCTGATGACACAAAACTATTTAAAGTTGTTAAAACCCAGGAGGATTGTGGAAAATTGCAAGAGGATCTTGATAAATTGGAAGACTGGGCATCAAAATGGCAGATGAAATTTAATGTGGAGAAGTGCAAGGTTATGCACCTAGGGAAGAACAACCCAAACTATGGTTACACGATGCAAGGTTCCACATTAGGAACCACCACCCAAGAAAAAGATTTAGGCGTCCTTGTGGATACCATGTTAAAACCCTCGGCTCAGTGTGCAGCGGCGGCCAAGAGAGCAAATAGAATGCTAGGTATGATAAGGAAAGGAATGGAAAATAAAACAAAAGATATTATAATGCCTCTATATCGTTCCATGGTGAGACCGCACCTTGAATATTGTGTGCAATTCTGGTCGCCGTATCTTAAAAAGGATATAGCGATTTTAGAAAAGGTTCAGAGAAGAGCCACCAAAATGGTAAAGGGGATGGAAGGCTACTCCTATGAAGAAAGGCTAAAAAGGTTGGGGCTCTTTAACCTGGAAAAGAGAAGGCTGAGGGGAGATATGATAGAAGTCTATAAATTAATGAACGGAGTGGAACGGGTAAACGTAGATCGATTGTTTACCTTATCAGAATATAGAAAGACTAGGGGACATGCAATGAAGCTACAGGGTAAACTATTTAAGACTAATAAAAGAAAATATTTTTTCACTCAACGTGTAATCAAACTCTGGAATTTGTTACCGGAGGATGTAGTAAAGGCTGTTAGTGTAGCTGGGTTTAAAAAAGGTTTGGACAAGTTCCTGGAGGAAAGGTCCATAAACCATTATTAAGAAGGGACCCAGGATATCAATGCTTGAACCAATACAAGCATTGTGGAACCTGTGTCCCTTGGGGAAACTGCTAGGTACGTATGACCTAGATTGGCCACTGTTGGAAACAGAATACTGGGCTTGATGGACCTTGGTCTGACCCAGTATGGCATATCTTATGTTCTTATGTTCTTATGATTGTTTACCTCATCAGTATATAGAAAGACTAGGGGACATGCAATGAAGCTACAGGGTAACACATTTAAGATTAATAAGAGAAAATATTTAATACAACTCTGGAATTTGTTACCTGAGAATCTAGTAAAAGCTGTTAGTGTAGCTGGGTTTAAAAAAGGTTTGGACTAGTTCCTGGAGGAAAGGTCCATAAACCATTAAGAGGGACCCAGGATATCACTGCTTGACCCAATACAAGCATAGTGGAACCTGTGTCTTTTGGAGAAACTGCTAGGTACTTATGACCTAGATTGGCCACTGTTGGAAACAGGATACTGGGCCTGATGGACCTTGGTCTGACCCAGTATGGCATATCTTATGTTCTCATATGATGTTTCATTTCTTGTGTATTTCTGTTTTGAGATTTTCCCCCTGAAGAAGGTGCATGCTGAAACACTTTAGACATTATACATTTATGGGGACTTTTTCATCTCGCTCCATACTGTTTCCTGTTTGTCTGTGAGTGTGCTTGCTTTTGTTTGGACAGCTCTTGGTTACCAAGCCAGCACTTTAACCACTAGGGAAAAGTGGTGAAGGAGCAGTGGCCTAGTGGTTGGTTCAAGTTACCAAGGGCCAGGGGTTCAAATCCTGTTAGAGGACAGTAACCTTGGGCCAGAAGGACTGGGGTTTCTAGTCCCACAGGTTCTCCTTGTGGCCTTGGGCAAGCCACTTAACCCTCTGTTGCCTCAGGTACTAAATACAGATTGTGAGCTCTTTGGGGACAAGGGGAAAACTAAATATACAGTACCTGAATGTACACTGCTTTGATGGTAGAAAAGCAGGATATAAATCTAGTAAAATAAAAACTAGGCTACTCCAAATATTGTCACAGACCATGTAAAAATGTTCTGTCAAAACTGGAGCATTCAGCCGCTAACCAGGTGGCTTATCTAGTTAAATTTAGTATTGAGATGACCTAACTTTAACAGGTTATACTTATCTGGTTAGTGGCTGAATATCGTCACTAGCTGGATAGCGATTCCGCGTCCAGAGAAACCAAATGCCAGATACGTTTCAGAGCTGAACATCCAGGGTTATTTAAAGCCTAGCTCCATCTCTGAATATCAGCTGTCATGTTTCTTCCTTATTGCTCATCTGCCCTCAGCTTCCTTCTGTCCTCCTTCTGTTTGTCAACTAGACTAAGTTCCACCGAGCAGGAACTGTCTTTCCTCTGTAAAGAGCTGCAGATAATCTTGTAGCACTACATGCATGCTTAATATTAGCAGTGGTCATATTATTAAACACCTGTTGCTATATGCTTATCCTAAGGTTCTTGAAAAAGCTAATTTCTATAGGGAAATCATGAGTAAACGTGTTCTGGAAGCTGCTCTGCGACAAACTGTATGCAGTCAGGCAACCTGCTCCCTGAACTAAAAATAGACAGCTCTTGGGCAATATCCTCTTCCACCTCTTCTTTTGCCTGTTTCTTAAAAGGGTGTAAATTTAATTCAGTACTGCAGAGCTTGAACATGTGAGCACTGGCTGTAATAAAGAAGCCAAAAGAATGTGTGTGGGAGGTTTTCAATAACTGTAGCTTTCTAAACTGACAGACTCCTTACATAAGAACATAAGATATACCATACTGGGTCAGACCAAGAGTCCATCAAACCCAATATCCTATTTCCAACAGTGGCCAATCCAGGGAATAAGTTCCTATCAGATTCCCAAAAAGTTATAGATTCTAAGCTGCTTATCCCAGGGTTAAGTAAAGGATTTCCCTGGTGTTCTTTGATAACGCTTTATGGACTTTTCCTCCAGGAACTCGTCCAAACCTCTTTTAAACCCAGCTACACTAATAGCTTTTACTACATCATCAAAATACATAAAATTATAAAACGTGTTAGTCTGAAACTATCCAAAGATCAAAAAACTCAGCAATTGTTAATAAAAGCACTAGATGCCTGCATATTGAAATGAAATTTCAAAGCTCTTCAGAATATCAAGTAATTTTGCTCCATGTCAACAGGAGTGCATTACAGAAAAAAGGATCAACACATGAAAAAGTCCTGACTGTAATACAATCTAAATGCTGTTCCTTAGAAGAAGGAATGCCGAGGTGAAAATCATTAGTTGACTTTTTTTTTTTATGACAGGAAGTAGATTGCTGGGCCTTTTCTTCCGAGACAAGAACTCAGATCTCCAGGATAGTAGGCTATTTCTCTAACCACTAAGCTAGACAAGCATAAATTATAAACTTGTTAAACAAATAACCAGGTCCCATGTCATGCTGCAGGAATGCACATTTGTTTCATTGGCTTGCCTTAAAAATGTAATACTTGCAAAATACTTGCAAAATTTAATGCACACAACCTACAAATTAATATGTGTACAATCAACCTACATACATTAACAAGTTCTAGTACGTTAGCTTTTTTAAAAAAATTAAACTGAATGTTAGAACAAACTAAACAAAACTCAAATTGAGAACGTTTCAAAAAATTCTAGAAACAAATTAAAAAAATATATTGTCAGGTATATTCCTGTCATATAGTGCTTTAAAGGTTAAACCCAAAACTTTAAATTGAGCCCTGAAGGAGATGGGAAGCCAGTCAAGACTGGTAAAACCTTAAGCTTACCAGATGAGAGAGAAGAATGTGGCTGCAGACTAAAAGCTCATACAGAAGTGATGCCACCTCTTTGGCTGTAAAAGGTGTCAGACCCAATTTCAGGAGGACAACAGAAGACAGACCTTGCACACAGGTAATACAGGTATTCTTAGTATTCTTGCATCCAGTACATTTTTCTTAGAAAAAAGGTGTTGGAACTCCTATGCGGGGCTCTTTCCTTAACCCATGAGGACCATGGGTAAGGTTTAGCAGGCAATGAAAAAGATGCAGCGTACCCCCTCAAAAAAAGCCCTGCTCTCATCTATTATGAAATAAGTATGTCACAAAATAACTACTACAAAATTGTATTAAATAATTTTCTGAATACTTTTTCAGAAGAAAGTTATTCTTTTGTTTTGTCTTTCAGGTTTCTTACGGCTGCAGAACTTCTTCAGATCAGTACTGGCTTAGGTGTCAGTCTTGTGCTGCTATACCCCCTAGCCAGTCAGGTTTTTAGGATAGCCACAATGAATATGCATGATACAGATTTGCATACTCTGCTTGCAAGGGCTAGAGGGTATACCAGGACAGCATTCAGAACCACTGCTTTAGAGCCATGGCATTCAATGTTTTCTTTAAATGACTGTCGCTAAAAATATGCTAGATATAAAGTGCCAGTATCCAGACAGTGGTCAGTAGTAAATATCGGGACACTGCGGCTGCTGCCACCACTGTCCATAGAGAGGCAACATTCTATCTGCTAGACTGATAGCCTCTTTGAAGATCCAGGCCTAGAGAGGGCGGGGAGAGGGGTGGTACATGACCCCAGTGCCGTGGGTTTCTGAACGTGCCCAGCCTTAACCTGTCTTGTAGTGCATGCATGCGCTCTAGGCTGGCTGCGTTCCACCCCCTCCAACAGGAAGTATTGGAGGGGGCAGGAAGCAGCCGATCTATAGCCCGCTGTTACATTTTTTGAAGCCTGGACCCAACAAGAAGCTGGTGATAAGGTGGCCCAAAAAGACTGTCCGCCCTGGGGCCCATGCTGGCTCTCGGTGCCCCCATGAATAATCTCAGGATAACTTGTTTGCTTTCTTAAGTTATCCAGATAGATATCCGTATAGCAGTGCTGAATTTTACTGCTATATGGCTATAATCTCCAGCTCTGCTACGCTCCATGCACAGTAAGCATTTGGAGGTGTAGCGCCACTGTATATCAACCTGGCTGGTCTTGTCAAAACGGTCTACCGGGCCAGCCCTATGCATGTGGAGGAATGTCGCCCGCACAAGGCCCCGCTCCCCGAGGGACCCCACGGCCTCACTAGCTTAAGAGATGAGCCAGTGAGACACGAAGTCTGTCTCAGCGGCTTACTTATTCACAGCCACGGGAGTGATTTCCCTCATTCCCATGGCTGTGCTAAGTTGTAGGCACCGGGACCGCATACTCTGTAAAAGTGAAGATAGGAAGTGCCCTGTTTCACTTCTAGAGACTCTGCAGTCCCAGCAGCTGCAACTTAACATAGCCAGAGGAATGAGGGAAATCACTCCCGTGGTTTTGCAGTGAGTGCAGGCTGTATCAGGGCCACAGGGAGAAGTGGAGAGAAGGGGACTGGGTGAGGTTGATGCTGGGGAGGGTGGGGGAGCTGTTGGCACAAGAAGACTACTTTGGGGGGGGGGGCTGGCTTGCACTTGAACAAGATGGGGAGCTAGGACTGGTAATGGGCGGATGCTGGGGAATGGGGTGACAGGGACTGGAAAGGAGCTGATGCTGGGAGGTTCTGGAACTGGAGGAGGACTGATGCTGGGGCGGAGCTGGAACTAGAAAGGAGCTGATGCTGGGAGGGGCTGAGACTAGAAGGGAGACAAAGCTGGGAAGATCTTGAAGGGAGCTGATGCTGGGAGGGGCTGGGACTGGAAGGGAGCTGATGCTGGGAGGGGCTGAAGCTAGAAAAGAGCTGATGCTAGGGGGCTAGAACTGGAAGAGAGCTAATGCTGGGGATGACAGGAAAGGGGTGATGCTGGGGAGGTTGAAAGGGGGCAAATACTGGGGTCAGGTTAGAGAAAAAAAGCAGAATCAGGGGGAGGATGAGGATGGAGAGGGGGGATAGATATTTTGTGTGAGAGGGAAGAAACAAGGTCATACAGAGGAAAAGTGAGAGGGAAGGGCATGAGACTTCAATCTGCACCTTGATCCCCCCATCTCTGTCAGGGACCATTCCTTCACCACCCTTCTGCAGGACCTGTCCCTTCTCCAGCACATTACCTTTCCAACTCACTCTGCGGGTTATACTCTCGACCTCCTTCTTTCTCCCTCCACCTCTTTCTATCTTTTGCAGTCCTTCCACGCTTTTCCCCTTCCTTGGACCGATCACCTCTGCATTACGTTTCAATGCCTTCTCTCCTCCCCCTCCTCACCCACCAGCCCCCCTCCCCCTGCTCCTCTTTTCCTCCTTCCACTAAGGTTTCCTATACTCACCGTATCACCTCAGAGACTCCCCAACACTTCCCCCCTGCATCCGATCTGCTCCCAACCGATTTCCCCCTCCTCTCCCCTTCCTCACAGGCTTCCGCCTGGTCCTCCTCCCTCTCATCCACCTTAGATCTTATTGCACCTCTTCGCCCCCGGTCATCTGCCTCCCGTCCCTCCCAGCCCTGGTTTCACCCTGGTCTCTTTCTTCTCCGATCTCAGCTCCGTCGTGCGGAACGCCGATGGCGCAAGGTCCCTTCCCCACTCACTCTCTCCCATTTCCGCTCTGCTCACTCCTACTATAGAACCCAGGTGCACAAAGCCAAGCAGACTTATTACTCTACCGCAATCTCTTCTGCACCAAACCAGACCCGTCATCTTTATTCCGTCCTTCGCTCCCTTACTTCACTTCAGTCTCACACTTCTCCTTCCCCCCCTGCCCCTTCACCTACCTCTTCTCAACTGGCGATTTACTTTAGCACCAAGGTATCTGATCTCCGACATTCTCTCCCCCTTTGCCCTCCTCCTATTTCCAGTCCCCCTCCATGCTCTCCTCCCCCTCTCTCCCAATTCTCCCATACCTGGCACTCTTTCCATCCACTCACCTCCTCAGAGCTCCTTGCAGTTCTCTCCTCCTCTAAGAAAACCTCTTGTGCCCTTGACCCCATCCCATCCTCCTGGCTACTCATTCCCTCCCTGGCCCTCCTCCCCCCAGCTCTCACACTGATCAACACTAGCCTTTCCTCCGGTGTTTTCCCTCAACCATGGAAGCATGCCCTGGTTCGCCCTATCCTAAAAAAGCCCTCACTTGATCTGCTTGTTCCTGCACACTATCTCCCCGTCTCTAATCTTCCATTCCTATCAAAGATCCTCGAGAAAGTTGTCTTTTCCCAGCTATCCTCCTATCTTGACTCTACTCACTTTCTGCACCCTCGTCAATCTGGCTTCTGACCCGGTCATAGTGTTGAAACCATTCTCTTGGGCTTTCTCAATGAACTCCACTCTGCTCATGACCGGGGTGACCTCTCGGTGGCGGTTTCCCTTGATCTATCAGCCGCTTTAGATCTTGTTGATCACTCCCTTCTTCTAGCTCGCCTCCGTGAAGCGGGTCTATGCAGCACAGTCCTTCACTGGTTTCACTCCTTTCTTCACTCCCGGTCCTTCTCTGTTCACTCTTCCTCCCCTACTGCTTCCGAGCCCACTCCTCTTCTTTGTGGGGTCCCCAAAGGCTCAGTCTTAGCTCCCCTTCTCTTCAATATCTTTCTCACATCTCTTGCCCTCCAAGTCCAACAACACGGGATATCTGCCTATTATTATGCCGATGACTTACTTCTCCTCTATCACACCTCCCCACTTTCACCTGACCTCTCTCCTCTCAACACCTGTCTTACCGCTGTCGCCAACTGGCTCACTACTCACTGTTTTCACCTCAACCTCACCAAAACCCTTGCCATGTGGTTCACCCATGATGCCTCCCCGCCCACATTTTCCCCCTCTTTCTCTGGCTCACCGGTTCCCATAGTCTCTTCCCTTCACTACCTTGGCGTTCTCTTTGACCCTGCTTTAACTTTCCGTGATCATGTTGCACATATCTCACGACTCTCCTTCTTCCATCTCCGTCAAATCCGGGCTATCAGACCTTTCCTCTCTATGTCAGCCCTCACCACTCTCCTCCTCTCACTCGTTATGTCCCGCCTTGACTTTTGTAACTCAGTCTTAGCCGGCCTCCCTAATGTCCACCTCCGTCGCCTCCAACTTATACAAAATACCGCAGCCCGTTTACTCTCTCACTCCTCCATCCATGATCACGTCACACCTCTCCTTATCCATCTGCATTGGTTACCTATCAAATTCCGTATCCACTATAAAATCCTGGTACTTCTTCACCGAGTCATTCACACCTGCACACCTCAGTATTTGTCCAATCTTGTACGCTTACATGCCCCTGCTCGCTCTCTCCGTTCTTTCCACCTCAACCGCCTCTACCTTCACTCACGCTCTGCTGCTCGACTCCAGTCCACCCGCTCATCTGCATTCTTCTTCCTGGCCCCCGCCCTGTGGAATTCCCTGCCTTCCTCTATCTGACTAGAATCTGAACACTCTACTTTTAAGAAAAACCTCAAGACTCACCTCTTTGCCCCTGCCTTCGACCTGTCCGATCCCTTTGTGTGACCCGCTCTTCTCTGTCCTCCCTTCCTCTCCCCGTCCTGTCCTGTTGTATGACTCTGCTCGTTTGCTTTCCTGTCTCATATTGTAACTTCCTTCCCTTTCTGAGCCTATTTTTACCATGTAAACCGCTGTGATGTACTTTCCTCAGCGGTATATCAAGTCTAATAAACATAAACAATAGATGCTGGGTAAAAAGTAGGAATGGCAGAGTCAATGAAAATCAGAGAAGGAAGTAGCTGGGTGAGTGGAGGAAGGATGTTGGAGGCAAAAGGGTAGATACTGGGGATATGGAGATGGGGGGAGGAGCGGGGAATAGGACTTAGGTGAAGACTTAAAAATTCAGTGGGAGAAAAGAAGACAGACTGAAGACTGACTGGGTACTGGGAGAGCACGTTGCAACTGAGGCGGCAGGTTCAGGGCTGGCGCAACGCAGCTCCAGCAGCAGAAAGATCACGGCATCGTGCAGCTCCATCTCCAGCTTCATCTTTCTTTCTTTGAGTCAGCAACAGCAGCCAGTGCTGCCAGTGCTTCCAGTGTGCAGAGCCATAGAACTGTGCACGGGAAGTGAATGCTACAGGCAGCACTGGCTGCTTCATGCTGACTCAGAGAAAGAAAGATAAAGCTGGGGATGTGCTGTGTGATCTTTCTGTCGCTGATTTGGAGAAAAAAAGAAGATGCCAGAGATGGTGCCGCACAGTATTTTTGCCATGGGGGGGAAGGGGGGACAGAGAAATAGAGAGAGGGGATATGCTGGATTTGGTGGGGAGAGGAAGAAAGAGAGAGGGAGAATTTGGGTTATGAGAGAGGGGGATATATTGAACTGGGGATGGGGGGAACAGGAAGAGAGAGAGAAAGAGAAGATGCTGGGCTGGGAGAGGAGATGGGAGAGAGGCCGGAATACTGGAGAGGATGGAGAAGGGGAAGGGGATAGAAAGCTGTTGGTCTATGCGTTGGGGGAAGGGAAAAAAGGGCCAGGGAAGTGGAGAGAAAGGGAGTGATGTTGGACTTTGGGGGTAAAGGGGAAGGGTGAGGGGGTTGGGGGCTACTAAATTGAAGTAGCAAGAGAGAGAGGGGAGATGGTGGGCATGGTATAACTGTGTGAAAAAGGCCATGGGAAGTTGGCAAAGAGAAGAGTGAGGAGGATGGTGATTACCGAGCATGGATATGTAGTTATGCTGAGTGAGTGAAAGACGGAAGGGAATAAGAGGCTAGTGAAGGGGAAATGAGATAACTGGGGAGATAGGCTGGGCTGGAGGTTAGAGGAGTAAATGGAAAAGTCAAAAGGGGATTAAGGGTGGAGAAGTGAAATATGAGTGGGTGAAAAAGGAGTAAGAAAGAAAAGGAGGAAAGAGCAGAAGGGGAAAGATCAATGTGTTAGAGGCAAATTTAGAGAGAGAATGTAAAAAACCAGGGGAAGAGAGACGAAAGTCAAATGGACAACAGAAGCAGAAGACACAAAGGCAGCAGAAGAAAGTGACGGGCAATTGCAACTGAAAAATAAAAAAAGGCCCAAACAACAAAAGGTAGAAAAAAACAATTTTATTTTGAATTTATTAACTGGAATGTCAACTCTGGGAAATGTACATTGCTGATGTCTTTGTGTTTTGTAGTACAAGAGGTAATTAATTTATAGTTTTATTTCTCCGGTGTTATTGTACATTCCAAGTTTGGCTTTTAGGGCTCCCAGTTTAATTATTGTCTTCATATTTCTTAATTGTGATCCCTTATTCTGTATTTGGTGATGGTCTGCCTATGTTTTGCATGTGTAGCCGAGTTGCGGTGTTCTGTTTGTGTAGTTTCTATGAAGCACTTCCCACTTGTTCTCTTTTCCTAGGAGCAGATGCATTGGTTTCATATTTGCAGTGTTGCCTTTGATAAGTAGGATTTGGTGTGTGTGAATTCTGATAGTGCTGCTATGATATAGTGGGTTTACTATGAGTTCTAAATGAGCAGGATTTTGTAGTACTTCCTAATGGACCTGGTAGTTGGCACTAGAGGATAGTAACGTAGAAATATGGCAGCCTTTCTTTATCTTCACAGTACATTCAAATGGTATTTAGAGGCATACTTGCTAAAAATTAACGAGCATTCACAAATGTTAATGTGCGCTAAGTGAAGCAGCAGCCATTAATTTCTGTGGATGCAGTGGCACTTAACGTACATTAATGTTTAGTAAAAATGCCCTTAAGTCATCGCTGGGACAAAAAAAGAGGCTTATGAAGGGGTCTTTTGAAAACCATGCAAAATTTTAGATGGGCAGCATATAAATTTTAACATAATATAAATTAAATGTATGCCAATGAGGCTCAGTGGATATGTAAATATTTATGCAAATGAGGCCCTGCAGTGAGTCTCTTCGCATGGTCCCACATCACCCTTGGGCTGCCCGACTGTCTACACTCAAAATCTCTGTGTAAAGTCTCTGTTAAAAATCTTTATTTAAGAACTTCTGTTAAAAAGAAAAACTCATCTTGAAAACACTGTGCAAGTGGGCCTTCTGTTCCCTTTAACTGGCCTCTCTTTATAGCCTGATTTGGAGTCAGAAACCGGAGTAATCAGTAACTGAAGACATTAACCCATTACAAATTCTATCCACTAAATTCCCAACTTAAGAGCATTTCAACCTTATTAAGCTGTTTTTCATAAATACTGGCTTTTTGCCATATTCAGGGTGCAACTTAAATCTTTGCAATTTTATAATCTTACAATTAGTTCTTCTCTAGACTGTAGAGGTTGATTGAGTTTATTGTAAGGATTTGCTCTCTACAACAAATATCCATTTATTGGTATTTTCCTTTTTAAAGAAATACTTTACCAAACCCTTATTTCTCTGTCTTATTACCACTACAGGTACACATCTTTTTTATTTTATGTTGATTCCAAAATTAATTTGTAATCTATATTGTCGTATTTTCAAATAAGAAATTGGTATGATGCTTATCACCAATTGTTTGCACCTTTTCTTATAGTGAGACTAAGGGGTCCTATTATTTTTATTTATTTATTTATTTATTTCCAGTCTCTTTTATACCGCGCTATTCATCATCAGTGCGGTTTACAATAAACATAGAACTACACATTTCCCTGGGTACTCTGTGCTTACAATGAGCAGGTATTTAAACTTGGATAACAGGGGGTAACTATTTACAATCTTGCAACATGGTGAGGTTCACATCATTTTGTCTTTTACTAACGGGACATATGTTGCCAGCTAGCAGGGGGGCCATGACAGTTAGCGGGGGGCAGTTCCTGCACTCATATTAGGGTTGTGAGTGGGCAGGCTAGGGGCGGAGAGTGGGAGTGATACAATGGGTGCAGTTAGCACAGAGTTCACACCACATGCTAACTGCATTCAGGCAGGTTCACCTAACATTACCTCAATAAACCTGTTAAATAAATAAATATAAGTGGAGTTAAGTGAACCTGCACTAATATGGAGTGCATTAGGGGACGGGGCTCCATATTAATTGCCGGGGAAATGCTTTGCACACCCCCAGCTGTTAATGGTTTTGCACCTAACTTGCCATCGTTTCAGCACTTTTGGTGCATTAGGTACAACACCCTAGCACCCATTAATAAAAGGGCCCCTAAACCTCTCAAAATGGAAAGTTATGCTTGAAAGCTGTAAAATAATATCTTTTGAACCTTTAATTCCAATTTATTTCCCTGGTGAGCTATATGTTCCATACACACCAAAGGAACTATTCTTCTTCTCACATTTCTAAAAGAAATCAAAGCCCTAGTATTAGGACTAGGGCTGTTAGAATCCATTCCAAGGTGAGGATCTTAGACTTTAGGAAGACTAACTTTGCAAAGATGGGCCAATACCTCAGGGAGTCGTTGGTGGGATGGGAACAGCTGGGGGATGTAGAAAAACAGTGGGCAAAACTGAAAGGGGGGTATTTTAAGGGCAACCAACCTTTCTATTAAAATGGTAAATAAAGGCAAAAGGAAAAGGAGACCGCTATGGTTTTCGAAGGAAGTAGCTGAAAAAGTGAAGAAAAAGAGGGAGGCCTTCATGAAATACAAGAGATCACAGAGAGAGGAAGACAGGCATCTGTATTTGGAAAAACTTAGAGAAGCTAGCAAAGTAATCAAGAAGGCAAAGATTCAAAAGGAGGAGGAAATAGCCAATGCAATAAAATGGGGGGATAAGACATTTTTCAGATATATTAGTGAGAAGAGGAAGGGAAAAAGTGGTATTGTCAGACTCAAGGGTGCAGGGGGGGGGGGGGGATATGTAGAAGCTGATAAGGATAAAGCAGAATTGCTTAACAAATATTTTTGTTCTGTGTTCACGGATGAAGAACCAGGAGCAGGACCTCAGAAAACACCCACAAATAGGAACAGAAGCAAGGGACATCTTGAACAATTTTCAGAAGACTGTGTTCGTGAGAAACTAGCTCAACTTAAAGTAGACAAAGCGATGGGACCGGATGGGATACACCCTAGAATACTGAGGGAACTTGGGGACGTTCTAGCAACTCCACTGACTGACCTTTTCAATGCCTTGTTGGAGTCGGGAGTGGTGCCAAAGGACTGGAGAGAGGCTCATGTGGTGCCTTTACACAAAAGCGGAAGTAAGGATGTGGTTGAATACTACAGGCCGGTTAGTTTAACTTCGGTGGTGAGTAAATTATTGGAAACGCTGCTGAAAGAGAAAATAGTGAGGTTTCTGGAGTCCAGTGGATTACAGGATCCGAGGCAGCATGGATTCACCAGAGGCAGGTCTTGTCAGACAAATCTGATTGATTTCTTTGACTGGGTGACCAGGGAGTTGGACCGAGGGAGAGCTCTAGATGTGGTGTATTTAGATTTCAGTAAAGCCTTTGACACTGTTCCTCACAGGCGACTTATAAACAAACTGAGCACCCTAGGGATGGACCCTAAAGTTACTGCTTGGGTTAGAAATTGGTTGGGTGGGAGGCGACAAAGAGTACAAGTAAATGGAGCTCACTCTGAGGAGAAGGATGTTACCAGTGGTGTACCCCAGGGATCTGTCCTTGGTCCGATTCTTTTTAACATCTTTGTTAGTGATATAGCGGAAGGGCTGTCGGGTAAGGTTTGCCTTTTTGCAGATGATACCAAAATCTGCAATAGAGTAGACACTCAGGAAGGTGTAGATAACATGAGGAGGGATCTAGCTAAGCTTGAAGAATGGTCTAGAATTTGGCAGCTGGGATTTAATGTTAAAAAATGTAAGGTCATGCATTTGGGCTGCAGCAATCCAAGGGAGCAATACAGTATAGGAGGTGAAGTACTTTTGTCCACTAAAGAAGAGCGGGACCTAGGCGTGGTTGTGTCTGATGATCTTAAAGCAGCTAAACAGGTAGAAAAGGTGACGGCAAAAGTTAGAAGGATGCTTGGGTGCATACGGAGAGGAATGGCTAGCAGAAAAAAGGAGGTGATAATGCCTCTGTATAAGTCTTTGGTGCGACCTCATTTGGAGTATAGTGTGCAATTCTGGAGGATCTTAATATGTACACCTTAGAGGAAAGGCGGGATAGAGGTGATATGATTGAGATGTTTAAATACCTCCGTGGCATAAATGTTCAGGGAGAGAGCCTCTTTCAATTGAAAGCAAGTTCTGCTACGAGGGGACTTGGGATGAGGGTGAAGGGAGATAGATTCAGGAGTGATATGCAGAAATATTTCTTTACGGAAAGAGTAGTGGATCCATGGAATAGTCTCCCAGTGGAGGTGGTAGAGATGAGGACAGTAACCAAATTCAAAAAAGCATGGGACCAACACAGAGGATCTCTAAACGAAAAAAGGGGACTGTTGTAGTTGTTGATATGGAAGGACAGACTAGATAGGCCATGTGGTCTTTTTCTGTCATCATGTTTCTATGTTTCTATGTAAATCCTGTGGCCTGCTTCAGTTTAAACATTTAATACATTCTCTCACAATCTCATTCTATTCTTTAGTTTGGGATGCTGGTGGTGCCGAGGGGGCTGCAGGATGTTGGTTTGTTGTGCTGAAATATTTTGCAGTGAGTATAAATAGGAAGAAAATGGCAGCAGTTTAAAAATAAAGTATAAAGAGTTAGGGTAGTTCTGGCTAGAAAGCAGTCTGTAAATAAAGCAAAGGAGTTGGGGATTTGGTTGGCTGTGAGGGGGCATCAGGCTGGAGGAAGCATAGTTAATTTTAATACGTAAATAAAGACATGCTTACCTTTGTAGGGGCTGATCAGGGCTGCTGCAGCTTGTGTGCTCCTTTAGCTTCCCAGAGCTTTCATTTCAGCTGGGGGATTGCAGTTTTTGTGAGGGAAAGGCAGGCTGAGAGCTTGAGCTGTTGCTGAGATTGTAGATCACTAATAACGATAAAAACTGCTACAAACATATTGATATACCAAGCCGTATATTAATCACCACATATACAAACAAAAAGAGGAGTAGATAACTTCAGTATTTTCCTCTGCGGGGTTTTCAATTATATGACTTATCAATTTGTTGCTTCCATATCAGCCCCCTAAATAACATCATCCGTCATCTAGTTCCTGACATTCAGCAATTTCTTCTACTTCAGAAGAACTGAAAAAAAGACTTCTTTTCAAAATGTTGCTACACACTTTCAAATGTTTCACAAATTCTCCAATGCTGGCAGTGTTTCGCAAAGTTGCTGTTTCAGGAGGCGACAATTGTATATGACACTTAGTGACTGCACGGTGTTCCACCATCGATCTCCAAAAGTGGTATAACAAATATTGAGGGATAGGATGCATTGCGACTGCCTCCCTCAAAGAGATTCTGTCATCCACAGTGTAAGACTGCAGCAGTTTTTATCGTTATTAGTGAGCTTTTCACTGCTATTTTTGGGGTCTTTTTTGAAAATTTGTCTGGAGATTGTAGATCAGCCTGGAGCTGCAGTTGCATTACAGTCCCTGGCTTTGGCCTGCAAGAGGACGACGAGCTGGAATTAAATGAGTCATGACCTTTTTTACTGGCTGGGGACAGATGAGGATGGGGGAGGGGGGACTTCCCAGTGCTCTGGAGCCTCCTTCATGGAAAATAAATGTTACAGTGGGTGTTGGGAGGCTTACAGGAGTCATAATAAATAAAAAAATCAAAAAGTTTAATTTTAAGTTTATATAGGAAGTGTTTGAAGGCTCTGTGAATGTTGAGCATGCTCAGTAGATGTTAGAGCACGAACTTACAGGTGCTGAGGTAGTGCAGGAATCTACTAAGGTTTGTTTAGTCCCCGTTTCTAGGGGGGAATAGACTGTTTTAGTGGTGCAGATTATTTACTAGGGTTAAAAAAATCATTTTCTTAAAGGACCCGGCCCCGAACACGGCAAGACATGACAACTAAGCGACAACCCCCAAACAACCACTTCAACTCCCCTCCTAAATAGGTTAACATGTTTAAAATTGCCCTGCATGCCATATCCCCCCCCCCCACCCCTTTCATTATTTTAATGTTAACAGTTCTAAGTTGCAATATTAACCACTTTGACTTAAGGATCAAGTGGTATAAAAAAAAAAACCCTGTTAAATAAATAAATAAATAAAATATCTAAAATCTGCCGTTAGGTGTATTATGGGATTCAAGTTCTGTAAAAATGTCTGTAAAGTTTTGAATTTGGGGTCCCATGGACTATTTAAAGCTGGCGTAGGAATGCTAATTTTTGTACCAAGCTGGAACTGTTTGTGAGTATTCTGTTACAGTTAAGGGAGTTGGGGTCCATCATTGAAGAGAGAGGTTGGTAGTGAGACAGTGGGGTACTGAGAGGAGGTATTAAGTGATTTTGATAGAAAAAGTGTGGGACGAAGAGAGAGAAGCCAGTGTAGTAAAAAAATGTATTGATTTGGGGCCTGATCTTTGAAGGCATTTACACGGGTAACATGATACCCATATAAATGCTTTAACCAAGATTTTCCAAAGGCACCTACATGGGTAGTGCCTTTGGAAAATCCCTGGTTTGACTCTTACGTGCCCTAATACTATGTGCTTAACGTCGGGGTGCTCCGGGGCGGAGCAGGGACGGAAGAAGTGGCTAACCAGTGTGAATGAAAGAGGGTGGGTTAGATAGGAAATATCAATTATCCTTTTATTTTATTGTTAGGAACCAAGTGAAGTTTTAAAAATTCTGTTGTCTTTGATATTTCAGAGAAAAATAATTTACCCTGACAGGGAAGGTAGATTTTCTTACTAAGTTTGTAAAGTG
Organism: Ichthyophis bannanicus; assembly: GCA_033557465.1. Classification (NCBI taxonomy): domain Eukaryota; kingdom Metazoa; phylum Chordata; class Amphibia; order Gymnophiona; family Ichthyophiidae; genus Ichthyophis; species Ichthyophis bannanicus. Next base: position 142,083,525 of record CM066040.1, read on the forward strand.
TAAGTAGTAGATACAGACTGAACCAGATCCAGAAATTCCGGAAGGACCAGAACCTGAGGGCCAGTAGCAGTTCCAGAACCAGGTCCAGGATCTCTATGGGCTCCTTCGCAAGACAGCACCAGGAAGATAAGTGGCTACCAGCACAAACATATCTAGAAACATTTCTGGTTTTACGTATTATGTTGAGGTGCACTCATATTTTTAGTTTTTTCAGTATTGAAAGTATAGAGTGAGCTTTCATGGTTTGCCGAGTTTTCATATCCTCAGATATCTTTGTGGTGCTTCATGTAAAAAGAGAAAAGACACAAAAATTTGTGAAGAAAAGTTAAAAGGAAAGAAGTTTTGAAAATGTTATTGAGATTATGAATGTTGGTGAAAAGAAAAAATATCTGAAAAGTTATATTTATTTATTTATTTATTTCCTGGACTATTTCCTGTACCTGAGTTTATCTGTAAAAATGGAAAAAGAACCAACAGTTATTGTTAAAACTGAAAAGTATCTTGAAATATATTTGAAAGTAATATTTCAATTGTTCTTGTGCAATACCATCTCACGCACTTTACTTATGGTCATTATTTGTTCTCATTGGCTATTTTTAATTAGCCATATTTCTGTTGAATGTTTATTTAACTTAACATCTTGTGCAATAAATATTTTAATATTTCAATGCAAGTGTCCAATAAGAATTTATTTAAAGAAAATTCAAAATTTATTTGCTGGACACCACCTGTGACATCTTGGTGGTGTGCAGGAATCCTTTTTAGTTTATTTTATATCTCCAGGAACAAGCAGGAATAAGTCATCACATATGGGTACGTCGGTACCGACGGAGCCCGCGCGGGAAAGCTCCCCAGCTTTTCAGATTAAAAGCTTTTGGGGCCTCCCACTGCACATGCGCGCTGCCTTCCCGCCTTCCTGACCAGCTCTCGTCAGTTTCTTTTTTTCCGCGGAGCCAGCAGGTCGTGTTCCTGTCACCGCTGAAGAAATTGTTAATTTTATTGTTTTCTTTAGACCGCGTACCTGCCTTCCCCATTCTGAAACCGGTACTGCCGGTCTCTCTTTCTTTCTTTTGAAAAAAAAAATATATATATTTTTCTTTTCTTCAGCACAGCTTGGTACTTTGTTAGGCCTTCAGGCCTACACAAATTCTCATGGAGAAGCCAGTTCCTGGTTTTAAAAAGTGTACCAAGTGCAGTGCTGTCATTCCTCTTACAGACACCCATGAATGGTGTCTTAAATGTTTAGGACCTGACCATTCCATACCGGACTGCCCATCCTGCTCCCAGATGTCGAAACGTGGATTGCAGAACCGGGCCAACAAGTTCCATGTGCTGTTTCCTTCAGAAGCATCACAGTCATCCAGGTCTTCCTCTCCGGATGGATCTCAGGTAACCAAAACTCCAGTGGGCAAATCCTCTAAAAGCAAATCTCTTTCTAAATATCGAGAGGCTCTCAATTCTGAGTTCGAGGATTCTGCCCAGGCCAAAAAACCCCGGCGGGAGGCTCCGGCCTCCAAAGCAATCATGGGGTCACAGGTTGACATCGATGGCGCGGCCTCGACAGATCACCTGTTGTACTGCTCTGGGGTACCGGCCCATACCGGTACCGACATCCAGGCAGCAGTGGCGTCTATGGGCAATACTGTCCAAGTCATGCAGCAGGCCATTCTGGCTTTTATTAATGCTGCTACGCCCTCGGTACCGCAGCCAGCGGTACCGGGTCCGGTTCCGGTAATGGCTTCCATACCGGAACCGAGGCCATCGTCTTCCAAACGCAGATCGGTTCCGCATGCCGGATCCGGGCTTTTGCCCGGTACCGATCCCATACCCGGTACGCCCGATGTCGATACCGAACGGTATGCGTATCGTGCGTTGGAAGCACATAGAGGATACTCTGCTTCTTCAGAGGATTTTAACTCCTCTGATGATTCTGATGAGTTCTCCCTTGATCTTCCTGAGGAGCCTTCTTCTCCTAAAAGGAGAATGTCTCCACCAGAGGATTTGTCCTTTCAGGACTTCATCATAGAAATGACTAAAGGTCTTTCTATTGCTTCATCCTCTGAAAAGGAACCCAGATCAAAGAAACTGGATATTTTAGGATACTCTAAGTCTCCTAAAGAGGCAGTTACCCTGCCTATCCATGAAATCCTTCAAGAACACTTGATGGACTTATGGGAGGCTCCTCTAACATTGTCTCCTTCTTCTCGCAGGTTGGACACCATGTACCGTGTCCCCCCTTCTCCTGGTTTCCAAAAAACTCAGTTGCCTCACCATTCTATTGTGGTGAAGTCTGCAATGAAGAAGATAAAGAGTACCAAAAGGCACTCTTCTACTCCTCCAGGGCGAGAATGTAAGACTCTAGACTCTTTTGGCAGGAACATTTTCCAGGCTACTATGCTTATAGCCAGGATTAATTCCTATAGTCTTTACATGGGCATGTTTCTCAGTGAAATCGCTCTAAAAGTTCGGCATTTTGCCCCCTTTATCCCTGAGGATAAGAGGGAGCAGTTCATTTCCTTAGTGAAACACCTTTTGGATATTTCAAAGTTCTCCAACAGGGCAGCTTTTGATTCCTTTGAGGGTGCTGGTAGGGCTTCGGGCATTGCTATAGCAGCCCGACGTCTTGCTTGGCTCCAGGCTTCTGATCTAGAACCTTGGGTCCTAGATGGCTTACGAAATCTGCCCTGTACAGGTGAGAACTTATTTGGTGAGGAGTGGCAAATTAAGGCCACTCAAATGGACGCAGAAAATGCCACTTTAGATAGACTTTCTAAGTCTACCTCCACTCCTGCCAAGAAGTCTTTTAAGAGGCCTTATTACAAGAAGTCCAGATTTTCCACAAATACTGGCCAACAATCCTCTCAGCCTCGTTTTGCTGCTAAACGTCAGCAACCTAAACAGGCAAGGTCAAAGCCTGCGGCGTCTGCTACGCCTCAGCAGGCTCCACCCCCTCAGGGGTTTTGACTTGCCCCTAGAGAACTTAACTTTTCTGGCTCTAGAACAACCAGAGCCCCTCACCATACCCGGAAGGTTAGCTCACTTTGCTCCCAGATGGGAGCAAATTACATCAGAGCAATGGACCCTCTCTATCATCAGAGAGGGTTACAAACTCCATTTTTCCGACCTTCCTCCTTATACTATGGTGAGGCAGTTCAATTCTCCCCCATCTCTCCTGGCCCTCTTGGGTCAGGAAGTCTCCTCCCTCCTTGCCCAGGGGGCAATAGAGGAGGTCCCTCTTCTTCAACAGGGGACGGGATTCTACTCCCCTTATTTTCTAATACCAAAGAAGACAGAGGGCTTCAGACCAATTCTGGATCTGAGAGAATTGAACAAATTTCTTTTCAAGGAGAAATTCAAAATGCTTTCTCTGGGCATTCTCCTTCCATACCTTCAGAGTCAGGATTGGCTTTGTTCTCTAGACCTAAAGGATGCGTATACACACATACTCATCCACCCATCCCACAGAAAATACCTTCGATTTCTGTTTCGGGGAAAACATTTCCAGTACAGAGTACTCCCCTTCGGTCTAGCCTCTGCTCCAAGAGTGTTCACCAAATGCATGGCAGTCGTAGCTGCCTTTCTAAGAGGCCTGGGAATTTTCATATTCCCATACCTGGACGACTGGCTCATCCGAGCTCCCTCTCAGTCCCAGGCCCAAATTTCCCTGGACCGCACAAGGCGTCTTCTGCAGTATCTAGGACTGGTAGTAAACCTTCCCAAGTCTCAACTAATCCCTACTCAGTCTCTCGAGTTCATAGGGGCCCAGTTAGACACCATCACTGCAAGGGCCTACCTGCCTCAGGTCAGGGCCCAACGCCTGCTGAGTTTGGCCTCCCAAGCTCAGTCCAGCAGTCATTTGACAGCCCGGGAAATGCTGCGATTTCTGGGCCACATGGCCTCCACGGTACATGTGGTGCCCTACGCTCGTCTGCATATGAGAGCAGCTCAATGGACCTTGGCCACCCAGTGGACTCAAGCATCTGGAGCGCTCTCCGACCAAATACTCACCTCAAGCCGTCTATTTTGGTCCCTCCAATGGTGGACATCCACCAAGAATCTGTTGTTGGGGGCCCCCTTCCAACCTTTGTTGCCCCAAGCAACCCTCACAACAGATGCCTCCCAGACAGGGTGGGGAGCTCATCTTCAGAACCTCTCCACTCAGGGCACTTGGTCTCCACAGGAGGCCACCCTTCATATCAACCTCCTGGAACTGCGAGCAATTTACCTTGCCCTCAAGGTCTTCTATACCCTCCTTGTCAACCTGACTGTCCTAGTTCAGACAGACAATCAGGTAGCCATGTTCTATATAAACAAACAAGGAGGGACAGGCTCTCTGTCGCTTTGCAACGAAGCTCTCAGATTATGGGCCTTCGCCAGAGAGCATCAAATTCACCTTCTTGCAGTGTATCTTCCAGGAGTTCAAAACTCTCGTGCAGACAGACTCAGTCGAGTTCTGCTTCCACACGAATGGTCCCTACATATGGACCAGATACGCAGAATCTTTCAGGAATGGGGGACCCCGGACATAGACCTCTTTGCAAGTCCGTGGAATGCCAAACTTCCCCGGTTCTGTTCCAGAACTCAGTGTCAGGGAGCTCAGGCCCACGATGCCTTCCTCCTGCATTGGGGTCAGGAATTCCTCTATGCCTTTCCACCCATTCCTCTAATATCCAAGACTCTGTTCAAGCTCCAGAGGGATCACGGGACTATGATCCTCATAGCTCCCCGCTGGCCACGCCAGGTGTGGTTCCCTCTACTTCTGCATCTCTCCCAGGGATCCTCCCTGGACCTGGGAGCTGCGCCAGACCTTCTGTCTCAGGAGGAGGGGACTTTGTGGCACCCAAACCCCAAATCCCTACATCTCAGAGCTTGGTTACTGAAGGCCTAAGTCTTCAAGACTTTAATCTTTCTCAACCTGTGACAGATATCCTTCATGCCTCTAGGAAACCTTCCACGAGGCGTTCTTATGCTTTCAAATGGAAACGTTTTTCCATTTGGTGTGCTCAGCAGGGTCTTGACCCTCTAGCACTTCCTTTGAATTCCCTCTTGGACTATCTCCTGCATCTTTCAAATGCAGGCCTTAAGACGAATTCAGTAAGGGTCCATTTGAGTGCTATTGCAGCATCCTTAAAACCTATAAATGGACAACCTGTCTCCTCTCATCCTCTTGTTGCACGTTTCATGAGAGGCCTGACTCTAACTAAACCTCCCATCCGACCTCCTCCGGTAGCATGGGATTTGAACCTAGTTCTAGGTCAGCTTATGAAGCCACCTTTTGAGCCTTTGGACTCTACCTCCTTCAAATTTCTTTCCTGGAAGGTTGTTTTCCTTATTGCAGTCACTTCGGCTCGCCGCATCAGTGAACTGCAGGCTTTAGTGGCTCATCCACCTTATACTAGGTTTCATCATGATAAGGTGGTCCTTAGGACGAATCCCCACTTTATGCCCAAAGTGGTCTCGCCTTTTCATCTTAATCAAGAGGTATATCTACCTGTCTTTTTCCCGGCTCCTCATGCATCCAGTGCAGAGAGGAACCTTCATACTCTGGATTGTAAAAGAGCTCTTGCCTTTTACCTCAACAGGACTCAACCACATCGAAAGTCTTCCCAACTTTTCGTGGCTTTTGATCCTTCTCATTTGGGACTTCCAGTCACCAAGCGTACACTTTCCAATTGGATCGCTCAGTGTATTTCTTTTGCTTACCAGAGTAAGAACATTTCTCTGGAGGGCCATGTCACAGCTCACAATGTGAGAGCCATGGCCACTTCTATGGCTCATCTTCACTCTGTGTCCATAGATCAGATCTGTCGAGCAGCCACTTGGGCCTCGGTTCATACCTTCACAGCCCATTACTGCTTGGACAAGGACTCCCGCCGGGATGCCTTGTTTGGTCAGGCTGTCCTCAAACACCTGTTCCATACTTAAACAACTCCTGCCCACCTTCCCTGGATGGATGCCTGAGATCCATACGAAGATGGTTTACCCTTGGAGGGGGATCTCCCAGGCATCTTAGCTAGGGAGTCCCCATATGTGATGACTTATTCCTGCTTGTTCCTGGAGATAGCACAGTTACTTACCTGTAACAGGTGATCTCTGGGAACAGCAGGAATTAGTCATCACAACCCACCCACCTCCCCTAGGAGTTGTATCTCTATCTATCTATCTTCCTGTCCTCTCTCTCTATTGTCTCAGCTTTAAACTCGAACTGACGAGAGCTGGTCAGGAAGGCGGGAAGGCAGCGCGCATGTGCAGTGGGAGGCCCCAAAAGCTTTTAATCTGAAAAGCTGGGGAGCTTTCCCGCGCGGGCTCCGTCGGTACCGACGTACCCATATGTGATGACTAATTCCTGCTGTTCCCAGAGATCACCTGTTACAGGTAAGTAACTGTGCTTTCTCTTCGCTTTGGTCCCAAAGGAAGCAGCTGGTTGATGCAGTTTGTTTTCACTGATAGCTTTCTGTGAAGTGAAAGCCTGAGGTAACATCATTTAACTTTGATTATGACTACTTTAATAAATACCCAAGACTGACACTTCTCAGAAGATGCTCCACTTTCCTACAGGGCACATGGACACTTCCCCTCTCTCTTCCCCTCCCATCGAATAGTGGTTGCCATGAAACAGCGCCATATGACCACAATGTGACATCATAGCACGATGCATCTCTTTTCCAAAGACATCAAAATCAGCTATAACCCCAGTCTTCAGATACCTCAGTCCTGCTCTCCTCCAGTGCACCAAAGGTTCTCTCGTCATGTACAATATAGGCTTCCTGAATGTCATTCTGCAATACCACACCTCAACATGGCCCCAACTTGTTTTCTCCCTGACCATTGTCACTGCCGCAGCATATAACAAAATCCCCAGTTCAGCTCACTACAACAGTGGAGCATCTGAAGCCCTCGTGCTCCCTCATCACTCTCCAGTGCTGTGAAACACCCGGTCGGTGTTCCCAAGCTTTGCCCCATTCAGTGCAGCTTCCTGTATTGCAGGCGCACTCGGCCCCCTTCAATAAGTCTGGTCCTTTACTGTTTTTTATTGTTTGCAAGTTCTGCCTCTTCACCCGGCATCTCTGTGTAGCACAACCCCATCTCCTGGCTTTTCCCATGCAGTTGCAGCTGTCAGGGTACTCTGACTGGAGCCTCTGGGACTCTGCAATTCCATTTCTGAACATCTCTGCAGCTCTGTAGGCTGCCAGCTGATACCTTCTTCTCCAAAGTGGCCATCTTTGCTGCTGTCAAACTCCATCCTGGGCCTGACAGGATGTTCACCATTCCCTCCAACGTGCATTGCAGTACTGCGATCTGGGATATACTTAGAAGGCCTCAAACGTAATTCATACAACAGGTCAGAGGATGCTTAACACAAAGGCTACAAAATATACTGTAAACTCTATGTACAGAATAGTGAGAGTAACAAGGTTTCAGGCCCATGGCTTGTCCAGAAGCAGGATCAAACAATTCATGTTTATCCAGGAAACCCATGATCTGGGAATGCCCTCAGTTCTATGATTTTTTTTCTAAAAAAGAATCAGCAGCAACGTGGCTATAGCTGTGTAAGTTTGCAGCATGCAGAGAAACTTTCTTTAGAACTAGTCTTGCAAGAAAACGTAGGGGCTGGGTTGCCAGGAGTCAGCACTGATTCGACGACACACACTTTCACTTATAAATGTCTGTGCTGGAGTCAGCAAAGATCCCTGGAGTAGAGACACACTGTTAAGACTAATCTGTTCCAATACCTCTGGCCCTTGCTGCCTTGATGATACAAGTGGCAAGAACCCGATATGCAGGTGGTGCGTTTCAACTTACTAATGTTTATCTCATTCGTTTTCAAGACTAATTGCCTCAAATTTAGTCAAAAATTTGACAGATTAGTCAATCTGAGAAAAAAGTCAAGCTGATCTTTATGACTAATCTTATGGAAAAATAAAGATAGAAAAATCATTTCTTGACAGCATTTGCAAGTCACCTTGTAGCCCACACGTGGGTTCCCTAAAGAGATTATTAATGGAAAGCAGCATTTTGACCCAACTCCGAGTAGCTGCAATCAGTGGTGTAAGTTACAATGAGGGGCCCCCAAGCAAACCTTTGCAGAGGGCCCCCCCCTTGTCATGGGATGGCAGCAGCGTGGCAAACTCACTTTAGCATGTTTGCGGTACTGCTCCGCTCTTGTAAGTTTGCTGCGGGGAACGCGAGCCCGATAGCTGTTGCCCGGCGCATCGAAGTCTCATGAGACTTCGGCCTGGTGTGGAACAGCTGCTGGGCCTGTATTCCCAATGATGAACTTACAAAAACAGAGCTGTGTGGCAAACATGTTAAAGTAAGTTTCCTACGCTACTGCTGCTGCCGCTGCCGCTGTGTAGATCCCCTTTCGCCTGGGAGACAGCATTGGAGCTGGGGCTGGAATGGCCGCTAGAGCAGGAGCATGCGCGGTAGTAAATGCAGAACCAGGAGTATGGCTGGCAGTTGGTAGCATTATGGAGACCTTCATAGATGGGGTGGGCAGCTTAGTGAGGAAATCCTTGAGGGCATCTCTTCTGTGCTTCTGGGCCAGAGGATCATGAGATTGCAAAGTAGGCAGGCCCCCATGCAATGTGCAGGGCTGAGGCACCAGACACAAAACTTGTGGTCATCTGAGGCACTCATCCTCTACCCGCAGCCTGGTCATTTTTTGAAACCCACCTTAGGCTCAGTCATTTTGAAAGTCTCCAGAGTGTCTTTGGTAGGCCTTTGGTCTTTTTTTTTTAAATAATTTTTGTTGCTCGTGGGGTCGTCTTTGTTTGTGATGAGGGAGAGCCTGGCTGAAAGAATTCATACTTTGGACAAGGAGGAAATGGAAGACTGAAGAGGGGAAGTGGCACCAGCCTGGGGTATTAGGCTATGGGCTCATGCTAAAAAGAAACCTTTTACATGATTTTTTTCTGAGCTCCGGGAGAGTAAATCCACTTCAGCCACTATCGGATGATATCATCTATTATGTAGCAAATTCATCCTGCTTGCTCATGGAGAAAAAGGAAGTTTTGAGTTGGGAGTTAACAGAGGAGTTTGGTGCTTACCTGAAAACGTCCAAACCAAAGTGGAGCGAGAGATGCCTTGAAGCAATCTGCAGCTCGAGAGGAGTTGCCCTTCTGACAGCAACAAAACAAAGAAGGGAATTTCTGCAGTTGATTGAGAGTCCCAGAAGAGGCAAGGCATCCTGAACAAAGAACCCACGATTTTAAGACAGGAAAAGTAACACAAGTCTAATGAGAAGAGGAAAGTGCAGGAAAAACAAAAAAAGATGTAACAAGTGTCTTTTTGGTTTCGTATTTTCCTTGTTTTGGATTTTGACTGGTATCTGTGAATTACAACACGTGAGCTTTGCTCCTTTCCTTAATTCATCCAGTAAAGATATACAAAGTTTTCTGAAGTGGACAGACGATCCTTGGAGGTGACTGAGCCCTGAGAAAAATGCGAACAAGAGTCTTGAAGAACTATCCTCTCCCACCCCTCAGGACCCCACAAAAGGAGGTAAAGAGAGGTCTCCCCCCCCCTACACACACACATTCTATGCGTCCCTTAGTTCACCTGGCTTCCAGCTACATTTAGAATAAGAGAATACATCTGAAGCTTGACTTTCTCTGTAGTTTTACAGATTGGCGTGCTTTTAACACACAATTATGTTTGCCTCTCTTTTTTCTCTCATCTTAGCAAACTAAAAGAAACAGGAGCTGAAGACTTCCATGTATCCATATCAGAACAAGCATGTCTCAGGCAGCTGGTGCAAACTGCCCTACAGAGCCTTTCCAATGTACCTGCCCTCTGTCCTGGAAAGCCACTTCTAGATTTTCAGGAGGCAGCTCATATTCCAGGCACCTATTTCTTTGGTCATTCTGCTGAGAATAGTATCGTTGTCAGTCAGTCCCAAATATGATGGAATTTTCTTGAGATCTGAACACTGGGCAATTAGGCCTACCAACTCTTTTCATTTAATCCACTGACTAAACAGGGCCAAACTGTAGGAGTGCGTGCAGAAATATTTTTGGTTAGATTCCCACAACGCCAAATAGCCATCGCAGGACACAGGCAGGCAGAGGACGCCAGAAAAAAAGAGGGTTAAGGAAGGTGGGGGGCAGGGGTGGCACGAGTGTGGGCCGGCAGGAGCTTACTTGAAGGGCCCACAGCACCGGAATCACCCTCTTGCCCCTCCGAAGACAGGGACAACAGCTGCTCCCCGCCCACCTGCCCCTTGCCATACAGAAACACAATGTCGCAGCATATCAAAGATGAATGGCGTAAATAGGGGAGCGGTAAAGGGGACTCACAGCCCGGTTAGGGATAAAGGGGGGGTGGCCTGGAGCAAATTGTCATCCCCCGAGCAGGGCAATGGGCCTCAGCAGGGGCGACGGGTAGACAGTGCCATCCTCCACACGTCTTCTGTGCTTAAACAGCACGGGGAGGAGGGGGAGAAGGGTACAAGCAGGAATGGCTCCGAGCAGATCTCAGAGGGGGTAACAGCGGAGCAGAGAAACGGATCCTGTGGCGGTGGGGGTAAGGAGTGTTTCTTACGGCATGCCTTACCGGGGTTGCATCTATGGGAGGTGCATTAAGGTTAGAGGATGGGGGGCGGGGCTTCATATGGCTCCACACCCCAAGGCTGTGGGTCCCCTCGCAAACCTGGTGAAATGTATAAAGCTGTACAGAGTTGAACTGTGTTGAAATAAAATGGGAAACATTAAGTTAAGATGATGTTAGATATGATGTACGAGTTGTATATGGTTAATCAAATTGTATAATGTATAAATGTGTTAAGTAATGATGCTGCGGCCAAGAACTACTAATAAACAAGTGGCAGTGTTGATATAAAGAAGTGTCACAGCGTCATCGTGAGCGAAAGGGTGGGGGGGGAGTAATCCTAAGGGCTGCACTCTTGCCTGGCTGTGTTTCATTCTCACATACTTATTTGTCACTTTTTTCATGTGATTAAAATTTGTGCACATTAATTCATATTTTATTAAATCAATTTTATGTGCATTTTAACATCGCATAAAAATCAAAGAAATCAATTCTATGCAACAAATGCACTTTATTACAAGATCAGAACCCAGGGTCTTAGTGAAAAGGGCTACTATTGATGTATTTGTCAATGCACTGAAAATATCACTTTTTAAAATAAAATAAAATTCAAAGTGAAAAAGCAAGTAATGTAGTTCATTCTGTGAAATCTCTGTTACTTAATAACATGCAGGTCAACATTCAGCCACAGTGTTCAGTGTTGTTTTTAAACACTAGCCATTGTGGCTAAAAGAATCCAGATATTCAAGACTAGCATAGAGATAATGGCTGGCACTGAATATTCGGATAGGCGGTCGGTGCCAGCACTGTCTAAATAGTGACAATATTGCGTGCCGCTATCTGGCTAGCTTAGGATGGCCTTTTTTGCTATCCTAAGTTATACATACGGTTATCTGGATAGGAGTGCTGAATAGTGCCACTATGCAGATAACTCACTGCTCTGCTCCGACCTCGTCCACGGACTGCCCCGCCGTGGTCTGGATAGTCCCCAGATAGTCTGAAAGGATATCCAGCACCTCTGAATATTCCGGTCCTAGAACATACCCAGATAGGGCCAAGGTGGTCTGTAAGCATGTTCAGCAATGCTATGGGGATAGCGCCTTCGAATATTCCAGTCAGCAATATGTATCCGGACAGCAAGCAAATGACGGCAGATAAAGACCAAAGTGGCCTATCAAGTCTCTCAATGATCTTCGCATATCAGCCCTAAGCATGATTACAGCATCGGCTTCCCCATGCTTTCTGGAGTCCTGATGCAATCATGAATCAGCTGTTTAGGGTTGTAACTGTTGCTCCATGCAGGCTATCCTTGTACTTTAAGGCAATCATACCGCTGCTGCTTAGCCCTGTAATTGCAGCACCATGATTTGGGGGGCCCCTAATGAAAACTTCCCTTTAGGGTTGTAACTGGACACTGGGCATGGTTAGTTTGTCCTGAATGCATACTTCCACTGTCATGCATTATGAAGCATTTCAGAAGAAACTATAGGATAAACTGATAAGCAAATACAGAGCAGAGAACGAACCAAGGCCTGAAGATCCAGAAGGCAAAATAAATGAGCTACGTCAATGACCCGACACAGCCATGTTTCGGAGAAACTGCAGGTGATTGCTGAAACACAGCCATATCGGGGCATTAGAAAAACTCATTTATTATGCCGGCTGGATCTTCAGGCCTGGTTTATTCTTTGCTCTGTGTTTGCTTATCACTGGGCTAGCAGAATAGTTCCTCTGCATTTGTTTGTAGAAACTGGTGAAAAACAGGCCCTGAAAACGCTCTCTCCCTCACCTATTACCACAGTGAGATTGCCAGAGACCAGCAGATCTTTGTACTTTCCTTTCCATTTCAAAACTGTGGCTGTAAAGGGTTAACCTTGCAGAGTTTCTAGTGCTGATATAAGATATCACTCTCCACCCCCTCAGTTGACTTTTGCATCTGTGCTTAGACCAGGCTGCTACCTCTGCAGAAAACCTTCAGAGATCAAAGCAAACTAAAGCCACTTTCAATGTCTAAAGGAGATGCCTAGGTTCCTGAAAAGAAATAGATACACCAACTTGTATAGTATTTTTTATCCAGAATACTTTGCAGACAAATTGTATGTTCAGTTGTTGTCTAATTTGTCTTAGAAAAAGAATAATAGATGTAGGAAGTCAGGTTTCTGTTGTGGTAAAAATCTGCATTGTTCTATTTCTGGAACATTTGGAATTTGTGTAATTTCCTCGAAAGGAAGGGTTTAACTAGTAGAAGTGTGCCTGGCCCAAAAATGTTTGGGTTGTGCTCATTTTAAACAAATGTTTCCTGATTCTGGGGCATTTTTTCACATTCATTCACCTATTTTGGGGGGATTTTTGCGTGTACTGTATGCACACTAGAACTTTTTTTAGCATGTAAATCGATTGTATATGTGTTAATTTGTAGAGACATACATGCGCACAAGTGATTTGCATACACTTTACATTTTTAAGTGCTCAAACAAGTCTAATGTGTTCTTATGCCCCTGTTATCGATAATAGCCCATGATTTTGTGATAGCTCACCGACAATGTACTCTATGTACAGCTGCCAAAAAATCAACTAATCTGTCAAGATCCGTTTAGGTGAGCATGCTTCACGTATTTGATCACAGATTCGTACTGCTCCGATGGTGGAACGTTGTTTGGAGCTGTCACATACATTTGAAGATTTTTTGTGGATTGATCATGTTCTAATTGACCCCCATGGTGGCAATCGGTTGTTTAAACTTCAGTGGCTGGAACAACGTTGGATCTATCGGCTCAATACTGCTCATCCCCATGGTCTCAATCAAGAGATCGATTGGCTTAGCTTGATGTAGCATGGACCAATCATTGCAGGGTTTCCCCTATGATGTGGGGTTAACCCTTCATTTGGAATGGTGGCTCAAATGAATGCATGTGATATCTAATGGCCAATTATTTAACATGCAGACTTCTGAAATATTTAAACTTTGGCATTTTTATGGCAGTTTGGAAGAAGCCCTTGAGTGAAATACTACCCAGTGGCCCTTGATACAGAGTCCACGTCGTGTGTTAACAAACCAAATGCTTGCTAACAAATGCACATCTCTAGAAAGTAGCTGGGTACAGGTGACCTTTTGTAAGGTCGAGAAATGTTTACAACTGGAAGTGTAAATACTGTAGGATTTAGTTCTGGAGGACAAGATATTAATTTGCTATGAACAAGGTCTGTTAATAAGAAATGGGTCCTCTTCTCATAAGTAATGTCTTTGCGCTCAAGAAAAAAAAAATTGAAGAGGACAGAGAGGCATCCAAAGTTAGAAGAGAGCTTTTAAAAATAAAGGAAGAAAGCTAAAGGGGCACTAAAGAAAACAGAGAACTGCTAAAGATCAGAGTAAGAAAAAATACTAAACAAAACTTAAAGAATGGAGCAGTGTGTGTGGGTGGAAGCACATCAGGAGAATCCCTCAGTAGACTGTTTTTTAAGTTCTCTTCTCTGACGTTAACCATCCCCTTCTATTATTTTACCATTGATATATAGAAACTTTCACATTGTGATCATGAGAGAGAAACTAATCTGAAAATAGAGTGTTTGAATTCATTTTATTTATTTATTTATTTAGAGTCTCTTTTATACCGCGCTATTCAACATCAGTGCAGTTTACATGACAACAGAAAACTTATACGGTACTGGAATCTGCGCCGCATTTACAAAGAACAGGTGCTTAAACTTGGGTAAAACCGGGGAAACTATTTACATGATAGAAACCTGACGGCAGATAAAAACCATACAGTCTATCCAGCCTAACCTTCCTACCAACCACTAACTCTACAGTTCTTTTTTTACTTTAGAGATCTTTCATGTTGGTCCCATGCTTTCTTGAATTCAGATATAGTTTTTGTCTCTACTACTTCCACTGAGAGACTATTCCATGCATCTGCAACTCTTTCCATAAAGAAAAATTTCTGCAAATTACTCCTGAGTCTATCTCCTTTCACCTTTATCCCATGCCCCCTCATTGCAGAGCTATCTTTTCAATTGAAAGAGGCTCTTCTGTGCATCTATACCACTGAGTATTTAAAAGTCTCTATACATACAATGTATAGAGTTAAGAATTGTACATAGTTTCCCCCAGTTACTTCCAAGTTGATCTCCCTGTTTATTGTAAATACAACTCAAAGTTCCTTGTGTTGTATAGTTGATGTTAAATGTAAACCGCTCTGATCTAAAATAGAGCGGTATAGAAGAACTGTTAAATAAATAAATAAATAAATAAATATCTCCCCTCTACAGTCTTTCTTTGAAATTATACATATTGAGATCTTTAAGTTTGTCCCCATATGCCTTATGGGAAAGCCCACTGACCATTTTGGTAGTCACCCTCTTCACAGACTCCATCCTATTTATATCCTTTTGAAGGTGCAGTCTCCAGAACTGCACACAGTACTTCAAATGAGGTCACACTAGAGACTTATACAGAGGCACTATCACTTCCTTCTTCCTGCTGGCTATTTCTCTCATTATACATCCAAACATCCTTCTGGCTTTCACAGTCACTTTTTCTAAGATCATCGGAAACAAATCACCCCTAGGTTCTGCTCTTCTTTTGTGGACAGAAGCATTTTGCCCCATACTGTATTGCTCCCTTGGATTTTTGCAGCCCAAATGCATGACACTGCTTTTGTTAGCATTAAATCTCAGCTGCCAAATTCCTGACCATTCTTCAAGCTTTCCTAGATCCCTCGTCATGTTATCAAGATCAGACCATATCACCCCGACTCTCATGGAGCTCCACTGGCTACCAATTCATTGCAGGTTAACCTATAAAATCCTCATCATCACTTTCAAGATCATCAACAACCTTGCCCCCACGTCTCTCAATGATCTCATCTCCCTCACCCCAAAAAACAGAACGAGAAGGTCAATAACGGACAACACCCTGGTCATACCCAAAGAGTCCATCAAATGTACCCAGTCAACCAAGAAAAGGACCTTCGCCTTCTATGCACCTAAATGCTGGAATGACCTCCCACCTGAAATAAGAGCAATTAAAGACCTCACTCAATTTCGCAAGGCAATCAAGCACCACATTTTCCTTCTCCACTTTGCACAAGCATCCAATACGCATCCGATCATCAGCACTCCTAAACCCACAAACTCTCAATCCTCACTCCCAATTCCCTCATAAGTAATTCTGCCTCAAGTTCTCTGATGTCTTGCCTTAGCCCTCCTGTGAATACTAAAGAATCCAATATGTTTTGTACATAGTTACAGTTTACCCTGTTGTTCCAAGTTTAAGTTTCCTGTTATAATGTAAGCACACAAGTGTCCTCTGAATGTGCAGCCTTTGTTATTTGTAAACCGCACTGAAAACAAATAGCGTGGTATATAAAAGATGTTAAATAAATAAATAAATAAATCTACATCTTCCTGGGTGTCTATACTATTGCAGATTTTGGTATCATCCAAAAAGAAGCAAACCTTACCTGATAGCTCTTCTGCAATACTGCATATCACTTACAAAAATGTTAATAAGAATTGGACTAAGGACAGATCCCTGTGGCACACCACTAGTAAAGCATAGTTACTCACCTGTAACAGGTGATCTCCGGGAACAGCAGGAATTTAGTCTTCATATATGGGTATCGTCGGCACTGACAGAGCCTGCACGGGAATGCTCCCCAGTGTCCAATAGGAAAGCTTTTGGGAGCATCCCACAGCGCCTGCGTGCTGCCTTCCCGCCTTTCCAACTGTCCCTCTCCAGTTGAGTTTATAGCTGAGACCAAAGAGAGAGAGAGAGAGAAAAAGAGAGAGAGATACACAACTCCTAGGGGAGGTGGGCGGGTTGTGAAGACTAAATTCCTGCTGTTCCCGGAGATCACCTGTTACAGGTGAGTAACTACACTATCTCCAGGAACAAGCAGGAATGTAGTCGTCACATATGGGGACTCCCTAGCTGCAGATGCCAGGGAGATGGCCCCAGGAAGTTGTCAGCCCTTGTGAAAGGGCTATGCTTCCCCCCATGGATCTCTGGCATCCTACCAGGGATGGTGGGTAGGAGTTGACTAAGTCTGAAAAAGGTGTTGAAGAACAGCCTGACCAAACAAGGCATCCCGGCGGGAGTCCTTGTCTAAGCAGTAGTGAGCCATGAAGGTATGTACCGAAGCCCAAGTAGCTGCTCGACAGATGTCGTCAATAGACACAGAGTGAAGATGAGCCATTGAGGCTGCCATGGCTCTCACATTGTGAGTTGTGACATGGCCTTCAAGAGGAAGGTTCTTACTCTCATAGGCAAAGGATATGCATTGTGCAATCCAGTTAGATAGAGTTCTTTTGGACACTGGAAGTCCCAAATGACTAGGATCAAAAGCAACAAAGAGTTGAGAAGATTTTTGATGTTGCTGTATCCTCTGCAATTAAAGCACAGTTACTTACCTGTAACAGGTGATCTCTGGGAACAGCAGGAATAAGTCTTCACATATGGGTATCATCGGTACCGACGGAGCCTGCGCGGGAACGCTCCCCAGCGTCCAAAAGGAAAGCTTTTGGGAGCATCCCACAGTGCCTGTGCGCTGCCTTCCCGCCTTTCCTAACTGCCTCTCTCCAGTTCGAGTTTTAAGCTGAGACAAAGAGAGAGAGAGAAAGGAAAGGAAAGATAGATAGAGAGATACAACTCCTAGGGGAGGTGGGTGGGTTGTGAAGACTTATTCCTGCTGTTCCCAGAGATCACCTGTTACAGGTAAGTAACTGTGCTATCTCCAGGAACAAGCAGGAATGAGTCTTCACATATGGGGACTCCCCAGCTAGAGATGCCAAGGAGATCCCCAAGGTTGTGAGTCCCTGAGAAGAGCTCTACCTCCCCCCATGGATCTCGGGCATCCAACCAGGGATGGGGGGTAGGAGTTGATTAGGTATGGGACAGGTGTTTGAGAACAGCCTGACCAAACAAGGCATCCCGGCGGGAGTCCTTGTCCAAGCAATAATGGGCTGTAAAGGTATGAACCGAGGCCCAGGTGGCCGCTCGACAGATTTGGTCGATGGACACAGAATTTAGATGAGCCATAGAGGCTGCCATGGCCCTCACATTGTGAGCTGTGACATGGCCCTCCAGAGAAAGGTTCTTACTCTGGTAGGCGAAAGAAATACACTGAGAAATCCAATTGGACAGAGTTCTCTTATAGACTGGAAGTCCTAAATGAGAGGGATCGAAAGCAACAAAGAGTTGAGAGGACTTTCTATGTTGCTGTGTCCTTTGTAAGTAAAAAGCAAGCGCTCTCTTACAATCCAGGCACTGTTCCCTCTAAGCTGTGCGCGTGTGCGTGCGCACATACCTCGCCGAGCCAGCGCACATACTTTATAACAGAGCGCACAAAAATTACGGTTCTGATTCTGATAGAAAACAACACAGATGTCTTAAAATTTAAAAGTTGTGTATTTACGGTTTTCACAAGTTCTACAATATTTTCTGGTGCAATCAATGTGGTGTACATACTGTATTCTGATGTGTAGTCAAATTTTAAAGTATATAACTCAGAGCATCGTTATGTGGCGCACAAAAATTTAACCTTCCTTCAAAAGTTGCACAGCTGATATTTTATGCGCACACAGCCTACAGAAAATTAGAGGGAACATTGAATCCAGGGTATGGAGATTCCTCTCTGCACTTGATGCATAAGGTCCTGGAAAAAAGACAGGTAAATGTACCTCCTGGTTCAGATGAAAAGGTGAGACCACTTTAGGCATAAAGTGTGGATTGGTCCCGAGGAGTACCTTGTCATGATGGAACCTTGTATAAGGAGGATTAGCCAACAAGGCTTGCAGCTCACTGATGCGGCGAGCTGAAGTGACTGCAATGAGAAAAATAACCTTCCAGGAAAGGAATTTCAAGGAGGTAGTGGCTAAGGGTTCAAAGGGTGGCTGCATAAGCTGGCCAAGAACCAGATTCAAGTCCCATGCCACTGGAGGTGGTCTAATGGGAGGTTTAGTTAAAAGAAGGCCTCTCATGAATCTTGCTATAAGAGGATGAGAGGAAATAGGCTGTCCATTGAGAGGTTTAAGGGATGCTGCAATAGCACTCAAATGGACTCTTACTGAATTTGTTTTAAGGCCTGCATGGGATAAATGCAGCAAATACTCTAGTAAAGAATTCAGAGGTATTGCAAGTGGGTTAAGACTCTTCTCTGCACACCAAATGGTAAACCTTTTCCATTTAAACGCATAGGAACGTCTAGTGGAAGGCTTTCTGGAAGCATGAAGGATATCCTTCACTTGCTGAGAAAGATGCAAATCTTGAAGGTCTAGGCCTTCAGCAACCAGGCTCTGAGGTGAAGAGACTGGGGATTTGGGTGCCACAACGTTCCCTCCTCCTGGGACAGGAGGTCTGGAGCAGATCCCAAGTCCAGGGAGGGAGCTTGAGAGAGATACAGAAGTAGAGGGTACCACACTTGGCGTGGCCAATGTGGTGCTATGAGGATCATAGACCCCTTGTCTCTCTGAAGTTTGAACAGTGTCTTGGGAATTAGGGGAATGGGTGGAAAGGCATAGAGGAAGTCTTGCCCCCAATGAAGGAGGAAGGAATCTCTGGCCTGAACTCCCTGACACGGAATCCTGGAACAGAACCGGGGAAGTTTGGCATTCCACGGACTTGCAAACAGGTCTATGTCCGGGGTTCCCCAAATTCGGAAGATCCTGGCTATCTGGTCCCCATGGAGGGACCATTCGTGTGGAAGCAGAACTCGACTGAGTCTGTCTGCCCAAGAGTTTTGAACCCCTGGAAGATACACTGCCATAAGATGAATTTGATGCTCTCTGGCGAAGGCCCACAATCTCAAAGCTTCGTGCAAAGCGACAGAGAGCCAGTCCCGCCCTGCTTGTTCACGTAGAACATTGCTAGTTGGTTGTCCATGTGGATGAGGACTGTCTTGTAGCTGAGCAGGGTGTGGAAGACTCTGAGAGCTAGAAAAATTGCCCTGAGCTCTAAGAGGTTGATATGTAGAGATGTCTCCTGTGGAGACCAGATGCCTTGAGTGGAGAGATCTTGTAGATGAGCTCCCCAACCTCTTGGAGAGGCATCTGTTGTAAGGGTTGCTTGGGGAAACACCTGTTGAAAGGGGGACCCCAGCAACAGATTTTGAGTGGACTTCCACCACTGGAGAGAGCAAAAGAGGCGACTGGAGGTTGCTATTTTGTCTGACAGGCACCCTGATGCCTGGGTCCATTGGGTGGACAGAGTCCATTGAGCTGCCCTCATGTGAAGGCGAGCGTAGGGAACCACATGCACAGTGGATGCCATGTGGCCTAACAGTTGTAACATCTCTCGAGCAGTTAAATGGGATTTTAACTGAATCTGTGAGGCTAACTGCACCAAGCGTAGGCAACAGGCCTGGGGAAGACAGGCCCTTGCAGTTGTGGTATCCAGCAAGGCCCCTATGAACTCTAGAGACTGAGTAGGGGTGAGATGGGATTTTGGAATGTTTATTACAAGTCCCAGATACTGAAGAACACGCCTTGTGCAGGCTAGGGAAGTCTGGGCCTCTGACTGGGATGGAGCTCGGATGAGCCAGTCGTCCAGATATGGGAATACGAATATCCCTAGAGTGCGTAGAAATGCAACTACTACTGCCATGCATTTTGTGAACACTCTTGGTGCAGAGGCCAGACCAAAAGGAAGCACTTTGTATTGGTAGTGCTTTCCTCGGTAAAGGAACCAAAGGAACCTTCTGTGTGTTGGATGGATGAGGACATGGGTGTACGCATCCTTGAGGTCTAGAGAACAAAGCCAATCCTGACTCTGAAGGTATGGAAGGAGAGCACCGAGAGAAATCATCTTGAATTTCTCCTTGCATAGAAACTTATTCAATTCTCTGAGATCTAATATGGGTCTGTAGCCCCCTGTTTTCTTTGGGATAAGAAAGTAGGGGGAGTAGAACCCTGAGCCCTGCTGAAGAAGGGGTACTTCTTCTATTGCCCCTTGGGCAAGAAGGGTAGCAATCTCCTGACCCAGAAGGTCGAGGAGAAATGTTGGAGAATTGAACTGTCTCACCATGGTATGAGGAGGAAGGTTTAAGAACTAAAGCTTGTAGCCCTCCCTTATGATGGAGAGGGTCCATTGCTCTGCTGTGATTTGTTCCCACCTGGGAGCAAAGTGAGCTAACCTTCCTGGAATGGTGAGAGGCTCTGGTTCTTTTAGAGCCAGAAAGGCTAAGTTCTCTAGTTGAAAGTCAAAGGCCATGAGGGGGCTGAGGCTGTTGGGCCGTAGTAGCCCTTGCAGCCTTAGGCTTGGCCTGTTTAGGTTGTTGCTGTCGCTTTGCAGCAAAACGACCTGCAGAAGATGCCTGTTGACCATAAACAGGATAATATCTCCCCTTTTTGGGAAAAAATCCCTTTTTGAACAACCTTTTCTTAACAGGAGCAGAAGTAGATTTTGAAAGTCTATCTAAAGCAGAATTTTCAGCATCCATCTGAGTGGCCTTTGCTTGCCAATCTTTGCCAAAAAGGAAATCTTCCTTGTACAGGTGAAAACCTAGTCCATCCTGAACCCAGGGTTCCAAATCAGAAGCTTGTAGTCAAGCAACTCTGCGTGCACCTATGGCAATAGCCGAGGCTCTGCTAGCACACTCAAAAGAGTCAAAGGCTGCACGGTTAGAAAACTTGGAAACATCCTGGGCATGTTTAAGCCAGGTGAGAAACTCTTCTCTTTTATCTTCTGAAATAAAAGGAGATAAAGTTTGTAGGTGATCTGTAACCTCTTTTAGAAACATCCCCATATAGAGACTATAGGAGTTGATTCTAGCAACAAGCATATTGGCCTGGAAAATTCTCCTGCCAAAAGCATCTAAGGTTCTGCATTCTCTTCCTGGAGGATTGGATGAGTGCCTTTTTGCACTCTTTATCCTCTTCATAGCAGACTGCACCACAATAGAGTGGTGAGGAAGCTGAGTTTTATGAAAGCCGGGACAAGGAGGAACACGGTACATGGTGTCCAACATACGAGAATGAGGGGAGGTGGTGAGAGGTGTCTCCCATATGCCCAACATGTGATCATAAAGGATCTCATGAATTGGTAAAGTAGCTGCCTCTTTAGGAGCCTTAGGATATTGCAAGATATCCAATTTTTTGGCTCTAGGCTCTGCCTCAGGGGCCACTGAAATGGAGAGGCCCCTGGCCACTTCCCTAATGAAGTCTTGAAAAGACAAGTCTTCTGGAGGAGACATTCTTCTTTTTGGAGAAGAGGGCTCCTGAGGAAGGATTGCCGATGCTTCGACAGAGACCTCTGATTCATCAGAGTCTTCAGAAGAATCGAAGTATCACCTATCTGGATGCTCCTGCAGAGCCCGATACGCGTACCGGATGGTATCGACATCGGGAGTGATCTGTACCGATTCGGTACCGATGGGCATCACAGAACAAGGTACCGCTGCAGTCGACACTGAAGCCGATGTCGATGCAATCGGTACCGGCACCAGTACCGATATCGGTGCCGGTGCCGGAACCGGTACCGACAACGGAGTTTGTTGCGGTACCGGAGGCGTCGCAGCTTGTATGAATGCCGTAATGGCCCGCTGCATGGTCAGAATATTCTGATCCATCGACGCCACCAATGTCTGGATGTTGGTACCAGTGGGAACCACCGGTACCCCAGAACATGGCAACAGGTGATCAGTCGAGGTCGAGCCATCGATGTCAACCTGTGACCCCATAGATAAAGCTTTGGAAGCCGGAGCCTCCCGCCGGGGTAATTTTGCCGGTGCGGATTCCTCGAGAGCAAGCCCGGAGGCATCTCGATACTTGGAGGGAGATCTACCCGTCGAGGACCGGCTGGATTTGAGTTTGGTTACCTGAGATCCATGGGAGGAAGAAGCAGCCCTGGAAGACGTCGATGCTACCGAAGCTGCATCAGAGGGAAACAGGGTACTGAGCTTGACTGCTCGATTCTGTAGACCTCTTTTAGACATCATGGAACAGGACTCACAATCCGTGATGGAGTGGTCAGGACCCAAACATTTTAGACACCAGTCATGGGTGTCAGTGACAGAAATAGTGCCGCTGCACTTCGTGCACTTTTTAAACCCGGAAGCGGGCTTCTCCATGAGGAGAATTTCTCATAGGCCTAAGGCCAAAGAAAAAAGCACAGAAGTGAAAATAGTACTCTTTTTTTTTTTTTTTTGTTAAGAAGAAAGAAAGAAAGACCGGCGGTACCGGTCCGACGTCGAAGAAGGCAGACGCGCGACCAAAGATATAAAATAAAATAAAGAACTTCTTCAGCGGTGACAGGAACACGACCTGCTGGCTCCGCGGAAAAGAAGAACTGGAGAGAGGCAGTTAGGAAAGGCAGGAAGGCAGCGCGCAGGCGCTGTGGGATGCTCCCAAAAGCTTTCCTTTTGGACGCTGGGGAGCGTTCCCGCGCAGGCTCCGTCGGTACCGATGATACCCATATGTGAAGACTCATTCCTGCTTGTTCCTGGAGATAAGGCTAAAGCTCTTTTACAGTCCAAAGTATGAAGGTTCCTTTCTGCACTAGAGGCATGAGGCCTCAGAAAGAATACAGGAAGGTAAACCGCTTGGTTTAAATGGAAAGGCGAAACCACCTTTGGCATAAAATGTGGATGAGTCCTAAGAACTACCTTATCATGGTGGAACCTTGTGTAAGGAGAATCAGCCACTAATGCTTGCAATTCACTGATGCGACGTGCTGATGTGATTGCAATGAGGAAGATGACTTTCCAGGAAAGGAATTTCAGAGATGAAGTGGCTAATGGTTCAAAGGGCGGTTTCATGAGCTGCCCGAGCACCAGATTCAAGTCCCATGTCACCGGTGGCGGCTTAATGGGAGGCTTTGTTAAAAGAAGACCTCTCATAAATCTCGCTATGAGAGGATGAGAGGAAATAGATTGTCCACTTAGAGCAGTGGTTCTCAACCTTTTTTGTACCGTGATCCCTTTTACCATTGGTCAACTTGTGGTGACCCCCAATGATAAAATCAAATGTGTCTCTCTTCCTTTACCATTAATGCACTGTCGCTGTAATCATTTGTTGAATTATTAATATATTATAGGTCTTTGCAATATGTCTTTATTTATAAAATGTACTTATTTAAACCACAATAATTAATCACAATAACAAGTAGCAATATTTGATTTCAAAATTATGATGATTTTGTAGTCAAATCACTAATATGAAATAAAATTATTTTTTCTACCTTTGTTGTCTGACCAATTTATTCTCTGATCATGCTGGTCCCGATCTGAGGCTTCTGCTTTCCTGTCTTCTCTTAGATCTCTTTCTGTGGTCTATGGTCCATCTGCCATTTCTTCTCTCTTCTTTCGTTTTCTTCACTTCTTTCCAGCAGCCTATTTCCAGTCCCAGTAACCCCTCCCCAGTGTCAGCCCCTTTCCAGTCCTCACTCTCAGTACCTGCCAATGTCAACTTGCATTCCCATGACTGCCACTGGTGTCCATTCCCTTCCAGTCCCCCTCCTTCCCAACTGACCAGTCCCTTCTCATACAAGTACCATGGCAGCCCCTCTCAGATCCACTTCCTTCCACTTCCATTCTCCCATCCCCTCGTATCAGCCCATTTGTAGCCTTAGCCCCCAGTTCTCTTCCAGGGCCAGCAGCTCTATCCTCCCCTCCCCACAATCAGCCCATTCCCAGTCGAAGCCCCCCAATCAGCTCGCTTCCAGTGCTAGTCCCCCCTCAACCCCATTACCAGTGCTAGCCTCCCCTAATCAGCCCAATATCAGTCCTACCCCCCATCAGCTCATTACCAGTGCTAGCCTCCCCTAATCAGCTCATTTCCAGTGCTAGCCCCTCCTCAACCCCATTACCAGTGCTAGGCTCCCCTAATCAGCCCATTACCAGTCCTAACCTCCCCAATCAGCTCATTTCCAGTGCTAGCCCCCCATCAGTCCATTATTTATTTATTTATTTATTTAACATGTTTTGTATCCCGCCTTTTCCTTCAATCAAAGCGGTTAATACAGCACAGAGTTAAACAAAGGTGAGGGAAACATACATTGCATTATAATTACATCACAACAAAACACTAGGAGTACAAACAGGGAACACAGTACATAACTTACATTACATTACCTTACATTAACTACAAACAGCATACCACTGAACAGAAAGAGCATATAGAGGGTCCCGCACGGTCCACCGCCTACAATCAGCCCATTCCCAGTCGAAGCCCCCCAATCAGCTCGCTTCCAGTGCTAGTCCCCCCTCAACCCCATTACCAGTGCTAGCCTCCCCTAATCAGCCCAATATCAGTCCTACCCCCCTATCAGCACATTACCAATCCCAACCCCCCCTTGATCAGTCCATTCCCAGTCCTAGCCTTCCCTAATCAACCCATTACCAGTCCTAGCCCCCCCATCTGACCATTATAATCCTAACCCGCACTGTCTCTCCCCTCTGTCCAGCATTTATCCCTTGTCTGTCCAGTAGGTCCCCCTGTCTCTTCCCTTTGTCCATGTCAGCCCCCCCTCTGTCCATGTCAGCCTCCTCTCCTCTCCCTCCCTCCATCCATCCATGTCAGCCCCCCTCCCTCCATGTCAGCCCCCCTCCCTCCATCTATGTCAGTCCCCCTGTCCATGTCAGCCCCCTTCCCTCCCTCCATCCATCCATGTCAGCCCCCCTGTCCATGTCAGCCCCCTCTCTCCATATCAGCCCCCCTCCCTCCATCCATCCATGTCAGCCTCCCTCCCTCCATGTCAGCCCCCCTCTGTCTATGTCAGCCCCCCCTGCCTCCCTCCCCTCATTTCAGCCTCCCTTCGCCCATGTCAGCCCCGTTGCAGGTTCCCTGCTCCCCTCTCCCCATGTCTGCCTCCTTCTGCAGCCGCGGCTCCCTGTCTCTGAGGGAACCGCGGCTATGCCTGTAAAACTGTTGCGGAGCCTATCTGTCTCTAAACAAGCTCTGTGCAGCATTGTCCCGCCTCCAAAGGAAGTGGTAAGCAACTTCCTTTGGAGGCGGGACAATGCTGCACGGAGCCCATCGAGAGAGAGACAGGAAGGCTCCGCAATGGTTCTACAGGCATAGCCGCGGTTCCCTAAGAGGCAGGGAGCCGCAGCTGCAGAAGATTGGAGTCTGTGAGTTTGCCGCTGTGAAGAAGCGGACTCAGCAGCGGCAGCAACTTGTGCGCTTTTGTTTTTTTTTTTAATGGCAGAGTGAGGCGACCCCCGCTAAATCCTGTGGCGATCCCCGTGGGGAGTCGCAACCCACAGGTTGAGAACCGCTGACTTAGAGGCTTGTAAGAAGCTGCAATAGCACTAAGATGGACTCTTACTGAATTTGTCTTACGACCCGCATTTGACAAATGAAGGAGATACTCCAGTATCGATTCCAGATGTATCGCAAGAGGGTTAAGACCCTTCTGCGAGCACCATATGGTAAACCTTTTCCACTTAAAGGAGTATGAGCGTCTTGTGGAGGGTTTCCTAGAAGCATAAAGGATATCCTTTACCTGCTGAGAAAGGTTGAGATCCTGAAGCTTCAGCAACCAGGCCCTGAGATGCAGAGACTGGGAATTGGGATGCCACAGCATCCCATTCTCTTGGGAGAGAAGATCTGGAGCAGATCCCAACTCCAGAGGTGGAGCTTGAGAGAGATGTAGAAGCAGAGGGTACCATGTTTGCCATGGCCAAGGAGGAGCAATGAGAATCATATGACCTCTATCTCTCTGAAGCTTGAATAGTGTTTTGGGGATGAAGGAAATGGGTGGGAAGACATATAGGAAGTCCTGACCCCAGTGAAGGAGGAAGGCGTCACTTGCCTGACAATGTCGAGCCGGGATTCTGGAACAGAACCGGGGAAGTTTGGCATTCAGCGGACTTGCAAAGAGGTCTATGTCCAGGGTTCCCCAAATCTGAAATATTTGGGCAAGCTGGTCTGCATGGAGAGATCATTTGTGCGGTAGCAGAACTCGACTGAGTTTGTCTGCCCAAGAGTTTTGAATGCCTGGAAGATACACCGCAAGGAGATGAATCTGATGCTCTCTGGTAAGATCCCATAGTCACAAAGCTTCGTTGCATAGCGACAGAGAGCCTGTTCTGCCCTGCTTGTTCACATAAAACATGGCTACCTGATTGTCCGTTTGAACTAGGACTGTCTTGTATCTGAGCTGGGTGTGAAATACTCGAAGAGCAGGGAAGATTGCTCTGAGTTCCAGGAGGTTGATGTGAAGACAGGCCTCCTGTGGAGTCCAGGTACCCTGGGTAGAGAGATCGTGCAGGTGGGCTCCCCATCCCAGCTGAGATGCATCTGTTGTTAGGGTAGCTTGGAATAGGGGTTGCTGGAAAGGAGACCCCACAAGAAGATTTTTGAACAATTGCCACCATTGGACGGACAAAATAAGATAGTCTGAGTTTGTTATTTTGTCCGACATGCAACCTGAGGCCTGTGTCCATTGAGTGGATAAAGTCCACTGGGCTGCTCGCATGTGGAGGCGAGCATAAGGAACCTCATGCACGGTGGATGCCATGTGGCTCAGCAGTCATAGCATTTCTCGAGCAGTGACATAAGGCTTGAGCACTGCTTGGGAAGCTAGCTGTATTATGCGAAGACAGCGGGGCTGCGGAAGGAAAGCCCTTGTCTGTCTGGTATCCAAATGAGCTTCTATGAACTCAGTGCAGACAGTCACCCAGGAGCGCATGGTTCGGACAAAGGTATCCTTGAAGGATACTACCAATAGCAGTGAGGTTCCAAAAGGGAGTATAGTAGCCCAAATGCCCTTGAGTAAGGAGCAGACAGAGCATAAAGATTCCAAATTACCCATGCCTACCAATAGCCAGATTAATATTAATAAAATACAGTCTCTAAAATGCTTGTATGCCAATGCTAGAAGTCTAAACAATAAGATGGGAGAGTTAGAATATATAGCACTAAATGAGAGGTTAGATATGATTGCACTCTCAGAGACATGGTGGAAGGATGATAACCAGTGGGACACTGTGATACCTGGATACAAACTATATCGTAATGATAGAGCTGATCAAATTGGTGGAGGGGTTGCGCTCTATGTTAGAGAGGGCATTGAGTCAGAAAGGATTAAAGTTTTGCAGGGAACAAAATTTGCTGTAGAATCTCTATGGATTGAAATTCCATTTATGAAGGGGAAGGTGATGGCAGTGGGAGTATACTATCGACCGCCTGGCCAGAATGAACAAATGGATGATGAAATGCTCAAAGAAATCAAGGAAGCTAACAAAAGTCACAACAGAGTAGTAATAATGGGTGATTTCAATTACCCCGGTATCGACTGGGTCAGTGTCACAGCAGGACAAGCTAAAGAGATAAAGTTTCTAGATGAAATAAATGACTGCTTCTTGGAGCAGCTGGTTCATGAACCGACCAGAGGGGAAGCCATACTGGACCTAGTCCTTAGTGGAACGCCAGATCTGGTGCAAGAAATAAGGGTGTTGGGACCACTTGGCAATAGTGATCATAGTATGATCATGTTTGATTTAATTAGTGGAGGACAGATAGTAAAGGAATCCACAGTACTACCTTTTAACTTTTGAAAGGGAAACTATGATAGAATGAGGAATATAGTTAGGAAAAAACTAAAAGGAGCGGTTCCAAAGGTTAAAGACTTACAGCAAGCTTGGTGTTATTTAAAAATACTATCCTCAAAGCCCAGACCAGCTGTATTCCACGCATTAAGAAAAGTGGAAGAAAGTCCAAAAAACTGCCAGCATGGTTTAAAGGTGAGGTCAGAGAGGCTGTTGCTGCCAAAAAAGCAACCTTCAGGAAATGGAAAAAAGAGCCAAATGATGAAAACTGGAAACAGCACAAGCACTGGCAAGTTAAATGCAAAGCATTGATAAGGCAGGCAAAGCGGGAATTTGAGAAGAAACTTGCTACGGAAGCAAAAACACGAAATAAAGACTTTTTCAAGTACATTCGTAGCAAAAGGCCTGTGAGAGAGTCAATTGGACCATTAGATGATAGAGGGGTAAAAGGGGCAGTAAGAGGAGACAAGGCTATAGCAGAGAGACTGAATGAATTCTTTGCTTCGGTCTTTACTGAGGAAGATGTAGGGATGTTACCCAAGACTGAAGTGGTATTTAAAGGTGATACTGCAGAGGAATTGAGAGAAATATTGCTACACCAGGAAGATATATTACAACTATTTGATAAACTGAAAAGTAGCAAATCACCTGGACCGGATGGTATACATCCCAGAGTGTTGAAAGAACTGAAATATGAGATTGCAGACCTGCTATTGGTAATCTGTGAACTTTCATTAAAATCATCTGTAATACCTGAAGATTGGAGGATCGCCAACGTAACACCAATTTTTAAAAAGGGTTCCAGGGGTGACCCGGGAAATTACAGACCGGTGAGCCTGACGTCAGTACCAGGGAAAATGGTAGAAACCATCATAAAGAACAAAATTACACAGCATGTAGATAGTCATGGCCTAATGGGAGACAGCCAACATGGCTTTAGACAAGGAAGATCTTGTCTTACTAATCTGATATGTTTTTTTGAAGGTGTGCATAAACAGGTAGATAAAGGTGTGTCGGTTGATATAGTGTATCTGGACTTTCAGAAAGCTTTAGACAAGGTCCCCCATCAGAGACTTTTGGCGAAGCTAAAAAGTCATGGGATAGGAGGCAGTGTACTATTGTGGATCGGGAACTGGTTAAAAGATAGAAAGCAGAGGGTAGGGCTAAATGGCCAATATTCCCAATGGAAAAAGGTGATTAGTGGAGTACCCCAGGGATCTGTACTGGGTCCGCTACTTTTTGACATATTCATAAATGACCTGGAAGAGGGAATAACTAGTGAGGTTATCAAATTTGCAGATGACACAAAACTGTTTAAAGTTGTTAAAACCCAAGTGGATTGTGGAAAACTGCAGGAGGATCTGGATAAATTGGAAGACTGGGCATCCAAATGGCAGATGAAATTTAATGTGGACAAGTGCAAAGTTATGCACCTAGGAAAGAACAACCCACACTATAGTTACACGATGCAAGGCTCCACATTAGAAACCACCACCCAGGAAAAAGATGTAGGAGTCATCGTGGATAACATGTTAAAACCCTCCGCCCAGTGTGCAGCGGCGGCCAAGAAAGCAAATAGAATGCTAGGTATCATAAGGAAAGGGATGGAGAATAAAACAAAGGATATTATAATGCCTCTGTATCGCTCCATGGTACGACCGCACCTTGAATATTGTGTGCAATTCTGGTCACCGTATCTTAAAAAGGACATAGCGTTATTAGAAAAAGTACAGAGAAGAGCAAACAAATTGGTGAAGGGGATGGAAGGCTACTCCTATGAAGAGAGGCTAAAAAGGTTAGGGCTCTTTAACCTGGAAAAGAGACGGCTGAAGGGAGATATGATAGAGGTCTATAAATTAATGAATGGAGTGGAACGGATAAACGTGGATCAATTGTTTACGCTATCAGAATATAGGAAGACTAGGGGACATGTAATGAAGCTACAGGGTAAACTATTTAAGACAAATAAGAGAAAATATTTTTTCACTCAACGTGTAATCAAACTCTGGAATCTGTTACCGGAGGATGTAGTAAGGGCTGTTAGTATAGCTGGGTTTAAAAAAGGTTTGGACAAATTCCTGGAGGAAAGGTCCATAAACCACTATTAAAAAGGGACCCAGGATATCAATGCTTGACCCAGTACAAGCATTGTGGAACCTGTGTCTTTTGGGGATATTGCTAGGTACGTATGACCTAGATTGGTCACTGTTGGAAACAGGATACTGGGCTTGATGGACCTCGGTCTGACCCAGTATGGCATGTCTTATGTTCTTATGTTCTTAACTCTAGGGATTGAGTGGGAGCAAGATTGGATTTTGGGAGGTTTATGACTAGTTCCAAATACTGAAGGATTCGCACTGTGCAAAACAAAACAGAGCTGGCTTCTGGTACTGCAGGGGCTCGAATGAGCCAGTCGTCTAAGTAGGGGAAGACGAATATTCCCAGAGTGCGGAGAAATGCAGCTACCACAGCCATGCATTTTGTGAATACTCTTGGTGCAGAAGCCAGGCCAAAGGGAAGAACCCTGTACTGGAAGTGCTTTCCTTGAAACAGGAATTGGAGGAATCTTCTGTGATTTGGATGGATGAGAATATGAGTATACGCTTCCTTGAGATCTAGAGAACAAAGCCAGTCCTGATTTTGAAGGTATGGCAGCAGAGTTCCTAGAGAGACCATTTTGAATTTCTCTCGGAACAGATATTTGTTCAATTCTCTGAGGTCTAAAATGGGCCTGTATCCTCCTGTTTTCTTTGGAATAAGAAAATAGGGGGAATAGAACCCTGTATCCTGTTGCGGAATGGGTACTTCCTCTATTGCTCCTTGCACAAGGAGTGCTGTGACTTCTTGACCTAAGAGATTGTCGAGAGAAGGTTGAGAATTGAACTGTCTTACCATTGTAGGAGAGGGCATGCTGTGAAAATGAACCTTGTACCCCTCTCGTACAATGGACAGAGTCCAAATTTCTGCTGTTATTTGGTACCATCTGTGGGCAAAATGACATAACCTGCCCGTAATGTCCAAGGGTTCTGGACCCTTCAGGGGCAGGAAGGTGAAGTTCTCTAGAGAGGAGTCAAAGCCCCTGAGGAGGCTGAGCCTGCTGAGCTGGCTGAGGTTTTACCGCTTTTGGCTTCTTTTGTTGTCTAGGTTGTTGCTGTTGTCCCTTTTGGGCAGGCTGGCCTGGACGGTGTCCCTGTTGGGTATAGGAAGGATAAAACTTCTTTTTCTTATTGAAAAATGGTTTCTTAGAGGATCATTTCCTTGCAGGATCGACTGTAGATTTGGACAATCTATCCAAAGTGTTATTGTCTGCATCTATCTCATTAGCCTTCTCCTGCCAATTCTTGCCAAAGAGATTTTCTCCTGTGCAAGGAATGTTTCCTAATTTATCCTGTACCCAAATTTACAAGTCGGTTGCCTGAAGCCAGGCAATCCGACGTGCACCAATGACAATAGCAGAGGTTATGCTTATGCACTGAAAACAGTCAAAGGCTGCACGATTTACAAAACTTGGAAACATCCTGGGCATGTTTGACAAGAGTAAGATAGTCCTGTCTTTTGTCATCAGGAAGAAGGGCTCATAAGCTCCAAGTCTCCTGTGACCTCTTTAAGGAACATTCCCATATACAAGATATAGAAACTGATCCTAGTTGAAAGCATGGAAGCTTGAAAGCATCGACGTCCAAAGGCATCGAGAGTCCTGCATTCACGACCTGGAGGATTGAAAGTGTGAATAAACAGGTGGACAAAGGTGAGTCGGTTGATATAGTGCATCTGGACTTTCAGAAAGCCTTTGACAAGGTCCCTCATCAGAGACTTTTGGCAAAACTAGAGTCATGGGATAGGAGGCAGTGTACTACTGTGGATCAAGAACTGGTTAAAAGATAGAAAGCAGAGGGTAGGGCTAAATGGCCAATTTTCCCAGTGCAGAAAGGTGAATAGTGGTGTACCCCAGGGATCTGTGCTGGGTCCACTGCTTTTTGACATATTCATAAATGACCTGGAAAGTGGAATAACGACTGAGGTTATCAAATTTGCAGATGACACAGAACTATTTAAAGTTGTTAAAACCCAAGAGGATTGTGGAAAATTGCAAGAGGATCTTGATAAATTGGAAGACTGGGCATCAAAATGGCAGATGAAATTTAATGTGGACAAGTGCAAAGTTATGCACCTAGGGAAGAACAGCCCAAACTATGGTTACACGATGCAAGGTTCCACATTAGGAACCACCACCCAGGAAAAAGATTTAGGCCTCATTGTGGATAACATGTTAAAACCCTCAGCCCAGTGTGCAGCGGCAGCCAAGAGAGCAAATAGAATGCTAGGTATCATAAGGAAAGGAATGAAAAATAAAACAAAAGATATTATAATGCCTCTGTATCGTTCCATGGTGAGACCGCACCTTGAATATTGTGTGCAATTCTGGTCACCGTATCTTAAAAAGGATATAGCGTTATTAGAAAAGGTTCAGAGAAGAGCCACCAAAATGGTAAAGGGGATGGAAGAATACTCCTATGAAGAAAGGCTAAAAAGGTTAGGGCTCTTTAACCTGGAAAAGAGATGGCTGAGGGGAGATATGATAGAAGTCTATAAATTAATGAACGGAGTGGAATGGGTAAACGTAGATCGATTGTTTACGTTATCAGAATATAGAAAGACTAGGGGACATGCAATGAAGCTACAGGGTAAACTATTTAAAACTAATAAAAGAAAATATTTCTTCACTCAACGTGTAATCAAACTCTGGAATTAGTTACTGGAGGATGTAATAAAGGCTGTTAGTTTAGCTGGGTTTAAAAAAGGTTTGGACAAGTTCCTGGAGGAAAGGTCCATAAACCATTATTAAGAAGGGACCCAGGATATCAATGCTTGACCCAGTACAAGCATTGCGGAACCTGTGTCTTTTGGGGGAAACTGCTAGGTACGTATGACCTAGATTGGCCACTGTTGGAAACAGGATACTGGGCTTGATGGACCTTGGTCTGACCCAGTATGGCATATCTTATGTTCTTATGGATGCATGTCTCTCTGCACTTTTCATCCTATGCATGGCTGATTCCTTGAAAAGACTAAAGAATACCAAAAGGATATCTATTTGTGCTTTATCGACTATAGCAAAGCTTTTGACTGTGTAAACCATGAGAAACTCTGGGCCACATTAAGCATGGGTATACCAGAACACCTGATCGTACTCTTGTACAATCTGTACATTGATCAAGAAGCAACAGTTAGAACGGAACAAGGAGAACAGAATGGTTTAAAATAATCAACGGTGTAAGACAAGGCTGCATACTTTCCCCCTACCTGTTTAATTTATATGCAGAACAAATCATCAGAGAAGCAGGATTGTATGAAGACAACAGAGGTGTGAAGATTGGTGGAAGACTCATCAACAACCTTCGCTATGCTGATGATACCACATTACTGGCTGAAAGTGAAGATGATCTGAAACATTTGCTTCTCACAATCAAAGAACATAGTCTCAAAATGGGCCTGCACCTTAATGTAAAGAAGACAACGATCATGACAACTGGCATAATCAACAGGTTCATTGTTGAAGAAGAAGAAATTGAAATCGTGAACAACTTTAACCTACTTGGATCAACTATCAATAAAGAAGCAACAAGCAGTCAAGAAATCAGACGACACATTACTCTTGGCAGAATGGCTACGAAAGACCTAGATAAGATTCTCAAGAGCAGAGATGTCTCTCCACATACAAAGATTTGACTTTTCCAAGCCATGGTATTTTCAATAACATCATATGGATGTGAAAGCTGGACAGTGAAAAAGATAGACAGGAAGAAAATTGATGCCTTTGAATTATGGTGCTGGCGGCAAATACTGTGTATACCATGGACTGCCCAAAGAACAAACCAGTCGGTACTAGATAAGATCAAACCTAAGCTTTCTTTGGAAGCTCAGATGACAAGACTTCGACTTTCATACTTTGGGCACATCATGCGAAGAGAGAGATCATTAGAGAAAGACATCATGCTTGGCAAGATAGAAGGTCAATGCAAAACAGGAAAGCCAGCAATGAGATGGATCGATACAATAACAGCAGCTATGGGTACCAGTCTGTCAACAATGAGCCGCCTGACTGAAGACCGAACACAATTTAGGATAGCTATCCAGAGGGTCGCCATGAGTCGACTCCAACTCGATGGCACTTAACAACATGGCTGATTCCACTACCATTAAATGGTGTGGTAATTGAGTTTTTTGAAAGCCAGGACAAGGTGGAACTCGATACATAGTATCGAGTCTCCGAGAATGAGGAGATGTGTTTAGAGGTGTTTCCCACATTCTTAGCATAAGATCATGTAATATCTCATGAATAGGCAGAGTAGCTGCCTCTTTGGGAGCCTTAGGTAATGGAGAATCTCCAACTCCTTTGCCCTAGGCTCTTTTTCAGGAGCTACTGTGATGGCGAGGCCTCTGGCCACATCACAGATAAAATCCTGAAAGGACATATCCTCTGGCGGAGACATTCTGCGCTGAGGAGAAGAGGAATCCTCTGGGAGAAATACTCTTGTATCGGCAGAGTCTTCGGAGTCATCAGACTCAGATTCAAAATACCTCCGATCCCGGTGATCGTGCAGCGTACGGTACCGGTATTGATCAAAGTCGGTATCGGGTTGCTCTGGTACCGATCTGTCGATGTCAGAGACAGACACATGACTTGGTATGGGTGGCATACCCATCAACGTTGATGCTACCTGTACCGGTGTCAGTACCGGTATCAGTTGAGGTGTCTGAAACGGTTTCAGTGGTTCCGAAGCCGTGAGAAGAGCCGTTAGACTGCGTTCGATAGCAAGAAATCTCTGGTCTATCGACGCTGCCGATGCTTGGGTGTCGGTACCGGTAGAACAGGCCTGAATCCCAGAGCATGGCGCCAGTAGTTCTGCCACTGTTGAGGCCTCGAGAACATCCTGGAGCCCCGTTGATGCTTTGGAAGCCGAACCCTCCCGCCGGGGCAGTTTTGCCGGTGAAAATTCCTCAAGGGCAACGTCAGTGGCATCTCGATACTTAGGAGATCTACCCTTTGAGGACCGGCTAGATTTATGTTTAGTTACCTGAGATCCATGGGAGGAAGAAGAGGCCCTGGAGGACGTCGATGCAACAGACACTGCGTCTGAGGGAAAAAGGGTGCTAAGCTTTGCAGCTCGATTCTGCCGACCTCTTTTTGACATCATTCCACAGGAGAGGCACTCCAAAGTAGAGTGGTCAGGACCTAAACATTTGAGACACCAATCATGGGTGTCGGTGACGGAGATGGTACCGCCACACTTAGAAAATTTTGTTTTTTTAAGAAGAAAGAAGAATGAACCGGCAGTACCGGTATAGCGTCGAGGGAAGGCAGACGCGACCACAAAAAACAAAGATTAAAGAAGAAATTTTTCTGCGGTGACAGGGTATGGGACCTGTCAGCTCCGCGGAAAATGAAGAACCGGAGAAGGACAGTTGGAAAGGCAGGAAGGCAGCACGCAGGCGCTGTGGGATGCTCCCAAAAGCTTTCCTATTGGACGCTGGGGAGCGTTCCCGCGCAGGCTCAGTCGGTGCCGACGATACCCATATGTGAAGACTACATTCCTGCTTGTTCCTGGAGATCTTCCTTCTCCTCAGAGTGAGCACCATTTATCTGTACCCTTGGAGACTCATGTGTACATGTGTGCCAAATACAGAAAAAACGTTTTCTAAACGAATTAACCAAGAAGCATTTTCAGAATTCAGTAATTTGTAATGATCAGTAATGATCACACACAATAATTATAAGGATAGGGTTACTCCCTTATTGTTAAATTTTCATTGGCTGCCAATAGAAGCCTGTGTTTTGTTTAAGGTGTTGTGCCTGACTTTTAAAGCTATTAATAAGACTAGCCCTATTTGTCAAATAGACTGTTTCATTGCTCATCAACTAAATTGCTTCATTCAGTGATTTATTGCACATTGATATTTCCCTCAGTTTCTGCTTTTTGACAAAAGAGGGTCAGAGAAAGAGGTTTTCAGATGCGGTTTTAAAATTGTAGAATGAGTTACCTGATACAATTAGGGACGTTGAGGATTATGTGCAAGTTCTATAAGTTTTAAAGATGTGGTTATGGAATACATTTTTTAACCATACTTGATGTGAATTGTTTACATTTTAATTTTGTAATCTGCTTTCTACATCTGTAGATTGTAAAAGCAGAA
Organism: Ichthyophis bannanicus; assembly: GCA_033557465.1. NCBI lineage: Eukaryota > Metazoa > Chordata > Amphibia > Gymnophiona > Ichthyophiidae > Ichthyophis > Ichthyophis bannanicus. Next base: position 142,119,755 of record CM066040.1, read on the forward strand.
TATAAGTGCTGTTATTAAATTGAATTATTAAATTAAAATAAGCCGCAAACCTTTTGCAAAAATATGATGCAGATTTCAAAGCTATTGCCCGTATGTTCTTTTGTCCACACACACACATTAATATATGGGGTTTGTCAGGTCTCGGCAAACCACATCTCTCCCTCAATGATATCGCTCATAAAAGTAGATACATTCATGCCAGAACAAAAATGCCACTTCCCAGAGGAGGCATCCCAGCGGCACACCAGCTGAAACACTGGAGACTGAGATACCTGTAAATCGCCAGTTAAGTATGCTTGGAAGCAGTGTTTTTGGCACGGCATGAATGTATGTACAATGTTTATGAATGAGAACGGCCTACGGCATATGAAGCAATGGAGTAGTTGTAGTGACTATTAAGCTGGTGCTATAAAAGTCCACTGAGCTTCTCTGAAATACAGCGAGCACAGTTTTAATATAAATGTGCATTCAAGTACTGTATATGAAAATAAAAACTAAAAAAAGATTTGCGTGAGATATAAGACAAAACGTTGAGTGTGAATTAAAAGAACTGATGACTGATAAGGGAAGCGTAAAGGATAACATAGTAACAAGAGAGCAAATAGAATGCTAGGTATCATAAGGAAAGGAATGGAAAATAAAACAAAGGATATTATAATGCCTCTGTATCATTCCATGGTGCGACCGCACCTTGAATATTGTGTGCAATTCTGGTCTCTGTATCTTAAAAAGGATATAGCGTTATTAGAAAAGGTACAGAGAAGAGCCACCAAAATGATAAAGAGGATGGAAGAGAGGCTAAAAAGGTTAGGGCTCTTCAACCTGGAAAAAAGACGGCTGAGGGGAGATATGATAGAGGTCTATAAATTAATGAATGGAGTAGAACGGGTAAACATAGATCGATTGTTTACGTCATCAGAATATAAAAAGACTAGTGGACATGCAATGACGCTACAGGGTAACCTATTTAATACTAATAAGAGAAAATATTTTTTCACTCAACGTGTAATCAAACTCTGGAATTTGTTACGGAGGATGTAGTAAAAGCTGTAAGTGTAGCTGGGTTTAAAAAAAGTTTGGATAACTTCCTGGAGGAAAGGTCCATAAACCATTATTAAAAGGGACCCATGATATCACTGCTTGACCCAATACAAGCATTGAGGAACCTGTGTCTTTTGGGGAGACTGCTAGGTACTTATGACCTAGATTGGCCACTGTTGGAAACAGGATACTGGGCTTGATGGACCTTGGTCTGACCTAGTATAGCATATCTTATGATCTTATAGTAACATAGTATATGACAGCAGATAAAGACCAGCATGGTCCATCTAGTCTGCCCAGCAAGGCGGCAACAGTATGTGCGCTTGCCGCTCCATGCAGGTCACCCCTCCCAATGCCTTTGTTTAGCAGTGTACCCACCGCTCCACGTAGGTCACCCCTATTTGGAACAAAAGAACAGATACCAAAGACTGGCAGTAATTTTAGGTTTAAAATCCCTTTTTTTATTGGGGACAATAAAAAAGGGGGTTTAAACCTGAAATTACTGCCAGTCTTGGTATTGTTCTTTTGTTCCTTCGTATTCTACAAATACTTTGGATGCTTTTTCCGGTCACCCCTATTTGTTCAGATATAAGAGATAGTTATGCTTATTTTGATTTTATCTTGTTGCTATAAAAAGGGATCCACTGTATCTGTCCCATGCCATTTTGAATTTTGTCACTGTGTTAGCCCACACCACTTCCATCGGGAGAGCATTCCAAGCATCCACCACCCTTTCAGTGAAAAGGTATTTCCTGATATTGCCTTTCAGTTTACCCCTTTGCAGCTTCATGTTATGCCCTCTAGTTTTACAGCTTCCCCGTCTTTGAAAGAGGTTTGTTTGTCCATTAATACTTCATTTGTTTGTCCATTAATAAGTATTTAAAGGTCTGAATCATATCTCCCCTGTCCCTCCTCTCCTCCAGAGTGTACATATTTAGGTCTTCAGGTCTCTTCTCATAAGCTTTCTGATGCAGGCTCCAAATCATTTTGGTCGCCTTCCTCTGAACCGCTTCCAGCCTTTTTACTGTATATCCTTTGCGAGATATGGTCTCCAAATCTGAACACTGTATTCCAAGTGAAGCCTCACCAAATTTGTATAGTGGCATTAACACCTCTTCCTTCTGTTGGTAATTCCTCTCTGTATGCAACCCAGCATCCTTCTGGCTTTTGCCACTGCCCTGTCACACTGTTTTGCCACCTTGAGATCCTCAGAAAGAATCACTTTGAGGTCCTTCTCCTAGTCCGTGCACATCAATCTCTCGCCCCCCTGTCACATACAATTCCCTTGGATTTCTGCTTCCCAAGTGCATGACACTATACTTCTTCACATTAAATCTTAACTGACAAGCATTAGACCATTCTTTCAGCTTTTGTAGATCTTTCCTCACGTTCTCTACTCCCTCAGACTTTTCCATTCAGTCCTTCAGCAATATCACTCACGAATATATTGAACAGTACCAGTCCCAGGACCGAACCCTGGAGCACACCGCTAATCACCTTCCTTTCATCTGAGTAAGTTCCATTTACAGTCACTTATGTTGTCTGTCAGTCAACCAATTTCTGATCCAGTTCAACATCTTGGGACCCATCCTCAAACTATTGAGTTTATTGATAAGCCTCCTATGAGGAACTTTAGAAGCTCAGATGACAAGGCTTCGATTTTCATACTTTGGGCATATCATGCGAAGAGAGAGATCATTAAAGAAAGACATCATGCTTGGCAAGGTAGAAGGTCAACGCAAAAGAGGAAGGCCAGCAATGAGATGGTTCGATACAATAACAGCAGCTTTGGGTGACAGTCTCTCAACAATGAGCTGCCTCATTGAAGATCGAACACAATTTAGGACAACTATCCAGAGGGTTGCCATGAGTCGACACAGACTTGACAGCACTTAATAACAACAATATGAGGAACAGTATTAAAGGCTTTGCTGAAAACCAGGGAAATCACATCCATCGCATGCCCTTGATCCAGTTCTCTGGTCACCCAGTCAAAGAACTCAATCAGATTTGTTTGGCAAGATTGTCCTTTGGTAAAACCATGTTGCCTCGGACCATGCAACATGTTGGTTTTGAAGAAGTCCAGTATTCGCTCTTTCAGGAGCGCCTCCATTACTTTTCCCACCACCAAGGTTAAGGCTTACTGGCTTGTAGTTTGACACTTCTTCCCTATTACCACTTTTGTGGAGAGGTAGCACATCAGCCCTTCTCTAGTCTTGTGAAACCTCTCCTGTCTCCAAACCATCCTGTAAAGGCCCTGCAAGAACTTCTCTGAGCTCTTTCAGTATCCTGGGGTGTATCCCGTCTGGTCCCAGAGACTTGTCCACTTTCAGTTTTGCAAGCTGTTCTAACACATTATCTTTTGTGAATGGTGTGATATCTACTCCATTCCCATTTGTATGTCAATCACAGATGGTCCTTCTCCAGGATTTTCTCTAGTGAAAACAGAGCAGAAGTATTTGTTTAGCATTTCGCTTTTTTAATGTCACTTTCCATGAATCCATTCCCAGCATTTTTGAGTCCTGTAATTCCACCTCTGATTTTCCTCCTCGCCCGAATATACCTGAAAAAAGTTGTCGCCACACTTCACATCTTTAGCCAACTTTTCTTCTGCCTTTGGTTTTGCTATCCTTATTTCTCTTTTTTGTTTCCGAGTTTGATCTTGTATTCTTTTCTGTGTTCCTCTGTTTGCGAGCTTCTGAATTTTGTGAAAACTGTTTTTTGCCTTTATTTGTGCAGCCTTTTCCTCTTGTTTTTACTTACTTTCCTTATGTATTTATCTGTTGCATCTTTTATTGCCTCCTTTAGTTTAGCCCATTGCAATTCCATTTCCCTTATCCCCTCCCACTCTACCAATTCTTCCATTTTACTGAAGTCAGTGTTTTTGAAGTCTAAGACTTTGAGCTTGCTGTGATTGGATTCCACCTTGGCTTTTATCTCAAACCACACCATGTGATGATCGCTGCTGCTCACATGGGCACCTACCTGGATATTCAACATGCTATCTCCGTTGGTGAGCACCAAATCCAGCACGGAGCTCTCCCTGGTAAGTTCCAACACCATTTGTTTAAGTAACATAGGTATGCAATGATATAACAATGTTTCCTTAAAGTCTCCATTCTGATGGTTCTTCATATTCTATTCCTTCATTTTTTATCTTTTAATTGTAAGTGTGATTAGTGCTCCCGAGACTTTACAAGTGGTTCTTTTTCTATAAAGATATTTTGGTAATGGTTTTTTTTTGGGGTATATTATACAGTATGGGGTCATTCCAAGCCGCGATTAGTGAGGATGAATGTCCGGGTTGGACGTCCATTCCTGCTAAATGCTGAGACCATATCCATTGCCCAAAGCTCCCCACACATACATAGGAGATGTAGAGGGAGCTCTGAATGGGGGCGGGAGGGGGCAGGCCGAGGGAGGAGCGAGGGCGGGTGGTGGGTGGGGATGCAATCCCGGATGTACAGGGCCAATCCTGAGGTTCGCCCTGTTTGTCCGGGGTCGCCAATATGGATGGGGGACTTATTCCACCTTAGAGGTGGAATAAGTCCCCCTGGATGTCAGGGGAAAGCAGCACAGGGCCAGGTCAGTGGGGCGAGGGGATGCAGGAGCCTACCCGCAGCCTAACTCTGCCTTTGGAAGGACACATTGGGGGTCAGACTGCAGGGAAAGAACTTTGTGGTGGCGGCGGCCAGGGATCGCGGTTTCATGGAGGAGCCGGGGCAGGCCTGTGTGGAGAGAAGCATAGATGTCCGGTGGCACAGAATCATGGGATGGCCTGCCCGTCCAGGAATGGGCCGACTGTCTAGACCCAATTCTGATCCCATGGGAATGTCTAGCTCCCACAGGCTCTGAATCGGGGTCTAGATCGCCCATCCAGATCCTAGACGTCTGGGTGTGCAGAATGCTCCCCATTCGGAATTGGGCCCTATGAGTATTTTTTCCTACATAAGGGGACTTTAGTAGTTCGGCACCATGAATATCAGAAAGGTAGTAATGTTTGATACTGATCTTGCAAGATTAGCATCATGTATTCCTGCAAGAACCAAACATGCTCATGGTGCCAATATTAGAGACTCTGCCAGGTTCTGCTCCCTCCAGCAGGAAGTTTTCATCAGAGGAGGTAGGACCCAGTGAAGTTTGAGCATGCGTACAGATGATTTATAAGGATTACAAAGAGCATCAGCAGAGTGAATTTTAGCCCTGCTTTCCCTTGAACTCAGCCCACTACTCCTACCGCTAAGCTATTTGTCCACTCCATCAGGGTTGTACCAATTCCATGTTTCCCTTCAACCTGCTCCTTCCAGTTACTCATGAACTTGGTATTGAGGCCACATGCTTAGTGTACCTCTGCTTACATTGACAATGTGAAATCACATCTGGTGAAAGCAGTATTAAGATCCCTGAAATAGAACAGATTGACCATAAATTCAGCCTAGTGCATTATCACCAAATGGGAGAAAAATCCTCAGTATGCATGGCAGGAGAGAGTTTGATTAGACCACTGGTCTCCAAGATACAATTGGTGAGAAGTCATCCAGCTTAAACCACAAAGAAAAAGTAAGGGACTTTTAAGGTGCTGTCAAATATGGAAAGGTTTCATTTCCTACCCCTCTGGCCTGATCAGTCTTCCTGACTGATCTTGTCAAGAAGAATGGTCTGATAGCAATATATTAAGGAGAAACTTCCAACCCAGCTTAAGAAACATCTAAGTGAAGATGTCAAAGTCAGTCATTGTTGCCTCTCGAATATGAGATAGGCAGAAGGGATTTTTCCTGTTAGGAGTGTTGATTGCTGTTCAAGGTACTCTGATGGGAATGCACTCATTTTTAACACCAGTTATCTTACAAATAAAATACAGCATACTTAATAAATGTTCCGAAAGTCTCCTCCTTACTTAGAACTACATAATAGATAATTACACAGGTACACTAAAAAAATTTTTTTTAAACTGCCTCTAATGTTTCGATTGATTTTTGCGTTTTTTGGTGCGCTGAATCCAAATCTGGTAACCAATTTGCTCCATCACGTACAGATTCTTTGCTACATTGGGTTAGCAGTTTGAGGTGAACGTTTCAGATTGAGTGCGATCGAGATAAAAGTTTCTTGGATGAATTCTTTATACTAATTGTTTAGTAGTTATTCAAATAAGAATAAAGAAAATTGTAACAAGGCAGCACATAAGAATAGAGTAATGTCAACAAAACACACTGTGATGGTAGCAAAATTGTCTGCACTTAAAACAGCCACATACATGTGCACAAACATTGAGCATATAAGAGCGAGGTTAGACACAAAGCAAAGCAAAGAAATGTGCAAAAAATGTTGTACAGGTATGTATGTAAGAATAGAAAACGCAAACCGCACCATTGCAATACATGAAGACAAACACCCGATGGTGTGAAAATAAAATTCTAATAAATGAGATCCGACACTGTGGTAATAACTAGCAAATTTTTATTTCAAAGTTTAGTAAAAACACGATATTTGTCAACACAGTTTAGATTTTAAAGTCATTCTTGGGTCAATCAATCTCCTGGTGGGCCCGTTTCTTCTTCCCCCGAATGCTTCTCTTGGTGCGCTGCTTGGCGTATTTTTCATCTGGGGTTTCCCGCAGCAGCAACCAGCAGAAATCAGCCATCATAGTGGTGTTCCATCTTCCTTGGTACCTTCTCTCTGCGTCCTTGATGTCCTGGTGAAACCTTTCACCTTGTTCTTCACTGTACACCCCCAAGTTTTCGGGAAAGTAGTTCACATGGGAGTGCAAGAAATGGACTTTCAGGCTCATGTTACAGCCTTGTTCTTTGAAGGCATTGAGCATCCTGGCAACAATATCCTTATAGTTCTCATCCCGCCTGCTCCCCAAGAATTTGAGAACAACATCCTTGAAGGAATCCCAGGCTTCTTTTTCCTTCTCAGACATCGTTTCAGCGAATGCTCCATCTGAAATGAGTTTCCTTATATCAGGGCCAACAAACACTCCTTCCTTTAGCTTTGCTTCAGAAAGTCGGGGGAACTTTGAGCAAAGGTACCGAAAGCACTCACCATCTTTTGGAAGGGACTTGATGAATTGCTTAATGAGACCCAACTTAATGTGGAGAGGTGGTAATAGAATTTTATCACGAGGTACCAAGCTCTCATGAAGAACATTTTTCTCACCGGGTCTCAAATACTCCCGAATTGGCCAGTCTTTTTTCCCCCAGTGTAGGTCGCGGGCCCGGCTATCCCACAAGCAAAGGAAGCAGGGATATTTGGTGAAACCGGATTGCTGCCCTAATAGCATGGATAGAATTTTAAAGTCTCCACAAATCATCCACTTATGCTCATCATAACGAATCTTCTGAAGAATCAGGGCCAAATTCTCGTATTTTTCTTGGAGAATAACAGAGTGAGCAATAGAAACTGAAGCGAATGTGTTGCCATTATGAAGAAGAACACCTTTTATGCTGTCTTTTGACGAATCAATGAACAGCCGCCATTCAGCAGGATCATACTTGAGTTTAAACTTTTCCATCACTCCGTATATATCGTTGCAAAATACCAAATCTTCCTCTTTGCTGAAATACTTCAAAAATTGTGTCTCGCGGTTGCGGTACCAATAAAAAGTTGCTCCTGGTGACAATAGATTTTTCTGTTTAAGCCGAGAACCTAGCAGTTGGGCAGCATCTTTTGGGAGTCCTAAATGCCGGACTAAATCATTCAATTCAGCTTGAGAGAAAAGTTCAGGTTTCGGATCTGGTTCAGTTTCAAACTCGGAAGTACTGGACTCATCGGGAAAAGCCATCTGATGAGTCTCATCATGATCAGAACCGTCCACACAAATATGATCCAAAGATTTTGGTGGTTCAGGCACAGGTACTTCTTTGCTATGAGGCATAGGCCTAATTGCTGAGGGAAGGTTGGGGTAACTTATTACGTTCTTATTTTTTAAGTTGTATCCCTTCACAATGCAAGAGCAAAAATAGCAGTCACTGCTGTGGTCTCTTTGTTCACGCCACATCATAGGTATTCCGAAACGAAATGCTTGTTTTTTACCTTTCATCCATAAGCGTAGATCTTCCTCACATGTCTTGCACACTTTGTGAGGAGCCCACGGTTTGTCTTGATCGCCTAACTTCAAACCGAAATAGGCGAAATATACTTTTTAAATAAATGCAGAAATGTTCCTCTGCCGCTTTTTCACGGTATATTCCCCACAAATAAAACAAAAATTGTCCGGAGAGTTGACGCAACCTCTGGCTCTGTGAGCCATCACAAATACACAGCACTGCAAACTACAACTGTAGTGAACCACTTCGGAATAAAGCTGGATTACGACTGAGCAAACAAAAGGTAATAATGAACTTGCAAGAAACTGAAATTTGACAGGAACGTTCATGTCGCAACCACCGTGTATGAGTGAGCGAACGAGGCGAGGCGAACAGGAAAGAACATGCGCCAGCGCGAGTACTGGATTTAGCCCCCCGCCTCCCAATTGTCCTGTTAATGTATAAAATGAATACAAAACACTCTAAAATATCATGAGGGAGTGTTTCTAGTTAGTTAACCATTACAACCTCTATTTTGGGCCAAGAAAATAAACTGCAGTCGGCTAAAAAGAAATTATGTGAACATTCCTTATATGGGTAAGAAATCTAATTTTGCAAGAAAACGTGACGTGATGGAACATTTTGGCTATTTTTCCTGGATTCAGCACCCCAAAATCTATAGGAATCAGTTGCAAAACTGGAGGCAGTTTTTTGGTAGTGTACCTGTGTTATTTACAGCATATTATACTGTTTATTCTAAAGGACAGGATGTCTACAAATGACTCTTTAAAAATTGCAGTGTAGATACATCTTGAACAGTCTCTCTTTCTCCAATGACTTCCTACTCCTAGAGTTATTTCTAAAAGAATATCATTCTCTGTCCACCATGAAAACACTTGAGAACTTCACACCCTTCCCAAGTAGATATAAATGCTATTTGCCATTAGATAGAATCTCTCTCATATGAATCTTACTCATTTCCTGAAATGGAGAGAATCCAGGAGTTTGTTTAGCTCAGTCCAAAAGCAAACAGGAATGCCTGCTTTCTGCTCCTTTGCTTTCTTAAGGCTGATTAACTGGCCTCATATCAAAGCAAACTCTTCCTGGACAGACCTTCCTCTCCTCTCTCAAAGCTCCATGAGAGAACTTAGATGCAAGCTTTCTAGATACTCTCTTTTACATCAGGAAAAAGTACTCTCTCTTCTTTCAATCCATCAGTGCAGAATTCATGGGTCTCTGATTCTACTGGCAGAAACTATGAATTGCATATCTAGTATTGTGTACAGGGTTCAAGAATGTCTTTAGCTTTTTTTATAAAGCAAAGTGCCTTTACACTATGCAGCATAGATTTTACTAAGCTATTTCTTTTACACACAGGTATGTCAGGGGTGAAGCAGGAAACCGTAGCAGCCAAAGAAGACATTAGGAAAAACATTCTGTTTTATATCTGAGCCACAAGCCAGTTCCTACAGAGATGCCAAATTATTTCCCATCGTGTTGGGTGCCACCAGCTTATTTAGGAGGAACTTCCAAGCACACCTTAATAAATTACCCATACACATAACATCTTGCAAACTCCAGAGAAAAGCCCTCTTTGGTATGATGCAAGTACTACGCCGAGCATTAGCAGTAAATTGAGAGACCGAGATCATTACTCCACAAAACATTGCTTTGAAGTGAGGTTCATGCCTGTCATGGTATGCGCAAAACTAACACAGCCCGCTGAATATCACAAAAATACTACTTCTTATTGTTCAAACTTTTTATTTTTATTAACCAGATAGAGCAAAACATGGCAGGTACGAACAAAGCTTAATACTGAAGATCTATAATACCCACCCATTCATGGTACTATTATATGCAGATAATATTCAATTATGCAAAATTATATCTTGGAATCTCTGAAAACTTTGAATATGTTAAGCAATTTGAGTGTTTCAAAACATCAAAACTTTTAACACTTTTGTAACACTGCTTAAGCAACATTAAAAAAAAAAAAAGCTCCTTTCCCGTCCTGCACATCTCCCTTGAACTTAGTTAACCGACGAGATTAGGGAGTTATTCATATATTAAGCCCCTACCCTCAACTCACTAAGAGAGTTCACAGTCCTGTGGGCACTACTCTTCAACCTATCAGGGCTCGGTTAGAATATGTTCCTCCCACCTATGCCCCCTCCCTAGTGACCCGTGAAGAACCATCTTCTAGCTGCGACACTCACATGCATACATAGGCGGCTTCAAAACTTTCTTCAGCACTAGAACAATGACGACAAAACTCATCATCGTAGATAAAGGAAGGGGAAAAGACCTCATCATTCTTTCCTATCTTACATTAAAAAACATGGCATTATGAAAAAGTTTATCAAGAACAAATCCAGATGTCTGTATCATTCTTCCCACAGTGGACAAAAATCCTCTAAACAACATGCCATTTTGGGATTTTTGGGATTAATGGCATTATGGCAAAATTTATAGGGATCAAATCCAGAAGTCTGTATTACTCTTGCCATGGTAAAATATACTGCATAGTTATAATAAATGGGGGAACCACAGTTATTTTAAAGCCAACAGGGAAAATCTTCTCTAAATGATTCCCGTGCTTTTACATCTTTACGGATTAAAGCAATTGATCATATCTGTCCCCTTCTCTATTCGAGGAGAAGATAGGCATAAACGATTGCTTCAACTTGAGTCAAAATGGATATTTACCTTACGAACAATTCATCCAGATGATCTCAGTGCATCCACTTAATTTTTTTTTTTTTTTTGGAACTTTTTGAAACAATTTATGGGAGGGAAGAAGGGCTTTTTTTGAAGAGCTTTCTTGCTCTTTGAGGAGAGTTATCACTTAATTCTTTTCAAGAATTGTCCACTTAATGTGAAGTGAAAGTGCCTTGTTTCAATAGGGTGGCATTTGTTATCTGTCACTGCTCAGACTTATGATTGGAAGAATTCTGCAAATTCATTAACTTGAGAGAAACCAGCTGAAAGAGTAGCAATAGAGTTAAATATTTACTGAATCCACTTTATGTCACCAGAGTTTAGGTTCTTTTCTGATGATAGCAGCTCATAAAAGAGGCGCATACTCTTATGGTGGATTTGTAACAGTTGACTGAGAAAACCTTTCTATTAGTGAGCAACAGCATCGCCAGTAGACCGCCGGAGTTATGCTAACTGTGGTTTTATTAACTGTCAAAATGGATTAATGTATCTCAACGTGTGGAGAGCAAATAAAGGTATTTGAAAGGTTTAATGTTGGTCCAAAGCCTCTGTTAATGTCGGTTAGCCTATTTCACTGCTGATATGGGTTCCCCTTGATAATTCATTTTGGGTGGTTCTTCCCTTTTTTCCTTCAATGGGCAGTGACTAGTCAAGTACAGTGATTCTCTTAGTAGAGAAAAGGCATAGTATCAAGGGAGAGTTTTCTTACTGGTTTTCAAGTAATTGTGCTTCTGCTTTTCATTACCACTATTCAATGTGTGGTTCCCCTATCCATTACAACTAATTTAGGGAAGATTTTTTTCCTTTTGGCTTTAAAATAACTGTGGTTCCTCCATTTAGTATAACTATGCAGTATGCTTTACTATAGAGGAAGAGTAATACAGACATCTGGATTTGATCCTGATAAATTTTTTCATAATGCCATTTAGTCAAAAATGGTACACTTGGAGGACTTTTTCTCTTTTAGGTTGTTTGAGATAAACATTGGGACTTTTTGGTAATGTTTTGTGAATTAAATGTTTTTAATGTAAGATAGGAAACAATGGTGACAAATTTGTGAGTATTTTCAGCTTGTTGACTGCACTCCTGAAGCAGCTTGATTGCAAAACGTGGCCACGTTGAGTGTAACAACCCCAAGTGTGACTGTAATGGCTGGAAGTTATATATAGCTAAGTGTGCATTTTGTCCACTTAGCTATATATACATGGAGTTTGTTTTTTTGATTTTTTGAAATAAAAAATATTTTGGAAAAGGCTTTTTTATGACCTATGAGGACAAGTGCCCAGGATCACATTGTAGGGTCCAAATTACATTTATTTAGTACAGAGGTCTTTTTCCCCCTTTTTTATCATATACTATAAAGAGCAACTGCCTACTACCCAGGAGATCTGGGTTTGATTCCCACTGGCTCTCCTTGTGGCCTTGGGTAAGTCACTTTACCCTCCATTGCCTCGGAAGAAAAGACCTGTCAATCTACTTCCGGTCATACCTTGACAAGAAACCCCAGGGGTTGCTGGGTCACCAGGAGTCAGCATTGACTCGAGGGCACTTAAAAATAAATAAATAAAGATAATGACTTTTGTCATCATTGTTCTAGTGCTGAAGAAACAGTTTTGAAGTGATATTTTTGTGATATTCGAGTGATTGTGTTGACTGTGATTTTGAATTCTCACCTGTTATAGCCTGCTTGGAGATTGCTATTGTGCATAAAACAATGCATTTGGAGAAATTGCCCTGTGAAAAACATTTTCTTTCTAGGAAGTCATTTAGCAAAGACTTGAGCAGTAAAATGCTTCGTCTTCTGCAGAGAGGGCAAACCATTCATTCTTATCATGGACCATGCCCTCTCCCTCTTGGCGACTGTATACAAATAAACAAACCTTCACTTCACCTGTCTGTATTTGGCAACACTGCCATATGGATTTGAGGCTTTCACCATGACAGCAAGAACCACCAGAGCATGGGCATTTATCACAGGAAAGGTTAACTGAGCCTCTGCTGAGGGTGGCACCACTCATGTTACTAGGGAGAAGATGTCAGAAGTAGTCTATAGCACCAATAACCAGATCATAGTTTAATGAACTCAACCAAGCTTTAAAGAAGAACAGTGTAAACAAAGTTTTGGGAGGAAAAAGAACAGCCACCTATCCCATCCCTATAACACAGGATTCTTGGAGGTGGGTCTTTGGAAAGGAGAAGGGCAGAGCCCCACCCATTTGAAATATCACATTTCCTAGTAGCAAATGATCTGTTGGAAGATCTGGAGACTGCAGGAGAAACTAAGGACTCTTAACAAAAGGTTCAAAGAAGAAAGCTCAATAAATCCAGCCACTAAATCAACATCCACAAGGAAAAGGATCGGGTGGAAAGAGCACTACATGACTCGTCTTCAAATGAAGTGTCCATTTTAATCAAACTTTTTTTCAGTAAAAATAAGCAAAGGTATGACTGACCATCAAAATTTCCAGCCATTCACTCCTGAAAGATTTCTCCAAGAAAAAGCAAGCACAGGCTTCTTCAGACAGAGGTGATGCAGTACCACATTTCGGGTCTAACTCTCAGGACCCTGCATCAGGTTTTCTGTCCTCCATGAATCGTTCAGAGCAGAATATACTTTCAGCTGTACACTGTTTACTAAGTAAAAGAAGCAGCTCTTTTTAAATCCACTCTGCATCTAACATCACAGCTGACCTCACTGCAAACTGCGGGGCTTGGTGGAGGCTAAAAACAATGAATGAATGTAATCGCACCACAAACAACCCAAACTGATGTCAGTTGTGAAAAGATCACAAATGCTCTGCCGACCTTGCTCAAGGTTAGCCCTCCTGGGGTAACTGATCATACAGTAAAAATCTTAACAAATGGTTGGTAAACAACAGCCATCTAGAATAGAGTTTATTATAGTCATATTCCATAAAGTATATAAGAACATAAGAAATGCCATACTGGATCAGACCAAGGTCCATCAAGCCCAGTAACCTGGTTCCAACAGTGGCCAATCCAACAGAGAGGAGGAGTAAGGTTAGGTAGTAAAGCTCCCATTGTGTGCAGCGGACCTGCAAATCCTCCTACCACACCACCACAAGTGAAGCTCTCTCTCCAGCATGGGGCATTTTCATCTGTGGCCATGCCCTTTCCAGTTGCTTGATGTTGTTCTGGGGTCTGTACTGTAACTCCACCTATCACCAATGTCAACAGGTTGCATCTTGAAAAGTCAATGCAAATTGTACCTAGGAGAATTGTAATCATTCCCCACACTGAGTGAGAGAAGTTTTATTTATTATTTTTGGGATTTAGCTGGTGCCATTTCAGTACCTCTTCGAGGTGAGAAACCTTTAGTTAAGTAGGTATTTTCCTATTCCCTTACAATCTAAGATTGTACCCAAGGCAATGGAGGGTTAAGTGTCTTGCCCAAAGGTCACAGCAAGAGTCAGTGGGATTCAAACCCTGGCTTCCCTGGTTCTTAACCTACTGTTCTAACCATTAGGCTACTCTTCCATGGATACTATGCGCAAGATATATTTGAAAAATTCCATCTATACATGATCCTATTTTAGAGAACAGATTCGATATTGCTGATAAAAGTGAAACCTGGTTGCTGGATGAGGATGTAATTTTGCTAAACAAATTATGTGGGAAAGAAGAGTGGGCAGGGTTAAAACTCATGCCCACTCAGACTGCATGAGTGCAGTGGTAGAATCTGGCTCCAAGGGTATATTTAAATTTTATTAACTTAGATGTGTTTCGCCAAAGCAGTCGCACCTATTGTGGAGGCCTAATCCATCTTTCTGCCTATCTGTCTCTCTGTCTGGTGTACGCATAGATTTGATTGCCCATGTGCAAACATATGCTTCCAATAGAGAAAAGTGCACATATGTCTGTGAAGAATGGCGGCACCTGTCAGCAGACCCTCCCTTGCCAGTAGAGGAGCACCCTAGGCTCTAGCCGCAGTCAAACCTACCTGAGCAAGGACCCTCTCCCCCACCAGCATAGCATAGTGCAAGGCCGTGGCTCTGGCCAAAACCGTCTGTCACTGCCAGCAAGGACCCTATTTCCCATCGGCACAGGAGTGTGCTAGACGGCAGCTGCGGCCAAGAAATGGAATCCCTTGAGGTCAAGGCAGTACAGCGTGCTGGCTTTGCACCCGGGTTAGCTCAGTTTATGCGCACAATTTTGTAATCGGATCTCAAGGAAGGGAGAATTGAATTCCAAAGTAATGGGGCTTGGTAACAAAATGCACAGCAATAAATGAACTTTAGGTGAATTCTGAATTGCGGGAAGAAGACGATGACTAAGCTTGATGCAGAACCATTGCATTACAGTCCAGTGCTAAAGCTCTAGTGCGGTTTCCTGTAAGTTTAGCGCAGACGTCTGGCTCAGCAATGCTGTAAGCAAGCAGCATAGAAATGAGTTTCGTGTTGCACAAAGCACACTCATCAACGCATTCGTCAGCAACTAGTTAAACGAACTTAACATCTCATACTTTTCAACTGTTTGTTAAAATAAATAAATAAGCACTTACTTCAGAGGTTAAATGGAGAGGCAGCACTTAATTAAACAGAGAAATGGGTCTATCTGTAATCACTGCTTCAGCTCACAACCCATCAGGCTTGCAGAATAAACTGGACAACAGTAGGCTGGCTGACAAATTTGTAAAAAGACAATTATTTTGCAGGGGTGGAAGGAAGAGAGGGGCAGAAGTCCTGCTTGCTTGAGCCCCAAGATGGAGACTTCTACCTAAGGAAGAGGGGAACAAGAATACCCAAAAGGCTAGGGGCTCTGCTAACAACCTAAGTTCAGAGGTAGCACCCTTAGGCTTGTACCCAATGTAGGCGTCCCCTACAATGTAAAACACCAAATAGTATCCTTTCTCCTTACTCTTCCTATGTATATAGTTTACCATGTTATCCAAGTTCCATTTCCTGTTACATGTAATGACCAGATATATGTAATTTGTCGGATGTTTCTGTTCCATGTAAACCGCGCTGATGGCAAATAGTGCAGTATATAAGAAATGTTAATAAATAAATAAATAAAAATAAATTAGAAATGATCTCAGCAGATCCCCAGGGATAGGAGAGAGAGAGGGTCACGTCTAACCTGGGCTCAGGTGTAAGGTCACAGGATTAAAGTAGGAAGCAGCTGACGTGAACTAGTAGCTGTATAATATACCTAGACTAGTGACTAAGCGCCCACACAACTGTGGCAGAACAATGAGCTGTGCTAAAACGTCCATGTTAAACAAGGAGAACAAGCCAGGGATATGCACACAGAGGTCCAAATTAGCAGCACCTCTATCCTGCGCAGTTTGGCTGGATTGCTGTCTGGCGCATAAACAGCAATATTATTCTGAGCAGAAGTTCTGCTCAGAAGAATCAGTGTTCATTTTAAATATTTCTGTTTATGTCCCTATACTATAAACCCATATTGTTACCTTCACACAAATAATACAAACAAAAAGAACAAAAGTTACTATGTGCTAAAAAGGATCTATCCCCTGGCAGCTAAAGCAACCATGTATCCATCTTCTAAAACACCGTTGCTGAATACCAACCTAATTGGAATACTTGAATATGGTTTAAAGGGATAAACGGGTGGCTTGTCCAGAGTTTCTCAGCCCTGGTACACTTAGGCACACCTATCACCCCTACATATCATTCATTGGCTCACACCCATTGTTTTACAATTTTTCTAAATGCATTTACAAACAAACTGAAAACACTTAACTTTAGGTGAATAAACCACATCAAGTGCATTCAATGACTAAGGCTGGGAGGCACTAATGTCGACTCGAGTTTCGCCCATTTCTGTTTTTCAGGCTGCATCAGGACTTTGTCTAATACACTCCCACCATTAGATCTCTCACTCCTCTTGGATAAAACACCCAACTCACTAACCGTTATTAAAATAAAATAGCATGGCATCCAAAAAATGTTAGACAATCAATTTACAATGCTGATATCCAATCAATGGAGTCGTTCAGACCCATTGGATGAATTGCATTCAAGCTACAGTATGAATCCATCTCTGCTCAGAATGTCCCAAAAGTTGCATTCGGTCTTCTCCCCTTTGAACATCATTTCTGTCTATAATGAACCACCACAATCTCTCCAACTATGATGATGATCTTAACAGTGAGATGCCAAGGGAGCTTTAGTGTGCACATTGTAAGATGTGACTTATGTTCAGTAAGGTAAACCTTTATCCTATGACATGTCTTGCCAATGTAAATCTTCTCATCCAATCATTAATAAATAAACACCCCTGGGAACCAACCATGTCTTGCCAATGTAAATCTTCTTTTTTTATGTAATAACACAACGTACAATGGGTCTACAATGTTTCTGAATGAATATATCCAATAACTGATTCTATATAACTGCTCATTCAACCAATTCGACAGAGTTGAAATATCTAGAGGAATTCTCCAGCTGATCTCAGATCAATACGTGCATCACTCTCACGTTTCAAAAGAAACTTCAATGGTGTGCCGATTTCACATCAAGGATCTGCTGAGTTTTCTAATTATATATCAAATTCATGTGCCAATGGTTCCAAATTAGCAATGTAGTTTCAAATTAACGATGCTGCTGGGCACCAACTCGAAGATTGTAAAGATAAAAATATAAAAAGTACTTAGCTTAGTATTCAAAAAGGCCCAGCATACTGCAACATAGAAAAATTGGATTGCTACTTGGCTATTGTCCATATCCCGACGCTAATAATTTTGGCGCCTTGCGTTTCACACTGAGGCGGTTCATCAGGGGAATCAAGGATCTCGTGAAAATCTGAAAAAATAGGAGAACTTAAGTGATGGAACTCTTTTATTGACATATTACTCTAGAGTACAATCATCAAAAAAGCTATGCTAACAACCTTTTTAAAATTATGTGGAACCAATGAGAAAATGCATAGTACCTCAAAATAAATGCTGCCCACGTTCCACTGAAGGATCTTCTTATCTTTACTCAAAGACCATCGGGAAAGACGCCGCGCATGCGGACAACCATTTTCCCAGATGCTTTAAAAGGATTCTGACGTCATCGAAACTCAAAAATTGTCGGCTGAGATTGGTTGGCTTCACTTGGTTCAGAGACAGACAGACCAATCAATTTCTGAATTTAAACCCCCGGGGTGCACTGTTGCTAATGTATAGATCCACCATTGCTCTCTATATAGCAACCTTTGATCTCGGGTTTTACCAGATACGGAGGATAATATTCTCTCTATGCACCAGCAACGGAGATCTTCAAACTTATGATCTTTTGTAAGACAGTGCTGGACCAATGGAGCTTCTATTCTTCTACATCGTATGCGGCTTTGATGTTCCTTAATGCGTATCCGGAATTCACGAATGGTTTTACCTATATATAGAAGCCCACACGGACAGCTGATGGCATAAACTACAAAAGTAGAGTCACATGTTGTGGAAGATCTTAAATAGTAACGAGAATTGTTATAGGTGAATTCTGACTGTTCCAAAGTAATAGAGCAAATTGTGCAGTGGCCACATTTCCGATGTCCTTTAGGTTCTTGATCAGCTACAATCGGTTGTGCAGAACGTAATCTCGTAGGGCTTAAGTATTCCTTCAAATTCTTACTCCGTGTCCAAACACAACGTATTTTTTTATGTGCTAATCCCGGTACTACCCGTAAAATCTCACTGTGTTTTGTGATGATCTTTTGGATTTGGGCACTGAGTGGAGAATAGGATGTGATCAAATTAATATGAACATCATCTTTTGGTATAGCTCTTTTAGTGCGTGGTGTAAGTAAGAATTCTCTATGATTGTATAGGGCACGACGGTAAGCCTGATCTATCAACTTCCGCGGATATCCTCGTTCCAGAAAATCAGTGACGAGCCCCTTAGAGAGATTTTTAAATTCTTGAATATCAGTACAATTTCGACGATATCGAAGAAACTGGGAAAATGGTAGACTTTTTTTCAAACGTGGAGGATGGGCACTGTCAAAGTGCAAAAATGTATTACGATCCATCTCTTTCTTATACACTGTTGTACCCCAACCAACAGTCTCTCTCGTGATTCGTATATCCAAATAAGTAATTGTATGTTGGTGAAACTCACATGTAAAATTGATGTGGGTGTCACAAGCATTTAACCAAGACATAAAGAATTGTAAAACTGTCTCGGTTCCTTGCCATAATAAAAAAACATCATCAATAAAACGATACCAGGCTTTAATGTGAGATTGATATGGGGAGGATGTTAACCATTTTTTCTCGAAGACACCCATGTAGAGATTAGCGACTGATGGGGCGCAAGTCGCGCCCATCGCGACCCCTACTAGCTGATGGTAAATGGTACCCTCGAAAATGAAAAAATTCTTATATAGTGCCAATTCCGTCAATTGTTGTAAAAACATTAGAAATTCTTGAGATAAATCTCCTCTATTGACGAGAGCTTGATGCACCACTGCACATGCAGCTGTTTGTGGTATGCTGGTGTACAAAGATTGTACATCCAGCGTCACTAACAAAATTTCTGGTGAAGATGCCCATTCTGCCAAGTTGTCCAAAAGATTCAAAAAATGCATAGTGTCACGGAGATATGAAGGAATATTGACTAATAATGGCCGTAAAAACGAATCTAAATATACTGATAATGGTTCTAATAAACTTCCTTTGGTTGACACAATCGGGCGACCTGGAGGATTTGCAACATTTTTGTGTATCTTAGGGACGGTATAGAAACGCGCCAATTGTGGTGTAGGAACATTCAAAAAATGATATTCTTTTTTTGAAATTAATTTATTCTTATAGGCTGTCATTGTAATATCACCTATTAACTGTTGAAGTTCTGTACTGGGATCAACTAACAATTTTTCATAAGTAATGCCATCATTCAACTGATTTTGGGCTTCAGTGATGTAGGCCTCCCTTGCCAATACCACGATCGCACCCCCCTTGTCCGCTCGACGGATCACAAGGTCCGTGTTATCTTGGAGTTCCCGTAGTGTGTGATATTGATTCTTAGACAAACGGGTATTCCTGTGCGCTTGAATGGGCGCTAAAGAAGCTAAATCTTGCAACACCAAATCCCGAAAAATTGATAATGCTGGATGGAGAGGTGTAGGTGGAGTCCATCGTGATTGTAAAGGTAGTCTAATTCGTTTTTGAGACATATCTTCCTGCAATTGTAAATCTACTGCTGGCAAGGATGGTTCTGACTCTTGCCGATCGTCGACAGTTGCAAAAAAATTTTTTAAATGACATTTACGAATCAAACCCTCTAAATCTATGTGAAATTGAAAAAAATCAAAACGAATGATAGGCACAAAAGATAAACCTCTGTTTAATAAACTCTCAACATCAGGTGACAAAGGTGTAGAAGTGGTATTGATCACTAATTTCTGAGATGTCATTTCCGTTGGGTTTTCTGTTTCCCTCGACCACGAGTGGCTGTTCCGCTTCCTTCTTTCTTCTTGGTCTGGCTCTTCTTGCCTTCCTCTAAAAAATCCTCTTTAGAAGTCTTACTTGCATCTGAACTGCTACCTTCATCGGTGGTATCATCGAAAGATACTGATTTCTTTTTATGTTTTAACTTGCGATTCACATTCATCCATGGATAAATATATCCAGTGGTATAATCAGTACCGTCGCGATTAAGCTTCTTGATTTTTTTAACCATAGTTTCTTTTCGCAAGATTTCTACTTGTTTGGTAATGTTGTCTTGATGAATCTTAAACTGCTCTTCCGATTCTGTAGATTTCACCAATGCTAAAGAGTTAGAAATGTCTTTTGAGAGTTTCTCAATCTGACCTTTAGCTGAATCAATAATAAGGACCATAAGGTCTAGTGAACATTTGTTTAAGATTTTATTCCACTGTGCAACAAAAGTGGGATCCATAGATGGAACTCGTGGTTCTTTATAAATCCTTAATCCTCTAGGTATTTGTTGTCGGTTGATGTATTCGATCAGAGAGGAACGGTGAAGTTCAATGCGAATTTTCTTCTTTTGTAACTGTAATAGCATATCCCATTGGGATTCCACATCTGGGGCCCCTGCCTCCAATGATTGTGAAGCAAAAGGAGTTTTCTCCTTCGACAAAGTGGTAATGTACTCTAGAGGGAAACTAAAAGTTTCCTGCCAGACTGAACGACCCTCCATTTTTATGTAATAACACAACGTACAATGGGTCTACAATGTTTCTGAATGAATATATCCAATAACTGATTCTATATAACTGCTCATTCAACCAATTCGACAGAGTTGAAATATCTAGAGGAATTCTCCAGCTGATCTCAGATCAATACGTGCATCACTCTCACGTTTCAAAAGAAACTTCAATGGTGTGCCGATTTCACATCAAGGATCTGCTGAGTTTTCTAATTATATATCAAATTCATGTGCCAATGGTTCCAAATTAGCAATGTAGTTTCAAATTAACGATGCTGCTGGGCACCAACTCGAAGATTGTAAAGATAAAAATATAAAAAGTACTTAGCTTAGTATTCAAAAAGGCCCAGCATGTCTTGGTTAAATGCTTGTGACACCCACATCAATTTTACATGTGAGTTTCACCAACATACAATTACTTATTTGGATATACGAATCACGAGAGAGACTGTTGGTTGGGGTACAACAGTGTATAAGAAAGAGATGGATCGTAATACATTTTTGCACTTTGACAGTGCCCATCCTCCACGTTTGAAAAAAAGTCTACCATTTTCCCAGTTTCTTCGATATCGTCGAAATTGTACTGATATTCAAGAATTTAAAAATCTCTCTAAGGGGCTCGTCACTGATTTTCTGGAACGAGGATATCCGCGGAAGTTGATAGATCAGGCTTACCGTCGTGCCCTATACAATCATAGAGAATTCTTACTTACACCACGCACTAAAAGAGCTATACCAAAAGATGATGTTCATATTAATTTGATCACATCCTATTCTCCACTCAGTGCCCAAGTCCAAAAGATCATCACAAAACACAGTGAGATTTTACGGGTAGTACCGGGATTAGCACATAAAAAAATACGTTGTGTTTGGACACGGAGTAAGAATTTGAAGGAATACTTAAGCCCTACGAGATTACGTTCTGCACAACCGATTGTAGCTGATCAAGAACCTAAAGGACATCGGAAATGTGGCCACTGCACAATTTGCTCTATTACTTTGGAACAGTCAGAATTCACCTATAACAATTCTCGTTACTATTTAAGATCTTCCACAACATGTGACTCTACTTTTGTAGTTTATGCCATCAGCTGTCCGTGTGGGCTTCTATATATAGGTAAAACCATTCGTGAATTCCGGATACGCATTAAGGAACATCAAAGCCGCATACGATGTAGAAGAATAGAAGCTCCATTGGTCCAGCACTGTCTTACAAAAGATCATAAGTTTGAAGATCTCCGTTGCTGGTGCATAGAGAGAATATTATCCTCCGTATCTGGTAAAACCCGAGATCAAAGGTTGCTATATAGAGAGCAATGGTGGATCTATACATTAGCAACAGTGCACCCCGGGGGTTTAAATTCAGAAATTGATTGGTCTGTCTGTCTCTGAACCAAGTGAAGCCAACCAATCTCAGCCGACAATTTTTGAGTTTCGATGACGTCAGAATCCTTTTAAAGCATCTGGGAAAATGGTTGTCCGCATGCGCGGCGTCTTTCCCGATGGTCTTTGAGTAAAGATAAGAAGATCCTTCAGTGGAACGTGGGCAGCATTTATTTTGAGGTACTATGCATTTTCTCATTGGTTCCACATAATTTTAAAAAGGTTGTTAGCATAGCTTTTTTGATGATTGTACTCTAGAGTAATATGTCAATAAAAGAGTTCCATCACTTAAGTTCTCCTATTTTTTCAGATTTTCACGAGATCCTTGATTCCCCTGATGAACCGCCTCAGTGTGAAACGCAAGGCGCCAAAATTATTAGCGTCGGGATATGGACAATAGCCAAGTAGCAATCCAATTTTTCTATGTTGCAGTATGCTGGGCCTTTTTGAATACTAAGCTAAGTACTTTTTATATTTTTATCTTTACAATCTTCGAGTTGGTGCCCAGCAGCATCGTTAATTTGAAACTACATTGCTAATTTGGAACCATTGGCACATGAATTTGATATATAATTAGAAAACTCAGCAGATCCTTGATGTGAAATCGGCACACCATTGAAGTTTCTTTTGAAACGTGAGAGTGATGCACGTATTGATCTGAGATCAGCTGGAGAATTCCTCTAGATATTTCAACTCTGTCGAATTGGTTGAATGAGCAGTTATATAGAATCAGTTAATGTAAATCTTCTGGCAAGGACAAATGATTACATAGATGGCCCATGTGGTGAGACAACTCGGCTTGGTCTTCAAAATATAAGCTGAAGTTGTAGATGTTATTTGCTGAAAAAACAGGCAGAAATTCCTTATCAGCACTGACTGAAAAACTAATGTCTCCTCAGACTTTGTGTTAAAATCTCATAATGAGCTCCTTCTTCTGGCCTTCTGCATACTAACCAGGCAGGTCGGACCCGGTGCTACCCCGTCCCCCACCGTTTACCACCCCGATCCTCCCCCCCCCCCCTCCAAATAACCAGCACATACACAAGGAACTTTGGCTCATATGGTCGCAGCTTTATTAACAAACATAGCATTCCAAAACATTTCTTTGCAAAACCCAACTTCTTAACATAATAACCCACAAGCGGAATGAGACCTCACCCGCCGTACCACTAGCAAGGTGACCTCATTCCACTCCCGCCGCGGCCGAGCCAGCGGCAAAGCCAACCCCCCCTTTCCCCGGCCTCGCCATATTACTAGCAAAGACCGGCCAGGGTTCATCCGTGTTGGGGGCGACCGCCCCCGCCCCAATTCCAGCTTAAGGCTCCGGACCCCGGAAACCTCCAGGATCCCGCCACCTGGCGTAGGGCACGTTCACGCCACTATGCCACCCCCCCCAAGCTACGACCATCGAGGCTCCCACTGAACCACACATTCCAAGGCCTCCTGCCAGTCATTCAATAGCAGGTCCCACGGGGGATAAGTGAACCCCGTCTTGCCGATACAGTCCTGCACAATCGACGTCCACCCAGTGGTGCAAAATTTGATATCCCCCGTGCTCACAAACCCACCGCCCAATCTGCCGATTGACCTTCGCCAATCCCCTGGACCAGCGCCGCTGCTGCCGGCAGGCAGGCCTTGGAATGATGTCGGACCACAAGATAATCACATGAGGGAACAGCCGAAGGACCTCTGCCAGATCCCTCTTTGCCGCTCAAATTATCTGCTTACAAGTCCATCCACTCAAATCATTCCCTCCCATATGTAGCAGGATCACGGCGGGCTTCGTCCTCACCCGGTTATGGTGCCGAAGCAAAGGTAAAAGCTGTGGCCAACGCAGACCACGCTCACCCAGCCATAGTAGAGACACCAAAGCCGGGTCGAGTCCTAAATTGCAACCCAATGATCGATCAGCTGCCTGCAGTCCCGCCCAATTCACAAATGAATGTCCGATCATCCAGCATACATGCGGGCACCGCACAGCATCTGAAAAAGAAAACAGAGGTTATTCCCACGACCACCAGCCCCCATTATAGACGCACATAACCTTTAAAGGCCTGTGACCGCCACCTGCCAATGCTTTGAATCGCGGCCTCTGAAAGCCCGGCCGCCGCTGCACTTGTCGCCGCACCAATACGAAAAGAATGCAGCGCAAAGCGCGTAGGATCCAAGCCCAAATGCTGTATAGCCAGTCTCAGCACTGCCGTCACCTGAAAGCGGGTCAAGCAACATGAATTCTCATGCAAGAAAAATAAACGACCCGCAACAGGACGCACCAATAAATAGTCCCTAACTGCCGACACTGGGCAAGTCGAAAGGGAAACTGCTTCATGAAGAACCACCCACAACCCTTTGCCCAACTGGTCAGTCTTTGATCTAGCCAGCTTAACCCGCAGTTGCTCCCCCCCGATCTGCACATGACTAGCCAACAAGCCGCCAGCCCGTAAGGCCTTGCCAGAGCTAGCCACCAACTCCCCGATCCGAAAAGCCCCAAAAAAGGCCAGGCAAAACAATGCCTTAAAAAGAACAGCCTCATAACGCGACGACGCCACACTCGGCAGTGTCGCACAAAGCCGGACAAGCAGGTCGTGTGTCACTGGTAACCGTGCATCCCCAGAAGACGGGCAAGCTCTTTCCCAGCCCCGTAATAACTTCTGAGCCAAAAACCCAGGCCTCGCAGATCCCCAGCCGACAGCCCTGGCAAAGAAGGTAAATCCCGCCAATCGACTCCGAACTGAGGCCCGGGACAAACCATTGCATTTGGCCAACACTATGTACTGTCCCAGCAAACCATCGACAGCAGCTCCGGGCCGCCATCCCTGAGACTCGAGGTACCCCAAAACAGCGTCAAATCCTCTCCGGTAGGCCGACCACGTCGCAGGTGATAGCGAATTCTTCAGCAGGCATACCATTTCCGCTGGCCAATCCTCCACAAGTGCTCTGGAACCGCCAAGCCCTCCTCGCTCGCTTCTGGGGCCAAAGTCCGGAAAAGATCCCACTTGAAACGAGAGAGAGCATCAGCAATGGTATTAGTGCAACCAGGAATGTGCCGAGCCTTCACAGCTACATTCAAACGCAAACAGGCTAAAACTATGTCCCGCATTAAACCCGCGACCGGTGCGCAACGCGGCGTAAACCGATTGACCACTGCAACCACGGCCTCGTTGTCACACCATCAGACCACTCTATGGTTTCTCAACCGTTCGGGCCACAAGTGCAAGACGACCAACAAAGGAAACAGCTCCAAGAACGTAATGTTACTAGTCACGCCAGCCGCGTGCCACGATTGAGGCCATCGTGCCGCACACCAATCCCCCCCAAAGTAAATACCCAACCCACCGCTGCCTGCCGCATCCGTATATAGCTGCAAATTGACACTGGACACCTCCGCCTCCATCAAAACCGAGACTCCATTAAAATCCTCCAAGAAAACTTCCCAAACTCTCAAATCGGCCTTCAGGACCTTGGACATTCGGATACGATGATGTGGCTTACTAATCCCCGCCGTGGCCGCCGCTAATCGACGCATAAAAACCCGGCCCATCGGGATAACTCTGCACACAAAGTTTAAAGAGCCGATCAAGATTTGCAGCTCACGCAAGGATAACTTAGCGGACGCTAAACCATTAGCAACAAGGACCCGCAATTTCACCACCTTATCCATCGGGAGGCGCGCCACCATTTCGACCGAGTCAATCTCAACCCCCAAGAAAGTAATACAAGTGGCGGGGCCTTCCGTTTTGTCGACGGCCAACGGGAGCCCACACGCACTAGCCATGCGTAGGAAACCCTCCATCAACTGTTGACAATCCTCTGACCGCGCCGCCCCCACGAACAGAAAATCATCAAGGTAGTGCACAACATTCCCACAGCCCACCCTCCGTACTAAATTCCAATGCAAAAAGGTACTAAACATCTCAAAGTAGGCACACGACACTGAACAGCCCATTGGCATGCACTTGTCCACATAGAATTCCTCATCAAAAGAAAAACCTAACAAATAGAACGACGACGGATGAACGGGCAACAACCGAAAAGCCGATTCGATGTCTACCTTTGCCAACCGAGCCCCCGGGCCGCAACGTTTTACCAGCCCCACCGCCTCGTCAAACGATGCGTAACGAACCGCGCACAGCTCCTTTGGAATATGATCATTCACCGAGTCCCCTAACGGGAAAGAGAGGTTAAGTATCAAACAAAACTTCCCTGTCTCTTTCTTGGGCACTACCCCCAATGGAGAAACCACCAAATTCGCCAAAGGCGGCTCAGCAAAAGGACCCGCTACCCTGCCCAAACGCAGCTCAACTGCCAACTTCTCGTGAACCACCGACGCCAAGCGCCGGACCGAGGGGGAGTTGCGCGCCGACCTACCTACTATAGTACCTTGGACCGGAATAATGAACCCCTCCGAAAACCCCCGTCCCAACACCTCCCTCTCCCGCCTCCGCGGATAAGCTCTCAACCATTCACATATCACCTGACGTACAATTGGAGTGGGAGACAACCCCATTAAATCGCTATTGCTTGGGGGCCGTGGTAGTAAGAGGGGCGCCACCCTTTTTGAAACATTTGAGGGCAGAATGTCTGCCCCCAGAAGCCGAGCACGCGTGCCGGAACTTGCAGTCAGTGAAAGGGCACGAGGACCTATTGAAACGCCAACAGATGTCCCCGGTACCCCCTCCCCCTGCTTTCTGCGGCAGATTACCTCCGTAGGCACGAAAGGGCCGCCCCACTCCCACTGCACTACCCGCCCCAGAACGCACCCCTGCCCCACCACTCACACCCGCCCCAGCCGCCATCTGGGTTAACCATAGATTGATATCCTGGGTACCCCAAGACAGCCCCTTACTCTCCTCCATCTTGTCCCGAAACTTCTCGTCGTAATTCAACCACGCAAAACTGCCATGAGTCTGTGCGGCTTCCAAAATAGAGTCCGCATATGCCAATAGCATGCCATAATCCTCCGGAGCCTGGTGACCCCATACGCTCGCTAACCTTAAAAAAGCTCTAACCCAATTGAGAACATTGCGTGAAACCTTTTTGACCCAACCCGCCTTCTCATCCTCCTTTCGCTTCTTCCTACTCTCGCCCGACCGCCTCCTACCCTCCAGCAATCTGAATATATCTATGTACCGGCTCTTCCATATCTTACGCCGTAAATACCGAGGTACCCCTTCCCATAACTCCGCAAATGCAACCAGCATAGGAACGCCCT
This sequence comes from Ichthyophis bannanicus, assembly GCA_033557465.1. Classification (NCBI taxonomy): domain Eukaryota; kingdom Metazoa; phylum Chordata; class Amphibia; order Gymnophiona; family Ichthyophiidae; genus Ichthyophis; species Ichthyophis bannanicus. Next base: position 142,147,279 of record CM066040.1, read on the forward strand.
TCCCTCCGGAGGACCCGACCGGCACCCGGTCAACCCCTTGCCCCGAGCGGGAAGGCGCAAGCGAGGATGAAGAAGCGGAAGAAGTGGACGATGAGGAAGACTACGAACTGCGACGCCGCCGGCTCGAATGCCTGCACTTTCGCTTAGCCTTACGTCCACCCCCCATGCCCCTCTGACAGATCCGCCCCACCCCCACCCCCAGTGCCCACCGACAACTCACCCACAGCTCCACCGACACCAGCCTGCATGTCCTTCGCCCGCACCTCGGGCTCCCGCGTCCCATAGCCGGATGACAGCGCTCCCACGACGCTCGCTGGGCTGGCCTCGCGCATCAGGGATCCTCCCGACGCCGCCCCAGACCCATCTTCCACTGCCGCGGGCTGGACACCAGACATTTGCCCCGCTGTCTGAGCCAATGGAGAAGCCTGTGAAGACAAAAAGAAGAAGAGGGGGGAGGGAAAACAAAAGGGGGGCCACACGGCTGCCAAGCAGACAACCACTCAGCCCTCGAAGAGCCTTGTCCCCCACCCCGCCAGTGTTCCCAGTGCACATACCCACCCGAGGTTCCAATACTCCCATCCACCCCCCTCTGTGGCAGGGGACCCTGCCCAAAATTCTGGGCCCCATGCCACGGAGAGGCCCAACCTGACAAAACTGGCCCCCACCCCACCCTACCAGCCCTTGTCCACCCCAAACGTGCCCCCCACCCCCCCAACCCCATCAAACCCCTGCACCGCCCCGCCCCCATCCCCCCCACCAATCGCCTCCACACTGGATAACCCATCTGATGCCATACCCCCTCCCTCGACCAAGCGGCCCGGTTTCCCCTACCCGCTGCACTGGGTCCAGTTCTACACACCCCCCCTGCGCCCCCTGATAAGAGACCTCCCCCTCTGCCTCCCCATTGAGGCTGCCTCCCTGCCCCTCCTTCCTCCAACCCCTTTTCCACCGATAGCACCCCTGCCCCTGGCCCCAAGAGCCACCCTTTGTCCAGGCCTAGCTCTAGCAGATCCCCTACCAGCCCCAGCAGACTGCCCCCCCGATGGCCCCGATCGCCCTCCAGGCCTAGCATCGGCCCCAATCTCTCCCCTGCCACGTCCCCCAGCACTAGCCGACTTGCCTTTCCGCGGCGGCATTCTCCCCTGACAGGCCCCGCGCACCCGCAGCTACCAACACCAGAACGAACGCCGCAAAAAAGAAAACAAAAAAAACTTTCCCCTCCCCTCTTCCCGCTGCCTCACCCGCTCGTCCTCGTCTTGCCCCCTGCGCTTTTTTTTTTTTTTTTTTTATTAGTAGCCGCGGGCCCGCAAACAGCCCCACAATCCCACACCCTACCGGTAGAACAGGCTCTGGATCCGCAGGGCTCCCCGGCCGAAGGACTCCTCCACTCACGATCGCCGAATGCCCCGAAAGCACGCCGCTCTAACGAAGGTAAGCCCGACAAGCCAGAGCCCTCACACCCGCAGCTGGTCTCGCCGAAAGAGACCGACGCCGCCGCGCGCATCCTTTAAAAACCCTCCCAACAGCCAGACCTTCTCATTGGCTCGTGCCCGCTCTGGGCCTGGGCGAGCCAATGATTTTAAATAATGCCCTGCGTGCCCCCGCCCCAAAACACAGGCCACGGGCAGGGTCCCCGCACCGGGCCAAGCGCCTGGTTACCTTCGGCCGCCAGGGACCCTGCCCCGCGGCCTCAACATTCTCTGCACCACTGCATACCTAATTGCATTAATTAACATCCATTTAAATGGATTTAAATGAGATTAGCACAGGCATTTGTGCACGCACACCAGCACCTGAGAAAGGCAGTGACTTCAAAGAGCTTGCCTTCCTCTTTGATCCAGAAGGCTAGAGGAGAAAAAAAAAGACTAACAGTAGAAAAAAGCTTTACCTAAGAACACAAAAATACCCCTTTTGCAATACAGCTACAATTCACTAGGCAATGCAGCAAAAAAGTTTGCAATTAAAAACGGAAAAAGACCCCTTTAAGAGTTCTCAGGAAGAGAGCCCAGAAATACCTTGCTTGCAATGGGGACCCTCTAGGAATGGCCTTGTCATTATCCCCTGAGTTTTCTTGAAAAGATGTGACTGGAAATAGATTGCCAGGTCTTTCTTCTGCGCAGTAAGACTACAAACCCTGGAATTCCAAGCTGGTCTCCCATCCAAGTACTAACTAGGCCCAACCACTGTTCCCTCTAAGCTGTGCGCGTGTGCGCGCGCACACACCTTGCCGAGCGAGCGCACATACTTTACAACAGAGCGCACAAAAATTACGGTTCTGATTCTGATAGAAAACACAGATGTCTTAAAATTTAAAAGTTGTGATTGTAATTACTAGAAATTTTCCGCTTCATTTAGTAATCGTCTATTTTAATTTAATTTGATTAAAATCAATGTGGTGTACATACTGTATTCTGACGTGTAGTCAAATTGTAAAGTATATAACTACGAGTGTCATTATGTGGCGCACAAAAATCACAAAAATTTAACCTTCCTTCAAAAGCTGCACAGCTGATATTTTATGCGCACACAGCCTACAGAAAATTAGAGGGAACATTGGGCCCAACCCTTTTTAGTTTCTGAGATCAGACAAGATCAGGCACATTCAGGGTGGCAAGGAATCAAAGGGAAGAATGGTATTAATGAAAAGGAGGATCACAAGAAAACAAATCTCTTGAACAATTACTTTTGTTCAGCACTCAAACAAGACGACATGGGTGAAGATCCAAAAGCTTAAGTCAAGTACTTAAAAGGCTTTGAGATAAACACATTGGCATGTACCGAGGAGGCAATGTTCAATATACTGGCACAACAAAGTAAATAAGGCCCCGGAACCTCATGAGATTCATCCGAGAATACTGAAGGAGCTTAAGGAAGTGCTGACTGCACTCTCACAGCTTTATTTAAGCTATTCCTTGAAAAAAGGCAAAGTTCAAAGAGACTGCAGAAGAGTAGACATGGCACCACTCCGCAAAGGTGGGAAGAAGAAGCAAGCAAAAGACCTCTTAGCTTAAAATCAGCGATAGGTAAAGTAATGGAAGCACTACTGAAGGATAAAATAATTCAGTGCCTTGACAACAGATTACAGGATCCTAGACAATGTGGTTTCACCAAGGGAAAGTCCTGCAAAACAAATCTGATTGAAATCTTTGAAGACATCAGAGTAGTGGATCTGGGAGATGCAAAAGGTGTGCCCTATCTGGATTTCAATAAAGCCTTTTACATGACTCCGAAAAGAAAACTGGGAAGCAAATCAGCCAGTCTAGGAGTTAAAATATAAATTATAAGCTGGGTAGAAAACTGAACTGAACTTAAAATGGTAGTCAGTGGGGTCAACGCTGGTCAAGGGAAATTGAATGGTGGAGTGCCACAGGGATTGGAGTGTGGCCAGTCCTCTTTAATGTCTTATAAGTGACTTGTTTGCAAATAATATGGAAATTGCCAGTCGAGCAGAAAAGGCTAAAGAGGCTAAAAGAGCTATGAGGAAAAGAGAGTGGCAGAAAGAGAAAAATAGGAACAGGAGACAAGAGAGAAGCAAAAGACGACAGCTGAGAGAGAGAAGGAAAACAATGTTTAAATAGCCACTCCGAGGGAAAGAAAGAAGAAAGAGAGAACTAAATCATTATTTGTTTTAATGGAAATAGAACTGAAGATGTGGCAACTATGCTTTATTCCAAATAAATGCAAAACCATGCATTTGGAATACAGAGGTCCAAGGGCTAGGAACCTTTTGGAGTGAAGAAATCTCATACATCAAATGGGAAAGAGACTGAGGGGTCATCCTCATGGTAGCCAGTCAGTGTGCCAAAAGCCATAGGACTGCGCATGCCCACAATGTTAGGTTTATACTCATTTAAAACAAATTTTTCCAGATTTTTTCATGTTTGTTTGACCTATTCAGTTTTTTAGGTGCACATTGTATGCATTCAAGAACTTAAAAATATACACAATCTTTGTACAATCATCAATTCACCTAGGGCATTTACAGAAATGCAATGTGTGCCTTTGAGCCCATGTGGACTCCTGGTGACCCAAAGCTCCTGGGTTTTCTTGGCGGTATGACCAGAAATAGATTGCCAGGCCTTTCTTCTGAGGGTTAAGTGACTTGCCCAAAGTCACAAGGAATGCTAATGGGAATCAAACCTTGGTCTCTTGGTTTCTAAGCCAGTGTTCTACCCATTAGGATACTCCTCTAGTCCCTGGAATCTTTATTAGTCCTTTAAACAACTGCCCACTCACATGCTAGTTTGCAGGTAATAATGTCTTTAGGGGAAGGCAATGGCAGTGGGAGTGTACTATTAACTGCCTGGCCAGAATGAACAACTGGATGACAAAATGCTCAAAGAAATCAGGGAAGCTAACAAAAGTTACAGCATAGTAATAATAATGGGTGATTTCAATTACCCCAGAATTGACTGGGACAGTGTCAGGGCAGGACATGCCAGGGAGATAAAGTTTCTAGATGAAATAAATGACTCATTCTTGGAGCAGCTGGTTCATGAACCGACCAGAGGGGAAGCCATTTTGGACCTAGTCCTTAGTGGAACACCAAATCTAGTGCAAGAGATAAGGGTGTTGGGGCTACTTGGGAATAGTGATCATAGCATGATCGCGTTTGATTTAATTAATGGAGGAGGGATGGTAAGGAAATCCACAGTACCACCTTTTAACTTTCAAAAGGGAGACTATGATAAAATGAGGAAAATGGTTAAGAAAAAACTAAAAGGAGCATTTGCAAGGGTTATTTATTTATTTTTATTTATTTACATTCTCTTATATACCGCGCTATTCTGCATCAGTGCGGTTTACATTGAACAAACTGAAATTACATTGAACAGGGTATTATAACTTGGAGATAACTATTTTACAGGGAACATGGGCTATGGAGGGTTAAGTGGCTTGCCCAAGACCCCAAGGAGCACCTGTGGGACTAGAAACCCCAGTCCTTCCGGCCCAAGATTGCTGTCCTCTAGTGGGATTTGAACCACCGACCTTCCGGCCTGAAGTACCTTGCCCCAACCACTAGGCTACTCCTCCACTCCACTCCAATGTTTATTATATTTGACATACTGCCTATCATTAAAAAAAGTGGGTGTTGTTTAAAAATACTATCTTGGAAGCCCAGACCAGCTGTATTACACACTTAAGAAAAGTGGAAGGAAGTCCAAAAAACTGCCAGCATAGTTTAAAGGTGAGGTCAGAGAGGTTGTTGTTGCCAAAAAAGCATCTTTCAGGAAATGGAAAAAAGAGCTAAATGACGAAAACTGGAAACAGCACAAACTCTGGCAAGTTAAATGTAAGGCATTGATAAGGCAAGCAAAGAGAGAATTTGAGAAGCAGCTTGCTGTGGAAGCAAAAACGCATAATAAAGACTTTTTCAAGTACATTCGTAGCAATAAACCTATGAGAGTCAGTTGGACTATTAGATGATAGAGGAGGAAAAAAGGAGCACTAAGAGGGGACAAGGCCATAGTGGAGAGTCTGAATGAATTCCTTGCTTTGGTCTTTACTGAGGAATATGTAGGGATGTTACCCATGACTGAAGTGGTATTTAAAGGTGATACTGTGGAAGAATTGAAAGAAATATCGATACACCGGGAAGATGTATTACAACTATTTGATAAACTGAAGAGTAGCAAATCACCTGGACCAGATGGTATACATCAAAGGGTATTGAAAGAACTGAAATATGAGATTGCAGACCTGCTATTAGTAATCTGTGAACTATCATTAAAATCATCTGTAATACCTGAAGACTGTAGGATGGCCAATGTAACACCAATTTTTAAAAAGGGTTCCAGGGGTAACCCAGGAAAATACGGACCGGTGAGCCTGACGTCAGTACCAGGAAAAATGGTAGAAACCATCATAAAGAACAAAATTACTGAAATTGTAGATAGTCATGGCTTAATGGGAGACAGCCAAAATGGCTTTAGACAAGGAAGATCTTGTCCTACTAATCTGTTATGTTTTTTGAAGTTATGAATAAACAGGTAGACAAAGGTGAGTTGGTTGATATAGTGTATCTTGACTTTCAGAAAGTCTTTGACAAGGTCCCTCGAGAGACTTTTGGCAAAACTAAAAAGTAATGGGATAGGAGGCAGTGTACTATTGAGAATCAGGAACTGGTTAAAAGATAGAGAGCAGAGGGTAGGGCTAAATGGCCAATTTTCCCAGTGGAAACAGGTTTAATAATGGAGTACCCCCAGGGTACCTTTTAACATAAATGACCTGGAAATAGGAATAACGAGTGAGGTTATCAAATTTGTAGATGACACAAAACTATTTAAAGTTGTTAAAACCCATGAGGATTTTGGAAAATTGCAAGAGGATCTTGATAAACTGGAAGACTGGCCATCCAAATGGCAGATGAAATTTAATGTGGACTAGTGCAAAGTTATGCACCTAGGAAAGAACAACCCAAATTATAGTTACACGATGCAAGGTTCCACATTAGGAACCACCACCCAGGAAAAAGATTTAGGTGTCATCATAGATAACATGTTAAAACCCTCCACCCAGTGTGAAGCGGCAGCCAAGAGAGCAAATAGAATGCTAAGTATCATAAGGAAAGAAATGGAAAATAAAACAAAGGATATTATAATACCTGCGTATCGTTCCATGGTGCAACAGCACCTTGAATATTGTGTGTAATTCTGGTCGCCATATCTTAAAAAGGATATAGCATTATTAGAAAAGGTACAGAGAAGAGCCACCAAAATGGTAAAAGGGATGGAAGGATACCCCTATGAGGAAAGGCTAAAAAGGATTAGGGCTCTTCAACCTGGAAAAGAGAATGCTGAGGGGAGATATGATAGAAGTCTATAAATTAATGAACGAAGTGGAACGGGTAAATGTAGATCGATTGTTTACATCATCAGAATATAGAAAGACTAGGGGACATGCAATGAAGCTACAGGGTAAACTATTTAAGACTAATAAGAGAAAATATTTTTTCACTCAACGTGTAATCAAACTCTGGAATTCGTTACCGGAGGATGTAGTAAAGGCTGTTAGTGTAGCTGGGTTTAAAAGGGTGTTGGACAAGTTCCAGGAGGAAAGGTCCATAAACCATTATTAAAAGGGACCCAGTATATCACTGCTTGACCCAATATAAGCATTGTGGAGCCTGTGTCTTTTGGGAAAACTGCTAGGTACTTGTGACCTAGATTGGCTACTATTGGAAACAGGATACAGGGCTTGATGGACTTTGGTCTGACCCAGTATGGCATATCTTATGATCTTATGTTCTTATTACAATGCACCATTGGCACCAGATAAACACAAAATAACCATTTGGTCTATTACAGGTCACTGGCATCATAGTAGCTCTGCAGTTCTCATCCAGAACTCAAAGTATCTATTCCAACAGGTTATCAATCATCACACAGCTTAATGATAAATGTTACGATAGCTTGCCAAAATTATTGAAGTTTGGGTTTGAAGAAAAATTGAACAATGGTTGTGCACACACCACAGAGCAATGTGCAACACTCTGAGCCTGGTCCTTCTGCAAGCTTGTCACCAAGACATCTCTCACAGTACTTAGCAAATCAACAAACAAATCCCCAGCCTAGTTTTCTACAGGCTGACTATGTTCAACTAGCCTTTAACTCACTATTAGGGTTAATACTGTCTATTCAGGGACCCCACCACTGGGATTTTCACCTGTATTCACTCTTAATTCACAAGCAACATTCAAATCCCCAGCCTGGCTTCCATACAGGCTGGCCGGCCACCTTAAACACTTTAATTCCTGATAGGATTAAGATTCGGTATCCATACAACAAATTCACAGCCTAAGTTCTATACAGGCTGGCCACCTTTAACTCTCTTTACTTCATTGACTGGGTTAAAGCTTCTCTCTTCAGGAACCCCACCCTGAGGATTTCCATCTATCCTCTTGAACACACAGACAATACCCAAATCTAGCTCCCACCCAGACTGGCCATTTTTAACCCTCCTTCACTTCATTAAGAGGGTTAAAGCTATTTACTTCACTAACAGGGTTAAAGTTTCACTCTTCAGGGACCTCACCCCTGCGATATACACCCGCATTTCCAAAGCCCTACTGAACTTGTCCTACCTTAAGGTTATTCCATTCCACTGGTTGTCTTAGTCTTCCCTTTTGGATTCTCATTCCAAATCTTTGGGTGTCTCAGCCTTTCCATGGGGTCTCTCCACTGATATCACTAGCAGAGTCCTGACACTCCCCAGTTTTCCATGAAATACATCCCAGGGCTTCCTATAGCAACAGCTGGCAGGGTACTGGAGCAACCTCTTCAACTTGCCTTCACCAGATGTTTTTAAGCTGTTCACCTAGAACACACCCTCCTGACCAGGCTTGTCTGTTCTTAGCCTCTTAAGACGATCCAAGGTGGAAATGCTCTTAAGGAGAATTGAACCATTCCTATGCATTCACCTGGGTTTACAGTTTACCCAAGCTCCCCGTCATTCTGCAGATATCCTCCCTGGGCTCCTAGAAGGCAAAAATACCATCATGTGCTCTCTTGCACACCACTATACGTGCATACAAAAGATCTGCATGCATTTTAAAATTTGAGTAGTTAAATATGTATTCTCTGGAAGTAAGAAGGGAAACATTCAAATAACCAGCAGCTCCAATAACTACCAAAAAGTTAGCTTTTTTCCACAGAATGCAAAGTTCAACAGCAAGGGATAACTACATGAAACTGAAGGGTGGAAAATGAAAAAGAAATGTGAGAAAATACTTTTCACTGAGAGAATAGTAGATGCCAAGAACAGACTTCCAAAAGGGGGTTACAAGCTCCAAAATCTTGGCAGAATGACCCACAGCATCCTCCTTATTAAAAGAAAAGGAAAATAATTCATGTAGCGTTTCTATTTATTTCAAACCATTTATAGGTCACAAATCTATTATATTAAGGAGCTTACAATACAATCTAAGACATAATTCAAGCACAGTACATAAAGCACACAGAATAAAACCACCTTTTTCTATCTGTATAAGGCTTGTATATCCTTCACAGGTTCTTTGCAGGGCTGGCCCGTCTACTAGTTGCGCTTTGGCACACATGACCTGCCACTTCTGATCCCCCTCCAATGCAACTTACTGTTGGATGGGGCTCAAAAGTGGCAGGTCATGTGTGCGCTTTTAAAATACTGCCACTGCCCACCTCCCCCCCCCAAGATGGCAGCACGGCCTGGCGGGATCAGCTTGGCACAGACGGGGTTTCTGCCTGCACTGGCAGAAACCCTTGAGTTGGTCCTGGTTCTTTGTACTTGAAAAGTGCAAAACCTATCATTAAAAGCTATGTCAAGCTTCTTTTCAAATTCTCTCTTGGCTTGCCTTATTACTCTTTTGCCAGTAATTACGCTTATTTCCATTTTCCTCATTTCAGTTTATTTTCCATTTTCTGAGAGATGTCCTTTTGGCTTTAGCTGCCTCCTTCACCTCACAATTAAGTCGCTCCGGTAATCATTTGATCTGCTTTCAACCTCAGAGAAGGAGTCCAATCTCTGGAGGCTGAAGCATCAGACTTGAAAGATCCCGGGCAGACAGGAGGTATATAGAGCAGACCTGCAGGGACTGAAGTCCAATCTCCAGTCTGGAAACTTTATGCCTCCTTGAAGGAAAGAAATCACCTGAAAGGAGAACATCACCTGGAAGAGGTTTGGCAGGAAGCAATGCTGTGGCCAGGACCTGCCCTCCAGAGGATGCAGTATCCTCTCAACCTGAGGATGAGTCTCAGAGGTGTGTGTGCCCAGGAGGAGAGGGTTAGGACAGCTGTTTTAATAGGCTATTCGATCTACTTTCCACAAACATCCATATCCCCCATAAAGAAGGTTACACATAAATTATCTAAGATAAAATGAGGAAAATGGAAAAACACATCTGAAAGAGAAAGCTGAAAAGGTTAAGAGTGGACATTGTTTAAAAATATCTTCTTAGAAACCCCGGCTAGATGCAGTTCACGTATTACAATAGAGCAGAATGAAGGTCAAGCAACCACTGGCATGTTAACAGGTGAGGTAAAGAAGACTATTATAGCCAAAAAGAACAACTTTCAAAAAATGGCTAAAGGATCCAAAGAAACCAGGAAACTGGCAAGTTAAATGTAAAGTGTTGAAAAGGAATGCAAAAAGAGAATTTGAAAAAAAGCTTATTGTAGAGATAGCATATAATAATATCTTTTCAGCTATATTTGGTGCAGAAAGTCTGTGAGGGAGTCAGTTAGACCATTAGGTGATCATGGGGTAAAAAGCGCATTCAGAGTAGAGATGGCTATAGAAGAGAAAATAAGGGGCTTGTTTACAAAGCCGCGGTAGCGGTTTCCGATCGTTATCAGAGCCACAGCCCCATTGAAATCATTGATCGGAAACCGCTACCACGGCTTTGTAAACAAGCCCCTAAATTAATTCTTTGCTTCTTTACTGAGGAAGATGCAAGGAAGCCAGTCATGCCAGACATGATATTTAATTGGGACAACACGGCTTCAGAACAAATCAGAGTATGGAAACCCTTCTTGCCTCCCTATTGGACACGCTTATCACCGGCACACAAGCTATGACACAGGGTTTCATCCTTATTTTCCTCTATCTCTGTGGCATTCGATTCCATACCTCATCAGCTCCTCACCAGACTCCAAGAAATTGGCTTACATGGCACCACACTAAACTGGTTCCCTTCCTACATAAAGGACCATAGCCAGCAAATAAAAATAGACCGCAAGACATCAAACACATTTACCTCGAACAAGGTGTACCCCAAGGCTCTTCTCTCTCAGCCCTTCTCTTCAATATCTTCCTGCAGCCTCTATGCTCATCAATCCAGTTCCACAAGATACACTACAAATTATATGCTGATGGTATTATGATCTACACACCATTTCATACAACCAAACCAGACCACACCAAAATATCTGATTACTTCATTGCAGTAAGAAAATGGCTACAACCTCGTCATCAACCCTAAAAAGACAGAGGTGCCCCACATGACTAAAGACCCATCCTTTAGCGCACCAGAGTCACTAAAGATTGGAAACAATGAACTCTAAGTGAAAACTGAGGTCAAATACCTCAGCATCCCCCTTGACCAAGGACTAAACTTTCAAACACATCAGGAAAACAACCAATGTGATATAACACAAGCTATGAACATCAAAGAACTTACATCCCCTTCTCACATCAGAACTTTTCCACACAGTATGCCAGACTATCATAACCCTCATCCTGGATTACAGCAACATAACCTATCAAGGTCTATCTAGGTCAAATTTGTTTATTAGAATAGCAACACCAATACCAACACAGGTCAGAAACGGTACACAAGTATGTTGTACAAACATTAGACCAAAACAAACATCAGTTTTAATTTTACAACCCACCCAAACAGGTACTGCTAGCTCCAAGGTCACACACAGAGGCTAGCACAGAGGCTAGAAACCCCCCCCCCCCCACGACCCTCAACGAGACCCAAAGATATCCTCAAAATCCGTACCCACATCCAAATCAGGTGTAGTCATGCGGGCCGCATGACTACACCTGATAAGGTCTATCTAAAAAAAAAACTTTACCTGCTCCAAATGGCCCAAAACGCTCCACGAATGACCCTTGCCGCTGTACCACGACATTTCCACATCACTCTCATCCTGAAGCAGTTACACTGACTACCCACCATAGCTAGAATAAAATACAAAGCATTACCAACCACATTCAAAGTATTACACAACAAATCTGCAACTCGACTGTTGCCATTAATATCAAAACCCAATAGCGAAAGACTAAGAAGACAGAACTCACAGAACCTTCTAACCATACCACCCCTGAAAACCAAGAGCAAGCAAGTTGCATGTAACTGTGCCTTCAGCCTTTATGCCCCAATGACCTGGAACTCCATACCTGCTGACCCAAGGGGCAGCAAAGACATAACAAACTTTCAGAAAAGACTCAAGACTTCTCTTCCATGAGATTGATAGCCCTGATTCATAACACAACCACATACATACTATGCTCCAGAGACTGCAAGGGAGTTGGACAGGTGGGTATCTACAATTGATGAGCCACATTTTCTGAAGATAACATCACTTCCTGGAATACTTTCTTTCCCACAGTGTAGCAACTTAGGATCGTTTCCACGCAGTTTACTGGAAAATCTTGGCTGAATCTTGGAGTAGGTTTTAAATCTAGCTTTTTAGAGGCAGGCTAAATGACCATAAACCTAAAAAAACTGGAAGTGCTATATATCATGAGAGACAGCAATTTCACTCCACCAGACACCATAAGATTAAATGGAACTCAACACGTAAAGACAGAGGTGCGATATCTGGGTGTTACCCTTGACCAGCACCTATCCTTCTCCATGCCCATCAAAAACATATGTAAGAGTATCTACTACAAACTTAAAACTATACAATGCCTCAAGACTCTCCTAACACCAAAACCTTCACACAGTCCTCCAAGCTCTCATCTTCCCACATCTGGACTATTGCAACCTCATCCTCCAAGGCCTACAGAGATCAATAATATACCCATTCCAACTTGCCCTCAACACAGCAGCCCGCACCCTCTGCAGTGCACATAGAACCAATCACATTACTCCCTTGCTCAAACATCTATACTGGCTACCCATCATTGAATGCACCAAATTCAAATCCATTCTCACAATCTTCAAGATCTTCCATGGCTTATCATCCACTCACCTTCAAACACTAATATATGAGACAAAATACATCTGCATACATCCACACAAGAAGAACTAGCTCCCAGAACACCATAAACACACAGTGCTCTTCACCAGATCCAGTACCACTATATCTAAAAGAACCTTCTCCCTTAATGCACCTTCCCTCTGAACTTGCTTCTATGCAACCACCAAGCTACTAAGGACCTACCAGCATTCAGAAAAGCCCTCAAGACTATTCATGAACTTCTACACAGATTACAAGACTTAATCCCATCAACCCACTCCGTCTCTTCACCGCTCCTCCCACCCCTAAAACACCCTCTTTCAACTTTTTCCCTAATCCCCATCTCCCACATTGATTATTTATCCCCCATTATCTAAGTTTGCTTAAAGTTTATTGCCCTGTTATAATTTACTGAGATCTGTTTCGATGTAAACCGCTTTGACCATAGGATGAAGTGGTATAAAAAAAGCTGCTAAATAAATAAAAATAACTAAATGGTAATTAGGAGTAGCCTAGTGGTTAGGTCAACTGCCTAATCCCCAGAAGATCAAGGGTTTGAGTCCCACTGACACTCCTTGTGACTTTGGGCAAGTCACTTTACCCTCCATTGCCTTGGAAGAAAAGGCCTAGCAATCTACTTCTGGTGATACATTGCCAAGAAAACCCAGAGACAGCTGGATTGCCAGTAGTCAGCACTGACTTGACTGCATGAAAAAAAAAATAGAGTCATCTACTACTGCTAATCATTTATAAAGCACTACATGGCGTAAACAGCGCTGTACAAACATAGATAAAGATTGGTCCTGCTCATGATATCTTACAATCTAAAACAGACAAGACAAAGGATAAGAATAAGGGGAAAAGGAGGTTAAGGAGACACAAGGAAAAAAGGGGTCAGGATCCAAAAGCAGCTTTAAAGAGGTGAGCCTTATTAACATGGACTTGAAAAAAGGCAGATGAAGCCTGACAGTTTGTGGAATAGGCCATGAATAGGGACTGCCACTATGGCCTACGGACCTTTGGAGCTTCTGTAAACTTGTGACAGACAATTTATAAGGAGAGACTTAAGTAGGCACTATGTTATCAAGAAAAGTAGGTGTCAACTTTTCTTTATAAAATACTAGTGCAGGTGGCAGAAATTGTGCCTTATGTTAAAGCATGCGCATTTACACCAATCCAGAAAAGTGAAAGTGCCATCAAGTTAACGCTGACTCCCGGCAACACAGCCCCTGGGTTTTCTTAGCAAGATGGAACCAGAGGTAGATTGCCATTACTTTCTTCTATGCATCAAGTCTACAGTAGCTGGCATTCCAAGGTGGCCACCCAACCGAGTACTAGCCAAGCCCAACCCTGCTCTGTAAATGTCCCTGCCTGTTCTTCAAGTATGCATGTAAATTATAGTTTTTCAGAATCTATTTGCGTACTTGCACTCTCTGCTCATATTTCACCATCCATGTGGATGCCCACCGGCAAAGTAGGCGACATCAAATCAATGTGTGCACTTTAACGCTAGCCACTATTTTAAAAAAGGTAATTTAGGAACGTATGTGGCCACATACTTGCTTAATTGACTATAATAGCCCTTTCAGATATATATTTTACCATTTCAAGTAGATGCATCCCTATAAAATTACCTCTTAAGAATCCAGAACCAACACAACTAGGTTCTGACTCATGTTGTAAGGGAAAAGGAACTGTCAAGGACAAGTGCTGAACAAACCTCTGCTAAGAAATATCTTCATAAGAAAATTCACTCCATGCAGAAAGAGAAAGGTCAGAGGGCATCCCTGTAAAGAACGTCCCTTCAGGGGCTGATTCCTCTGGAATGTAATCTAGTTCTGGATAATCCTCCAGCCCAGTTTGAGAGTTCTCAGGACAAAAGGAGGCAAAGACTGTCCACCCTGCAGTTCTAAATCTGAAGTGGGCAATAGAGAGACCATGGAATCCTGGGAAGAATGTGTCTCTTTCTGCTCAAGGTAACTTCAGTAAATTGAGAGTCTTGTCCTACAGCTTGGTCCTGGTAAGACACACCTGATAGATTCTTGAACGAGCCCTTGATAAAGCCATTGAACATACACTGCTAGAATGTTTCAGCAGAGGTCGAGATACTGATGAAGGGAATCCATCTGCCACCATTAATAGGACTGGAGGAGATAGCAAAGACTTGCCCTCTGAAGGTTGAGTGGAAGGTCATTGCACTGGAGAGGATAATATAGAGATTTGTGCTATGATTGATAAACCAGATAATGTCTGTGCTGGCTCTGCTGAATAAGTCACTGCATAGATAAGAGTGGCATTAAGTTGAATCCCAAAAGATGTGTACTGGTGTGCACTAAAGCACTTCTTATACCTGCTCTGGAAGACCTTATGCTCTCTTAGGGAGAGGCCTACATCAGCATTGTGATGTTCCAAGGCTTTTTGCTTGCTGTAGGAAGCATTGTAAAGATTTGCATCTCCTCACGCCTAGACATAGTACTTCCATCCAGCTTGGTTATGGATCTGAATAAATGGATGAAACATCAAAACTTTTCTACCACATTGAGAACATAGCAGAAACTTTAACTTGGTTTGCTCCATGCTCCACAGGGAGGAAAAAAATTACATTAAGAAAATAAAAAAATTAAATTATTTTATTTATTTTACTGAAGATGATGAAAGGAAGTAGGAAGACTAAAGAGCAAACTCTTGAAAAATATAGGAGAGCTTTCTTTTTGCATCCATTCAACAGAGATGCGGAAAAAAAACCCCTAAGGGGATTGATGAGACTGCCGTGTGCAGGAAGGACTGTGCATGCTTAAATCTTTATACTAGTTCTGAGCTCTGAGAGAACTGTTGCATCCCAATGCTGTGCAATGATGTCACCCATTGTGTGCCTTATTACATCCTGCTTGCTCACTATTGGCACAACAGAAGGTGAGAGATTGATAGTTGCAACCAATGTTCCCTCTAATTTTCTGTAGGCTGTGTGCGCATAAAATATCAGCTGTGTGCAGCTTTTGAAGGAAGGTTAAATTTTTGTGCGCCACATAACGACACTCGGAGTTATATACTTTAAAATTTGACTACACGTCAGAATACAGTATGTACACCACATTGATTTTAATCAAATTAAATGAAAATAGACGATTACTAAATGAAGCGGGAAATTTCTAGTAATTACAATCATAACTTTTAAATTTTAAGACGTCTGTGGTGTTTTCTATCAAAATCAGAGCCATAATTTTTGTGCGCTCTGTTGTAAAGTATGTGCGCTCGCTCGGTGAGGTGTGTGCGCGCGCACACGTGCACAGCTTAGAGGGAACAGTGGTTGCAACCCAAGCAGGGCTGGCCCGTCCATCGAGCAAGAATGTTGTTTGCACAGGACCCTGCGTTTCAGGGGGCCCTGCGCAAACAACATCCTGAAAACCGGCGGCAGGCAGGGCAGCTTTAGAGGGAGCTAGAGAGGCCCCGACTTCCTCTAACAGCTGCCGAAGTGAAGCGTGTCTTTTCCCTTCACTTCGGCAGCTGTACTGACGATTAGAACGCTGCTGCACTGAGCGCAGGAAACAGGAAGTTCCCTTTGACCTCAGCGCGGCAGCATTCTAAACGTCAGTACAGCTGCCAAAGTGAAGGGAAAAGGCGCGCTTCACTTTAGCAGCTGTAGAGGTGAGCTGGGGCCTCTCCGGCTCCCTCTTAGCTAGCTGCAAGGCTCTTTGGGAGGGGGGGGCTTGGACTGAAAATGGGCTGGGGGGGTTACTAGGACTGGATATGAGCTGTGGGGGGTTGCTAGTACTGAAAATGGGCTGGGGTGGGGGTTACTAGGACTGGATAGGGCTGTGGGGGGTTGCTAGTACTGTAAATGGGCGAGTGGAGGGGGGCTTGAACTACAAATAGCTGATGGGGAGGGGGACTTGGAATGGAAATGGGCTGTGAGGGGAGGGAGCTAGGACTGGAAATGGGCTGATGGAGGGGGCTTGGATTGAAATGGACTCATGGAGGAGCTAGGACTGGAAATAAGCTCATGGGGGGCTTGGATTGGAAATGAGCTGAGTGGAGGGGAACTAGGATTGGAAATGGGCTGATGATGGGGCTTGGAAAGGACTAAAAATGGGCTGATGAGGGGCTGGGATTGGAAATGAGCTGATGATGGGGCTAGGATAGGACTGGAAATGGGCTGATGCAGGGACTAGAAGAGAGCAGATGCTGGATGGGGCTGGAACTAGAAGGGAGCTGAAGTTGGAGGAGGACTAGAATGGGATGGGGCTGGGAAAGTGAAATGGAGAGAGGAAAAACATTTTGTGTGGGAGGGAAGAAAAAACTACAATTGGCCAGGTATTGAGAGAGAAAGTGCGGCTTGAGGATGGAGGGGTAAAATTTGAGTGGATGAAAAAGGAATAAAGAAAGAGATGGAGGAAAGAGCAAAAGGAGAAAGATTAGTATTTAAAGCAGATGTAGAGAGAGAATGGAAAAAACTAGAAGAGAGAAGAAAGGACAAATGGACAGCAGACGATGGAGAGTTAGCAGAAGACATGAAAAAACCAGAAGAAAGTGGCTGGAGCAATTGCAACTGAAAAAAAATGCACAAAAGGTAGAAAAATCTCTGTTTATTTTCAGTTTATTAACTGGAATATGTCAGCTCTGGGAAATGTGCATTATTAACGTTTGTGCTTTGTTTAGTACAAGAGGAAATTAATTTATAGTTTTATTTCTGCAGTGCTGTTGTATATTCCAAGTTTGGCTTTTGGGGTTCCCAGTTTAATTATTGTCTGCCTATTTCTAAATTGTGATTCCTTGTTCTTTGTTTGGTGATGGTCTATGTTCTGCATGTGTAACTGAGCTGAGGTATTCTGTTTATGTAGTTTCTATTTGACATTGCCACTTGTTCTCTTTCCCCAGTAGGTCATGTATTGGTATTCTCTGAAATGTATTGGCTTAATATTTGCAGTGTTGCCTTTTGATAGGTAGAGTATGGTGCTTTGTGAGTCCTGGTAGTGCTGTTATGATACGGCGGGTTTGCTATGGGTTCTAAATGGGCAGTGTTTGTAGTAGTTCCTAATGTGCCTGGAGGTTGACACTGGATTATAGTAGTGTAGAAATAATGTAGTCTTTTATTCATACACTAACTTTTAGTAAACATGCCTCTTAATGAGTATGTTAACATTATGCAAATAGTTATGCAAATGAGGCCCCACACTGAGTCTCCACACATGACCCCGCACCCACCTTGGGCCGCCCCTGAACCCAGGATAGCAGATTATGGGACAAGATGTTTTACAGTGATCATGGAAAAAACTGGCAAAGCAGACATAAGCTGATTCTGTAAGAAAGAACTGGAAACAGTGATTCACCTCATAGTTGGCTGGAACATTTCTCTACAGAAAGGCACAACAAAGTAGCATGCCTCATACATTGGAAACTCTGTAAACATTGCAACATCAGTGTGCCTGAAAAGCACTGGGATCATGACCCTAAGAGAATTACAGAGAATAAAGAGGTTATGATCACCCGTGACATTCCCATTCTAATGGATAAGAAACTGGATGCAGGGGAACCTGATATAGTGCTAAAGGAGAAAAACAACAGAATAGCATCGATAATAGAGGTGTTTGTTCCAAGTGATTATTCTGTGAATCGCACGGAGAGGCAGAAGATCCTAAAGTACCAAGAAATACATTCAGAGACCAAGAAAATTTGGCAGAAAGATACAGAAATATTTCCCATTGTATTGGGAAACATGGGCTTGATAAGGAAGAAATTCCAAGCACATCTTGACAAACCACCCATACATGTTACATCTTACAAACTCCAGAAGAAAGCTCTTCGGCACGATGCAAGTACTATGCTGAGCATTAGCAGTAAATATGAGAGACTGAGAGGAATGACCAGCAGAAAAAAGGAGGTGATAATGCCTCTGTATAATTCTCTGGTGCGACATCATTTGGAGTATTGTGTGCAATTCTGGAGACCGCACCTTCAAAAGGATATAAACAAGATGGAGTCGGTGCAGAGGGTGGCTACTAAAATGGTCAGTGGTCTTCATTATGAAGCATATGAGGACAAATTTAAAGATCTTAATATGTACACCTTAGAGGAAAGGCGGGATAGGGGCAATATGATAGAGACATTCAAATACCTCCATGGCATATATGCATAGGAGGGTCTCTTTCAATTGAAGGCAAGCTCTGCTACAAGGGGACATGAATGTGAAAGGGGATAGAATCAGGAGTAATATGCAAAAAATATTTCTTTACAGAAAGAGTGGTAGATGCATGGAATAGTCTCCCAGTGGAGGTGGTAGAGATGAGGACAGTATCTGAATTCAAAAAAAGCATGGGACAAACACAGAGGAGCTCTAAAGGTCAAAAGGGGACTGTTGTAGTCGATATGGAAGGGGAGACTAGATAGGCCATGTGGTCTTTTTCTGCCATCATGTTTCTATGTTTCCATATACCTTGGCTTAGAAGTGAGTTTCATGTCCATTATGGTATGTGCAAACCCATTTGGAGAAACTGCCATGAGACAAGCAACCCCGATTCACACAGTAGAATCTGGTTGTTATGCTCTATTTCCACTACACTGGCCTCATGTAAGGGTTGATCAGACACTCATTTGAGGTTACTGTTGGAAAAAAAAAAGAATAGCCCTTGAAGGACTCTGTTAGAATTCACAGACTGAAGGCGGCAGTATAGTGATCATTCGCCCAGGGTTAACAAAACAGATAACACTAGCCTTGAGATTCTGTCTATACATCACATGTGTGACTAAGGTGACATTCCGTTAGTGTGTAGATTCTTTGGTTTCCAATCTGCAGCTTCCATTGCAATGCTTACAATGATCCCTTTTCATTGATAAGGGTTTTGCAGTTTGAATCCTAGGAGTTAGTACTGTTTTGATTAACAAAGTTATCTGCACAGGTATTGAGTGTATTTTTGCAGGGTTTTATATTCATCACAGAACACACTGAAGGAAGTTGTGTTGCCATTACTGAGAACACCAGCAACTAAATATCCATTTTTTTGTAAGGGGATAAGTGCAACTCTCCTAGTTTTACTCTGCAATTTGTGCTGGGGAGTTTCTGTGGATCAGGAGTATCTATTTGTAGAGTACTCTCTCTGTGTACCTCTTTCACACAGGCCACTTCACCCACTCTTTCTTCTTACTACTGATTATCTGACAAAGGAAATTCCTCAGCCTACTAATGAAACTGACTAAAGCCTGCCAAGATTTCATGTTACAGCCAGAAAGCAGGCCCCCACGTTTCCTGTTGCATCATCAAAACAAGCTTCATGCATTGCAGGTTTCTCCTCTTTTCATAAAGTATTCAAAAGTGAAAGCTAATCATTTCCTTATTATCCAGCAGATTTCTTGAGCCTGGAGGGAAGGTGTCTTCTTGTTTTAACTCAGCATAGTGGCACATACAGTACATGGCTTCACAGATGAGAAGGGTGGTTGATCCCAAAAAGTGAAATGTATTGCTCCAGTGAGTGAGATCAAAGGCAAATGAGTGTGTTTTTTCCTCACAGTACATTAGAGGTATACAAACTCCTTCCCTACTTTATACATCATCATAAAATGCAAAACTCTGCCAAAAAGACATTCCGAGTCTATAAATAAAAGCTGTTATACCACAACAGAACTGCAAATATGATCGCCCCTTCTCCTCCTCACCCTCCCTCCAAAGGTGGCCAGCATCTGTCTAGCCCCCCTATCTTCTCCTCTTGAGTTTCGTGTGTCCAGCATCTCTTTCTTCACGCCCTGAATCTAGTAAAGTAGCTGTGCATGGCACAGAGCTGCTGAGTACATGTTCATGCACAAGGTCTTCTGGGTCACCCCCTTCCCCATTGCAAACTTCCTTCCTTAGAACCCAGAAGAGCTTGAGCCCATGTTTGCGTTCAGTGGCCCCAGGCCATCCATAGTTATTTTACCAGGATTCAGGGTGGCCAGTAGATGTAGGCAGATAGCCGCAGTAGTATGGGGGAGAGTGCAGGTCATGCGTGTGGCTAGATTGGAATGCTGGAGAGGATGGTATCAATGCGTGTGACATTTTACAGGTTTTTTGGGTATTTTCAGAATTGAAAATTTTGTCTATGTCCTAAGGTTTTCTGGATAGTTATTTGCATAATTATCTGGACTGAAAAGACCAATGGGAAACATTTAGAATTTGCCAAATACCTGTAGAAAAATAAGATATTCAGCCAGAATAGTTTCCAAAGATTAAGTCACCCAAAATTTGAATATGTCATTTCTATCGCTCTCTAACATGGATAAAAGAAACAGAAATGTATTTTCTCCTGAGCCGTGCAAAAAACAAAGTTATCAGAGATGCACAGTTCCAATGGCTGACAGAGAAAATCAAAGACTTCCCACAACGGAAGGAGGAGGAAAATCTCTGTACAATTCAGAGGGTAAGAAGTTGCTATAGCTGCACAATATGTTGAAAGCTGTCTCTAGTCCAGAAACTGGAAGAGCCACTTCACGTAAGAAATTTGCCTGCTGGGAGTTTGTCTTAAAAATGAAAAGGATGATTTGGGCTGGGTCTGACTAATGATTTTCAGCAGCGCTAACCAAATAGTGTCACTGAAAATCACTACTGACCACTTTGGCACTCTCTGTATAGGGTGCACAGACATGGCCAGTCCCAGAAATTATCCAGATAATTATATTCAGTCTGCTATGCAGATAACTATCCAGAAAACTTTAGGACGTAGAGAAAATCTTCAATTTTGAAAATACCCAAAAGACCTGTAAAAATCTGACAGTCACACAAACACACGATTATAGATATTTTATGGTTAGGTACTTACATTTTTTCATTTCACTTTGTTTTTTTTAAATTATAGTTGTGGTTTATTTCAATTTCATTTTGTTTATTTAAAGCAAATCAGACAGGATTAGACTCTCAGACACTCATTAAGATACTTTCGACTAAATTTGAGAATTTTTCAGAATTTGATACGTGGAACAACCTTTCGATTGCCCTCTATTATAACAAATGAATCAGGCTTGAGGGGCCTAGCAGTATCAGACTTGCACATCAAAATGGGAGATGGAACTCTGTGAATTTACAAGGTTTCTCCTGCGACACTGCCTTGGCTAGGATTCAGAGTTTGACCCAGGGCAAACTGCAGAAAATACAATATAAAATTGTACAGGGCATGTATTTTTCTTCATTGAGAGCAGAAAAAGCATGCTTTATCACGGAGGAATGCTGTCCTCGGTGCCACCAACCACTGGCCCATTTGGGCCACATACTGTGGGAGGGCCCAAAGACTCGGGGCTTCTGGATAAGTGTCCGACACTTTTTTGGTGATCTTCTGGGTGCAGTCCTGTCTTCTAGTGTGCAAAGGGTATCTGATTGCTAAACAATGTCTCTTACATCACTGGAGAGATGCTGAAAGGGCAGAGGGGTAGGGGGGATAGGGAGGGAAATGGATGGTCGCAAAATTCATGAAAGTAAAAGTTTTTCTTGTTGTTTATGCAGATCACTGGCTGCTTACTCCTGTTTCACAAAGGTAATTGGATTAATGGGACATGTATTGTCATTTCTTTTTCACATTTATTGTTTCTCCTACATTATGTTTTTGTCCCATGTTGGAAACTCATATTGAGTCATATACCAAGGCTGGTGATCATATTACTGTTTTGCTATTAAAGAGATTTAAACATAAAACAAAAACAGTACAAATTAAAAAAAAAAATACCCTCCCCCCCCCCCGAAAAAATTTTTAAAATTCAAGGCCTCCCCCAAGCTTGCCCCACCACCAGGATGCCTCTTATCCCATCAGGGTCTTCAAAGTCCAGATGAGAGAGAAACTATCTCCAGTTGCCTCTACTCTATGGAGGTTCCAATAAAGATAAAATGTAGCCCGGATGCCCCTAAGTACAGAGCAGACAGAGCTGAAAGATTCCAAATTACCCCTATCAACTGATAACCAGATTAATATGAATAAGATACAGCCTCTAAAATGCCTGCATGCAAATGATAGAAGTCTAAAACTTAAGATGGGAGAGCTGGAATATGTAGCACTACATGAAAGGTTAGATATGATTGGCATTTCAGAGACCTGGTAGAAGGAGGACAACCAGTGGGACACTGTGATACCTGGGTACAAACTATATCGCAATGACAGAGTAGATCAAATTGGTGGAGGTTTTGCACGCTATGCTAGACAGGGCATTGAGTCACACAGGATTAAAGTTTTGCAGGAAACAAAATAGACTATATAATCTATATGGATAGAAATTCCATGTAAAAGGGGGAAGGCGATGGTAGTGGGGGTGTACTGCCAACCGCCTGAACCAAATGAATAGATAGATGATGAAATGCTAAAAGAAAGCAAGGAAGCTAACAAAAGTTACAACACAGTAATAATGGGTGATTTCAATTACCCGGTATCGACTGGGTCAAATGTCAGAGCAGGACATGCTAGGGAGATAAAGTTTCTAGATGAAATAAATGACTGCTTCTTGGAACAGCTGGTTCATGAACAGACAAGAGGGGAAACTATTTTGGGCCTAGTCCTTAATGTGACACAGGATCTGGTGCAAGAGAAGGGTGTAGGGGCCACTTGGCAATAGTGATCATACCATTATCACATCTGATTTAATAAATGGAGGGAGGATGGCAAGGAAATCCACAGTATTACCTTTTAACTTTCAAAAGGGAGACTATGATAAATGAGGAAAATGCTAAAAGGAGCAGCTGCAGCGGTTAAAGATTTACATCAAGCATGAGGGTTGTTTAAAAATACTATCTTGGAAGCCCAGACTAGCTATATTCCATGCTTTAAGAAAAGTGGAAGGAAGGCCAAAAAACTGCCAGTATGATTTAAAGGTGAAGTCAGAGAGAGACTGTTATAGCCATCAAAGCATCTTTCAGGAAATAGAAAAAGGAGCCAAATGACAAAAACAGGAAACAACATAAACACTGGCAAGTTAGACGCAAGGCATTGATAAGGCAAGCAAAGAGAGAATTTAAAAAACGCCTTGGAAGCAAAAATGCCCATAATAAAAACTTTTTCAAGTAAAAGCTGTTAGTGTAGCTGGGTTTAAGAAAGGGTTGGACAAGTTCCTGGAGGAAAAGTCCATAAACCTATAAGAGGACCTGGAAATCCATTGCTTACACCGGTTCCACAATGCTTATCTCGGGATATCTTTTTGGGAACCTGACAGATACTAATGACCAGGATTAGCCACTGTTGTAAACTGGATACTGGGCTTGATGGACCTTGGTCTGACCCAGCATAGCATTTCTTATGTTTTTACGATTTATGCAAAATGGCACCAGCTTGTCCTGAGGCCAGTAACACTATTATATGGATATGCAACATAATGGTGCTGGCTTCTGGGCTGTCTGGCACCGTTTCAAAACACTGACCTGATAGATCAAGACTGACTGGAAATTACTGCTTCCTCATTTAGGCTTTGAAATCTGCAATAGGGGAAACAGCATTCTGGGGAAGGGGACAGACCTTGGGGCTTTGAATTTTTATGTGAGGGAGAAGAAAGAGCATTTTGATTTCTGGGCTGGGGCCAGTGGCAGCTTGCTAAATGGAAAGCAAAAGGAAAACAATTCGCATTTTGTTCATTTTTTTTCTTGTTTCATTTTCCAAACAAAATGAAATTAAAGAATTAAGCAATTTCACCAGAATTTCTTTTTTTGTTTCAAATGAAAGCACATCTTTTTTAAATAAATTGAAGAAAAAAAGCATTCCTAAAAGGCAGAATTATATATAATCTTGTTGTTGTTGTTGTTGTTAAGTGCCATCAAATCTAAAAAGGATAAAACAAGCCTGATGAAACTCACCTCTAAGCCTATTTGAAAAGCTCTAGCTTGATGTTTGTTTGTTTGTTTATTGTGGCTTCCTTCTCACCACTTTACTGCCTCTGTCTTCTGACTAGTTCTAATTGCACATTTTGGTATGCCTTTTTCTCTCCTGCTCCCTAGTCCGCTCTAGTTGGTATTTTCAATCCTTGGGTTTTTTGGTTTTTGGTTTTTTTCACCAGGGCAGCTTCTATGGATTCTGGCTGCTTTCACTTGCTTGCATTCAGCACTTGCCCTTCCCATCTTGTTCAGCTCTGCCTCCGTTTTCAGCTCTGTTGTGTGTCTCTTTCTCTCCTCTTCCTTATTATCCCACCCTCCCTCCCCACAACCTACCTCCCCGTGGCTTATAGTCTCTTATAGCTGTCCTGTGCTGATTGCCACGATTCCTCAACAGGTGCACCTTATCCCCTGCCATCTCTACCACCTATCCTTTTACTTCTGTGCTCCTCCCCATCTCTATTCTATGGCTCCTCATCACTTTCTCTTCCTATTGCTCGTACGCCCTAATTGTCTGCTGTTACTGACACCTTCAAGCCCCTCCCTTTATCTCCCTTATACCATTCTCGCTTCCCCCACCATCTTGTCATGTGCTCAATCATCAGCTCTCCTTATGCAACAGCTCAAATCTTGTTTATATCCCCCTCCTCTCTCCCATTCTCATGTGCCTTGTGGAATGCACAATCTCAAATAAACGTGTCTTTACTCATGATCTCTTTATCTTTAATTCTCTCCATCTCTTTGCTCTAACTGAGATCTGGCTCCTTTCTGAGGACTCCGCTTCAGTTGCTGCTCTCTGTCATGGTGGCTATCAATTCTCCCACACGCCTCATCTCACTGGCCTTGGTAGAGGTGTTGGGCTTCTACTCTCAACTTCCTGTCAATTTCAACACCTACTTCTGCCTCAGTTTCACGCCTTTCCCTCCTTTGGTCCATTCCATCTGGCTTCTTACCCCGTACCTCTCCAATAGCTGTTATTTATTGACCCCCTGACAAGTCCACCTCTACCTTTCTCTCTGATTTTGACTCGTGGCTTTCTTTCTTTCTGGATTCATCTTCCCCCTCCCTTATTCTCAGGGATTTTAAAAATTTGTGTTGATAATGCCTCCAATCTTTATGCTTTAAAGATCCTCTCCCTTACCTCATCATTCAATCTTCCAGCTTTGCTCTACTGCCCCTACTCACCAGCAAGGCCACTGCCTTGACCTTGTATTCTTCTCCAATTGCCTACCCTCAAACTTCTGTACCTCACTTCTCCCCTTATTGGACTATAACCTGCTAAGCTTCGCTTTTCATCACTTACTGCCTCAACCTTGCCCTGTCTCCTCCAACCTCCCTAGAAATCTTTATGCTATTGATCCATTGGATCTCTCCTCCATGGTCTCATCATCTCTTTCCTCAACTATGTCATCTGTCTCTGTTGATGAGGCAGTAGCTTCCTATAACGCTGCACTCTACTCTGCTCTGGATGCTCTAGCTCTGCACATGCCATATCCTGTGAGGTGAACTGTACCTCAACCCTGGTTGTCTTCCACTACCTGCTATCTACATTCCTGTGCCTGCTTAGCTGAACGTGCTTGGCTGAAATCCCGCACCCTCACAGACTTTCTATACTTCAAATTCATGCTTGTCTCTTTCCAGTCAGCCATAATGCTTGCCAAACAAGACTATTATGTCCATATAATTAATTCTCTTGCCTCTGGCCCTCTCCATCTCTTTACAACTCTCAGCTCTCTCCTCAAGGTGCTTCCACCTCCAACCCCTCCCTGCCTTTCTGCCTAAACCCTGTCTGACTACTTCCATGACCAAATCCACAAGATCACAATCCAATTCCCCACAAGGTCAGCTACTCCCTCTCCTCCCCCTCTTCATTCACAACCTCCCCCCCCCCCCACCTCTGCTATCCTTTCTTCCTTTTCTATGATCTCTGAGGAGGAAACCATTCACCTTCTTTCCTAATCCAAACTCACTACCTGCTCCTCTGATCCTATTCCCACCTATCTCCTAAGCTCCATCTCCTCCACTGTAGTCCCTTCCATCTCTCATATTCGCAACCTATCGCTCTCCACTAAACTTTCCCTGCAGCCTTCAAGCATGCTGTGGTCACTCCTCTCCTCAAGAAACCCTCATTAGAATCTACCTATCCTTCTCACTGTTGACCCATCTCTCTCCTCCCCTTCATTTCTAAACTACTTTTGAATGTGCAGTTCACTGCCATTGCCTCAAATTTCTCTCATCTCAAGCCCTTCTGGATCCTCTACAATCTGGCTTTTGTCCTTTACATTCTACTGAAATGGCTGTTGCCAAAGTCTCCAGTGACCTATTCCTGACAAAATCTAAGGGCCTTTACGTAATACTCATCCTTCTTGACCTTTCTGCTGCTTTTGACACTGTTGACCACAACCTTCTCCTTGATACCTTGCCCTCGCTTAGTTTTAAGGGCTCTGTGCTATCCTGGTTCTCTTATCATCTCTCCTATTGCTCTTTCGGTGTTTGTTCTGGTGGATCCTCCTCTACTGCTATCCCGCTCTCAGTTGGTGTACACTAAGGATCAGTCTTGGGTCCACTCCTTTTCTCTTTCTATACCCAGTCCCTTGGTGTACTCATCTCTTCCTATGGCTTTCAGTGCCATCTTTATGCTGAGGACTCCCAGATCTACCTCTCTGCACCTGAAATCTCTCTGGCAATCCAGGCCTGGATCTCTGCCTGCCTTTCTACATTGCTGCTTGGATATTTCACCGCTGCTTGAAATTTAACATGGCCAAAACTGAGCTTCTTATTGTTCCCCCAAACCGTTCTCTCCCCTTCCTCCTTTCTCATTCTCTGTAGATAACTCTCTACTCCTCCCTGTCTCCTCAGCTTGCAACCTTGGGGTCGTCTTTGACTCCTCTCTCTCCTTCTTTACACACATCCAACTGATAGCTAAAACCTTCCGTTTCTGTTTCTTTCTCTACAATATCAACAAAATTCACCCATTCCTTTCTGAATACACTTCTAAGACACTTATCTACCCCTTAGTCGCCTCCCATCTAGACTATTGTAGCCTGCTTCTTGCTGGTCTCCCTCTAAGTCACCTCTCTTCCCCCTTCAATCTGTTCACACTCTGCTGAGCAGCTAATCTTCTGGCAGCCTCATTATGCTCATATTACTCCTCCTTCTCTTCATTGGCTTCCTATCCGTTTCTGCATCCAGTTCAAACTTCTCCTGCTCACCTATAAGTGCATTCATTCTGCAGCTCCTCACTATCTTTCCTCTCTTCTCTCTCCTACACCCCTCCTTGGGAACTCTGCTCTTCTGGCAAATCGCTTCTATCCGTGCCTTTCTCTTCTATTGCCAGCTCCAGACTTTGCTACTTTCACCTTGCTGCTCCTTATGCTTGGAACAAACTATCTGAGTCTGTACAACAGGCGCCTTCTTTGACCCTTTTCAAATCCAGGCTGAAAGTTCACCTCTTCACTGCCGCTTTTGGATCTTGACTCACCTGATGTCCTTTGTGTTTCCCTACCATCCACCCTAGATGTATCCCATGTCTACAGCTACTGTGTTGTCTGTCTTGACTAGATTGTAAGCTCTGATGAGCAAGGAGTGTGTTTTACATATGTCTGTGCAGCAATGTATACACTTTGTGCCACTATACAAATGTTCAGTAGTAGTAGTAGTAGTAGTTGTCAGTAGAATTGCTAAATTAAGATGACTTCAGACACATTATAAATCAGGGGTTCTCAACCCAGTCCTCAGGTCACACATCTAGCCAGACAGGTTTTCAGGATAATTACAATGAAAACACCCCTCTCCGGGGCCACCCCCAGCCTTACCTCAGGCAATGGGCCTGTTGAAGCAGTAAGAAAGGTTTGGTGAGAAGGGAGGGAGCCCTGCTAAGGAGGTTCCCCCTGAGTCCCCAAGCACGTCCAAAGGACCCTTCTGCAGGTGGGGGGGGGGGCTCTCGTCCCACAATCCAGCCCAAATCCAAAATGGCGGCCAGTCCCACTGTTGAGCTGGGCCCTGAGGCACTCTGCCCCTCATGGTTGCGATCATTGGACCGCCCTGAGCCCTGTATGCCCAAGCTCACCTCAAACAATTCTGCGACAGTGGCACTATCCCTGAGGCAGCCATGGAGATGTGTGCGCGCCAGCTGCTGCAGGTCATACACTGGCTCTGCAGGTCACCCTTGGCCATAGCAACACTGCACTCCCTCCCCAAGCTGCATGACCCGCCAAGGCCATCCCTGCACTCACCGGGTGTAGCTGTCAATAACGGAGAACCTCTGAAAACTGAAAATGTCACTGCAGCAGCTTCCACACTTCTCTCCCACTGAAGGAGCTGGCTTTTACTTTCAGTTTCAGTTTCAAAAGGCGTGAAAGGTGCTGGCGAAAAACCCCCTCTACCCTGGGATCTCTCCCAAGAGTTGGGGAGGGAGAGCCATCACATGTGGGAGAAGGATTTAAATGTCTCTATCATATCTCCTCTATCCTGCCTTTCCTCTAAAGTATATGTATCAAGACCTTTTAACTCTGTCCCCATATGCTTTATAACAAAGACCACTAACCATTTTAGTGGCCATTCTCTGCAATGACTCCATCCTATTTATATCCTTTTGAAGATGTGGTCTCCAGAACTGCACACAGTACTCTAGCCTCTATGTAAGTCTCTGATGCGACCTATCACCTCCTATTTTCTGCTGTCCATTCCTCTCCTTATTCATCCAAGCATCTTTCTGGCTTTTGCTATTTTATTTTATTTTGTTTATTTACTTAAACGCTTTTCTATACCGCGCTCTTCTGACTTTAAAGCATTGAAAAGGTCAATTATTGGAGCCGCTTGAATGTCCCCAAGTTCCTTCAATATTCTCAGATGTATCCCATCCGGTCCCATCATTTTGTCTACTTTTAGTTTAGCTAGTTCCTCATTAACACAGTCTTCTGAAAATCATTCAAGATCCCCTTCCCTTCTGCTCCTATGTGTGAGTGTTTGAGGTCCTGCTCCTGGCCCTTCATCTGTGAACATTGAACAAAAATATTTGTTAAGCAATTCCGCTTTATCCTCCTGAGCTTCTATATATTCCTCCCCTTCCCCCTTGCGTCTGACAATACCATTTTTGCACTTCCTCCTCTCACTAGCATATCTGAAAAATGTCTTGTCCCCCCATTTTATTGCATTGGCTATTTCTTCTTCTTTTTGTATCTTTGCTTTCCTAACTACTTTTCTAGCTTCTCTAAGTTTTTCCAAAAATTAATGCTCATCTGCCTCTCTCTGTGATCTCTTGTATTTTATGAAGGCCGCTCTTTTTCTTCACCTTTTCAGCTATTTCATTTCAGAACCATAGTGGCCTCCTTTTCCTTTTACATCTATTAGCCTGTCTAACAAAAAGGTTTATCGCACTTAAAATATCTCCTTTCAATTTTGCCCATTGCTTTTCTACATCCCACAGCAGTTCCCATCCCGCTAATGGTTCCTTGAGGTATTGTCCCATCTCATCAAAGTTTATTTATTTATTTTATTTTTATTTAGTATACATTTGTATACCGCTACTTCCAGCGATCAAGTTAATTTTCCTAAAGTTTAAGACCCTCACTTTTGAATCAAGTTTGTCAGCCCTAATGCTAATACTGAACCACACCATCTGGTGATCACTGGATGCAAGATGTTCATCCACTAGAACATCAGAAACACTCTCCCCTTTGATAAGCATCAAGTCCAGTATGGCCCCTACAACTGTGGCTTCTGTTGCCGGAATAGTTTTCCCTGCAGAGAATCCAGAATCTCCTTACTTCTAGATGACACCGCAGCAGGAATGTGCCAATCCACATCCGGCATATTGAAATCACCTATCAGTAGCACTTCTCTCATGGCAATACATCTTCTATTAAATCTCCATCTGCTTCTTCTCCCAGTGAAGGAGATCTGTATATCACACCAATGCAAAAAAAAATTCCCATTCCCTCTTTCTAGTTTAACCCACAGTGCCTCCTCGCTCCTTTTTAAGCCCCATAATTCTATAGCTTTAATATTATTTTTACACATAGTGCCACTCCTCCTCCCCTTCTTCCTATCCTGTGCTTCCTGAATAAAGTATAGCCCAGTATAATAACATCCCAGTCATGGTTGTCCGTCAACCATGTCTCCATAACTGCCACTAAATCCAAGTCAACCTCTTCTATTAAAGCCTCTGGGATCTTATTTCCCATACTATGGGCATTTATGCACACTGCTTTAAAGATGTTTCCTGTTTTATCCATTTCAGACATATTTAAAGTTTCACTTACCTGAGGGCTTTCATTTACTTAGAGGTTTTCTTACCCATCCCCAAAGAATCTAGTTTAAAGCCCTCTTCAGTAGGTTAGCCACTTTGGCCTTTCTTGGATAGGTAGATACCACTCTGCTCTGCAGTCTTTGGAAAATCATCCTGTGGTCCAGGAAACCAAAACACTCTCAATGAGCCATCCATGTAGCCATGCATTCATCCCCAGGATACGAGCTTCTCTACCTCGGCCTTTACCCTCAATAAGGAGGATTGAAGAGAACACCACCTACACACATATATGTTTCACTCTCTGTCACAGAGCCATGAAGTCACTTTTGATATGCTTGGAGGGATACCTAGCAGTATCGTTTGTGTCAACATGGAAGAGCAACATCAGAAATAGTCAGTAGACATGATGAGTCTCAATAAACTCTCTAACATCTCAGATTTTGGCATCTGGCAGACAGCACACCTCTCTGGACATCAAATCTGGTCAGCAGATGGACGCCTCAGTACCCCTCAGTCACCAACCACCACTACCCTTCACTTCCTTGTGGTCACCGATTCCTCAATTTTGGGGTGCTTGAGTTCTGGTTCTTCCTTTTCCTGGGATGCTTTCTCCTCCTCCACTTCCAGGGCTGCATACTGGTTCTTCAGTTCAAGGGCTGGAAGAGTTGGATTGTCGATTCTGAAGGCTCTGGTGACTCATGTCCAGCTCTCTTCATTCTGTAGCATCCCATCTTCACCTCTTTTTGAGAGCTTTGATGCTTCAAGAAGCATCTCATCAGTGTAGTTCTCAATGTCTTGAATGCTTCTCAGCCTCGCCACCTGAGCTTCTCCACTTGTTTCATGAGAGCTTCAGCTTGCAGGCATCCTGCACATGGAACTAGTCCTTCAACTAGCATGGGGCTGTCTGTCTGGACAGAGACAGAAGCTGTAATGGGGCAACAGCTTTGGTAATACAATATTTCTCAACTATTGTTCATTTGGTGGAGCTTTGGTACCTGTTGAAGTAAATGAGAGACCCCTACCATAATCCCTAAATTTTCCTCAGCTGTCCTTAAGAGAAAAAGCAGCACACCTTGTTTATATGTGTTCTAACAGTGCTGTTCTATGTCTTTGTGTGTAGCCCTGCTTCCTTGCGACAGTTAATACCTTATATTAGTAAATTTTGATATTATATGTCTGAAAAATACAGATTAATATATTCCCTTTTAAAATGACCTAATCAAAGCTCCTTTAAGAATGGCAAATGGTTTGTTAACAAGCTAATTGGGAAGTTGCCCTATATAGCAAGAATTCTCACATGGGGTGGATGGGAGCTGGGGTGGGTAGGGAGAGATCCAACACCTGATGAGGCCAACGGCTTCAAAGAGCTTGCTTTGAATGGAAGGCTAGAAAAGAACAATGAACTTTAATACCAAAGCTTTCCCCAAGAACACAAAAATTCCCCTTTTGCAATACAGCACCAGAAAAAGAATTAGCTTTTAAAAATGAAAACCAAAACTCCTTTCTCAAGCAAAGGGCTTGTATTTAAAAGCCAGAAAGTATTACCTTGCTTGCAATGGAGACTCTTAAGGTTCGAACCCAACCTCCATCACCATATAAACTATATCCCCTTCCTTAAGTATCCTCACAACATGCAACCCCAATTCGGACTCACTAACATATATGTATTTTTCAAGCTCTCTCTGTCCCTCTCATAACCATAGACACCACATCTTCAACCAGATTGTCATACACACTTCACTGGCAACTCTCCCCATACTACAGCCAGACCCATATTCTCCACATTCAACATCACTAAGCCCCCAACCAAAATGTATTCACTGCAACTGGAAAACACAAACAAGTCACAGAACATGTCCTGTAAGGCATTTGATGTTGTCCTGACAGGAGGGGTCCTTGTCCAGCTGAATAGAGCCCCTTCATGTTATGGCAGGCTAGCTCCCACAGATCCAACCTGCTAGTCATATTTGAAGGTGCAGGTCGTATCCCACAATCTCCCTGAAGAAACAGCTCTGCCATAACAGCTCACTTGGGGGTCTCACTAAAAGAATCACCAAAGACCCTCACCCTGTTGATCCAGTCCAAGCATCCAGGTTATAACACGCTGTTGGCTGGCAGGTCATAAATGTCTCAACAACGAAGCTTCCAATTGCTGGAATCCATACAGTCATAAAACAAACACAAACCCAAATCCTCTAGTACTATTCTGTACTGCACCAGCCATACCTAAACAACCCAATGCCAGCACAGGGTAAAGCAGACAATCATCCCCCATCCAGATTACATTGGAGATCCTAGGCTTCAGTATTAGGTGCATATTCTAGAGGCTCCTTGCTGTGGGGCAGGTCTATCCCAACAATCTTATAAGGCCCAATCCTAGGAAATTTTGCTAGTAAGCTGTGTCCCATTATGCCAAATGAACAGTTTAGGTTACAACACGGTAATGATGAATAAGGCTCACATCCCTTATATCTAGCTGTCCAGGGCCCACCATCCAAAAACCATCCTGACAGCAATACAATAAAGTACTGGCAGTGATAAAAGGAAGATAACAATGTAGCAAACCCAAAAACTGATGCAATCTACAAACTGCCAAACCTTCACCAGAGATTCACGGAGGAGGGCGGGGTAAGGAAGGTACATCGCATTTTGTGCTCATGCAGACAGGAACAGATGGATGAAAACTCCTGCCGGAGTGCTGCTATGCAGCTCAAATAATCCTGGAACAGGACACTCTTGCCTCTGTGAGCTAGATGAGTTTTACATGCCGCCCGCAGTATTTCTTCTTTATGAAAGAAAGGAAGTGAGCCAATACTGCACATGGTCTGTCTTCTACTCCCACTCAAAGGGCTTGCTCAATGTCACTTATGTGATCGTGCAGCTTAAGTTCTAGTGGAAGCCAGGCCTTGAGAAAGCCACGTTCAGTCACAGCAGTAGCTGACAAAGTGTAAGTTCTTCGGCGCAAATGATTCTCCTGCTCACGATCCACTCTTCGCACCATGCTAGTGCTTGCTTTAGGGCTTTAACTTCTGCTATCAATCTTTGAACTAAGTCTTCACACTTGCAACTGGATGTTTCATCTTGCCCAGTCTCTGATTGCAAGGAGTTCAGGGTGGATATCATGCTGTCAATCTTTGTTGAAATCTCTAAAAACTTAGTATCCAAAGCTTTGGCCACCACTGGTGACCTCAATGATTAAGGACTCCATTTCAGGTGCAGGAAATTGCTGCTCTACCAGACTGTCCAGCCTTCATTCCTTTCTGGGTGTTTTCAGCACCAGAGGCCCCATTTACACTCTGTCTCCAGAGAACTAACTAAAAGCAGGGAAACCATGTTGTGGCCTCTGGAGTCCAGAACATTCCTAAAATGGTGGCAAAAGGGATTTGGGTTCCATAGCTTGAGGTTGTCACATCTTCCCGGGCCCACCACATAAAATAATCTCTATCCTCTCTCTCTTTTCTGTCCCTTTGTGGTCCTTCTCCTCTGGTGCCTTCTTCCCCTAGCCCCCTCCTTCCCCATGCTCTCTCCTCTCTTTCTCACTTCCCCTATTATCTTCCTCTCTCTCTCCTCCTTCCCTCCTTTGTAACTCTGCTCTCTCCTTTCCTCGTGCCTATTCTGTATCTTCCTTCCATTCCCTTCCCCTACCCCCTTTCCCCTTCTCTCTCTCCATGCCCTCACTACACCGTCTCTTTCCCTTTTTATCCCTTCCCCCTCTGACTATCATCTTTTTCCTCCACTTCCCCTGTGCCCCCTCTATGTGTCTTCATCTTTCATTTCCTCCTGTTCTGTTTCAAAGATTTTTCAATTGATATTTGTAAATTGTATAAAAGGCAAAATAAAAAAATTTAAAAAACATTTGTTTATCCTCTACTGAGAAATTCCTGTGGTCGAGAGGAAGTAAAACATAAAATTCACTAGCTGTGGTTAGTGAATTATTGTGCTTCTCATAAAGAGTGAGATTATAGTTCCCTTCCCAAGTCTTGCTGTGTACATTCATGTGGTGACCCCGTTGTATAAAATCTATGCTAAATCCCAGTCAGGTGACACTACAATTGAAGTATGGTAGGAAAGAAAAAGAAAAATACATACTGGTCGTATGTCGCCCAGGATAAAAGGTACCCTCCAGTAGCTTACGCACTAGGGCTAAATGATGGTGGTTGTGATAATGCAAGCACTACAGATGTAGATAATAACTCTGCCACAGATAAAAGCATGTTCATGGACCCACTGCGGCAGGAGATAAACCACAGAAATTAATGAAAAAGTTAGGAAGATTAACTAGAGTTAAGTGGATTTCTGCAGATAAGGAGGAGATAATGTACTGCTACTTTTATGCTACAAACCCTATATTTAAATCAAGAGGATATACAAGGAGAATCTGCCAAAAACTGGAAGAAGAAAATTACCACAAGAAACACTGCAAAAAGCAACAGATGCAAATTTAAGATCTCTAATTTCACAGATCAAAGCAAAGTAGTATGTGAGTGATAACACCTTGAAGCAACTAAGGGCTTCCATGGAAAAAGAAATATAGGGAGGCGGAAGAGACCTGGGTGAGAGTACCAGAAGAAGGGAATACACAGAAAGGGAGAATGAAGAGGATATTATGATCGCCTGGGATACTCCCATTCCAAATGATAAAAAGCTGGATGCAAGGAAGCCAGATATAGTGATAAAGGAGAAAGACACCCAAACAACATGGACTATAGGGGTGTCATTTACAAGCGACTACTCTGTGAATCACATCGAGAGGGAGAAAATATTCAAGCACCAAGAAATGCAATTGGAGACCAAGAAAATACCAAGTTATTTCCCATTGTGTTGGATGCCACAGGCCTAATTAAGAGGAATTTCCAAGCACACCTTGATAAATTACCCATATATATATAAGTCATGAACCTCACTTCTAAGTCAGGGTATGTGAGGTATGATCTCAGTTTCTCAAATTTACTGCTAATGCTTGGCGTAGTACTTGCATTGTGTAAAAGAGAGGCTTCCCTTTGAAGTACTTAAGATATGTACTCCAAAGGGAAGTCTCTCTTTTGCACAATGCAAGTACTACCCGGAGCATTAGCAGTAAATTTGAGAAACTGAGATCATACCCCACATACCCTGACTTAGAAGTGAGGTTCATGACTGTCAAGATCTGCGCAACATTCATCCATTTGGAGAAATGGCCACGAAAAATTCATCCTTCAGTAAAGACGATCCATTGAATTATCATCCTCTCTCTTCCTTGCATTTTTTGGCTAAGGTTTTGGAGAAAAATTGTCTTGTGACATCTTCAGGAATATATTGATAGTCAGAATGTGCTTACTGCTTACCAATTTGGCTTTTGCACTCATCATGGTACCAAAACGTTGCTCTTATCAGTGATGGATATTTTTCTTACTGGTTGTGTTCAAGGAAACTCTTACTTATTAATCTTGTTGAATATCTCTGCGGCTTTTGATATCCGTTGTTATTGGCTAGATTGGGTGAGATTGGTCTGGATCATAAGGTTTACTCCTGGTTTTCCTCTTTTTTTGCTTTGTCGGCAATTTCCGGTTAGGTCCACAGGAAAGTGTTCCTCTTGGCAGTCTATTACAGCTCGTGTGCCACAGGGGTCTGCTTTGTCTGCTATTCTATTTAATATCTATATTGCTCCCCTTTTTAAGATCTTTAATGGTCTTGATTTTATGTACAGGATTTATGAAGATGATGTCCAATTTGTGGTTCCTATATCTTCTACTTTAGCTGGTGTTATGGAATATACAAAGTTGTGCATTAGTGCTGTCAAATCTTGGATGACACGTAAATTGACATTGAATGTCAACAAAACTAAAATTTTGTTTTTGTCTTGGGTGCTTCTTGATTATGACAGCTGGTGATTGGTCATTATCGGTGGGTTTTCAAGCTTGTGATTTGAGAATTGTACTTGATACTCAGTTCAATATGCAAATTCATATAAAAAAATTGCTAAGGCTGCCTTTTTTAAGTTGCATTAACTTTGAAAACTTAAACCAGTTTTATCAGATGAAAATTTGTGTACTGTAGTTCAAACTTTGGTCTTATCGCCGATTGTTTCTTGGCCTCCCTTTGTGCGCTATTTGACCTTTGCAATCAGTACAGAATGCTGCGGCACATCTTCTCACTAATAGTAGATGGTTTGAACATATTTCCTTTGATTTATATAAAATTACATTGGTTACCAATTAAATTTCAAATCTATACAAGGTCATCCTGCTAGTAGTTAAATTTCTTAATCACCAAGTGCCACTCAGCGTACCGGCTTTTTTGCTGGTTTAAATCGCCCTCCTTGTGCTTTACGTTCACAGGACACATTGCTGTTAGATGTTCCATCATTCCGGCGGATCCCTTTTCAGGTGTTTCACAATAGAATTTTTTTCTATAGCTGTTCCCTATATCTGGAATGTTTTGCCTGCAGAATTGCATTGCATTTCAGACATATTGTCATTTTGGAAAAAGCTGAAGGCACGCTTATTTCAGCAGGCCTTTTCGTCTATCTGCGTAACTTAGGGGGCTGTTTACTAAACAGCAATAGCAGCTATTGTGAGGAATCGGTGCTGTGGCCCCACTGGATAAAACGGAGCTACGGCACTAATTTTGCACTACCGCTGTTTAGTAAACAGACCCCTTAGTTTTCTGTGTGGATTTTTTCAGCTTTTTTTGAGCAATGGTACGCTATCAGGCTTAGGAGTCCTTAAGGTATGAGCATGTTATGTTTGTTATCATTTTTGTTTTAATTTTTATGCATGCTTTGTTATCCACCTAGGGTATAGTGCAGAATATAAATGCTTCTAAATAAATAAATATATATATGGATAGTGGCACTGAATATTTTTTCAGACATACTATGGGAGAAAACCTTTAGTAGACAGACCCCATAGTCCTTTACTGCTAATAAAGATAAGCTCCCCTTTTTAATTTACAAAGTCATTTGTCAGGGGAATTGCTATTTTATCTTTTGGCAGTCCCATTGTGACTTATAATGGTTCCTGGTGTCTGTAAGCTACATGGTGATAGGACTTAGTAGAGGAACAATGCTTAGCTGTGAGTGTAGCACACAAAACACAGACAGAAAAGATAGCTTAGATACATAAATCAATCATCTTATATGTAGCGGGTTTTTTATACTGCTTTATCATTTCAGTCAAAGCGGTTTACATCACCACAGAGGCCCCAAACCATGCTGATTCTCTGGCTTGGAGGTCGAGGCGATAATGATGGCAAAGGTGGACAAAGAGGACCAAGTCGCCACCCAACAAATGTCAAGAGGGCTACCTGCAACTGTTCACCCATGAAAACGCTTGAGCGCATGTTGAGTGGGCCTGCAATCCTATGGGAATGGGCCGTCCATGGAGAATATAAGTGGACTCGATGGCTCGCTTAATCCAGTGAGCAACGAAACATTTGGACATGGCTAGCCCTTTGCGTGGACCGAAAAACAGAATGAAGAGGCTATCAGTTTTGCGGATCACCTCGGTCACTTTGAGATAGCGTCTCAAGACTGTACGGACATCAACCGACCGGAGTCGGCTGTCACAGCCAGAGCAGAGCTCTTTCGGGAAGGAAGAGAGCAAAATAATCTGATTCAGATGTTACATCATGAGAACCGTTGGGAGGAAATAGGGCACTGGCCGAAGGGAGACACCTTCCGGAGAGAAGACGAGGTACAGTTCCCAGCAGGACAGAGCTTGGAGCTCTGACCCTCGGGGGGGGGGGGGGGAGTTGATACCACAATGAGGAAGACCACTTTGATGGGCAAGTCCCTTAATGTAATCTTGGCCAATGGCTCAAAGGGAGGGGGTCACAGACACTGGAGCACAAGGACCAGATCCCAGGGCGGGACAACGGTGCACTGGGGAAGGCGCAAGGCTCGCATGCCATGCAGGAACTGATCAACATCTTGCATGACACATAATGGAGCAGCCCGCTATAGGATCCCAGAAACAGGTGAGAACTGCCACTTGCACCCACAAGGAGGCAAGGGCAAGACCCTTATCAAAACCATCCTGCAAGAAAGACATAGTAAAATAGTAAATGATGGCAGATAAAGACCAGTATGGTCCATCTAGTCTGCCCAGTAAGATGGCAGGAGTAGATGCACCTGCCACTCTGTGTAGGCCACCCCTCCCCATGTCTATGTTTAGGGGTGAACCCACCACTCCATGTAGGACACCCCTATTTGTTGAGAAATTAGATGGTTCAGTTTATTTTGATTTTATCCTGTTGCTATAAAGGGATCCTCTGTGTCTGTCCCATGCCATTTTGAATTCTGTCACTGTATTTGCCCCCCACCACTTCCATCGGGAGGGCATTCCAAGCATCCACCACCCTCTCAGTGAAAAAGTATTTCCTGACATTGCCTTTCAATTTACCCCCTTGCAGCTTCATGTTATGCCCTCTAGTTTTACAGCTTCCCCATCTTTGGAAGAAGTTTGTTTGTTCATTATTTCTCTTTAAGTATTTAAAAGGTCTGAATCATATCTCCCCTGTCCCTCCTCTCCTCCAAAGCGTACATATTTAGGTCTTCAAGTCTCTTCTCATAAGACTTCTGACACAGACTCCAAATCATTTTGGTCGCCTTCGTCTGAACAGTTTCCATTCTTTTTACATCCTTTGCAAGATATGGTCTCCAAAACTGAACACAGTATTCCAAGTGAGGCCTCACCAGTGACTTATACAGTGGCATTAGTACCTCTTCCTTTTTGCTGGTAATTCCTCTTTGTATGCAGCCCAACATCCTCCTGGCTTTTGCCACTGCCTTGTCATACTGTTTAGCCACCTTGAGATGTACAGAAATAATCACACCAAAGTCTTTCTCCTGATCCGTGCACACCAACCTCTCAACCCCTATCACATACATTTCCCTTGGATTTCTGCTACCCAAGTGCATGACACTGCACTTCTTTGCATTAAATCTTAATTGTCAAGCATCAGACCATTCTTCCAGCTTTTGTAGATCTTTCGTCATGTTAACTACTCCCTCAGGGGAGTCCATTCTGTCGCAAATTTTCGTGTCTAGCACCTGTGCCCACTAAAGAAAGACAAACCGCTGGGCACACCATGTCTCGAAGAGTCTCCACACCCTGGATGGCGAGTGAAGTAGAAGGCTGGCGCACTTTCAGGAGAATGTGGACCACCTTGTGCGAATACTCTTTACGGACTAGTTGGCACCACTCAAGAGCCAAGCCGTAAGCGAGTAGGGAGCTGGATTGTCCAGGACCACCAGATCCTGCCACAACAGCCCCCTGCGAGAACTCAGTGGCAGTGAGGCTGTGTTGCTGAGGCGAATGAGGCTGGCGAACCTAGGACACAGCAATCAATCTGGCATTACCAGGATGATGGGCCCGGGGTGAGCTTCAATGCGATAGAGAACTCTGCCTAGGCAGGAAGAGATACAGGAGCACAGGCACTGACCAGGGTTGGACGAGAGCATCCAGGCCCTGTGAGCTGGGTTCTCTCCAGCGGCTGAAGAAGGCTGTCATCTTGGAAAAGAGACGG
The DNA here is from genome assembly GCA_033557465.1 of Ichthyophis bannanicus. Taxonomy (NCBI): domain Eukaryota; kingdom Metazoa; phylum Chordata; class Amphibia; order Gymnophiona; family Ichthyophiidae; genus Ichthyophis; species Ichthyophis bannanicus. The sequence goes on from CM066040.1 coordinate 142,187,504, forward strand.
CTGAGGAGAGATATGACAGAGGTCTACAAATTAATGAATGGAATGGAACGGGTAAACATAGATCGATTGTTTACGTCATCAGAATATAAAAAGACTAGGGGACATGCAATGAAGCTACAGGGTAAACTATTTAAGACTAATAAGAGAAAATAATCAAATTCTGGAATTTGTTACCGGAGGATGTAGTAAAAGTTGTTAATGTAGCTGGGTTTTTAAAAAAAGTTTGGACAAGTTCCTGGAGGAAAGGTCCATAAACCATTATTAAAAGGGACCCAGGATATCACTGCTTGACCCAGTACAAGCACTGAGGAACCTGTGTCTTTTGAGGAGACTGCTAGGTACTTATGACCTATATTGCCCACTATTGGAAACAGGATACTGGGTATGATGGACCTTGGTCTGACCCAGTATGGCATATCTTATGTTCTTATGTTTTCATTATGGTGGTGTCTTAACTAGAAATATGTTTATTTCTATCATATGTTTTATATAATTATTTTGTTGCAATGTACTTACTATGGCTATATGGTTTCCCTTGTCTCTTGGGTTCAGTCAAACAGGTGAAGTCCTATAGTTGGATGATGTAGCAAATCTATTTGATTTATAGTACAGTTTAAAGCTATTGATTATGGGTACAGAGAAGATTCGAGCTTATTTTAGAAGGGGGTAAATTGAAAGGCAATGTCAGGAAATACTGTTTCACCGAAAGGGTGGTGGATGCTTGGAATGCCCTCCTGATGGAAGTGGTGGGGGCAAATACAGTGACAGAATTCAAAATGGCATGGGACAGACACAGTGAATCCCTTTATAGCAACAGGATAAAATCAAAATAAACTTAACTATCTCTTATATATCAACAAATAGGCAGTGGGTACACCCCTAAACAAAGCCATGGGGAGGGGTAACCTGCACAGAGCAGCAAGTGCACCTACTCTTGTCGCCTTCCTGGGCAGACTAGATGGACCATACTGGTCTTTATCTGCAGTCATATACTATGTTTGAATTTCTTTTTTATTTTGATATATGTCTTGGAATTCCCCTATAAGAATGAGGATGTGAATTCATATCTTGTATATTTTGTGTAGGTGTGAAAACCAGTAGAGGGAAAAGCTAAAAATATTTAGCAGGCTTTACAGGACTTGGGTGACAGCTCTCTACAGGAGAAAAAGAGGCTGCTAATCCCCATACACGTCAAATTTAGATAATAATAGAGAAGATGACGGGGACCAGCAGACACAGTATTTTGACCCTTCTAGACTGTCTTAGCTAAGGATTGCCATGCTGAGTCAGACCAAGGTCCATCAAGCTCAGTATCCCGTTTCCTCCAGTGACCAATCTAAGTCATAAGTACCTAGCAGTCTCCCCAAAAGACACAGGTTCCACAATGCTTGTATTGGGTCAAGCAGTGATATCCTGGGTCCCTTTTAATAATGGTTTATGGACCTTTCCTCCAGGAACTTGTCCAAATCTTTTTTAAACCCAGCTACACCAACAGCTTTTTCTACATCCTTCAGCAACAAAGTCCAGAGTTTGATTACGCATTGAGGGAAAAAATGCAGCCCAAAATATGGCTAAGTTTGATTGCCTGGTATGTCATCCTTAAGGGGGGGGGGGCCTGATCTCATAAGGAGAACGATGTGATCTAATTGTATAATAAACTGACTTACACTGGATTTTTGATAGATTTGGGAAACACCTCTGAGCCTAAAAAAAGAAGCTAACAAAGTAAGGAAATCAAACTTGGGGCCCATGTACTATTTTGCAAAAATACACTTTGCATGAAAAACAACAAAAAACAACTGGAAAAAAAACAGTCAATGTGCAGGCATATTTTTACTTTTTCTTTTTTACATGAAGTGAACATTTGTGAAGTCATTAGCCTAGTAAACTTTCATATGAAGGGCACTTGACACGAACGTTTCTGTAATTTTTGCATTAATGAGCTGTTGCAAATCAAAATCTTGCAATGCAGCTCATTAATATAAAAAATTGCAAAACCAACTGCAAGACTGTTTTCACAAAAAAATAGCTACAACTCAAGAGCTATAGTACTTTTTCAAGTGCTGCCAGAAGAAACACAGCCCTCTTCACATAGCGGCAGTATGCGATAATTAAAGACTTCCTCTGTTCCAAATGGGAGACCCTACCAGACCCTCTCCTCCCAGACCTCTGATCCCTTGTGGCTCAGTGGATCTGATGGCCCCTTCCCAGCCCTAACACAGGCCTAAAATGTAAGAAGGATCCCCCCTCCTGACTCTCCTGAAGCCCTGTCCCTTCCATAAATGAGGTCAGGGAGGAGAGGGTCTACTTGTCTTGCCTCTCCTGTTTCCCTCAGGACCCCAACTCATCTTAAAGCAGTCAGGATACCAGATGATGGGGCAAGAGTGATCCCCATTTGCTTCTGCCCCCATGACTGTCTTTTCAAAATGGCTTTGCTGATCCCCTAGCAGTAATCTCACATTACCACCATTAGGGGTCAGTTGCCAAATAAGAAAGTGGAATAAAGGCGAGTGAGAATAACTCCTGCCCTCAGCCTCAGAGTAAGATGATCCTGGAGTGGGCTGGCTGGCCCGGGCTAACCCTCCCTTTCCCGACTCTCATTTATGGAAGGAGCATGGCTTTAGAGGAGACATAATAGGGGTCTTTCTGACATTTTAGCCCTGCACTGGGGCTTGGAAGGAAGAGTCAATGCACTGAACCACCAGCAATCGGAGATCTCTCTGGGGAAGGTATCTAGGGGTCCTCACATTTGGGTCAGTGGGCCCTTTAATTAAATAGCAATAACACATTAAGTGCACATTTTGGGAATTTTTCTATGTTGCCACAGCCCAGAATGCACAAAGTTCCTCCAGCATGTTTAAACTTCCATGCAAACTTTAGCTCAAGATATAAATATAGTGCCCCCTTGTGGGCATCCCTGGGCTCAGGGACATCCTCACAGGAGTCCTTCTCAGGCAGGCTCTATCGGTCCTTGAATGCTTGGCTCTTGGCACCTCCACCCGAAGAAGAAGGGTGTTAGTTGATGGGATTTCCCTATTTCCCTCCCCCCCCCCCCCTAGAAACACAAGAAAAGCATGACTGTGAACAAAACTTGGCTGGTAATATTTACAAGTTTTCTTAATCGCTACAACCATCAGTTTTTATAAAGTACCAACAGTGCATCTAGACAGTTCAGACATTGAGCCCCAAAACATAACCATTTAAAGAACAGCAACAAATAGTTTAGATAGTTCTACAACATACCAGATAACCACTCGCATAAATTTAGACTACTAATGTCCATATAGTAATACCAGTTAAATAGAAACATAGAAATATGATGACAGAAAAAGACCACATGGCCTATCTAGTCTGTCCTTCCATATCAACAACAACAGTCCCCTTTTTACCTTTAGAGATCCTCTGTGTTTGTCCCATGCTTTTTTGAATTCAGTTACTGTCCTCATCTCTACCACCTCCACTGTGAGACTATTCCATGGATCCACCACTCTTTCCGTAAAGAAATATTTCCGCATATCACTCCTGAATCTATCCCCCTTCACCCTCATCCCATGTCCCCTCGTAGCAGAACTTGCTTTCAGTTGAAAGAGGCTCTCTCCCTGAACATTTATGCCATGGAGGTATTTAAACATCTCAATCATATCATCTCTATCCCGCCTTTCCTCTAAGGTGTACATATTAAGATCCTTAAGTCCAGGGGCGGCTCAAGGCAATCTGCTGCCTGAGGCGAAGTATGAAAAGGAGCCCCACACACACACACACCTTAGAGGGGGGGCGGGGCTTTTTCAGAAATCCAATCAGAGACTGAACCAAACTAAAAAGCCGATTAGATTATATGGAGGAAATGCAAGATGTTTGCACACAGGGCCATATCGAGCTGCAATCATACCCTGTGAGACTTGCAGTTCGGACGCACGCTCCCCCCCCCTCTCACCCCATACCTCCGTCCAGTGTTGCCTGCTCTTTCCCTGCTGCTGCTGCCCTCTTTTTTCACGGAGGCGCCAGCAGCAGGGAAAGAGCAGGCAGTGCTGGATGGACGTATGGGGAGGAAGAGGGGGGCATGTGCCCGATCTGAAAGGCGCCGGCACTTTGAGATCTGTCCCTCCCTGCTCTGACATCACGTCGGAGGACGCAGGGACCAGACCTGCTTAAAGTGCTGCAAAAAGGCTTAGGGAGCACATTTCGTCTGCCTGCTATTGTCCTGCCAGCGGCGGCAGGGCAACAGCAGCCAGCCGAAATGCACCCCCAAGCCTTTGTGCCCTGTGCGGCTGCATCACTTGCACAGGGCTAAGTACGGTCCCATTTGCACACCAAGGAACTAAAAGACAGCAAGAACTAACAGCACAGTTTATAAAACTAAATTATAACTCATTTTTATTTTGTTGTTATAAACTGCGTTATGGTTCTTGCTTTTTCTTTTTCAACATATATTTTGCATCCACAGTAGGTGCAGAGCAGAACCAGGACATTCACCCACAGAACTCAATATTTAAAAAAAAAATCTGATTCTGATCATCTCACTAACAATAACAACAACAACCACCACTATTTTCCAGTACCAGGCATATTGTGAACTAATACAAAACCCTACAACAAAGAGAAAACCTACCATACCATACCATACCATATCAGCACAAACTTCCAAAACTCACATAAGGAGCCCATCCAAAAAAAGCATCCCTGTAAATACTACAGTGGGCCCTGGAACATCCATACACCTATTTGAAAAGCTGAACAAGTCAAATTACCACAGTACAGAATAGATCTTTATGTACAAACTTCATGTTAACAGAACACCTGACCTCAGTCAAACACTCGCAACATCGACCCTCACCAAGTACAGAATAAATAACCACAATCTAAAGTAAAAATAAAAATATGTAGACAAAATTTAAATTGAAACCCAAAGAAGCCAGAGTCCACATGCAGTGCAATATCAGATAAATAAAAGAGATGCAGTTCTTCAATACTGTGTAAAATATAAAAATAACACATAGTCCAATAACTAAAATTAAATAAAATTATTTTTTCTACCTTTATTGTCTGCCCATTTTATTCTCTGATCATGCTGGTCCCGATCTGAGGCTTCTGCTTTCCTGTCTTCTCTTAGCTCTCTTTCTGTGGTCTATGGTCCATCTGCCATTTCTTACCTCTTCTTTTGTTTTCTTCACTTCCTTCCATCAACCCATTTCCAGTTCCCCTCCCCAGTATCAGCCGCCTTTCCAGTCCTTCCCTCCCAGTTCCTTCCATTGTCAGCCGCCTTGCATTCCCATGATTGCAAATGGTGTCCATTCCCTTCCAGTCCCCCTCCTTCCCCACTGTCCAGCCCCTTCTAGTCCAAATACCATCCCAGATATCAACTCACGTCCACTCTCAGTGCCACCCCCCCAGTCAGCTCCCTTCCAGTCGCCCTACCCTCTGTCCATCCCCCTTCCAGTGCCATTTGCATGTCAGATCCCTTCCAGCCTGCTCCCCACTACCCAACCACCTACCACTCCCATCACCAAATGTCAGCTCCCTTCCAGTCCCCCTTCAGTACATCTCAGGTGTCAACTCCTTTCCAGCCCCCTCCTTCCCCTTTGTCAGCTCCCTTCGTGCCCTCTCCTTCCCCTGGCAGACCCTTTCATTATCCGCTCCCTTCCAGTCCTATTCTACCATCCTCCGGCATCAGCCCATTTGTAGCCCTAGCCCTAGTTTTCTTCTAGGGCCAGCAGCACTCTCCTCCCCTCCCCCATTAGCCCATTTCCAGTCCTTTCCCCCTTCAGCCCACTCTAGTCCTAGCCCCCCAATCAGCCCATTACCAGTCCTAGCTCATTTCCAGTGCTAGCCTCCCATCTGCCCATTACCAGTCCTACCCACCAATAAGTCCATTTCCTGTCATAGCCCCCTAATCAGCCCATTTCCAGTTCAAGTCCCCTCCCGATCAGCCCATTTCCAGTTCTAACTCCCCCATCAGCCCACTTCCAGTCTTGGACCCGCATAGCCCATTACCACTACTAGACCCCCCATCAGCCAATTTCCAGTCCTAGCCCCTCCTAGCCCATTACCAGTCCTAAACACCCCCCATCAGCCCACTTCCAGTCCTAACCCCCCTCCATCAGCCCATTGCCAGTCCTACCCCCCCATCATCTCATTTCCAGTCCTAGCCCTCCATAGCCCATTACCAGTCCTAAACACCCCCCATCAGCCCACTTCCAGTCCTAACCCCCCATCATTCCATTTCCAGTCCTAGATCCCCCATAGCCCATTACCAGTCCTAACCCCCCCATCAGCCCATTTCCAGTCCTAGCCCCCCCATCATCCCATTTCCAGTCCTAGCCCACCATAGCCCATTACCAATCCTAAACACTCCCATCAACCCACTTCCAGTCCTAGACCCCCTCCCGCCCATTTCCAGTCCTGGCCCCTAGGAAAATAAAAACGCTCAAGTTGCTGCCGCTGCCGAGTCTGCTTCTCGGCAGTGGCAGACTCACCTCTCCTTCCTATAGCAGCTGCAGCTCCCGCTTCTTGGAACCGCGGCTGCGAGATCAGCTTAAACATAAAGCCAGCCAGTGAGGAGCCTTCCCATGCAGTGACGTCCTGCCCCTAAAGGAAGTTGTATGCAAAGGAAGTTACTTCCTTTGGGGGTGGGACGCTGCTGCACGGGAAGGCTCCACACTGGCTGGCTGATCTCGTTAGTACAGCTGCAGTTCCAACAAGCAAGAGCCGCGGCTGCTATAGGAAGTTGAGGTGAGTCTGCCGCTGCCGAGAAGCAGACTCGGCAGCGGCAACAACTTGAGCGTTTAGATTTTTTTTTATTTTTAACTTTTGAAGGCGAAGTGAGGCAGCTGTTTTGGGGGCATTTTTTGCCGCCTTTAAAACTTCGCCGCCTGAGGCAGCTGCCTCACTTCGCCTCATGATAGAGCTGCCCCTGCTTAGGTCTGTCCTCATATGCTTTATAATGAAGACCACTAACCATTTTAGTAGCCACCCTCTGCACTGACTCCATCCTGTTCACATCCTTTTGAAGGTGCGGTCTCCACAATTGCACACTATACTCCAAATGAGGTCGCACCAAAGACTTATACAGAGGCACTATCACCTCCTTTTTTCTGCTAGCCATTCCTCTCTGTATGCACCCAAGCATCCTTCTAGCTTTTGCCATTGCCTTTTCTACCTGTTTAGCTACTTTAAGATCATCAGACACAAATACGCCTAGGTCCTGCTCTTCTTTAGTGGACAAAAGTACTTCACCCCCTATACTATATTGCTCCCTTGGATTGCTGCAACCCAAATGCATGACCTTATATTTTTTAACATTAAATCCCAGCTGCCAAATTCTAGACCATTCTTCAAGCTTAGCTAGATCCCTCCTCATGTTATCTATACCCTCCTGGGTGTCTACTCTTGCAGATTTTGGTATCATCTGCAAAGAGGCAAACCTTACCCGACAGCCCTTCCGCTATATCACTAACAAAGATGTTAAAAATAATCGGACCAAGGACAGATCCCTGGGGCACACCACTAATAACATCCTTCTCCTCAGAGTGAGCACTGTTTACCTGTACTCTTTGTCGATTCCCACCCAACCAATTTCTAACCCAAGCAGTAACTTTAGTGTCCATCCCTAGGGTGCTCAGTTTGTTTATAAGTTGCCTATGAGGAACAGTGTCAAAGGCTTTACTGAAATCCAAATACACCACATCTAGGGCTCTCCCTCAGTCCAACTCCCTGGTCATCCAGTCAAAGAAATCAATCAGATTTGTCTGACAAGACCTGCCACTGGTAAATCCATGCTGCCTCAGATCCTGTAATCCGCTGGACTCCAGAAACCTCACTATTTTCTCTTTCAGCAGCGTTTCCAATAATTTACTCACCACCGAAGTTAAAATAACCGGCCTGTAGTTTTCAACCACATCCTTACTTCCGCTTTGTGTAAAGGCACCACATGAGCCTCTCTCCAGTCCTTTGGCACAATTCCCGACTCCAATGAGGCATTGAAAAGGTCAGTCAGTACAGCTGCTAGAATGTCCCCAAGTTCCCTCAGTATTCTAGGGTGTATCCCATCCGGTCCCATCGCTTTGTCTACTTTAAGTTGAGCTAGTTTCTCACGAATACAGTCTTCTGAAAATTGTTCAAGATGTCCCAAGAACCCCCCATTTTTTTCTCTCCCATGTTCTGTCACCAGATACCCTTCTCACAATTCTCACCATCAGGCCAATGCAGAAAACCGGCACTAGACATGCGCTGAGGACAACTTTAACGCTACCCGACAACGCACATATTTTAATGTCGGATTATTTATATTCTTATTTATTTATTTATTTACATTCTCTTATATACCGTGCTATTCTACATCAGTGCGGTTTACATTGAACAAACTGAAATTACATTGAACAGGGCATTATAACTTGGAAAAATAACTATTTTACAGGGAACATGGGCTATGGAGGGTTAAGTGGCTTGCCCAAGACCACAAGGAGCACCTGTGGGACTAGAAACCCCAGTCCTTCCAGCTCAAGGTTGCTGTCCTCTAGTGGAATTTGAACCACCGACCTTCCGGCCTGAAGTACCTTGCCCCAACCACTAGGCCACTCCTCCACTACATGCTCCTGCTCTGCATCGGCCATTGTCCAAAATGGCGGTGTCTGGCCCTGGGATGCACCTGGTGAAGTCAGATTGCAATATAAGGTAGATTATGCCTTATATGATAGTCTGACCTTACCCGGTGCATCCCAGTATACACCGTGCGGGGCCAGACATTGCCATTTTGGACAATGGCCGATGCAGAGCGGGAGTGTGTAGGCAGCGCTCCCGCTTAGGTGCATTTGGAGGCCCTCTAGACCGCCAGATTTTGCTTTTTTTATTTAATGGGGGGTGGGGGAAAGGAGCCACTAGACCATCAGGTTCTTTTTTTTATTTAGGAGGAAGGGGACACTAGACCACCAGTTATAATTTTATTGTTGGGCATGGCCCCCCGATAGTATTATGAGAGCATCATGGGCCTTTCCCAATGCTATCAAAATACTGTTGGGGTGGGATCGGGGCAGCTGGACCATCAGGGATGATTTTATTTTCGGGCACGGCCCCCAACAGTATTTTGATGGTATCAGGGGCCTTTCCCGGTGCCATCAAAATACTGTCAAGGGCATGTGTTAGAGATTTACTTCCAATCAGACCCTGCAGTAAAAGGTTTCACGCTATGACTGGTTGCGAAATCATCTAAACCTGTCTCTGCATCAGGCGTAGCCATGATTTGCATACCAGCCCAGCAGATTAAAATACATTTAAATAACTAAGGATTTATTTAAATACATGCGACATTAAACATGCGCTAGTTTTTCCGCCAGCGTTTATGTCGATTTTCTGCATGGGGAGGATAATAAAAACGTACTTAAATGTGGCATTATTTTTTTATTTTATTTAACATTTCTTATAATATCAAGGTGGTTTACATTGAAGAAACTGAAATTACATTGAACAGGGCATTTATAATTTGGAGATAACTATTTTACAGGGAACATGGGCAATGGAGAGTTAAGTGGTTTGCCAAGACCACAAGGAGCACCTGTGCGACTAGAAACCCCAGTCCTTCTGGCTCAAGGTTGCTGTCCTCTAGTGGAATTTGAGCCCCCGACCTTCTGGCCCAAGGTACCTTGCCCCAACCACTAGGCCACTCCTCCCGCGCTAGCTTTCTAAATCAGCCTGCATGTCCTGGAATGTGACTGGCGTGATGGCTGCTGTAAGTCCTGGGAGATATGTGTCATGCCTAACTTAGTCTCTCTCCTCTGCTGGACCTCCCTCTGCCTGGAGGAGTCACTGCTGTCACTGCTCTTGTACTTCCCTCAGCCCAGAGGGATGGTGGTTGTTTCCTTGCTATCTCCACTGTTGGACCTCCATCTGCCTGGAAGGGTCGCTGATCTGCTCACTTTCCACCGTTTGGTCTCCTTCTGTCTAGAGGGGTTTCTGCTTTGCGTCCCCCAATGCCAGGCGTCTGCTCTAGGTACCTGACAGTTGCTGTCAATCAAGTATGGCCTCCCTCCTTGGGTTTCATTTGAGTTGGGTTGCACTTGGGTACAAATGACCTGGCTAGAAACAGTAAACAGTACAAAGATGTGGACAGTATTTAAAACTCACAACTTTTTATTGGTCCTTATATAATGCAGGGGGGCCAAACCCAACACAGGCCGTGTTTCGTAAGGTACTTCTTCAGGGGTAAAGGCACACCATAAACTTAGGACCATAGACTGATGTACGAGATCACTGAAACTCTAGGAAATGTTCCATTCTTGCGGTTATGATGAAATAAATGAATATGAGGATCCAAACACGTCTAAAATAAATCAGCTGTGGAAACTCATAAAATGAATGAAGAATACAGGATAGACTCTGTGCCATGTCGTGAACTCGTCCTGAAGAAGTACCTTAAGAAACACGGCCTGTGTTGCGTTTGGCCCCCTGCATTATATAAGGACCAATAAAAAGTTGAGAGTTTTAAATACTGTCCACATCTTTGTACTGTTTTCTGCACATAATCCCGTGGCAGTGTGCTGTTCTCTTCCTGGTGGACTGGCTAGAAACAGTGCCACTACAGTTCAAAGGGACTTTCAAACTCTGGGGGAGAAACTAAAGCCCATTGTTAACTGTAGCATTCTCAGAAGTTCTACCTGTTCTTGGTAAGGGGGCAGAAAGGCTAAATCGCATAAACAGCTTTAACGCATGGCTCCAAACCTGGTGCAAAGAGGAAGGATTCAGATTTATAGGCGACTGGGGAAACAGATGGACCAACAAGAGACTATACTGTGCTGATGGACTACATCTCTCTGTCGCAGGGAGAAGAATCCTAAGTGAAAAATTCAGCCAGTATGTGGATACGCATTTGAACTAGAAAAAGGGGATGATGGATGGGGAAGGTCATGTTCTGGATGTCACTCCCTGCAAAAGCAGATCATCATCAGAAACAGACACACTTATAAACCACACATCAAAAACAGGTGGGAAAAAGTAGACAGAACAAAATCAATGCAAAACACACACAAACCAGTTAAATGCTGGAAAGCAATGAGCACAAAATGCTTGAAGCTTATCCAATAAAGGTCCAGACCTGGAAGCCCTAATGGTGGAAATGGACTTGGACATTGTGGCCATTACAGAAACATGGTTTAATGAATCGCATGATTGTGATATAGCCATAGCTGGCTATAATCTATTCAGAAGAGACAGAAAATGGGAGTAGCCTTGTATGTCAAAAGCAATATTAAAGCTACTGAAATGCAGGGGGCATGGGGAAAAGAAGAAGCGCTCTGGGTTGTGTTGTAAATAGGAGATGGCACTGTCATCCATACTGCTGTAGCCTACAGACCACCGACTCAAATCAAAGGAGTTAGATAACGAATTGATAAAGACATTGTCAAAATAGCCACAAAGGGGGAAGCGATTATATTGGGTGACTTTAATCTACCCGATGTGGATTGGCTTACTCCTTCTGCAAATCTGGAAAGAAGCAAAAAAATTGTGGATGCTCTGTTACTTAGACAAATGGTGATGGAACCAACAAGGGAAAGTTCAACACTGGATTTAGTCCTCACCAACGGTGATAGCGTGTCGAATGTCTGGGTGGGTGCCCCTGTGAGCAGCAGCGATCATCACGCGGTGTGGTTTGAGATAAAAACCATGCTACAGGCCAATAATAGCAAGCTCAAAGTCCTAAACTTCAAAAACACTGACTTCAATAAAATGGCCGAGTACCTAAAGGAGGAGTTGACAGGGTGGAAGGAGATAAGGGAAGTGGAATTGCAATGGACTAAACTAAAGGCGGCAATAAAAGGGGCAACAGATAAATATGTAAGAAAAGTAAATAAAAACAAAAGGAGAAGGAAACCAATTTGGTTTCCCAAAGAGGTGGCTGCTCAAATAAAGGCAAAAACCACAGCTTTCCCAAAATTCAAAAGCTTGCAAACAGAGGAACACAGAAATGAATACAGGATCATACTCAAAGAGACAAAAAGAGAAATAAGGAAAGCAAAATCAAAGGCAGAGGAAAAGATGGCTAAAGATGTGAAGTGTGGAGACAAAACTTTCTTCAGGTATATTTGGGAAAGAAAGAAGATCAGAGGTGGAATCGCAGGATTCAGAAGTGCTGGGAATGGACTCGTGGAAAGGGACATTGAAAAAGCGGAATTGCTAAACAAATAATTCTGCTCTGTTTTTACTAAAGAAAATCCTGGAGAAGGACCAACTGTGACTCCCAAATATAAAGATGGGAATGAAGTAGATACCACACCATGCACAGAAGATGATGTGTTAGAACAACTTGTGAAACAAAGTGGACAAGGCCATGGGACCAGATGGGATACATTCCAGGATACTGAAAGAGATCAGAGAGGTTCTTGCAGGGCCGTTAAAGGATGTTTTCAACAGTTCCTTGGAAACAGGAGTAGTTCCTCAGGACTGGAGAATGGCTGATGTCGTACCTCTACACATAAGTGGTGACAGAGAAGAAGTGTCAAACTACAGGCCCGTGAGCCTTACCTCTGTGGCAGGAAAAGTAACGGAGGCGCTTTTGAAGGAGCGAATAGTAAACTTTCTCAAAACCAACAAGTTGCAAGATCCGAGGCAACGTGGTTTTACCGAAGGACAATCTTGCCAAACAAATCTGATTGAGTTCTTTGACTGGGTGACTAGAGAACTAGATCAGGGGCATGCGATGGATGCCATCTACCTGGATTTCAGCAAAGCCTTTGATACTGTTCCTCATAGGAGGCTTATCATTAAACTCAGTAGTTTGGGGATGGGTCCCAAGGTGGTGAACTGGATCAGAAATTGGTTGACTGATAGACGACAGAAGGTGATGGTAAATGCAGCACCACTCGGAGGAAAGGAAGGTGATTAGCGGGGTGCCCCAGGGTTCGATCCTGGGCCCGGCACTGTTCAATGTATTTGTGAGTGATATTGCTGAAAGACTGAATGGAAAGGTCTGTCTTTTTGCAGATGACAGAAAAATTTGCAACAGAGTGGACTCCTCCGAGGGAGTCCTTAACATGAGAAAAGATCTACAAAAGCTGGAAGAATGGTCTAATGCTTGGCAGTTAAGATTTAATGCAAAGAAGTGCAGAGTCATGCACTTGGGTATCAGAAACCCAAGAGAAATGTACATGATAGGGGGCGAGAGGTTGGTGTGCACGGATCAGGAGAAAGACCTTGGTGTGATTATTTCTGTAGATCTCAAGGTGGCAAAACAGTGCGACAAGGCGGTGGCAAAAGGCAGGAGGAGTTTGGGCTGCATACGAAGAGGAATTACCAGCAGAAAGAAAGAGGTTCTAATACCACTGTACAAGTCTCTGGTGAGGCCTCACTTGGAATACTGTGTTCAGTTTTGGCGACCGTATCTTGCAAAGGATGTAAAAAGAATGGAAACTGTTCAGAGGAAAGCGACCAAAATGATTTGGAGCCTGTGTCAGAAGCCTTATGAGAAGAGACTTGAAAACCTAAATATGTACACTTTGGAGGAGAGGAGGGATAGGGGAGATATGATTCAGACCTTTAAATAGTTAAGGAGAAATACTGAACAAACAAACCTCTTCCAAAGACGGGGAAGCTGTAAAACGAGAGGGCATAACATGAAGCTGCAAGGTGGAAAATTGAAAGGCAATAACAGGAAATACTTTTTCAATGAGAGGGTGGTGGATGCTTGGAATGCCCTCCCGATGGAGGTGGTGGGGGCAAATACAGTGACAGAATTCAAAATGGCATGGAACAGACAAAATGGATCCATTTATAGCAACAGAATAAAATCAAAATAAACTGAACCATCTAACTTCTCAACAAATAGGGGTGTCCTGCATGGAGCGGCGGGTTCACCCCTAAACAAAGACATGGGGAGGGATGGCCTGAGGGGTGGCCTGCACAGAGTGGCACCTACTCCTGCCATCTTACCTGGCAGACTAGATGGACCATACTGGTCTTTATCTGCCGTCATTTACTATGTTACTATATTTAGGTCTTCAAGTATCTTCTCATACATCTTCTGGCGCAGACTCCATATCATTTTGGTTACCCTCCTTTGAACTCTTTACATTTTTTTAAATATCTTTTGCAAGATACGGTCTCCAAAACTGAAAACAATGCTTCAAGTAAGGCCTCACCAGCAACTTGTACAATGGCATTAGTACCTCCTCCTTTCTACTGGTAAATCCTCTGTATGCAACCCAGCATCCTTCTGGGTTTGACCACTGCCTTGCCACACACTATTTTGCCACCTTGAGATCTTCAGAAAATCACTCCCAAGTCCTTTTCCTGGTCCATGCACACCAACCTCTCGCCTCTTATCACATACAATTCCCAAGTGCATGACACTGCACTTCTTCGCATTAAATCTTAACTGCCAAGCATTAGACCATTTTTCCAGCTTTTGTAGATCTTTCCTCATGTTGTCCACTCCCTCAGGGGAGTCCACTCCGTTGCAAATTTTCGTGTCATCTGCAAAAAGACAGACTTTTCCATTTAGTCCTTCCATAATATCACTCACAAATATGTTGAACAGTACCGGTCCCAAGACCGATCCCTAGGGCACACCACTAATCGCCTTCCTTCATCCGAGTGAGTTCCATTTACCATCACTTTCTGTCGGATATTTATTCTTTCAAGAGATAGATGAATCAATAATAGCTCCTAGACTCTCCAATTTATTTTGAAATTAATTATCCCAAAACAATCACCCAATATTTAGGGTAAATGAGGGCATAGATTTAGTGCTAGCTCCTATCCATAATACTGAAATCCTTTCTGGGTTAATTTTAAGGCAATTTCTCTACATCCATCTCTTGACTGACTCAACAGTCCATCAACAGGTGGACAGTCAATGTCCAAAAATCAGTAATTGAGAGAAAGTTACTCATTTTATTTATTTAACATTTCTTATATACCGCCTTTCATGATATCAAGGCAGTTTACATTGAACAAACTGAAATTACATTGAACAGGACATTATAACTTGGAGAAAACTATTTTACAGGGAACATGGGCAATGGAGGGTTAAGTGGCTTGCCCAAGACCACAAGGAGCCCAAGGTTGCTGTTCATAATTCCTTATAAGAACACCCAGATTATGAACAAATACATTAAATAAAATTGGGGAAGTGGGGAACCTCATATGATTTCCTATTCTTCACATACACTTCCATTAAATTGGATTTTTGTTATATCATGAGATCAAAAAGCCTCAAACCAATCCATCACATGCTGGAGACCTAAGAGAAGTTGTTTTCTTTTGTTAGGAGCAAGAAATGATCAACTAAACCAAACACTACCAAACAGTCGAATTGTAACACTAGACCTTCTAAACCCCTTCCTTACCAGAGCTAAAGCTGCTGAATAAGAAGCCAAGCCTATGTCTATATGAAACAATTTCCTAAAACTGAATTGGGAATCATCTAAGAGCTTAAACAATTGAAGAGATTCTTGTAACAAGTTCAGCAGAGGCCTTCAAAAGCTTGGCCTGGAATGGTAAATTAGCAATTGACATTTCATCATAGCCAATGTACTACCCTTAACAGGGGCCTTTAGAGATGTAGGACAGCATCCTTTCTGCAAAAGACAGTTAATAAACATCATAAACCCAACACTCATATATTCCGGTGGCACTTTAATTAATACATACATGCAGCAGCAATATCCTTGCATATAGGAAGCGACACTGAATATATGGACAGTTCAGTCATTGTACTAGCACTATCTGTTTACTAGCTAAATTTCATGGATATTTGCTGAGCACTTCTTTGGTACCTGGAAGAAACAAATGTTTTTCAACTGACGATTGTCCTCTTTGTCGGGCCTTGCAGAGGTCATGCGGTCTCCAAAGCCACACGAAAATTTGCAACAGAGTAGACTTCCCCGAGGGAGTGGTTAACATGAGGAAAGATCTACAAAAGCTGGAAGAATGGTCAAATGCTTGGCAATTAAGATTTAATGCAAAGAAGTGCAGAGTCATGCACTTGGGTAGCAGAAATCCAAGGGAAATGTACGCGATAGGGGGTGAGAGGTTGGTGTGCATGGATCAGGAGAAAGACCTTGTGTGATTATTTCTGTAGATCTCAAGGTGGCAAAACAGTGCGACAAGGCGGTGGCAAAAGCCAGGAGGATGTTGGGCTGCATACAAAGAGGAATCACCAGCAGAAAGGAAGAGGTACTTATGCCACAGTACAAGTCACCGGTGAGGCCTCACTTGGAATACTGTGTTCAGTTTTGGAGACCGTATCTTGCAAAGGATGTAAAAAGACTGGAAGCTGTTCAGAGGAAGGCGACCAAAATGATTTGGAACCTGCGTCAGAAGCCTTATGAGAAGAGACTTGAAAACCTAAACATGTACACTTTGGAGTAGAGGAGGGACAGGGGAAATATGATTCAGACCTTTAAATACTTAAAGGGATATAATGAATAAACAAACCTCTTCCAAAGATGGGGAAGCTGTAAAACTAGAGGGCACAACAGGAAGCTGCAAGGTGGTAAATTGAAAGGCAATGTCAGGAAATACTTTTTCACGGAAAGGGGGATGGATGCTTGGAATGCCCTCCCGATGGAAGTGGTGGGAGCAAGCATGGTGACGGAATTCAAAATGGCATGGGACAGACACAGTGGATCCCTTTACAGCAACAGGATAAAATCAAAATAAACTGAACCATCTAATTTCTCAACAAATAGGGGTGTCCTGCATGGAGTGGTGGGTTCACCCCTAAACAGGGACATGGAGAGGGGTGGCCTGCACGGAGCGGCAGGTGCACCTACTCTTGCTATCGTGCTGGGCAGACTAGATGGACCATGCTGGTCTTTATCTGCCGTCATTTACTATGTTACTATGTAGGATCAAGGTGGTTATTGCTTTGACATATCTCTTGCGGGGCATTCCAAAGGGTCTATGAGCCCATTTTACCAGGGCTCAAATGACCTCTTGGGCAGAGTACTGCAGGGTTTCTCCCCTAGATATCTGTCAGGCGGCAGTATGGGCTTTCTGGTCGAATTTTCAAGGCATTATCGCCTGGTTATTCAGTCCTAAGCAGAAGCCCAGTTTGGTTCTAGAGTGCTTACAGCTGTGGCATCTTCCCACCAGCGGAGTAGCAGCTTTGGTACTTCCCATTTGTCTGGACTGGTCTAGCAGGATGCTGTGGAAGGTGAAATTTCATTTACTATTAATTTCCTTTCCTATAGTCCTGCTAGACCAGTCCAGGACCCGCCCAGACTGGTTTCTGCTGTACATACTGTATCTGAAGAAACTGTTGCGAATGGTCTGTTGCTTTTGCACCATTGCGTTACTTGTTTAAAAAAACCCCACACCTGAGAATTTGGGCCTTATTCTTGGAGAATTCTCCATCTGCTTTGTTAGAAAATTAAACTGGAGGGTGCCCCTAGCTGCACTAAGTTTAGTACCAGTGATGATGTCACTGAAGTTTATGGTCTTTTCTCTGTCTCTGTCATATGCTGGCGGGGCGGGGCGGGGCGGGGCGGGGCGCAGCCGGGGACTAGAAAGACTAAGGTTCAAATCCCACTGACACTTCCTTTGGCCTTGGGCAAATCACTTAACCCTCCATTGTCTCAGGTACAAACTTAGAATGTAAACCCTCCAGGGACTGATTGTAACCTTTCTTTGAACTACTACTGGAAAGGTGTGAACTAAATAATCATCAATATTGTCAATAATTGGATAATCTTAAAGTCAATATTTGACTTGCCCCAAACCCAGCCCATAATTAAATGGATAGAACTAGACTGTTTATGTGATTTAAATGGTTTAATATTGTACATTTATGGTTATGTTTACTAAACCATATTATCATTGCAGCGGTGGTATTATCGCGCGATAACGTCACTTATCATGCGATAACGCATTGGCAGCGTTAAGGCACACTAACACTGTGAAATCCGGGTCTGAAGGGTGGAGTAAGGCTTCCCAGAGGGCGGAGAGAAGGGGTCAATGGGCGGAGAGTGGGAGGGGAGAGGCTCCAGGCACACTAACGCTGTGAAATCCGGGTCTGAACACTAACGCCAGTGAAACCCTCGCGTTAAGGCACATTTGCAGGAAAGAGAAACCATTTAAGTCAGCAATGTGCAACAAAGGCAGGGTAACCCAGAAAAGTGATAGTTGTGCAGGGATACATGTGCAGGGACCAAAAAGGCAAATAAACATATAAAAGGACCAGAACCACATCTAAAATCCCAATAACCAAGCTGGACAATAGTGATATTAATGATAAACATAAAGCAACACTACTGACAAAGCGTATAAATTACGATATGTTTGGAAGGGTCTATGCTCTGTCCCACTACAAAGTGAATGATCCCACATTGAAATAGTGCTGTCGTTTCTGTCGTTTAGATTGGACAGCAGAGTGGGCACATAGGAAACGGCAACTGTACTGATGCTGTAAATGGGATACAGAGGGCTGCAGGTGGCACATGCTGTGGTCCAGCACGTGCACAGTGCGGGCTAGGCAGATGCCTAGGTGGCACATAGGAATGCTGAAACTGTAAAGCAGCAACACAGCAACTGACGAGGGTCCAACATGGGCATGAGTGTGTGTCCCACAGTGTCACAAGGGAGATTACCCAGCAGGTACCCCCAAGGGCACATAACATTGGCAGGCGGTGCGGGGGGGGGGGGGGGAGCGCACATGTCCATGTAGGCACCCCCCTACCCGAGAACCCACACCATAGGCACCTGCCTACCGCCATACTGGATGGCCTGGGACTGCACACCACCAGCACCACCGGCATGGCAGCATGGTGGCGGAGGGGTGCTGGTGGCAGAGGGGGCAGTGGCATCTGCCCACAGCAGAACATGGCCTAGCCCTATTTAGGTGGGTGCCATGCAAAGCAACAGACAGGGTCGTCTGATGAACACTCATGGTATCCCCAGGGAATGAACTGTCCCTGTGGCAACAGTGTGGTGCAGTACACACAGCCAGTGTGGTCAGGAGCAGAAGGTCACAAGTTCAAGTCCCAGCTGTGGCTCCTGCCAACCCTTTCCCTATATTTTACCCAGTACTAAACCGTGATAATAAAGACAGAACCTTTATTGCAGATAAAATAAACATGCCTGAAACGCCTATATTTTACCCTACAGAGCACAGACACCATAAACATGTGCAATCCCTAGAGCAGAGTTTCCCAACTGCAGTCCCAGAGGGCCAAACACCATTCAGGTTTCATGCTGTCCCTAATAAATATGCCTGTGCTGCAGTAGTATGCGCCGCCCCATTGTATGCAAATGTATCTCATGCATATTCATTAGGGACAGCATGAAAACCTGAACAGTGTTTGGCCCACCAGGACTGGAGTTGGGAACCTCTGCCCTAGAGCAGTGGCCAACAGGGGCATAGACACCCACACCCACAGGCTCCACTATCCAAAGCCTCATGGAGTCTCAGGCTGTTGGGCCCTGCGCGCAGCAGCATCTCCCAATACTAGCACTTGCATACCTTAGCAATGCCGCCCTAAACTTGGGAATACGTTACACATATATCAAAAGGTTGCCATGATTAATGGCAGATATCAATTCCTAAGTTAAGAACAATTTGCTGATAGAGCTGCATCATAGCAACCTTTCTGGATATCTGTGGAGTGTGTTTCAGTTTTGGTTTTTGACAGTGTTTACCACCCCAGGGAGTGACCCCATCAGTATTGCGTACCATGCCTGCACTGTGCCCAGGACTGGTGTGGTGGCCAGGGCTGCCAAAAGCCTCTATATTTGCAAAATGCTGGCATGGGTGTGGGAGTATGTGTCTGTCTATCCAGTGTGTTGTGGCTGCCTACACCTTACTCAGCCCACACTGCTTGCACCGTTTCCAGTGTTAGCCTGCCAATGTGCATAATGAGGAACAAGGTACTGTGGGTATGGCCCTGACAGGGTGGCCTGGGCAGGATGCATCTGCACAGGGCATAGGGCAATGGCTGGGACATTGTAGTGCCCAGCCACCACCTGCACGGACAGGGTGGCCACAGCATGTCATGCTGGGAGGTCACTCTCACCCTGACTCAGCAGTGACCACGGCATGGCTAGGTTCATCCATAGTGCTATATAGTATTTCTCTCAAGTGATATTTATGGGTTCTGTTTTCTGGGGCCCAATCACCGACTTATCTGCTTGGTGTGTGTGCTCATATCCCAGTTTTGGGTGCACACATCTCCTCCAGGAACATGCACTATGGACTAGCTAGCAGACTGTCTGCAGTTAGTATGTGTATGGCTGGAACATCTTGCAGGGTGCAGCAGCTGGAGACTCACTGTACTCGCTGCTGGAGAATGTCAGATAGTAGTGGGGGGGCAGCTGAGCATTTCTGGGCCTACTGTCTGTCTGTCATTGCCTTATAGATGCATACAGATCTTCATTGACTGCCCTGTAGGGTGCCTGTTCCCCAGCAGGACTGGGGTTGATGCTCCCCTCTACTACCACCATTGCAGGGATGTAGAAAGTGGATCTGTTGGTGGGAGATCCTGTCCCCCACCCTGAGCCTCAGAGGGCGGGTTGGGTGGTGCTACATAATCTGCCTATGGGTCCAAACACCCCCCCTTCACTTAAATCATGTGACCATGGCACCCACACAGGATATGCACTATTCTGGGTGCATCATAGTCCACAAGGGCTAGACGTGACTGGGAAATACGGATGGACACAGGTGTATCCTAGGTGTGTCTGCAAGGACTACCTATCACACACTGGCACTGATGGCGACCTGCAGCATAGCCTATCTCAGCTAAGCCAGGTGCTGGGCGCCCCACCTCACCCTCAGGGTGAGCACAGTAACCCCACAATGTGTCGGTCTGTAGCTACTCTGTGCCAGTAACACACACGGTCAGTTCCCCCTACCAGACCGATGTGCTGTGGGGGTGTATACCCCATCTTGTGATCATCTGTAGACTGCTGATATGCATGTGCAGTGCAGGTTTTGTACATCTGTCTGCTGCTAGTTTCTCCCACACTTCAACACAGATTTGTTCCAGCTCATGAATGTTTCAAGGATTCAAGAACTTAAGAACATAAGAACATAAGACATGCCATACTGGGTCAGACCGAGGTCCATCAAGCCCAGTATCCTGTTTCCAACAGTGGCCAATCTAGGTCATACGTACCTAGCAATATCCCCAAAAGACACAGGTTCCACAATGCTTGTACTGGGTCAAGCATTGATATCCTGGGTCCCTTTTTAATAGTGGTTTATGGACCTTTCCTCGAGGAACTTGTCCAAACCTTTTTTAAACCCAGCTATACTAACAGCCCTTACTACATCCTCCGGTAACAGATTCCAGAGTTTGATTACACGTTGAGTGAAAAAATATTTTCTCTTATTTGTCTTAAATAGTTTACCCTGTAGCTTAATTACATGTCCCCTAGTCTTTCTATATTCTGATAGCGTAAACAATTGATCCACGTTTATCCGTTCCACTCCATTCATTAATTTATAGACCTCTATCATATCTCCCCTCAGCCGTCTCTTTTCCAGGTTAAAGAGCCCTAACCTTTTTAGCCTCTCTTCATAGGAGTAGCCTTCCATCCCCTTCACCAATTTGGTGGCTCTTCTCTGTACTTTTTCTAATAACGCTATGTCCTTTTTAAGATACGGTGACCAGAATTGCACACAATATTCAAGGTGCGGTCATACCATGAAGCGATACAGAGGCATTATAATATCCTTTGTTTTATTCTCCATCCCTTTCCTTATGATACCTAGCATTCTATTTGCTTTCTTGGCCGCCGCTGCACACTGGGCGGAGGGTTTTAACATGTTATCCACGATGACTCCTAAATCTTTTTCCTGGGTGGTGGTTTCTAATGTGGAGCCTTGCATCGTGTAACTATAGTGTGGGTTGTTCTTTCCTAGGTGCATAACTTTGCACTTGTCCACATTAAATTTCATCTGCCATTTGGATGCCCAGTCTTCCAATTTATCCAGATCCTCCTGCTGTTTTCCACAATCGTCTTGGGTTTTAACAACATTAAACAGTTTTGTGTCATCTGCAAATTTGATAACCTCACTAGTTATTCCCTTTTCCAGGTCATTTATGAATATGTCAAAAAGTAGCGGACCCAGTACAAATCCCTGGGGTACTCCACTATTCACCTTTTTCCATTGGGAATATTGGCCATTTAGCCCTACCCTCTGCTTTCTATCTTTTAACCAGTTCCCGATCCACAATAGTACACTGCCTCCTATCCCATGACTTTTTAGCTTTGCCAAAAGTCTCTGATGGGGGACCTTGCCAAAAGCTTTCTGAAAGTCCAGATACACTATATCAACCGACTCACCTTTGTCTACCTGTTTATGCACACCTTCAAAAAAACATATCAGATTAGTAAGACAAGATCTTCCTCGTCTAAAGCCATGTTGGCTGTCTCCCATTAGGCCATGACTATCTACATGCTGTGTAATTTTGTTCTTTATGATGGTTTCTACCATTTTCCCTGGTACTGACATCAGGCTCACCGGTCTGTAATTTCCCGGGTCACCCCTGGAACCCTTTTTAAAAATTGGTGTTACGTTGGCGACCCTCCAATCTTCAGGCATTACAGATGATTTTAATGAAAGTTCACAGATTACCAATAGCAGGTCTGCAATCTCATATTTCAGTTCTTTCAACACTCTGGGATGTATACCACCCGGTCCAGGTGATTTGCTACTATTCAGTTTATCAAATAGTTGTAATATATCTTCCCGGTGTAGCGATATTTCTCTCAATTCCTCTGCAGTATCACCTTTAAATACCACTTCAGTCTTGGGTAACATCCCTACATCTTCCTCAGTAAAGACCGAAGCAAAGAATTCATTCAGTCTCTCTGCTATAGCCTTGTCTCCTCTTACTGCCCCTTTTACCCCCCTATCATCTAATGGTCCAATTGACTCTCTCACAGGCCTTTTGCTACGAATGTACTTGAAAAAGTCTTTATTTCGTGTTTTTGCTTCCGTAGCAAGTTTCTTCTCAAATTCCCGCTTTGCCTGCCTTATCAATGCTTTGCATTTAACTTGCCAGTGCTTGTGCTGTTTCCAGTTTTCATCATTTGGCTCTTTTTTCCATTTCCTGAAGGTTGCTTTTTTGGCAGAAACAGCCTCTCTGACCTCATCTTTGAACCATGCTGGTAGTTTTTTGGACTTTCTTCCATTTTTCTTAATGCATGGAATACAGCTGGTCTGGGCTTCGAGGATAGTATTTTTAAATAACACCCAAGCATGCTGTAAGTCTTTAACCTTTGGAACTGCTCCTTTTAGTTTTTTCCTAACTATATTCCTCATTCTATCATAGTCTCCCTTTTGAAAGTTAAAAGGTAGTACTGTGGATTCCTTTACTATCTGTCCTCCACTAATTAAATCAAACATGATCATACTATGATCACTATTGCCAAGTGGTCCCAACACCCTTATTTCTTGCACCAGATCTGGCGTTCCACTAAGGACTAGGTCCAATATTGCTTCCCCTCTGGTCAGTTCATGAACCAGCTGCTCCAAGAAGCAGTCATTTATTTCATCTAGAAACTTTATCTCTTTAGCTTGTCCTGCTGTGACACTGACCCAGTCGATAATGGGTGATTTCAATTACCCCGGTATTACTACTCTGTTGTGACTTTTGTTAGCTTCCTTGATTTCTTTGAGCATTTCGTCATCCATTTGTTCATTCAGGCCAGGCGGTCGATAGTATACTCCCACTGCCATCACCTTCCCCTTCATAAATGGAATTTCAATCCATAGAGATTCTACAGCAAATTTTGTTCCCTGCAAAACGTTAATCCTTTCTGACTCAATGCCCTCTCTAACATAGAGTGCAACCTCTCCACCAATTTGATCAGCTCTATCATTACGATATAGTTTGTATCCAGGTATCACAGTGTCCCACTGGTTATCCTCCTTTCACCATGTCTCTGAGAGTGCAATCATATCTAACCTCTCATTTAGTGCTATATATTCTAACTCTCCCATCTTATTGTTTAGACTTCTAGCATTGGCATACAAGCATTTTAGAGACTGTATTTTATTAATATTAATCTGGCTATTGGTATGCATGTTTAATTTGGAATCTTTATGCTCTATCTGCTCCTTACTCAAGGGCATTTGGGCTACTATACTCCCTTTTGGAACCTCACTGCTTTTGGTAGTATCCTTCAAGGATACCTTTGTCCGAACCATGCGCTCCTGGGTGACTGTCGGCTTTCCCCTATTTTCTAGTTTAAAAGCTTCTCTATCTCTTTTTTAAAGGTTAATGCCAGCAGTCTGGTCCCATCCTGATTAAGGTGAAGCCCATCCCTTCGGAAGAGCCACCCCTTTCCCCAGAATGTTCCCCAGTTCCTAACAAATCCAAAACCCTCATCCTTGCACCATTGTCTCATCCACGCATTGAGACTCCGGAGCTCTGCCTGTCTTTTGGGTCCTGCACGTGGAACAGGAAGCATTTTGGAGAATGCTATCCTGGAAGTTCTGGATTTCAACTTCCTACCTAAAAGCTTAAATTTAGCCTCCAGAATTTCCCTACCACATTTTCCTATGTCATTGGTAGCAACATGTACCAAGACAGCAGACTCCTCCCCAGTACTATCTATGATCCTATCTAGGCGGTGCGTGAGGTCCGCTACCTTCGCACCAGGCAGGCATGTTACCAGGCGATCCTCATGTCCACCAGCCACCCAGCTATCTACATTCCTAATGATTGAATCACCAACTATAACAGCTGTCCTGACCCTCCCCTCATGGGGACATGGCCCTAGAGAAACGTCCTCGGTGCGAGGAGGGTTTTACATCACCTGGAGGACAGGTCCTAGTTACAGGATCACTTCCTGCCACACCAGGGTGATGCTCTCCTGTCACGTGACCGCTCTCCTCCATGGCAACAGGGATGCTGCCAGACTGGAGGTGGGACTTCAGGACTATATCCCTGTAGGTCTCGTCCATGTACCTCTCTGTCTTTCTTATGTCTTCCAGGTCTGCTACTCTAGCCTCTAGAGAACGGACTCGTTCCCTGAGAGCAAAGAGCTCCTTGCACTTAGTGCATACATAAGACCTCTCACCAACTGGGAGAAAATCATACATGTGACACTCAATGCAAAAGACCGGAGAACCCCCATCTTGTTGCTGGACTTCTGTCTGCATCTTAGTTTAAAGCTTGTGTTTAGGTCTTTTAAATTCTGTATATAATAAGGATTGGTGTAGATGCTTATACTAATAAAAGTGTATCTAATACCCCTAATACACCCTGTGTACCTGAAGCTTAATTAATTAATCTCAGGTCCTCCGTGTATGACTGATTTGGATAAAGAGCTGCACCTGAGAGCAGCCCCTTTCCTCTAAGATGTGCAAGTACCTATAAAACTACAATTACCCCAGGGGTGGGTGGGTGCTGGGGAGGGAGAGAGGGAGATAAGTCCTATTAAAGAGGGCAGTTACAAGGTACCCTGTCCTGAACCCTCAGCAGGGGGGAGGAGGGTACCACACAAAGCCCAGTTAGTTGAGAGAGGCAAGGTAAGTACAGCTGAGAAGACTGAACTAGCACACCACTAAGACAAACAATAAATAATTAAATAAACAGTTAGACAAACAATAAATAATTAAATAAACAGCTAGAACTCACAGCAAGGTGTCACAGGAGGCAAATATCCACTCTCTAGCAGAGCTCTGTAAAAGCACTGCTCTTCTCTGATCAGAGAAAAGCAAACTCATGATCAGAGAAAAGCAAACTTGGACTGGCATATAAAGTCAAAATGCTGTAATCTGATCCATTGAAACTTGTTAATTTTGTTATTTGTTGGAAGTACTGGTTTGTGATTGGAAATTTTGTGACTGATAAGAATATAAGATATGCCATACTGGATCAGACCGAGGTCCATCAAGCCCAGTATCCTGTTTCAACAGTGGCCAATCTAGGTCATAAGTACCTAGCAGTTTCCCCAAAAGACACAGGTTCCTCAATGCTTGTATTGGGTCAAGCAGTGATATCCTGGATCCCTTTTAGGTTTATTGACCTTTCCTCCAGGAACTTGTCCAAACCTTTTTTAAATCCAGCTACACCTGGGGTCACCAACCTCCAGAGGGCCGCGGGCCGCACAGCCGACTACCGGGAGCCTCGCGGGCCGCACCCCCCTTCTCCCTGCCCCCGCGAAAAAAAACAACAAACGCAAAATGATGAAAACAATGGCTGCTCACCTTTATTGAATTTAATGAGATGGCTGATGATTCATGCTAGCAGACAAACGCTTAAAGTCCGGCTTCACAGATGACACTGACAGGAGAAGGGACGCTTGCAGGTGGTCGTCAGTGAGCTGCGAGCGCGTGGATACAATGGCGGGAATCCTTGGCGGGCCGCACGTAATGTTAACCGGGGTAGAGCCTCGCGGGCCGCACGGGCCGCAGGTTGGTGACCCCTGAGCTACACTAACAGCTTTTACTACATCCTCAGGTAACAAATTCCAGAGTTTGATTACACGTTTAGTGAAAAAATATTTTCTATTAGTCTTAAATAGGTTATCATGTAGCTTCATTGCATGTCCCCTAGTCTTTTTATATTCTGATGACGTAAACAATCGATCTATGTTTACCCGTTCCACTCCATTCATTCATTTATAGACCTCTATCATATCTCCCCTCAGCCGTCTCTTTTCCAGGTTGAAGAGCCCTAACCTTTTTAGCTTCTCTTCATAAGAGTATCCTTCCATCCCCTTTACCATTTTGATGGCTCTTCTCTGTACCTTTTCTAATACTATATCCTTTTTAAGATATGGCTACCAGAATTGCACACAATATTCAAGTTGCGGTCACACCATGGAACGATACAGAGGCATTGTAATATCCTTTGATTTAATTTTCCATTCCTTTCCTTATGATACCTAGAATTCTATTTGCTCTCCTGGCTGCCGCTGCACACTGGGCGGAGGGTTTTAACATGTTTTCCTCAATGACGCCTAAATCATTTTCCTGGGTGGTGGTTCCCAATGTGGAACCTTGCATCGTGTAACCATAGTTTGGGTTGTTCTTTCCTAGGTGCATAACTTTGCACTTGTCCACATTGAATTTCATCTGCCATTTGGATGCCCAGTCTTCCAATTTATCAAGATCTTCTTGCAATTTTCCACAATCCTCTTGGGTTTTAACAACTTTAAATAGTTTTGTGTCATCTGCAAATTTGATAACTTCACTCATTATTCCCTTGTTCCAGGTCATTTATGAATATGTCAAAAAGCAGCAGACCCAGCACAGATCCCTGTGGTACTCCACTATTCACCTTTTTCCATTGGGAAAATTGGCCATTTAGCCCTACCCTCTGCTTTCTATCTTTAACCAGTTCCTGATCCACAATAGTACCTCACCTCCTATCCCATGACTTTTTAAATTTTGCCAAAAGTCTCGGATGAGGCTTTCTGAAAGTCCAGATACACTATATCAACCAACTCATCTTTGTCTACCTGTTTATTCACGCCTTCAAAAAAACCATAACAGATTAGTAAGAGAAGATCTTCTTTGTCTAAAGCCATGTTGGCTGTCTGCCATTAAAAAATGACTACCTACATGTCTTTCCCACACCCTGGAAACATGCCATAGTCCGCCCCATACTGAAATCCCGTTCTTCTGACCCTTCTGTTCTTTCTAGCTGGCGCCCCATCTCTAACCTTCCTTTTCTTTCCAAATTTCTTGAGAAACTGATCTTTTTTCAGCTTTCTTCCCACCTTGAAGTTTCCCTCACCCTTCGCCCCCGGCAATCTGGTTTTCGTCCCAGTCACAGCACAGAATCGATTCTTCTCTCTCTTCTTAACGAACTTCACGCTGCTCATGACCATGGTCTTTTCACTTTAGCTTTTTCCCTTGACCTTTCCGCAGCTTTGATCTGGTGGACCATCGCACTCTTCTTACTCGTCTCCAAGCAGCTGGTCTCTCTGGTGTGGTTCTTCAATGGTTTCATTCTTTCCTTTCCTGTCGCTCCTTTTCGGTTGTAACTGGGTCCTCATCCTCAGCCCCCACCCCACTTTCCTTTGGTGTGCCCCAAGGGTCTGTTCTTGTCCCTCTGCTCTTCAATGTCTTTCTGGCCCCTCTTGCCCTCATAATCCAGCAGTTTGGCATCTCGGCGTATTACCACGCTGACGATATCATTTTACTGCATCACACCGACTCCCTTACTCCTGACATCTCCCCTCTTAATCTTTGTCTTACCGCTGTCGCTTCCTGGTTTTCCTCTAATTTCCTTCATGTGAACCCGGCTAAGTCCTTTGCTATCTGGTTCACGCTCGGGAGCCCTTCCCCCACTTGTGCTCCCTCTTTCTCTTCACAATCTATTCCTCTTGTCTCTTCCCTCCGGTATTTAGGTGTTATTCTTGATTCCTCTCTCTCTTTTAAGGAGCATATCGCCTCAGTTGTCCAGCACTCTTTTCTTTCTCAAGCAGCTCCGGGCTGTATGCCCCTTTCTCTCTTCTTCTGCTTTGGCTACACTTCTTTCCCTTGTAATGTCCCGTCTCGATTATTGTAATGTCTCCCTAGCAGGTCTCCCACAATCCCAACTTTCCCATCTCCAGCGTATTCAGAACACTGCTGTCCGTCTTCTAACCTATGCTTCTCGTTACGATCATGTCACTCCTCTTCTTTTTCAACAGCATTGGTTACCTATTTCATTCCGTATTCAGTTTAAGATCCTCACTTTCGCACACAGCGTAGTTCGCACAAGTACCCCCCTTTATCTTGCAGACCAGATACACTTCCGCACTTCTCATCGCCTGCTTCGCTCCATTCACACAAACCGTATGTCTCTTCCCTCTCCCTCACAAGCCCATCTCGAATCTACCCGCTCCTCAGCCTTTATTTCCTGGGTCCCAAACTCTGGAACTCGCTTCCCCCTTCCCTCCGTGCAGAGGAGTCCTATCAGTCTTTTAAAGCACAACTCAAAACTTACCTCTTTAGCTTGGCATTTCACCTTCCCCTCCCTTCCCCGCCCCCCTCCTTCGTCTTCTCTCCTTCCTCCCCGCTGATGTACTTTATAACTAATTTGCCTTCCCCTGCTGATGTATTTTTAATTTGTTGCTTTTTTCTGTTCTCTCTCTCCTCTTTTCTATTTCTATTTTAAAATGGCGTTCTTTTCTTCCTTTCTTGCAGCCTGTATTTTAATTATTGTAAACTGCTCAGATGCCTTTGGTATTGAGCAGTATAACAAAATTTTAATAAACATAAACATGTTAAGTAATTTTGTTCTTTATGATGGTTTCTACCATTTTTCCCGGTACTGATGTCATGCTCACCGGTCTGTAGTTTCCCGGATCACCCCTGAAACTCTTTTTAAAAATTGGTGTTACATTGGCGATCCTCCAATCTTCAGGTATTACAGATGATTTTAATGATAGTTCACAGATTACTAATAGCAGGTCTGCAATCTCATATTTCAGTTCTTTCAACAACCTTGGATGTATGCCATCCGGCCCAGGTGATTTGCTACTCTTCAGTTTATCAAATAGTGGTAATACATCTTTCCGGTGTAGCAATATTTCTTACAATTCTTCTGCAGTATCACCTTTAAATACCACTTCAGTCATGGGTAACATCTCTACATCTTCCTCAGTAAAGACTGAAGCAAAGAATTCATTCAGTCTCCACTATAGCCTTGTCCCCTCTTACTGCCCCTTTTACCCCTCTATCATCTAATGGTCCAACTGACTTTCTCGCAGGTTTTTTTGCTACAAATGTACTTGAAAAAGTCTTTATTACGCGTTTTTGCTTCCACAGCAAGTTTCTTCTCAAATTCTCTTTTCCTGCCTTATCAATGCCTTGCATTTAACTTGTCAGTGCTTGTGCTGTTTCCAGTTTTCGTCATTTCAATCTTTTTTCCATTTCCTGAAAGATGCTTTTTTGGCAACAGCCTCTCTGACCTCACCTTTAAACCATGCTGGCAGTTTTTTTGGACTTCTTCCACTTTTCTTAAAGCATGGAATATAGCTGGGCTGGGCTTCCAAGATAGTATTTTTAAACACCCAAGCTTGATGTAAGTCTTTAACCTTTGCAACTGTTCCTTTTAGTTTTTTCTTAACTATTTTCCTCATTTTATCATAGTCTCCCTTTTGAAAGTTAAAAGGTAATACTGTGGATTTCCTTACCATCCCTCCTCCATTAATTAAATCAAACGCGATCGTGCTATGATCACTATTGCCAAGTGGCCCCAACACCCTTGTCTCTTGCACCAGATCTGCTGTTCCACTAAGGACTAAGTCCAAAATGACTTCCCTTCTGGTCAGTTCATGAACCAGCTGCTCCAAGAAGCAGTCATTTATTTCATCTAGAAACTTTATCTCCCTAGCATGTCCTGCCGTGACACTGACCCAGTCAATACTAGGATAATTGAAATCACCCATTATTATTACCGTTTTGTAACTTTTGTTAGCTTCTCTGATTTCTTTGAGCCATTTCATCATCCATTTGTTCATTCTGGCCAGGTGGTCGATAGTGCACCCCCACTGCTATCGTCTTCCCCTTTTTACATGGAATTTCAATCCATAGAGATTCTACAACAAATTTTGTTCCCTGTAGAACTTTAATCCTTTGTGACTCAATGCCCTCTCTAACATAGAGCGCAACCCCTCCACCAATTTGATAAGCTCTATCATTACGATATAGTTTATACCCAGTATCACAGTGTCCCACTGGTTGTCCTCCTTCCACCATGTCTCTGAGAAACCATCATATCCAACTTCTCATTTAGTGCTATATATTCTAACTCTCCCATGTTATTTTTTAGACTTCTAGCATTTGCATACAAGCATTTTAGAGACTGTATTTTATTCATATTAATCTGGTTATTTGTAGGAAGGGGTAATTAGGAATCTTTAAAGCTCTGTACTCAAGGTCATTTGGGCTACCTTTGTATTTATTGGAACCGCTCTGCTGATGTGCCATAACTTTATTTTTTTGGTAGTATCCTTCAAGGATACATTGTTCCGAACCATGCGCTCTTGGGCGACTGTCAGCTCTCCCCTATTATCTAGGTTAAAAGCTGCTCTATCTCCTTTTTTAAAGGTTAACGCCAGCAGCCTGGTTCCATCCCGGTTAAGGTGAAGCCCATCCCTTCGGAAGAGCCCCTCCTTTCCCCAGAATGTTCCCCAGTTCCTAACAAATCCAAAACCCTCATCCTTGCACCATTGTCTCATCTACGCATTGAGACTCCGGAACTCTGCCTGCATTTTGGGTCCTGCGCGTGGAATGGGAAGTATTTCGGAGAACACTACCCTGGAAATTCTGGATTTCAACTTCCTACCTAAAAGCCTAAATTTAGCCTCTAGAATCTCCCTACCACATTTTCCTACGTCATTGGTACTGACATGTACCAAGACAGCAGACTCCTCCCCAGCACTAAAACTGATCCTGATCTTTTCCTAAGCAAACGTCACTGAGTTCAGAATCAACTTTTGCTCTGGATTGAATTTGTCAGCGAGAAGAAAGGATAGACCGGACAGTGAGTGCAATAGGTCTCCCAGTGTACACTGGTCCCACCTCAAGAATCCTGTACAAACCCTGGAAGTCAGATCTGCAGAATGAGTCTGTCTCCTGGAAGTTGTGCACCCAGATTGCCTGACAGTGTACTCAGCTGCCATAAGGGACTACCAGCCTGGCAGGGGTTACATATGATTGCATCAGGTTTCCACAAAAAAGCATGGGGGAGTGAGGCCAGCACTATGCTTGGGACAGATATAAGAAGAGGGTTGAGAGGTTGGGTGGAAGATATGAGCAAAGGAGAAACCAATGCCGGCTTGCATTTAGAAACTTTTTAATTCACATTTACTAAGAGAATGAATCTAATCTGGGCAGATTGGCTTGGGCCATTTTGGTCTTAATCTGCTTTCATTTACAGTGCTATGCTTTAAATATTTTTTTGGCATTTATATTATGTAATTTTGGGATATGTGGAATTACATCATGATATCTAAGCTGCCATGGTAGTTTCCCTAAATTTAGGTGTGTCTGCTTTCACTGAAGGTTTGAGCCCTGGCACATACACACAACTGGTATAGTGAGTGCCACTGTGTAAATTAGTTTCTTTTTGACATAATGACATAATGAAACTCGGGAACTTCCCTTGAATGAAGCACATACCAGAAAAAGAGTTTTACTACATAATACCAGAGAAACATTTTCCATTTTTCTGGGAGAATTTGGCACTTCTGAAATGTGATGTACTGGCAGCACTGGAAATATTAGGAATAATTTTATGAACCTTCTTTGTGTGTAAAATACCATTTTGTATGCAGAAATAGTTACTTATCAAGTTGCCCTGGGGATATAGATACAACATAGTACTCAGTACAGTCACATAGGGGCATGTTTTACTAAAGTGCACTAACCATTGCCATGGGATTTATCAAGTAGCAAGTGCGCTACGCTAACAGCACAGGCCCTGCACTAAAATACTATGCTAACTGGGTATTGAAAGCACAGTGCAGTTGGCATGGGACGTGCACTAACCATGGGTGCTGCCTTAGTGTGGGTGCACTTAATGCTACCTCTATGGGTTGAGCTGTGTACCCGCATGCTGGTTAGCACCATTGCAACAGCAGAAAGACGGACACACAAGCCTCCCGAGGTTAGTGTGGGTCTCCATGCTAGATTCCTGGCCCAATCACACACTAACTTTGCACACTTTGGTAAACATGCCCTATAGTGCATACTTTTGTGTGTTATACTATATATATGTCCCATAACCAGGTGCCTAGAAGACATTATTACTTGGCTCACTAACAACTCACTCTCTGTGAACTGTGACAAGACAGAAGCGATGTATATCACCAGAAGCTCATCCTTCTCGCCACCGCAAACTATCGCCGTTCATGACAAATCCTTTACAGTAAAAGAAAAAGTAAAATACCTAGGAGTTACTCTGGACAAAACCTGTCTTTACAGACACACATATTCAAAACTGCTACCAAAGCACACCACAGACTAGAAATCATCCGACGACTCAAACCTATCCTGAATAATGAACATTTCCGCACGGTGTGCCAAGCAATAATCACCCCCATCCTGGACTATGTAAACTCACTCTACCAGGGTCTGCCGATACAGTCCCTCTACCCTCTCCAACTGCTTCAAAACACAGTGGCCAGGATTATCACATACACACCTAGGAAAGAGCACATCACTCCAGTACTTCAACAACTTCACTGGCTACCCATCCTTTCATGCATGCGATACAAAGCAGCTCTAATCATCCACTGAATTTATCACAATACCTCTGCCGCAGCCCTCCAAAACCTATTAATCAAAGATCCCAGTACAAGGCCCAGGCGCTCTAACATGTTAGACAAGCTCATTACACCCGCATTAGTCCAACGATCCAACCAGTCTACAGTCAGAAGAGCCCCGTCTCTTGCTGCAGCTGCCATGTGGAACTCTCTTCCTGATCACATGAGATCCACAAGGAATATTAAGGACTTCCGTAAAATGTTAAAAACATTTTTGTTTGTGGATCACTATGGTCCCTCTCAGTGATTAAAACCCACTGTTAATGACCTCTCCTTATTTCCCCTCTTTTGCCTTTACCTAATTTGTAATAGTTCCCAATGTAAACCACTATGATTGAAGGAAAAGGTGGTATATAAATCTGGATGGATAAATAAATATGTGTAGGTATTCGGAGGCAGAAGATAAGTGAAGTTGGGGAGGAGTTGAGAGCTACACTTGTATGTAATAAAATGCCTGCATGTCTGCACACACACTACACCTGCCTCAGAGTAGATATAAATGTCAGTACCTACTTTCTGGAGGGGGGGTTCAGGCTATTTTATAAGGTGCATAGGTGCATACGTAAGCTGCAGTTATAAAATGATTCCATCTCACTAATCTTCAGACATTTTTAAGAATCTTTTAGTTCAAATGATTTTTATTAACCACATCATCACTACTACTATTACTGTTAATCATATACATATATAGTGTTACAAGGCATACTCAGAGCTATACAGAAACATACAAAAGACGGTTCCTGCTCGTCAGAGCTTACAATCTAATCAACAATGTTCCCAGCGAGTAGTGACACACATCGCTAGGACATAACCACAATCCAACAGTTCCAACATTTTGTTTTTAGATGGTTTATGTACCCCACTCCTCCCTCCAATCGACCATTGCAAGAAGAATGCCAGTCCATACCACCACCACCACCACCACCACCCCCCCCCCCCATACATCTATGGTGACATGCACTAACAAACAGAAGACTGCACAAACCCTCCATCTGATGCTCCCCTCACCTCTCCAACCATTTAGAAACACAGAAACATGATGACAGAAAAAGACCACATGGCCTATCTAATCTGTCCTTCCATATCAACAACTACAAGAGTCCCCTTTTTTCCAGTATCTAGAAGCTCCTCCCACTCATCCAGACAAACATCCTCAACCCTCCCACACCACCCAAGATATCTGTCTCCCCCCTACCCTATTGGTGATAATGAGGTTCCCCTTAACATTAGCATCCATCCCTCTCCTTTCATCCATCCCTAAGGGAGGGGACATAGTTCCGAGGGCTCAACACAAACCAGCTTGATGGCATACCCATTTGTGGAGGCCAAGCACTGCAGATCCTATAATGTCAACAACTCATTCTGTGCCCAATGGGACAGGGTCTGAATATGGTCCCCCCAGACTGCCAAAAATACCTCCTTCCTCTGCAAATTCCCCCTCACCACAAGCCATTCCATAAGCATCAATCCATGAAAACGACTACTCCACTCCCACACTGATGGTGCCTCTGGGTCCATCTACTGGATAAGAATTGGTTGCTTACCACCACACAAACCTTTCAAACCAGTAAGCGGGCCGCACACCCCTGGTAGCACTGTCTTCCAAAGTCATCGAAGAGAGCCATCTACACCAAAAGAACTACCGCTTGTCCCAACAACCCAACTAAAAGCTGGAGGGAGGAGCGGCCTAATGGTTAGGACACGGTACCTCAGGCCAGAGGGCTGGGGGTTCAAGTCCCACCTGGGGACAGCAATCTCAGCCTGGAGGGACTGGGGTTTCTAGTCCTATAGGCACTCCTTGTGGCCTTGGGCAAGCCACTTAACCCTCTGTTGTCTCAGGTACACATAGATTGTGAGCCCTATGGGGACAGGGGAATGTATCCAGTACCTATTTGTAGTGATTACATAATGTAAACTGCTTTGATTGAAGGATAAGGTGGTATAGAAAACTGGGTAAATAAATAAAATAGGTAAGTCTTTATCTGTCTCAAATACATTTGAATCCTGGCACATATCCACCACATATGCTGGAAAGTGGGTGCATTGGGAGCAGCTTACCCCCACACCAACCCTCATAAATTGTATTTCCCAGAATTGGGCCCTCTTAATCAGCCCCAGGAGGTGCAATATTGCCTGCCATATACTGCCAGTATTGGCAGCACTTGAGACAGGGCTACAGACCCGAAACGTGCACGTCGTGCTTGACAAGGATTGCCGACAACCGTCTTATTCAGTTAAGTAGACGGGGTTTTTTTAGTAATAAAATTAATAAAAGGGATGTAACTGAGTGGAGGACATAGTACCTGTACATGTCCCTTTCCTGGAACATCCGACAAAAAGATATTTGGTTTACACAAAATTTTCCACGGGGGTTCTTTTGGTGATTATTTTTGACAATATACTGCCAAGTGGCACAGAGACTGCTAACCCACTCAACCATTGGGTCTCCAGTGCTGTGTAACCCATCTCTGGGACCCACTCACCAAATCTACAATAGTAGAGGGAGATCGACAACACTTCACAATCCTCAAATTAAAAAAAAAAATGTTTAATGCGGTCTCTCCCTCCCTGGCCAAAGAGGTCCAAGGAAGTGAGCAGACATAATGCCTCAGTTGCAAATAGACAAAGAAGTGTCCATCTTTCACACCGTATTCTCACAGAGCCAGTGGAATGTCCACATGCAGTACCCACAACTGCCACCACTATCATAGATGAAAGGGGCAAGAGTCCATGCCTAGGAGAAAGTGACTATTACCGCAAATCGGTGAAAACCCCAACACTGTGAGGATAGTTCGTCATTTCGTGCATAAAAAGTGCCATGCCTGTCATAGCAGGTCAACCAGAAGGCCTCTCCGAAGACCCTCCGGCAATGTCCTCAATTCCATGTGCAGCACAGTCAACAGGATGTGTGATGCCACAAATTCCTCCTCCACTTCTCACCGACAAATACCCCAACCAGTCTCTCAAGTGACGCAACTGACACGTCATATTATACCGGAAAATAGCTGGTAGACCCAGGCCGCCTTTTCACTAGTTCCCCCTTAATCTCACCATGAGGCCTTGCCAAGCCAAAGGAACTTACAGAGATCTCATTTAAGCAGCTGAATATCCTGGCGGAACAAGCAGAGCAGTAGCATCTGCATCATGTATAGTAGTTTCAGAAACAAAGTCATCCGAAAAGCCACCACCCTCCCCAGCAGTGACAAAGGTAGTGGGTGCCAGTCCCTCAGTTTGTTCCGCATATGTCCCAACAGTGCCTGAAAATTTAACTCATATAATTTCTTTGGGTGCCAGAGTAGTTGAATACCAAGATACGTAAATGCCTGTCCTGCCCATCGTAAAGGAAAAGCAAGGCCCCAGCTAGCCTGCACCATGCCCAGCACATCCAGTGCCTCAGATTTAGCCATATTTAATTTGAACCCTGCAATTTGGCCAAAAGCCCAGAATTCATCCAACAACAGAGTTAGAGAATGACCAGGGTCCACAATATGGACAAGTAAATCGTCGGCAAAGGCCAACACCTTAAATTCAGTCTTATCTATGTGTATCTCTGTCACCCCACCCTCCGCTTTTTATTGCAGCAAGGGGTCCAGAGAAAGAACAAACAGTAAATGGAAAAAGGGGCACACTCTGTCACATTCTGCATTGTAAGGAGAGCAGCTCTGACACTGTCCCATTTACCAGAATCTGCACCGAAGGCCACAAGTAGAGGGAACGCATCATCCTCAAAAAAGCCTCTCCAAGACCATACTCCAGCAGCACCGCAAACAAGTAATCCCATTCAACTCAATCAAATGCTTTCTCCAGAAATTTATGGTGACGTCACCAATGGAGCTCATGCAGGAACACTCCCCAGCTTCCATAGGAAGCCTTTGGAAGCTCCATTGCGCATGTGCGCCTGCCTTCCCACACGTAGGAGCTATGTTATCTCAGTCTTCTCTTTTCCACAGACCCCTCTGTCTGGCCTCAGAAAAGTGTAGTTCTAACCCTTGAAGTTTTTGTTATTTTTTTTCTGAAGTCATTCGGTATCGTTTTCAGCCCTGTCCTTCCTGCCCATCGATGAAAGCATCAATTCCTTAACGCCATGTCTTTTTTCGATTCTTTTTTCTTTGCAGTCTTTGTCACACAGGTTTATCCTTTCCATGCACATCCCTTATTGGCCAGGACATTGATGGTTTTGGGGAAGAGGGCTTCTGCCAATTCAAAGGCCACCAAAATCCACACCATTTCAGTGATGGACCACCATAACTAGTGCCCGACAATAAGCCCTCCAACTGCACATTGTGCTTGCAGATGACCCAAAAAGGCCTCAAGAACCGAGAAACGTGAGTCTCTGTTCGGGTCATCAGCATCTACACCCTCGATGGGATCTGCCGAGGCTTTGGCTCAAAGTGGTGCTCAAGCTCATTCAGAGCAGAGGTGCCAGAGGCTGTCTTCCAAACAGACAGGCCCCTCGAAGGAATGGTCTTCTGCCCCATTGTCAAAGAGTGATGCTGAAAGCTGGGGGAAACCCCATGAGCACTGGCATCTAAGCCTCCCTCAACACGACTCAGAGGGCACTGGCCAGGACTGGCTTCCCAAGCTGCCCCAGCAAGAGTTGTCTCCCAAAGTCCAGAGGGCCATTGGCGGTCTTCCGATGTGGTTACCATCGAGGAGCCCCTGATGTGGGAGCTGGCATTGGAGGCAGAGGCAGCTGCCCTAGCTCCAGCCATATCAGAGACAGTGCTCCTGGCTGAATGTATGCAGGCTTTGGAAAGAAGCCTGGCTGTGTTCCTGGCATCTCAGACTGCGAGGCACCTGATGCCTTCCTCGATGCCGGGGGCGGATCCGCCAATGGTGATACAGCCGTTCCTAGAAACCCATGCCCCTCCCCAGGAGGGCAGAGGACTTGGGCAGGCGCTCTGACTCACTGTCAGCATTGGTGGTGATCTCTCCCATGAGTGCCTCCAGGTTCAAGGACCAGCAGCATCGGTACTGAGAGCTCTGGACACTGTCCTCTACTCCCGAGCATTGGAGGCATCAGGAGGCGGCGTGTCAGTATGTTGATTTTCTAACTGACTCGGACTCCAAGGGTTGGAGTTGTCCCTGGTCTGAGATCGGCATCGGGACATCCCATCTGATCCTTCTCCATTCTATGAGCGTCGCAAGTCCCCACCTGAGGGCATCTCATTCCATGAGCTTGTCGGGACATTGTGAAGGCCCTCCCCTTCACCTTCGAGGCTGAGGAGGAACAGAGGGCTGAAAAGTTGAAAATCCTGCAGTACCCTTAGCCACTGAAAGAGGCGATTATCATGCCGGTCCACTGCATCCTCCAACGCCTCCTCTTCAGGATGTGAGAGGATCCTTTGATGGTGCCCCCAAATAGCCACTAGCTGGATTCTATGTAGAGTCCAGAATAGCCCTGACTTTGAAAAGTCTCAGCTGCCCCATAATTCAATGATAGTGGCATCAGCTATGAGGTGTATCAAAAGCTCCAAGACCCACGCCTTGGTCCCTCCAGAAAGGGAGATCAGTACTCTGGATAGGATAGGGCACCAAAGCTATCAGGGCTCAATGCTGGTGGCCCATATCCTCTCATACCAACTTTAGATGGCAATGTATTTGAAGGACATCATGGGGGACATCACCAAATTCTCTGCCCTGCTGCCCCTGGAACATCTGGAGAGATTCTGTGGCCTGGTTACTAAGGGGAAGGACTGCTCAAAGTACATGAGTAGAGCAGCCTTTGACACTTTTGAGTCTTTAAGTAGAGTAGCTGCAGTGGGCATTGGGGCACGTCGCCTGGCATGGCTACAGTCTTCTGACCTTGAGCAGTGGGTACAAGGCAAGCTTGCTGATGTCCCCTGCCAGGGTGAAAATTTATTTGGCAAGCCTATGGAAGACAAGGCAGGGAGCTGGAGAGGGAACTGTTAACCATGAACTGCCTCTCCAGAAAGACTGTGGACCCTGCCAAGAAAACATCAGCAGGAAAAATGGCATTATACTTGCATAAATGTAGATATTACTCGGTGTACCCTCCTTAACAGTCCTACCAACGTTCTCAGCAGGGGCAACAGAAGAGCCAAGGATAGCACCAGCAGCACCACCAGAAGTCTCAGCCGGCCCTGAAGCTGCAACCAGGAGGGAGTTTTTGACTTCTTCCTGAGAAGCATGGTCCATCTTCCTGTACCCAGTGGAATACCTCAGCAGGTGGGAGGACGGTTGATTCACTTTGCCCACAGGTGGCCCATTGTAACCACCAACTCCTGTGTACTGAAAATCATCTAGAGCAGTCTGCACTTTGCCCACCGGCCTATCCCGTTCTTCCCGGGGGAGTACCTCCTTGATCATCAACACCAAGAACTTCTCCAACAGGATGTTCATACTCTCCTGGCTGATCTCACCATCAAGCAGGTACTACCAGTACAGGCCAGGAAGAGGTTCTATTCTCACTACTTCTTGGTCCGCAAGAAAGCAAGCAGGTTCAGACCCATACTGGACATATGAAACCTCAATCAGTTCTTGATGAAGAAAAAGTTCAAAACGGTCTCCCTTGGAACTTTGCTACCATACATTCAATGGGAAGACTAGCTCTGCTCCTTGGAGGTCAAAGATGTGTATACTCACATCCTGATCCACTCCCTTCACCAGTAATACCTCTGCTTTATGCTCAGCGGGCAACACTATCATTTCATTTCATTTATTAAAACTTGATATACCGCCCCTAGTGGGGACAACATAGCAGTTTATAATAAAATCAATAAAAACAGAAGAAACAGAAAGGAATGTCAATGCTAGATAGAAAAGTGAGATAAAGACAACACAATATCAAGGGACTAGGGAGATGACATGGAGGGGAAGACAGTACTGGGTGCTGCTCTTCGACCTAGCCTCCTCCCAAAGGGTCTTCACAAAATGCCTGGTGGTCATTGCTGTCTTCCTCCGGACCCTGGGAGCATTTGTCTTCCCTTATTGAGATGACTGGCTGATAAATGGCACAACGTTGGACGAAGTTGGGCAGTCGGAACAGCTCACCATTCAAGTGCTAGAACATCTGGGCTTCATGATCAACTACTCAAAATCTCACCTTCAGCCCTCTCAGTGACTAGATTTCATTAGGACTCTCCTCGATGCTACCCTGGATGAGCCTTCTTGCCCAGGGATTGGGCACAATGACTCATCATGGTAGCCTACGATGTCCAAGACAGCTGTTATACCATGGCATTCCAGATGCTTCACTTGCTTGGCCACATGACCTCCATGGTTCATGTCACTCCTTTAACTAGCCTACAAATGCACCAAGTGCAGAGGATCTTGTGCACTCAATGGTGTCAGGTCATGGACTGCCTCAAGGTTATGGTCACTCCACTGCTCAAGGACTTCCTGTCCTGATGACTCCAACCACAAAGCCTGCTCAGGGATCTCTTCTTCCAGCCCCCTCCGCATTACCATATACTGACCATAGATGCCTCCAAGCTGGGTTAAGGGACCCATCTCAATCGGCTACAGAAAAGGGCCTCTGGACAATACAGGAGAGCCTGCACAAGATCCATTTTTTGGAACTACGAGCCATTGCAAACACACTTCAAGCATTCCAGGCACAATTGCCCAACCAGATTGTCTGTCTGGATAAGGACCATCAAGTGGCGATGTTTTACATCAACAAAGAGGGTGGTATGGGTTCATACCTCCTGTGTTGTGAAGCAGTGCATCTCTGGAAGTTCACCATCTTCCAGGGCATGGTCCTCAAAAGGCATGTACCTGCCTGGGGAGCTCAATGTCCTGGTAGACCATTTCAGCAGGGTCTTTCAGCCACACAAGTAGACCCTCAACACGGATGTCACCAGACACATCTTCTGGATGTGGGGCACCCCGTGCTTCGATCTCTCTGCAACTCCTGGCAACACCCAGGTGGTGTAGTTCTGCTCCAAGACACCAAGCGCCCATTGGATGGCCTCCGATGCCTTCCTTCTGGACTGGAGCGAGGGCCTACTCTGTATCTACCAATTCCGCTCTTGGCCAACACCCTGTTCAAGCTCCAGGCAGACAAGGGTTCCATGATACTCATTGCACTGCACTGGCCAAGCAGCTGTGGTTTCCCCTCCTGCTCCGGCTCTCATATCAACAATCTCTCAGACTGGGTTGTGCCCTGGACCTTGTCTCCCAGGACACAGGACATTGCTTCATCCCAACATCTGATCCCTGGGCCTGACGGCATGGATGCCGAGTGGCTAGTTCTTGCAGAACTTTATCTCCCTGCAGACGTGGAGAATGTGCTCCTCGTTTCATGGAAAGACTCCACACATCATTCCTACACATTCAAGTGGCATAGATTTTCTACTTGGTATACAGACAAGGCGCTAGATCCCTTCTCTTGCTCTGTGAAGGCGAATGCTGATGTATCTCCTCCACCTTTCCAACTCGGGTCTCAAATCTAACTCAGTCCGAGTTCATGTAAGTGTGGTTGCAGCTCATCACCACAGTTCTGTTGGTAAACCCATCTCCATGCACCCTCTCATCGGCTGGTTTATGAGAGGCCTCCTGTTCTCAAAGCCCCTAGTCAAACCCCCACCAGTAGCGTGGAACCTCAGTGTGGTGCTGGGGAAACTCCTCTCTGCCCTCTTTGAGCTGTTGGATTCTTGTTCACTCAAGTTCCTCACCTGGAAGATGGTGCTTTTAGTGGTGGTCAGCCCGCTGGGTTAGTGAACTGCAGGCTCTGGCAGTGCATCCACCCTACACCAGATTCCTTCAGGACAGGCTAATCCAGAGGACGCATCCTCTGTTCCTTCTTAGGGTGGTTTCATCCTTCTACCTTAACCAGTCAGTGATGCTGTCCACCTTTTTTCCCCAGACCTCATATCAATAGAACTGAGGCCACACTACACACACTGGATTGTAAGAGAGCCTTGGCTTTTTATTCGGAAAGAATGAAAGCCCATTGGCGTTCTACTCCATTCTTTGTTTCTTGACACCAATAGGCTGGGCATGGCTGTTTCCAAATGTACTGTCAGTTTGGGTCACAGACTGTATCTCCTTTGCCTATGCTCAGGCTGGGCTGAGCCTGGAATGCCATGTCATGGCTCATAATGTCCGAGCAATGGCTGCTTATATAGCAAATTTGTGCTCTGTCTCCACAGTGGAGATCTGTATGGCTGCTACATGGTCTTCGGTCCACACCTTCACAGCCTATTACTGCCTGGATGGAGATTCACGGCATGATAGCAACTTTGGCCAAGCCGTACTCCAGCACCTATTTGGGACTTAAATTCAACTCCTTTCCACCGGCCCTTCTGTCCATCCAAGCTGCTATAGAGTCTTCCTGATGTTGATAGCTGCCCTGAACACTGACTCCATGTAACTCTAATAGAGCTCTCGGTTCTCCCATTGGTTGCCCCATTGAGCTTGTTTTGCATGTTTTTTTGGTAGCCTGGGGAGTCCCATAAGTGAGGATTTTATTCCTGCTTGTTCCTAGAGAAAGTATAGTTACTCACCTGTAGCAGATATTCTCTGGAAATAGCAGGAATAAGTCCTCCCTACCCTCCCTCTTCTCTGTAAGATTGTTTTTCTTTGAGCTATGTTTTCCTACAGAGATAAGATAGCTCCTATGGGCCGGAAGGCAGGCACACATGCACAACGACGCTCCCATAAGAACATAAGAACAAGATATGTCATACTGGGTCAGACCAAGGTCCATCAAGCCCAGTATCCTGTTTCCAACAGTGGCCAATCCAGGTCATACGTACCTAGCAGTTTCCCCAAAAGACACAGGTTCCACAATGCTTGTACTGGGTCAAGCATTGATATCCTGGGTCCCTTCTTAACAATGGTTTATGGACCTTTCCTCCAGGAACTTGTCCAAACCTTTTTTTAAACCCAGCTACACTAACAGCCTTTACTACATCCTCAGGTAACAAATTCCAGAGTTACACGTTGAGTGAAAAAATATTTTCTTTTATTAGTCTTAAATAGTTTACCCTGTAGCTTCATTGCATTCCCCTAGTCTTTCTATATTCTGATAACGTAAACAATCATAGAAACATAGAAACATGATGACAGAAAAAGACCACATGGCCTATCTAGTCTGTCCTTCCATAACAACAACTACAACAGTCCACTTTTTACCTTTAGAGATCCTCTGTGTTGGTCCCTTGCTTTTTTGAATTCAATTACTGTCCTCATCTCTACCACCTCCACTGGGAGACTATTCCATGGATCCACTACTCTTTCCATAAAGAAATAT
Source organism: Ichthyophis bannanicus (assembly GCA_033557465.1). Classification (NCBI taxonomy): domain Eukaryota; kingdom Metazoa; phylum Chordata; class Amphibia; order Gymnophiona; family Ichthyophiidae; genus Ichthyophis; species Ichthyophis bannanicus. Next base: position 142,230,930 of record CM066040.1, read on the forward strand.
TTCCGCATATCACTCCTGAATCTATCTCCCTTCACCCTCATCCCATGTCCCCTCGTAGCAGAACTTGCTTTCAATTGAAAGAGGCTCTCTCCCTGAACATTTATGCCACGGAGGTATTTAAACATCTCAATCATATCACCTCTATCCCGCCTTTCCTCTAAGGTGTACATATTAAGATCCTTAAGTCTGTCCTCATATGCTTTATAATGAAGCCCATTAATCATTTTAGTAGCCACCCTCTGCACCGACTCCATCCTGTTCACATCCTTTTGAAGGTGCGGTCTCCAGAATTGCACACCATACTCCAAATGAGGTTGCACCAAAGACTTATACAGAGGCATTATCACCTCCTTTTTTCTGCTAGCCATTCCTCTCCGTATGCACCCAAGCATCCTTCTAGCTTTTGCTGTCGCGTTTTCTACCTGTTTAGCTACTTTATCATCAGACACAACCACACCTAGGTCCCGTTCTTCTTTAGTGGACAAAAGTACTTCACCTCCTATACTGTATTGCTCCCTTGGATTGCTGCAGCCCAAATGCATGACCTTACATTTTTTAACATTAAATCCCAGCTGCCAAATTCTAGACCATTCTTCAAGCTTTGCTAGATCCCTCCTCATGTTATCTACACCTTCCTGGGTGTCTACTCTATTGCAGATTTTGGTATCATCTGCAAAGAGGCAAACCTTACCCGACAGCCCTTCCGCTATATCACTAACAAAGATGTTAAAAAGAAATCGGACCAAGGACAGATCCCTGAGGCACACCACTGGTAACATCCCTCTCCTCAGAGTGCGCTCCATTTACTTGTACTCTTTGTCGCCTCCCACCCAACCAATTTCTAACCCAAGCAGTAACTTTAGGGTCCATCCCTAGGGTGCTCAGTTTGTTTATAAGTCGCCTGTGAGGAACAGTGTCAAAGGCTTTACTGAAATCTAAATACACCACATCTAGAACTCTCCCTCGGTCCAACTCCCTGGTCACCCAGTCAAAGAAATCAATCAGATTTGTCTGACAAGACCTGCCTCTGGTGAATCCATGCTGCCTCGGATCCTGTAATCCGCTGGACTCCCGAAACCTCACTATTTTCTCTTTCAGCAGCGTTTCCAATAGTTTACTCAGCACCGAAGTTAAACTAACCGGCCTGTAGTTTTCAACCACATCCTTACTTTCGCTTTTGTGTAAAGACACCACATGAGCCTCTCTCCAGTCCTTTGGCACCACTCCCGACTCCAACGAGGCATTGAAAAGGTCAGTCAGTGGAGTTGCTAGAACGTCCCCAAGTTCCCTCAGTATTCTAGGGTGTATCCCATCTAGTCCCGATCTACATTTACCCATTCCACTCTGTTCATTAATTTATAGACTTCTATCATATCTCCCCTCAGCCGTCTCTTTTCCAGGTTAAAGAGCCCTAACCTTTTTAGCCTTTCTTCAGAGGAGTATCTTCTCTGAACCTTTTCTAATAACGCTATATCCTTTTTAAGATACAGCGACCAGAATTGTACACAATATTCACACAAGCTTTCTATGGAATCTGGGCAGTGTTCCCATGTGGGCTCCGTTGGTGACATCACCCATATGTGAGGGCTTATTCCTGGAGAACACCTGCTACAGGTTAATAACTATGCTTTCTCCAAGTCAAAACTGATGAGCAAAAGGGGATATTGTGTTCATGAACCCACTCTTGGGAGGCGAGTATTTTCCTCAAGTTGCATGCTACATATCAACCCTAGACAAAACCCACCTGGCTCCTATGAATGAAGCCCAGCAGCAACAAGGCTAGGCAATACGCTATTATCTTGTCCTATAGTTTGACATCAAAATTTATGAGAGAAATGGGACAGTAGGACTCTGCCCTCACCGGGTCCTTCCCAGGCTTCGGTATAAGGGTTATAAAGGCCCAGTTAGCATCCAGGGAGCTCTCCTCCTCAACTCTCTGCTGAAACATGTCTAACAAGGGAGGTATTACCTGTTCCTGCAGCAGTTTGCATTACTCCACACTAAATCCATCTGAGCCAGGTGCTTTACAGTACTGCACCCTCTTGATCCCCATTGAATCTCCTCGGCCATAATCAGTGCCCCCAGCTGAGCTGCCTGTTCCTCAGTACTACACTGAACTGACTTATGTATTACTGTACTGACTTATGTATTACTGTATTACTCTGACTAGATTGACTTATGCTCTGTACTACTCTGACTAGATTGTAAGCTCTGATGAGCATGACTCTGACAGGCAGGGACTCTCTTTTGTATGTGGGCTGCCTCTTGTAAGTCAGCTATACAACGCTGAGTGCATGGCGCTCTATAAGTACAAAATAGTAGTAACAGTAGTAGTAAGTCTGGACAGACAAATTTCTTTGAGGTAGGTCGTCACCTGATCAGGCGAGATCCTCTCCCTCGCATAGAGGTCTGGTAAAAGACCCGAAAAATTTGTCTAATCTCCTTAGACTGCTGGTGAAATATGCCCCCGGAGTTCCAAAGCGCTGCCTACTGATATGACCACTGGGTACCCCTAAGGCAGAGCACCAACAGTTTGCTGGTTTTGTACACATATCGATAAAGCTATAACTTATAATACATTAAGGATTCCTTCACTCTCTGGTGCAACACTTCATTTAAGGCCACCTGAGTCTCTAACAGGAGAGCATAAGAACATAAGAGATGCCATACTGGGTCAGACCAAGGTCCATCAAGCCCAGTATCCTGTTTCCAACAGTAGCCAATCCAGGTCACAAGTACCTGGCAGGTTCTCAAAAAGTCACACAGGTTCCACCATGCTTGTCCCGGGACAAGCAGTGGATTTCCCGGGTCCTCTTTAATAATGGTTTATGAACCTTTCCTCCAGGAACTTGTCCAAACTTTTTTTAAACCCAGCTATACTGACAGCTTTCACTACATCCTCCGGTAACAAATTCCAGAGTTTGATTACGCATTGAATGAAAAAATATTCTTTTATTAGTCTTAAATGGGTTACATTGTAGCTTCATTGCATGTCCCCTAGTCATTCTACTTTTTGATGGCGTAAACAATAGATATATGTTTACCCACTCCATTCCATTCATTAATTTATAGACCTCTATCATATCTCCCCTCAGCCATCTCTTTTCCAGGTTGAAGAGCCCTAACCTTTTAAGCCTTAAAATAAAATTAAAATAGGAAAACATTACATACACAGAAAGCATCTCTCTTACAATACTGAGAGAGAGGGAAAAAAACCAAAAAAACAAACTAGCAATCCATTAGCCAACAAAAAAAAGGGGGGGGGGAGGGAAGGGGTCACAGCCAGCATAAAAGTGGAGAAAACAAAAAGAAGTAAAACCTACAAGAAAAAAGGCAAACAAGCATCTAACTGCAGACTTCCTAGAAAACACTCTGAACCGGAGCTATTGGAGAGGCGGGAACCCCAAGCTTCTGCAGGTCCAAAAAAAGCTCTCAACTGCTCAGGCAACATGAACACACATTTTACATTGAAATAATTAACTAAACATTTACAAGGCTATCCAAGCATAAATGTAGCACCCAAGGATAAAAAGTCGTTGATCTCAAGGCCAGAAAGACTTTGTCTTTCCTGTGTGGAGTAACCATATCAGGAAATATTCTTATAGGCTGGCCAAAAAAGGGTTCACTCATTTTCATAATAGAGATGCAGGACTAGATTTAAATCTTGCTCAAAGACAAAAGAAACTCAAAGTTGCTTTCTCTTTATACTCCAAACTTGAGGTTTCAAGTACAGCAGAAAACATCAAACATAGTAACATAGCATATGACCGCAGACAAAGACCAGCATGGTCCATCCAGTCCGCCCAACAAGGCCACAAGTGCAGGTGCACCTGCTGCTCCGTGCAGGTCACCCCTCCCCATGCCTTTGTTTAGGGGTGAGCTTGGCGACAGCAGCCCATCCACAATCTTAGATCCCAATGACGGGGCCTTATCCCTCTCTTTATACGCCAATTTCATGGCACTCCAGCTGATAGACATCCCGCTGCAGTTGGGACCCAATGTGGCAAGTGACAGGGAGTTTTATGCGGAGAACCGCTGGTTTCAGCCTCATTTAAACAGTGGCGAGAGGGCTCGGAAAATGGCAGACATGCATCCTCCCATTCTCAGCATGTCACAAGATCTCCTCTTTTTTTTTTGGACATCCTACTTTTTTCCCTTCATTTAAAATACTTTGACTACCTTCCCAGACCACCCCCCACCCTCCCCCAGGTTTCATCCAAAGCAATTTATAATCAAACATGAATATACAAGAAATTAATTAGAACAGCACAAAACATAAAACAAATGGGGTCATTAGTCATGATTTGGATGTCTGAAGACGTGCATGTCCAAATCACAGAGATGTCTCCAGAGCCATTGCACAAATGGCCTTTAAGGAAGTCACCAGTGTGGGAACATCCAAGTAGGCAGGGGCTGTGGTGAAGGTGTCTCAGGTGGTGCAATGGATTTGCATGTCCCTGTTGGACATGCCTGCATCTCTGAAATCCATGTTCAGAACTGCTCCAGACAGAATTAAGCGATTAGCCTAAGATCACAAAGGCCAACACTGGGATTTGAACCCTGGCTACCCTGCTCCTAACTCACCACTCTAGCCATTGCGCTATTAGACAACTTTATTCTGAAATACTATTCTGGGGATGTCTATGTAGACGTCGCCATAGACGTCCATATCAGGCACTTAGACGTTTGTGAAATCGTGCCAGAACTTGCATGTGCCTGCTTTTTCTTTTTTTTCTTCTTTTTTTAAGATGCTCTGGCTTTGATGTCCCAGATTGCACTTGAATGTCCTTTGTAAAATGTGCCTTAAGATCCATAATTCCATACCTCATTTATATTTTCATAAGCACAGTTTCCAAAAGAAATAGACCTGTTTATTGTTTGTTACTTAGCTTAACTGTAGCTGCTCTTTGGTTCTTTCCCCCCCCCCCCCCCCCCCCCCCCCCCCCCCCCCAGTCTGTTAGCCTACTCTGAACACAGGTTTTTCAATTAAATTGCTTTTTGTGCTTTTAACATTTGTCAGCTAAATAACAATGCAAATATTTCAAATCTGTAGTTTATCGAGGAGTACCCGTAAGGAAAAAAATAAGATTCAAAGTAGAAAAGCAAGCACCTGCGTGCACGACATGTTTGCCAGAAACAGAGTTGCCAAGTTACCCAGTTCCAGAAGTGAGATTTTAAGCCAGTCCTGGATTTCAGACAGACAGAGACAGACAGACAGACAGACAGACAATCTCATTCTGATGCATTATGGGACCACCAACACTGATTTCAATGGGTAAAATTAGGGACTATAAACACCATACTGCCTTGCAGTACAAATTTAACACCAGAACTGGCAAAAAATGTCACTCTTGGACATGGGTAACTTGGCAAACAGATTTTTTTTTTAATAGTACAAAATGCCCTTGGTAACTGATCTAGCAAAACTGTTTCACACACACACTCATACATATAGATGTATATAAAACTTTTTGGAGCCACAAAAGGCATGGGAGTAAATACACAGATTAATCACTGAGGAAGATAACATCACCCTCCTCTGGTGCAGAGCTGGGAAGATGAGGAAAGTCGCTCCTACCCTGGAGGCTCTTTTCTTGATTGTTACCTCTGCCTCCATTACTGGAAAATTTTAAGAATCTTTTAATAACTTAGTAAAACCATTTCCAGTAAACCGTTTGAGTTGGTCAAGAGCTGTTTGTGAATACTTGCTCTGTGCAACTTTTAATATGATGGTCCAAAAAAAATATTTCTTTTTTTGGAATGTGCACCAGCTTATTAAAAATTCTAAAAATATATATACATATAATGTCTGAAGATTAGTGGGGAAGAACATTTTGAATCTAATAGCGAGCCGTGTTATTGTTAGATGGAATTAATTTGAATTCACAGGTTTGATCTGTTTTTGTAGATTTTTCTTAAAATGTTTAAAACAGGCACAAGATAAATGCCTCTGGGCCTTCACAAATTAAGAAACCTTAGGCACAATTTGCATGTGTGAAAAATGGATTTACGCTTGCAAGTCATCATAGGTTGCTACTTTAGGTAAGGCACTGCTTGTTTGTATAGCTGACAGCATGCAGAGAGAGACATGTTTGGGGCATAACTTGTGTGGCCCTTCAAAGTACATATAAATCTGCATTTTATAAAAGAATTTGATTTCACTGCACTGGTGTAAGGAAGTCATCTCCGGTTTCACATTTGGAAAAGATGGGGCTTCCCAAATACTTGCAAGCAGCAGGCTGAGGCTTCTGGCCTCCATGCCGAGTTACATAAAATAACCTTATCTAGAGATCTACAGAATAGGAAAAAAAGGGATCGATTTTTAAATTCTGCAGTCAGAGTGTTTTAAGCACCGACTGCAGTGCTTAAAAATGAATCCAGATTTTTATTTATTCCTTTGTATTTAGCCCAGGCCTTTCCAGTAGTAGTTCAAGGTGAGTTATATTCAGGTTAAGTAGTTATTTCCCTGTCCCCCTAGAGGACTTGCAATCTGTTTGTACCTGAGGCAATGGAGGGTTAAGTGACGTACCCAAGGCCACAAGGAGCATCAGTGGGATTTGAACCCTCGTCTTTCTGGTTCCGGATTGCTGTCAGATAATGGCCAGCACTGAATATCCAGTTTCAGCACTGACCACCAGCATAATCCAGATAGTGGTGCTAGTCAGCCATTATCTGGATAGCAAAACCGCATAAAAATAGAACTGCTTTTTTCGTAATCTAATTCTATGTGGTTAGTTATTTGGTTAGCGGTCTGCATATCGCTGCACACACCAACGCTTATCTGGTTAGCAGGTTCTGGTGGCAATTAGTGTGCAGTAGCTTGACATGACGCTGGTGTCTACTGGGAGCAGGAACGCTGCCCAGTCTCTCCTGCTCTTACGGCAGCAGGATTCCATAATGCTTCCACCAGAAACCTGAGTAACATATGCAAATGGAAAACGCTTGAAACAGTGTCAGGCGAACAACTCAACAACATAATAACCAACCTCAAAACACCACTACTCCCCCCTTAGACCCATGCCCAGTCTCATGGATCAAGATGCCCAGAAATGAGCTAGCACCTATACTACTTAAAATCATCCATCTATCTCTCACACAAGGACACATGCCTGTCAGCCTAAAAGACACCTCAATAAGATCCATTCTAAAGGGCACATTGCTCGACCCCAAAATACCAAGCTCTTACAGGCCTATCACCAGCCTTCCTTACTTAGCCAAAATAACTGAAAAAGCAGTACAACTTCAGCTGCAAGATCATGTAAATAAATTTGCCCTCTTCGACCCCCAACATGGGTTCAGACCCAACTACAGTGTAAAAACCCTACTCACCTCTCTGAGGAACACAATTACAGGGACCCTCTCACGCCTACGTATGCCGAAGGGGTGCCAAAGGGGCGTAGTCTGCCCCTTTGGTCACGCCCCTTCAGGCACACCCCCAAGGGATACCCGCGATCGCGTCCCGCGGTAGGGCAGTTGATTTTATAGCCCACAGCTACCTGCAGCCAATCAATCAGTGCAGCGGCCAATGTCGGGAACCTCTCAGGAACACAGTTCAAGGAAAAGTCAGGCAATCCAAACACCTCCCGGCAGGGAGAATTCTTGATGTCTCTTGATCTCACCGAAGCATATTTGCACATTCCGATCAGGCCGGATCATCAGAGGTTTCTGAGATTTGCACTACCTTGGGGGCATTTTCAGTTGCAGGCACTGCCCTTCGGTCTAGCGACAGCTCCGCACACGTTTACCAATGCTATGGTGGTGGTAGCAGCGGCGCTTCAAAATTACGGAATATTAGTTCATCCCTACCTCGACGATTGGCTCATTCGGACAAAATCTGAGGCCGAGAGTGTGAGAGTAACAGACAGGGTGGTGCAGCTACCGGGAAGTCTACGTTGGGTAGTCAATGCGGCCAAAAGCCGGTTTGTTCCATTGCAAGTTCTGGAATATTTGGGAGTGCGCTTTGACACTCGAGTGGAAGCGGTCTTCCTTCCAGATCTCAGAGTCTGTGGTCTTCAGCTCTTGGTGCGCAGTTTTTTTTGAAGAGGACAGCTCCATTGGCCTGGCACTATCTCCGCATTCTAGGAATGATGGCGGCGACCCTGGAAGTCATACCGTGGGCCAGAGCGCACATGCATCCATTACAGAGGTCGCTTCTTTGTTGCTGGTCCCACCAGAACGAGTCCCTTTCAAGACACCTCCCCTGTCCATTGCAGGTCAGGGTATCTCTTCGTTGGTGGCTTCAGCTGCAAAATCTAAGTGCAGGCATGCCTCTCGAGCAGCCACAGTGGCTTCTGGTGTTAACAGATGCCATTCTCATCGGTTGGGGAGCTCATTGAGGAGGTCTCTTTGCGCAGGGCGACTGGACCATGCAGGAGTCCAGTTGGTCGATCAACCATCTAGAATTATGAGCCGTGTTCCCAACGCTTTGGGCCTTCAAGAACACCGCACTGGGTTGAGCGGTTTGAGTGCTGTCGGACAATGCAGCGACTGTTGAGTACCTCAATCATCAAGGGGGCATGGGAAGCACAGCTCTGGAGGAAAAGGCAGAGAGTCTGTTCAGTTGGGTGGAACCTCGCCTTCAGACTCTGTCGATGGTGCACATTGTGGAAGCGGACAATGTGGCAGCGGACTCTCTCAGTCGGGTTCGGATAGATCCCGGAGAATGGGAGCTTCATCCGGAGGTGTTTGCTCAGATAGTCATCAGATGGGGATCTCTGGTTATGGATCCCATGGCGACCTTTCAGTTGGCCAAGGCAAATCGCTTTTACAGCAGAAGACAAGAAAGAATGTCGGAGGGACTGGATGCTTTGCTGCAACAATGGCCCACGCACGGTCTTCTCTACGTGTTTCCTCCTTGGGCTCTCATAGGTCAAGTGGTTCAGCGCATCGAGGCCCATCGGGGAAGAGTAGTGTTAGTGGCTCCAGATTGGCCTCGGTGGTGCATCCTCGACAGGAAACCATGGCGGATGCCGACAAGGGAAGATCTACTACTTCAAGGTCCTCGTCGGATGCCTCAGGTAGATCGGTTCTCGCTTACAGCTTGGCCATTGAAAGGGCTAGGTTGAGAAAGAAAGGTTATTCCAGTGCAGTGATTGCCACCTTACTTTTGGCCAGGAAAAAGTCGACTTCCTTAGCGTATGTGCATGTCTGGCGTATTTTCGAAGACTGGTGTGAGCAACGTCAAGTTTGTTCGGCAACAGTCTCAGTCCCGTTGGTGCTGAGTTTCTTGCAAGATGGTTTCGATAAAGGTTTGGCTGCCAGTTCGTTAAGAGTGTAGCTGGCCGCTATTTCTTGTTATCGAGGGAAGGTGCAGGGAGTCTCCTTGGGGGCTCATGCCGATGTGGTACATTTCTTGCGAGCGATTTCCCGTCTTCGGCCTTCGCGCAGAGTGGTTTTTCCCCCGTGGGATCTCAATCTGGTGTTAGAAGCCTTGACCAGGGAGCCGTTTGAACCTCTGAATCAGGCTTCATTAAAGGATTTGACTTTAAAGATGGTTTTCTTGGTAGCCATTTGCTCCGCACGTCGAATCTCAGAGTTGCAGGCCTTGTCCTGTCGGGAACCATTCCTGACGTTTTCTAGGGGAAAAGTAGTCTTGCGTCCAGTTCCGTCATTTCTACCGAAGGTGGTTTCGCCTTTTCATGTGAAATCAATCTGTTTCTTTGCCACTATTGAGGGTTTCAGATGAGGACACAGCTGATCATTGTTTGCATTTGTTAGACATAAAGAGGGTTCTGCATCGATACTTGAAGGTATCGGAGTCTTTCCGCAAGTCTGAACGTTTGTTCATTCTCTTTGGAGGTCCACGTAAGGGGGAAGCGGCAGCCAAAGCTTAAATTTCCAGATAGGTCTGTGAGGCCATAGCATCAGCATATATATTGCAGGGGCGTCAGGTGCCATTGGGGCTACAGGCTCATTCTACTAGAGCGCAGGCGGCTTCATGGGCGGAACATAGTTTGGTTCCTCCGGTCGAGATTTGCAGGGCAGCCACGTGGTCTTCATTGCATACTTTCAGTAAACATTATCGCCTGGATGTCCAGGCGGCGGTGGATGCCTGTTTCAGGTCTGCAGTTTTGCGGTCTGGGTGGACGGGTCCCTCCCATTAATTTACTGCTCAGTTAAATCCCAGAGGTGTGGGACTGAACTGGAGGAACGATAAGGAAAGAGAAATTAGACTGACCTGCTAATTGTTGTTCCTTGAGGAACTCCAGTTCAGTCCCGATTCCCGCCCGGGATGTGGTCAGTTGGAGCGCAGTCCATTTTTCATGTGTGTGGGGGGGGACAACAGCCAAGCAGGTATAAATCAACAAGTTTTTTCTTCTGAGCTCAGACAAGGTATGCTCTGTATTTTTCTTCTCTCTCTTTCTGATCTGTTTTTTTCCTCTGATCGGGGGAGGGAGAGTGATCCTCTTAATTAAGGGGGTTAGTTAAGGGGGGAAGATCCACGGCAGATAATGCCAGACTCCTCTGCCATGTGCTGGAATTGTCGAATTGCCTCAATACTCCCTGCGTGGGCTTATCACTTGACACAGAAAAAGCATTCGACAGGTTAGAGTGGTCCTTTTTAAATTTTCTGTATTATATTGGTTTGGATTTGGCGATAAATTCATTAACACAATTAAAGTGCTTTACCAAAAGCCATCAGCTAAAATTTCAGCAAACACTACATACTCAAACTCTCTCATTAAATCGGGGTACCCGGCAGGGCTGTCCCCTTTCCCAACTTCTTTTTAAAATTTAGCCCTAGAACCCCTGGTCATTTTACTAAGACAAACTCAGGAAGTTCAAGGAATAGTTATAGAAGAGGTGCACTGAAACCGTCAGCATACGCGGATGTTCTTTTGCTATTTCTTCAGACTTCGTCCATCTCACAGGCTTTGAACTTAATAGAACAGTACTCTCAACTTTCAGGTTATAAGATTAATTGATCCAAGTCTGTTGCTTTTCCACTCAATTCTTTAACCAATAAAGCAATGCCAGCTTCTCACCCCTTCACTTGGGAATCACAGGCAATAAAATATCTAGGAGTCCACTATAATGCTTCCTTAGAAGATACCTTAAAGACTAATACTAAAGATCTTTAAAACGTGGTCAATACTTTCACTTAAAAACGGTCGCCAATTCATCTCTCGTGGTGGAGAAGACTTGAACCCATAAAAATGGATCTTATCCCTAAATCAACTACATCCTTAAAATGCTCCCCTTCTCTCTCCCTGCAGGCTTTTACAAGACTATTGCAAAACTGCATATCACCTTCCTATGGCGAAGAAAACCTCCAAGAATAGCCACCAAGAAATTAAAAGTGAATGATTGGTGGAGTCCACTTTTCAGATTTTAGTTGGCGCCACAGAGCAATTTTGTTAAAACAAGGTACCAAATGAGCCGAACCTGTACAGCCATACAGGATCCCAGTCTGGCTGTTGTTGGAAGAACAAATGGCTGCCCCTTTTTCTTTACAGTCACTGATGGGTATGTGGCACACCAGTCATTCAAAAATGAATGAGATCGTTATCACTGCTCAAGATGCTTTTCAAACCATGGCCCCACTTTTAACTCTGAAGAAACCATTTTCTGCCTCTGGTATAACCCACTATTTTAAATTCAGAAACGATCCTTTACCTGGCATAAATGTTACTCATGCGGAATTTGGACCCTGGGGTAATTACTAGAGGGATCCTCTGATTGCAACTTGTGAAACAATTTCCCAGAATTTGGCCTCCCCTCAACATGTCATTATCAGTGGTTGCAATTGAAACACTGTATTGCCTCTTCCAAGATCGACCGGTTATTGGATCAGGAATGGGTTATTGGATCAGGAATGGGTTATTGGATCAGGAATGGGTTTTTTGGAAAGTAATTAGTGATATAGGCAGCAACAAAAGTTATACTTTCTACGTTTTATACTTTATTTAGGGACCGTTCCCTGTGTAATCCTACTACTACTACTGCTAAGCATTTGTAAAGCACTACCAGGCGCACGCAGCGCTGTACAATGAAAACACAAAAAGACAGTCCCTGCTCAAAAGAGCTTACAATCTAAAAAGACAAAGCAAGAAAAGGAGTAGAAAAAAGATAAGAACAAGGGCAAAGAGACAAGAGCAGGAGAGACAGGACAAAGGAAAGAGGTAAGAACAAGTGTAAGAGGAAGAAAGAAAGGTGAAATAAAAGAGGGGAAGGAAGGAGAACAGCAAAATCAAGAGCCAAAGGCAGAGGCGAAAAGATGAGCTTTTAACTTGAGTTTGAAGAGGGGCAAAGAAGATGCCTTACGTATAGACAAAGGAAGTTTATTCCAAGTGTAGGGAGCAGCAAAGTGAAAAGAGCAGAATCTGGGAGTTGGCAATAGAGGAGAAGGGCATAGCAAGAAGCAACTGGGAAGAAGAATGGAGTACACAAGGGGGAAATAGGGAGAAATGAGAGAAGAAAGGTACTGAGGAGCCACAGAGTGAATGCACTTATAGGTCAGCAGGAGAAGCTTAAAGTGAATATGGAAACGGATAGAGAGCCAGTGAAGAGATCTGAGGAGAGGAGTGATGTGGGCAAAACAAGGCTGATGGAAAATCAAACGGGCAGCGGAGTGCTGAATAGACCGAAGAGGGAAGAGATGAGACTGAGGGAGACCAGCAAGAAGGAGGTTACAATAATCAAGGCAGGAGGTGATTAGGGAATGGATGAGGGTTTTAGTAGTGAGCTCAAAGAGAAAGGGGCGGATTTTGCCAATGTTGAAGAGAAAGAAGCGACAGGTCTTAGCGCTGAGTTGGATATGAGAGGAGAAAGAGCGAAGAGTCAAAAATAACACCCAAATTGCGAGCAGATGAAACAGATTGGAGAACAGAGCCATCAACAGAGACTGAAAAAGAAGAAGGAGAAAGGGAAATTTTAGGAGAAAAAACGAGAAATTCAGTCTTGGCCATGTTCAATTTCAGGTGACGATGGAACATCCAGGCAGCAATGGCAGAGAGACAGCAAGAGATCTGGGACTGGAAAGCAGAAGAAAGATCAGGACTAGAGAGATAGATTTGGGAGTCATCAGCATAGAAATGGTACTGAAAACCATGAGAGGAAATAAGCGCACCAAGGGATTGGGTATAGAGAGAAAAAAAGAAGGGGACCCAAGACAGAACCCTGGGGGACACCAACTGAGAGCGGGGTAACAAAGGAGGAGGAGCCACCAGAACATACACTAAAGGAGCTATGGGAGAGATATGAGGAGAACCAGGAGCAAACAGAATCCCTAAAGCCAAGCGAGGACAAAATGTCAAGGAGAAAATCATGGTCAACAGTGTCAAAAGCAGCAGAAAGGTCAAGGAGGATAAGGACAGAGTAAAGGCCTGAAGGACTGGAAAAGATCTGTGAAATTGAGTTATCGATATCTCCTTCACCACATCAATGTTCACACTTTTGGGGATCCTCCTAATCAGAATGACTAAATCAGCCACCCTTACTCAATCCTTGTACTTTTTACCTCAACAAGCTTATGTCATGCCAATTCGCCTAACAAAGTGGGACCCAAAAGTAGGAAATAAATGCTGGTCATGCCACACGGACTGGGTACACTGGCACATATGAATGCCCTAACATTCAATATTTTTGGAACATGATCTGGGAAAGAAGTATTTGTTTAGCATTTTTGCATTTTTCAATGACAATGCTAAACAAATACTTCTGCTCTGTTTTCACTAGAGAAAATCCTGGAGAAGAACCACCTGTGATTGACAAATATACACGTGGGAATGGAGTAGATACCACACCATTCACAAAAGATGATGTGTTAGAACAGCTTGCAAAACTGAAAGTGGACAAAGCAATGGGACCAGATGGGATACACCCCATGATACTGAAAGAGTTCAGAGAAGTTTTTGCAGGGCCTTTAAAGGATGTTTTTAATAGATCCTTGGAGACAGGAGAAGTTCCACAGGACTGGAGAAGGACTGATGTGGTACCTCTTCACAAAAGTGGTAATAGGGAAGAAGTGACAAACTACAGGCCAGTCAGCCTTACCTCGATGGCAGGAAAAGTAATGGAGGCGCTCCTGAAAGAGCGAATAGCGGACTTCTTCGAAACCAACAGGTTGCATGATCCAAGGCAACATGTTTTTACCAAAGGATGATCTTGCGAAACAAATCTGATTGAGTTCTTTGGCTGGGTGACCAGAGAACTAGATCAAGGGCATGCAATGGATGTGATCTACCTAGATTTCAGCAAAGCCTTTGGTACTGTTCCTCATAGAAGACTTATCAATAAACTCAACAATTTGGGGATGGGTCCCAAGATGATGAACTGGATCAGAAATTGGTGGACTGACAGACAACAGTGGGTGACGGCAAACGGAACTCACTTGGATGAAAGGAAGGTGATTAGCGGTGTGCCCCAGGGTTCGGTCTTGGGACCTGAACTGGTCAATATATTCATGAGTGATATTGCCGAAGTCTGTCTTTCTGCAGATGACACCAAAATTTGCAATAGAGTGGACTCCCCTCAGGGAGTGGGGAACATGAGGAAAAATCTACAAAAGCTGGAAGAATGGTCTAATGCTTGGCAGTTAAGATTTAATGTGAAGAAGTGCAGTGTCATGCACTGGGAAGCAGAAATCCAAGGGAATTGTATGCAATAGGGAGACGAGAGATTGATGTGCATGGACCAGGAGAAAGACCTCTGGGTGATTGTTTCTGATGATCTCAGAAGGATGCTGGGTTGCATACAGAGAGGAATTACCAGCAGAAAGAAAGAGGTACTAATGCCACTGCACAAGTCACTTGTGAGGCCTCACTTGGAATATTGTGTTCAGTTTTGGAGACTATATCTCGCAAAGGATATAAAAAGCTGGAAGTGATTCAGAGGAAGGCGAGCAAAATTATTTGGAGCCAGTGTCAGAAGACTTATGAGAAGAAACTTGAAGACCTAAATATGTACACTCTGGATGAGAGGAGAGACAGGAGAGATATGATTCAGACCTTTAAATATTTAGAGTATTAATGGACAAACAAACCTCTTCCAAAGACGGGGAAGCTGTAAAACTAGAGGGCATAACATGAAGCTGCAAGGGGGTAAACTGAAAGGCAATGTCAGGCAAGGAAAAGTTCTGAAAATTTATATCAAAACCAGCCAAACTAGTAAAGTTTGAAAGCTTAGCTTTGTAGAGCCTCTTGAAATAAGCTTGCTCAGACAGCACAGAATTCTTTCCTTTTACTTTTTGAAGGAGTAAAACAGATCTACATTTACCCTTTCCACTGCATTTATTAGTTTATAGACCTCTATCATATCTCTTCTCCAAAATGAACAGCCCTAACCTTCTAAGAGTCTCTTCATAGGGGTATCTTTCCATCCCCTTTACCACTCTGGTGGCCCTTCTCTGTACCTCCTCCAATTTAGTCACATCATTCTTAAATATGGTGACCAGAACTGCAGAAAACACTCAAGGTGCAGTCGCACCATGGAACGATACAGAGGCATTATACTATCCTTGGTCCTGTTCTCCATTCCTTTCCTTATGATTCCCAGCATTCTATTTGCTTTTTTGCCGCCGCTGCACACTTGGTGGAGGCTTTCAATGTATTATCCATGATGATGCCTAAATCCTTTTCCTGGGTGGTAGTTCCTAATGTGAAACCTTGCATCGTGTAACCATAGTTTGGGTTATTCTTCCTTAAGTACATAACTTTGCACTCGTTGACATTAAACTTCATCTGCCATTTGGATATCTAGTCTTCCAGTTTATCAAGATCCTCTTGCAAAAAACACAAGAGGATTGTTAAATAACTTTGAATATGTTAAATCTCAGCTGCCAACAATGGATACACAATAAAATAAGAACTGCCTGCATTAATTTTGCATATTATGATGAACTATATCAGATTGCCACTTGACTTCCATAACAGGAAATGGTAGGATGGAAGAAAGGAAAGTGCAAGTTGCATCATATGAAATGCCTTCTGCTTCCACTGCGATTATACATAAATTAAATATCCTGTTTTGCATACCAGAGATCATGAGTCAATAGCATAGTGGTTAAGTTTAATGATAATTTCCTTCTAATTGTTACAAAAGATTGCAAGAACAGGCATTCGAGCCAATAGATGGCTTTGAAGACTCAGATGCACTGCTTTTGAGTGTTGAGTGTTTTCAGAATACAGGAAGTTGCTTTGCCCCTCATCACAATCATCTTTCTTGCTTCCATCCATTTTGGCAGCAGCGCGCATTCCGATGTATATGGTTTTTCTGAGCTAACAACTTCTGTGGTGGTCTCCTTTCATCTCATGAATAAAAATAACTTTGGGTGCATCTTTTCCACAACAGATGTTTGAGGCACTTTTTGAAAACGATGTACAGTATTTGTGAGATTGCATGTGCATTTTAAAAAAGCAAAATTCCCCAGGGAACTTCCCTTTGAAAACGAAGAGGTCAGCAGTGACACAGGTACATCTGTAACCTGAGACAGTGTACCTGTTTTGCAGTGAGGAGACGTCCACAACAAACTGTGGATGGATTAGAAAATAAAATCCGGGCTTTTTATAGCTGTGTTACAGCTGGAACCTTTTTTGTCTGAGCAAATTACTAAGCACTGTCAGTTTTCTGCGGGACTATTGTTAGGTAGATGGGAAAATAGGGATTTAATTTGATTTACACTGTGGGAGGCCTCCTCTTGATATGAGCTATGTAAATGCTATTGTAGATTTAGAACCATAGAAACACAAAATGACAGCAGAAAAAGACCACATAACCTATTTAGTCTGCCCTTCCATATCTACCATCATAGTCCCTTTTATTCCTTTAGAGAGCTTCTGTGTTTCCCCCATTCTTTCTTGAAGTCAGATACCGTCCTCGTCTCTACTGCGTCCACTGGGAGACTATTCCATGTATCTACCACTCTTTCATTAAAGAAATATTTCTGTATATTACTCATGAGTCTACTCCCATTCATCCTCATCCTTTGTCCTCTCGAAGCAGAGCTTGCTTTCAATCGAAAGAGGCTCTCCTCTTGTGCATTTATGTCATGGAGGTATTTAAACATCTCTATTATATCTCCTCTATCCTGCTTTTCCTCTAACATGTACATATTAAGATCTTTAAGTCTGTCCCCATATGGTTTATAACAAAGACCACTGACCATTTTAATAGCCATCCTCTGCACCGACTCAATCCTATTTATATCCCTTTGAAGGTGTGGTCTCAAGAACTGCACACAATACTCCAAATGAGGTCTCACCAGAAACCTACAGAGGCACTTTTTTCTACTGGCCATTCCTCTCCCTATGTACCCAAGCATCCTTCTGGCTTTTGCCATCGCCTTTTATACCCGTTTAGCTACTTTAAGATCAGACACAATCATGTCCAGGTCCTGCTCTTCTTTTGTGGACAGAAGTACTTCATCCCCTATACTGTACTGCTCACTTGGATATTTGCAGCCCAAATGCATGACCCTGCATTTTTTTTAGCATTAAATCTCAGCTGCCAAATTCTTGACCATTCTTCAAACTTAGCTAGATCCTTCCTCATGCTATCTACTCCTTCCTGGATGTCTACTATACTGCAGATTTTGGCATCATCCAAAAAAAGGCAAATCTTACCCAACATTCCTTCCACAATATTACTAACAAAGATGTTAAAAAGAATCTGATCAAGGACAGATCCCTGCGGCACACTACTGGTAACATCCTTCTCCTCAGAGTGAGCTCTATTTACTTGTATACTTTGTCGCCTCCAATTCAACCACTTTCTCACCCAGTCAGTCACTTTCAGGACCATCCCTAGGGTGCTCAATTTATTTATAAGTCACCTGGGTAGAATGGCGTCAAAGGCTTTACTGAAATCTAAGTATACCACATCTAGGGTTCTCCCTCAGTCCAACTCCCTGGTCACCCTGTCAAAGAAATCAATCAGATTTGTCTGACAAGACCCGCCTCTGGTAAACACATGCTGCCTCGGATCCTGCAATCTATTGGACTCCAGAATCCTCACTATTCTCTGTTTTAGCAGCGTTTCCATTAATTTACTTACCACAGAGGTCAGACTAACCAGCCTGAAGTTCTCAACCTCATCCTTACTTCCGCTTTTGTGTAAAAGGACCACATGTGCCTTTCTCCAGTCCTCTGAGACCACTCCCAACTCTAAAGAAGCATTGAGAATGTCATTCAGTGGAACCGCTAGAAGATCCCAATGTTTTTTTAATATTCTCAGGAGGTATACCATCTGGCCCCATCATTTGTCTACTTGTAATTTAGCTTCTTCCTCATGAACACAGTCTTCTGTAAATCATTCAAGATCCCCTTCCCTTCTGCTCCTATTTGTGGATGTTTTCTGAGGTCCTTATCCGAGCCTTTCATCTGTGAACACAGTATAAAAATATTTTGCACTTCTTCCTCTTGCTAACATATCTGAAAAATATCTTGTCCCCCCCATTTTAATTGCATTGGCTATTTCTTCTTCTTTTGGTATCTTTGCTTTCCTGACTACTTTCCTAGTTTCTCTAAGTGTTTTCAAATATTTATGCTCGTTTTCCTGTCTCTGTGATCTCTTGTATTTTAGGAAGGCCACCCTTTTTCCTTATCTTTTCAGCTACTTCCTTTGAGAATAGTGGCCTCCTTTTCCTTTTACAGTATTTACTTTTCTAACAAAATGGTTTGTTGCCCTTAAAATATCCATTTTCAGTTTTACCTATTGCTTTTCTACAGCCTCCAACTGTTCCCATCCCGCTAACAAATTCTTGAGGTATTGTCCTGCTAACAAATTCTTGAGGTATTGTCTTGGCAAAGTTAGCTTTCCTAAAGTCTAAGGCCCTCACTTTTAAATGGACTTTATCAGCCCTAGTCATAATACTGAACCACACCATCTGGTGATCACTGGATGCAAGATGATGTCCCACTATAACATCAGAAATAAGAACATAAGCCATGCCATACCGGGTCAGATCAAGGTCTATCAAACCTAGTATCCCGTTTCCAATGGCCAATCCAGGTCACAAGTACCTAGCCATTTCCTAAAAAGACAGACAGGGTCCACAATGTTTGCATTGGGGCAAGCAGTGGATTCTCAGGTCCTCTTTAATAATGATTTACGGACCTTTCCTCCAGGAACTTATCCAAACCTTTTTTGAATCCAGCTACACTAACAGCTTTTACTACATCCTCTGGTAACGAATTCGAGTTTGATTACGCGCTGTTATTAGTCTTCAATGCCCTTTAACCTTTCCCAGCATTCGCGGCTTCACAGAAACAGCCACCAGCGTGAAGGAAAAGGCTCTTCATGCTGGCGGCTGTACAGAGGGAGCCGGGGCCTCGGGCAGGCTTCCCCGGCTCCCTCTAAAGCCTCAAACAGCCGCGGTTTTGGGGGGGGAAGGAGGCCAAGGACTGCATGGGCTGTGATGGGGGGAGGGGACCTGGACTGGAAAAGGGCTAGGGGGGGGGGAACTTGGACTGGAAAGGGGGTGGGAGGGGGGGGGGGACCTGGACCGGAAAAGGGCTATGGAGGTGGGGACTTGGACTGGAAAGAAATGGGCTGTGATGGGGGGGGGACCTGGACTGTAAAAGGGCTATGTGGGGGGGGGGACATGGACTGGAAATGGGTTGTGATGGGGAGGGGGACCTGGACTGGAAATGGGCTATGGTGGAGGGAGGGGGAACCTGGACTGGAAATAGGCTGTGATTAGGGGGGCTAGGACTGCAAATGGACTGTGATGGTGGGGGGGGGGGGCTAGGACTTCAAATGGGCTGTGATGGTGTGGGGGGACTCGGACTGCAAATGAGATGTGATGGTGGGGGGGCCTAGGACTGGAAATGGGTTGTGAAGGGGGGGGACCTGTACTGGAAAAGGGCTATGGGGGGGGCATAGGACTGGAAAGAAATGGGCTGTGATGGGGGGAGGGGGACCTGGACTGTAAAAGGGCTATGGGGGGGGCAGGGGACATGGACTGGAAATGGGTTGTGATGGGGAGGGGGACCTGGACTGGAAAAGGGCTATGGGGGGGGGAACTTGGACTGGAAATGGGCTATGGGGGGGGGAACTTGGACTGGAAATGGGCTATGGTGGAGGGAGGGGGAACTTGGACTGGAAATAGGCTGTGATTAGGGGGGCTAGGACTGCAAATGGGCTGTGATGGTGCGGGGGGACTCGGACTGCAAATGAGATGTGATGGTGGGGGGCCTAGGACTGGAAATGGTCTGTGATGTGAGGGCTAGCACTGGAAATGGGCTGATGAAGAGCTGGAATAGGACTGGAAATGGGCTGATGTGGGGCATGGGAGAATGGGACTAGAAGGGAGTGGATGCTGGGTGGGTCTAGAACTATAAGGGAACTGATTTTGGGGGAGGACTAGAATAGATGGGGAATGAGAATGGAGAGGGGAAAAATATTTTGTGTGGAAGAAAAGTCTATGATGGGCTGGGTATTGGGAGAGTAAGAGGGTCTTGAGAATGGAAGGGTGAAATTTAAATGGATGATAAAGGAATAAGGAAAGAATTGGGGGAAAGAGCAAAAGGGAAACA
Organism: Ichthyophis bannanicus; assembly: GCA_033557465.1. Taxonomy (NCBI): domain Eukaryota; kingdom Metazoa; phylum Chordata; class Amphibia; order Gymnophiona; family Ichthyophiidae; genus Ichthyophis; species Ichthyophis bannanicus. The sequence goes on from CM066040.1 coordinate 142,251,404, forward strand.
ATCAGTATGTTAAAGCAGAAATAGAGAGAGAATGGAAAAGAGAAGGAAGGACAAATGGATAGCTCGCAGAAGACACAAAGAAACCAGAAGAAAGTGACTGGAGCAATTGCAACTGAAAAATAAAATGCCCAAACAGAAGGTACAAAAATACTTTTTATTTTGAATTTATTAACTGGAATATGTCTGGTCTGGGAAGTGTGTATTGCTAACATCCTTGTGTTTTTCTTTAATGCAAGAGGAAATGACTTTATAGTTTTATTTCTCCAGTGTTGTACATTTCATGTTTGGATTTTGGGGTTCCCAGTTTAATTATTATCTGACCAAGGAAGTTAGCCTACACGTATCCTCGGTAATTTTTGTGGGTGGGGCTGAGGGCGGGGCAGGGGTGGGACTAGGGGCAGAGAATGAGTGGAGCATGGCGAGCCACAGGTGTCGGGTTTTTCTCGGTGAAAAAGTTGGTAACCCTAGGCCAGAAAGCAGCAGGAGAGGGCAGTGAGCATTCCCTGCAGCTCAACCCTGGCCTTGTGAGGCCGGATCTGGAGTTGGGCTGTGGAGAATGCAATGCAGGAGCCGGCAGCCAGGATTGTGGCTTTACAATGAAGCCGCAGCTCCATGGCAACCGGACGCCATGGTGTCGCAGCTCCATTGTAAAGCCTAGACTGAGTTAGTTGGGCAAGGCCTGTACGTGCAGACTAGACAATCACAGTCCCGGCCTGCACGTACAGGCCTGATCGCGATTCTGATCCCACAGGGCTAGATGTGCCCCACGGGATCAGAATCGTGACGCCCTCTGTATGTCCGGTTTAGACCGGGCATACAGTGGGCTTGTATGTCCAGGACGGAAAATCGGGCCTATTACTAATAGTAAGTCTGTAATCTCCTATTTCAGTTCTTTCAACACTCTCAGATATATAGCATACAGTCTGGATGATTTGCTACTCTTTAGTTTATCAAATAGTTATAATACATCTTCCCAGTTTAATCGATATTTCTTTCATTTCTTCCGATGCATTACCTTTTAAATATCATTTCAGTCATGGGTATCTTCCCTACATCATCTTCAGTAAAGACCAAAGCTAAGAATTCATTCAGTCTCTCTGCTATGGCTTTGAACCCTCTTAGTGCTCCTTTTACCCCTATCATCTAATGGTCCAAATGACTCAGAGGTTTTTTGCTATAAATGTTCTGAAGACATGTTTATAATGTGTTTTTGCTTCTACAACAAGATTTTTTCCAAAGACTTTCATTGCTTGCCTTATCAATGCCTCACATTTAACTTGCCAGGGCTTATATTGTTTCCAGTTTTCATCATTTGGCTCCTTTCTCCTTTTCCTGAAGGAAGCATTTTTGCTACAACAGCCTATCAGACCTCACCTTTAAATCATGCTGGCAGTTTCTTGGAATACTGCAGGTCTGGGCTTCCAAGATTGTTGAAAAATACTAATACCCATGCTTGATGCAAAGCTTTAACCTTTGCATCTGTTCCTTTTAGTTTTTTCTTAACTATTTTCCTCATTTTATCATAATCTCTCTTTTCAAAGTTAAAAGGTAATACTGTAGATTTCCTTGCTGTCCTGCCTCCATTTATTAAATCAAAATTGATCATGCTATGATCACTATTGCCAAGTGGCCCTAACACCCTTATCTCTTGCACCAAAGGAGCAGTTGCAAAGGTTAAAGACTTACATCAAGCTTGCATGTTTAAAAATACTGTCTTGGAAGCCTAGACCAGAAAACCGGAAGAAGTCCAAAAAATTGCCAGCATGGTTTAAAGGTGAGGTCAGAGAGGCTGCTGTTGCCAAAAAGCATCTTTCAGGAAACTGAAAAAAGGAGCCAAAAAACGAAATCTAGAAACAGCACAAGCACTGGCAAGTTAAATGCAAGGCATTGATAAGGCAGGCAAAGAGAAAATTTGGAAGCAAAAACGTGTAATAAAGACTTTTTCAAGTACATTCGTAGCAAAACACCTGTGAGAGAGTCAGTTGGACCATTACATGATAGAGGGGTAGAAGGGGCAGTAAGAGGGGACAAGGTCATAGCGGAGAGACTAAATGAATTCTTTGCTTCAGTCTTTACTGAGGAAGATGTAAGGATGTTGCCCATGACTGAAGTGGTATTTAAAGGTGATACTGTGGAAGAATTGAAAGAAATATCGATACACCAGGAAGATCTATTACAACTATTTGATAAACGGAAGAGTAGCAAATCACCTGGACCAGATGTTGAAAGAACTGAAATATGAGATTGCAGACCTGCTATTAGTAATCTGTGAACTATCATTAAAATCATCTGTAATACCTGAAGATTGGAGGGTGGCCAATGTAATGCCAATTTTTAAAAAGGGTTCCAGGGGTAATGCAGGAAACTACAGACCAGTGAGCTTGACGTCAATACCAGGAAAAATGGTAGAAAACATCATAAAAGAACAAAATTACTGAACATGTAGATGGTCATGGCTTAATGGGAGACAGCCAACATGACCTTAGACAAGGAAGATCTTGTCTTACTAATCTGTTATGTTTTTTGAAGGTGTGAATAAACAGGTAGACAAAGGTGAGTCAGTTGATATAATGTATCTGGACTTTCAGAAATCCTTCGACAAGATCCCTCATCAAAGACTTTTGGCAAAACTAAAAAGTCATAGGATAGGATGCAGTGTAATATTGTGGATCAGGAACTGGTTAAAAGATAGCCCTACCCTCTGCTTTCTAAATGGACAATTTTCCCAATGGAGAAAGGCAAACAGTGGAGTACCCCAGGGAACTGTTCTGGATCCGCTGCTTTTTAACATATTCATAAATGACCTGGAAATGGGAATAATGAGTGAGGTTATCAAATTTGCAGATGACACACAACTATTTAAAGTTGTTAAAACCTATGAAGATTGTGGAAAATTGCAAGAGGATCTTGATAAATTGGAAGACTGGGCATCCAAATGGCAGATGAAAATTAATGTGGACAAGTAAAACGTTATGCACCTAGGAAAGAACAACCCAAACTATGGTTACATAATGCAAGGTTCCACATTAGGAACCACCACCCAGGAAAAAGATTTAGGCATCACCATGGATAGCATGTTAAAACCATCCGCCCAGTGTGCGGCGGCGGCAAGAGAGCAAATAGAATGTTAGGTATCATAAGGAAAGGAATGGAAAATAAAACAAAAGGATATTATAATGCCTCTGTATCATTCCATGGTGCAACTGCACCTTGAATATTGTGTGCAATTCTGGTCTCCGTATCTTAAAAAGGATGTAGCTTTATTAAAAAAGGTACAGAGAAGAGCCACCAAAATGGTAAAGGGAATGGAAGGATACCCCTATGAAGAGAGGCTAAAAAACGTTAGGGCTCATTAACCTGGAAAAGAGATGGTTGAGGGGAGATATGACAGAGGTCTATAAATTAATGAATGAAGTGGAATGGGTAAACGTAGATCAATTGTTTACATCATAAGAATATAGAAGTACTAGGGGTTAATACAATGAAGTTACAGGGTAACCTTTTTAAGACTAAAAAGAGAAAATATTTTTTCACTCAACTCGTAATTAAACTCTGGAATTTGTTATCTGAGGATATAGTAAAAGCTCTTAGTGTAGCCGGATTTAAAAAGGTTTGGAGAAGTTCCTGGAGGAAAGGTCCATAAACCATTATTAAAAGGAACCCAGGATATCACTGCTTGACCCAATACCAGCATCGTGGAACCTGTGTCTTTTGGGGAAATTGCTAGGTACCTATGACCTAGATTGGTATATATTATCTTCTTATGAATCGCCAACTATAACGGCCAACTATAACGGCCGTCCTAACTCTTCGCTCATGGGCACATATCCCTGGAAAAACCCTCCTCAGTGTAAGAGGGTTTTACATCACCTGGAGGACAGGTCCTAGCTACAGGATCACTTCCTGCCACACCAGGGTGATGCTCTACTATCATGTGACCTCTCTTCTCCATGGCAACAGTGAGGCTGCCAGACTGGAGGTGGGACTTCAGTACTATGTTCTCGTGGGTCTCATCTATATACCTATCTGTCTTCCTTATGTCCTCCAAGTCTGCTACTCTAGCCTCCAGAGATCAGACTTGTTCCCCGAGAGCAAAGAGCTCTATGCACCTAGTGTACACGTAAGACCACTCACCAGCTGGAAGAAAATCATACATGCGTGACACTCAATGCAAAAGACTGGATAGCCCCCATTTTGTTGCTGGACTGCCGTCTGCATCTTAGTTTTAAGGTTTTGTTTAGATATTTAAGTAGTTTACTTAGTATAAATATCCCTAGCAAACCTAACTATACGTAATGTGTTATGGACATTATTTACCTCAAGATTAATTAAGGACCTGAGATTAATTAATGTATTCCTCATGAGGATAACCAGCCATACCTAAAAGTGAATATGGACATTTCCTTTCCTTTAATAGGTCTAAGAGCCTATAAAGCTAAGATTATCCCTGGGGTTGGTGGCAGTCAAGGTGTGTGGGAGGAATGAAGACTTTATAAAAACTGGCCCTGATTTCTGCTTCTAAGATAAAGTCTTACCAATTTCTTCGGTGATTTGCATAGCCCTTGGTTTGATAGAGAGGGCCTTTCAAATTGTCCCTTTGATCCATCACTTGCCTTTAACACCTATTTAAGACAACTTCACAGATCTTTTGCCTCCTAACTGGAAGGCCTCTTTATAAAGATCACTAGAAACAATTTTATTTCTTTGCACTCAGAGACCATTTAGTCTACTTGTATACTAAGCTATACTCTGATTTGATTTGATTTAAATATAAAAGCTCTCTAGAAACAAAGTTAATTATTTCAGTAACTATTTACTCTACTTTCTATGATAAGCTACACTCAGATTTGATTTAAATGAAAAGCTCTCCAGTTGTACTAAAGACCTGACTGACTCAACAAAGACACTGAATTCTAAAACTACACAGATTAATCAGCTTTAACGCAAAGAATCTCCTTTTCCCCCATGATTTAGAGCATATTCCAGAGGATAAATACTTACAAGTGCAGATCTATTTCCAGCTGTAGCAATCCCTTTTGGTAGTCCTTCAAGACTTTCCCCCATTGGTAAACACCAAGTCCAGTATGGCCCCTTCATGTGTGGGTTCTGTTACTAGTTGCTGGAATACTTCTCCCTGTAGAAAATCTAGGATCTCCTTACTTCTAGATGACACCACAGCAGAGATGTGCCAATCAACATCCAGCATGTTGAAATCATCTTTTAGTAGCACTTCTCCTTTCATGGCAATACTGCATATGTCTTCTATTAAATCTCCCTGTGAAGATGATCTGTATAGCACACCAATGCAAATGCATTTCCCATTCATTCTTTCTAGTTTAACCCACAGTGCCTTTTCGCTCCCTTTTAAGCCCTGTAATTCTATAGCTTTAATATTATTTTTTTTTTTTTGCATATAGTGCCATGCCTCCTCCCCTTCTTCCTACCCTGTCCTTCCTGAATAGCCCAGTTTAATTACAATCCAGTCATGGTTGTGTGTGATCCATGTCTCCATAACCGCCACTAAATCCAAATCATCCTCTTCCATTCAAGCCACAACATCTGGGATCTTATATCCCATACTAATGGCATTTATGCACACCGCTTTCCAGATATTGCCCCTTTTACCCATTTCTATAAAATATTTAAATGTTTGGTTACCAGAGGGCTTTCTTCACCCATTCCCAACTAATTTAGATGTATGGACGTATGATTTGTTTTCGTCTTTAGTCTGTGTGACACCATTAGCATTTATTTCTTTATTGTTACAGATGTAACATGATTAAAAGCATTATCAATTAAAAAAAAAAAGAAGAAAAGACAAGGCCAATAGTCAGAAGGATGCTCGGGTGCATAAGGAGAGATATGGGCAGCAGGAAAAAGGAGGAGATAGTACCAAAAATGCTTGCTTTGTTTGCAAACCTTCCCCAAATGTTTCCACAATTTTTGTTTTACACGTTTTTTTTACACATACATCTCAAAGGCGTGTTTTGTATACATGGCAGGACTTTTTTGTATGTGCAAATCAATTGTGCATGGATTAATTTGTAAGTATGCATGCATATAAAATGATTTGTATGCACTTAGAAATAAAGACACATAAAGGCGCATTTTACAGAAAATGTCTATGTGCAATCTGGAATGTCAAACCAGAATGTCTGAAAAAAGGTAGGCACATCTAATTCAGGCACAATTTCACAAATGTGCATATGAGTTAATGGTTAGAGTAGTGGGCTTGGACCAGGGAAGCCAGCATTCAAATCCCACTGCTGATCCTTGTGATCTTGGGCAAGTCACTTAATCATCCATCTTCTCTACACCCTCTGGATGCTTTAAGGCCAAAACAAGCACTTTCCCAGTGCCTGGAGCAGATCTCAACTTGTAACACTCCTGAGGCCTCTACCACATCCAAATCCTGACTAAAGGGCCCAATTCTGGGATGGAGGTTGCGGGGCTGCAGTTCCTGTGGGACATGCAGCCCTGCAAGCTATCCAGATCCAATCTCCCCTCTGGCTCTCCGCGTACGTCCTGAGCATCAGCAAGGAAGAGCTGGTAGCGGATGGGAGGGGGCAGGTATGGGCCAGCCTGGCAGGACGTACAGAGCCGATTCAGGTCCTGCCGGGCCTGTGGGGATATGCTGGCTATTCCACCTCAAAAAGGTGGAATAAGCAACACAAAACCAGCAATCGGGCCTGGGGATTCCCCCCCCCCCCACCCCTGGGACCGGGTGTGGGGGGTTCCCCGCTGCCAGATCCAGGCCACCTGTGGGTTGGACGGTGGGGAAATCAGGGGCCGAAGCCACAGGCATCAGGGGCACCTGCGGGGAGTTCTCCCTGCAGACGGCAAGGGCATACCGGGCCGTCCTTGGGCCCGATTCTGGATACCACGGGAATGTTTTGTTCCCATGGTCCAGAATAGGATACAAGCAGGCCTGTCTTGCTTGGGGCCATCTGGACAGCCCAGACGTACCCCTATCTGAATCTGGTTCCACGACTTTTGAAATGACCCTCATAGGCCCTTATGTGACTTTATAAAATAGTGGTGCAAATCCAGCAGCAAATCAATAGCACCTACATTCAAAAACACAGGCATTATGTCTGCTCGAAGGCAGGTGTAAATGTCAGCGTATAATTTACACACATATGCACATAATTATAAAGTGCACAAGTAAATCATGATTTTGCTCATGCTCCATCCAAACTTTGCCCCATGCAAACCTATTGTACAAGTATGCACCAGCTTGCACCATGCATACTTTTAAGCATGACCTAGTTTTATGAGTCCATTTACATGCATAACACACTATTTTATATGCAAAAGTGGTTTATATAATTACCTTCATATAGTGTATATCTGTTTCAAAAATACATTGCCCTAGGACAATAAGCTCAGAATATAATATTTAAAAAAACAAAAAAAAAACTTCTGTTCACATTCACAAAAGATCATTTTTAAACACTATTTATTAGCAATCAAGGGGTAAATCATATATATTTATGTTGTTCTTAGCCTTGGACCTTTTGATGAGCCAATTGATCAAGCAAAATGCATAAATAAGTAAATACTGGACTAGTGAGAGCTCACTTTGAATAGCAGTGTTAAAAGGAAAAGTCCAATATTGATGTGCTTCAAAGTTAGAAAAGAAACTACAGGGAGAGAAAGAAATTGAACAACTTGATTTAACCTCTGGAAGGTTTAAGCTTGATGCATTCTGTTCCATTTTCAGAAATGTTTTCAGAGCTCGAAGATTTTATGGTGGTATGATTAAAGTGAGTGATGGGGCTCAACACCGCAGTTATCTCTCTTGCAGGGGGATCATGGAATTCTCTGCTAAGTCTTGGTTGCCACTAGCAGACCTGTATCTCTGAATGAATTTGTAGTAGAACTGTATGCAAATTAAAAAGAGTAACAGTGAGTTAGACTCCAGTTAGCAAAATAATCTCCAAAGAGATGTGTGCTCAGTAGCAGGACCTTCTATTGCAAAGAACTGGCAATTCAGTCCTGCTCTTTCCTTGTTATATCGCTTTTGGTGATATCAAAGTATTCTTTAGATCTTCCAAACCGCCTACCAAAGTCATTTGTGTTACAACTACTTGAGTTGGTCCCGACAGGGAATTATTTTTTTGTATGACACATGGTTCTTTTTACAGATGTTTGGTACTGCAATGGGGCTATTGTCGCCCCATTGGTTGTAACCATCTACAGTATATGGTGGCTATGGAGGATTCTTTAAATTTATTCCTCTATGTGGTACAACCACGCTCCTATTTGTGTTATCCTTGATGACATTTTCTTTTTATGGGATGGCCCAATTCTAGCTCTCCAATTACACAGGTACACTACCAAAAAACTGCCTCCAGTTTTGCAACTGATTCCTATAGATTTTGGGGTGCTGAATCCAGGAAAAATAGCCAAAATGTTCCATCACGTCACGTTTTCTTGCAAAATTAGATTTCTTACCCATATAAGGAATGTTCACATAATTTCTTATTAGCCGACTGCAGTTTATTTTCTTCGCCCAAAATAGAGGTTGTAATGGTTAACTAACTAGAAACACTCCCTCATGATATTTTAGAGTGTTTTGTATTCGTTTTATACATTAACAGGACAATTGGGAGGCGGGGGGCTAAATCCAGTACTCTCGCGCTGGCGCATGTTCTTTCCTGTTCGCCTCGCCTCGTTCGCGCTCGCTCAAACACGGTGGTTGCGACATGAACGTTCCTGTCAAATTTCAGTTTCTTGCAAGTTCATTATTACCTTTTGTTTGCTCAGTCGTAATCCAGCTTTATTCCGAAGTGGTTCACTACAGTTGTAGTTTGCAGTGCTGTGTATTTGTGATGGCTCACAGAGCCAGAGGTTGCGTCAACTCTCCGGACAGTTTTTGTTTTATTTGTGGGGAATATATCGTGAAAAAGCGGCAGAGGAACATTTCTGCATTTATTAAAAAAGTATATTTCGCCTATTTCGGTTTGAAGTTAGGCGATCAAGACAAACCGTGGGCTCCTCACAAAGTGTGCAAGACATGTGAGGAAGATCTACGCTTATGGATGAAAGGTAAAAAACAAGCATTTTGTTTCGGAATACCTATGATGTGGCGTGAACAAAGACCACAGCAGTGACTGCTATTTTTGCTCTTGCATTGTGAAGGGATACAACTTAAAAAATAAGAACGTAATAAGTTACCCCAACCTTTCCTCAGCAATTAGGCCTATGCCTCATAGCAACGAAGTACCTGTGCCTGAACCACCAAAATCTTTGGATCATATTTGTGTGGACGGTTCTGATCATGATGAGACTCATCAGATGGCTTTTCCCGATGAGTCCAGTACTTCCGAGTTTGAAACTGAACCAGATCCGAAACCTGAACTTTTCTCTCAAGCTGAATTGAATGATTTAGTCCGGGATTTAGGACTCCCAAAAGATGCTGCCCAACTGCTAGGTTCTCGGCTTAAACAGAAAAATCTATTGTCACCAGGAACAACTTTTTATTGGTACCGCAACCGCGAGACACAATTTTTGAAGTATTTCAGCAAAGAGGAAGATTTGGTATTTTGCAACGATATATACGGAGTGATGGAAAAGTTTAAACTCAAGTATGATCCTGCTGAATGGCGGCTGTTCATTGATTCGTCAAAAGACAGCATAAAAGGTGTTCTTCTTCATAATGGCAACACATTTGCTTCAGTTCCTATTGCTCACTCTGTTATTCTCCAAGAAAAATACGAGAATTTGGCCCTGATTCTTCAGAAGATTCGTTATGATGAGCATAAGTGGATGATTTGTGGAGACTTTAAAATTCTATCCATGCTATTAGGGCAGCAATCCGGTTTCACCAAATATCCCTGCTTCCTTTGCTTGTGGGATAGCCGGGCCCGCGACCTACACTGGGGGAAAAAAGACTGGCCAATTCGGGAGTATTTGAGACCCGGTGAGAAAAATGTTCTTCATGAGAGCTTGGTACCTCGTGATAAAATTCTATTACCACCTCTCCACATTAAGTTGGGTCTCATTAAGCAATTCATCAAGTCCTTTCCAAAAGATGGTGAGTGCCTTCGGTACCTTTGCTCAAAGTTCCCCCGACTTTCTGAAGCAAAGCTAAAGGAAGGAGTGTTTGTTGGCCCTGATATAAGGAAACTCATTTCAGATGGAGCATTCGCTGAAACGATGTCTGAGAAGGAAAAAGAAGCCTGGGATTCCTTCAAGGATGTTGTTCTCAAATTCTTGGGGAACAGGTGGGATGAGAACTATAAGGATATTGTTGCCAGGATGCTCAATGCCTTCAAAGAACAAGGCTGTAACATGAGCCTGAAAGTCCATTTCTTGCACTCCCATGTGAACTACTTTCCCGAAAACTTGGGGGCGTACAGTGAAGAACAAGGTGAAAGGTTTCACCAGGACATCAAGGACGCAGAGAGAAGGTACCAAGGAAGATGGAACACCACTATGATGGCTGATTTCTGCTGGTTGCTGCTGCGGGAAACCCCAGATGAAAAATACGCCAAGCAGCGCACCAAGAGAAGCATTCGGGGGAAGAAGAAACGGGCCCACCAGGAGATTGATTGACCCAAGAATGACTTTAAAATCTAAACTGTGTTGACAAATATCGTGTTTTTACTAAACTTTGAAATAAAAATTTGCTAGTTATTACCACAGTGTCGGATCTCATTTATTAGAATTTTATTATCACACCATCGGGTGTTTGTCTTCATGTATTGCAATGGTGCGGTTTGCGTTTTCTATTCTTACATACATACCTGTACAACATTTTTTGCACATTTCTTTGCTTTGCTTTGTGTCTAACCTCGCTCTTATATGCTCAATGTATGTGCACATGTATGTGGCTGTTTTAAGTGCAGACAATTTTGCTACCATCACAGTGTGTTTTGTTGACATTACTCTATTCTTATGTGCTGCCTTGTTACAATTTTCTTTATTCTTATTTGAATAACTACTAAGCAATTAGTATAAAGAATTCAACCAAGAAACTTTTATCTCGATCGCACTCAATCTGAAATGTTCACCTCAAACTGCTTACCCAATGTAGCAAAAAATCCGTACGTGATGGAGCAAATTGGTTACCAGATTTGGATTCAGCGCACCAAAAAACGTAAAAATCAATCAATCGAAACATTAGAGGCAGTTTTAAAAAAAATTTTTTTAGTGTACCTGTGTTATTTTTGGAATGGCTTAATACATGCAAATCCAACATCTGATTCACAGCTAATTATAATAAAACTTCTATTGAATTTTTAGATATCACAGCTTTCAAGCATAAGAATAAATTGAATACTACGTTATTCCGCAAGTCTGTTCAACGTAACAGCCTTCTCAGGTTTCATAGCTACCATCCTCGCTCACTACGTAGGAGCTTACCATTTGGTCAGTTTCTTCATTTAAGAAAATTATGTTCATCTTTGGAGGACTTCCAGACTCACTCTACTGACCTTTTTCAAAGATTCTTGGATCAGGGTTATCCCCAGAATGTAATAATTTAAAGCCTATAAATGGGCAAAATACTCTCGTGACTGACTTTCTTAATACCACTTCTCCATCTGCAACATATCTGAAAATAATGACTGATCGGTTTGTGGGCGGTGATCCCTTTTATGATTAATGCGGCAGATGTTATTCATTAAACCATTACAGAAACATGGTTTAATGAATCACATGATTGGGATATAGCCATAGATGGCTATAAACTATTCGGAAGAGACAGAGAGAAAGTGGAAAAGGAAGAGGAGTAGCCTTGTATGTCAAAAGCAATATTAAAGCTACTGAAATGCAGGAGGCATGGGGAAAAGAAGAAGCGCTCTGGATTGTGTTGGAAAGAGGAGATGGCATTGTCATCCATACTGCTGTAATCTACAGACCTACGACTCAAATCGAAGAAATAGATAATGAATTGATATTGTCAAGATAGCCACAAAGGGGGAAGTGATCATATTGGGTGACTTTAATCTACCCGATGTGGCTTGGATTACTCCTTCTGCAAATCTGGAAAGAAGCAAAAAAATTGTGGATGCTTTCCAAGATGTGTTACTTAGACAAATGGTGATGGAACCAACCAGAGAAAGCTCAATGCTGGATTTAGTGCTCACCAACAGTGAGAGCGTGTCGAATGTCTGGGTGGGTGCCCCTGTGAGCAGCAGCGATCATCACACAGTGTGGTTTGAGATACAAGCCAAGGTGCAGTCCAATCATAGCAAGCTCAAAGTCCTAAACTTCAAAAACACTGACTTCAGTAGAATGGCCAAGTACCTGAAGGAGGAGTTGGCAGGGTGAGAGGGGATAAGGGAAGTGGAATTGCAATGGGCTAAACTAAAGGTGACAATAAAAGGGGCAACAAATAAATATGTAAGGAAAGTAAATAAAAACAAGAGGAGAAGGAAACCTATTTGGTTTTCCAAAGAAGTGGCTGCTCAAATAAAGGCAAAAAACAAACACAGCTTTCACAAAATTCAAAAGCTTGCAAACAGAGGAACACAGAAAGGAATACAGGATCAAACTAAAAGACAAAAAGAGAAATAAGGAATGCAAAATCAAAGGCAGAGGAAAAGATGGCTAAAGATGTGAAGTGTGGCAACAAAACTTTCTTCAGGTATATTCGGGAGAGGAGGAAAATCAGAGGTGGAATTACAGGACTCAGAAGTGCTGGGAACGGACTCGTGGAAAATGACCTTGAAAAAGCAAAATTGCTAATGTGAAGGCCGCGGGCAGGGTCCCGGCAGCCGCCGGTAACCGGTGGTGCGGCCCGGCACGGGTTCCTGCCCTCGTGAGGGAAGCGGTGGGGGGGGGGGTTGGAGGCGCGGAGACGCGGGCTGCATTTTTTAAACTGATTGGCTCCGCCGCCGGGTCGCACGTGGCGAGAGCCAATCATCGGAGGGAGAGGGCCATGTGCTGCGGCGGTGGGGATGCTCGCCGAGCACATGGCTGAAGAGCAGGTAGCGGCCGGTGTGTGTCAGGAGTGGCAGTGCTGAGGCGACGGCAGCAATCGGTGGATTGAGAAGGGAGAGGAGGACAAGTCACCTGGGGTCGGTAGAGCGGTCGACCTCTGCAACGGTTTTGTGCAGACAAGGGGGGCAAACAAAGGTTATCGGGTGGGGGTCCTGTGGGACGGCCGGTGGAGCGGGGACAGGCAAGAGGTGTAAGGAAGTGCAAAGGATTAAATAATTAAAGAAATCACTAGATAAAGTGTCGGGAGTGCGGGAACAAAAAAAAAAAATAGTAATTTTAAGGGATAGCTGAAAAGAAAGGGAAGGTAAGGGCCCCCCGACTTAGGAAGTAAGATGCCGGGTGAAAAACAAAGTATGAGAGGGGGCCAGAAAGGGGCAAGGTGGCTGCAGGGCAGAGTGCTAAGGGCTGGTCAGGAAAGGGTGGAGGCAAGGGGCGACAAAAGGGCCCGGAAGTTCGGGACGGGCGTGTGGCGGCTGAAAGGGAGGCAGGCTCGGCCGGGCCTGCAGGAAGGGGGCGCGGAGGGCCACCACTAGCGGGGCAGAGTGCTGGGGTGGGGCACGGGCATCAGGTTCGGGGAACTGCAAGGGCTAGGGGGGGTAGGAGAGTTGGGGGCTCTGAAGAGCGACAGAGTGTTGATGGGGGAGCTGGGGTGGGGCAGGCTGGGGGAGAGGAGACCAGGGTACTGGCTCTGGGGGAAGGGGCTGGTCTAGGTAGAGGGGGGACATGGAGTGTGGCTGATTGGGCAGGGTACGGGGTTCTGGTGGGGGTGGAGGGGTGGTAGGTTCTTGGGGAGTCCGGGGGGGTCAGGGGCTTTGGGTCAGCAAGGATGGGAGCATTGGATGGGGGGTGGGCAGGGCCCTTCTAGGGCCGATTGGTCAGGGTCATGGCAGACGGCATGGCCCGCAGTTGTTCCCCCTGTGGTTTTGCCTTTTTTGTCTCCACAGGTTCCGTTGCTGGTGTCTCTGGGGAGCAATGCATGGTGGAATGCAGCAAGACAGGGCGGCGAGTAGTGAAGCACAGGCGACGGAAGCCCGTGGAGGTCCTGTTGCCGGGACGGTGGCACGTGGAGTGGGAGAGTCACGGATGGTCAATGACCTATCTCGGGAGGGGCAGCGACGAGCGGCACAGGAGTCAGCGGATACGGCAGAGACGGGTGAGTTGCGAATGGAGCAAGCTGGTGGGGTTGGGGGGGGGGAGCAATTAGAGAGGTCGGGAAAGGCTACCAGGAAGAGGAGGCATACATGCCAGCAGAGGCGCAGATCCGAATCGTCCACGTCGACATCCTCTAGTTCGTCCATGGGATTGTCGGCGGGGGAGGGGAAGAGTGTAGAGAAGGGTGCCTCTGGTGAGGGGGGGGTTGGCGGCTGTGACGGCTTTGTCAGAATTGTGGGAAGGGGTGCCGAAAAAGTTGAGGCGTAGAATAAGGAAGAGACGGTATATTGACATTTTCTGGCTGTTGGAGGGTCGTAAGCGCTCTGGGGAAAGTAAGAAGAAACGGAAAGAGGATGAAAAGGCCGGGAGGGTCAGGAAGGTGATGAGGACAGTGGTGAATTGGGTAAGGGCTTTTTTGCACTTGGCAAGTGTTTGGGGGTCGGCGCTACCCGGAACAGTACGGGATGCTTTTGTCGTATGCAGACTCAATTCTTGAGGTGTCGCAGACGCATGATGGGTGGTCATGGCTGAATTACGATGAGAAGTTTCAGGATAAAATGGAGGAGAACAAGTTGTTGTCATGGGACAACCAGGATATCAACTTGTGGCTCACACAAATATCAGTGAGGTCAAATACAACAGGGGGGGTGGGGGTTGGTGTGAAACCAGGGATGGGGGCTAATGCGGTTGGGAACCGTTTCTTTCGTACAGGAGGATTCGGGGTGCCGAGCAAGCAGGGGACTGGGGGGGGGGATGTTTGTTGGAGGTTCAACAAGTCCTCTTGCCCATTCCCTGATTGCAAGTTCCGGCACGCCTGTTCGGTCTGCGGGGGAGGGCACTCAGCGACAAAATGTCTTAAAAAAGGATCCTTGGGGAGCGCATTGCCGACTGCCAAGTAAGAGTGCAGTGTTCGGTGTAGCCCCCTCGCCTGTACAGGTATTGAGCGAGTGGTTGCACCTTTATCCTAGAATAAGGGATAGGGATGTATTGCTTAGGGGGTTTCGCGACGGGTTTTTGATTTCTGTCCAGGGTGGGGTCGTGGCTGCAGCTTCTAAGAACGGCGGTGGTGAAGGAAAAATTGGACGGTGAATTAAGTTGGGCAGGATAGCTGGCCCGTTTTCGGAGCCTCCGTTTAGGAAGTTTGTGGTGTCTCCATTGGGGATCATTCCAAAGAAAGAACTGGGTAAGTTCCAGTTAATTCATAACTTGTCTTATCCCGAGGGGGCATCGGTTAATGATCACATTCCTCGGGAGTGCTGCACGGTACGTTATGCTTCATTTGACAAGGCGGTTGGGCTAGTGAGGAAGGCCGGGCGGGGGCATTGTTGGCAAAGGTGGACATTGAGTCTGCGTTCCGCTTCATGCCAGTGCACCCATCCTCCTTTCATTTACTGGGTTTCCAAGTTGCTGGAGAGTATTATTTCGACAAATGCATGTCCATGGGCTGTGCAGTGTCTTGTGCTTGCTTTGAGAAGTTCAGTACCTTTCTGCATTGGGTATTGGTGCGGCGGGTGGGAAGTGCCGATGTTGTTCATTACCTGGATGATTTTTTGTTTGTGGGGGCAGCACAGACTTCCCAGTGTAGGGCATTGTTGGAGGGTTTTGTGGCGGTGGCAGGGGAATTGGGGGTGCCGCTGGCGGAGGGGAAGACAGAAGGACTGGCGACTAGGATCACCTTTCTGGGCATTGAGTTGGATTCGGTGGAAATGGTGGCGCGCCTACCACCAGAGAAGGTGGTGAAGTTGAGGGTTTTGGTGGCGAATGCAATGGTGTCAGCGAAGTACACCTTGAAAGAAATGCAAGCTCTGATAGGGTCGTTGAATTTTGCATGTAGAGTTATACCGATGGGCCGGGTATTCATTCGACGGTTGGCAATTGCAACGGCGGATGTATCTAAACCTCATCACCGTATTCGAATTACCAAGAGCATGCGTGAGGACTTATTGGTGTGGGATGTTTACTTGACCGATTTCAATGGGTCGGCTGTCCTTGTGGAGGAAGAGCGTTCAAGTGAGGAGTTGCAGCTGTACACGGACGCGGCGGGGGGCACGGCATTAGGAATTTATTTGGGGGGGGCATGGTGTGCAGGTAGATGGCCAGCGTCGTGGGGTGATGAGGGACTCAAAGAATATCACGTTCTTAGAGCTGTTCCCGATTTTGGTGACATTGGATTTGTGGCCAGGTAAGTTGCGTAACAAGAAAGTGGTTTGGTGGTGTGACAGTGAAGTGGTGGTGAGTGTGGTGAATAATTATATGCCTCGGTGTGTCCAAGTAGCGGCATTGATGCAGAAAGTAGTGCTATCCTGTTTGCGCAGGAATGTGACTTTAAGAGCGCGACACATTCCGGCTCACAATAACGGCATTGCTGATGCTCTTTCCCGTTTGCAGTGGGATCGTTTCCGGCAACTGGCACCAGAGGCGGATGTGGAGGGATTGGAGGTCCCTTGGAGCTTATGGAGCTGTGGCCTGCGGAGATGAAAGAGATGCTGCGGAACTCAGTGGCGGAGAAAACATAGGAGGCATATTGTAGAGGCTGTGGAAGAGTGGTGGAATTCTTACAAGAGCAGGGGTGGCATGGGGGGTGGTGCTGGATCAATTATTGGGAAGGTACATACTCAGTGCAAAGAGGCAGGGCGCGTCTCAGGTGTCTGTGCGGGGGCACTTGGCGGGCTTTGCTTTTTTCGCGAAAGCGGTGGGTTGGTCCCCACCGGGCGAGGGATTTTTAGTGAGGAAGTTGATGCAGGGGTGGGGGCGGGCGGGGCTGGCTATGCCGGATACGTGTCGCCCAGTAACACATGACTTGTTGAGAGGTCTGTGTGAGGCTTTGCCTGCGGTGGCGGTTTCAGGATACGAAGCCAACCTATTTAAGGCAATATTCTGCTTGGCCTTTTTTGGGGCGTTCCGGGTTGGGGAATTAGTGGCAAATTCCAAAAAGAGAGGTGTGGGGAACAGCTTGCAGAGACAGCATGTGTGAGTGGAGGGGAATTGCTTGAGGGTCCTGTTGAAGAAATCTAAAACAGACCAGCGAGGCAGAGGCATGTGGGTGGTTCTGCAGGCGATAGGGGGGAGCACGTGCCCAGTAGCAGCGATGCAGTTGTACCTCGAAGGTCGCCCGCGGGCTGAGGGTGGGCTTTTTGTGCATGCGGATGCACGGTTGTTCATAAGATATCAGGTGATGGCGGTGTTGAATTTGGGGCTACAGCGGATGGGTGAGGACGCTAGCCAATTTGCGGTGCATTCCTTTCGCATCGGGGCAGCGACTAGCGCGGCAGGTGCTGGGCTGTCGGGCTTGCAGATACAAGCAATTGGCCGGTGGCAGTCCAGAGCTTTTCAGAATTATGTCCGGTTATGAGGGGGGGACACTGATAATTAACCATTGTTTTCTTTTCCAGATCGGGGCGGAAGTGTACAGGGATGTTGGATGTTGGGGCATTCGTTTGTGTTCTGGGCTGGCCGGCGTGCGGAGGCGAGGCCTATCGGGCGGAACCTGGGATTGAAGCCTGCATTGGTGGCAATTTCATGGCTGGGCGAGAGGGGGCTGAAATGGCCGCAGCTGATGCCCTTGCTTCGCCACCATGCGCGTTTGAGGACACTGCCACTAGAGTCCCTGCTGTTGCACTTGGGAGGAAATGATTTGGCGTCGTGGACCTGAAAGCAGTTGATCAATGCTGCAAAGAGAGACTTCGCTCAAATATATTCGCAATGTTTGAAGGGGTGGTGCTGATTTGGTCAGATGTCATCCCGAGGCCGGCGTGCTGGGGGCAGCGGCGCTGGTCACGGGGGTTGACGAAGATCAATAGGCAGATCGGGAGGTGGGTGATGGAGCATGGGGGATATCGTGCAGCATGATTGGGCGGAGGTGGCTTGTTCAGGTTTGTACAGGAATGATAGGGTGCATCTTCTCCTAAATGATTGGCAGGAAGCATTGGAGCAGGTGGTGAGGGGCAATGCAAGCAGGTCACAGCTTGAGCTCAGGTAAAAGGGGACGGCAAAGTCACATGGATGTGCCTATGCCAGTGGCGGGATCCCGAAGGTTTCCGGGGTCCGGAGCGGTAGGCTACTTGGGGTGGGGGCAGGGTGCCCGCGACCCAGAGAACCCCAGCTGACTTTTGCTAGTGATATGGCGAAGCCGGGTCAGGTGCGGAAGCAAGGTCACCTTGCTAATAGTTCAGCGGGTGAGGTATTGCTCTGCTGGGGGGGGGGGGGGGAATTGGCTAAGTTGTTACTCTTGTTATAAATGTTAAATGGTTATTGGGCAATAAAGCTGTGACCTGGTGTTTTTTCCAAATTGGTGTCGGTGAAGTTTGTGGGAACTATGCATTTATGGGGAAAAGGAGGTTAAGGCGGAGGGAGAGTGCCGGGTACAGATCCCCGGTTAATAAATACTTCTGCTCTGTTATTACTAAAGAAAATCTTGGAGAAGGACACTTGTGACTCCCTAATATAAACATGGGAATGAAGTAGATACCACACCATTCACAGAAGATGATGTGTTAGAAAAACTTGCAAAACTGAAAGTGGACAAGGCCATGGGACCAGATGGGATACATCCCAGGATACTGAAAGAGCTCAGAAAGGTTCTTGCAGGGCCATTAAAGGATGTTTTCAACAGATCCTTGGAAACGGGAGAAGTTCCTCAGGACTGGAGAAGGGCTAATGTGGTACCTCTTCACAGGGAAGAAGTGACAAACTACAGGCCCGTTAAGTGTTACCTCGATGGCAGGAAAATTAATGGAGGTGCTCCTGAAAGAGCGAATTGTGAACCTTCTCAAAACCAACAGGTTGCATGAGCCGAGACAACATGGTTTTACCGAAGGACGGTCTTGCCAAACAAATCTGATTGACTTCTTTGACTGGGTGACCAGAGAACTAGATCAGGGGCATGCAATGGATGTCATCTACCTGGATTTCAGCAAAGCCTTTGATACTGTTCCTCATAGGAGGCTTATCAATAATCACAGTAGTTTGGGGATGGGTCCCAAGGTGGTGAACTGGATCAGAAATTGGTTGACTGACAGACAACAGAAGGTGATGGTAAATGGAGCTCACTCGGATGAAAGGAGGGTGATTAGCGGGGTGCCCCAGGGTTCGGTCCTGGGCCTGGCACTGTTCAATGTATTTGTGAGTGATATTCCTGAAGGACTGAATGGAAAAATCTGTCTTTTTGCAGATGACATGAAAATTTGCAACAAAGTGGACTCCCCTGAGGGAGTGGATAACAGGAGAATAGATGTACAAAAGCTGGAAGAATGGTCTAATGCCTGACAGTTAAGATTTAATCCAAAGAAGTGCAGTGTCATGCACTTGGGAAGCAGAAATCCAAGGGAAATGTACGCAATAGGGGGCGAGAGGTTGGTGTGCACGGACCAGGAGAAGGACCTTGGTGTGATTATTTCTGAGGATCTCAAGGTGGCAAAACAGTGCAACAAGGCAGTGGCAAAAGCCAGGAGGATGTTGGGTTGCATACAAAGAGGAATTACCAGCAGAAAGGAAGAGGTACTAATGCCACTGTATAAGTCACTGGTGAGGCCTCACTTGGAATACTGTGTTCAGTTTTGGAGACCGTATCTTGCAAAGGATGTAAAAAGACTGGAAACTGTTCAGAGGAAGGCGACCAAAATGATTTGGAGCCTGCATCAGAAGCCTTATTAGAAGGGACTTAAAGACCTAAATATGTACACTCTGGAGGAAAGGAGGGACAGGGGAAATATGATTCAGACCTTTAAATACTTAAAGAGAAATAATGAACAAACAAACCTCTTCCAAAGGCGGGGAAGCTGTAAAACTAGAGGGCATAACATGAAGCTGCAAGGGGGTTAATTGAAAGGCAATGTCAGGAAATACTTTTTCACTGAAAGGGTAGTGGATGCTTGGAATGCCCTCCTGGTGGAAGTGGTGGGGGCAAATACAGTGACAGATTTCAAAATGGCATGGGACAGACACAATGGATCTCTTTACAGCAACAGAATAAAATAAAAATAAACTTAACTAACAAATTTCTCAACATACAGGGGTGTCCTACACAGAGCAGTGGGTTCACCCCTAAAACAAAGGCATGGGAAGGGATGGCCTGCACGGAGCAGCAGGTGCACCTACTCTTGCCATCTTACTGGGCAGACTAGATGGACCATACTGGTCTTTATCTGCCGTCATTTACTATGTTACTATGTTATCACTTTATGGAGAAAACACTGGCATATTCTATCTTTACATGAATGTTTTCAAAAGGACTTGACTATTGCATACACCAGGGGGTCACATTTGGAGCCTGGCGATTTTCCTTGTCTGAACTGTAAATTTTGTGATCTTACTATTGCTGGCCCCCATTGGTTTGATCAAAAAAGACTAAGAAACAACATTCTTGCTCATTGGCACGGTTTCAGAATTTGTTGTATACATAATGGTGTGCCCTTGTGGACTGAAATATATTTATTTATTTATTACAATCTCTTATATACCGCCCTATTTAGAATCAGCAGAGTTTACATACTGGTTGAACCACTAGACCACTTAAGATCCGATTGAGTGAACACTCGTCGGGGAGTGCTACTCAAACTTTTTCAGCTCCTGTTGTGTCTCATTGCATCCAGCATAATCATAGTTTTCTCGACTTTCGATGGAGGGCCATTGATTACATTCCACCTGACCCTCAAGGGAGTAATCGGGAGGCTCGCCTACAGTCGCTTGAGCAACGCTGGATTCATAGGATTGCAGACTGTGACACCACAGGACTGAATCTTGAACTTAATTGGTGGAGTCTCTTATGACCGGCGTATTCAACATTCATATATCTATTGTGGTTTCGCTGTTTTGGAGGCATAGTAGGTGAGCATTAGTTCCAGCTGATGCCAACATCAGATGCCAATAGTGGGATATATAAAGAGCGAAAGACAGCATAATTTATGGCTGCTACTTCAAATATTTGTGTGAGCGTGAAGCCCTGTTAAATGCCTGAAGCAGAGCTCTCTTAACATCTGTAACGAGGATGGCGGGAAGTTTCACTGGCTCACTTTGCTAACGGCCATATAAGCTAAGTGCTGTGCCTTTTTGAATGTTAAAGTTTTAGTACTTTGCACTTTTGAAATTTCCTACTCACGTTTAAATAAAAAAGTAAAGGTTGTTTCCAAGAGAGTGGTTTTCCCTTCCTGACAAACAGTCCAACAAATATAGTTTAATTCAGTTTAGTTCTTATTTGGTCCAATGTTTTAAAGGCGACTCTCCTTGTTAATAGCAGGAGACATGGATGAAGGGATCCCAGCACAGTTTCATCCAATACTCTACTCTCTGAAAGAACAGAAAGCAGGTCCTCTCTCTCTCTCTTTCCTCTGACTTTCAAGCAAGTCACACAGCAAACTGCTCTTTGTAGATCACTCCCTGGGGCAAAGCAACTCAGGGGCCCTTTTACTCAAGCCTGGTAACATGTGTTACAAACAACATTAAGTGCAAACCTCCGTGCTAGCTGATGGTGATATCATCAGTATGTTCCCAGCAGCCAACATGTGAAGGAGTACATTAATGTGCAGCACAATTAACATAGATGCACCTAATGATACCCACAGAGGTATTGTTAGACACACCAGTGCTAATTTTCACGTTAATGGCATGCACGCGCTAATGTGCCCTTCACACCCACACTGCCCCTAGCCTCGTTAGAGACGTGAGCGCCAGTTGATGTGCATTATAGCAGTCACTGGCATGCCCATATGTTAGCATTCACCATGGCCAATTATCGCACATTAACCAGCTAGTGGTGCTTAGCAAAATGAATCCTCAATCCTCCCTTAGTGCAAATGCTGGGCTTTCCCACTTCTCCTTTCAGCTAACCCGCTTTCATTTCCCTTCAAACCATTCTCTTCAAGCGATACTTAATCGAAGTCTTTAAAATTCCTTCAGAATCTTTTCCTCCAATATTGAAGATGTATTATCTTCCTTCTGATATGAAGATACAGGATCAGTCTCAAGTTCAAGGAGAGCAACTGGACGTCATAGACGTTTCCAAAATATGAGAAACGCCCGACTCTTTTCTTGCTACTCCTGCACAATGCTGATGATTTTAGCTTCGACTTCAAATCACGATTGGGTATTGCATGCATTTCTTAAGCACCGAACTGTGCTTTTCCTTAATCATAAAATTAGAAACGTTTCCTGATACTGTGCGAGACTCTGAGAAGGTGCAGGGAATTTTCTCTTTCTGAAGCAGGGAGTTCTCCAGCTGGAGGCTTTTTCTCTTTTTCTTTTTTTTTTTGTCTCATTACATTTTTGGCAGCCAAACAGCTAGAAAGCATTGGATCCAGGCACATTCCAGATTTAATTACTGCCTGTGAAACAACACATACTTGATTTTTTGCCTGTGCTCTCCTAGCAACTTGCTGGTTTGCATTTTCTTTTTAGAAATTTTTTCTCTTTTCCTTTCTGCTATGATTGGATCTCCTTTGCTTTATGGCTATTCTGTTGGACTTTTTTCTTGTGGATATATGAGTTGGATTTTCTTATTTGAGCTTTCATTTATTTATTGTTTCTCTCCCCACTGAGCTTTCCGTGCGAGTTGTTTATATTTGGATACATTTCATAATACATAAATTTTAAAAAAAATGTTCACCAGTATGTACAGAGAAGTGGAACGGCCTGTGCTTGACTTTAAGTTACCCTGGATAGCTTTCCATTTGAGTTTCATTGCCAGTATAAGGTTTTAACCATGATTTCAAATAATGCACATCACGCCACCCACAACACATTTCTCTCCAAATCATATCAAAGTGCGCAACTAAGTCAATTCCCTTTTTCATCCAATTTGCTTTCTCAAAAAATGTAAAGTTTATTGTTGGGGGGTCAGCTTGATTTACTGGAGTTTATTGATCGACGATACTAAACATGAAGGAAAAAAAATTACATTTTTTCAATATTTTTTTAGCCTATTGCTTAAAATAGTACTAGACTGGAACCAGAGGAGCCAGCGCAAGTCACTTATCCCTCTATTGCTTCAGGTATAAAACCGAGAGTCTTTTACTAAAAGGCGCTAGTTGGCAGCGTGTGTTCTGGCACGTGCTGAATGCACGCTGAGACACGCATTGCCAGATAGCATGGGAATCCTCCTACACTAACTGTGGAAGCGGCATCAGGGTCACAGGTCGGTGGTTAGGGGTAGAGAGTGTGCATGGTGAGTTCAGCACAGTTAGTGCTGTGTTCACATCACACTACCCGCACTGGCATGGGATCACCTAACGCCACCTCAATAGCTGGAGTTACATGCACCCGTGATAATATGGTGTGCACTAAGGGACAAGGCTCCGCGCTGGGGAAATGCTTTCCACATCCCCGATGGTTATACTCAGCACACCATTGTTTCTGCGTTTTTGCCACGTTAGATGCAACACCTTAGCGCCCTTAGTAAAAACATCCCCTTAGACTGCAAGTCCTCCAGCAACAGGGAAATACTTACTCTACGTGAAAGTAACTTGCCTTAGCTGGTCGGCCAATGGGAGGGTGGCCAGATAAGGAGAAAGACCGTGATATCAGCAGCGCTCTCCGGCAGCAGTTACTGGGATTTAAATCTAGTCCAGACAACTTAGGTCGCATGACAAGCAGGCTTAGATTGCAATCTGGGCAAGCACCAGCTGGAAATCATTTTACCTAGTGAGCACCACGCAGCCCAGATATTTAGCGTCAGCTTTTATCTGGATACTGCCACTGAATATCCCTCCACGGCATGTGGATATTGGCAGTTTTGAAAATTGGACCCCTTATAGTCTTGGTTGACAATTTCAATGGGCTTTTTGTGAATGATTGTCAGTTTGTGGACACTGACTTCAGAAGCTTTATTGCAGGTTGCTACCAGTGCAAGCTATTCCACATTGTCTGTATATTGTAATGTGTTTCCCTAAAAGCCAGCATTGTGGAGAAGTGGCCTTGTGGTTGGGGCAAGGTACCTCAGGCCGGAAGGTTGGGAGTTCAAATCCCACTAGAGGACAGCAACCTTGGGCCAGAAGGACTGGGGTTTCTAGTCGCACAGGTGCTCCTTGTGGTCTTGGGCAAGCCACTTAACCCTCCATTGCCCATGTTCACTGTAAAATTGTTATCTCCAAGTTATAATGCCCTGTTCAATGTAATTTCAGTTTGTTCAATGTAAACCACACTGATGCAGAATAGCGCGGTATATAAGAGAATGTAAATAAATAAATTGTTGATTGCTGGTCACTACAAAAGATGCCACTGATCGCAACAGCACAGACCATTATCACCTATTCATTAACACGTCAAAACAAACATTCATAGTCTAATACAATCAAAGGGAATGTTTTTAGTGATTTCACCCCCAGAGATTTGAATTACCAATAGACAAATACATACCAAATATCGAGCAATTACTTCAAAACAGCCCCACAGCACTTACCCCTCCAATGTACATTGCAGACTTCTTTTTGCATGAGGATAAAAGAGGCTGGTCCAATGTCTGGCCATTTTATTCTCTAATCATGCTAATCTCAGTCTCTGGTTTCTGCTCTTAATTCACTTTTTAGGTTCTCCAGTCCACCTGCCACTTCTCACTCCTCCTGTCTTCTTCACTTTCTGCTATCTCTGACACCGATCTTTTTCTTACAGAATCAACGTGTCAGTTTTACCATTTTTTCAATGCTCGCTATAAAGCATCCGCTGCTCTGGGCTGCAATTATCAATCTCTCATCCTTTGATTTCAGTTCACCCCATCTTAACCATTCATGTGTCCATCCTTGATCGATGAAGGGTTCTTGCACTAACACACTGTATTTCCCACTGTTTTTCCTTGTTTGCTGATCTAATTCTTTGAAGAGTTTTTTCTCTTGTGTTGCAAATTTGGTTGCTTCCCTTCCTGAGTGCGTTTGTGGGTTATCACTCAGAGATGGGGGGGGGGGGGGAAGAAGGTGGGTTGTGAGGTTTTTTTTAGTACTACCAGCTCCTTTAAGATGATGCCGGAGTATGGCCTAAGGGTCCATCAAGCCCAGTATGCTGTTTCTAACAGCGGTCAATGCAGGTCACAACGACCTGTCAGGTTCCCAAATTGCCAACTTTGAGCTGGCATTATTTTTCCAGGAATAATGCAGTTTATGAAGTTCAATGCAAGCTGTGCTGTTCGATTTCCATAATAATGAGAAGTGTTGCATGCATTTGCATTTCATTATTATGGAACGGGTGTTGCGTAAACTAATGTACATTACAGTTAAATAGCACATGATATGTCTCTTTAATACGCATAACTACACCTCAGCCATGTAAATGAATTTTAAAAATTGTCCTTAAAGTGGTTAAAATAAAAGAAAGAAACAAACAAATACATAGCTCCACCCAAAGGTGTTGCCTGTACTCTGATGGGTTCTCCCCCCTCACCAGTAAATGGATTTCTGAGGGGAAACGTTCTTGAAGTGAGGATTTTAACAGTGCACCTGGTATCCTTTCTTTTTTACTGTACCAGTCATCAGATGCATTAAAGTAAACAACTGGATTTTCTTGGGAACCACTGTACATGGCAGATTAACCATATACCAGTACAGCCATTCATCACAAGGGTCAAAATAGGACAACAAGCTTCAAAGTCCTTCCCTCAGAAACAAGGGATACCACAGGGCTCTGTCCTCTCTGCATTCCTATCTGCCACATTATACAGGAACGCAATAGCAGATACTCCATCTGTGCAGATGAAGTGATGTTATACCCCCCGTTGGATAGAGCAAATTCTGATTTTACCAGCCTCCTAACATGCTTTACCAAAATATCGCAATGGCTGAATGAACATAACCTGAAAATCAATTACAAGAAAACTGAGGCCCCATTCGTGACAAGAAATCCTAATTTTACTCCGCCACCAGATCTAAAAATTGAGAATATATCTCTCGCCATAAAGAATGAAGTCAGGTACCTTGGTGTTATCATAGATGTCTCTAAGCTTAACAACATACCTCAGGAATACAGCTAGTATAATTTATAGCAAATAAGACTTCTAAAACATCTAAAGCCCATGTTACCACAACAGGACTTCATATCGGTTCTCCAAGCCATGATGCTCCCCCACATTGACTTCTGCAACACCATCCTACAAGGGCTCCCAAGACAGGCTATACACACTACCTCAAGATAAGCATCCTGGCAGCAACATGCTGCGCTGTCAAGGCAAACTCATCAGAACACATATACTCCAATCTTATTCAAGTTACACTGGTCACCCATACATAGCAGATCAAGTATAACATACTTATAACCATGTTCAAACTAATAAGGGTAATAAGGGAAATAGCTCAACCATATTTAACTGAACTCATAAACAGCCCCTCAAATGACAGGCCCAGAAGGGAGAGTAGCCAAAACACAGTACTTGTATCCACTGCCTTTCGAAAATTCACTAGGACGACAAACAATAGGGTCTTCAGTTTCTCTGCCCCCATATTATGGAATTCCCTACTAGACAAACTGAGAACCCCCACTGACCTACTACTACTACTGAGCATTTGTTTAGCAATACAAGGCATACACAGCACTGCACAAACATGTAAGAGACAGTCCCTGCTCATCAGAGCTTACAATCTAGTCAAGACAGACAACACAGAAGCTGTAGAAAGGGATAAAACAAGGGGGAAAGGTAAAGAAACAAGGAGATCAGGTGAGTCAAGATCTAAAAGTAGCAGCGAAGAGGTGAGTTTTCAGCCTGGATTTGAAGAGGGTCAGAGAAGGTGCCTGGCGTACAGATACAGGTAGTTTGTTCCAGGCGTAAGGTGCAGCAAGGTGAAAGGAGCAAAGTCTGGAGTTAGCAATAGAAGAGAAGGCCACAGATAGGAGCAATTTGCCAGAAGAGCGGAGTTCCTGAGTGGGGGGTGTAAGGAGAGTTAAGAGAAGAAAGGTAGTAAGGAGCCTTCACAAAAGACCTAAAAACACACCTTTTTATGGAACACTTTGGTACATCTGAACTGATCAAAGACCTCTTTCCTACATATTGTAACATCCTCCATCCAAACCAGAACCCTGGTACAACAGCTCTATTGATATCAGCCTGTGAATTCCAATAGCTATACCCACAAGATGTAATATAGTACAGCTCTGTAAATACTTCCGTGTCTGTAAATAAGCTCACATGTACATACATTTTTATACCTATATATCCACCTGTAAATGTTACACTGTATTACTGTAGAAGGCTCTTATATACCTACTAACTTGCTCTCTACGTTTCCCGAAGTTAACCGTTAAAGCATGTTACGATATAACTGTTCCTGACTCGTTATATGTAAACTGCTCTGATTATACTGAAAGGTGGTATATAAAACCGTTAAGTAAATAAATAAATTAGTTGCACAGGGTGCATGTCTAGCTTGGTACGGTCCTGCCACCAGGCCCCTTTTTTACTAGTTTTGTGCCTTTCCTATCTTCTCTCTAAAGTACTGGCCCCCCGCGTTTTCTTTCTTTTATGCATGGGCCCCCTAGTGAAAGTTCAGCTATATGTACTTGTTTTAAAAATATGAAGCAAACCTTCTTACAGGCTTCACAAGAAAATTCTACATTATCTATGGCATTGAATTTTGTAAGACTTCTGAAAAGCACTTCAGAGGACTTCCTACGCTCTGCCTATCAGCATCTAATTGTAGCTTCAGCCACAAACATTTCCATTGTCTAGCACTGTTTTATATTATAAGCAGGGCACTGGTAAACCAAGGAAGCCTTCTCGCGCCTATAACCAGAACATCTGTTGCTAAGAGTTGGGATAACACTGGCAGTTTTGTGAAAAATAAATCCCCTTGCAAATTCACAGAAAATAAATTCCATCTTCACAGTTCCTTCCTTTATTTAATGAGCTGCTTTTTCAAAATGATTCCTTACTCATCTCTGTCCTTCTCGGAGGCAACACACCTGTAACGTTTCTAGTGTATTGAGTGTCGCCACCCCCGCTACACAGAAGAAGCAAAGCATGCTGGGATTTGTAGTCCAGCCACCAACATATTTGATCTAAGAATCTTCCTTTGTCTTCTCTTTTGCTTAGTGCCCTCATTGCCCAAGTACAAAATATACACACCATTACACCTGGTTTAACCTCTGAAGATCAGGGAATTCATTACTCTTAACCTCATTGTTCCCATGAAGAGCCAAAGCTTCCAGTGACAGAGTTGCCAAGTTACCCAGTTCCATGAGAGAGATTTTATACCAGTCCTGGATTTCTGAAAATCTCAATCTGATGTATTATGTGACCTGCAGCACTGATTCCATTGTGAAAAATCAGGGACTACAAATACCATACTGCATTGCAACGCACGTTTTAAACCAGAACTGGTTGCCTCCCTGGAATTAGGCAACTTGGCTCCTCAGCAATGATAAATTCTCCAGTTTCACAGTGGACACATTTAAGCACCCTGAAAATTAGCAGGTATGATCTGATTTAATTTGCTGACCTTTTAAAGAGTAGGATTAGGAGCATTCCAAACTTCCAGGAGACTAAAGGAAGTTTTTAGAAAGTTTGTTAACAAAATGTTTTGATGTATTTATATTGTAATGCTGTGATCCAGACCTTTTGGGCCCAATTTTAAAGAAGGTGGACTATAAATATGTAATTAAATTAAACAGTGAGTAATTTTATCTCACACCCAGTTAAAAGAGCAGATCCAATTTGTGACCCTCTTCATGGGTAGGGTCATCCACCCTGTGAGGAAAACCTCAACACCACTGCAGCCTCCATTAAAAAGTATACATTTTCCAAGGTGCTATCCTTAAAATGCAAATTAAAATCTTCAAAATTATTAAGACATCAGACTGTAAAGAATCATAAAAAATAATATTCAATAGTGCTTTAATGGGTTTCATGTGATGAGCTGAGGTATGATAGACCAAGAAGACTGCTTTAGAAGGTCCACCAAACATTATCCATATTATGAAAGAATGCCTTCTCACCCCTCCCTACTTCTGAGATCTCTCCTGAAAAGACAAAACAGGGGGAGCATAAGTGTACCCGACTCCTGGAACCAGGATTCTGAGATTTATTCAAAAATTACATCAGCAATAATTTGGAAACTATTGCATCTTGAATTAAAGAGAAGTGCTTTCGAGCATATAGGAGGAAAAGTGGGTCGTCTACTGTTACCCTGAGAACTCTTGTTGGTTGATAAGATTTGTTAGCCTTCTTTATCGTCCCACCTCCGTATCAACTATAGCCTTCTAGTATCTTAATATCACTAGAAGGATCTCAATTAGTGTCCGTTACCTGTGAATTTTGCTCCATCATCTCTATGTAGGGTTGCCAACTGGCTCCAGATGCTCCCGACAGGCTTGATCCAGTCCTGGTTTTACCCCATTGCATGCAGGGACATGTAGTCTTGCTTTTCTTATGGAGTGCAATGGAAAAATCAGAACTACATGTCCCTGCATGCAATGGGGTAAACCTAGGACTGGATCAAATGTGTCGGGCGCATCTGGAGCCAATTGGCAATGCTATCTCTATGACCCCTCTGGCAGGAGAAGACTAAGTAGAAGTCACAAGTTGCATTTGTGGCTCACATTTTTCAGTAACACTTCTTTGGGCCTCAGCTACATTTTGGCTCTGCTATCGTGTAGAGAGGGCTTCTTGACTCAAACCTCCTCCCCTCTCCTGGTGCTGCTCCAGAGTTGCCAAGTTACTACATTCCAGGCATGAGATATTTTTTTTGACAGTTCTGGTTTTAAATTTGCCATTACAATGCAGTATGGTATTTGTAGTCCCTGATTTTCCCCATTGGAATCAGTGCTGCAGGTCCCATTTTGCATCAGGATGAGCTTGACAGAAATCCAGGACTGGCTTAAAATCTCACGCCTGGAACTGGGTAACGTGGCAACTCTGCTGCATTTTCTTTACCCTCTCCTACTTTTAACTTTGCTCGTTGCCTACCTGCCCCAGCTCCTCACTGCCTATAAACTCTTATATCTTCCATATCCTTGGCCCCTTATCATGAGTGGCCTTCGTCCTGTATCCTGTCCCCTCAATCCCTTACAGAGGGCAGACTCCCCACTCCTGAATTTCAGCTCCCTCTATACCATAGAAGAGATAAGAAATAGCAGATGGACCATAGACCACAGAAAGAGAGCTAAGAGAAGACAGGAAAGCAGAAGCCTCAGATCGGGACCAGCATGATCAGAGAATAAATTGGTCAGACAACAAAGGTAGAAAAAACAATTTTATTTCATATTAGTGATTTGACTACAAAATCATCATAATTTTGAAATCAAATATTGTTACTTGTTGGTGTGATTAATTATTGTGGTTTAAATAAGTATTTTATAAATAAAAACATATTGCAAAGGCCTATACTATATTAATAATTCAACAAATGATTACAGCGATAATGCGTTAACGGTAAAGGAAGAGAGATGCATTTGATTTTATCATTGGGGGTCACCACAAGTTGACCAACGGTAAAAGGGGTCACGGTACAAAAAAGGTTGAGAACCACTGCTCTATATAGGCAAGTGCAGGAGAAGGAAGAAGTTTTAACAATGTGGGTACCTTGGCTGCTGCTGAAGATGGTTACTTCTGCCGCTGCTGCTCTTGGCACTTAGTGTGGAGAGGAGAGGGGAGGAGCTGGATTTAGCTCGCGGCATGTTCAGTATAGCTCAAGATGAGTTACTTTCATGCACATTGGTATTTTCCTATCCCCAGATGGTTTACAATTTAAGTTTGTATCAAACTTGTCATTATGGGGGTAATTTTATAAGGGGGACAGCAATTCCCAGGCAATAACACATGTAAATGCCAGTATTTTAGTAATTTAAGCACATATGTGGCTGCATGCATGCTTAAAAGAGTGCGCATTAATTGCATGTCAAGTTCTTTCACTGTGGGTTTGCACAGGGTAGTCTGAGCAGGCATGGTCATTTATACCAACTCTAGGGCTGGTGGAAATGATTACACCTTCATTTAGGGTGTGTTCTGTGCCATTTATGCTTGTTATTTCAGAAGAAAGATTTGTTCTGACTGCCGGAAAAGGAGCAGTCTGTCTTTGCAGCACATCTCATAAAGGACCACTAATTATTCAACTCTTAGGCCTACTGGCGCAACTACAAAACTCCGGATAAGTAAGGAGACTGGAAATTGAGGTTTTTGGGTTTACTCTGTGAAGAAGTTACATTCACTCTGCAGCTGCTCACTACCTTTCCTCTCTTATCTCTCCCTACGCCCCTCCTCCGGAACTCCGCTCTTCTGGCAGATCCCGTCTATCTGTGCTATTATCTCTTCTATTGCTATTCCAGACTTTGCTCCTTATGCCTGGAACAAACTACCTGAGTCTGATGTCAGACGCCTTCTCTGACCTTTTCAAATCCAGGCTGAATACTCACATCTTCCCTGCCGCTTTTGGATCTTGACTCACCTGATGTCCTTTGTGATTCCTTACCGTTCCCCATGGCTGTATCCCAGGTCTACAGCTACTGTGTTGTCTGTCTCTATTAGATTGTAAGCTCCAATGTGTAGGGACCGTCTTTTACATGTGTCTATGCAGCGCTGCATATGCCTTGTAGCACTATACAAGTGTTCAGTAGTAGTAGAAGGATTGCTGGTTATGCCATAAATGTATTCAATCATTAAGGAGTCATTTCTGGTGTAGGATCCTGCTGATGCTGTATTGTATCTTCTGTGGAGCCCATAGTTATGGATTTTGCTTAAGAAACTGATTTTGGATCCTTTCTTTTTAAATAAATTGGCATTCCCTATGAACCGAAATTTATTCATTCATGATTTAGTTCTGCTGAGATGGGAGAAGACAGAGATTGGGGGAAGTATCCAATTTTGGTGAAAGAAGCGATTATTGTCCTGTCGCAGAAGATCAAAGTTAAGGATTTTTTGCTGGAAAATCTGGGGCACGTATCTGAAGTGTGGTGGTGAGGGGAGAGGGGGGTAAGAGAGAGACCTTGGGCCCATGTTAGCACATAGCACGCCCACCGCCTGCCTAACCCGTATTTTCTATGCTGGGGTCATATGCAGCCCCGGCATCGAAAATCCGGGTGTTGCCACACTGACAAGAAGTCACAGGAGCTACCCGTGTAGCACCAATTTTCAATGTTACATGGTTGGCCCCAGCGCCTTAAAGATAGGTGTGGGAAACCTCGCCTATCTGTAAGGCGCAGAGCATCGAAAATCGGTGCTACACGGGTAGT
Source organism: Ichthyophis bannanicus (assembly GCA_033557465.1). Classification (NCBI taxonomy): domain Eukaryota; kingdom Metazoa; phylum Chordata; class Amphibia; order Gymnophiona; family Ichthyophiidae; genus Ichthyophis; species Ichthyophis bannanicus. Next base: position 142,283,639 of record CM066040.1, read on the forward strand.
ACCATGGCCCGCCTCAGAATGCCCCCAACACGCCCCAGTGGTATACGGATAGCATCTGGATGCGTTAGGGACATATCTGGGATTTTCGAAGGGCACTGCCCATGTAGGTGCCCTTCGAAAATCCCGGATGAGTACTTTACACAAGTAACTAGGGAAGTTACCCACCGTCACCTAGTGACAATTCTACATGTAAAACTACAGTCCTCACACTTTTCAAGATGCTTTCAAGTTCATTGTAATTAATTTATATATATATATATATGCTTAGTTCTCTGCACATAGTTATTACTTCAATCAGCTGTTGCTCGTCCCTTTCCCCTTTCACTCCCTATTAAGATGTTACATATATTTTTTGTTTAATGTAATGTTCATTCCTTGAGTCCTCTGTAAACCGCTTTGATTCACGAAAAGCGGTAAATAAGCACCAATAAATAAATAAATGTAAAGGCCTTCGAAAATCGGGTCCCTTAGTTCTAAGTTTGAGCAACAAGGTGTGGTGGAGGGAAGAGGAGTTATTATCCCCATCCATTCCCCCCCCCCCCCCATCTATCCCATGACAGCAACAATATCACTTCCAAGCAGATAATCGACAGAGACATAGAAATAGTGAAGCATTTCCCCCATCCTGTGAAAACTCTGATAATGGATGTAAATTCTAAACGCGGACATATTCAGACCACTAAATTGAAAATATTTTTTTTTTCTACCCCGTCTGTCCCCATTGCTGGAATCAGGGACAGGAGGCTGCCAAAAGGTGGGAGTCAGGACACAGCTCTAAAATCGGGGACATCTGGTAATCTTAGTTAGGGGAACCCATCAACTGGAAGAATTTTCACTATATGAACAGTTCAGCCTCTATAACAAGAACCCAGTAACCAGGGAAGGGTTTGAAACCCACCCACCAGCAATCACTTATATATATATTTTTTGCTCACCTTTTCATTTTTCTTCTGCGTGCAGGATTTTAATATTCCGTGAAATGCAAATGGGCTCTTTGTACCACTATAGCTGTATGCTAGATCGCAGTGTTCTCTTTCATGCCTCTACAAGCTTCGTCTGTCTTTACCTAAATGCATTACTTTATCTGACCTTTAATATTCCCCCGTGAGCGTTCCCTTCCTCCACACTGGCTGTTAGATTTATGCTAGGCCCAGTTCAAAATACGACTTCTAAACTTTTGCTACTGTTACATACTCGCGAATACCTTAAGTACTTCCTTGTCTCCTCTGTATTGAAAGTAGCTTTTTTTTTCTGGTTGCTTTTCACGCTGGAAGTGTTTGGTTTCAGTTCTGTTCGTTTGCATTTACAGTCTTAAGATAATGAAATAAACACTGAGCTATAATTTACCCTGCTCTGTCATTATGTATCTCCACTCTTGGCCCATCATTGTGATCAGGGATTCTTCAGAAATCAAATTCTCTTCCTTTCTCCACATGCGCCATAGAGGACTTTGCTTTGAACATGAACCCCAGAATCACAATTCATGTAGATAGATTCACCTCCCTTTTCAGAAGTTTGTGTACCCAGATTCTGTTTTATTTTACTGTTCTTGTTTTCTGTGAACATAGCCCTCATTTATACAAGGATTCCTTATCATTTATTTGGCTTTAGTTCTTGTCTTTTCAAGGCAAGTTACATTCAGATACTGCAGCTATTTCTATGCCCTGGAGAACTTACAATCTAAGTTTGTGCATGAGACAGTAGAAGGTAAAGTGACTTGTACAAGGTCACGAGGACTCTCTGTAGGATTTGAACCCTGGCTCCTGTGGTTTTCAACCTCGTCCTCAACTCATCCATTGCCATCCTTAGTGTCTTAAGGGCTCTCTTCTTTTCTAGATCAGCAATGTTGCTTTATCTATAAAATACATAGGGGCTGATAATCAGAAAGCCAGTTGACCAACAGGAGGACAGCTGGCTAACAGTGCTGACTGCGATATCCCCACAAATGACTTCTGTTACTGCAGGGTGGTCTGGGGATGGAGCAAAAGAAGTGTCGGTGCTATCTGGATAAATACTGCTGCTTATCGGGGTAGCAAATTTTCAGTCAGTACTAATCGGGGCAACTTAAGACCGTTTTTTTTTCTGCAATCTAAGTTGCAATCCTGATAAGTGCCGACTAAAACTCCTCTAAGTGGATAAGTGTTGGCACTTACCTGGTTAGCGCTGCTCAGCCCCAGTATTCAGTAGCAACTCTTATCCAGATACTGTTGCTGAATATCCCACCCCTGACTGCCGTGGCATTTGAATATCGGCTTTGTTGAAAATCAGCCCCAAAGAGAACATTTACGCTTCGGTTTTGAGGCTTTACAGGTAGCCCCATGTTTTATGTTCACAGGATACTCAGCTTTTAGAGATGTGTTCATATCAGCAGGTTCATTTTAGTACCCTTCAAAACCAAATGTTCTCCATGACTGCTCCAAAACCTTGCCTTTAGAGCCATGAGTTTATTGCTTGATTATACTATCATTAATAGCAAAAAATATCAAAGTGGCTTACAAAAGTTAAAAAAAAAAAAAAAATCAGCATTAAAATAACTTGCGGGTAACATCACGAGAGTGACCTTGTTCCACCAGACAGTATGAGTGTAGACCTTATCTGTACAAGAGCAATGTGCGTTTGCATGCAACGTGTGCAGATGTGTGGCCTTGGATCATAGCCTCCTTACTTGTCCAGTTGTTAAATGTATACGTGGCAGGAAGATTGTATGGTGGTTAAAGCAGCTTTGACAGCTCTGAAACCTTAATAGATGGTATTAGTCCTTCCCCGTGGCACACTACAACTGAGGTTAACTGCGTTTGTGAGGTCTCACCGGGTACCCATCCATCACTCTCATCTACCCCCATCCATCAGCATATATCCATCTTGTTCACTCATGTATTCTTGTGCCAACTGCTACACCTTGGCCCACACTGTGGCATTTTACTCATTAGGGCATATTACTCACACCTCACCTGCAGCTGATATGCAGGTCGCCACTGCCGCCCAGGCATTCTTTCTATGCCTACATCGTGGCCATGATGGCTACTCCAGGGTATACTTTTGCCCAATCCTATGTCACCCACTGACATCACAGTAGATTACATGAGCACCCCTCACTGATACAGCCCAACTGCCTCCCACACTATCCGCACACTCGCTGTCTCACACGTATGTGACGTATGGATGTGACTTGTTCATCACCAATTCCCTTTGTTCCCATCTAGCACCTCACTTCTGACCTCTCCATAGGCTCCCTTATCCCGTGTTAAGGCAACCGTCCTTAGAGCATGTTAACCTGCACGTTTGTCGCTCTTAATGCCCGCTGTTACTTAACACTTGCTGACCAGCTGCTAACACCCTTTGCGTAGGAATGCCTCCCCCTGCACCAGACCTTAACCCCCGCTAGGGCCCTTAAGGGTGCTGTTAGAGCATGCTAAAGGGTGTATCCTTAACGGTCCTTAGTAAACATTACCCCTAAGTATTTCGCTGATTTTTGCCTTTGGAAATGTGAAATAGATTCCCTTGTTGTCTTTCACTGAATATTACCCTACTTTTGCTGATAAACTTGGTAGAAAGTTTGTGGCATAGACACAAAAGCTTCAAACAAGTAACAGAATGACATTGAGAACTGGATGTTGTGAAAAAAATGAGGAATCACGGGTACCCAGGCCTATGGAATAGAGGAGGAGGAGGTCTGTTCTTTGAGAAAGCTGGCTTCCGAGAATCCAGGAACTGGTCTATCCAACTACAGAAAGAGGAATTTTTTTCTGAATTTGAAATGAAACTTTGAAAAAAACTTTACTACAAATTGATTTTTGAGTATACACATGTTTTATTTCAGCTCTCACCATAATAAAGTTGATTTTTTTTTTATTAAACAGCACACTTTAAAATAGACAATTGTTAGTGTGTAGCATGAAATTTTATGGTATTGCTTGAGTCACTCAGTGAAAACCTTGAGCACTTTGCCTCAACCTGTCCATCAAGAGCCATTTGAGTTGTACAAATTCTTTTGTGCATCCCTTGTGGTTGGCAAGCATGAACCACCATCCCCAGTGGACCTGAATTACACAAGGCTGTGAAGGTCTGGTTTCTGCAATCTGAGGAACCTTGCTGTCAAAGCAAAAGCTGAGTTTAAAAAATTTTTCAAATACATCCAAAGCAAAGAGTCTATGAAAGAAGCCTATGTGAGGTCGGTTGCTGGATGACCAAGTAGTAAAATGAGTGGTCAGACAAGATGAGAGAAAAGCAGAAAGAACAATTGCTTTGCCTCAGTCTTTTCTACCCAAACCAGAAACCTTTTTTGATGGTGATGATTCAGAGCAACTAAAGCACATCAGCGTAAGTCTAGACCAGGGATGGTGAACTCCAATCCTGGAGTGGCACAATCCAGTCTGGTTTTCAGGATGTCCCTAATGAATATTCATGAGATATATTTGTATCCACTGCCTCCCGTTCTTTGCAAATATATCACTATGAATATTCATTAGGGGCATCCTGAAAACCAGGCTGGATTGTGGCATTCCAAGACTGGCATTGGCAATGGCAAACTAATGAATAATAAATCACCAGGACCAGATAGCATTCACCCCAGAGCCCTAAAAGAGCTACTAACAATCTGTAAGCTCTCATTCAAAACAGCCATGGTGCCTTTGGATTGGAAAGTGGCCATTGTAATGCCAGCTTTCAAAAAGGGCACCTATAGACTGATGAGTCTGATGTTGGTGCTGAGTTGAAGCTATCCTTAAAAACAAAATTACTGACCATATACATAAATACAGCTTAATGGAAATGAGACAGCATGAGTTCAGCAAAGCATGATTATCTTACCAATTTGTTAGATTTTTTTGAAAGTGTACGCAAACAAGTGGATAATGGTGAGCCAGTTGATATATGGCCCAAATTTTAAAAAGATTTATCAGGTTAGCAGCAGCTGCTAACCTGCTAAGTCCCACCAAGAAAGATATTTAGCAGTACTACCCTGACAGTACCACTGAATATCAACACAGACTGCCTCAGTACTATCTAGATAGTGCAGGTGTGGTCCGGGGGCAGAGTGAGAAATTATTCGAATAGTGGAAATTTTCAGTGCTGCTATCCAGATAACTATCTGCACAACTTATAATTGCAAAAAAGCTGTCCCAAGCTATCCAAATGCAATGCAATGTTTGCCATTGAGTCAATGCCAACTCCTGATGGCCCAGCAGCAACTTGGTTTTCTTGGGAAGATGCAACCAGAGGTTGATTACCAGGCCTTTCTTCCAAGGCAATGCAGGATAAAGTGACTTGCCCAAGGTCACAAGTAATGTCAATGGGATTTGAATACTGTTTTCTTGGTCACCAGGCTGCTGCTCTAACCACTAGGCTACTAGCCCAGATAATGGACTGAACATTACCTACATTCAGATAGTCCCAGTGGTCTGCACTGAACCACAATTTATTTTGGTTACTTTCTATACTGTTTTTCATAATATTGTCAAAGCAGTTTATAATAAAATAAGAGTATTTGGTTCTGTCTAGACTACAAGCTCCATATTTTGTGTTTTCACTTTGTATTATATATTAACTGTTACTCTGTGTTTTGTCTCGACTTAACTAGATTGTAAGCTCTGACAAGCAGGGACTGTCTCTTATGTCTGTAGAGCTCTGCATACGAATAGTAGCGCTATATAAATGATAAATAGTAGTAGTATAAAAGAAATAAAATAATACAATTAGGGGGTTATTCCGAGGCACGAATAACGGGACATCCATCCCCGCTATTCGTGCCTTTTCCCGGTCCCATCTACCTTCCCTGCGTCTTGTATGGGGAAGGTAGATGGGGGCAAGAAAGGGGTGTGTGGGGGGTGACATTATAATGGGCAGTGGGAAGTCATCGGTCCCGGATGTACAGGGCCGATTCTAATGTCAGCCCTGTACGTCTGGGGCCAGCGACTTGCACGGGGAACTTATTCCACCTCCGAGGTGGAATAATTTCCCCTAGTTGCCAGGGATCGGTGGGCCTGGGGCATGATGGGGTAGGGGGGATCGAGGACATTCCCCGCAGCCCAACCCTGGCTGTAGGAGGCCAGATCGGGGGAAAGGCTGCAGGGAAATCACTGCTGCAGCCAGCGACCGGGGATCACGGCTCTTCAATGGAGCAGCAGTGCCATGGTGCTGCGGCTCCATTGAAGAGCCCTGACTGAGTTAGCTGGGGAAGGCCTGTACATGCAGGCCAGATGGAAGTCATGAAACAAAGAGTAGCACTAAATGAATAATTATCCACATGAAAAAGAGGTCACTAGTGGAGTGCCCCATGGGTCTTTACTAGGAACTCTGCTGTTTAATATATTCATAAATGATCTGTAGATAGAAGTGATGAGTGAGGTGATCAAATTTGTGGATGACACAAAATTATTCAAAGTTATTAGAACAGCAGAAGATTGTGAGGATTTGATGAAGGATATTTTTGAAACTAGGAGACTATGGGGGTCATTTTGGAAGCTCTGTTCATGCTTTCGACATCCAAACATGAGATACTGTCAGTGAGGAAGCCCCAAGAAACCAAGCCAGAGATATCAAAGCATTCAATGTCAGCATCTCTGGGTTGGTTTCTTGGGGCTTCCTCACTGACAGTTTCTCGTCGAGTCTTGCTCCCTGAAGAAGCCAGTTGGCAAACCACCTGGTGTTGGGGCTGCGGGTCCGCTTGATTTTTTGGACAGTGGATTATGAAGCCCACAGCCTGAAGCTAAGTTATAATTTTGCCAGTTTTGCTGCCTGTTATTCCAGAGTTATTGATGTCCATTGAATAGTCACAGTGTGAGATTATTAAGAGGTTTTTTCTTTGACCCATGATGTCTGTTTGAACCGCAGTTCTTTCTGATTTGTTATGGACATGCTGTCGCCACTTGAGCTTCTTTTATGATTTGCTCGTGAGTTTACGGAAGCCTTTTTCCTCTTAACCCTCTTGTGTCTTTCGATGGCTATGGACCATCGCTGTTACTATATGTAGTTCTGACCTTTTGAACTTATTTTCTATAAGCCTTATTAACGGAGCAGAGTTGTTCTGGTTGACTTATTGTGATAGTGCAAGAGCATGCTAAATTTTAGATATGGATCAAAAGAAAAACACTCAGCTGTACAGACAGCTCGGAAATATTTTTCTCATTGAAAAAATATGCAGGAGAAAGATTTTGTACAGAATATAGGAATCTACACATGATAACCATATGGTCAATGTACATCTACAAACTATAAGCAGAATTGTGTTAATGTTGATGCAAAGAATCTCACAACATAATCTGTCACTGTCTCTTAATACTGCTGATTTAAACCACATATGTTAAGCAGGTTTCAATGACAAACCAGGAGGTTACAAGCTGTAGCACCGTGAAGAATAATTTGTAAAATAGGTCAACACTATACAATCATGTCATTAGACTGCTGTAAAACAAAAAATATACTCTGAATATATTATTCCTATGCCAGCATGCTTTGTTGCCCCTACGCAATTCATTATTAATAAACTGGACCAGGAAACCCAAACATTAGTACCCATAAAATATATTAAAACAATCTGATTACTATTTCCCTAAAATCCTAAAATTTTCCACCATTGTCTTGAATTTCTTTCCTCTCAAGCCCTTCCGGATCCACTTCAATTTTGGCTTTCGTCCCTTGCATTCTACCAAGACAGCATTTGCCAAAGTCTCCATTGACTTGTCCCTGGCTAAATCCAAGGGCCTTTACTCTACTCTCTTCATCCTTCTTGACCTTTCTGCTGCTTTTGACAATGACCACCACCTTCTCCTTGACATATTGTCCTCACTTGCTTTTAGGGACTTTGTACTGTCCTGGTTCTCTTCTTATCGCTCCAATCGATCTATTAGTGTTCCTTCTGGTGGTTCCTCCTCTACTGCTATTCCTCTCTGTTGGTATACCCCAAGGATCTGTTTTTGGCCCTTTCCTTTTCTTTCTTTACATCCAGTCCCTCGGTGATCTCATCTCATCTCCTCCCATGTCTCACCGCTATTTGAAATGAAACATGGCCAAAACCAAACTTCTTATTATTCCTCCTTTCTCTACCTCTATGGATAACACTCTTCTACTTAGTTTCCTCAGCCTGCAACCTTAGGGTCATCTTTAACTCCTTCCTTTCCTTCTCCTCAGATATCCAACAGATAGCTAAAACCTGTCATTTTTTTTCTCTATAACATTAACAAAATTCACCCCTTCCTTTCTGAACACACTAGTAAAACCCTTTCCACTCTCTAATTACTTCCGATCTCAACTATTGCAACCTCCTTCTTGCTGGTTTCCTTCTTAGCCACCTCTCTCTCCTTCAATCTCTTCAGAACTCTGCTGCGCGACTAATCTTTCATCAGCCTCGATATACTCATGTGGCTCCTCTTCTCAAATCACTTCACTGGCTTTCTTTTCTGTTTCTGTATCCAATTCAAGCTGCTTCTTCTGACCTATAAGTGCATTTGCTCTTCTGCTTCTCACTACTTCTCCTCTCTCCCTACACACCACTTCATGAACTCCGCTCTTCTACTGGCTTACCTCTCTCTTTGCCCTTTTCTTCCACTGCCAACTTCAGACTTTGGTCCTTTCACCTTGATGCTCCTTATGCCTGGAACAGGACCCTGAGTCTGTGCTTCAGGCTTCATCTCTGTCCCTTTTCAAGTCCATGCTGAAGGCTCACCTCTTTGAAGCTGCTTTTGGATCCTGATCCTTATTGCATATGTCTCCTCACCCTTTGCTTTTCCCCTTTATTCTTATATTTTGTCTTGTCTGTCTTAATTAGGTTGTAAGCTCTAATGAGCAGGGACCGTCTTTATATATGTATGTACAGCTCTGCATATGCCTTTTAGCGCTTTATATATGTTTAGTAGTAGTAGTAAAATGTTTTACCAAGACTCCCAAGCATGAAAGTCACATGCTTAAACACCCAACCAGTATTGCAAAAGATTATTATCTAGGGCCATCCTCAGAGCCGGACTAAGAACATTTGCTGCCCTAGGCAGGTCTACTGTGCAACCCCGTGCTGTCCCCCCCCCCCCCCCCATCATCTTACCTGGGAAAGGGTGTGGCATGGTGATTCCTTAATGCAGTAGAAGCACTGTAGCAGTCCTTTAAAAGTGCCTCTTCGCCAGTGGGTGGCAGGTCCTAGCAGGTGGCATTGACCCCCGACCTCCCCCCTCCCAAATTTTTAAATCGGCTGCTGCTTCAGCAAGGCATCAGGCTTTAAAACTGTCATGTGCACGTGCCCTCATGGCCTGTCACTCTGACCCCTGCCCTTCCAACGCAGCTTGCTACCCTCTCTGATAGGAAGTTGTGTTAGAAGGGGGGAGCAGCAGGCTACGAGGGCACATGCATGCAGCACTTTAAAACCCACCATGTTGCTGAAGCGGCTGCTGATTTAAAAAATTTGGGGGGGGGCAGGGGTCATTCTGATGCCCACTGGGACCCGCCATCCTAGGTGGCCACCTAGTTTGCCTAGCTACTTTGGGGATATGCCAGGAACTTGTGACCTGGATTGGCCACCGCTGAAAAGAGGACACTGGTTTTGATGGACCTTTGGTATGACCAGTATGGAAGATTTATGGGTGACATTTTCAACAGTGGCGGCCAGCCCTAGTAAAGCAGCTGGCCATCGCCAGTTTAGATTAAACCCAGACATTCAATGCCAGGGTCAACTCCAGCCACCAGGACTGAATATACCAGTTGGCCAGATAGCAACTTAGCTATCCGGTCAGGGGGCGATACTCAGCTTAAAGACATGGCACATTTTCGGGGCCTATCTTTAGCCACTTTAGGTTAACCAGCCAGTGATTGAATGTTGCCGCTGCTCTGTGCCCGGGTGCCCCGACACTAAGAGGTTAGGGTCGAGGTGTACAGCGGCACTGAGAGGGGATACTGAGGAGCACAAAGAGCCACGTGTGACTGAATATCCCATTCAGCAGCAGTAACACAGTTAGCAGAGAAATAGTCTATGGCAGGTACATATATTCCTTTCTTTTTGCTTCAAATGAAAAATAAGCAAGGCATTTCTACAGCTTTTGGGTGTTTTCTAATCGTGCATTTTATGAATCCCACACCTCAAGCCATTGTACTGTATATAAACCTCAGATTATCAAATTCTCTCTTGTCTCTATTCCTTACACCAGTTTTCATCTACCACTGTATTTGTGGTTTGAATCTCCTCATGCCAGATAATTGTACAATATTTATTTTAGGGGTTACATTTGAAAGCTTATATTTGCTGATCGTTAGTATATGAAAGGAGTTCCAGTTTAACTAAAATGGCGATTTTCTCCTGGTAGGCTTTTTTTTTTCTGACAAAATAATGACATGCGCAATTCCTGCATGCAGTCTTTTTAATTTAAAATACTTAAAAAAAAATTATTGCACAGCTCATTTTAACTTATATACAAATATGATTTCATCAAATAAATAGATGTAGAATGTTAGTCCTGGCTGTACATTCACTGACATCTTTCCTTGGTCTCTTAATTCATTCTTCTTTATAATGGATCCTGTTTAGAGCACTTATTGGCTTTTCCTGATCTAAACAGTACGTACAGTAAGTGTTTCATGAGAATTGTTTTATAAACTGCATTAAAGTCTGCCTTCTCCCTTTGCCAGAACATGAACATTCGCACACCAAAACAAAGAGGAACAAAAATCAATGGCCAAGTCATTTTTGTGCTCTCTTATAAATACATCAGTTAACTTGAAGTTCGTCGCTGTATAAATTTGGTTTCTTGTTTGCTTCCTGCTTCATATATAAATGTGTAGTCACCTCTTTTAGATGCGTCCATCAACCTGAAGAAGGACCTATTGAAATAACGCCCAGCGACAAACTAGTAAATACATTGCCACTGTCTTCATCTGTTTTGACCGTCATATAAACAGCATCTTCTTCTCTCAGATTTTCTACCATAATTTCTTTCAGTGCACCATTCCCTTTCATGTCCAAGATCTGTTTGCGGGCATCATGTTCACGCTCGTAAAAAACTTTCACGTTAACCGGAATGGTATTACGGTTGAGTTGGCACTTGACAATAACCATGTAGAACCCATCCTTGTTGATGATGATGGAATCACTCTTATTTCCCAAATTCATGTTGCCAAAACGATGGATAAGTTTAACACGCTGTTCCTGAATCAAACTTGAGGAATTTGCTGGAAACAAATTAAAAGATGAAAGTGAAGGGGGAGAATTATGAAGTTTCTCAGTTTATGACTAACAGTGGAAGAACTCATCAAGGATTTGTGCCTGACATTTGGATACCCACAACCTTCTCTATTAGTCTATCCCTACGAACTGAGGACCACCACATTAAGTGCAATAGAGCTGACATTACTTTTATTACAGGTTCTGACCATAGTTGTAGCATACTATCGCATAAACATAGGGCTTGTAATATATGGTTTGATTTACAATTGATAGGTTTATGAAAGTTTAGGCCCATCAGGGCAATAACCCTATGAATAGCATGCTACAGTCATATTCCTTATTCCCTTCTAAGCTGAAACTGCTTTCAGGCTCTTCTTAAGAATTAAACTGTAACCTCCCTGCTACTCAATGCCTGGGTTTGTGTGTTCTTCATTTTGGTACTTATGTTCAAATCATGTTTATTGAGCTTGCACATAAAAATGCACAATATATAACAACTCCGCAGCTTCTTTACCAACATAAATACATAGGGAGACGTATTTTATATATATGCAAATCCACCCAAACTTATCCCCCATCCTTTAAATGCTCCAAGATTCCTATAAACGTCCATTTGCCAAAGGACAACATATAGATTTTGCAGGAGTGAAAAACCTGAGTGGCAAAGTCTATTCCATCAGAAGGGAGAGGCAAAATGTAATTGCTGCATCGTGGTGCAATTCCAGTCTCACGTTATGCAACCAGCTCTAGGCTCTCACGTTTAAAGATCACTGACCTTTCTACCGTGCCAATCATTCCTCTATGGAAACTCTCGGAGAAATCTGAGTAGGCTTGTATTTTTAGTCTTTGAAAAATACTTACATGGACTGTCAGTCATTTCTGTGTAAATAATGGGAATCATCTCCTGAAAAATGAAAAAAGAAAAAGACACATTTTAGACCATCAGTTTTGCTGGTCTTTTCATGTCTGTGTTTTAAAAAGCTCTGTGAAAAGAAATCTAAACTTTGGCATGTGGATTTTAGATTTAATTGCTCACCTTTCCAAACTGAGGTGCTGTTCACAGATAGCAGGTATTTGCCTGCCCCAGAGGGTGTAAGTTAATTTGCATTAAATGCACACTGTTGACAACAATGGGACCTCTTCTGCAATAATGCAGATCAGTAATAAGTCTAGCCCTAAGTTTGCACCTAGGCATTGGAGGGCGAAGTAACTTGCTCAAAGCCATAAACAGTATTGGTGAGACAAGTGGAATCTGAACTCCGGCTTAGCCCTGCTGCTCTGACCACTCGATTAGATAATAATGTCAACCTTCAAAAAAAATCATATCGTTCTACAGTACGACATGAAAAGACTATAATCTAAGGGATCATTTGAAAAGGCATTTATTGTATAAAACAAAGGTTTATGTGCAAAAATGACATTTAAAAATTGTCCAGACTATATGTGGGCCCAAGTGTAAAAATGATGTCAGTTCATGCATAATTTCCCCCTAGACGGAACAGAAGCGTTTCCAGGAGTAGGGGTGAAAAGGGCTTCACTTGCTTTATGAAATATTCACAGAAAATAAGCTGGAACATCTAAGCACACTAAATAGCAGGTGAAAAGTGCATGCACTTTCCTTAAGAAAAGACATTTTTAAAGAAAAAGCAGCGGGTGCCTTTGCAAGTCTGTGAGCTATTCAGAACTGGCCTATTCTGGAAATTTAGTGAGAGCCAAGTGGGAAGAAGAGAGACCTTATAGGCAAGCATAAACCTCTATAGATAAAGTTCATATATTACAGTATCCCCAATAAAACTGAATTCTTTAGCCTTCAACTAGAAAATGAGTTTTGCCAAAGTTTGAAATAACTTTCCTATGTTTTCCTCATAGTGGAAGAAATATAGTCTTCAATTGGTTGCTAGATAATAATACAAGACTATTATAGTTAGCACCATAAAATATACATTTTACCAGTCACATGCAGAAATCTAACAGGCAGTGTTGTCAGCATTGTACCATAAATGGGAGACAAAAATAATTGCGCAATGTTCAAGAGATGATTCTCTCAAGCTACCAACTAAGTTATCTGGCAATGGAACAGTAATGGTATGATTGCCCCATCGAAACCTTATTCCCTATCAGGGCCAGCGCAACCATCAGGCAAACTAGGCGGACTCCAAAGGCAGCACTTCTGAGAGGGCGGCAAAGAACAGGGCTTTCAAAGCTAAACAATAGATTCTGACAGCTAGGAAGACTTAAACTCTGCCTAGGATGCCAACACCTTGAATCAGCTCTGGGGCCGGCCCTGTCCCCAATGACTCTATAACAGGTTGATTTATGATGTTGTAGGATCACATATCAACTAGACATCTTTACAATATTTGCCAAAAAGAAATGGACAGTTTGGCCATGTTATTACAGTATGAATCAGCCCTTGGTTTGCAGCTCCTACACTGAGCAAATATGTCCTCAAAATATTGAAGTAACAGGGCCGGCTCTTCCACTAGGCAGATGCCTAGTCCACCAAAGGCAGCAGCATTTGGGAGGACAGAAGGAATGGCTCCCACTTTAATGCCACTCTCAGCATGGCACAGGCCTTTTCAGCGCAAGCCTGTGCTCAAGTTTGCCATGCCCCCTTTGACAAGAAGTCTGCATCAGAGGGAATGGGAAACAGTGTTTGAGTATGGGCCTGTGCTCAAGGCCTCCCATCATGCTGCCTCTCATTGCACCAGAGGAGGTAGGGCAACAGCAGTGCTGGAGGGGAAAGGAAAGAGGAGGGAGATGCTACCTACAGAGGCAGAAGAAGGGGAGCTGCTGGCCATATGGAGATGGGGGGGGGGGGAGAAGGGAAGAGGAGATACTAGACTATAGGGAGGGGGATTTAAGCAAGGGAAAGGGTGATGATAGATACCTTAGAACAGGGGCTCTCAACTCATCCTTGGGACTCACTTAGCCAGTCAGGTTTTCAAGATAGCCACCATGAATATGCATGGGAGAGATTTGCCTACAATGGAGGTGATGCATGTAAAATCTCCCTCATGCATATTCATGGTGGCTAGGTGTGTCCTGGGATGAGAACCCCTGCCGGAGGTAGGGAAGGGAAGGAGAGATGCTGGACACCTGGGGAGGGGATAGGAAAGGGGAGATGCTGCACACCAGGAAGGCGGTAGGAAAGGGGAGATACTGGATATCTGGGGAGGGGGTAGGGAAGGGAAGGAAAGATGCTGGACTGGTATGGAGTTTGGGCCTTTAGGTACCCCAGGGGGGCACATGGCTGAAAGTTCTTCTAGAGTGTCGAATACCCTTGGGTCTGAACTATAAAGGAGACACACTTAAGCACACTTAAGCAATCTGTGAAGCTTCATTGTTGCCAAATGATTTATCAAGGGAAATCTGTTTACTGCTTTTGAAGCATTCTGAAAGAAAGTCTAGTGAAAATGACCGCAATCCTGGTCAAGGTACTCGCTGCCTTTTAGTGAAAATAGAAAAGCATGGGGAGGGGGAGAGGGGGTGGAGGTAATGGCCCTTTAAGTGCAGTGCTGAGACTGAAGGGCTTGAATGAGACACAAGCCCTGTTAGAAATACTTTTACCTTTACCTTAGCCAATTTCCCTATGGCCAATATGACCAATGAGACTCAGAGAGAAATTGTGAAACAGATTTATTGCGCAATTACGTTGTCTAGACAGCGGGTACCTTCACAGCATCATGCCTAACAGCATTAAGTGAGGTACACTCCTTGCTCAGGCTACCTTACTTTTATCCTTTTGCTCTGAACATACCCCTTTCCTGTCTCTTCCCCTGTATACCCCTTATATGGGTTATCTTGCTTTTCTTTAGAACCGCTAGCTCTGCCCCCTCCTGGGGGGGGGGGCAGCCGAGGAAGTTTTAGAACTTCTTACAATGCAGTTTTTAGCTTTTTTCATTTTACACCCATACATACATACATACATACATACATACATACATACATACCCTGCAAGTAGCATGACTATATATGTAACCTAAAAAGAACTAAAATGATTCATGTAAAACATTTATATGCTGTTTATACACATCACCCATTCAACCCAAAATCAATAGCCGCTGATAACTTCTATTGCGGACACACACTACAGTACAAGACTGAAAACGGACGTTAAAGCAGATTAGAACAGAGTTTTACTGTGAATATTTACTACAAAATCTTAGAAAAGCATATTTAAAACCAGGCACTAATAAAACTGTAGCTTCATTATCTAAGAATGATTTAGCTACTAAGTGAACTATTGGGGTTTTTTACTGGCAGCACACAGAACACATTAAAGAAATATTCCAATTAAAGAAAAATAAAAACCCCGTTTTAAGTTAGAGAAAGCTGGACAAACATTAAATACTCCCATATGCAAATCTGCATTTATTCCTATGCTTGTGCTTAACTTCTATATTTTCTTCTACCGTATAATTTCCTATACACTATTTGGCTTTGCCAGCTTGCTTTACAGGGATCGGGTGAGTTAGAGGAAGGGGGCGGAGCTGTTCTTCAGAGAATGAGTGGGGATGTGTATTTCAGGGGGTGCTAAGATCAGTTGTCAGTTTTTAAGAGAAAGCGAGATAAAGCAAGATACTTGTAAGTGGTAGACCTCAGTCTCGTAATCTCCATTATCTCAGTTGCCCAGGAGCTATGTACTCCTTGACCTACTGAACTAAAGGAGGCAGAAAGGAGGAGGGGGGGGAGGGGAACTGCTGAGAGGAGTGAAGACAGCTGGTCAAGGACTGATAAGTTAGCATCATATTATACACTATGTAAGACCTTTGTTAAAACAACAGTTCTCCATGCCTTTCATCAGGCCCTCAGACTCATGCTGCTGTTGTGGCAGGTGCAGGCCTGTGACCCACAGTGTCCGAACATAAGCAGGCCAGCATGGCTAGCTTGACCTGTAAATGAGGCCTGTGGAGAGGCATATAGGATTGCACATCCCCCAATATGCTGCTATTGTAAGATAGAACTCAGTAGAAGTATTGAATTAGCTTAGGTAGGCAGAACTGCAGTATTGAAAGATGGAAAAATACAGAAAATACATGTTTAAAAGTTACTGATAAGAAAAAGTACATCTGCAAAGAAATAATTGGGAGTGCTGACAGATGAGTTGCAGAGCCCAGCTCCTCTGCACGTACAAATTGGTTCTATAACCTTGAGAGTGTGAAAGTAACAAGTTGATGAACTGACCATTGTAATTGGGACTAGAAGGGGGGTATGCAGGTGTCATGCCCACTGGAGGGACATAATTGGATAAACTTATCAGTACCGGGACCAATAGAAGAGGTACAGGAGGTACGGGAGGTTACCGGGACCAATGAAATGTTTTTCTATACCTAGAATGGAACAGAAGTCTATAAAAGTTGTTGTAATGCTTGAAAACTTTGCTCAGCCATTTTGAAATTGATTGGTTCGAGACTTGTGCACAAATAAATGATTTGGACCTTCTGAACAGACTCCTGGTATCATTGGTTTGTCTGCGCTTTGCTGCTACATATTCCTTGGTGCGTTGGCCGGGAAGTTGTGGAATCAAAGTGTATATAGGGCAATATACCACGACTTTCCGCCTCTATAGGCTTGGTCCTGCCGGGATCGCGCCCTTCCGACGAGGGCTGCTCCCTGGCGCCACCGGTCCCTTGTATCGGAGGGAGCTGGTCGGACCTCGGCGGGTGACGAGCCCGGCTGGAGTCAACGCCTCGAACCCGAGTGAGGGGAGTCCGAGGTCCAACTCATGCGCCTGCTTGGGAAGTTTGAGGACCGGATCCGGTGAGTATAGTTTTGATTTTGGGTCTAGACAGAAATAGAAAGAGCAGTACTGCCATTGGAACTTGGAACTTTGGAATTTGTAATCTCGAGATATTGGGAATTGGTAAGAGAGCATGATCAACTCTCAAGGAAGGGCCGAGTAACCCCGCATGGGAATTCGCCGGGTGAAACCCCCATCCTTTTTGTAATTGGGAAATTGGAAAAGACTAGTCAGAACAGATAGAAACGAATGCATTCTGGGATACGTTGCTAGCATGATTGTGTGAACGAAGTGTGAATGAGAGGTCTGGCAGCACGGACCAAGTGAAGGCGGACCCCTGAGTAGCGCATTTCCTGACCGGGCGACCGCGTTCAGGTCGCGAAAAGGGGGAAGCGATTGTCGTCTTGTCTTGTTATTTGTATTCCCTATACGTTTCCAGGGCCGTGAGGACCCCTTACCCACGGTCCGCCCTCCTTTTCCCTTCTGTCTGTTGTTGCGCGCACACATCGAAATGGGAGGGGCGGGGTCTACTAGAAACACTCCACTAGAATGTATGATCGCACATTTTAAAGAGGGATATTCAGGAGATTATGGTATTAAAATGACAGTAGCCCGTTTGCAGATTTTGTGTACTAGGGAGTGGCCCGATCTAGACCCCATCTGGCCCCGAGAAGGAACGTTCAATGTAGAGATTATTCAGTCAATACACCGTAGAGTGCGGATAGCGCACCCCGATCAGTACCCCTATATAGATTCTTGGTTAAGTATTTGTGAAGATCCGCCCTCCTGGGCGCAGCGCTGTTATGAGGAACAGTGCAGAATAATGTTAGCTAAAACAGATTCTAGACAGAAAACGGAACAGCCTAGAATGAAAGAGCAGGATAAGAAAGCCAGAAAGAAGCCCATCCTGGCAGATCCTGATTCCCCAGAAATAACTCTCAGGCAGCCCCGAACCCCAGGTCCAGTAAGAGTAGCCCGGCGTCCTGCCCCAGAACCCCAGAGACGGCCAGAGCCGAGGCGGGACCCAACCCCTGATCCCCCTCCCGGAGGAGAGAGAGAGGAAGAATTAGCGGGAAAAGAAGAGGAGGACCTAAAAAGCGAGTCAGAAGTGGAGACCGAAGAAGGAGAAAGAGAGAATCCCCCAGATGAGGAGGAAAGTGTACAAATAATTGAGAAAGCCAGCGTTAGCACTAGCACGCCAGAGAGAGAGAAACCCAAAGCAAAACCTGTTGAGAAAAAGAAAGTGACTCCTGCAAAGGCAACAACGATAACCCTTAGATCCCAAAAGACACCCATGGCAGCCAAACTGTTTCCCTTACGGCAAGTCCCGGGAGTGCCCGTAAAGAATGATAATGATGAAGTGGTAGCGGGACCCCTAACTTATGTGTATATCCCTTTCTCTACAACTGATTTATTAAATTGGAGGTCGCATTACGCCTCCTATACTAGTAAGCCCCAGGAGCTGACAGAATTAGTAACTAGTATTATGGAAACTCACCAACCCACTTGGCCAGATTGCCGTCAGCTCCTGACCACCCTATTCACGACAGAAGAGCGAGCAAGAATTAGAAAAGCAGCTATTGAATGGATGGCAGAGAACCCTGTAGCTCCGGCACAGGGGCAGAATATAATAGACCGTCGAGAAGCAGCTCAGAGAGAATTCCCGAATGAAGACCCCCAATGGGATCCAAATACAGATGAAGGATCCACAGCCCTAGCCCGTTTTCGCCAAGGCTTTTTACAAGGCCTGAAAAGGGGGGGCCAGAAAGCTATGAACCTTTCCAAAGTTGCAGGAGTAATTCAAGGAATAGATGAGAGCCCAGCAGATTTTTATGAGAGATTAACTGAAGCATACAGAATGTATACTCCCTATGATCCCGAGGCACCAGGAAGTTTATGTATGGTGAATTCTGCTTTTGTAAACCAGTCTCAACCAGACATTAGACGCAAATTACAGAAGTTAGAAGGGTTTGCGGGCATGAATGCAACACAGTTATTGGAAGTCGCTCATAAGGTGTATGTGAATCGTGATACTGAAAGACAGAGAGAATGTGATAGAAAGATGAAGAAGAAAGCTGATTTTTTGGCTGCGGCCATAGTGGAACAGAAAAGGGGAGGTGTCCCTAGTCGAAGGAGCAGAGGAAGAGGGCGGGGTCAAGGCGGAGGCCGGACCCAGAGACTAGGCGTGAACCAATGCGCCTATTGCAGAGAGGAAGGACATTGGAGAGATACGTGCCCGCAACTCGAAGACGCCCAGCATGATGACGACAGCAGCCATCAGTGGCGAGAAGAAAGACGAAGCTATCCCCGAAGCCGAGGAGGAGCCAATCGAGAACAATTCCAGCGAGAGAGAGGAGGAGCCATTCAAGCATTGGCCACACCAGCCCATGACGAGAATGACGTGGATTAGGACAGACCGGGCTCCAAGTTTGCTTTAGGTCTCCAGGAGCCTATGGTCGGAATACAAATAGGAGACCAAATTATGGACTTTATGGTTGATACTGGAGCACAACATTCAGTAATAGACAAAAAGATAGCCCCATTCACTACAAAAGCAGTCACCATCATAGGAGCAACTGGTGCCAAAGCCACAAAGTCTTTTCTTCAAAACCGAATATGCAGTCTGGGAGGACAGCAAGTAACTCATCAATTCCTTTACATGCCCGAATGTCCAGTGCCACTACTGGGACGAGATATGTTAGCCAAGCTTCAAGCACAAATATCTTTCTCTGAGCAAGGAGAAATGCAAATGACAGTAAATCCCCAAACCAAACCAGCAGGAGTGATGCTGCTGACAGTTCCCCGAGAAGAAGAATGGAGATACTACATTGATGATTCGATTCAAGATACCTATTTTGAACAAACTTTGAAAAGTATTGATGCACCACCTGGAGTATGGGCAGAAGGCAGCCCCCCAGGCCTAGCCAAACATATAGCTCCAGTGATTGTAACCCTCAAGCCTAGTGCTACACCAGTGCACGTCAAACAGTACCCTCTCCCAAGAGCCGCAATTGAAGGCATTCATCGCCACCTACAAAGATTGCTTGAGTATGGCCTACTAAAAGTATGCCAATCCCCATGGAACACTCCACTTTTGCCAGTAAAGAAACCTGGGACAGATGATTATCGCCCAGTGCAAGATTTGAGAAGAGTAAATGATGCAGCTGAGACCATACATCCAGTCGTACCCAATCCTTACACCCTCCTAGGACTGATACCTGCTGAAGCTACCCATTTCACTGTACTGGATTTGAAAGATGCATTCTTTTGCATAAGATTAGCCCCTGTAAGCCAAATATTGTTTGCATTCGAATGGCAGGACCCCATCTCTGGAAGAGGGGGCCAACTTACCTGGACAAGATTACCCCAAGGATTCAAGAATTCGCCTACCATCTTTAGTGCCACACTGAATCAAGACCTTTCAAGCTATCCAGTAGCCCCGGGGAAGAGAGTGCTTCTCCAATACGTGGATGATCTGTTGATAGCTGCCGTATCAGAAAGTGAATGTATACTAGCCACCAAAGATCTCTTGCAGTTACTAGAGGAAGCTGGATACAAAGTTTCCAGAGCCAAAGCACAGCTATGCCAAAAAGAAGTGAAATACCTGGGTTTTCGTATCACCCAAGGAAGCAGAAGATTAGGCAGAGAAAGAAAAGAAGCGGTATGCAGAATTCCAACTCCAACAACCAGAAAGCAAGTCAGAGCCTTTCTGGGAGCGGCAGGATATTGCCGAATTTGGATACCCAACTTTGCCCAAATTGCCAAACCACTGTATGAAGTCACAAAAGGAGAAGAAAAGTCGCCACTGGAGTGGGGACTTGAGCAGGATACAGCCTTTAAGACGTTAAAAGAAGAATTAATGTCATCACCAGCACTTGGACTACCAGATGTCCACAAACCTTTCCACTTGTTTGTACATGAAGCACAGGGAAATGCCTTAGGCATGTTGACTCAGAAATTGGGAAATTGGGAGCGACCTGTAGCCTACCTATCGAAACAATTGGACCCTGTGGCCAAAGGATGGCCACCTTGCTTGAGAGCAGTTGCAGCTACAGCGCTACTAGTGAGCGAAGCAGACAAGCTCACACTAGGACAGAACATACGAGTCACTGTGCCACATGCAGTCCTTGCCCTTATGGACCAGAAAGCAAATTATTGGCTCACCAATTCCCGAATGTTGAAGTACCAGAGCATGTTATGTGAAAACCCACAGATACAACTTGAAGTGAGCCATGCCCTGAATCCAGCCACCTTGATACCCATCAGTGAAGAACTCCCAGAACATGACTGTATCGAAGTCATGGAAACTGTGTTCTCCAGTCGACCCGACTTGACAGATGTGCCCATAGACAATCCTGACCAAATCTATTATGTTGATGGGAGCAGTCTCATCCTCAATGGAAGACGCTGTGCCGGATATGCAGTCGTCACCCAACATGAAGTAGTTGAATCATCAGCTCTAGCCTCAGGCACATCAGCCCAGAAAGCCGAATTGATAGCACTCACCAGAGCATTGTTGTTAGGAGAAAAACTTATACTGAATGTATATACAGATTCCAAATATGCCTTCACTACCCTGCATGCCCATGGAGCTCTCTATAAAGAAAGAGGACTCATCACATCCGGAGGAAAATCAATCAAATATGGTCCCGAGATATTGATATTACTTGATGCAGTTTGGGCCCCAACACGTGTAGCTGTCATGCATTGTCGAGGACATCAAGCAGGAAAAGGAGAAGTTGCCCGAGGAAATAGATTTGCAGATGCCTCAGCACGACAAGCAGCTATGACAGGACAAATTGCCCCACAAGCTACGCCAATGCAAGCAGCATTGTTTCCAGTACCTTTGAATCTATGGACCCCACGATATACCACCAAAGAATTGGATTACTATTGTGACAGAGAAAATGGAGTACTGAAAGATGGATGGATTGAGCTGCCACCAGAAGAGGGCAGTCAACCTCCAGGACGAATAGTAATTCCTGCACTATTAGGACCAGCCTTTGTCAAAGCTTTCCACGAAGCCACCCACTATGGGAAGAGTGCTATGGAAAAAGCACTCAGACCACATTTCTACATCCCTCTGATGACAACCATATCAGCTTCAGTAGCACGACAATGTCAAACTTGTGCCAAAAATAATGCCAAGCAAGGCCTTATTACAGCACCCCGAGTTCAGTCAAGAGGTGTGACCCCCATGCACAACCTCCAAGTTGATTTCACCGAAATGCCAAAAGCCAATGGGTACCATTACTTATTAGTATTAGTATGTACTTTCTCTGGGTGGGTAGAAGCATTCCCAACCAGAACTGAGAAAGCCCGAGAAGTTACCAAGGTCTTAATGAGAGAGATTGTCCCCAGATTTGGAATTCCAGCAGTAATAGGGTCAGATAATGGACCCTCATTTGTCTCCCAAGTTACTCAGCAGTTAGCAAAAGCTTTGCAGATACAATGGAAACTCCACACTGCATACAGACCCCAGAGTTCAGGGAAAGTTGAGCGAATGAATCGTACCTTGAAAGCCCAAATGTCCAAGCTTTGCCAAGAGACACAATTGAAGTGGCCCCAAGTGCTCCCCATAGCTTTATTCAGAATACGCTCAGCTCCTGTAAAGTCAACAGGATTTTCCCCTTTTGAAGTTTTGTATGGTAAACCCCCACCAATAGTGCAGGGAATCAAAGGAAGTCTAGCCCAAATTGGTTCAGAAATAACCAGACAAGAACTTCTAGCTCTTAGTTTTGTTCTGCAGACTCTCCATATGTGGATCCAAGACCAGTTGCCTATCAACTTGACGGAACCCTTGCATCCCTACCAGCCTGGTACCTCGGTGTGGATCAAAGATTGGAAGAAGACACCGTTGGAACCCCATTGGAAGGGACCGTACACTGTCATCCTGTCTACCCCAACTGCAGTAAAGGTAGCCGAGATCGACGCCTGGATCCACCACAGCAGAGTCAAACCCGCCGCTGATCCTGAACCTGAGCAGTGGACAGCAGAACAGCATCTTGATGCACCCTTGCGAGTTACTTTGAGACGGCAACCAGCAGCTTAGACACTTCATCACAAGTGCTTTGCAGCAGCCAAGTCTTTCGAAGAGGATTGCTGTTTTCCATGCAGCAACAGCTTTGTTTCAACGAACCCAATTTGTGTGTGATTTGACACACTACTTAGAGACTACATTGACTAAGCCAGACTTCACAAGCCAACTGAAATTGCTAATAAGTTGGTTAATGTGTACTGGACAACCTGAGGATCTTCAATCAACACTCAGCACCCGTTAAATTGCTTCATTAGCAGACGGGACGAAGAATAAAAGACCGTCGTGATCAAGATCAGCAAGCTGAGGATTCAGAAGAACTCCAATCAACATCGACATGCATCTTTACTTTTGCTTTGTTTTGGTTGCCTTCTTTGGAGGTTTTGAACAGACTCATGCTTTACCTCCATGCACTGCCTGCATTACTTCTACTAGAATTGGACTGAAAGTAACTCAGACTTTGCTTTATCATTCTTACTATACCTGCAAGGGAACAGTAACTCGGTGTATCTATAACACCACTGAACTAAATGTTTGCACTCATGGAAAAATTAAAACATGCTATAATCCGCATCAGAATCCATCCTATTACACGATGGAAATAAGATGGAAGGATGCAGATGGACCTATATTAGCTGCAACGCCACCACTTAAGGACATTACTAAACCTGCTGTTTTGAATTTTGATGCATGCAATGCTATTAATAGAGATAGTTACTCCACCTGTGGTACATGGGAGAAAGCATATCGAAATGACCATAAGTATATGTGTCCAGAAGGTGCCACGGGATGGAGAAAGTGTACAGGTAAAAAGGAACCAGGCTATAGTACTGCCCCAGCAGCAGACTACTATTGCCCGTATTGGGGATGTGTTTTTTATGCTACCTGGAATACTGGTATAACTGATGAGAAAATAGATAAACGAATGGCTACTTTAACCAAGCCAACCACAAATGATAAATGTCAGAAAGATGCTTGTAACCCCTTACACTTACGTATACACAATCCCCATGCATGGAAACAAGGATATAAGTTTGGTTTACGTATTGCTGGAGGAGCAATAGATCCAGGGACCATTGTGTATATCAGATTGAATACCCAAGCCCACAAGTCATCTAAATATCATATTCATAATACTTTTTACGAAGCCATGCATGTAAATAAGTTTGAGATCCCTCACCCCTCACAGAATTTATTTCTAGAATTAGCCGGAGCAGTAGTATCTAGTCTTAAGATCACAGATTGTTATTTCTGTGGCGGAACCCAAATGGGAGATCAGTGGCCATGGGAAGCCCAAGAATTGAATTATTCCATGATTTACAATCAGACTGAATTACACAAGACTACCAGTGAATGGGTGTTAGCGCACTCAATCGTTGGACGTCTTTGCTATGCCAGAACTGGACCCCAGTTCACCCAAAAGGTAGGACAGCTGGTCTGTCTTAGCCAGAAGTACTATAATGCCACGACCAAGAAGATAGCATGGTGGTCAGGAATCGGACATCCTGAACCTCCTAACCCATTAGCCAGATTTCCTGAACTTGCAGGTCTATGGACTAACCTTGCCAAAGTCCAAGCCTGGCAAGCCCCACCTGGCCTATATTGGATCTGTGGAAACCGAGCATATGCACAACTCCCACCACACTGGGGAGGAGCATGTGTCTTAGGAACCATCAGACTTTCTTTCTTTCTTTTAAACACTGAACATGGAGAACAATTAGGACACCCAGTATACACTACCCACCGACACAAAAGAGCACTAAGACAGAAGAGAGAGGCCTTACAGATAGGCAAGTGGGAGAAATGGCAAGGTGATGATTGGCCACCAGAAAGAATCATTGAATATTATGGACCCGCCACTTGGAATGATGATGGTATGTATGGTTATCGTACCCCAATTTATATGATTAATCGTATTATTCGCTTACAAGCAGTAGTCGAAATAATAACTAACGAAACTAGTCATGCTCTTACGCTTTTAGCTAGACAAAGTACACAGATGCGCACTGCGATATATCAGAACCGCTTAGCACTTGATTATTTGTTAGCAGCTGAAGGAGGAGTATGTGGTAAACTGAACTTAACCAATTGCTGTTTGAAAATAGATGATAAAGGTCAAGTAGTTGAAGAAATTGCTAAAGATATGCAAAGACATGCTTATGTGCCAGTACAGACGTGGCACTCATTGAAATTTCCTAATTGGTTTGCTAACCTCTTTTCATGGGTGGGAGGATTTAAGACTTTCATCGTATTGGTACTAATCCTTGTTGCTGTTATCTTCTTATTACCATGTTTAATCCCATGTTGTATGCGTTCCATTCATAACACTATTGATAGTACAGTAGAGCGGAAGACCGCAACAAAAATCATGGCTTTATATACAGCCAGTCCTGGTAGAAATCCTTTAGCCAGGATGTGATTCTTCAGAAAGTGATTTAATTCTCACACCTTATTAAGTAATAGGGTGAGATTAATCAAAGGGGGGAATGTGGCAGGTGCAGGCCTGTGACCCACAGTGTCCGAACATAAGCAGGCCAGCATGGCTAGCTTGACCTGTAAATGAGGCCTGTGGAGAGGCATATAGGATTGCACATCCCCCAATATGCTGCTATTGTAAGATAGAAGTGCCGGCCTAGCCGCTGGGCCCCGGTCCCGCGGCAGCCTAGTAACCGGGTTCCCGGGGCCCGGCCACGAGGCAGGTCATTGTCGGGGGGGGGGGGGTGACGCGCGGCTAGGCGCGCACCCGGCAGTCTCCTGGCTCCCGGAGGGAGCCCACTGATTGGTCCTTTGGGCCACGGAGGGGGGGCGGAGTCAGCGCGAGCAAGGAGGGAACGCCCGCAGGCGATTCCTTCTTTCCCTCCTTGCTCGCGATCGGGTCGGATTGCTCTGGCTCACCGGTTCCAGGTTGGTCCTCCTGCGGGTCCCGTTAGTGGGGGTTGAGCCGGGTCGTGGGCTCCCTTCGGCCGTCGAGTGTTGCGGCGCCGGCATCTCGTGGCGGTGCTTGTGCGCGCCGCTTCGGCGCACGTGGGAGAGCAGGTCTGTCTCCTGCCTCGTGTGAAGTGCTGCCTTGCCTGTCGCCGCCTCCTGTGCCCGCGGGAACGGCGGGCCTGCGTTGGGGAGGGTCTGTGGGTGGCCCCCTAACCGAGGAAGGGACAACAAACAAAAAAAAACAAAAAACAAAAAAAAATAATAAATACATAATAAAATAAAATAACGTACACAAAAAAAAAAAAAAACAAACCAAAAACGAAAAAAGGGGGATCAACAGTAAGGAGAGAAGGGAGGCCCCTTCCTCACGTGGGCCCAGCCAGCTATCAGGCTGCTGCAGCCCTTGGGCCGGGGGATAGAGCCCATGGCTAAACAGGCCTCGGCGCGCAGCGCCGCTAAGGGCGGCGGGGGGGCGCGCGTGGGCGGGGTACGGCGCGCCCCGGGCCCGCTACAGTGGGCCGCGGTAGGGGGGCCCTCCCTGTTGGTGCGGCTGTCCGTACCCGGGCTACTGCCCGCAGGGGCGCAGTAGGCCTGGTGGGGGGTTCCGGGGGGGGGGGGCCCCCCGGGGGGCGCCCCCTGCCTGCTCCGGCGGCTGTGGGCGCTGCTGCGGTCGATTTGGCGTCTCCGGCGGGAAGCCCTGGCGGGGACGGTGATCGGGCGCTGCTCCCGGGGACGTTCGAGCGGGGTTCCTCGGTCTCCCCCGGGCCGGTCGCCCCGCGTGCTCTGGTGCCCGCTCCGCCTCCCGGAACGGCGAGCGGGTGGATTTCGCCTCCCTCCCCGGTCTCTCCTGCCCCTCCTGGGTTCCTCGGCCCCCCGGCCCCTTGGGCGTATGGTGCGGTCCCCTGGGGGGGCCTAGGGCCTTGGGGAGGTGGTTGGGGGGGGTGGTTCGGGGGGGGACAAGGGGGGGCCGGGGGTGCGGCGGCGTGGGAGGCCGGGGGCTTGGGGCCTTCGTCGCGCTCATGGGGGGCTGGGCCCCCGGCAGTGCTCGGTTCCCCGGGGGCCCGGGCTGCTGGCTTCTCTCCTTTGTCTCCGCAGGTTCCGCCGGGCTCGACGAGTGCCGCTGCTATGGCTGCTTCCAACCAGCTGGCGGGAGCTTGCCCTTCTGGTTCTACGACAGCCGCGCTGGTTCCGGTTCTGGCGGCGCCCACTGGGGGCGCTACGGCTGTCTCCTCAGCGGGGAGTGGTGAGTATACGGGCGGGGCGGGGGGTGGGGTTCCCGACTCGGCTCCCGGCTCCGGGGAGGCGGGCAAAGGGAAGGGGAAGCGCAAGCGCGCTCGTCGTTGCCGGCGGGCGTCCTCGTCCTCCTCCTCCTCGTCGTCCTCCTCGGCCTCGTCCCGCTGCTCTGTCCCGGGGGCGGCGGATGGCGGGGGCCCCAATGGGGCTCCTGTCGTACGTTGCGCCGAGCTGTGGGAGTCGGTTCCGCGGAAGTTGCGCCGGCGGATCCGGCGTCGCCGGTACATCGACATCTTCCGTTTGCTCGACGGTCGGAAGCGCTCGGGGGAGAGCAGGAAGAAGCGCAAGGACGACGAGAAGGCGGGCCGCGTGCGCAAGGTCTCTCGCAACACGCTCAATTGGACCCGCGCTTTTCTGCGTCTGGCGAGTGTGTGGGGGCGTTACTTCCCGAACCAATATGGGGCGTTGTTGGCATACGCCGACAACATTCTGGCTGCCTCCCAGGCCCACGAAGGGTGGGCCTGGTTGAACTACGACGAGGAGTTTCGGGACCAGATGGAGGAGAACAGTCTCCTGCAGTGGGGGACCAAGGACATCAACCTGTGGTTGACCCAGATGTCCTCGAGGGGTCGGGGTGCCGGAACCGGTACAACGGGGGCGAAGGCGGGCGCGTCTCCGCTTTCGCAGGGGGGCCGGTCCTTTCGTGCCCCCGCCCCCGCCTTGCCACAGCCAAAGGCGGCGGTTGCCGGGGGGGACGTCTGTTGGCGCTTTAACAAAGCGTCTTGTCCTTTCCCGGACTGCAAGTTTAAGCACGCTTGCTCCTTGTGCGGCGGTGCGCACCCAGCTACGAAGTGCAGCAGGAAGGGGGACGCAGGGGCCCCGGCGGGGGGGAAGTGAGGTGTCGCGCGCGCTGGCCGCTACCCCGGTGCGCGTGGCGGCGATGCGACCGTGGCTCCTCGACTACGGGCGTTCCCGCCGGGGTAGGGCGGCCGGTTTGCTTCTGGGGGGTTTCACGCGGGGTTTTCGCATTCCCGTCCGGGGGCCCTCCGCTCTGGGCGGTACCCGCAATGCCGCCTCTGCGCGGCTTCACGCCGAGTTTGTGCGCTGCAAGATCTCCGAGGAGTGTGCTCTGGGCCGGGTGGCGGGTCCCTTCTTGGACCCCCCCTTTTCCCCGTTCACGGTGTCGCCGTTGGGGGTGGTTCCGAAGAAGGAGCCGGGCAAGTTCCGGCTGATACACAACCTCTCCTGCCCTCCGGGCGACTCCGTTAACGATCACATCCCTCGCGAGCTCTGTACGGTTCACTACTCGTCCTTCGATGCCGCCGTCGCCTTAGTGCGTCAGTGCGGTCGGGGGGCCCTGCTGGCTAAGGTGGACATTGAATCGGCGTTCCGCTTGCTGCCGGTCCACCCCTCTGCTTTCCCGTTGCTCGGCTTCCATTTTGAGGCACGGTATTACTTTGATATGTGTATGCCCATGGGCTGCGCGATCTCCTGTGCTTATTTCGAGGCCTTCAGTACCTTCTTGCATTGGGTGGTGGAACGCCAGTCGGGGGTCTCCAGCATTGTTCACTACCTCGATGACTTCTTGTTTGTTGGGCCGGAGCAGGCTGCAACTTGTTCCGATCTGTTGCGCACCTTCCTGCGTGCGGCTGCCGCGTTTGGCGTCCCCGTGGCGGCGAACAAGACAGTGGGTCCGGTCACTTGCCTCACCTTTCTTGGTATCGAGATAGACACGATGGCTATGGTGGTCCGCTTGCCGGCGGCGAAGGTGCAGCGCCTCCGCGAGCTGGTGGCCTCGGTCTGCGCCGTCGCGAAGACTTCCCTTCGCGTTATGCAGTCGTTGGTCGGGCACCTGAACTTTGCTTGCCGTGTCCTCCCCATGGGCCGCCCCTTTTCGAGGCGCCTGTCTTTGGCAATGGCGGGGGCGCGGCTGCCCCACCATCGGATCCGGGTGTCTTCGGGGATGCGGGAAGATTTGTGGGTTTGGGACTCGTTTCTGGCTGGCTTTGACGGGAGCTCCGTGCTTCAGTGGCCGGAGGCGTCGAATGGCGACCTTCAGTTGTTTACTGACGCGGCGGGCGGCGTCGGTTTCGGGGCCTTCTGTCACGGTGCCTGGTGCGCGGAGCCTTGGCCGGCAGCCTGGGCGCGCTCCGGCCTGACCCGCAACATCACCTTCCTGGAGCTGTTCCCGATTGTGGTTTCCTTCTGGGTCTGGCCTGACCGGTTACGGGATCGGCGGGTTGTTTTCTGGTGCGACAACTCGGCGGTTGTTGAGGTTTTGAATCGCCATGCCCCCCGATGCCCCAGGGTGGCGGCCTTGATGAGTGTTTTTGTGCTGGCGTGCTTGTGCCTGAATGTCACCGCGAGGGCGCGGCACGTTCCGGGTGCTAAGAACTCTATCGCTGACGCTCTGTCACGTTTTCAGTGGGAACAGTTTCGGCGCCTGGCTCCGGGGGCGGACGAGCTGCCCTCGCGGGTTCCGGAGCATCTCTGGACGATTGGGACCCTGACCTGATGGATCTCTTGGCCGCGTCGGTGGCCTGCAGTACCTGGATGGCTTACCGTAGGGGCTATGTGAAGGTGAGTGCCTTTTTGAGTGCGCGTGGGTGGGTTGGGGGGGCGGTGCCTGATGACCTGGTTGGCCGCTTCGTGCTTTGGGCAAAGGAGGCGGGATGGGCGCGGTCGGCGGCCGCCGGAGCGCTTGCGGGCTTTTCCTTCTTTGCTAAAGCGGCGGGTTGGGGGAATCCACGTGTCTCCTTCTTGGTTGGGCGGTTGCTCGCTGGGTGGGCCCGCGCTCAGCCGAAGCTACCGGATAGGCGGCGCCCGGTGTCCCACGAGCTTCTGCTGCAGGTGTGTGAGGTTCTGCCGAGGGTAGCCGCCTCGGGCTTCGAGGCGGTGTTGTTTCACGCGTTGTTCACCACGGCTTTTTTTCGGCGCCTCCCGGGTGCCCTTGTTCGTTCCTGGGTCGGCGCGGGGGGGGGCTTTGGGGGGGCGGGCGGCGGGGCACGTCCGGGTCGAGCCTGCGCGAGTTCGCATTTTTCTATCCCGTTCTAAGACGGACCAGTCCGGGAAAGGGGGCTGGGTCCTGCTGAGCGCTATCTCGCCCTTGCTGTCCTGTCCTGTCAGGGCTCTCGGTGCATACGCCCGGCGGCGCCCGGTAGCGCCCGGCCCGTTTTTTATTCATGCGGATGGCCGGCCGGTGACGCAGTTTCAGTTCACGGCTGTGCTTCGCCTGGCCCTGCGGGCCTTGGGTTGCGATGAGCGGGGTTACACGTCGCACTCGTTCCGGATCGGAGCGGCTACCAGCGCGGCGGCTGCTGGGTTGGACCCTCTGGTTATTCGGCGTATTGGCCGCTGGCGATCGGGTGCGTATGCCGGGTACGTTCGCCCGACGGCTGGCGGCGGTGCGGAGTAGAGCGGGGTGCTGCCGCGGTGGAGGGCTGCCCGCGGTGGGGTGGGGGGTCAGGGGGGGGGCACTAATCCTTTCTTTCCTCTTGCAGAGCTGTTTGCTGGTGGTGGTCCACTCTTTCTTCTTTCAGATGGTGCGGTGCCCGGCGATTGGTGGATCATCGGGCACTCTTTTGTTTACTGGGCGGAGCGGCGCGCGCGGCGGTGCGGCCGCTGGGTGTCCACCTGGGTCTTGCCGGAGCTGGAGTGCGGTTGTGTTGGATGGGCCGCCGCGGCATGCGTTGGGACCAGCTCCTGGACTGCGTGCACGCGGAACTCGGACGGCGTCGGCGGCGGCCGGTCGGGCTGCTGCTCCACCTGGGTGGCAACGACGTTGCCGGTTGGGCTTGCCGGCAACTTATTGGGACTGTTCAAAGAGACATTGCATTGTTGCGGGGGGTCCTCCCTGGGGTGGTTATTGTGTGGTCGGACATTATACCCCGCCCTGCTTGCTGGACCCAGCGGCGTTGGTCAAGGGGCCTGTGCAAAGTTAATCGGCAGATCGGGCGCTGGGTCCAGCAGACGGGGGGGGTTCAGGTCCGGCACCCTTGGGCGGAGGTTGCTTGCGCTGGTTTGTACCGGCTTGATGGGGTCCATCTTGCCCCGGTGGGGCAGGATCTTCTTCTGAACGACTGGCAGGAGGCGCTCGAGTCGTGGTGCTGGTCGCAGCTTCCCCTTGGGGGGGCGGCGCTAGGATAGTTCACTACCTAGCGCCGGTGGCGGGGTGGCGAGCTGGTGCTCGTTGACCCGGTGGATCATTTCAGCTGGAGGCCGCTTTCCTTGTGAGCGGCCCGGGTATGCGGTTGGGGGGAGACGTCCCGGTTGGGGTCTCCGCCCGGAATTAGGCAACCCCTTCAGCCGGCCTTTGCTATCATGGCGAGGCGGGCGGGAAGGGGCAGCTGGGGGGGGGGGTGGCTTGGATGGTGCTCCACTTTGCTATACGGCTGGTGGGGGGGCATCATCCGGATGACGGGTGGGGGGGGGGGGGCTCTTGTCTGTTATGGTTTGAGTTGCTGTGTTGGCCCATGTTGGGGCCGGTTTGCTTACTGTTAATAAAAGCTGCGACCATGCATTAACACCATCACTTGACGTCCGCTTGCTTTGTCAATGGGTGGGGGGGGGGGGCGATGGCGGGTTGGGGATCCAGGCCGAGTAGGGCCTCCGGATACCTCGGTTAGTGCCGGCCTAGCCGCTGGGCCCCGGTCCCGCGGCAGCCTAGTAACCGGGTTCCCGGGGCCCGGCCACGAGGCAGGTCATTGTCGGGGGGGGGGGGAGGGGGGGGGTGACGCGCGGCTAGGCGCGCACCCGGCAGTCTCCTGGCTCCCGGAGGGAGCCCACTGATTGGTCCTTTGGGCCACGGAGGGGGGGCGGAGTCAGCGCGAGCAAGGAGGGAACGCCCGCAGGCGATTCCTTCTTTCCCTCCTTGCTCGCGATCGGGTCGGATTCCCGCCCTCCCGCCCTCGTTTTCGGTTGGTTGGGTGGCGGGTTGGATCTTGTCGCAGCTGGTGGGGGGGGGGGTAGGGTGTAGGGGGGTATGTGGCACCCGCGAGCGGGGTGGCGAGCTGGTGCTCGTTGACCCGGTGGATCATTTCAGCTGGAGGCCGCTTTCCTTGTGAGCGGCCCGGGTATGCGGTTTGGGGGGAGACGTCCCGGTTGGGGTCTCCGCCCGGAATTAGGCAACCCCTTCAGCCGGCCTTTGCTATCATGGCGAGGCGGGCGGGAAGGGGCAGCTGGGGGGGGGGGGTGGCTTGGATGGTGCTCCACTTTGCTATACGGCTGGTGGGGGGGCATCATCCGGATGACGGGTGGGGGGGGGGGGGGCTCTTGTCTGTTATGGTTTGAGTTGCTGTGTTGGCCCATGTTGGGGCCGGTTTGCTTACTGTTAATAAAAGCTGCGACCATGCATTAACACCATCACTTGACGTCCGCTTGCTTTGTCAATGGGTGGGGGGGGGGGGGGGCGATGGCGGGTTGGGGATCCAGGCCGAGTAGGGCCTCCGGATACCTCGGTTACTCAGTAGAAGTATTGAATTAGCTTAGATAAGCAGAACTGCAGTATTGAAAGATGGAAAAATACAGAAAATACATGTTTAAAAGTTACTGATAAGAAAAAGTACATCTGCAAAGAAATAATTGGGAGTGCTGACAGATGAGTTGCAGAGCCCAGCTCCTCTGCAACGTACAAATTGGTTCTATAACCTTGAGAGTGTGAAAGTAACAAGTTGATGAACTGACCATTGTAATTGGGACTAGAAGGGGGGTATGCAGGTGTCATGCCCACTGGAGGGACATAATTGGATAAACTTATCAGTACCGGGACCAATAGAAGAGGTACGGGAGGTTACCGGGACCAATGAAATGTTTTTCTATACCTAGAATGGAACAGATGTCTATAAAAGTTGTTGTAATGCTTGAAAACTTTGCTCAGCCATTTTGAAATTGATTGGTTCGAGACTTGTGCACAAATAAATGATTTGGACCTTCTGAACAGACTCCTGGTATCATTGGTTTGTCTGCGCTTTGCTGCTACACTGTAATGGCAGCAGCAAAGGATAGAAATTCAGCACAGAGCTTTGAACTGCCTAGGCCCTGCTGCCACCTACTTGCATGAGTTTCCTAGATAACAGGAAGGCCCATGTGGGAGGAGAAAGGGAGGGGGCAGGGCTTCTGTAGCTCACAGAACCTTCACTAAATTTCTGTACCTTGTTGTTGCTGCTGTAGTCTGAAGATTGTAGTATCCCTACCCCAAGGTCCCGACTATCCAAGAAATGAGTGGGGACAAGAGAAAAGGGAATAGAGGGAAAAAATTGGGGATGCTTGGCAGAGGATAGGAATCAGACAGTGCAAGGAGAGGATAACACTGC
This sequence comes from Ichthyophis bannanicus, assembly GCA_033557465.1. Taxonomy (NCBI): domain Eukaryota; kingdom Metazoa; phylum Chordata; class Amphibia; order Gymnophiona; family Ichthyophiidae; genus Ichthyophis; species Ichthyophis bannanicus. The sequence goes on from CM066040.1 coordinate 142,317,031, forward strand.
AAAGCTTGCAGAACAGAGAGGGGATATATAGAGAGAGAAGAAGAGGAGAGGTCGCAGGGCAGTGGGTAGAGGAAATAAAGGAGGTGATGCAGGGAAAATGAGGAGATGACACAAAATTGAGGGTGTGGAAAGAGGGAGAGATATCAGAGGGAACCAGATGGAGGGAGGGGAGGAGAGAGAAAAAGGGAGAAAGCTCTGGGGTCAGGAAAGGGGGAAGAGTTCCCGAGAAAGTGGGGAGGGAGAAAGTCCACACTCTTCCACCTTCCAATCTTGTCTCCCTACCTCTTGCAATTTATTTAACTGGTTTTAATATACCATTTTTCTACAAGTCAAAACGGTTTACATTAAACAATTAAACACTTGGTGAAACAGAGAACTTGGTGTAGTAGAACAGCATGAAACACGATATAACGCGGAAGAGAGAAAACAGGAACAATCAAACTTATAGAACTTATCTTACAGTAGTGCTGTGACCCGTTAAGGGTTCGGAAATCCTATGAACAGACATGTGGTAGGTAAAGGTTTATAATACAGTAGTGTTTTTACAAATGGAGCTTTGATGAAGGGAGGAGGAATTGGATCTAGTGGTGGGGGGGTGAGGTACCATAGTATTCCTCAAAGAGATGTGTTTTTAAGGTGCTTTTTGAATACTGTGTGTGATTGAATGTTTCATAAGGTGGGAGGGAGTTGGTTCCAAAGGATGGGAACATAGAATTCAAAGACTCTCGTGCATGTGCGTTGAGAGCTTTTGCGTATCTGAAGTGGTGGGAGAAGAAGATTGAGGGTACTTTGTCTATGCAGTCTGTTGGTAGTTGGCTGTCTAATGAGCATTTAAAGATATACAGAGGAGGAGTTGGAGAGTGATTTGTGGGTGATAGTGAGGACCTTGAATTTGATTCTAGAAGCGATAGGGAGCCAGTGGAGGGATTTTAGTACTGGAGTAATATGGGATTGTCCGGAGACTCTAGCTATAGTGTGAGCCGCTGTGTTTTGGGCAAGCTGTAGAGGGGTAATGGTAGCTTTGGGGAGACCTTGAAGGATGGAATTACAAATAGTCAAGCAAGGAGTCTGACAGACTGCTCAAAAACTGTCAGGAGAGAGGAGGGGGCGTAAATTGTGGAAAATTTGGAGTTTGAAATAAATGTTCTTGGTGGTATGCCTTATGTGTGATTTGAAAATTGAGTTGGTTGTCTAGGATGACTCCAGGGTATTTGACTTCAGATTTTACTTGTATTTCATATCCTCAATTTTGATAAAGGAAGGTGGTTTGAAGCTAATGTCTTTGGTCACGTGGAGGACCTCAGTCTTAGTAAAGGTTGTGAAGCTGTAGCCAGGAGATGATCTCTTTGAAGTAGGTGGTTAGGTTATTACATAAGAACATAAGATATGCCATACTGGGTCAGACCAAGGTCCATCAAGCCCAGTATTCTGTTTCCAACAGTGGCCAATCTAGGTCATACGTACCTAGCAGTTTCCCCAAAAGACACAGGTTCCACAATGCTTGTATTGGGTCAAGCACTGATATCCTGGGTCCCTTTTTAATAATGGTTTATGGACCTTTCCTCCAGGAACTTGTCCAAACCTTTTTTAAACCCAGCTACACTAACAGCCTTTACTACATCCTCCGGTAACAAATTCCAGAGTTTGATTACATGTTGAGTGAAAAAATATTTTTTCTTATTTGTCTTAAATAGTTTACCCTGTAGCTTCATTGCATGTCCCCTAGTCTTTCTATATTCTGATGATGTAAACAATCGATCAACATTTACCCGTTCCACTTCGTTCATTAATTTATAGAGGCAGCTTATCGTGCTGTGAGGGCTTGCGTGCATCAGTGATGCTGAGAGCTAAACTATCAGTAGTTTAACTACTGGTAGGGTCTCCCAAGATGGACAGGTCTCAGCTGAGGTGCCAGACCAAGACAAACCACCCATCTGGGCAGCAGCAGAATGGGATAGTGTTGACGGCAGAGGATCACATTTTTGTGACAATGGCAACAACACCAAACTTAAACTGTGCGGAAGAAAGGCCCGGCAATCTACTTCTGTATCTTGCCATGAAAACCCAATGGATAGTTACAACAAAACAAATTAAACAATTTAGGATAGCTATCCAGAGGGTTGCCATGAGTCGACTCCGACTCGACGGCACTTAACAACAACATCATATCTCCCCTCAGCCGTCTGTTTTCTACATTAAGGAGCCCTAACCTTTGTAGCCTTTCTTCATAGGGGTATCCTTCCATCCCCTTTACCATTTTAGTGGCTCTTCTCTAAATCTTTTCTAATAACACTATATCCTTTTTAAGATACGGCGACCAGACTTGCACACAATATTCAAGGTGCAGTCACACCATGGAACGATACAGAGGCATTATAATATCCTTTGTTTTATTTTCCATTCCTTTCTTTATGATACCTAGCATTCTATTTGCTTTCTTGGCTGCCGCTGCACACTGGGCGGAGGGTTTTAACATGTTATCCACAATGACACCTAAATCTTTTTCCTGGGTGGTGGTTCCTAATGTGGAACCTTGCATCGTGTAACCATAGTTTGGGTTGTTCTTCCCTAAGTGCATAACTTTGCACTTGTCCACATTAAATTTCATCTGCCATTTGGATGCCCAGTCTACCAATTTATCAAGATCCTCATGCAATTTTCCACAATCCTCATGGGTTTTAACAACTTTAAATAGTTTTGTGTCATCTGCAAATTTGACAACCTCACTCATTATTCCCTTTTCCAGGTCATTTATGAATATGTCAAACAGCGGACCCAGCACAGATCCCTGGGGTACACCACTATTCACCTTTCTCCATTGGGATAATTGTCCATTTAGCCCTATCCTATGATTTCTATCTTTTAACAAGTTCCTGATTCACAATAGTACACTGCCTCCTATCCAATGACTCTTTAGTTTTGCCAAACGTCTCTGATGAGGGACCTTGACAAAGGCTTTCTGAAAGTCCAGATACACTATATCAACTGACTCACCTTTGTCTACCTGTTTATTCACACCTTCAAAAAAACATAACAGATTAGTAAGACAAGATCTTTCTTGTCTAAAGCCATGTTGGCTGTCTCCCATTAGGCCATGACTATCAACATGTTCAGCAATTTTGTTCTTTATGATTGTTTCATCTATTTTTCCCGTTACTGATGTCAGGCTCACCAGTCTGTAGTTTCCCGGATCACCCCTGGAACCTTTTTTAAAAATTGGCATTACGTTGGCCATCCTCCAATCTTCAGGTATTACAGATTATTTTAATGATAGTTCACAGATTACTAATAACAGGTCTGCAAACTCATATATCAGTTCTTTCAACACCCTTTGGATGTATATCTTCCGGTACAGGTAATTTGCTACTCTACTGTTTATCAAATAGTTGTAATACATCTTCCCGATGTATCGATATTTCCTTCATTTCTTCCGCACCTTTAAATACCACTTCAGTCATGGGTAACATCCCTACATCTTCCTCAGTAAAGACTGAAGAAAAGAATCCATTCAGTCTCTCCGCCGTCGCCTCTTAGTGCCCCTTTAACCCTCTATCATCTAATGGACCAACTGACTCTCACAGGTTTTTTGCTACAAATGTACTTGAAAAAGTCTTTATTATGCATTTTTGCTTCTGCAGCAAGCTTCTTCTCAAATTCTCCCTTTGCCTGCCTTATCAATACCTTGCATTTAACTTGCCAGTGCTTGTGCTGTTTCCAGTTTTCGTCATTTTTGCTTTTTTTTCCATTTTCTGAAAGATGCTTTTTTGGCAACAGCCTCTCTGACCTCACCTTTAAACCATGTTGGCAGTTTTTTGGACTTCCTTCCACTTTTCTTAAAGCGTGGAATATAGCCGGTCTGGACTTCCAAGATAGTATTTTTCAACAACACCAAAGCTTGATGTATAGGCAGGAGTGGTGGTTTGGAATGATGTGAATATCATTATGACATCTGCGTAAACTTGGTAGCTGACATTGAACCTTCTTATGATGTGGCATAGGGGTCTGATGTAAATGTTAGAAAGTAGGGAGGAGAGTGCAGAACCCTGAGGGACTCCCTGGGGGAGGGTATAGGGTGCGGAGGATTGGTGTCCAATTTTTATCAGTTGGGTGCAATGGGAGAGGTAAGAATGGATCCACTTAAGTGGTTTGTCTTGAACCCCAATATTATTGAGCTGGTTTAGTAGGATCTGGTGTGAGACAGTGTCAAAGCCTGCAGAAATGTCTAGAAATCGCAGCACATAGCCAGAGAAGGGCATGTATGTATTTATTTAATTTAACCAGTTTTCTATACCGCCTTATCCTTCAATCAAAGTGGTTTACATTATGTAGCTACTACAAAAAGATACTGGATATACTTTTCAGTTCTGGAGATGAGTGGTGTTAAGAGAGTGGTGAGCAGAGTCTCGGCTCTGTGAAAGAGCAGAAGCCATGTTGGTTGTGATCTAGGGGGGCATGTCTATCGATGTGTTCCTATAGTTACAGTTGAACTGCTTTTTCAATGATTTTGGTGAGGAAAGGTACACTGGCAATGGATCTGTATGAGGCAGGTGAACTGGGATCAAGGTTGGGTTTCTTTAGGAGGGGTTTCATGGAAGCTTGCTTAAGCGATGGTGGGAGGTAGGTTTGGGCGAGTGAGGTTTTAAGGATGGTAGAGATGAAAGGAAGTAGCTGTGTCTTCATTAGCTTGATCCAGGATACCAGGCAGGGGTCAAGTGGAGATGTGCTGGTATTAATGTGAGTGATGTCCAGGAGTTTATCTGGAGGAACGTCTCTGAAGGTGGTCCATGAATGAAAGGTGGCAGTAGTGCTGGAGAGCAGTGATATAATGAGAGAAGTAGAGCCTTGCTGTTTGTGTTTAGCAATGAGGCGGTCGGCCATAACTTGGGGGTTGAGGTTCTGGCTCTGCTGGGGATGGGATGGATCTCTTGTGAGTGTTCTGACAATGCTGAACAATTCCCTTGGCCCTTCCCAAATGAGAGCACAGAGGAGGATGTTATCATGGTGCTCTCGTTTGGCATTGATGGTGTTAGTACAGTAGGCCGTGCATTGGGCAAGGTAGATGGATTGTAACTGTGGGTCCTTAGACTTTCTCCATTTATGTTCAATTCTTCTGATGGCGTGCTTTTGTTCCTTCAGATGGGTAGAACACCAGGGTGCATGAGGCCGAGAAGCTCTGGAAGGAGAGCATGGTGGAGCTTTGGAGGCTTTGATGATGGTAGAGTTCCAGGCATCGACCATAGAGTCAAGGTCTGAGTAATATCATGCAATCTCAGTGTAAACAATCAAACTATACCTATATAGGAAAAGTGCAGCTACGTAACTTACAAGGCCATTCTAAAAGGCTTAGTCGTCTGCAGACATGCGCATCAAAATCACCGACACATCCAAATGCCGTTTGCAGACATCTCCAGCATGGGGATATTCAAGTAGGCACGGGGGTGTAGCAGAGGCATATCTGGGAAGAGCCAGTGGACCCTGTTCAATCCCAAAAGCAGGAGAGCCATCCGCAGGCATATGCATGTTTATTCCTGCACCAGGCACGAATAGGCATCAGGAGAGTGTAGAGAAAATGGAGAATTACGTGACTAGCTTTAGATTACAAAGTCCCACACTGGGATTTGAACTCTGACCACCAATCCCTTAAGCCACTACTCTAGCCATTATACTATTAGATATCTTCGTTCTGAAACACTCTCCTGGGGACATCCATATAGACATTTGATACACATGCATATCGGGCACGTCCACGTTTCTGGAATTGTGCCTGAACTTCCATGTGCCTGCCTTTCTTTTCAGATGTTCTGACTTTGACGTCCCAGATTTTACTTGGACATCCCATTTCAAATGTGCCTCCATGTGTTGCATGCAAAGTAAACACCATCCTCTATATCAATTGCCCAATCATCAGACTCCTCTCGCTCTTTCATATATCACTGTAGCTTAATGAACTTAAGCAAAATTGGAATTACCTCATTTACATTTCATCCTTTATCTCTTAGGCCGACTATGACCAACGTTCTATGACTAGTCAACAAGCTATCCATAAATCGCCCTAGTACTAGGACCTTACCCACTGTCCGTGACTAAATGAAAGTGTTTCTGTGAATGTAGTTTCCAATGAATGCTTTTCCTAATAATAATCCTGCAGAGTAGTCTTACAAAAGGTCTCTTTCCCACTATGTTCTATATATAATGGGGGTCATGACCCATCCAACCTTGTCTCTCAGACTGAGAGAGAAAAAAAAATAAAGCATCATGGTTTTATTTTTTTAAAAGTAGAATAATTGTATTATAATAACAATTGATTATACATTTGCATCAAATCTTTCAGTTTCTATCTCTCTGTTCACAAAATAAACTTTCACCTACAATTTACAGATTTTATTTTTTCCAGAATTCACACCTCCTGAAACTGGTCATTTCCCAGAGAGACATCTGTCATATGTCTATCTTGCCATCTCCTTTTATCCAATGATGCCAGCGCTGCAGCAGGACCTGCTCACCTAAGATTCACTTTTGACGGTCAGGTGACAGGCTTTCGGAGAGTTAATATACTGTATATATCCATTGAAAGGTGCATTTTAGAAAGGCCATTTATGCAACGGGAGAGATGTGGAAGTAAAAATATCTGCAAATGTATGTTGATTTCAAAAGAGGGTGTGCACATGGGGGGCTGATGCAAAATTGACATATCTCCGCCCCTCAAAATGAAAATGGTTTTGAACACATAGATGGAAGTGCAGGGGACACACGGGGATGACCATCCATGGATAACACAGGTACACTAAAAAAAATTTTTTTTAAACTGCCTCTAATGTTTCGATTGATTTTTACGTTTTTTGGTGCGCTGAATCCAAATCTGGTAACCAATTTGCTCCATCACATACAGATTTTTTGCTACATTGGGTTAGCAGTTTGAGGTGAACGTTTCAGATTGAGTGCGATCGAGATAAAAGTTTCTTGGATGAATTCTTTATACTAATTGTTTAGTAGTTATTCAAATAAGAATAAAGAAAATTGTAACAAGGCAGCACATAAGAATAGAGTAATGTCAACAAAACACACTGTGATGGTAGCAAAATTGTCTGCACTTAAAACAGCTACATACATGTGCACAAACATTGAGCATATAAGAGCGAGGTTAGATACAAAGCAAAGCAAAGAAATGTGCAAAAAATTTGTACAGGTATGTATGTAAGAATAGAAAACGCAAACCGCACCATTGCAATACATGAAGACAAACACCCGATGGTGTGAAAATAAAATTCTAATAAATGAGATCCGACACTGTGGTAATAACTAGCAATTTTTATTTCAAAGTTTAGTAAAACACGATATTTGTCAACACAGTTTAGATTTTAAAGTCATTCTTGGGTCAATCAATCTCCTGGTGGGCCCGTTTCTTCTTCCCCCGAATGCTTCTCTTGGTGCGCTGCTTGGCATATTTTCCATCTGGGGTTTCCCGCAGCAGCAACCAGCAGAAATCAGCCATCATAGTGGTGTTCCATCTTCCTTGGTACCTTCTCTCTGCGTCCTTGATGTCCTGGTGAAACCTTTCACCTTGTTCTTCACTGTACGCCCCCAAGTTTTCGGGAAAGTAGTTCACATGGGAGTGCAAGAAATGGACTTTCAGGCTCATGTTACAGCCTTGTTCTTTGAAGGCATTGAGCATCCTGGCAACAATATCCTTATAGTTCTCATCCCGCCTGTTCCCCAAGAATTTGAGAACAACATCCTTGAAGGAATCCCAGGCTTCTTTTTCCTTCTCAGACATCGTTTCAGCGAATGCTCCATCTGAAATGAGTTTCCTTATATCAGGGTCAACAAACCCTCCTTCCTTTAGCTTTGCTTCAGAAAGTCGGGGGAACTTTGAGCAAAGGTACCGAAAGCACTCACCATCTTTTGGAAGGGACTTGATGAATTGCTTAATGAGACCCAACTTAATGTGGAGAGGTGGTAATAGAATTTTATCACGAGGTACCAAGCTCTCATGAAGAACATTTTTCTCACCGGGTCTCAAATACTCCCGAATTGGCCAGTCTTTTTTCCCCCAGTGTAGGTCGCGGGCCCGGCTATCCCACAAGCAAAGGAAGCAGGGATATTTGGTGAAACCGGATTGCTGCCCTAATAGCATGGATAGAATTTTAAAGTCTCCACAAATCATCCACTTATGCTCATCATAACGAATCTTCTGAAGAATCAGGGCCAAATTCTCGTATTTTTCTTGGAGAATAACAGAGTGAGCAATAGGAACTGAAGCGAATGTGTTGCCATTATGAAGAAGAACACATTTTTTATGCTGTCTTTTGACGAATCAATGAACAGCCGCCATTCAGCAGGATCATACTTGAGTTTAAACTTTTCCATCACTCCGTATATATCGTTGCAAAATACCAAATCTTCCTCTTTGCTGAAATACTTCAAAAATTGTGTCTCTCGGTTGCGGTACCAATAAAAAGTTGTTCCTGGTGACAATAGATTTTTCTGTTTAAGCCGAGAACCTAGCAGTTGGGCAGCATCTTTTGGGAGTCCTAAATCCCGGACTAAATCATTCAATTCAGCTTGAGAGAAAAGTTCAGGTTTCGGATCTGGTTCAGTTTCAAACTCAGAAGTACTGGACTCATCGGGAAAAGCCATCTGATGAGTCTCATCATGATCAGAACCGTCCACACAAATATGATCCAAAGATTTTGGTGGTTCAGGCACAGGTACTTCGTTGCTATGAGGCATAGGCCTAATTGCTGAGGGAAGGTTGGGGTAACTTATTACGTTCTTATTTTTTAAGTTTTATCCCTTCACAATGCAAGAGCAAAAATAGCAGTCACTGCTGTGGTCTCTTTGTTCACGCCACATCATAGGTATTCCGAAACAAAATGCTTGTTTTTTACCTTTCATCCATAAGCGTAGATCTTCCTCACATGTCTTGCACACTTTGTGAGGAGCCCACGGTTTGTCTTGATCGCCTAACTTCAAACCGAAATAGGCGAAATATACTTTTTTAATAAATGCAGAAATGTTCCTCTGCCGCTTTTTCACGGTATATTCCCCACAAACAAAACAAAAACTGTCCGGAGAGTTGACGCAACCTCTGGCTCTGTGAGCCATCACAAATACACAGCACTGCAAACTACAACTGTAGTGAACCACTTCGGAATAAAGCTGGATTACGACTGAGCAAACAAAAGGTAATAATGAACTTGCAAGAAACTGAAATTTGACAGGAACGTTCATGTCGCAACCGTCGTGTTTGAGCGAGCGAACGAGGCGAGGCGAACAGGAAAGAACATGCGCCAGCGCGAGTACTGGATTTAGTCCCCCGCCTCCCAATTGTCCTGTTAATGTATAAAATGAATACAAAACACTCTAAAATATCATGAGGGAGTGTTTCTAGTTAGTTAACCATTACAACCTCTATTTTGGGCCAAGAAAATAAACTGCAGTCGGCTAAAAAGAAATTATGTGAACATTCCTTATATGGGTAAGAAATCTAATTTTGCAAGAAAACATGACGTGATGGAACATTTTGGCTATTTTTCCTGGATTCAGTACCCCAAAATCTATAGGAATCAGTTGCAAAACTGGAGGCAGTTTTTTGGTAGTGTACCTGTGTAATAGGAGAAGCCGTTTTACAAATGTACCTGTGGAAAAAATTAACAGAGCAAACCCAGAAACTTACAAATGAACTGTATGTGCCGGCATTTCACAACCAACAGAGCACTTGACGGTTGCTTCCGGTGTGGTTGGCGATTTGAGACCTGCGAACAGCACAGGTTCCCTTTACCAGATAAGTGCTCCATTTGTTTTTTGATGGTTTTAAATGCATTTAGAAATTTTTGAAAAAACCGACTTGCACTTCGTAAGCCTCTGAATGACATCTGGGGTGTTTCTTGTGAGTTGTTAGCTGGGTTACATCTCTGCATTGCCGAGAACCCCCGTCTAAGGCTTTTCCCATTTCCCATTCTACGGCTGCTCTTTTTAATGTTAGCTCCATAGTAATGTGGGTTTGTGTTCTCAACCAGGACCTTTATTTGTAATTTTTCCTCCTGTGGTTGTTTGGTTAGTTAGGGTTTAAGAGGATACGGAGTTTAGTTTACAACACACATGTGTAACTTCCAGCACTTACATGTGTATCTGGGCCATTTTGCAAATTTAGATGTGCAAATACTCTTAATTGCAGAAGATTCAAACTTGACCTGAAAAGGGCTGGGCAAAATGCACCTCTTTTCAAATCCTATTCATGCCAGGTGATTGATTTGGGGCATGCTGTATATGAAATGGGAAATAGATTTTTGTCCTGTCTAGGCTATGCCCCTCGTGCACTTTCAACATAGTACAGTCACCCGCATGTAAATTGAACCCTTTCTGAAATAGCCATTTACACATGGATGTGATTTTTTTTTCCAATTATACACGTATAAATGGCAGATAAAGATTAAAGGAGTTATTTTAGAAGCTTTAATTTACTTTGGAGACTCCATCTAATTCTGGAATAAGAATATGTAGTTCTGTTTTCCACATTCGCACTCCTTGTTATAACACCTAGAGCAGTAAATTTCCAGTCTGCTCCTCTGTTACAATTAACTTCCCTTCACGCTCACCTACATGGACTTATGTTAAAACAAAATCTAAAATTTAAATCGTGCACTCACTCAAGCTCTATACAGTATAATACATTTTGCTCTACTTCAGCACTAAGGACAGCTCCAGAGATAACCCCGGATGCCGTGGCTTGAGCTATTTTTTTATCTTTCTAAATTTAACCCACTTAAATCCAACATTTTCTCAACTAAATGACAACTTCTGACAGCTGTTTCTTCCTTCAGCTGAGTACAGCCTTCAAATGCTAATCTGCTTCTAATAGATTCCCTTCATTACTAGCTTCCTGCTCTGAGCATGAGCCCCCCTCTCCCCCCCCCCCCCCTCCAGCTCAGGAACCTCAGCCTTTCCTCTGTAACACTGGCTTTCCAGGAGATCTGGTTTCCAACTCCCTTTTACCTACAACACCAGTCCTATTTCTGCTCAGTTCCCCTTTTTTACCACTGCCCAGCCATTCCCTATGGCAGGGGTCTCAAACTCCAGTCCTGGAGCGCCGCAAACCAGTCAGGTTTTCAGGGTATCCCTAATGAATATGCATATTTGCATGCACTGCCCCATCGTATGCAAATATATCTCATGCATATTCATTAGGGATCCCCTGAAAATCTGACTGGGTTGCGGTCCTCCAGGACTGGAATTTGAGACCCCTGCCCTATGGCATCTCACAAACCCATCTGCCTGTACCTTTCTTAAGCAGAAGGGACTTTCCCAGGGTTCCTGCAACAATCGGTTGCACCTCTGGCATGTCACTGGCTATTGCAGTGTGCCTGAGCTCCCCTATAGGTGAATGATGTCAGCGCCCCCATCCTCTCTAGCCTGCCCCTGCAGCATGACAACTTTTGCCATTACCTCATTGCCCTTCAGTGCAACAACCCTTTCTGCTACTGCATCTCTCTTCGTGAACCTGGACCACGATTCCAGCAGTGCCAGAGCCCCTGCCATGCAAGGCCGCACTCTGATCCAGTTGCAGCCCCTGTAGCATTTCCTCCAGGCCTTATCCAACCCCGCCCCCATCCCCCCAAACACCACCTCCCTAGCACAACATTTCCTTCAATGCAGGAATTTTCAGTACATTTTCTCACATATTTACATATCTAAAGAGTCTACCAATCATCAGATCAGATATTACTATACCAATAAGATGTCAATATATAGTACAAATATCAAGTTATAGTAAACATTAAATACTAGATTAAAACACACGTTTTAATCAAAGAAATTTGGAAATGTCTGTATAGCAATCAGTAAAATGACCAGCTCTACTTATTTAACAGCTTCTTGATTTGATTTGATTTGATTTATTAGACTTAATAGCCTCTAGGTTTGTACACTAGTCTTTTTATGAATTGAAAAATTGAGGAAAATCATGATTTTTGGTTCATTCCATGATAAACTAGCAGCAAATGTTCAGAAAAAATTCACGAGTTATCATTCATTAACTTCATTTTTATCAAGTGCTCAGGCACTGCCAGACACATGGAGCCAATATGAGATGGAGAAAAGATCATGAGTGGTCACCAGGAGACAGCATGAGACACTTTAGTTAATTATGCTGCAAATCCTTGACAGGCAGCCAGAGAAACATCCCTGCTTGAGTTCTGCAAATCCCATGAGTGATGAGATCACATCAGGGCTTCAAGGCACAGCCTGGTCCAAGCTCCAGAGAACCATTTGATGTCTGGCTTTCAGAACGTGTGGAAGGAAGGGGCGCTGGGGGCTAGGATTGCAAAGGAGAAAAAAGGAGTGAAAAAAACCAGCTTCCAGTTTGCCTTTGAGGGAGTAGGAAATGGTTCCTAGGGGCTTAGGATTTTAAGACAGAAAAAAACAGTTTCAAGTCTGCCTTTGAGTTAGTGAGGAAAGAGTGGTGGGGTTTGCTACTAGAGAGCATTAAAAACGACTGAAGGGACCTTGAAGGGAGAAGAGTGTTCTTGACTCCCTTAGTGCTGCTGCACCTGTCTGCTTTTACAACTGCTAGACTTATTTAAAGTTTCTTATATACCGCGCTATTTATCATCAGCGCAGTTTACATAGAACAAAACAATCTCAGTACATTTGAAACACGTATGAGTTACAGATAACAGGTCAAGAAACTTGGTTAACAAGGGCAACTATTTACAATACAATAATGATTGACTCTGTATAAAATCAACTAACAGAGAATAGAGTGTACAGATGTAATTACATCAAAATTTCTTAATTCTAGGGTGTATGTCTTGTGGAGTGTTTATGCTTCTGGCTATGAGACTGTCTTTTGATATATTAGATAGCATTACGGTGGCTGGAAGTACTCAGTGAAGAGGTAGTGCTTGATAGCTTTTCTGAACTGCTTCATGTCTCGTATTGCTCTAATATCTGGATGAAGTTTTATTCCAACATCTAGGCGCATATAATTTGAATGCTCTGTTGATCGTTGATTGGGACCAATTTATGGATTCACTCGGAATGATTAGGGTGTTTTCGGCAAGTGGTCTCCAGAGGAGTGCCTCTGGGGTGAGGTGGGGGTGAGGAGAGATCAGAAAAGGCAGAGAGAGGGAATTTAAAAATCTTCCTTTACAGTTTCCCAATTGGTAATCACTTACTGGAAGATGTGTGTACTTTTATTTCTACAACACAGCTTGTGGCAGTGAGGAAGGACAGGTTATTGTATCGAATCTCTATTCCATGCACAAGTAAAAAATACAGTGAAATAAATTTGTTTGTAACAAAGGCAGTTGTGGGGGTGAGAGGGCATTTTACTGTATCTATTCCATCCCATGTTCATAGAATACACTTAAATAAAGCTAAAAAAAAATAAATAAAAAGTGAAATAAAAGCTAAAAGACAGGCAGTCCCTGCTTCTAAGATCTGGGAATTCAGTCCCATAGAAGCATTAGCCAGGCAAGCATACCCTGTTTAAGAGTAAGCAGGCAGGCAGGCCAGGTAGTTGGATCCCCGGGCCAGTATCTGAGGCAGCACATTTGGAGTGAAGGTTCTCCAGGGCAGCACAGGCCTGCTGGTTGGGGCAGGGTGTTAGAAGACAGGCAGTCCCTACTCACAGGGGAAGAGTATGTTTTGGAAAATTAAATCATCACAGAAGCAAACAAGGAGTGAAGACAAAAGAAGTACTGGCACAAGTGTGCAGACAGAGATAGTGTTCCCAGGGTAGGCTTATGGGTTCCTCTAGTCCACTGATGAAGTTAAACAGAGATGTCTTTACAAGACTAGTAGAAAGAGATGCGGTTTCCAGTACAACTGTGAAAGAGCTGTCCATTGTCATCTGCACAGAGGGGCAAAGGAAGGTTGACATGGTGCAGGGTTGGGGGACATGGGAGAAGCAGCAGGTGACAACTCAGCCTAGCAGCAGTTGCATTATGTTCCTGGCTGAATGTGTGAGATGGTCTTCACAGATACAGAATCTGAGGGACCCATATGGATGGGATTTATATCTGAATCCTCAAGTATTGAAAGTGTAATGGCCGGAGAAGGTGTTGAAAAGGATTTTGTTAGCATTAGCGTTCACTTTGTAATCGGCCACCCTTCACACTCTGACATGACCACACTTGTACAACCTTCAAATCAGCCCTGAAGATACTCGGACCCCAAAGGCCTCTTTACTCTGGCCTTTGGGGTCTACCAGCAGGCGCTTTCTGCCATTCTTTCAACTGCTGTATCTTTTTTCTTGTTTCTATCTTTTCCTATTAGCAAATGACATTCCTTTCCTGTTTCCTTGTATAACTTTATTGTAAACCGCCTTGAAGTAATGGACAGCAGTATTTCAACCCATCATAAAACCATAGAAAGTGAGGCTACTAGTGTCAAGGACAGGAGTACCACACAGATAGAGGGCACAATAGAGAGTGGGAAGAAAGCCATTGTTCTTTCATCCCCCAGCCATGGACCCCGCAGCAGCACCAAGACCAGTAGCTCCACCCACCCAGTAAGGGAAATCTCATAAAAACTCACAGGAAGCATTTTCCATTGCTTGAAGACTGTGGAATGCAGAATGACATTACAATAGGAAGTACATTAGTAGAAGGAAGCTGATGGCTCATCTTACGAAGAGCGGCATGCAACATCATTTGGAAAAACAGCACTCTTTCTGGCTCAGTACAAAGGCGGGCATTCGTTCTAAGCTGGGAACTCTATCCAGGAGTGGGAAAGGTAAAGGAAAAATGAAATCTCTTTCCTGAGGAGAGCTCATAACCTCTTCTACCATTCAGATGGCATGACAGCAGGCCTGACATAGAGTTGGGGCAGAACAGAAAATTATCCAAATAGTGGCAATTTTCAGCACCGCTTTCCAGATAACTATCCGAATAGTTTACGACAGCAAAAAAGCTGTCCTAGGCTATCTGTATAGTAGGCTGAAAATTGTCAATATCTGGATAGTATCAATAGGTAACACTGAATCCAGATATTCAGCTCTGGTCACTATCTGGATACAAGCGCTGAATATACAGGGTTTTGTTTAAGTCTCACAACCATCATAAGAAAAATGCTGACCACAGAGTTTACTCGTAAATAATGCCCCTCCTTTTTTTAATCATCTGGTCTTCGCTCCCATTCCTCAAGAATCACCAGTGTGAGGAAGAGATTTCCATAAAATGGAGGTAGTGGACATACAAACCTTTCATGCATATTCATTAGTGATAACCCAAAAATTGACCTTGGGGCAACCCTCAAGGTCTGAAAGTTAAGACTAAGGCTCTAGCCTTTCCTTATTAATACTCTTTTTTTTTTTTTTTTTCCTTTCTTTCCATATTTCCTCCTCCCTCTGATTCTTGAAGTTTCCTTCTTCTGTTTTTCATTTTATTCTCTTAGCATTTCCTTTAGATTTTCCGCCCTGTTGTCATCTTTGCTTTTGTTCATTCTTATTTTCCCCTTTTCTTTATCTTGCCTGAAGAAAACTCCATGATCTGACCACAATACCACAGCTCTTTAGGTCTCTGGTCCATCAGTAGTGAGAGACAGAGACAAATTGTTAAAGGTTAATAAAGCTGCGACCAGTTATGTTCCATGAAATGTTGGTGTGGTGTCTTTTTGTGGGGTGGGGAGATTGGGGGTGTTGGGGGGATGGTGGAAGCGGGCCCGATGCACCAGGTCCGCCTGCCTCGGTTACTTGGTACAGCACATTAAACAGGAACATTGATAACTTAAATTTTTCTTTGTAAGAAATGGGTCCCTCATTGTGGTCAGATCATGGAGTTTTCTTCATTGCCTAAACTCTTCTGTTCTCTTCTACTTCCCCTCCCACCCCTTCCACTCATCTAGCTTCCCTACCTTTCTTGCAGCTCTTCTTCCTCCCCTCTTCCCTACCTTAGAACATAAGAACCTAAGATATGCCATACTGGGTCAGACCAAGGTCCATCAAGCCCAGTATTGTGTTTCCAAGAGTGGCCAATCTAGGTCATATGTACCTAGCAGTTTCCCCAAGAGACACAAGTTCCACAGTGCTTGTATTGGGTCAAGCATTGATATCTTCAGTCACTTCTAAATAATGGTTTATGGACCTTTCCTCCAGGAACTTGTCCAAACCTTTTTTAAACCCAGCTACACTAACAGCTTTTACTACATCCTCCGGTAACAAATTCCAGAGTTTGATTACACGTTGAGTGAAAAAATATTTTCTTTTATTAGTCTTAAATAGTTTACCCTGTAGCTTCATTGCATGTCCCCTAGTCTTTCTATATTCTGATAACGTAAACAATCGATCTACGTTTACCTGTTCCACTCGGTTCATTAATTTATAGACTTCTATCATATCTCCCCTCAGCCGTCTCTTTTCTAGGTTAAAGAGCCCTAACCTTTTTAGCCTTTCCTCATAGGAGTATCCTTCCATCCCCTTTACCATTTTGGTGGCTCTTCTCTGAACCTTTTCTAAAATCGCTATATCCTTTTTAAGATACGGTGACCAGAATTGCACACAATATTCAAGGTGCGGTCTCACCATGGAACGATATAGAGGCATTATAATATCTTTTGTTTTATTTTCCATTCCTTTCCTTATCATACCTAGCATTCTATTTGCTCTCTTGGCCGCCGCTGCACACTGGGCCGAGGGTTTTAACATGGTATCCACAATGACGCCTAAATCTATTTCCTGGGTGGTGGTTCCTAATGTGGAACCTTGTATCGTGTAACCATAGTTTGGGTTGTTCTTCCCTAGGTGCATAACCTTGCATTTGTCCACATTAAATTTCATCTGCCATTTTGATGCCCAGTCTTCCAATTTATCAAGATCCTCTTGCAATTTTTCACAGTCCTCTTGGGTTTTAACAGTTTTAAATAGATTTGTGTCATCTGCAAATTTGATAACCTCACTCGTTATTCCACTTTCCAGGTCATTTATGAATATGTTAAAAAGCAGCGGACCCAGCACAGATCCCTGGGGTACACCACTATTCACCTTTCTCCATTGGGAAAATTGGCCATTTAGCCCTACCCTCTGCTTTCTATCTTTTAACCAGTTCCTGATCCACAATAGTACACTGCCTCCTATCCCATGACTCTTTAGTTTTGCCAAAAGTCTCTGATGAGGGACCTTGTCAAAGGCTTTCTGAAAGTCCAGATACACAATATCAACCGACTCACCTTTGTCCACCTGTTTATTCACTCCTTCAAAAAAACATAACAGATTAGTAAGACAAGATCTTCCTTGTCTAAAGCCATGTTGGCTGTCTCCCATTAGGTTGTGACTATCTACATGCTGAGTAATTTTATTCTTTATGATGGTTTCTACCATTTTTCCCGGATCATCCCTGGAACCCTTTTTAAAAATTGGTGTTACATTGGCGATCCTCCAATCTTCAGGTATTAGAGATGATTTTAATGATAGTTCACAGATTACTGATAGCAGGTCTGCAATCTCATATTTCAGTTCTTTCAACACCCTTGGATGTATACCATCCGGCCCAGGTGATTTGCTACTCTTCAGTTTATCTAATAGTTGTAAGACATCTTCCCGATGTATCGATATTTCCTTCAATTCTTCTGCACCTTCAAATACCACTTCAGTCATGGGTAACATCCCTACATCTTCCTCAGTAAAGACCGAAGCAAAGAATTCATTCAGTCTCTCCGCTATCGCCTTGTCGCCTCTTAGTGCTCCTTTAACCCCTTTATCATCTAATGGACCAACTGACTCTCTCACAGGTTTTTTGCTACGAATGTACTTGAAAAGGTCTTTATTTTGCGTTTTTGCTTCTGCAGCAAGCTTCTTCTCAAATTCTCTCTTTGCCTGCCTTATCAATGCCTTGCATTTGACTTGACAGTGCTTGTGCTGTTTCCAGGTTTCGTCGTTTGGCTCTTTTTTCCATTTCCTGAAAGATGCTTTTTTGGCAACAACAGCCTCTCTGACCTCACCTTTAAACCATGCTGGCAGTTTTTTGGACTTCCTTCCACTTTACTTAAAGCGTGGAATACAGCTGGTCTGGGCTTCCAAGATAGTATTTTTCAACAACACCCAAGCTTGATGTACGTCTTTAACCTTTGCAACTGCTCCTTTTAGCTTTTTCTTAACTGTTTTCCTCATTTTATCATAGTCTCCCTTTCAAAAGTTAAAGGGTAGTACTGTGGATTTCCTTACTATCCCTCCTCCACTAATTAAATCAAAGGCGATCATGCTATGATCACTATTGCCAAGTGGCCCCAACACCCTTATCTCTTGCACTAGATCTGGTGTTCCACTAAGGACTAGGTCTAATATGGCTTCCCCTCTGGTCGGTTCATGAACCAGCTGCTCCAAGAAGCAGTCATTTATTTCATCTAGGAACTTTATCTCCCTAGCATGTCCTGACATGACACTGACCCAGTCGATACCGGGGTAATTGAAATCACCCATTATTATTACTGCACTGTAACTTTTGTTAGCTTCCTTGATTTCTTTGAGCATTTCATCATCCATTTGGTCATTCTGGCCAGGTGCTCGATAGTACACCCCTACTGCCATTGCCTTCCCCCTTTTATATGGAATTTCAATCCATACAGATTCTACAGCAGATTTTGTTTCCTGCAAAACTTTAATCCTTTCTGAGTCAATGCCCTCTCTAACATAGAGCGCAACCCCTCCACCAATTTGATCAGCTCTATCATTACGAGATAGTTTGTACCCAGGTATCACAGTGTCCCACTGGTTGTCTTCCTTCCACCATGTCTCTGATATTCCAATCATATCTAACTTTTCATTTAGTGCTATATATTCTAACTCTCCCATCTTATTCTTTAGACTTCTAGCATTTGCATACAAGCATTTTAGAGAATGTATTTTATTCATGTTAATTTGGCTATTGTTAGACATGGGTAAATTGGGATCTTTAAGCTCTGTCTGCTCCATACTTGAGGGCATTTGGGCTACTTTACTCTTTTTTGGAACCTCTCTGCTTTTGGTAGTATCCTTCAAGGATACATTCTTCCGAACCATCCGCTCTTGGGCGACTGTCGGCTTTCCCCTAATATCTAGTTTAAAAGCTGCTCTATCTCCTTTTTAAAGGTTAATGCCAGCAGCCTGGTTCCATCCCGGTTAAGGAGAAGCCCATCCCTTCGGAAGAGCCCCTCCTTTCCCCAGAATGTTCCCCAGTTCCTAACAAATCCAAAACCCTCATCTCTGCACCATTGTCTCATCCACGCATTGAGACTCCGGAGCTCTGCCTGCCTTTTGGGTCCTGCGCGCGGAACAGGAAGCATTTCAGAGAATGCTACCTTGGAAGTTCTGGATTTCAACTTCCTACCTAAAAGCCTAAATTTTGCCTCCAGAACCTCCCTACCACATTTTCCTATGTCATTGGTACCAAGACAGCAGACTCCTCCCCAGCACTATCTAAGACCTTATCTAGGTGGCGCGTGAGGTCCGCTACCTTTGCACCAGGCAGGCATGTTACCAGGCGATCCTCACGTCCACCAGCCACCCAACTATCTACATGCCTAATGATCGAATCACCAACTATAACGGCTGTCCTAACCCTTCTCTCATGGGCACATGGCCCTGGAGAAACATCCTCGGTGTGAGAGGGTTTTACATCACCTGGAGGACAGGTCCTAGTTACAGGATCACTTCCTGCCACACCAGGGTGATGCTCTCCTGTCACGTGACCTCTCTGCTCCATGGCAACAGGGGTGCTGCCAGACTGGAGGTGGGACTTCAGGACTATATCCCTGTAGGTCTCGTCTATGTACCTTTCTGTCTGTCTTATGTTTTCCAAGTCTGCTACTTTGCTCTCAGGGAACAAGTCCGTTCTCTAGAGGCTAAAGAGCTCCTTGCACCTAGTGCACACGTAAGACCTCTCACCAACTGGGAGAAAATCATACATGTGACACTCAATGCAAAAGACTGGAAAGCCCCCATCCCGCTGCTGGACTGCTGTCTGCATCTTAGTTTAAAGTTTGTGTCTAGATCTTTAAGTTCTTACTTACTAGGGGGGTTGCTATGGGTATTTATACCAATAAAACTGTACCTAATACGTTAAATATACCTTGTTCACCTGAAGCTTAATTAATCTCAGGTCTTTAGTGTATGACTGATTTAGGTAATGAGCTTCACCTGAAAGCACCTCCTGTCTTTTAAGATGTATAAGTACCTATAAAGCTATGATTATCCCAGGGGTGGGTGGGTGTGGGGAGGGAGGGAGGGAAATAACACTTATTAAAAGAGGGCTGCTACACAGTACCCTGTCTTGTGCTGCTGAGGTAAGCTAAATTCTGATTTGATTTAAATTATAGCTCTTAGCTGCTGCTAGGCTCTAACTTCTTATGAAATTTAAACTACAAGCTCTCTGCTGGATTCTAAATTTAACCAGAAAGCTCTCTTCTGTGTTTTAAAACTAAAAGTACTTTTCTGATGCTAGGCCCTGAGTGACTATGAAATGTACACTGCAAGCTCTCTGCTGGGTTCCAAATGTAACCAGAAAGCTCTCTTCTGTGTGTTAAATTTAAACTAAAAGTACTTTGCTGTTACTTGGCCCTGAGTGTCTATTAAATTTAAACTACAAGCTCTCTGCTGGGTATGAAATGTAACCAGAAAGTTCTCCTCTGGGTTTTAAATTCAAACTTTAATTGCTGCTACTAGGCCCTAACTGATCCAACAAAAAACAGTGGGTTCACAGATTAAATAGCTTTAATACAAAGAATTCTTTTTAGAAAATTACCAGAAGTAATTCCTTCCTGACACTCCTCCTCCTCCTGCCTTTTCCCATCTTTTTCACTTCCATTTTCACTTCCTCTATCTCTCCCTTCCCTTCCCGTCTCCTTCCCTCTCCTCATTCTGCATATCCCTTTCTCTCTCTCCTTCCTCCTTTCTCCCATCTTTCACCCCCCCTCCTAGCATTCTCTCTCTCCTCCTTCCCTCCTAATAGTGTCTCTCCCATTCCATCTCTCCCAGCATATTTCCCCCCCCCCTTCACCTCTCCTTCCTTCCGTAACACATTCTCCCTCTCTCCACTTCTCCCAAACACTGCCTCTCTCATTCTATTCCCAGGCACTCTAACTCTCTCCTCCCAACCTTTCCCCCAGTGCTCTCATTCACTCCCCTTTCCCTTGACACTCTCTCCCTCTATGCACAGGCACTCTCTCTTTTCCTTCCCTTCTTGGCACTCTCTTTCCTACCTCTTCAGCTCTTGAAACCCCTCCCCTCCAACACACATCTTCCAGCACCCCTCCAGCCACAGGGCTCTTCTGCCTCCAGCGTCCTAAAGTACCACCCAAAGACCTTGGCGTCATCTCAGAAGCAGAGGCTGCAGCCCAGCAGAGGCTCTTTCACTTATCCTACACTTCCAGGTCTTGCCTGTTCTCCTGAAGCTAGGTGCCAAGGCAGCAGGACTACTCAATAGTAGAGGTCATGAGGCAGCACAAGCCCCACATTCCTGGGAGGAGCAGAGGTGCAGCAATGAAAGCCAACTTAGGCAGTATGAGCTCTGCTATGTGAGAGGGGGTAGGGCAGCATAAAGTCTATATTCCCAGAAGAATCCTGGTAGTGTACACAGTTCCACTAGTTGAAGATGTTTTTAAGAATAGCCTACAGCGTTTGGAGGGTCATTGTCCCATGCAGGGAGGGAGTCCCAGCATCCTGCAGTCAGCTCTATGGATCACAAGAAAACTCTAGTGGTTTGCTACAGCAACCCAAGGAAAAAGCCTAGGACGGCACAGATTGTCAGCAGTTTTGAAGGGTAATGGCAGCTATGTCATTTTTCTATATAAACGTTAGTGTAAATGGCCTCTGCTTTAAAAATCAGCCCTTCCTATTTTACATTTTCTATCAATTATTGGAGGGATATCACTAGCAGAATTTCATGTCTGCAGTAGAGCAAAATGCCGAGTGTCCACTATCATGGTGCTGCTACTTTCTGTCCATTTGTCTTTATCAGTTTAATAAATACTAATCCCAGAGCAATGGCTTTATGAAGTGATTAAAAGGGATGTGCATTTGGCTGCTGCTTTTCATTTGGAAAATGTTATGTGCATAAAGCACGCACATTAAATTGAATTTATCTAAAATTACCTCAGGCATTGCACAAGTAAAAGCCTCTATATACTGTTGTGTGACTCACATATAGGCATATTTGGAGGGCAGAGTTTGGCAGACCACAGGTGTAGATGTGATTTATGTGCATAAAACAAATGCATATTTATTGATTTAGTAGTTTTTAAATACCGCTTTATTCTGTGCTCAAAGAGGTTTACATTATAACAAAATGGTGGTACATTATAACAGGGTAATAAACTTGGAATATGCATATTATAGAGGGTTAATAATCATGTTTGTAGGGGTAGAGAACAACTTGTTGACATATCACTGCAGGAGAACAGGTTGGAGCATTCATAACATAGAGGTTGAACATGAAAGGGATGGAGGATGAGAGGTGAGGGAGGCCGTGGATATTGCGTGTTAGGTGATCATGTTATGTCCTTGGAGAAGCGGTCTGTAAGCAGGTAAGTCTTGAGGCTCTTTCTGAAGGCTGGTGTCCTTTGTAGCGCATAGGTTGTCAGGGACTGAGTTCCATAGGGACAGTGTGAATAGGGACAAGGCCCTCTTTGATGTGGTGGAGCTGGTTCTGGTTCTGGTGTAAAGCGCTGGTATGTATATTGGGCTGAGGGAGCCAGTTCGTCTGTTTCGGTTTTTAGATGTCTTCTGTATTAGTGATTGGAGGTGGGTGGCAGATAGGCCATTGATGACTTTAAAGATTGTGAAGATAGATTTATAATTTATGCGTTTGGCAATTGTAGCCAGTGTAGCTGTATGAGTAGGGGAGTTGTGTTCAGCTCTTTGGACATTGCAGAGAGTGTGGGCTATGGTATTGAGGGCAAGCTGGAACAGATGGATGCTGACTTTGGTAGGCCTTGGAAGATGAGATTGCAGTAGTTGAGGTATGGGAAGACAAGTGCTTGGAGAACTATACGAAAGTCATGATGGGTTAGGAGTGGTTTGAGGTGCTGGACTGTCTTGAGTTTGTAGTAGATGCTTATAGTGATATTCCTGATGTGGGATGAGAAGGACACTGATCCTAACGCATTTCATGTTTTACTTGTAATTGGATTCCATCGATGGTTATGGTGGCAGGTGGTGGTAAGCTGCTGTCCCTGGTGATGTATAATACATCTGTTTTTTTGAGGTTTATAATCATGTGCTCTGTAAGCCAGTGAGTGATGGAGGTGAAACATTTTTGTATGTGGGCGATTACTGGGCTAGTTGTGTTTAATGGGAGCATTTATCATAATGTTATCTGCTTATATGCAGTTTAGGATGTTGTGTGCTTGTATGGCTGGAGGCAGATGTTGAATATTAGTGAGAGAGGGCAGAGCCTTGAGGGACTATTTGACATGTGTGGTGCTGATTTCATGGTGCCAACTTTTACTTGGAGCTGTTGATCCGATAGGTAAGATTTGAATCGGTTCAGTGGGGTGTCTCCTTGTCTGATTGCTTGAAGCCGGTGAATGATTATGTTGTGTAGTAAGGAGTCAAATGCTCCTTTGATGTCAAGGAAGATCAGTATAAATCCCGTATTGGGTTTATCAGGTTGTCTACTAGTGCAGTCATGAGGGATGCAGCTCCATGGTGAGGTCTAAATCTATATTGCTGGGGATCAAGTGGGGAGTACGAGTCTATGTGATCCTGGACCTATTGTATAATTTTTTCTAGCACTTTAGCTATGAATGGGAGGCTGGCTATGGGTCTGAAGGAGGTTGGCTGGTTTATGTCGCTTGCTGTTCCTTTTTTTACTGGGTGAATGGATGCCATTTTGAGTTCTGGGGGTATGTATCCTTTCTACAGTGATAGCTGGGTGATTTTGAGTATTAGTGTTAGTTCTCATTTGGCAGCCTTGATCCAGCTGACTGGGCAAGGGTCGAGTTGGGAGGCAGTTGTGTTGATGCTTGCAATTACTCTTTCTAGGTGTTCGGCTGTAATTGTTGGGAAAGAGTTCCAGATGATCTTAGGTTTTATCCATTGTTGGTTGGTTGGATCTGTGAGGGCATTTGTGTTGCTGTTGTGGGCTGAGATCAGGGTCTGGAAGTAGTCAGCCATCATTTGTGGGGTTAGGCTTGTTTGTTCTTTTAGTTGAGTTGTGTCATTTGTTAAGGATTTAACCACTTCAAAGAGTTCTTGAGGGCAGTTTAGTGAGCTCTGAATCAGTTTTGTGTAATATTCCTTTTTTGCATTATATATGGTTGTCTGGTATTCTTGTAGCTTGAGCATATAGATGTTTAGGCTGTCAAGTGATTTGGTGTTTCTCCATTTTCTCTCTATAGCTCTGAGAGTGCATTTCATGTTCTCTGAGTGTGATGTATACCATATTGCTGCTTCGTGTTTTTGGTGGTGCCTGAGTGTGCATGGTTTTGTTGCTGTATTGCTTATAGTTTTGTTCCAGGTCTATATAAGGCTATTGAGGTCATCGGGAGTGTTTTGTAGTTGTGATAGGATCTTTTCCAGGAAGTCCTTCGTTTCTAGGTTTTGAAACCTGCGTAATGTGGGTTCTGTGCAGGGTAATTTTTGGATCGGTGTGATGTGTGGAGTGAGGATGGAAATTGTTATGATCGGACCAGAGGATTGTTTAGATTGTGGGAGGTGAGAAGGAGTGGTTTCTGAGGATCGTTTGTGGTAGGAAGATCATGTCAAGAGTGTTTTCTTTGAAGTGGGTTGGCTGAGTGATGAGTTGTATATAGTTGAGGGCTTCCATAGCTTCAAGCAAGGCTTTCCGTTGTTTGGAGCTATTGATGTGAGGTTAAGATCTCCTAGGAGACTGAGGCAGTTGATTTGTGATCTGTGGTTGCATACTGCTTCTAGAAGATTATCCAGTTGATCTCGGCTAGCACTTGGGGATCTGTAGGCGAGAAGGAGGGTTATAGCGCTATTTGTTGTTGTTATTGTGTCTAGTCCTTTGTCCGTGCTTTTGGTGAGGGTGTGGAAATTTGAGTTGTTTCTTAACTAGGATACATACACCTCCACCTCTGCATTGGATCCTTGGGGAGCTGATTAGGTCATAGTCATGTGTTATTAGTTGCTTGATCAGGACATTGTTTCCGTGAACCGAGATTCAGTGATGCATAGGATGTCTATGTTGCTGTCAACGAAGAGATCTGTGAGGAGATGGATTTTATTCTGTGCAGAGTGAGCATTTAGTAGGGTGCACTTTAGGTATGGAGAGCTGCTTTTGAGCTTGCAGGAGTGGTTATGGCTGTGGGTGGGTGTAGCTTGATTTTGAGGAGATAATGGTTTGGTCCGAGTCAGGTTCTGTTAAATATGTGAGGTGTAAGGAAGAGGGGGTATGAGCGAATGATTGGTATGTGTGCAGGGGTGGGGGTTAGTGATGTGGTGGTTGCAAGGAGTGAGGCCTGACAGAAGATCAGGAGGATGGCTAAGGGAGAATATTAGTGAGCTGGGTTTTCTGATGTGTGCTTTTGGTGCAGGTCTTGGTGTGAAGTGGTGCTGAGTTTGTAGGGCAGAGCTTACCACTGGTAATGTGGTCTTCATTGGTGTATTGTGCAGGGTTGCTGTTGTCATCAGTAGGGCGCAGGCAATGGTGTTTGGGTGTAGTGTGCTGAAGCAGTGCAATGAGTTTGGTGTGATCTCATTTGGAGTATTGTGTGCAATTCTGGAGACCGTACCTTCAGAAGGATATAGGTAGGTTGGAGTCAGTGCAGAGGATGGCTACTAAAATGGTCTTCATTATGAAGCATATGAGGACAGACTTAAAGATCTTAATATGTACACTTTAGAGGAAAGACAGGATAGGAGTGATATGATAGAGACATTTAAATACCTCCATGACATAAATGCACAGGAGGGTCTCTTTTTCAATTGAAGGCAAGCTCTGCTACAAGGGGACATAGGATGAGAGTGAGAGGGGATAGATCCAGGAATAATATTCGTAAATATTTATTTACGGAAAGAATGATAGATGTGTGGAATAGTCTCCCAGTGGAGGTGGTGTATATGAGGACAGTATCTGAATCCAAAAAAATCATGGGACAAACATAGGGGATCTCTGAAGGTAAAAAGGGGACTCTTGAAGTGGGTGATATGGAAGGGCAGACTAGATATGTCATGTCGTCTTTTTCTGCCATCATGTTTCTATGTTTCTAAGAGTGGTCATCCAGAGGAGAGGGTTGCTGTTTGTGACAGAGCTTTGGCTGTTTAGACAGTGCCCACACCAAAGGGCCCTCTGGTGAGGCCCTCAGGCACAGGCCTACCAGGAGTAGGAGCACTGGAGCATGCTCTGCCATTTTAAATCGTTGAGGCAGCCAGATTGGTGGTGGTGGGGAGTGGAGAGGAGTTCACCTTCCCGCTTCCTGCTGCTGATGGTGATCGGGCTGTGGTGTAAGTGTTGTACATACTGACATTTACCTGCACTCAAAGAGGCATCAAAGTCTTCAACTTCAGTCTATCCTCTATTTCTGCAGCTTGCCCCTAGTATTTTATAAAGCTACATAGTCACCTATGTGTCTTTATAAAGTAGGCTAAAAATAGGCACCTTCGCAGCCATCACACGTTAATAACCTGCTATAAATTACCCCAAAGAGAGCACCTTGAATTGAGGGGCCTATAGCTGGTGCAAAGGATCATAACTCCTTTTTGCAAATATGTGTGTAAATGAGTGTACTTGCTTGCACCACCCACATTCCACCCAAACTCTGCTCATGTGCACGTCCACAGTGAAAATACGTATGATACAAGCAACATGTGTACTTTACACTAGTCAGTAGTTCATGAGGTCATTTATGCATGTAAGTGGCCACTTAAGCATATAAATGACTAAAATACCAACATTTAAACACGTTGTTCTCGCCTAAAACTAGGTGCCTCATTACATAATTGCTCCCAATGCATGTAAAATTGATTTTACATTTGTTAAAATATTTTATGCACTTTAATCAAATTTTACACACACATAATTTCTGAAATGAATTGAAAAAATGTTTGAAAATTGGCCAAAAATCCCCAAAATGAGCCATAAATGAATCAAATTTTTTTCCATGCACATTGCTTGTGATTTACAACAGTATTCATTTAAAATAATATGCATTTTAAATGTCCAAATCCATCCTCATCTAAACCACTGATATTCTTTGTGTTCAACTAGACTCTCCCATCAACTTTTATCCTCAGTAAGGAGAAGAAAGTGTGAATTTGCCAGATATGAAATACGGCAGAACTTAGTTCGTGAGGCATTGCCATAACAAGCAAAGCATTTTTGTTCACTAGGTTTCATTTTTTTTACAACGGCTGGCGCTGGAGTAGCATATTTAAAGCTTCCCAAACTACTCCCTTCCAAAGTCAGCAACCAATTGGACATCTAGCGTCAGATCCAGAAAGTGTAAGGATTAGATAAATTGTATGCATGGGTAGAAAATATGGGGCGAGGAAGGATTAGAAAACACCGGATGGTGATTTATTACTCTGGACATCGGAGACATGGGGATAAAGAATGATCAGAAAGGCAGATGGAGAAGACATGAGATGAGGATCATAGCAAAGATGAGGTGATGGGGCAGGGTTTGAAAATACTTCATCTTCTCTTTAATAAACAGGGTGTTTTCCATTCATTTTCTGGCTAAGCTCTTTGGAAGGAACAATGACATCAACATTAAAGCGTCAAGTCATCCACTACACAACTTTTGGCTGGCTATCTCGACGCCCAGACAAACGTCATTCAGATAAAAGAGGGAGGGCTGGCAGTTTAATGTCCAATGTCATAATTAGAAACAGAAGAAGGTGTTTTAGGAACACAGTTTCTGCTTATAGTGGAAATGCGTATGAAGCTTCTGAGTTTGCTGTCGTCAGTGCTAAAAGGATGTATCCTTCCTACACTCTTATCCGATCTTACAGTATAAGCTGGTGCTATTGGGCACCATTCAATTCTCCAAACAAATTAAAGCTGTCGGATCCTACAACATTTGTAGCGGACTATGTGAATGGCACAAGAGACATGGCACCAGTAATGTCCGTTTACTAAAAATCTCTTCCTTGCAGAGCACAGAAATAAAAATAGCAGCTCACCAGAAGAGAGGAAACAAGGTCTAAAGGCCTTTTGCTGCACAATTATCAAGAAACCTAGATTTTTTTGTTCGTTTTTATACTTCTGTTATGTCCACAAAAGTACTTGTATTTTAAAAAACATGTTGACAGTACTTGCCCTTCAGACTTTTCCAAGTCATTCATGCTGACTCATGGCAGGTCATTGGCTTCGCCACTAGCTTTAGGCAAACTGAACCTGAATTAGGAGCAAAGGAAACAACCAAGGACTCATGAAACAAAGTCCTGGACTCCCATTGAAACTGTGAGACATGCGAGTAAGAAACGTTCTTGCTTGTACTCGCCTGTAACTGGGCAATTATGTTAAGTTTCCAGTAAGGAACCGAAACTAAAATATAACTATTGGAGCTTTGGTTTTTAGAATAGAAGCCAGCGCAGACTGCGATGCCGCTGTCCCCCAATATTGTTGCTTCGTGTTCCTGCAGGAAGGTATCTAATTAAAATAGAAAATGCAGTCCACTTTTTTGCAACATTTGCAACTTTACAACTGGATAATCATGCCCATCTTGTTTTGGGACTAGAATTTTCAAAAAAAATTTAAACGTTCTGGATCGTTATCACTCACAAAATCTTTTCCTTTCTGACTCGGAAACTACTTCTCTCTCCCCTCTTTTTCTATTTTGTGAGCAAACATGAGCCCATCAATAAAGCCTATATGCTCTTCACGTCACCCCCCCCCCCCGCCCCTCCCCTGCTGGGAACAGGCAGCTACAGAACCCTACTCTTGCCTCATGCGGATCTCCAGGTGATGTCAGGCCCAGTGCACACTTGGCTCTCCGAAATTATTTTTAGCTGCATTTCAAACTAGATTCCTTTCCCTTCTCTACATTGCCCTCCCTAATCAAGGTTGCAAAGGATCCGTACAATGGGTCGGCTCTATGACTAAATTAAATACCCATTACAATCAAAAACACAGTGACCTTCCCCAATAAAAGCAGAGACAACATTGTTACACAGCCAATATGTGCTAGGAGGTTCTTGGTTGGCTTCAGTCACAAGGCACATTTAAGAAAGAGCATCTTTTGTAAGTTTCCTTCTCACTTGTTGCTAGCTGTCCACCCTCCCCTCTTCTGGAGCTATCTGCAAACCGCTCCCATGGATATCCCCCAAAACCCCAAAGACTGAGACAATAATCTGCACCTTTTATCCTTCACAGTATCACCCCATAGAAAGGGGGAGGGTACCTGGATTGGGTTCTCCAGTTCCAAATCAGAAGGGGGGAGAGAGAGAGTTGGCGACAGACTGAAGAACAAAAGAGAGCCACAATCTGGGCCAGCAATACTTTTGTGTGCCCGCTGGCCAGGCATCACTGCTTTTCTCCTCCGGCCCATAGCTGCAGCTTTGATGCCACTTTATACTGGTGCCCCCCCCCCCATCCTTACCTGGCCCTGCCTTTTCCCTCTCTTCACGTTCAGATCCTTCCTTCAACCCTTGTCACCCTTTCTTCCTTTACTAAAATCACCAAGGACAAAACTGCACATCTTCTCTCCTTCTCCAAACTCACTACCTGCTCCTCTGATCCCATTCCCACCCATCTGCTATACTCTATCTCCCCCACTACCACCCCTTCCATCTGTCATATCCTCAATCTATCGCTTTCCACGCTTACACTGTCCCTCCAAAAACCTTCATTGGCTCCTACCTGCCCTTCCAAGTATTGGCCCTTCCTCCTTCTTCCTTTTGCATCCAAACTACTCAAACGTGCAATTCACCACCACTGTCTTGATTTTCTTTCCTCTCAAGTCATTGAAGATCCACTGCAATCTGAATTTTGCCCCTTACAGAAACGGCTCCCACCAAAGTCTCTAGTGACCTGTTCTGGCCAAGTCCAAGAGTCTTTATTCTGATCCTTCTTGACCTATCTGCTGACTTTGACGCTGTTGATCACCACCTTCTTCTTGATACCCTGTTTTTGCTTAGATTTCATGGCTCTATTCTGTTTTAGTTTTCTTCTTATCTCTCCCATCATACTTTCAATGTATGCTCTGGTCGATCTTCCTCCATTGCTATCCTGCTTTCAGTTGGTGTACCTCAAGACTCAATCTTGCAACCTCTTCTCTTCTCTTCTCTCTCTATACTATTTACCATGGTGCCCCGGTCTCCGCTCATAGTTTTCAGTACCATCTTTACACTGATGACTCTCAGATTTACCTTTCTACCCCAGCAATCTCTCCAGCGATCCAGGCCTGAATCTCAGACTGCTTGTCTGATATTGCTGCCAGGATGTCCCAACTAAACATGGCTAAGACAGAGCTTCTTATCTTTTCCCCTAAATCCACCTCCCCCCTTCCTCCCTTCTCTGTTTCTGTGGATAACACTATCATCCCTCCTCTCTCCTCCGCATGCATCTTTGAGATCATCATTGAATTTTTTCTCTCTTTCTGCACATATCCAACAGATAGGTTTTAGCTATCTTTTGTATCTCTAGAACATCAGCAAAATTTCTCTCTTCATCTCAGCACACACTACAAAGACCCTTATCTGCTCTTTTATCATCTCCTGTCTAGACTATTGCAACTTGATCCTCGCTGGTCTCCCAGTGAATCATCTATCTCCTCTTCAATCTGTTCAAAACTTAGTTGCATGGCTAGTCTTTTATCGGTGTCACTATGCTCACAAAACTCCTCCTCTCAAGTCACTTCTCTGGCTCCCTATCCATTTCCGCATACAGTTCAGACTTCTCCCACTGACCTATAAATGTATTCGTTCTGCGGATCCTCAGTACTTCTCCCTACACTCCTCCTCAGCAACTCCACTCATCATGCAAATCACTTTTATCTGTGCCGTTTTCTTCTAGTGCCAGCTCCGTTCTTTCACCTTGCTGTACGTCAGGTTCCATCTCTGGCTCTATTCAAATCCAGGCTAAAAACTGATCAAGGCTGCTTTTGGATCCTAACCCCCTTATTCTCCTGTCTACACCCATGTGTATTTTGATCATTTCCCTTAAGAATTCCTTAGTCTCCTGTTTTGTCTTAGCAGATCGTAAACTCTATGGAGCAGGGACTCTCTTTTATGTGAATGTTTGCAGTAGTAGTAATAGCAGTAGTAGATGACAGATTGATAATTGCAGCCCAGGACAATGGATTAGGTGCAGGTTGGTTTACAGCAACCAGAGGAAATACATGATAAAATAGCAAAAGCAGATTCTGTAAGAAAAAGCTTAAATAGTTGCACCTGTCATTGCTGGCTGTGAAACTATATGGGAGAAAATTTGAATACAGAAAGGCACAATAAGCCGACATGTCTCATCCACTGGAAACTGTATAAACACTATAATATCACTGTATCAGAAAAGCACTAGGAACACGAACCTAAGAGAAATAGGAAGAATGAAGAAGTTGTAATCACCTGGGACATTCCTATTCCAACTGATGGAAGGCCTGAAACAAGATAGCCAGAGGTAGTGGTAAAGGAGAAAAACAGAAGAAGTGCATTGATATTACAAGTGTCCTTGACAAGTGGTTATTCTGCAGTAAATTTAAGAGCCTGAAATCACATTCTACATGCCCTGGCTTAGGGGTGAGATTCGTTACTGTCATAACATGCACAAACCTAATTCATTTGAAGATGTTAATCCTTCAATAAAAAAGGTACCCAAGAATGTTGGAAAACTGTCTTCTTTCTAGGTTACCTCCCCTGGCTGAAATTCATTTCATTCCTAGCATATTATGCAACTGGCATCTCTAGAATTCACCATTCTGTTGCCTATTTCATCAGGATACATTTTTGACTGCAAGCATGCTTTTAAAACTATCAGAAAATGGAAACGGTATTTTTCTAAAGAAGCCGAGCCTACAGATGGATCAAAAATGCACAATAGGATCAACTATGCAGGGAACAATTAACCATGCCATTAACAATATCTATAATTCACTTTCAAAACCCAGAAGGTATAGGGTGTTCTCATGAGCAGTGTAGGTAAGTACCTTTACCAGACCTGAATTTACTGTATTGATCTATGAGGATGATTCCTGCTTTAAAGGCTCTGACTGGGGGAATATATAAACCGGTCACTTGTAATACATTTCATAAGCGATGCATATTCTGTCAGTATTTGTTTTTACACGCGCACATGCTTTACATTATCTCATTGGACAGGTCTATCACTCCTTCCTTTAGAAATTATTTTTTAACCTGTATATTTTATTGTCCTCTTTGAGGTGTAGTTCAGTTCTGCAGAAGATTGCAGTTATGCTACTAGAAAATTGCTAACAGCTTGATTTGCAAGATTCTTTAGCTCCATGGAGAATTTGCATAACTTTCAGAAAGACATTGGCAAAGCAAATTTCTGAAGGCAAAATGGCAAATATCATGACTTAAAATTAATAAACTTGATTACACATCTGATATACCGCTTTTCCACATGTAATCACATTTGTAAAGCCCTTCACTTCTTAATCTGTCAGACTCCTAGAGAAGTAAGATGGCCGTCAGACAGCAGCAGGCGACTGACACCTTCTGAACGAGAAGAGTCCCCTTTATGGCAATGGTTCCAAAATCTGTCCTGGGGGCTCCTCAGCCAGTCGGGTTTTCAGGATATCCACAATGAATATGCATGTCAGAGATTTGCAAACACTGCCTCTGTTCTATGAAGATCTCTCTCATGCATATTCATTGTGAATATCCTGAAAACCCAACTGGCTGGGGAGCCCCCAGGACAAGTGTGAGAATCACTTCTCTATGGACTCTATCTGTGTTGACCACAAGCTATTTTTCCTCCCGCTTGAGCTCAGGGGCATAGCTATGGGGGGCCTCGGGGCCCAGGCCCTGTCACTTCTGGCTAGGGTCCCCTCAAAAAAAATTCTTAGGGTAGGCTTTAAATTTACTTACTGCATGGGATTTTACCCACATAGCCCTGCCCTCTGCTCTTCCCTGGCCAATCAAGAGTCTGAGGTAGTGAAGACGTGCGGCATTGGCAGGGCAGGTGCGGCCATATTGAACATGCCACGCTGCACACGACTTTACATGCAGAAGCAGTGTGGCACGCTGTGGCGGTGCTGCTTGTCAGATTTCAGAAACCGGCTGTGCGTGTTTTTTTTCTTCACTGCTCGCTGCACTGTCCCACCAGTTTGAAGATGACCCCTAGAGTGAGTTTCTCACGCTGCCGGCCCCACTGGCGGTGTTTCATTGTCGGAGCTAATTGCAGTGAGCCTCAATGCGATCGGTGTTTTTCAGCACTTATTGCCACGAAGGGAACAACAATGGCTGCTGCTGAGTGTAAGAGAGACTGGGGAGAAAGGGAGCAGAAAGAAAGACAAACGGAGACTGGTAGAAGGGGGGGGGGGGTCATGATGAGAGAGAGAGACAGGGGAAGCGGGGGGATTGTGATGATCAGAGAGACTGGAGGGAAGCAGATGGGGTTGTAATGATGAGAGAGATACTGGAGGGAGATTTAAGGCCATTCTTTGATTTCTTATAACCTTATCTTGATGTACTGATTTCAAAGGGCAGGATTTGGTATGTAAGTTGAAAGCCAGCATTAGCCAAAACGTCTCCCTCCTGGAACAGATGGCTGAGCTTCCATCATTTTTGTGGGGCTATCTTGAAGCTTCAGAGCCCTGTGCATTAGTCTTGTGGGAGTCTAGAAACATGACGGCAGAAAAAGAGCACATGGCCTATCTAGTCTGTCCTTCCATATCAACCACTACAAGAGTTCCCTTTTTTCCTTTAGAGCTCCTCTGTGTTTGTCCCATGCTTCTTTGAATTTAGATAGTGTCCTCATCTCTACCACCTCCACTGGGAGACTATTCCACGGATCCACCACTCTTTCCAAAAATAAATATTTCTGCATATTACTCCTGAATCTATCTCCTTTCACCCTCATCCCATGTCCTCATAGCAGAGCTTCCTTTCAATCGTAAGAGGCTCTCCCCCTGTGCATTTATGCCACGGAGGTTTTCAAATGTCTTGGTCATATCACCTGCCTTTCCTCTAAAGTATACATATTAACATCCTTAAGACTGTCTTCATATGCTTTATAACTAATTCCACTAACCATTTTAGTAGCCACCCTCTGCACTGACTCCATCCTGTTTATATCCTTTTGAAGATGAAGTCTCCAGAACTGCACACAATAATACAAATGAAGGCACACAAAAGATATATACAGAGGCATTATCACCTCCTTTCTTCTGCTGGCCATTCCTCTCCCTATGCACCCAAGCATCCTTCTAGCTTTTGCCATTGCTTTTTCTACCTGTTTAGCTACTTTAAGATCATCAGACACAATCATGCCTAGGTCCCACTCTTTTTTTGTGGACAGAAGTACTTCACCCCCATACTATATCGCTCCCTTGGATTGCTGCAGCCCAAATGTGTGACCTTGCATTTTTTAACATTAAATCTCAGCTGCCAAATTCTAGACCATTCTTCAAGCTTACCTAGATCCCTCCTAATGTTGTTGTCTACTCTATTGCAGATTTTGGCATCATCCTCAAAAAGGCAAACCTTACCCAACAGCCCTTCCACAATCTCACTAACAAAGAAGTTTAAAAAGAATTGGACCAAGGACAGATCCCTGGGGCACACTACTGGTAACCTCCTTCTCCTCAGAGTGAACTCCATTTACCTGTACCCTTTGTTACCTCCCACTCAACCAATTTCCTTAGGGTCCATCCCTAGGGTGCTGAGTTTGTTTATAAGTTGCCTGTGGGAATGGTGTCAAAGGCTTTACTGAAATCTAAATACACCACATCTAGGGCTCTCCCTTGGTCCAAATCCCTAGTCA
This sequence comes from Ichthyophis bannanicus, assembly GCA_033557465.1. Taxonomy (NCBI): domain Eukaryota; kingdom Metazoa; phylum Chordata; class Amphibia; order Gymnophiona; family Ichthyophiidae; genus Ichthyophis; species Ichthyophis bannanicus. The sequence continues at coordinate 142,351,851 of CM066040.1, forward strand.
CCCAGTCAAAGAAATCAATCAGGTTTGTCTGACAAGACCTGCCTCTGGTGAATCCATGCTGCCTTGGATCCTGTAATCTGCCAGACTCCATAAACCTCACTAATAATTTACTCAGCACCGAAGTTAAACTAACCAGCCTGTAGTTTTCAACCACATCCTTACTTCCGCTTTTGTGTAAAGGGACCACATGTGCCTCTCTCCAGTCCTCTGGCACCACTCCCAACTCCAACAAGGCATTGAAATGGGCAGTCAGTGGAGCTGCTAGAATGTCCCCATTTTTCCTCAATATTCTCGGGTGTATCCCATCCGGTCCCATCACTTTGTCTACTTTAAGTTTAGCTAGTTTCTCACAAACAGTCTTCTGAAAATTGTTCAAGATGCCCCTCGCTTCTGTTCCTGTTTGTGGGTGTTTTCTGAGGACCTGCTCCTGCTTCTTCATCTGTGAACACAGAACAGAAATATTTGTTAAGCAATTCTGTTTTATCCTCATCAACTTCTACATATTCCTCCCCTTCACCCTTGAGTCTGACAATACCACTTTTGCCCTTCCTCTTCTCATTGATATATCTGAAAAATGTCTTAGCCCCCCTTTTTATTGCATTGGCTATTTCCTCCTCTTTTTGAATCTTTGCTTTCCTGACTACTTTGCTAGCTTCTCTAAGTTTTTCCAAATATAAATGCCTGCCTTCCTCTCGCTGTGATCTCTTGTATTTCATGAAGGCCTCCCTCTTTTTCTTCACCTTTTCAGCTACTTCTTTCGAAAAACATAGTGGTCTCCTTTTCCTTTTACCTTTACTTATTTTAACGAAAAGGTTGGTTGCCCTTTAAAATATCTCCTTTCAGTTTTGCCCACTGTTTTTCTACATCCCCCAGCTGTTCCCATCTTGCTAATGACTCCCTGAGGTATTGGCCCATCTTGGCAAAGTTAATTTTCCTAAAGTCTAAAACCCTCGCTTTTGAATGGATTTTAGCAGCTCTAGTCTAACTGGATGCAAAATGATCTCCCACTGTAACACCAGAAAGACTTTCACTATTGGTAAGCACCAAGTCCAGCATAGCCCTTTCATGTGTGGGTTCTGTTGCCAGTTGCCTGAATAGCTCTCCCTGTAGAGAATCCAGGATCACCTTACTTCTAGATGATACTGCAGCAGGGATGTGCCAATCAACATCTGGCATATTGAAATCCCCTATCAGTAGCACTTCCCCTTTCCTAGCAATGCTGCATATATCTTCAATTAACTCTCCGTCTACCTCTTCTCTACCGCTGTATATCATGCCAATGCAAATAGATTTCTCTTTCCCTCTTTCTAGTTTACTACAGTGCCTCCTCTCTCCCTTTTAAGCCCTGTAGTTCCATAGCTTTAATATTATTTTTTTACATATAGTGCCACTCCTCCTCCCCCTTCCTACCCTGTCCTTTCTGAATAAATTATAGCCTGGTATAGTTACATCCCAGTCATGGTTATCCATGAACCATGTCTCTGTTACTGCCACTAAATCCAAGTTAGCCTCTCCATTAAAGCGACATCTGGGATCTTATTTCCCATGCTACGGGCATTTATACACATTGCTTTCCATATGTTGCCCTTTTTACCCATTTCCATAAAGGTATTTAACGTTTCACTTAGCTGGGATCTTTCACTTACCTGGGGGCTTTCTTCACCCATCCCCAACGAATTTAGCTTAAAGCCCTCTTCAGTAGGTTAGTCAGTCTGCTATTGAAGACACGTCAACCCTTCTTGGACAGATGGATGCCATCTTTGCTCTGCAACCCTGGGAACAACATCCCATGGTCCAGAAAACCAAAATGCTCTCGCTGACACCATCCATGCAGCCATGCATTCATCTCCAGGATGCGAGCTTCTGCCTTGGTCTTTACCCTCAACAGGGAGGATTGAAGAGAACACCACCTGCACACCTATCTACTTCACCCTCTGTCCCAGAGCCAATGAAGTCACTTTTGATACACTCACAGGGATATCTGGCAGTATCATTTGTGCCGACATGGATGAGCAACATTGGGTAATAGTCAGTGTGCTTGATGAGTCTTGGCAAACTCTCCATAACATCTCGGATTTTGGCACCTGGCAGACAGCATATCTCTCTGGACATCAAGTCTGGTCAGCAGATGGACATCTCAGTACACCTCAGAAGAGAGTCACCAACCACCACTATCCTTCATTTCCTTGTGGTCACTGATTCTGCAACTTTGGGGTGCTCGAGCTCTGGTTCTTCCCTTTCCAGGGATGCTTTCACCTCCTCCACTTCCAGGGCTGCATAATGGTTCTTCAATTCAAGGGCTGGAGGGGTTGGATTGGTGATTCTGCAGGCCCTGGTGACTTGTGTCCAACCTTCATAACATAACAGCTTCCAGTCCCCCACAAGCGCTTGGCTTAGCATAGAAGGAAATGGATTTCTGTTTCTAGTTGCCAAGTTTTGCACCGTGTAGAGTGGCTTCTTGAGGTTTGATTTCAGTTTTTGTCCACACAGCTATAATATTTGATTAACTATGTTCTATATTTGATAAAGGTCTGCCTTTGTTCTTTGCATAACTGAAGTGAGGTATTCTGCAAGTGCAGGGTTGGGGAACTTCCAGCCCTCCGTCTTACCCCTCCTACATTCCACCTGCTCCCAGCAGCTCTCGCTGCTACGCTCATCCTTCCTGTTTTCCCCAGGATTTTACAGTTTTGTTTTCTGCTCATTCCTTTGTGGGAGTCTTAGACTTTTCTTTCTCGGTTTTGGAAATGTGCACGTCTGATATCTTTTGGATTTTCTACGGTACAGAAGGAAGGGCATTTCTACTTTCCTCTTTCTTTGGGTTGCACTTGAATTTTCAGTATCTCCAGGAACAAGCAGGAATAAGTCCTCACATATGGGTACGTCGGTACCGACGGAGCCTGAGCGGGAAAGCTCCCCAGCTTCCCAGAAGGAAAGCTTTTGGGGCCTCCCACTGCGCATGCGCACTGCCTTCCCGCCTTCCTGACCAACTCTCCTCAGTTCTTCTTTTTCCGCGGAGCCAGCAGGTCGTGTTCCTGTCACCGCTGAAGAAGTTGTTATTTTAATTTATTTCTTTGGCCGCGTGTCTGCCTTCCCCGATTCCAGACCGGTACCGCCGGTCTTTTTTCCTTTATTTTAAAAAAAAAAAAAATCTTCTTTTTTTCCCTCACTTGGTGTGTTAGTTCTGTGAGGCCTTTAGGCCTTCACTAATTCTCCCTCATGGAGAAACAAGCCTCTGGGTTTAAAAATGCTCCAAGTGCAGCGGTACTATTTCAGTCACAGACACCCATGAATGGTGTCTTAAATGTTTGGGGCCTGACCATTCCATTCCGGATTGCCCATCCTGTTCTTTGATGTCTAAACGTGGCTTACAGAACCGGGCAGCCAAGTTTCACATGCTGTTTTCTACAGATACTCCAGCATCGACATCTTCCAGGTCTTCCTCTCCTGATGGATCTCAGGTAAAGCACAGTTACTTACCTGTAACAGGTGATCTCTGGGAACAGCAGGAATTAGTCCTCACATATGGGTACGTCGGTACCGACGGAGCCCGTGCGGGAAAGCTCCCCAGCTTCTTAGAATAGAAGCTTTTGGGACCTCCCACTGCACATGCGCACTGCCTTCCCGCCTTCCTGAACAGCTCTCCTCAGTTTCGAGTTTATAGCTGAGTCAACAGAGAGAGGACAGGAAGATAGATAGATAAAAGATACAACTCCTAGGGGAGGTGGGTGGGTTGTGAGGACTAATTCCTGCTGTTCCCAGAGATCACCTGTTACAGGTAAGTAACTGTGCTATCTCCAGGAACAAGCAGGAATAAGTCCTCACATATGGGGACTCCCTAGCTTAGATGCATGGGATCCCCTGTAAAGGTTCGCCATCTTCGTATGGATCTCAGGCATCCATTCTGGGAAGGTGGGCAGGAGTTGTTTAGGAATGGAACAGGTGCTTGAGGACAGCCTGGCCAAACAAGGCATCCCGGCGGGAGTCCTTGTCCAAACAGTAATGGGCTGTGAAGGTATGAACCGAGGCCCAGGTAGCGGCTCGACAGATCTGATCTATGGAAACAGAGTGCAGATGAGCCATAGAAGTTGCCATGGCCCTCACATTGTGAGCAGTGACATGGCCTTCCAGAGAAATGTTTTTGCTCTGGTAAGCAAAAGAAATACACTGAGCAATCCAATTGGAAAGTGTACGCTTGGAGACTGGAAGTCCCAAATGGGAAGGATCAAAGGCCACAAAAAGTTGAGAAGACTTTCGATGTGGCTGAGTCCTATTAAGATAAAAAGCGAGAGCTCTTTTACAATCCAGAGTATGAAGGTTCCTCTCTGCATTGGATGCATGAGGAGCTGGAAAAAAGACAGGTAGATATACCTCTTGATTAAGATGAAAAGGCGAGACCACTTTAGGCATAAAGTGGGGATTCGTCCTAAGGACCACCTTATCATGATGAAATCTTGTGTAAGGTGGATTAGCCACTAAAGCCTGCAGCTCACTGATGCGGCGAGCCGAAGTGACTGCAATGAGGAAGATGACCTTCCAGGAAAGAAATTTCAAGGAGGTGGAAAACATTGGCTCAAAAGGTGGCTTCATAAGTTGACCGAGCACTAGATTCAAATCCCATGCGACCGGGGTGGTCTGATGGGAGGTTTAGTGAGAGTCAGGCCTCTCATGAATCTTGCAACAAGAGGATGAGAGGAGATAGGTTGTCCATTTATATGTTTCAAGGATGCTGCAATAGCACTTAAATGGACTCTTACCGAATTCGTCTTGAGGCCTGCATTGGATAGATGCAGGAGATAATCAAGAAGAGAATTCAAAGGAAGTGCCAGAGGGTCAAGACCCTGCTGAGCACACCAAATGGAAAAACGTTTCCATTTGAAAGCGTAGGAACGCCTGGTAGAGGGTTTCCTAGAGGCAGAAAGGATATCTTTCACTGGTTGGGAAAGATGAAAGTCTTGAAGGCTTAAGCCTTCAGTAACCAAGCACTGAGGTGAAGGGATTTGGGGTTTGGGTGCCACAAAGTCCCCTCCTCCTGAGACAGGAGGTCTGGCGCAGCTCCCAGATCCAAGTAGGATCCCTGGGAGAGCTGTAGAAGTAGAGGGAACCACACTTGGCGTGGCCAGCGTGGAGCTATGAGGATCATAGTTCCATGATCCCTCTGGAGTTTGAACAGAGTCTTGGGAATCAAAGGAATGGGTGGAAAGGCATATAGGAATGCCTGACTCCAATTCAGGAGAAAGGCGTCCGTAGCCTGAGCTCCCTGACACGGAGTTCTGGAACAGAACCGGGGAAGTTTGGCATTCCACGGACTTGCAAAGAGGTCTATGTCCGGGGTCCCCCATTCCTGAAAGATTCGGTTTATTTGGTCCAAATGTAGGGACCATTCGTGTGGCAGCAGAACTCGACTGAGCCTGTCTGCCCGAGAGTTTTGAACTCCTGGGAGATACACTGCTAGCAGGTGAATCTGATGCTCTCTGGCGAAGGCCCATAGTCTTAGAGCTTCGTTGCAAAGCGACAGAGAGCCCGTCCCTCCTTGTTTGTTTATGTAAAACATGGCCACCTGATTGTCCGTCTGAACTAGGACAGTGAGGTTGGCTAGGAGGGAGTGGAAGACCTTGAGGGCAAGGTAAATTGCTCGCAGTTCCAGAAGATTGATATGAAGGGTGGTCTCCTGTAGAGACCAAGTGCCCTGAGTGGAGAGAGCTTGCAGATGGGCTCCCCACCCTGTTTGGGAGGCATCTGTTGTGAGGGTTGCTTGGGGTAGCAATGGTTGAAATGGAGCCCCCAACAACAGATTCTTGGTGGAAGTCCACCAGTGGAGGGACCAAAACAGACGATCGGAGGTTTGTATTTGGTCTGAGAGCGCTCCTGACGCCTGAGTCCACTGAGTGGCCAGGGTCCATTGAGCTGCTCTCATATGAAGACGAGCATAGGGCACCACATGCACTGTGGAGGCCATATGACCCAGTAGGCGTAGCATTTCCCTGGCTGTCAAGTGAGTGCTGGACTGAGCTTGGGAGGCCAAACTCAGGAGGCGCTGGCCTCGAACATGTGGAAGGTAGGCCCTTGCAGTGATGGTGTCCAACTGGGCCCCTATGAATTCTAGAGATTGAGTAGGGATGAGTTGGGACTTGGGAAGGTTTACTACCAGTCCCAGATACTGCAAAAGGCTCCTTGTGTGGTCCAGGGAAATCTGGGCCTGTGACTGAGTTGGAGCTCGGATGAGCCAGTCGTCGAGATATGGGAAGACAAAGATTCCCATGCCTCTTAGAAATGCGGCTACGACTGCCATGCATTTTGTGAATACTCTTGGAGCAGAGGCTAGACCGAAGGGGAGTACTCTGTATTGGAAATGTTTTCCCTGAAACAGAAAGCGAAGATACTTTCTGTGGGATGGATGGATGAGTATATGTGTATACGCATCCTGTAGGTCTAGAGAATAAAGCCAGTCCTGACCCTGGAGGTAAGGAAGGAGAATGCCGAGAGACAGCATTTTGAATTTCTCCTTGAAGAGAAATTTGTTCAATTCTCTCAGATCTAGGATTGGTCTGAATCCCCCTGTCTTCTTTGGAATGAGAAAATAAGGGGAGTAGAAACCGGACCCTTGTTGAGGAAGAGGAACCTCTTCTATGGCCCCTTGGGCAAGAAGAGAGGAAACCTCTTGACCCAACAGGGTTAGGAGAGATGGGGGAGAATTGAATGGTCTCACCATATGATGGGGAGGAAGGCTGGAGAAATGAAGTTTGTAACCCTCTCGAATGATAGAGAGGGTCCATTGTTCTGTTGTGATTTGTTCCCATCTGGGAGCAAAGTGAACCAACCTTCCGGGTATGGTGAGAGGTTCTGGTTGTGTTAGAACCAGAAGTGGCAAGTTCCCTAGGAGCAAGTCAAAACCCCTGAGGGGTTGGAGCCTGCTGAGCTACAGTAGCTGCTGCAGGCTTAGCTCGTGCTTGTTTGGATTGCTGACGCTTAGCAGTATAGCGAGGTTGAGAAGACTGCTGGCCAGTATTTGAAGCAACTCTGGCCTTCTTATAGTAAGGCCTTTTAAAAGACTTTTTCTTAGTAGGAATTGAAGTGGACTTTGAAAGTCTTTCCAAGGTGGCATTTTCAGCATCCATCTGGGTGGCTTTGATTTGCCACTCTTCCCCAAATAAGTTCTCACCTGTACAGGGCAGATTCCGTAAGCCATCTAGAACCCAAGGTTCCAGATCAGAGGCCTGGAGCCAAGCAAGACGTCGGGCTGCAATAGCAATGCCCGAAGCCCTACTGGCTCCCTCAAAGGAATCATATGCTGCCCTATTAGAGAACTTAGAAACCTCTAAGAGTTGTTTCACTAGGGAAAGGAATCCCTGCTTTTTATCCTCAGGGATAAAGGGGGCAAAATGCCGCACCTTTTTGGCAAGTTCCTCCAGGAACATGCCCATATAGCGACTGTAGGAATTAATCCTGGCTATAAGCATACTAGCCTGGAAAATTTTCCTACCAAAAGAGTCCAAAGTCTTACATTCCCGTCCTGGAGGGGTGGAAGAGTGCCTTTTGGTACTCCTAATCTTCTTCATTGCAGACTTCACCACAATAGAGTGGTGGGGCAATTGAGTCTTTTGGAAACCAGGAGAAGGAGGGACCCTATACATGGTGTCCAACCTACGGGAATAAGGAGACAAAGTCAAAGGATTTTCCCAGAAATCCATCAGTTGTTCTTGAAGGATTTCATGGATAGGCAGGGTAACTGCCTCCTTAGGGGCCTTTGAGTATCCCAAAATATCCAGTTTTTTGGATCTGGGTTCCTTTTCAGAGGATGTGGTAATAGAAAGGGCTGTAGCCATATCTAAAACAAAGTCCTGGAAGGACAAATCCTCTGGAGGGGACATTCTCCTTTTAGGAGAAGAGGGCTCCTCAGGTAAGTTGAGTGAAAACTCAGCAGAATCATCAGAGGAGTGAAAATCCTCAGAGGAATCGGTGCTTTCCTCTAACGCACGATACGCGTACCGATCGGTATCGATATCGGGCGTATCGGGTATGGAACCGGTATGGAGCGAAAGCCCATACGGTACCGACTTGCGTTTAGAGGTGGACGGCCTCGATACCGGCATGGCGGACGATACCGGTATCGGGCCCGGAACCGCTGAAAGCGGAACCGATGGCGTTGCAGCTTTAATGAAAGCCATGACGGCCTGCTGCATGGACTGTACAGTATCGCCCATGGACGCCATAGCTGCCTGGATGTCGGTACCGGAGTGACCCGGTACCCCAGAGCAGGCTAACAGGTGATCTGTCGAGGCCGTAGCATCGATATCAACCTGAGACCCCTGAATTGGCGTTTTTGGAAGTTGGACTTCCCGCCGGGGTTGTTTGGCTGGGGCAGGGTCCTCAAGTTCTAAGCTAAGAGCCTCTCGATGCTTTGAAGGAGATTTGCTCTTTGAGGACTTGCCCACAGAAGGTTTGGTTACCTGAGATCCATCCGGAGAAGAAGACCTGGATGACTGTGATGCTGTATTCTCTGAAGCAAACAGCACATGGAATTTGTTGGCCCGGTTCTGCAGCCCACGTTTAGACATGTGGGAGCAAGATGGGCAGTCCGGTATGGAATGGTCAGGCCCCAAACATTTCAGACACCATTCATGGGTGTCTGTGACTGAAATAACAGCATTACATTTGGTACACTTCTTAAATCCAGGGGCTGGCTTCTCCATGAGGAGAAATTGAGTAGGCCGAGAGGCCTCTCTGAAGTGACCAAAAAGCTAAAAAATAAGAAAAAAGAATTATAATTTTTAAAGAAAGAAAGAAAAGACCGGCGATACCGGTATCGGTATGGGGAAGGCAGGTACGCGGTCTAAAGAAACAAATAAAATAACAATTTCTTCAGCGGTGACAGGAACACGACCTGCTGGCTCCGCGGAAAAAGAGAAACTGAGGAGAGCTGTTCAGGAAGGCGGGAAGGCAGTGCGCATGTGCAGTGGGAGGTCCCAAAAGCTTCTATTCTAAGAAGCTGGGGAGCTTTCCCGCACGGGCTCCGTCGGTACCGACGTACCCATATGTGAGGACTTATTCCTGCTTGTTCCTGGAGATCCAAACATTCCTCTGGCAGGTCCTCAAAGGGCAAATCTCCCTCTAAGTATCGAGATACCCCTGGGCTTGACCCTGAGGACCCTGCCCCAGCCAAACAACCCCGGCAGGAAGCTCCGGCTTCCAAAGCTCCTCCTATGGGGTTACAGGTTGACATCGATGGCACGGCCTCGACCGATCACCTGTTAGACTGTTCTGGGGTACCGGCTCAATCATCCGGTACCGACATCCAGACAGTTGTGGCGTCCATGGATCATACAGTTCAATCCATGCAGCAGGTCATTTTGGCTTTTATTAAGGCTGCGACGCCCTCTGTACCGCACCCTGCGGTACCGACTCCGGTTCCGGTACCACAACCGATACCGGTACCCATGCCTTCTACATCGACCAGTATACCGATTCCGGTTCCCGGTTCCGGGGTTTTTCCCGATACCGATCCGGTTCCGGGTACCCCCGATGTCGATACCGGTCGATATGCTTATCGATCCCTGGAAGCAAACAGACGATACTTTGAGTCTTCTGATGATTCTGATTCATCAGATGACTCTGCTGAAGTATCCCTTACTCTGCCTGAGGAGCCCTCTTCTCCAAAGAGGAGAATGTCTCCTCCAGAGGATTTATCCTTTCAAGACTTCATCATTGAAGTAGCTAAAGGTCTTTCTATTTCTGTATCCTCTGAAAAAGAACCTAGAGCAAAAAAGTTAGACATTTTAGGATACTCTAAGGTTCCCAAAGAGGCAGTCACCTTGCCCATCCATGAAATTCTTCAAGATCACATGATGGACTTATGGGAGACTCCTCTCACCCTATCTCCACATTCTCGTCGTCTGGACACCATGTATTGTGTCCCCCCTTCTCCTGGGTTTCAAAAAACTCAGCTCCCGCACCACTCCATCGTGGTGCAGTCAGCTATGAAAAGGATCAAGAGTACTAAAAGACACTCTTCTACTCCCCCAGGAAGAGAATGTAGGACTCTGGATGCTTTTGGAAGAAAAATCTTCCAAGCAAGTATGCTTATTGCCAGAATCAACTCATACAGCCTCTATATGGGCATGTTTCTGAAGGAAATTGCATTAAAAATACGCCATTTTCTCCCCTTTATCCCAGAGGGTAGAAAGGAGGAGTTCCTTCTTCTGCTGAAGCATACCCAAGATATTTCAAAGTTCTCCAACAGAGCAGCCTTTAACTCCTTTGAGTGTGCTAGCAGAGCCTCAGGTATTGCCATAGCGGCTCGCAGAATTGCTTGGCTCCAGGCCTCTAACCTTGAACCCTGGGTCCAGGATGGGTTGGGAAATTTGCCCTGTACAGGTGAGAATCTGTTTGGTAAGGAGTGGCAAATCAAAGCCACTCAAATGGATTGCAGAAAATGCTGCTTTAGATAGACTTTCTAAGTCTACCTCTACCCCTGTCAAGAAGAAATCTTTCAAAAAGCCTTTCTACAAGAAGGCCAGATTTGCCACAAATACTGGCCAACAATCTTCTGCAGCTCGCTTTGCTCCTAAGCGTCAGCAGCCTAAACAGGCCAGGGCAAAACCTGCAGGGGCTGCTACAGCCCAACAGTCCCAACCCCCTCAGGGTTTTTGACTTAAAACTAGAGAACTTAACCTTTCTGGCTCTAAAACATCCAGAACCTCTCACCATTCCAGGAAGGTTAACTCATTTTGCTCCCAGATGGGAGCAAATCACATCAGAGCAATGGACCCTCTCTATCATCAGAGAGGGCTACAAACTACATTTCTCCAACCTTCCTCCCCATACCATGGTGAGAAGTTTCAATTCTCCCCCATCTCTCCTAGACCTGCTGGGTCAGGAGGTGACCACTCTTCTCGCCCAAAAGGCAATAGAAGAGGTTCCTCTTCCTCAACAAGGGTCAGGTTTTTACTCCCCATATTTTCTCATTCCCAAGAAAACAGGGGGGTACAGACCCATTCTGGATCTGAGAGAATTGAACAAATTTCTATACAGGGAGAAATTCAAGATGCTTTCTCTAGGCGCTCTCCTTCCATACCTACAGAGTCAGGACTGGCTTTGTTCTCTAGATCTCAAGGATGCGTACACACATATACTCATCCATCCATCCCACAGAAAATTCCTACGGTTTCTGTTCCAGGGAAAACATTTCCAATACAGAGTACTTCCCTTCGGTTTAGCCTCTGCTCCAAGGGTATTTACCAAATGCATGGCAATAGTAGCTGCATTTCTACGCGCCCTGGGAATTTTTGTCTTCCCATACCTGGACGACTGGCTCATCCGAGCTCCGTCTCAGTCCGAGGCTCAGACTTCCCTGGATCGCACCAGGCGAATTCTACAGTATCTGGGATTTGTGATCAATCTGCCAAAGTCCCAACTCACCCCTACTCAATCTCTAGAATTCATAGGGGCCTGGTTGGATACCACCACCGCAAGGGCCTATCTACCTCAGGCCCGTTGCCAACGTCTAGTGCACTTAGCCTCTCAGACTCAGTCCAGAAGCCACTTGACTGCCAGAGAGATGCTACAACTATGAGGCCACATGGCCTCCACAGTGCATGTGGTGCCTTATGCTCGCCTACATATGAGAGCAGCTCAATGGACTTTATCCACCCAGTGGACTCAAGCATCAGGAGCTCTCTCAGACCAAATAGCAAACTCCAATCGTCTCTTTTGGTCTCTCCAATGGTGGATATCCACTCAAAATCTGTTGTTGGGGGCCCCCTTTCAACCATTGTTGCCCCAAGCAACCCTCACAACAGATGCCTCCCAAACAGGTTGGGGGGCTCATTTCCAAGATCTCTCCACTCAGGGCACTTGGTCTCCACAGGAGACCACCCTTCATATCAACCACTTGGAACTTCGAGCAATCTTTCTAGCTCTCAAAGTTTTTCATACCCTCCTCAGCAACATGACAGTCCTTATTCACACGGACAATCAAGTAGCCATGTTTTACATAAAACAAACAAGGAGGGACTAGCTCTCTGTCGCTTTGCAACGAAGCTCTAAGATTATGGGCCTTCGCCAGAGAGCATCAAATCCATCTCCTGGCAGTATATCTTTCAGGAATCCAAAACTCTTGGGCAGACAGACTCAGTCGAGTTCTGCTTCCACACGAATGGTCCCTGCACATGGATCAGGTACTCGGAATCTTCCAGAAATGGGGAACCCCGGACATAGACCTCTTTGCATGTCCGTGGAATGCCAAACTTCCCCGGTTCTGTTCCAGAATTCCATGTCAAGGAGTTCAGACCAAGGATGCCTTCCTCCTGCATTGGGGTCAGGGTTTCCTGTATGCCTTTCCACCCATTCCTTTGATTCCCAAGACTCTGTTCAAACTTCAAAGGGATCAAGGGTCCATGATCCTCATAGCTCCACGCTGGCCACGCCAAGTGTGGTACCCTCTACTTCTGCATCTCTCCCAAGCCCCCTCCCTGGACTTGGGAGCGGCTCCAGACCTTCTGTCTCAGGAGGAGGGGACTTTGTAGCACCCAAACCCCAAGTCCCTTCACCTCAGAGCTTGGTTACTGAAGGCCTAGACCTTCAACACTTCAATCTTTCGCAGCAAGTGAAGGATATCCTACATGCCTCTAGGAAACCTTCCACTAGGCATTCTTACGCTTTTAAATGGAAAAGATTTTCCATTTGGTGTGCTCAAAAGGGTCTTAACCCTCTGGCACTCCCATTGAATTCTCTTTTGGAATATCTCCTGCATCTCTCCAATGCAGGACTCAAAACGAATTTAGTAAGAGTCCATTTGAGTGCTATTGCGGCATCACTTAAGCCCATCAATGGACAACCTGTTTCCTCTCATCCTCTTATTGCAAGATTCATGAGAGGCTTAACTTTAACTAAACCTCCCATTCGACCTCCTCCGGTGGCATGGGACTTAAACTTGGTTCTTGGTCAGCTTATGAAGCCACCTTTTGAACCCTTAGCCACTACCTCCTTGAAATTTCTTTCCTGGAAGGTTATTTTCCTCATTGCAGTCAATTCAGCTCGCCGCATCAGTGAACTGCAGGCCTTAGTGGCTAATCCACCTTATACAAGGTTCCATCATGATAAGGTAGTCCTTAGGACAAATCCTCACTTTATGCCTAAAGTGGTCTCACCTTTTCATCTTAATCAAGAGGTATATTTACCTGTCTTTTTTCCAACTCCTCATGCATCCAATGCAGAGAGGAACCTTCATACTCTAGACTGTAAAAGAGCTCTTGCCTTTTACCTCCACAGGACACAGCAACATCGAAAGTCTTCTCAGCTTTTTGTTGCTTTTGATCCTTCTCATTTAGGACTTCCAGTCTCCAAAAGAACACTCTCCAATTGGATTGCTCAGTGTATCTCTTTTGCTTACCAGAGTAAGAACCTTTCTCTGGAGGGCCATGTCACCGCTCACAACGTGAGGGCCATGGCCACCTCTCTGGCTCATTTAAACTCTGTGTCCATTGACCAGATCTGTCGAGCAGCCACCTGGGCCTCGGTTCATACCTTTACAGCCCATTACTGTTTGGACAAGGACTCCCGCCGGGATGCCTTGTTTGGTCAGGCTGTCCTCAGACACCTGTTCCATTCTTGAACAACTCCAGCCCACCTTCCCTGAATGGATGCCTGAGATCCATAGGAAGATGAAGAACCTTTCAGGGTCTCATACCCTTCAGGGGATCTCCCGGGCATCTTAGCTAGGGAGTCCCCATATGTGAGGACTTATTCCTGCTTGTTCCTGGAGATAGCACAGTTACTTACCTGTAACAGGTGATCTCTGGGAACAGCAGGAATTAGTCCTCACAACCCGCCCACCTCCCCTAGGAGTTGTATCTCTCTCTCTCTCTTCCTTTCCTCTCTCTATTGTCTCAGCTATAAACTCGAACTGAGGAGAGTTGGTTAGGAAGGCGGGAAGGCAGCGCGCATGCGCAGTGGGAGGCCCCAAAAGCTTTCCTTCTGGGAAGCTGGGGAGCTTTCCCGCTCAGGCTCCGTAGGTACCGACGTACCCATATGTGAGGACTAATTCCTGCTGTTCCCAGAGATCACCTGTTACAGTTAAGTAACTGTGCTTTAGCGTTTCTCTATATATTTCTGGTTTTAATCTGTTCCTTTATTCTGCATTTGGTGAAAGCGTGCGACCAAGGTGTGGTGGTCTGCAAGTTTGTAATTTATTGGGATCTTCTGCACGTCCCCTTATGTTTTCCAGTAGAATGTATGTTACAGATCCTGGTGTAATATTTGTATTCCTGTTGCTGTGAGAATCTGGGAGTTGCTTTGTTTTGGAATGGCAAGGTTACCTCACAGGTGCTGGGTGTTTTATAAAGTTGTGTGGTACTTCGAAGTGAGGAGTTTGTCATTGAACTGAGATGACATCGAAACTGGAGTATTCTTTTTTTTATCATTGATAATAAGTGGAAGCATCCAAGCAGCACACGATGTGCCATGCTGGGGTCAGACCAAACGTTTATCGAACCAAGAGAGATTGGTGTATTATAACGTGACATTTTTCAGTTGGTTTTTAGTTTATTGTGTAACATACAATGTGAATATTGCAGACAGTGTTTCCTAAATATTAGGGTGTGCTCTCTGCTGAAACACCCATGTTTTTCTATAGGCACGATGGCAGGCAGCACGCGGTACTATATATGTTATATGTTTCGGAATTAATTTAATGTTGCAGACTGTGTACCTGAAAATCTGTCAGCAGTGCGCTCTAAGACATTCGACTGTAATTAGTGCCGCTCAGACCTGTGTATGCCTAGTGCCCACCCATATAACCTCTGGCTCCCCCCCCCCCCCTCAAAAAAACCTTAGGTCTGACTACGCCACTGCTTGAGAGACTTGTTAGAGCCATAGTTGTAACTGAAGTTTGTAACAACACTGGAGTATAATTTATCAATGGTGTTATCTACTGGAGGTTTACTATTTATAGGGGAACATCCTAGTTTGGTTTACAGCAGAGGTTCTCAACCCAGTCCTTGGGACACACTTAGTCAGGTTTTCAGGCTATCCACAACGAATATTTCTGAGAGAGCTTTGCGTGCACTGCCTCCATTGTATACAAATGCACATTCATGACTGACCTGGTGTGTCCAGAGGTCCGGACTAAAAAATCATGAGGATGGGAAACTGTTAAGAGGCAAAGGATAGTGTTAGGCCGGTAGTGTCCCTGGCATGCTGGCTTCAGTTCTTTTGGAGTTCGGCTGTTTGGGAATGCAGTCCACAATGGATGGTAAATGCCATCGTGCTTTTAAAGGCAACATGGACGGACATTAAGTACCTTTATAAAATAGGCTCAAAGTAGCGCACACATGCTCTCACACAATCCACACTTGCTCCAAGGTAGGTGCAACTATGTACATGTCTTTTATAAAGACCTCACACCTCTGCCCAAATGCTGCCCCCCAGAAATGCCTATTCGCAGACTGTGTAAAAATGCCCTTGCTGACGCACACATGTGTGCACGCCTCTTCATCCATGCAGTTCTATAATAGCCATTGTCATAAGAACATAAGATATGCCATACTGGGTCAGACCAAGGTCCATCAAGCCCAGTATTCTGTTTCCAACAGTGGCCAATCTAGGTCATACGTACCTAGCAGTTTCCCCAAGGGACACAGGTTCCACAATGCTTGTATTGGTTCAAGCATTGATATCCTGGGTCCCTTCTTAATAATGGTTTATGGACCTTTCCTCCAGGAACTTGTCCAAACCTTTTTTAAACCCAGCTACACTAACAGCCTTTACTACATCCTCCGGTAACAAATTCCAGAGTTTGATTACACGTTGAGTGAAAAAATATTTTCTTTTATTAGTCTTAAATAGTTTACCCTGTAGCTTCATTGCATGTCCCCTAGTCTTTCTATATTCTGATAAGGTAAACAATCGATCTACGTTTACCCGTTCCACTCCGTTCATTAATTTATAGACTTCTATCATATCTCCCCTCAGCCGTCTCTTTTCCAGGTTAAAGAGCCCCAACCTTTTTAGCCTTTCTTCATAGGAGTAGCCTTCCATCCCCTTTACCATTTTGGTGGCTCTTCTCTGAACCTTTTCTAAAATTGCTATATCCTTTTTAAGATACGGTGACCAGAATTGCACACAATATTCAAGGTGCGGTCTCACCATGGAACGATATAGAGGCATTATAATATCTTTTGTTTTATTTTCCATTCCTTTCCTTATCATACCTAGCATTCTATTTGCTCTCCTGGCCGCCGCTGCACACTGGGCCGAGGGTTTTAACATGGTATCCACAAGGACGCCTAAATCTTTTTCTTGGGTGGTGGTTCCTAATGTGGAACCTTGCATCGTGTAACCATAGTTTGGGTTGTTCTTCCCTAGGTGCATAACCTTGCACTTCTCCACATTAAATTTCATCTGCCATTTTGATGCCCAGTCTTCCAATTTATCAAGATCCTCTTGCAATATTCCACAATCCTCCTGGGTTTTAACAACTTTAAATAGTTTTGTGTCATCAGCAAATTTGATAACCTCACTCGTTATTCCACTTTCCAGGTCATTTATGAATATGTCAAAAAGCAGCGGACCCAGCACAGATCCCTGGGGTACACCACTATTCACCTTTCTCCATTGGGAAAATTGGCCATTTAGCCCTACCCTCTGCTTTCTATCTTTTAACCAGTTCCTGATCCACAGTAGTACACTGCCTCCTATCCCATGACTCTTTAGTTTTGCCAAAAGTCTCTCATGAGGGACCTTGTCAAAGGCTTTCTGAAAGTCCAGATACACAATATCAACCGACTCACCTTTGTCTACCTGTTTATTCACTCCTTCAAAAAAACATAACAGATTAGTAAGACAAGATCTTCCTTGTCTAAAGCCATGTTGGCTGTCTCCCATTAGGTCATGACTATCTGTATGCTGAGTAATTTTATTCTTTATGATGGTTTCTACCATTTTTCCCGGTAATGATGTCAGGCTCACTGGTCTGTAGTTTCCCGGATCACCCCTCGAACCCTTTTTAAAAATTGGTGTTACATTGGCGATCCTCCAATCCTCAGGTATTAGAGATGATTTTAATGATAGTTCACAGATTACTGATAGCAGGTCTGCAATCTCAAATTTCAGTTCTTTCAACACCCTTGGATGTATACCATCCGGCCCAGGTGATTTGCTACTCTTCAGTTTATCTAATAGTTGTAAGACATCTTCCCGATGTATCGATATTTCCTTCAATTCTTCCACACCTTTAAATACCACTTCAGTCGTGGGTAACATCCCTACATCTTCCTCAGTAAAGACCGAAGCAAAGAATTCATTCAGTCTCTCCGCTATCGCCTTGTCGCCTCTTAGTGCTCCTTTAACCCCTTTATCATCTAATGGACCAACTGACTCTCTCACGGGTTTTTTGCTACAAATGTACTTGAAAAGGTCTTTATTTCGCGTTTTTGCTTCCGCAGCAAGCTTCTTCTCAAATTCTCTCTTTGCCTGCCTTATCAATGCCTTGCATTTGACTTGCCAGTGCTTGTGCTGTTTCCAGGTTTCATCATTTGGCTCTTTTTTCCATTTCTTGAAAGATGCTTTTTTGGCAACAACAGCCTCTCTGACCTCAGCTTTAAACCATGCTGGCAATTTTTTGGACTTCCTTCCACTTTTCTTAAAGCGTGGAATACAGCTGGTCTGGGCTTCCAAGATAGTATTTTTCAACAACACCCAAGCTTGATGTACGTCTTTAACCTTTGCAACTGCTCCTTTTAGTTTTTTCTTAACTGTTTTCCTCAATCTATCATAGTCTCCCTTTCGAAAGTTAAAGGGTAGTACTGTGGATTTCCTTACTATCCCTCCTCCACTAATTAAATCAAAGGCGATCATGCTATGATCACTATTGCCAAGTGGCCCCAACACCCTTATCTCTTGCACTACATCTGGTGTTCCACTAAGGACTAGGTCTAATATTGCTTCCCCTCTGGTCGGTTCATGAACCAGCTGCTCCAAGAAGCAGTCATTTATTTCATCTAGGAACTTTATCTCCCTAGCATGTCCTGTTGTGACACTGACCCAGTCGATGCCGGGGTAATTGAAATCACCCATTATTATTACTGCACTGTAACTTTTGCTAGCTTCCTTGATTTCTTTGAGCATTTCATCATCCATTTGTTCATTCTGGCCAGGCGGACGATAGTACACCCCCACTGCCATCGCCTTCCCCTTTTTACATGGAATTTCAATCCATAGAGATTCTACAGCAAATTTTGTTTCTTGCAAAACTTTAATCCTTTCTGACTCAATGCCCTCTCTAACATAGAGCGCAACCCCTCCACCAATTTGATCAGCTCTATCATTTCGATATAGTTTGTACCCAGGTATCACAGTGTCCCACTGGTTGTCCTCCTTCCACCATGTCTCTGATATTCCAATCATATCTAACCTCTCGTTTAGTGCTATATATTCTAACTCTCCCATCTTGTTTTGTAGACTTCTAGCATTTGCATACAAGCATTTTAGATACTGTATTTTATTCATATTAATTTGGCTATTGGTAGACATGGGTAATTTGGGATCTTTAAGTTCTGTCTGCTCCATACTCGAGGGCATTTGGGCTACTTTACTCTTTTTTGGAACCTCTCTGCTTTTTGTAGTATCCTTCAAGGATACATTCTTCCGAACCATGCGCTCTTGGGCGACTGTCGGCTTTCCCCTATTATCTAGTTTAAAAGCTGCTCTATCTCCTTTTTAAAGGTTAATGCCAGCAGCCTGGTTCCATCCCGGTTAAGGTGAAGCCCATCCCTTCGGAAGAGCCCCTCCTTTCCCCAGAATGTTCCCCAGTTCCTAACAAATCCGAACCCCTCATCTCTGCACCATTGTCTCATCCACGCATTGAGACTCCGGAGCTCTGCCTGCCTATTGGGTCCTGCGCGTGGAACGGGAAGCATTTCGGAGAACGCTACCCTGGAAGTTCTGGATTTCAACTTCCTACCTAAAAGCCTAAATTTAGCTTCCAGAACCTCCCTACCACATTTTCCTATGTCATTGGTACCAACATGTACCAAGACAGCAGACTCCTCCCCAGCACTATCTAAGACCTTATCTAGGTGGCGTGTGAGGTCCGCTACCTTCACACCAGGCAGGCATGTTACCAGGCGATCCTCACGTCCACCAGCCACCCAGCTATCTACATGTCCACACACACACTTTACATGCTGAATATGCTTGAGCAAATTACCTTCATAAAGATGAAATGTAGCATGAACGCCCATGGTAATTTTCTTTATTAAAAAAAAAAAAAAAGAAGGTCCTAGGTCAGGACCAGCAGCAGCCTTCACCTTCCAGTCCAGTTGCAAAAGGAAACAAATTCCAAAAGGTTCCGGATCCGTGACAAAAGATTCTACTAGATCAGGGATCTGGCAGAAAATTATGACTGATGAACTTTGATGTGCAGAATCAGAGAAGGATATTTAAGGCAGGGAGATGTAGTCCCAGAAAAAGATACACCTTATGCCCTGGGAAATGTGAAATCAAAGAAGTCCTACTGCTGAAATAAGCAGATGAACATAAGCTATGCCGATACTTAGATTTGCACCACTTATCAATTTTGACCCTATTGAATGGAGCAGATACCAGGACTATAGTCAACTCTAAATTTTTTAAAACTTACTTTTGAATACAGTTTACTTTAATCCATACTCTGGAAGGCCCACACAAAAAACATTGACAAATACATCACGTACAAAGTAGAAACATCTCCGAATTCCCCGCATTGCACCCCTTTCATGGTCCTTCCCCAACAATCATCCTTTCTGCCAACCCCCTCCACCATACAACCCGCTAAATCCCTAAGGCCGACTCCCAGCTATCTCTCCAACAATCCCCATTTTCCTCCACGTCCTCCAATTTATTCATAATAATTTTACAATACCCTATATGCTCGTAGGTCTTCCAGTACCATGCCATAATGCAATAGAAACAAAACTTGAACCATTGCACCATGTGGTTGCCAAATATCTCTGGTCCACAGGTTCAAGGACCATCACGCCTTCAGATGGATGGATTTAACCAGTACTCAAGAGCATTTTAATACTACCATTGTAAATCACTGAAAAAAGGGATACAAGAAAAATCAAGAGAAAGAGGGACTGATATTCTGAGAACTTCAGGCAGTTCTGCTTCTTTGATCCCACTTATTTCAACTGTCTCTGTCCCTTGAAACTGTTGATATGAGCTGCTGGAATGCTTTTATAGCAGGAACAGGAATGTCTTTGTCTGAACGCATTCAGTGTGGGTGGCTGGTTAAATTCTTAGGAATAGAAATGTTTTATGTGAAAACAAGTTTAGCTGTGACTGTTTCAGGATATCTTTCAAAGGATGGGGCTGACAGGCCATCTCATTCTGTGAATGCACCCTAAGATGAACCCTATTCAGCACAGAGGCAGCTGGGTCTGCAAGACGGAACTTTCTCACTTACTCGCGATCCCCTAGGAAGAAGAAGGGAAATACCCTTAGAGAGCTCCATGGTCACAAGCAATTCATCGGCAGCACAACACCCAGCTGCTGACACTCTTTTTTGAGCCCTCAAGTATTACAGCCGACACCACTGAATCAATACAAAGATCATTCCTGAAAGCAGAAGGTCCAATGAAGCGAATTATTAACCCCTGATGCTGTGAAGCGGCACCCTACTGCAGGACGTAACGCTGAAAATTGCCATTGCAGTGTGTATTAATAATGATCATGCTCTATAATTTCATTAACCTCCGAGGGGTGTCTGAGGCAGCGACAGCTTAAGAGAACCATAAAGCAGTGCTTACCTAAGGCTCCAGCGCTGCACTGCGGTTCCTGCCTGCTATTATCGGCCACTTCGTCCCCCCTCCAATGCAAAATTTGCATAGACTGGAAGTCTGCATCAGAAGAGGGTGAAGGTGGCCGATAAAAGCAGGAAGAACCACAGCACAGTGTGGGAGCCTTCGATAAGCACTGCCCCACATTTCCCGTTGCCATTGCTGCCGCTACTAGCCCTGGAGAGGGGCGGCAGCAGGATGGAGGGCCCACCTAGAGCACCTCTGATTCTTGCACCAGCCCTGGTCAGAGAATAATTTGAGAGAAACTTTTGATGTCTAACATCTGGTTTTACGTATAGAAAGTGGACTATGCAAAGTTTGCCACCATATACACATCTCAAACGGTACACAGAGAGCAATCCTACGCACACTTATATACATGTACAAAGTAGGCATTTTCAGAGGTAGCGATGGGTGGATTCAGGGCCAACCCCAAAAGTTGGTTCAAGGTGTTTGCACCCTAGGCAAAACATAAGCCTTACACCTCCACTGGCTGGCTGAATCTATTGTTTAGCTTTGAACGCCCTGCTCTTTGCCACCCCCAGAAGCTGCCGCCCTAGGTGATTGCCTGGTTTGCATGATGGTTGGCCCAGCCCTAGGTAAATTTACAAAGCAGAGTGCACATGTGCATAACTTGGCAGACACACATGTATTTGTTTAGGCCTGCTCTGCAACAGGCATAAATATACACGTGCTCTTGCTGCTGGTTGCATGTATAAGCAGGTATTTCAGAAGGGAAAATTATACATATACTTTCCCTTACTAAAATCACTGCTTTTATAAAATTACCCCTGAGGTATGCATGTCAAAGCGCACTCAGTGACAAAATAGCACATTCTCTTATGCGATGCACGTGTAGGTATGTTATTGGACAGAGTATGGGTCAGGGTTGCAAAGAATGTGGGTTCTTTATAAATTACACATGGGGAGCACCGGTAGCCAGACCGTGTAAAGTGCCTGGATATTCAATGTCAAGGTCCTATCCGGCCACCGCATTGAATATCATCTGAGTTGGCCAGATAGTGAATTAGCTATGTGGTCAGCACAATTCAGCTCCTGGCCTGGTAAGGATAGGGCAGCTTTTTTGGCCTAACATTAGCTGCTTTAGGTTAACTGGCTAGTGGCTGAATATCCGATGCCCAGTCAGGTGCCAACCCCGCTCTGTCCCCAATACTCCTTGATGCTAAGCAGTTAGAGTCGGGGTGTAAACTGGCACCGAGAGGCCATATTCAGTGACACCAACCAGCTATGTGACGCAGAGTATCTCATGCCCCCATAGTCACAGACTGCTTCCGCGTACATGCATACCAACTCCTGAGCTGCTGTAAATGCCCAGGGCAGGACGGTGGCCATGGAAGTCGGAATCCACTACAGAGTGTATAACAACTTGCCTGCCAAATCAACTAGCACTGAAAATGGATGGCACAGGAGCGTTGGGCCCATACCCAGCTATCGCTGGCCATGGGAGAGAGCCGCCACGGCTGAAAGAACAGCAGGACCTGGGCATGACTGCTTATGATGACCTTAAAATGGCTAAATAGGTAGAAAAAGTGATGGTAAAAGCCAGAAGGATGCTTGGGTGCATAGAGAGAGGAATGGCCAGCAGGAAGAAGGAGGTGATAGTGCCTCTGTAAAAGTCTGGTGCGACCTCTTTTGGAGTATAGTGTGCAATTCTGGAGACCGCACCTTCAAAAGGATATAAACAGGCTGGAGTCGGTGCAGAGGGTGGCTACTAAAATGGTCAGTGGGCTTCGTCATAAGGCATAAGGGCAGGGGCGGCCCAAGGGGGGTGCGGGGCCATGTGCGGAGACTTGGTGCGGGGCCTCATTTGCATAAGTGGCCTTATTTGCATAAATATTTGCATAATGTTACCATACACTAACTTTTAGTAAACATGCCTCTTAATGAGTGTATGGATAAAGAAAGACTAAAAGATTTCTACATTACTATAATCCAGTGCCAACACCCAGGCACATTAGGAACTACTACAAACGCTGCCCATTTAGAACCCATAGCAAACCGGCCGTATCCTGACAGCATTACCAGGACTCACAAAGCACCATACCCTACCTATCAAAAGGCAACACTGCAAATATTAAACCAATACATTTCAGAGAATACTGGGGAAAGAGAAGTGGCAATGTCAAATAGGAATTACATAAATAGAAAACCTCAGCTCAGTTACACATGCAGAACATAGACCATCACCAAACAAGGAATCACAATTTAGAAACAGGAAGGCAATAATTAAACTGGGAACCCCAAAAGCCAAACTTGGAATGTACAACAACACTGTAGAAATAAAACTATAAATTAATTTCCTCTTGTACCAAACAAAGCGCAGACGTTAATGATGCACATTTCCCAGAGCTTTCATATTCCAGTTAATAAATTCAAAATAAAGAGATATCTTTCTACCTTTTGTGCATTTTTTTTCAGTTGCAATTGCTCCAGCCACTTTCTTCTGGTTTCTTCATGTTTTCTGCTAACTCTCCATCGTCTGCTGTCCATTTGTCCTTTCTTCTCTCTTCTAGTTTTTTTTTCCATTCTCTCTCTCTACATCTGCTT
The DNA here is from genome assembly GCA_033557465.1 of Ichthyophis bannanicus. NCBI lineage: Eukaryota > Metazoa > Chordata > Amphibia > Gymnophiona > Ichthyophiidae > Ichthyophis > Ichthyophis bannanicus. The sequence continues at coordinate 142,375,232 of CM066040.1, forward strand.
TAACATACTAATCTTTCTCCTTTTTGCTCTTTCCTCATTCCTATTACATCCACACAAATTTTACCCCTCCATCATCAATCCCCCCTTACTCTCCCAATACCCAGCCAATTGTAGATTTTTCATCCCTCCCACACAAAATATTTTTCCCCTCTCCATTTTACTCTCCCAGCCCCATCCCATTCTAATCCTCCCCCAACATCAGCTCCCTTCTAGTTCCAGTCTCACCCAGCATCCATTCCCTTCTAGTCCCTGCATCAGCCCATTTCCAGTCCTAGCCCCCCTCAGCCCATTTCTAGTCATTTCCTAGCCCCACCATCAGCCCATGTCAAATCCTAGCTCCCCTCCACTCAGCCCAATTCCAGTCCAAGCCCCCCCATGAGCCTACTTCCAGTTCTAGCCCCTCCATGAGTATTTCAATTCAAGCCCCCACCACAGCCCATTTCCAATCTTAGCTCCCCCCAACAGCCCATTTCCAGTCCTATCCTAGCTGCTCCATCAGCCCATTTTCAGTCCTAGCTCCCTTCCCTCACAGCCCATTTCCATTCCTAGCAACCCCCCAACCCATTGTCCTAGCAACCCCCCAACCCATTACGTCCTAGCCCCCAACCCAAGTACGTCCTAACCCCCCATCACCCCATTTTCAGTTTAAGCCCCCCCCCATAACCCATTACCAGTCCTAACCCCCATCAGCCCACTTCCAGTCCTAACCTCATCAGCCCATTTCCAGTCAGCCCCCCATAGCCCATTGCCAGTCCTAACCCCCCATCAGCCCACAGCCTATTACCAGTCCTAACCACATCAGCCCACCTCAAGTCCTTACCCCTCCCCATCAGCCCATTTCCTGTCCTAGCCCCCCATAGCCCATTATCAGTCCTAACCCCCCCCCATAGCCCATTACCAATCCTAACCCCCATCACCCGATTTCCAGACAGCCCCCATCAGCCCACAGCCCATTACCAGTCTTAACCCCCCCATAGCCCATTACCAGTCCTAACCCCCCAACAGCCCTCAGCCCATTACCAGTCCTAATCCCAAAAGCCCAACTCAAGTCCTAACCCCTCCCCATCAGCCCATTTCCTGTCCTAGCCCCCCTATAGCCCATTACATGTCCTTAGCCCCCAATCTCCCCATTTCCATACAGCCCCCATCAGCCCACAGCCCATTACCAGTCTTAGCCCCCTCCCCATAGCCCATTACCAGTCCTAGCCCCCCCCCCCCATCGGCTCATGGAAAATTTAAAAAAAAAAAAAAGCTGGCTGCTGCTGCTGCCGCCACAGCAGCGGCAGAATGGAGTGTCCCGCGGGGCCCCCTCTGCCCGGCTGAGCCCCTCTGCACCGGTTTTCAGATACGCGAAGGGAGAGTGTCGCCCTCGCGTCTCTGTTAAGCCCGCAGGGGCAGATGGGAAATTTCCCATCAGCCCCTGCGGGCTTAACAGAGACGCGAGGGAGACACTCTCCCTTCGCGTATCTGAAAGCCGGCGCAGAGGGGCTCAGCCGGGCAGAGGGGTCCCGCGGGACACTCCATTCTGCCGCTGCGGCAGCGGCAGCAGCCAGCTTTTTTTTTTTTTTAATTTAATTTTTAAAAAAGCAGAATGTTCTTTGCGCGGGGCCCCCTGAAACGCGGGGCCCTGTGCAAAAAACATTCTTGCTCAATGGACAGGCCGGCCCTGCATATGGGGACAGACTTAAGGAGCTTAAGAGGAAAAGCGGGATAGAGGTGATATGATAGAGATGTTTAAATACCTCCGTGGCACAAATACACAGGGGGAGAGCCTCTTTTGATTGAAAGTATGCTCTCCAATGAGGGGACATCGGATGAAGTTGAAAGGGGATAGATTCAGGAGTAATATGTGGAAATATTTCTTTACAGAGAGTGACAGATGAGTGGAATGGTCTCCCAGTGGAGGTGGTAGAAACGAGGACAATATATGAATTCAAGAAAGCTTGGGACAAATACAGAAGATCTTTAACGGAAAAAAAGGGACTAAAATAGTTGGTATGGAAAGGCCGTATGCTCTGTTTCTGCTGACATGTTTCTATGTCGCTTCTGTCAGTTATGATTTCTGTTGGTTTACCATTAGTATTTTATAAAGATACGTAGAAGTGCCTTTACAAAATAGGCTAAATAAAGGTGCTTTTACCCTCCTAATCTAAGAGACCTAGTATAAAATTGCCCCATACTAGCCACATCTACTTAAGCAGTCAGTTCTAAAATTAATGCCTTAGACTGCTTCATTTTTAACAATGATCTGGACTCCAGCCTTGGAAAGCAATATAGAAATGGGGCCAGACCCTCGACTACACATCCTCTAGGCATCATTCTGCCAATTCAATAAATGTCTTTTGTGGAGAGCTCCTTTTTGCTTCTGATTGCACTGAAGAACCCAGGAAGCATATCCTGAAGAAGATTTTTCTTTCTCACACTCCCTTTGAACAGATAAGAGAATATATAGCAGGGAGAAAATGTAAAATGCCACGTTTTCATTTGGTGACAATTCCAAGGTAGCTTTTGCCTATCAACTTCACATGGGGTTGCCAACTGGCTCCAGATTCACCCCACAGGCTTGATCCAGTCCTGGGTTTACTCCAGCACATGCCAGGGGACTTGTAGTTCTGATATCTCTATTGCAAGCCATAAGAAAAGCAAGTCTACAAGCTCCTGCATGCAATGAGGTAAACCTAGGACTAGATCAAGCCTTGGGGCAAATCTGCAGCCAATTGGCAACCCTAACTTCACATCAGTAATCAAAGGAGAATTCCACAAATAGTTTTGGCTCAGTCATTGCTCCAGGGTATGCAACTGCTGGAAAACAATGCACACACATTAGAAAAACAAGCATGTGGTTTTCCTCAGGAATGACTCCTCACAAAACTAGATGTGGTGTTTTACAACGGGCAATCTTTTAACTGGATTGAGAGTTGGCAATTTCTAGACAGCCCATTTATGCTAGTAAAAAAACTTTTTATTTGATGAAACTGGCTTTCGAAATATCCTGCGGTGCTTTTAGCCTGTCTCCTTTATAGATGATATGTCCCTTCTAGTGATCTATAAAGCCAAGGGCTAAAGATTAGCAGCCCTAATATTCCAAGGGAATTCTTTAGGTAACAGAGACGTAGCTGCTGTGATCTGCGGATAGCCAACAACGCTGTATGGAGTGTGCTGCTGAATAGAGTTACACAATACCTCGGCGCTACCTGGATAGAACCGGGGCAGTGTGTGCATGGAGCAAGGTCAGAGAAGCAAGTGATCTGCCTGCGGCAGTATAACTGGTTTTATCTGGATATTTAGAGCTGGTCACTATTCAGATAGCAGTGCTTAATATCCATGACTTATTTAAACACCACACCCAGCATTTAAAACAAAAACCACAGTGATATCAGTGTTTAAATATTGGCCCGCAATAAACTTGGAGACGGAGGAGACTCACCCCCCCCCCCTGAAATATCTTTTCAACAGTCTTGTAGCATACTGCTTGGCCATGACAGAAAAACTAAGGTTGGTGTTGGGAACATGCTCTCATCAAAAGGTATTGGAAAGATCTAGATTAGGAAAACTCTGGTCTACCTCCTGTATGATTTCAGGGACGGTCTTTAGGTTGGAGCACCACTGAGTACGTGCCCAACAAGTCAAAGAAGCAAAGAAAATAACAGCTGTGTATTCGGTCTGCCCACCCATCCCTTCCTCTTCTGTGCTTTCCCCTGCTCTCTTGAATCCAGATACAATCCTCGTCTCCACCATCTCAACTGGGATGCTCTTCCACAGATCCACAACCCTTCACGTAGCAAAATAGTTCCTGAGTCTGGCCATTTTCACCTTCATACTATGGCCCCCTGTTCCAGAGCTTTCTCTGAATAGAAAGAGGCCCGTCTCCTGTGCATTTATGTCACAGAGGTATTTAAACTTTTCTATCGTCTCTCCCCTCTCCTGCCTTTCTTCCAAAGCACACTTTTAACAAACAAAAAACTCCATAAAACATGGAAGTTAACTCAAAATCCAAAGTATACATATGAACAGGGCCGGCGCACGGAGATGAGGCGCCCTAGATGAACCTCATCCCTGTGTCCCTACCCCCCCCTGCAGCGCTCCTTGCAAACAGGAAGTCAGCATCAGGCATCGAAGGGGGCAGAAGCAAACAGCCCCGCAATGCTGAAGTTGTAAGGTAGGCACCACGGGGCTGTTTTGCAGCCACTGCAGGTCCCAAGTGGGGTGAGAGTGGCAGCACTGAGCAACCCTGGAGGGCCATCATTCTAGGTGACCTCCTACTTCACCTAATGGTAGTGCTGGCCCGCCATATGCTCTCTGATGAAGACCACTGACCTTTTTAGTAGCCACCCGCTGCACTGACTTCATCCTGTTTCTATCTTTTTAAAGCTATGTTTTCCAGAATTGCCCAAAGTACTCCTAATGAGGTCTCACCAGAGACTTGTACCCAGGTTCTATAACTTCCTTTTTCCTGCTGGCCATTCCTCTCCCGATACACCCAAACATCCTTCTGGATTTTCCATTGCCTTTTCTACCTCTACGGCCACCTTAACATCATCGTATATGATAACCCGTAGATTCCACTCTTCTTTTATGCACAAAAGTACTTCTCCTATTGGGTTTTTATAGCCCAGACGTACAACCCTGCATATGTTAGCATTCAATCTTAGGTGACAAATTCTAGACCATTCTTCAAGCTTCCCTGGATTCCTCCTCATGTTATCTGCTCGTTCCAGGGTATATACCCTATTGCAGATTTTGATACCGTATGCAAAGAGGCAATCCTTACCCAACAGGCCGCCTGCATTATCACTTCCAAAAATGTTAAAAAGAACTGGACCAAGTAGGGCCATACCAAGGACTATGAGAGTGGTGCGGCCGCATAGAAGGGGGCACTGATATCATCACCAGGCTTCCGGGAAGCTCAAAAAGAGTGCATTACTGAACGTTGCTGGGAAGAGGGGGGCACCAGAATTGTTTTTTTACACAGGATGCATTTCTAACTTGGTACAGTCCTGGAACCAAGACCAATCCCTGCAGCACACCATTGTTAATGTCCTTATCCTCGGAGTGAACTCCATTTGCCACTAAACTTTGTCACCTCCCATCCAACCAGTTTCTAACCCAACCAGTCACTTTAAAGCCCATCTCAAGGGCACTCAGCAGTTGCATAAATTCAGACTGAGGGCCTCCAAGCAAAATATCAGACAGGTCCCCAGAGTGGGGGGCAAATCTACCTCTGAAGATGTGGAGTGGCTATAAATGGATCCCTTTTTTTTCTTGGCACACCTGCATTGCAGGAATGACTTAGGTAGAATTTACACCACTGGTGCTCGGTTGATTTATAAGTCACTTATGCAGAAGAGTGTCAAAGGCTTTGCTGAAATCTAAATACACCACATCTAGCGTTCTCCCTCGATCCAACTCTCCAATCACCCAGTCAAAAAAATTGAACAGATTTGTCTAACAAGACCTGCCTCTAGAAAAACCATGCTACCTTGAATGTTGCAATCTTATTTCCACTTTTGTAAAGAGGGACCATGTCCACTTTTCTCCAGTCCTCCAGTCCCACTCCGGACTCAAAAGCAACATCGAAAAGGTCAGACAGAAAAGCCACCAGATCTTCTCCAACTAACTACCGATCTGGCCCCTCGCTTTGTCTGCTTTTTGTTCAACTAGCTTCTCATGAGCACAGTCTTCTGAAAATCATTCAAGATCTGCCTCACTTATATTCCTATTTGTGTGTTTTTTCTGAGGTCCCACTCCTGGCCCTTCATTTGTGAACACGGAACAGAAATATTTTTTAAGCAATTCCAGTTTATCTTCATCAGCTTCTACATATTCCTCTCTTTCCCCCTTGAGCTTGGCAATACCACTTTTGTGAGTCCTCTTGTCACTAACATATCTAAAAAAAAAAAAAGTATTATTTCTCCCATTTTAGAGCATTGGCTATTTTGTTGTCCATTTGCTTTTTTGACTGCTTTTCCCAGCTTCTCTTGCAAATGCAATGTGTGCGTTCAAGTCAGTCCTGCTCCTGGTGACCCAGAAGCTCCTGGGTTTTCTTGGCAGTGTCACCAGAAGTAGATTGCCAGGCCTTTCTTCTGAGGCAATGGAGGGTTAAGTGACTTGCCCAAGGCCACAAGAAGTACTAGTGGGAATAGAACCCTGGTTGCTTGGTTACCAAGCCAGTGTTCTAACCACTAGGCTACTCTACTTCTCTTAGCTTTCAAGATATTGTTGCTTGTCTTCCTCTTTCTGCTCTCTTATGCTTCAGCTACTTCTTTTGAGAACCATGGCTGCTCAGAAAGTAATGCCCCACATGCCCCACATGTTTTTCTCAGTCCAGAATGAAGATAGAGGTGTGAAATTGAAAGGGTAGTAACCTGGAACTTCAAAGGACATGTGTGTAATTTTACAGTCGTCTGACAAATAGCGAGACAGTAGTGATCCTTCAAATGGCGTCTGTGAGTGACACAGTACAAACAATGAGCTGTAATTGAATTCTTGGTGGAGGAGAAAGAAAGTGTGAGAAACATTCACAAACGGTTGTGTGCTGTGTATGGAAGATTTGTGGTAGATAGGAGCACCGTTGGACGATGGGTGAAGAGAGTAAAGGCTTCAGGAAGTTGTAAAACGGAACTGGAAGATCGGCTGCGGTCTGGGTGTCCTGCCTCAGCCACCAGTCCAGACAAGTTGAGCGCCCTGCGATAGCTGCCAGGGGGCATTAAAATACTGTAAGCTGTTGCAGTGTGCCTTGCACACACCTTTGAATATCCCAAAGAGTCAATAATTGCCATTGCACTATCTCTACTGACGGAAAGCTGTACGGACAATTCCCGACTCGTGATGCGCCGATCCGCACGAATAATGTCATCAGCGTGCTGCAACTTGTCTGGACTGGTGGCTGAGGCAGGACGCCCAGACCGTGGCCGATCTTCCAGTTCCGTTTTACCACTTCCTGAAGCCTTTACTCTCTTCACCCATCGTCCAAACGGTGCTCCTATCTACCGCAGAACTTCCATACACAACGCACAGCCGTTTGTGAATGTTTCTCACACTTTTTCTCCTCCACCAAGAATTCAATTACAGCTCATTGTTTGTACCGTGTGTCACTCACAGACGCCATTTGAAGGATCACTACCGCCTCGCTATTTGTCAGATGACTGTAAAATTACACACATGCGTCCTTTGAAGTTCCAAGTTACTACCCTTTCAATTTCACACCTCTATCTTCATTCTGGACTGAGAAAAAACATGCGGGGCATTACTTTCTGAGCAACCCTCATAGCTTCTTTTTCTCTCACTTTTATTTATTTTCCTAATAAAAAGTTTTGTTGCCCTTTAAAATATCTCCTTTCAGTTTTGCCCACTGCTTTTCTACTTCCCTCAGATATTACCATCTATCTTTTGACTCCTTGAGGTATTCTCCCATCTTAACAAACTTAGTCTTCCTGAAGTCTAAGACCCTTACTTTACAATGAACCATCTCTAACCATGTTCTAATACTCAACCACACCATCTGGTGACTACTGAATGCCAAATGATCACCAACTATAACATCAGAAATACTCTCGCCATTCATAAGCATAAGGTCCAGGATGCCCCCTCCCGCATGGGTCCATTATCAGTTGCCAGAATAGGATTCTCTGTAGAGAATCCAGGATCTCTCTATTTCTAGATAACACCACACATGGGATTCTCCAAACATCTGTCATTTTGGAATCACCTTTCAATAGCACGTCTCCTTTCATAGCAATATGGTAAATGTCTTCAAATGAATCTCTGTCCACTTCTTCTGCCTGTGAAGAAGATCTGTATATCGCACAAGTATAAATAGATGTTCCATTCCCTTTTTCTAGATTATCTCACAGCCCCTTCTCCTAACCTCATAAGCCCTATATTTCTGTGGCTTTAATATTATTATATTTCATATATAGCACTACTGTCCTCCTTGAATAGATTATACCCTGGTATAATTATAGAACATAGTCTCAAAATGGGCCTGCACCTTAATGTAAAGAAGACAAAGATCATGACAACTGGCATAATCAACAGGTTCATCGTTGAAGGAGAAGAAATTGAAATCGTGAACAACTTTAACCTACTTGGATCAACTATCAATAAAGAAGCAACAAGCAGTCAAGAAATCAGACGATGCATTGCTCTTGGCAGAATGGCTATGAAAGACCTAGATAAGATTCTCAAGAGCAGAGATGTCTCTCTCCATACAAGGATTCAACTTGTTCAAGCCATGGTATTTTCAATAACAACATATGGATGTGAAAGCTGGACAGTGAAAAAGATAGACAGGAAGAAAATTGATGCCTTTGAATTATGGTGCTGGCGGCAAATACTGTGTATACCATGGACTGCCCGAAGAACAAACCAGTCGGTACTAGAGGAGATCAAATCTAAGCTTTCTTTAGAAGCTCAGATGACAAGACTTCAACTTTCATACTTTGGACACATCATGCGAAGAGAGAGATCATTAGAGAAAGACATCATGCTTGGCAAGTTAGAAGGTCAACGCAAAAGAGGAAGGCCAGCAATGAGATGGATCGATACAATAACAGCAGCTACGGGTACTAGTCTGTCAACAATGAGCCGCCTGACTGAAGACCGAACACAATTTAGGATAGCTATCCAGAGGGTCGCCATGAGTCAACTCCGACTCGACAGCACTTAACAACAATAACATAATTATATCCCAATCATGGTTCTCCATGAACCATGTCTCTGTTACCACCACTAGATCCAAGCCAGTCTCTTCCATTGTAGCCTATAAATCTAGAATCTTATTTCCTGTACCACAGGCATTAGTATACACAGCTTTCCAGATGTTGTTCTTTGCCTCATTTCTATACAGGCATTTAATGTTCTACTTAGCTGAAGGCTTTTATCTACCGGGGGGCTTAGTTTACCCATTCCCAGTGAACCTAGTTTAAAGCACTCTTCAGTACATTACCAGTCTGCTGCAGAAGATACAATACTCCTTTTACAATAGATGGATGTCATTCCTGCTCTGTGGTCATGATCCAGAAAGCTGAAATGCTCTTAAAGACACAATTCACACAGCATGCATTCATCTCCAGGATGCAAGCTTTTCTGCCTCTCCCCTCAACAAGGATGATTGAGGATAATACCATCTGTGTATTTATCTACCATCTGTGTATTTATCTGGTTCACCCTCTCTCTCCTAGAGCCATGAAATCATTCTTGATATATTCAGAGTGATGCCTAGCAGTATCATTTGTACCAACATGGATGAGCAGCATCAGATAATACTCGGTAGGATTGATGCATCTAGGCAAATTCTCCATAACATCTTGGATTTTGGAACCCAGATTTCCTCGAACATTGTCTGGTCAGCAGATGGATGCTTCTGTACCCCTCAAAATGAGTTGCCAACCACTATCACGCTTTGCTTCCTAGCAATCACTGATCTGGCCACCTTGCGGTTTTCAGCTCTAGTTCCTTCAGCTCCTGTGCTCCTGGGATGTTCTTGCCTCCTTCACTTCCAGGGCTGTCCACTGGTTCTTCAGTTAAAGAGAAAGTGGTGTCAGGGTATTTATTCTGCAGCCTCTGCTAACCTGTGTCCAGCTGTCCTTTCAATACCATTTCATCTTCCCATCAGCTAGAGATCTTTGATACTTCAAGAAGCTTTTCATCAATGTAGCTCTTGCCATCACAGATGCTTCTCAGTCTCGCTGCCTCCTCTCTCGCTTCCTCCATTTGTTTCTTTAAGGATCCATCCAGCAGGTATCTTCCACATGGAACCAGACCCTCATCTGGAATGAAGTTGTCTGTCTGGATGGAGGCAGAAGTAACAGAGAGGATGGTTTTGGTGACACAATGTTTCCAAGGCACACTTCGGCTGTAGGAACATTGGTATCTCTGTTTGTAATGAGTTCCTCTTGGAATGGCAAATGTTTCTGGGGTCTCTAGGCTCTTATAAAGTTCTGAAAACCTGATTCTCTGGCAGTTTAGCTAACACACACACATCTCCAAAGTGCTGTGATTTCAAAGAGTATTATTAGCCTTCCTCCCTTTTTGAATTAGAGGAATAAAAAAAAAGCCCTAGAATGAACAAATAAACTCCTTTAAAAAAATACTTCTACTACAGCAACAAAAAATAACCCAACAGCTAACCCAGCAATATAAATTATTATTTTTTAAAAAATACCCCTTTTTAAAGAAATCAGCAGTGCACTTGATATTAAAAAGCCAGAAAAATTACCTCAGTTTGTAATGGGTTCTTCTTGGAACGTCTCTATGTACATTAATGTCATAGGACACCACAATGTTCCTGCCTTGAGTAAATATTCTGGGTCCCTGCTCCAGAGTAGTGCTACTCAAACATGAGGAGTAGGCCAATCTAGGACCCCCCTGATGTCGAGTGTTCCAGTTTGGAAGAAAGTATAAGATGCAAGGCCAGCCTGTCCACCAGAACACTAGGCAGCTGCCTAGGGTGGCAGCCCTTGGCGGGAGGCATGGAAGCTTTGTGCCACCAATTTGGTGCCCGTGGCAAACCATGTGCTTTGGCACACGTGGCCTGTCACTTCTAACCCCCCTCAGACACAACTTGCTGTTGGGGGGTCAAAAGCGGCAGGTCATGGTTGCAAAAGCAAGTGGCCTGCTGAAAGCACAAAAAGTGGTGACACAAAGCCACTGCTTTTAAACAGCAGTAGTGGGAGGCGGCGGTGTGGCTCAGCGCAGGTGCAGCAACTCGGCACGGCAGGGAGGACATCACAGCCGGAGCTCCTGCCTGGGGTGGCAGAAACTCTTGGGCCAGCCCTGATAATATGGTGTGTGGAGAGTGACAAATTGCCTTCCTTCACTGGAGAAGGAGGAAAGGGGAGGTCAGGTAGTGGGGCTTCCCTGTGGAATAGAGTTAGATAGAAGACTGGGCCTGCAATCCCGCTTGAAAGAAAGTCCTTGTGTGAGAGGAACTTCATAGGCATCTGGAAGGAGGATTCCAGAGAGCAGTGGAGAGTGAAAGTCTAGAGGAATGTGGTGGGACCTGAGCTCCAGGTGCATCCTGCTAGTCTTGCTCAAGGGGAGTCTGTGTGACTTGGTCTGTGAAGCAAGTGCATTCTTGACCAAAGGAGAAGGAGCGATTATGTGTAAATGTTTAACTGCACTGAGAAGGAAACCATTCAAGGGTCCATCCCAGGCCCTCAGCAGTCATTACTAAAGAGGAGAGTTTACTGATCCTGAGTGCCAGTGGGAAATCTGAAGAGGAGACCCTCTATTTATATTCTGCATGCTGGGGAGAAGAGTGGTGGGGGCAGTGTGATTTTAGCCAGGGACACCTGGAACAATCTGGTTTGTGTGGCCTCAGAGTTCACCCTCAGCTCCGCTGACTAGAAGACCCATTACATTAAAACCTGTAAGCATTGAAATATTTGAAGATTCAGGCACTACAGAACTAAGTAAAATCACATACATAAGTCGTTTTTAAGCTTCCTAGAAGAAAGGAGGTGTGCTAGGGTGCTGGCAGAGAAAGAAGCTTCTTCCCTTTCTCACAAGTGCCAAGGCTAGAAGTAAATTTGAGAGACAATGATCATTACTCCACATTCCTTAACTCAGGAGTGAGCTTCGCTGCTGTGGTGCAATGTGCAAAATTAGCCCATTTGAAGCACTGCCCTGAGGGAAAACTGCTTGACATACCTCCTGATCTGTCCTGCGAGGCAATCGGGAACCAGTCTCACCACTATGGTAGATCTTGCCTTTTATGAAAATGGTTGGGAGTCTGGCAAAATTCCACAGCTTGGCTTCCAGCTGAGACATGCAAGAATAATAGTGAGTAGCCAAACAACATTTCAAAATAATGTACAGTGGAATGATAAATTCCTTTACTGGTATTATATGAAAGTTACCTGCAAGTTTATAAGTAAATTGGAAGCTTTGATCTCTAAATAATCCGCTCTGCATTCTGAAGATTCATGGGGACTAATATAAAATATTTTTTGGTTAAGAAAAGGATCTAGTAGTTATCTGGAGAATACTATTGTGATTCTGCCATTCGATTGTGAGATTATTTTGCACTTGTGCTGCTTGGAATGTGTATTAGCATGCGTTTGGTTCACTAGCATGTCTTAAAGATCTTAGGGGGATGTTTACTAAACTGCGCGACCTGTTAGTTTGGCAGACGGCATGTGCTAACAGACGGTGCAGTGATTTTTTTGCGCTATCTGCAGATCCCATGCTAACTGCTGGAGTGAGCAGGACACTTGACAAGCTCCTTTATGAAATCCAGATTTAGCCTTTTTCCTTTTCCCTTCCTATCCTCCTCTTACCCATCTCCTGCTTTTCTTATATAGATTGCTTCTGGAGCAAAGACATAGTCAAAGAGATTTAATGAGTTTCGTGCCACTGCACAGTTTCTGTGCTCCGATGCTGACCAGATGGCATCGGGAAACTCCAGGGACATTCCGGACACTGGCAATATCCAGCTGTTAGCCAAAAAAAGGCCCGCCTAACAGTAGCCGAATATCACCACTAACCAGTTAGCTAAAATACTAACCAGCAACCCAGATATTCAATATCAGTGGCCGATACAACTCCAGCAGTGAATATTCAGGTTTAATTTAAAATGACGATGGCCGACCACTTTACAAATGCTAGCCACCGCCACTGAATATCAGCTCCATATATTTTTGACTGATTCATCAATTGGATAACTACTACTACTAATCATATGCAGCGCTGTACATAGAGATGTAAGACACAGTCCCTGCTCATCAGAGCTTACAATCTAATCAAGATGAAAAACATCACAAAACTGGGGACTAGAGTATGGTAAGCAGGACCGACCTGTCCACTAGGTGGGCTAGGCAGCCGCTTAGGACAGCAGACGTCTGTAGGTGGCAGGCCATGTGCTTTGGCACACATGGCCTGCCGTCCTTTCCCCCCCCCCCCCTCCCTGTGCTGAGCTGATTCCGGCAGTGGGGCTGGGGGTGGTAGGCTCAGTGGCAGCAGCGCACATGGCCTGCCACTGCCGCCAAGCCGAGCTGCCCCCCCCCACCCCACCTCTGTAATCAGCGGCAGGGGGCAACAGTGTGGCTCAGCACAGGGGAAAGGGCGGTGCGGCTCGGCTCAAGGGGGGGACAGCATGACCAGGGCTTCTGCCTGGGGCATCAGAAACCCTTGGGCCGATCCTGATAAGATATACATAAATAGTGAACAAGAGAGTGAGGAGCATCAGGATCCAAAAGCAGCCTCAAAGAGCTACACTTTTAGCCTGGATTTGAATAGAGCCAGAGAAGGTGCCCAACGAACTGAATCCAGACATACGGAGCAGCAAGGTGAAATGAACGAACTCATTGCTTTCCTTCCCTTTATTAGTCCTACCTGCTACCCTCCTAGTTTTAGTTCTACACTGGCAAGTGCATCTCTGTTTCTTAGAGAGAACTAGGCCTGGAAAATATTCCATCCCTACTTCAGAAAAGACTGATTAGCAAAAACTTAAACATCACCTGAGTTCTCCTTAAAATATTTCCAGACCCAAATATAGTATCTAATGATACACTCAAAAATTGCTCCTTCTCAACTTGTAGCCTAATGGTTAAAGCAGCAGGCTGTAAACCATGGAAGTCGGGCGTGAATCCCACCGCTGCTCCTGAGATCTTGGGCAAGCCACTTAACACTCCATTGCCTCAAGTAGAAACCTACGGGCCAATGCAGAAAGACTAGTTTACCCTATGCATGCAGATAATGCGACATACACGCACAAGTACCACTATGCCACATTAAGAAGAGATTGATGTGCACATAAACAGAAAAAAAAGAAAGTATGCATACACAGCAGCACCAACTTTTTTAAATAATATACAAATGAGCTGTGCATATTAAAATAGAATGTTACAGTCTGCGCCCAATGCAGAGAAACAGGTAGAGGATTACATATCCAGCGGAGCACCAATATCTCTACGCCTGGTCTGAGGTGACCTAAACATCTTGCGTGTGTAGGGAAAGACTATGTACTGGTGAACAGTTACCTTTGACATGAAAATTTTCCCCATAGATCTTTCAGCATATAAGCAAAGGTTCAGCGTTCAAGAGCAAATGTCTTTTCCTTCTTCTCCCGGTTTACTCTTTGGACTCACTTTTATCATTCTCCATTTGCTGTTTCGTTTCTTTGTTGTGATTTCGTAAAAAATGCTTTTGGGTGAAATAGTGCGGATTATTATGGGTGAACGTCAAAACAGCCTGCACATCCAATGCACATAATGTGAGTATTTGACATTTATGTGCACATTCACACGGCTACTTGTAGCGTGGCTATTGTTTGTGCATGCGTTCTCTCCTGTTTAAGACTAATAAGCAAAAATATTTTTTCACTCAACGCGGATTCAAACTCTGGAATTTGTTACCGGAGGATGTAGTAAAAGCTGTTAGTGTAGCTGGGTTTAAAAGAGATTTGGACAAGTTCCTGGAGGAAAGGTCCATAAACCATTATTAAAGGGGACCTGGAAAATCCACTGCTTACCCTGGGACAAGCATTGTGGAATCTGTGTGTCTTTTTGGGAACCTGCTAGGTACTTGTGACCTAGATTGGAAACAGGATATTGGGCTTAATGGACCTTGTTCTAACCCAGTATAGTATATCTTATGTTCTTAAGATTACACCGAAGTTTTGTGCACAGCTCATTTGCATGCACGCCATTTGCTGTATACCGGCACTGACGATTTGTGCTATCGGCGCACTACAAAAATGCATACCCAGCTAATAGTGCTTCAGTGTCGGCTTTCTGAATTGGCCTGTTAGATTGCAAGCTCTCCAGGCACAGAGAGATGCCTCCTGAACCTAACTGAACTCTCGCCTTGAACTTCTGAGAAAGGTAGGAGCTAAGTCCAGTCCCCTTTGCACTTCTCAGCAATGGTTTCGCTGTCTTACCCGAGGGCTCTTATTTCTTGTTTGTTTTGTGTCCAGTCTGTCCTAACTAGACTATCAGTGCTGGGGGAGTGGACGGAGTTCAGGGTTATTCAGACCACTAACTGGATTACGAACTGCATAAATTTACGATTTTGATGAAGCCCTTAATTTATACAGTGTTACTATCCGGATAGAGGCTGAATATCAACACTATCCGGATTGCACCGACACTCAGCATTGAAATCAAATATTCAAAGCTGACGGCTATCCAACGTCCAGCGCTGAATATCCCGTTTCGTTTTTAAAGACTGCAGTTAGCATTAAAAAAAAGGGCTAATTGTGGAGTTTAAATATCTTCCAGTCTATTTTTATTTTTGAGGTGATGTTACACATCGCAGAGGGAAGCACAACTGTCCCCCTCAATCACTGCTATAGGACAGAGGTGCAAGCAAGCAGGTAGCTGACAGGTGTCCCTCAAAGCAGGTGCAAATTCTAACAGGGAAATTATTTAAAAATAGACTTGGCACTCCCATCTTAAAATGGAAAATATTTGGAGCCACCAAACTAAGCGCAGAACACGCCCTCTCTGAATCTGTGTGTCCGCAGCAATTCTAAGTGCAAATGGCCATGTCTAATGCTGTTTTTCCTGTAGAATTGCCACATACGTCTTCTAAAATGACTTCCTCATAGGATCCCACTAGAAGAATTTATCTTGTTTTGAGATATTGACCGCAAAGACCTCAAAACCATGGTTATTTATAGAAACCTATGAGCATTCAAGCAACATCTCTTACCCAAACTGCAACACTACTACCTCCGCCAACTAAACACACACCCATCCCATCCACACACACAAATTCAACACACCTCATTAGTAAATACCTTTATGTTAAATGTTACTTCAATTGTACTGTCTAAACATTGTCTAAATACTGTTACATAACTGTGCTGTCTAAATGATTACACGTACCCTAATGTTAAATGTAACCCTCCAATTGTGATGTGACGTGACCACCTTGATTGAAGGAAAAGGTGGCATACAAATCTGTCTAAATAAATAAATAAATGCTGCTTGAATACTAAGGCTGTGCTCGGAGAAAAACTACTCTCATTTGGGGATTTTTGACCTTTATTACAATTTTCAGTGGTATTTGTTTTGACATATTCCTATTAATAAAAAACTGTTTAAGATGCACTGATTGACCTTACCTGCATTAATTGGTAGGTTTATGCATCTTAAATCGATTTTGCATGGCCATGGGATAAGGCAGCCCGTCTAGTTAGCTCTCTGAGGCCAGCACTTTGTAGCTCTATCATGGATGAGCAGAACACAGCAGTTGAGGCTCCTGCTTTATTCATAAGCTTGCTTCCTATAGCATACAGAACATGCTTACAATTCCCTTCAAAGGAATACTTTTCTTGCCAAGTGCCTTGTAGCACTATACAAATGCTCAGTAGTAGTAGTAATTCCAGGGAGTAGGGACTGTCCATGATGGGGTTAACTTTATAAGCGGCATGAGGGTGTACAACAACATTTAGGTGAGGGGGGGGGGGGATTGGAATGGGCATTTATACATGCATTTTATTGACTCTGCACATATGCATTGATTTCAGCCAGAATCAAGATGGGCAAAGTTGCTTCTGTCTCAGAGTAGGTGTAATTTTGTGTGACCGAGTTTATAAAAGCATGTCTTTATAAAACAAAAGAGATTGATTAGAAACATTTCCACAACAGCAGAACCACCAAAACTGCATGGGCTGAACATAGAGGCAGAGTGGATGTCCCTGATCTGATTTGGACAAATGGATGTGGCCTCTTTAATTTTTCTTTACATAATATTTATACAGTTCAAAGTTATGCAACTTATAACACTTGCATAGGAAATGGGGCTTGCCTAAGTAAACATTATTCGTATTCCAAAGGGAATGAATACAAAAAATAAAGGAAATTATAAAGGAAACAACCCCCTCCTCTAGCCCACTACATAGAGATCCAAGATGAGAAATAGACTCGTTACAATACTTGCAAGGAAAAACCAGAAATTATCAGCCAGATTATAATACAATATCACAGAGCAAAGCCCCCACCCCCTCCCCTGCCCATTCCCCATAGATCCCTTTAGCATTCAAAAAGGATATGGATTGCAAAAGATACAAAAAGATATAGGAATTACCCTGCAGCTTCACCAGACATTTGCAGAGGTACTTAAGAAAAACTATCCTCTCAAACAGCAAAGCCCATGGCCGCAGGATCAAAAATTCTTTCCTGCGACGTTGGGTTTCCCTGGCGAGATCCGGGAAAGTGCAGACAAGGCAACCTTTGAAAATCAAATTCCTCTTGCGAAAAAACAGTTTGAGAAGCCACTCTTTCTGAAATAAGTGCAAAAGTAACTAAACATGTCGCAGGAGTAATAACTTCAGCATCAGGCCGCTTAAAATTAAGGACGATTTAGATTGACGGAATCTGCCTGTTACTGTGATTGGCTGCATGTCTTTTTAAATCTACTGACACCATCTTTCTTTTTTAGAACACCAATTAATGCAAAGCTCAATGAGACGCCATGAGAAATTTAAAGTACTAATGACTGGGTCCTGGACTATACAAGGTGCTTAATTCCTGATTCAGTAAGCTTTTCCTAGACATGATATGGCGAATTATGCGTAGCAAACTCTGAAATAGAGATGCTTTACCAGCTTCAAACTGAGACTAAATTTGATTTTTCAATACATTATACGTATTTGAAGTGGTTTATAAATTTGCAAAGAGACACTTTAAATAAAAAAATATAAAAAATATTTAAAAATATGAATTTGATATTGACATAACAGCATGAGAATTTGATAGACTGATGATCAAATTAATGGAGTAGTTACACCAGATATATCTGTTCCCATTTTTGATAGCCTTTTTATGAAATTTGTTAATATCCAGAAGTTTGTTTATTTGATGGTTTTTTTTTATAAAATGGGTACAATATAGGAGCCTATGTGCCTTGCCAACCTAATACGTTGAAACCCTCTGCCCAGTGTACAGCGATGGCCAAGAAAGCAAATAGAATGCTAGGAATCATAAGGAAAAGAATGGAGAATAAAACAAAGGAAATTATAATGCCTCTGTATCGTTCCATGGTGTGACCGCACCTTGAATATTGTGTGCAGTTCTGGTCGCCATATCTTAGAAAGGATATAGCGGAATTAGAAAAGATATAGAGAAGAGCCACCAAAATGGTAAAGGGGATGGAAGGATACCTCTGAGGAGAGGCTTAAAAGGTTAGGGCTCTTCAACCTGGAAAGGAGACGGCTGAGGGGAGATATGAGAGAGGTCTATAAATTAATGAATGGAGTGGAACAGGTTAACATTGGTTGTTTACTCCTTCAAAAAGTAAAAGACTAGGGGACACATAATGAAGCTACAATATAGCCCATTTAAGACTAATAGGAAAAAATCATTTTTCACTCAACGCGTAATCAAACCCTGGAATTTGTTATCAGAGGATGTAGTAAAAGCTGTTAGTGTAGCTGGGTTTAAGATTTAGACTAGTTCCTGGAAGAAAACTCCACAAATCAATATTAAAGAGGACCCGGGAAATCCGTTGCTTACCCTTGTGAATAAGCAGCATGGAATCTGTATACCTTTTTGGGATTTGACAGGTACTTATAGAAACATAGAAATATGATGGCAGAAAAAGACCGCATGGCCTATCTAGTCTGCCCTTCTATATCAACTACAATGGCCCCCTTTTTACTTTTAGAGATCCTCTCTGTTTGTCCCATGCTTTTTTGAATTCAGATACTGTCCTCATGTCCACCAGCTCCATCGGGAGACTACTGGATTGGCTACTGTTGGAAACGGGACACATAGAAACATGATGGCAGAAAAAGACCCTTTGGCGTGGGCCTTAGGTGGGGAACACTTGCGGGGAGCAAAACAGAAGCCTCTGAACAACAAAACCCAAATAGAAATCTGAATGCTCTTACGACAGGACACCGAGCACACCCAAGAACAGCCCCAAAGGCCAACAAAATCTCCAACATATACAGTATACTCCAACACAAAAGGCAAGTAACGCAATTACGACTATAAAAACTATCAAACCGTGAACTCACTAGTCGGTACACTCTATTCCATCAGAAACTCTGAAGCCCCGTCACTCAAGTGGACAAGTAAACACAGACCGATTCAGATCACATCACGCAATAATGCTTACTCGCAATGCATGATCTTACAAACTAGGCTAGCTTCAATTATCAACAGGAGTGGAGGAGTAGCCTAGTGGTTGGGGCAAGGTACTTCAGGCCGGAAGGTCGGGGGTTCAAATCCCACTAGAGGACAGCAACCTTGGGCCGGAAGGACTGGGGTGTCTAGTCCCACAGGTGCTCCTTGTGGTCTTGGGCAAGCCACTTAACCCTCCATAGCCCATGTTCCCTGTAAAATAGTTATCTCCAAGTTATAATGCCCTGTTCAATGTAATTTCAGTTTGTTCAATGTAAACCACACTGATGCAGAATAGCGCGGTATATAAGAGAATGTAAGTAAATAAATAAATAATATTGCATCTATTTTGTCACAATCTTTACATTGTATCCATTTTTGCATTTACATTATTCACATTATGGCACTGTTTTACAATTTTAACCATTCCTGTATTTATATTGTCATCTTATTTACAATTGTATCTATTCTCGCCTGCTGTTTTCTAAAACTGCAATTTATTGCCATAAGTTTGCTATCCCTGGTTCAGTGCGTTAAGCATAGCAACTACCTTTAACCTCAGATTCTATTTTTGTCTGTCTCTCTATAATCCTTGCTCGCTGTTCAAATATATATCAGGTACATTAGACAAGCAGACTCCACAATGGAAATCACAAAAATGTTAATATGTGCATTATGCTTCCTTCTCACAAACACCCCAATACTGTATGCCCCCCCCCACTGAATACTTACCAAGCCTGCCCCATACCAATCATCTACCACTACCCCAGACAAAACCAGCACCTCTATCTACATAGGAATCTACCACCAGGAAGTACACACCTGAACCAGAAAAGTTCCCAACATAGACTAATCCGTATAAACCTGTTACCAAAAAACAAACTACAAAACGACACAATCTCCCCCGCTTCACTAAGATGTATCCTAATCAATGCTAAATCCATAAGAAACAAAGCCCCAATCATCCTCAACGTTATCATAGATAAAAAACCAGATTTCCTCTGCATCACTGATAGTGTTCCCCTCAACCAGCAAAGAGTGCAAGGCTATAATCTCTTTAACTGCCCCAGAGGCCAAAAAAGAAGTGGGGGTGTACTTATAATAATAAGTGGGGGTGCAGATAAGGCAGAGGGGGCTAGGGGATATTCCCCACAGCCTGACTCTGGCCTTAGGAGGCCAAATCGGGGATCGGGCTGTGGGGAGTTAACATTTGTTGCAGGTGGCTGGCATTGCAGCTTTTAAATGGAGCTGTGGTGCCATGGCTCCATTTAAAAGCCCTGAATAAGTTAGTCGGGCTGTGCATGTACGTGCAGGCCAGACTGAATCAGTTCCAGCCTGCATGTACATGCTTGATCGTGATTCTGATCTGCAGGGCTACATGTGGGATGGAATTGGCTGATTGCCATTATCCCATTTGCGCTAAAATCATTGAAAACGTAGTCCAACTCCAAGATTTTATAGACATAAATGCACCCTTAGACAAACAGCAGTATGGCTTTTGACCATTCCATGGGGTCGAAACACTTCTTCTAGCACTATTTGATGTCCTCATCTAAGGAATGGGCAACACAAAACAAGCATTCATCCTTGTCTTTTTAGACATAAAATCTGCATTTGACAATGTTGATCACAATATCCTTCTATCTAGACTTAACCACATAGGTATTAAAGGATCAATTCACAAGAGGTTCAAATCCTACATCTCCGACCGTGCCCAGTATGTGCAAATAGAACATGAAACATCTGCAACCTTCCTGCCCTTTCAGTTCTACTGTTTAATTTTTATATATCCAGCCCATATACTACATATTCAAAATGCACGGAATTGGATTTCATATATATGCTGACGATATCATGTTGTACTCTCCTCTAGACATAACAAACCCCAACTATGGCAACCTCTCGGCATGTCTCAAAGAAGCAGATAACTGGCTCCAATCAAATAATATGAGCATCAACTTCAGTAAAACTGAAGTACTATTTACATCAAGAAATGAAAACGTCATCCTTCCCCCCCTCTTTCCCCCCTCCCCCAACAATCATCTTCACAACACCACACTCCCAGTAAAACAAGAAATAAAATATCTAGGAGTCATTCTTGACAAAACACTTAGCATGACCTCGCACATAAAGTGGACAGCCAGAACCATATTTTTCAAGTTAAGGATTATTCAACAGCTCAGATCCCTTATAGATTTAAATGATTTCAGATCAGTACTCCAAGCCCTTATCACACCACACTTTGACTACTGTAACAGCATATTACAAGGAACAACCAAAACATATTCTTCAAATGGCCCAAAAAGTTACAAATAGGTTTATATTTAAGGCTCGTCTATCAGACCACATCACACTGGCTCACAATTGTCAGTAGAATAGAATACAAATCCTTAATGACCACCTTCAAACTAATTAATAATATAGCACCCTCTTACCTCACATCCTTAATCCACATCCATCAAGACACCAGATCCAGAAGAAGAACCAATCAGAACATCCTCTCAGTTCCAACATCATTCCGTAAGACTAAACAAACAACAAGTAACAGGGACTTCACTTATGTAGCCCCCACCCAATGGAACGCCTTTCTGGAAACACTGAGAGAAATCAAATACCTCCAAACTTTCTGAAAAGAATTAAAAACATTCCTTTTCATTGAACATTGCAGAAAAGATTGGGATTGTTGTAATCAAAACTCCAACTACACCCCTACCACATAACTCCATGATTCCATCACCCCACCAATCTATCTTCCAACCCCCATTCTGTATCGGAGTTCAATATATACCAACATTCAAACTTCTATAGATATGACTCAGCTATCATATAGACACATTATTACTTGTAATGATGTGCAAATGTTTCATAGTTGTTCTGTAAATAGTTATGTTAAAACCTCAATTATTATGTTCAATTTATATTGTTCAGTTTCATTGTAAACCACCCCTGATCACTGGAAGGGGCAGTATAGAAATACATTCCAAATAAAATAAATAAATAAATCTAGTCAGCCATTCCATATTAACTACAATAGTCCTCTTTTATCCTTTCGAGTTCTTCTGTGTTTCTTGAATTCAGATACTGTCCTTGTCTCTACTACCTCCACTGGGAGACTATTCCGCACATCTACCACTCTTTCCGTAAAGAAATATTTTTGCATGTTACTCCTAAGTCTATCCCCCTTTCACCCACATCCTACGTCCCCTCATAGCAGAGTTTGTTTTCAATTGAAAGAGGTTCTTCTCTTGGGCATTTATGCCACGGAGGTATTTAAACATCTCTGTCATTTCTCCTCTATCCTGCCTTTTCTGCAATGTGTACATATTAAGATCTTTAAGTCTGTCTCCATATGCTTTATAATGAAGACTATTTACCATTTTAGTAGCCACCCTTTTGCACCAACACCAACCTGTTTATATCTTTTTGAAGGTGCGGTCACCAGAATTACACACAATACTCCAAATGAGGTTGAAACAGAGATTTATACAGAGGTACTATCACCTCCTTTATTCTGCTGGCCATTTCTTTCCCTATGCACCCAAGCATCTTTCTGGCTTTCACCACCACCTTTTTCTACCTGTTTAGCCACTTTAAGATTATCAGAAATAATCACGTCCAGGTCCCACTCTTCTTTTGTGGACAGAAGTGCTTTGTCCTCTATACTGTACCTCTCCCTTGGATTTTTCAAGCCTAAATGTATGATCCTGATTTTTTTAGCATTAAATGTCAGCTGCCAAATCTTAACAATTCTTCAAGCTTAGCTAGATCCCTTCTCACATATTCTTTCCTGGGTGTCTATTGCAAATTTTGGTATCAACCGCAAAGAGGCAAACCTTACCTGATAGTCCTTCCGCAATATCACTAACAAAGATGTTAAAAAGAACCGGACCAAGGAAAGATCCCTGTGGCACACCACTGGTAACCTCCTCCTCCTCAGAGTGAGCTCCATTTACCTGCACCCTTTGTCGCCTCCCATTCAACCAATTTCTAACTCAGTCAGTCACTTTAGGTTCCATCCCTAGGATGCTCAATTTGTTTATAAGTCACTTGTGCAGAACAGTGTCAAAGGCTTTACTAAAATGTAAGTACACCACATCTAGGGCTCTCCCTTGGTCCAACTCTCTGGTTATCCAGTCAAAGAAATCAATCAGATTTGTCTGACAAGATCTGCCTGTGGTAAACTCATGCTGCCTCAGATCCTGCAATCCATTGGACTCCAGAAACCTCACTATTCTCTGTTTTAGCAGTATTTCCAATACTTTACTTACCACTGAGGTTAGACTAACCAGCCTGTAGTTCTCAACCTCATCCTTGCTTCTGCTTTTGTGTAAACGGACCACATGTGCCCCTCTCCAGTCCTCTGGGACCGCTCCCGACTCCAAAGAAGCATTGAAAAGGTCAGACGGTGCAACCACTAGAACCTTCCAAAATTCCTTCAATATTCTTGGATGTATCCCATCTGGTCCCATTGCTTTGTTTTACTTTTAGTTTAGCTAGTTCTTCACAAACACAGTCTTCTGAAAATCGTTTGAGATCCACGCCACTTCTGTTCCTGTTTGTGGGTGTTTTCTGGGGTCCTGCTCCTAGCCCAATTCTGCAATTGTGCCCATTTTATGTCCTCTTTCACAGAATAATAAACATCTTCTCCAATCCTTTTCACTATGTAAATCCCAGTATGGCTGCAGCAACCACGACAATTTTCCATTTAGTAATTTTTATACCACTTTTAAGTGGTCCGTGCATAGCATATGAACATTACAGGCAATATCCCATTCTCAGGTATGAGAGTAGAGAGCTCCTGTGAAATGTGGCAGAGATGGATGGGCGATCAGAAGTAACAAAGTGGTAAAAGTCTATGGGTTTTAATGTGACAAGAAACCAAAGACTTTAAGTCCTTTTTTGGATGTCACACTTGAGGAAGAAGGTTATAGCCTTTGAAAGCTAGTCAAAAAATGTATCATTAGTCCAGTAAAAAAGTTTCATCTTTTAGTCTTTTGTTGTTTTTTTTATTAACCATTATAGTGAATTAAAAGGGGAGCCCCACCACTTTCTCCTACAATTATAAAAAAATAAAACAGATGCATGTTTGAATCTGGCTTTCCTAGTGAACCAAGTTACACTGTGATTTATATGTGAGAGGTACACCCAGATCACTCTTTGCCTGAAGAGAAGTTCTCAAGCCCCCATCATAGTCGCTATGGTGCCTGGTTCTATATGGCTGGCATGGAAAATTACACGCACGCAAGCCCTTATTTCCAAGGACTTGCATGCTTGATTCGGCACTTTATGTGGTGGTGTTCTGTAAGTGGTGGGCCTTGCATGGGGGCGGCGCTTGCTCACAGCAGCCGTGGCTGATTCAAGGAAGATATAGAATGGCATGATTTACGCATGCTAGCATCCCGATCTAGGCATAGGAAGTGACTGCAACTAGCTTCCACATCAGTATGCCCCCATTTTACAACAAAGTGCATGTGTATTTTACTATATATAATAGGCCTGAATTGCTCGTGTAGAACTGCATGTTGGCTGCTCAGGTAAATACAAAATTACCCTCCACAGGACTGAATTATAAGTTTCTATGTTGCCCTTCCAAAACCCCCTCCAACTCTTTATGGATTTAGAATCTTAATTTATCCTGTTAAAGTGATTTGCGGAAATATTTCTTTACGGAAAGAGTGGTGGATCCGTGGAATAGTCTTCCAGTGGAGGTGGTAGAGATGAGGACAGTAACTGGATTCAAAAAAGCATGGGACAAACACAGAGGATCTCTAAAGGAAAAAAGGGGACTGTTGTAGTTGTTGATAAGGAAGGACAAACTAGATAGGCCATGTGGTCTTTTTCTGTCATCATATTTCTATGTTTCTAAGATCTTTCAAGCGTTCTGAACATACTCCACAAGTTTATATAAGCGGGGCTATTTATTTATTTTATTTGACCGTTTTTTATACCGCTTTACTGTAGATGCTGGGGTCGATTATAGGGCTAACCACCAAAGATCAGAATATTGCTCATTGATTGCATGCGCCAGCGCTGCTGATTTGCTAGACAAGAGCGCCACCACATGTCACACGACGGAACTGCGGTGCCAATCACATCGTGCTAATCCCGCATCCAGAAGCCGCAGCTCTCCGTTGAGCCTCCTCTATGCAAAGTTTAGTTTTAAATGCACGTCAGTATATTTTCAGTTTTCGCATCTGCAGTCTCCCCTGTTGCCTTTATTTTATCATCAGCATACATTTTTCTCTCTGTCACCACGACACCACCAATAAAACCACCACCCGAGCAACAAATAACCAAAAGAGCAGAGAGAGAAGGAAAATGAGTCTAAACAGGGATGTAGATGTGACACGGGATGCCTCCAAAAGGAGTGTAATATAAAAATACTTAATATTACAAGAAGTTATACAATAAACAAAGTTAAAGCAATCACGACATCAGAGCACATCAGATTATCAATACATCAACTCGGCATATCGCCGCAAGTGCCCGCATCAGGCTTTTGAAATGAAGGCGACGTTTCGCCCTCTATGCGGATAAACACCTACCTTTTACTTTTTATTAATTTTATTTTCCGTTTATCTTCTGGTTTTTGTTCCACTTTGCTTGTTATGCTGTTGTATTCTCCTCTGTAGGTGGTCGCTGTTTACCTTCCGCCGGTTTACGTCAATTGGAGAGGAGGCGTGGGGAACCAAGAGACCAGGGTTCAATTCCCACTAGCACTCCTTGTGGCCTTGGGCAAGTCACTTAACCCTCCACTGCCTCAGAAGAATCCAAGTTATCAATGTACATTACCAAGTTTAAGTTACACTGTAAAGCGCTTTGACTAATAACGATAGAGCGGTATAAAAAGAAACCCTAATAACTAAGGTAATATACCGATACTCTAATGTGCTCTGTTGTCTTGATTGTTTGTTTCTACTGTTTTTTTAATCGATATAATATTAACGTTTTTTGTATCATAGCCCTTTTGGAGCTCTCCGATGTTACAACATGATTTTCGCGCTATGCTGACCGAATAAAAAACCAACCAGAAAACGTTTCTGTGCAGAAAGAGGAGGCGTCTATGCTAAGTATCCCACAACGGGAGTTTAAGAAATCTTGTATAGTGGGTCCAGGGCTCTTACGGAGCTGCGCATCGTTATCCCCAGAGACCGCGTACAGTATTAAAAGAAGTCAGAATAAGCCCAACAAATTGGAAAGATTGCTGAAGAGAGTCTCTGCTTCCAAAATATTGTACTACCAAAAACAAAACGACAAGCTGCTTAGCTTAAGCGTCCTATATAGACCTTAGATCTGTTCAGGAACTGTTCATTCATTTTGCCTCCAGCGTTTCTGTGCTGTCTTCTTCCAGTAGTTGTGGCTTAGCAGGGCAAAGGAATGAAATATCTATATCTGGCAGGCATGCACTGCACTACGCCTCGCACTAGAGACACGAAAGAGAGAGCAAGTGAGCAGGAGTGCATTCGCCGTCTTGCCCAAAGTGGAAAGAAGAAGAAGAAAATCAAGGAAACGAGTGGCAGACTAGAGAAGGTGGTGCCTCTGGTGTATCTGTGAATAACTTTGGTCCTAAGAATAGGGAGAGCTGAAATAATGCAAAAAGCAGAAGTCAGGACGAGGAAAGCACAGAGTTTACCATTGCCACTAAGAAGAAGCGGAGCGTGCTCTGACCTTGCTGCTCGGGGTCTCCTGGAAGCGCAGGACCGCGTAGAAGAGGACAGCGAGCAGCGCGAGCCACTGGGCCACTGCGGACACGAGCAGCAGCCAGGCTTTCCTCCCCCGGCCCCGGCACTCGCAGGCCCCCCGCAGACTTTTCCTGCCCTCCTCCATCGGCTGTCAAAGGCGTCGGTCCCAGCGAACCCCGAAGAAAGGCTGAAACCTCCAGGACAGTGGGAGCAGATAAAAGCAGCAGGGTCTGAACGCAAATTGTCACTTTTTTTTTTATACGCGCGCTTGCAAGCAGGGCGGGGGAGTTCTCTGTGAGTAATCAAAACTTCCCCTTTTCTCCATTTCGCTCTCCGCTCTGCAGGCTGGCCTGTGGTTATCCCACTTTACTTGCTAAAACACCTTTTCTTTTTTCTAAATGACACTTGTTCGAGGTCTTTCTGGTATGACACCCGTGCATAAGTGTCATTGGGAATGGTAGAGATTTGGAACCCCGTGCCCGTCTACATGTCTGCCCACCCCACCCCTGTGGCTGCCTGATGGGAACAATCTTCTGCTTTCCCCGCACCACGTCCAGTCATAGATGCGTTTCTCCAAAACAAACAGTAAGCTCCATTCATTAACAACGACGTCGTACAGGCTCCCCTTATAGCACCAGTAACAATCTAACTCTGGAGCCACTCAGTAAACCAAGAAGAGTTTACAGTGTACCTAAGAGTAAAAAGTAAAGATGGGCAAGTCTCCAAATCCAACCCCCAGGCATGCCCATAGCCAACTTCGACACGATCAGGCTGACACGTGTGTCTTTGGACTTTCTAAAATGACTCTGGGGATGTCTTTGTGATCTGCACAACAGAATTCCCATTTTCAGACATCCAAACCAAAAATAGAGCTTCTAAAATGATCCTCAAATAGACTACAAGTCCAATGACTCAAGTGCACTTCTGACACAAAATAAAGGGTCAAAGTTCATACAAGAAGCCATTTGATAAAGCACAGTTACTTACCTGTAACAGGTGATCTCTGGGAACAGCAGGAATTAGTCCTCACTTATGGGTACGTCGGAACCGACGGAGCCTGCGCGGGAAAGCTCCCCAGCTTCCCAGGAAGGAAGCTTTTAGGGTCTCCCACTGCACATGCGCGCTGCCTTCCCGCCTTCCTGACCAGCTCTCCTCAGTTCGAGTTTATAGCTGAGACAATAGAGAGAGGAAAGGAAGATAGATAGAAGATACAACTCCTAGGGGAGGTGGGTGGGTTGTGAGCAATGTTCCCTCTAATTTTCTGTAGGCTGTGTGCGCATAAAATATCAGCTGTGTGCAGCTTTTGAAGGAAGGTTAAATTTTTGTGCGCCACATAATGGCACTCGGAGTTATATACTTTAAAATTTGACTACACGTCAGAATACAGTATGTACACCACATTGATTTTAATCAAATTAAATGAAAATAGACAATTACTAAATGAAGTGGGAAATTTCTAGTAATTACAATCATAACTTTTAAATTTTAAGATGTCTGTGTTGTTTTCTATCAGAATCAGAGCCGTAATTTTTGTGCGCTCTGTTGTAAAGTATGTGCGCTCGCTCGGCCAGGTGTGTGCGCGCGCACACGCGCACAGCTTAGAGGGAACAGTGGTTGTGAGGACTAATTCCTGCTGTTCCCAGAGATCACCTGTTACAGGTAAGTAACTGTGCTATCTCCAGGAACAAGCAGGAATAAGTCCTCACTTATGGGGACTCCCTAGCTAAGATGCCTGGGAGATCCCCTTCCAAGGGTTCGCCATCTTCGTATGGATCTCAGGCATCCATCCTGGGAAGGTGGGCAGGAGTTGATCAAGTATGGAACAGGTGTTTGAGGACAGCCTGACCAAACAAGGCATCCCGGCGGGAGTCCTTGTCCAAGCAGTAATGGGCTGTGAAGGTATGAACCGAGGCCCATGTGGCGGCTCGACAGATCTGATCAATGGATACAGAGTGAAGATGAGCCATAGAAGTGGCCATGGCTCTCACATTGTGAGCTGTGACATGGCCTTCCAGAGGAATATTTTTACTCTGGTAAGCAAAGGAAATACACTGAGCAATCCAATTGGAAAGTGTACGTTTGGAGACTGGAAGTCCCAAATGAGAAGGATTAAAAGCCACGAAAAGCTGGGAAGACTTTCGATGTGGCTGAGTCCTGTTGAGGTAAAAGGCAAGAGCTCTTTTACAATCTAAAGTATGAAGGTTCCTCTCTGCACTGGATGCATGAGGAGCTGGAAAAAAGACAGGTAGATATACCTCTTGATTAAGATGAAAAGGCGAGACCACTTTGGGCATAAAGTGGGGATTCATCCTAAGGACCACCTTATCATGATGAAACCTGGTATAAGGTGGATGAGCCACCAAGGCTTGTAGTTCACTGATGCGGCGAGCCGAAGTGACTGCAATAAGGAAAAGGACCTTCCAGGAAAGAAATTTCAAGGAGGTAGAAACCAACGGTTCAAAAGGTGGCTAAGCTGACCCAGAACTAGGTTCAAGTCCCATGCTACCGGAGGAGGTCGGATGGGAGGTTTAGTTAGAGTCAGGCCTCTCATGAATCTTGCAACAAGCGGATGAGAGGAGACAGGTTGTCCATTTATAGGTTTTAAGGATGCTGCAATAGCACTCAAATGGACTCTTACTGAATTCGTCTTAAGGCCTGCATTAGAAAGATGCAGGAGATAGTCTAGTAGAGAATTCAAAGGAAGTGCTAGAGGGTCAAGAGTAAGACCCTGTTGAGCACACCAAATGGAAAAGCGTTTCCATTTGAAAGCATAGGAACGCCTCGTGGAGGGTTTCCTAGAGGCATGAAGGATATCTTTCACTGGTTGAGAAAGATTGAAGTCATGAAGGCTTAGGCCTTCAGTAACCAAGCTCTGAGGTGTAGGGACTTGGGGTTTGGGTGCCACAAAGTCCCTTCCTCCTGAGAGAGAAGGTCTGGCGCAGCTCCCAGGTCCAGGGAGGGTCCCTGGGAGAGATGCAGAAGTAGAGGGAACCACACTTGGCGTGGCCAGCGTGGAGCTATGAGGATCATCGATCCGTGATCCCTCTGGAGTTTGAACAGAGTCTTGGGAATCAAAGGAATGGGTGGAAAGGCATATAGGAATTCCTGACCCCAATGCAAGAGAAAGGCGTCGTTGGCCTGAGCTCCCTGACACGGAGTCCTGGAACAGAACCGGGGAAGTTTGGCATTCCACGGACTTGCAAAGAGGTCTATGTCCGGGGTTCCCCATTCCTGAAAGATTCTGCCTATCTGGTCCATATGTAGGGACCATTCGTGTGGAAGCAGAACTCGACTGAGTCTGTCTGCCCGAGAGTTTTGAACCCCTGGAAGATATACTGCCAGAAGATGAATTTGATGCTCTCTGGCGAAGGCCCATAATCTGAGAGCTTCGTTGCAAAGCGACAGAGAGCCTGTCCCTCCTTGTTTGTTTACGTAGAACATGGCCACCTGATTGTCTGTTTGAACTAGGACGGTCAGGTTGACAAGGAGGGTATGGAAGACTTTGAGGGCAAAGAAGATTGCTCGCAGTTCCAGGAGGTTGATGTGAAGGGTGGTCTCCTGTGGAGACCAAGTACCCTGAGTGGAGAGGGATTGTAGATGGGCTCCCCACCCTGTTTGGGAGGCATCTGTTGTGAGGGTTGCTTGGGGCAACAAAGGTTGGAAGGGGGCCCCCAACAACAGATTCTTGGTGGACATCCACCATTGGAGGGACCAAAACAGACGCTTTGAGGTGATGATTTGGTCGGAGAGCACTCCTGATGCTTGAGTCCACTGGGTGGCCAAGGTCCATTGAGCTGCTCTCATGTGAAGACGAGCGTAGGGCACCACGTGAACCGTGGAGGCCATGTGGCCCAGAAGTCGCAGCATTTCTCTGGCTGTCAAGTGACTGCTGGACTGAGCTTGGGAGGCCAAGCACACCAGACGTTGGCCCCGGACTTGAGGTAGGTAGGCCCTTGCAGTGGTGGTGTCCAACTGGGCCCCTATGAACTCCAGAGACTGAGTAGGGATAAGTTGAGATTTGGGAAGGTTTATCACCAGTCCCAGATACTGCAGAATGTGCCTTGTGCGGTCCAGGGAAATCTGGGCCTCTGACTGAGATGGAGCTCGGATGAGCCAGTCGTCCAGATATGGGAATACAAAAATTCCCAGACCTCTTAGAAATGCGGCAACAACTGCCATGCATTTGGTGAACACTCTTGGAGCAGAGGCTAGACCGAAGGGAAGTACTCTGTACTGGAAATGTTTTCCCTGAAACAGAAATCTTAGATATTTTCTGTGGGATGGGTGGATGAGTATGTGTGTATACGCATCCTTGAGATCTAGAGAACAAAGCCAATCCTGACTCTGAAGGTATGGAAGGAGAATGCCTAGAGAAAGCATTTTGAATTTCTCCTTGTACAGAAATTTGTTCAATTCTCTCAGATCTAGGATAGGTCTGAATCCCCCCTGTCTTCTTTGGTATGAGAAAATAAGGGGAGTAGAATCCTGTCCCTTGTTGAAGAAGAGGAACCTCTTCTATTGCCCCTTGGGCAAGGAGAGAAGAGACCTCCTGATCCAACAGGCCCAGGAGAGATGGGGGAGAATTGAAGTGCCTCACCATGGTATATGGAGGAAGGTTGGAAAAATGAAGTTTGTAGCCCTCTCTGATGATAGAGAGGGTCCATTGCTCTGATGTAATTTGCCCCCATCTGGGAGCAAAGTGAGCTAACCTTCCGGGAATGGTGAGGGGCTCTGGTTGTTCTAGAGCCAGAAATGTTAAGTTCTCTAGGGGCAAGTCAAAACCCCTGAGGGGGTTGAGCCTGCTGAGGAGTGGCAGACGCTGCAGGCTTTGACCTTGCCTGTTTAGGTTGCTGACGTTTAGCAGCAAAGCGAGGCTGAGAAGATTGTTGGCCAGTATTTGTGGAAAATCTGGCCTTCTTGTAGTAAGGCCTCTTGAAAGACTTTTTCTTGGCAGGAGTAGAGGTAGACTTAGAAAGTCTATCCAATGTAGCATTTTCTGCGTCCATTTGAGTGGCTTTAATTTGCCAGTCTTTACCAAATAAGTTCTCACCTGTACAGGGCAGATTCCGTAAGCCATCCAGGACCCAGGGTTCTAGGTCAGAGGCCTGGAGCCAAGCAAGTCGTCGGGCTGCAATGGCAATGCCCGAAGCTCTACCGGCACCTTCAAAGGAATCAAAGGCTGCTCTGTTGGAGAACTTAGAAACATCTAGAAGCTGTTTCACCAGAGAAATGAACTCCTCCTTTCTATCCTCAGGGATAAAGGGGGCAAAATGCTTTACCTTTAGGGCAAGTTCCCTTAGAAACATGCCCATATACAGACTGTAAGAATTAATCCTGGCTATAAGCATACTAGCCTGGAAAATGTTTCTGCCAAAAGAGTCGAGGGTCTTACATTCTCGCCCTGGAGGGGTAGAAGAGTGCCTTTTGGTGCTCTTAATCTTTTTCAGCGCAGACTTCACCACAATGGAATGGTGAGGCAGCTGAGTCTTTTGAAACCCAGGAGAAGGAGGGACCCGGTACATGGTGTCCAACCTACGAGAGTAAGGAGACAACGTTAGAGGAGCCTCCCATAAGTCCATCAAGTGTTCTTGAAGGATTTCATGGATAGGCAGGGTGACTGCCTCTTTAGGAACCTTAGGGTATCCTAAAATATCCAATTTCTTTGACCTAGGTTCTTTTTCAGAGGATGTGGTAATAGAAAGTCCTTTAGCTAGCTCTATAATGAAGTCTTGAAAGGACAAATCCTCTGGTGGAGACATTCTCCTCTTTGGGGAAGAGGGGTCTTCCTGAAGAACTAGAGAGAGCTCATCAGAGTCCTCAGAGGAGTCAAAATCCTCAGAAGAATCAGAGTATTCTCTATTTGCTTCCAACGCACGATACGCATACCGATCGGTATCGACATCGGGCGTACCGGGTATGGGATCGGTATCGGGTGAAAACCCGGATCCGGCATGCGGAACCGATCTGCGTTTGGAAGTCGATGGTCGCGGTTCCGGTATGGGAGACGATACCGGAACCGGACCCGGTACCGCTGAACGCGGTACCGAGGGCATCGCAGCTGTAATAAAAGCCAGCATGGCCTGCTGCATGGTTTGAACAGTATTGGTCATAGACGTCACTGCTGCCTGGATGTCGGTACCGGTATGGGCCGGTACCCCAGAGCAGTCTAACAGGTGATCAGCCGAGGCCGTGCCATCGATGTCAACCTGTAACCCCATAGATGGTGCTTTGGAAGTCAGAGCTTCCTGCCGGGGTTGTTTGGCTGGGGCATGGTCCTCAGATTCAAAATTGAGAGCCTCTCAATGCTTTGAAGGAGATTTGCTCTTTGAGGACCTGCCCGAAGAAGGTTTGGTTACCTGAGATCCATCCGGAGAGGAAGACCTGGATGACTGTGATGCTGGATTATCTGAAGCAAACAGCACATGGAATTTGTTGGCCCGGTTCTGCAAACCACGTTTAGACATCTGGGAGCAGGATGGGCAGTCCGGAATGGAGTGGTCAGGTCCCAAACATTTAAGACACCATTCATGGGTGTCTGTGACAGAAATAACAGCACTACACTTGGTACACTTCTTAAAACCAGGGGCTGGTTTCTCCATGAGGAGAATTTGTGTAGGCCTGAGGCCTAACCGAAGACACCAAGTTGTGCAAGATAAAGATTTTTTTCTTTTTTTTTTTAAAGAAAAGAAAAGAGAGACCGGCGGTACCGGTTTCAGTATGGGGAAGGAAGGTACGCGGTCTAAAGAAACAAACTAAAACAATAATTTCTTCAGCGGTGACAGGAACACGACCTGCTGGCTCCGCGGAAAAAGAGAAACTGAGGAGAGCTGGTCAGGAAGGCGGGAAGGCAGCGCGCATGTGCAGTGGGAGACCCCAAAACCTTCCTTCCTGGGAAGCTGGGGAGCTTTCCCGCGCAGGCTCTGTCGGTTCCGACGTACCCATAAGTGAGGACTTATTCCTGCTTGTTCCTGGAGATAATTCTTTACCATGTGCTCTAAAGATATATAAATAAAACATTTATACAATCAAAAACCAGCTCAAAAAATATAGCCGGTATCCAAAAAACACTGCGTTTGTGGGGAAGTTTCATGAGATTAATGGAAAAGAGCCCTGCCAATTGTCATTCATAACACAGCCACAGAGTAGCTGTGCAGCACATTTCAAAAAAATTAAAAAAAGGGGAAGTACACAATATGGCTGCAATATACTAAGGGATATAAACCGGCTTTCAGGAAAGAATAGTATCTTCACAGGGCCGAGATAGTTTGCATGCTCACACAGAAGGGAGGAAACTAAAAAAAAGAAAAAGGGAAGAGGGTGAACCACAAACTCGAAAGTTGGCTTTATTTAGATCCGTTTGATCCCTAAATCAGGTCGTAGGTTAACCCAGCCCCTAAATCAGAGCTGATAATGGTAAAGTCCTGGGCAACTCTCTCTCTCCAAACAGGTACGTTTTGTGCATACCTTGACAGTCATGACCCTCACTCCTAAGGCAGGGTATGTGGAGAATGATCTCAGTCTCTCAAATTTACTGCTAACACCCACCGCTGCCAAGTCTGGAGTTCGTAAGATGTAACATGTTTGAGTAACATCAAAGTGGGACTGGAAATTCTGCTTAATCGGGCCTCTGGGGGAAATATTTCTGTATCTTTCTGCCACATGTTCTTAGTCTCTGACTGTATTTTTTAGTACTTTGAGATCTTCTCCCACACGATTCACAGAATAATTCCTTGGAACGGACACCTCTATCCATACCGTTCTGGTGTTTTTCCTCGTTTACCAGTATATTAGGTTTCCTTGCATCCGGATTTTAATCTGTTGGAACGGCAATGTCCCATGTTATCAGAACACACTCAAAAGATGGCTTTATTTAGCTAGGGCAGTGGAAGGGCTTTTTCTTTGGGAGGGGGGCCCAAGCACTTCCTCAGCTCCACCCAAGCCTCACCCCAGCCTGGGGGGATGGGATCCCCACAGACAGACTGCTGCCTGCAGTCCGCGATCATTGCCAAGATCCTACCCGTTTGCCTGCAATCCTTGCGGGAAGACAGGAAGGGTTTTTACAATGTTTGCGGCCGGCAGGCAGGAGACTGCCCACGGGGATCCTATTCTCTGTGGGCAGAAGAAAAGCTGCGATTGCAGCAAAGACCTACCTGTCTGCCCGCAAGGATCCAATCTCCCGCGGGCACACAGGAAGCAGCTTTTCCTCTTCAGCCCATGGGGGATGGGATCCTGCAGGCAGCCTGCTGCCTTCCATGCCATAATTTTTGGTGGTGCCAGGGCCTGTGTGGCCCACCTCTATCTCATGCCTATGTTATTTAGATCCTTTTTGATCACTAAATTAGGGCATACTTTAACCCAGCCCCTAAATCAGGGGTCTCAAACTCAAATTGCTTTGAGGGCCAAATGAGGACTTGTAAAGTAACCCGGGGGCCGCATAAGACACGGGGCCTCATTTGCATAAGGGGCCTCATTTGCATAAATATTTGCATAATGTTGCATAATGAGTGCATGGATAAAGAAAGACTAGAAAATTTCTATATTACTATAATCCAGTGCCAACCGCCAGGCACATTAGGAACTACTACTAACACTGCCCATTTAGAACCCATAGCATAGCATATCATAACAGCACTACCAGGACTCACAAAGCATCAGACCCTACCTATCAAAAGGCAACACTGCAAATATTAAATCAATACATTTCAGAGAACAATACATGACCTACTGGGAAAAGAGAACAAGTAGCAATGTCAAATAGGAATTACACAGAATACCTCAGCACTGTAGAAATAAAACTATAAATTAATTTCTTGTACTAAAGCACAGAACTGGTAATGTGCTGTGGGCTGGGGGTCAGAACTGGTAATGTGCTGTGGGCTGGGGGGGGTCAGAACCATTACCAGTTCTGACCCCCCCCCAGCACATTACCAGTTCTAAACCCCCCAGCCCACAGCACATTACCAGTTCTGACCCCCCCCAGCACATTACCAGTGTGCTGTGGGCTGGGGGTGTCAGAACTGGTAATGTGCTGTGGGCTGGGGGGGGGTCAGAACCATTACCAGTTCTGACCCCCCCCCCAGCACATTACCAGTTCTGACCCCCCCCCCAGCCCACAGCACATTACCAGTTCTGACCCCCCCCCAGCCCACAGCACATTACCAGTTCTGACACCCCCCCCCCCATCCTCATCAGCCGCGGCAAAACTCGCCTGTCCCGCAGGGCCCCCCCCTGCCCGGCAGAGCCAGCCCTCCCTCCCTCCCTCCCTCCCTGCCTGTTTGCTTCCCTGCCTGCCTCAGTCCCTCTCCTCTTCGGCTTAGAACCGCAAAGGGAGAGTTCCTCCCTCGCGACTCTGTTAAGCCGGCTGAGGCTTATGGGAAATTTCCCCTCTGCCCCCTCGAGCTTAACAGAGTCGCGAGGGAGAAGCTCTCCCTTCGTGGCTCTGAAAGCCGAAGAGGAGAGGGACTGAGGGAGGCAGGGCTGGCTTAATTCCAGGTGCTGGGCAGACTGCTTCCTTACCTGCCGCGGAGAGCTGTGCACCCTGGCGATCCTCCAAACAGGCGATCCTTCAAAGCGCGTGGTGCCTCGTGGCTGCTCAGACTGCTTTTGGGCCCGGCCCTCCCCCCTCCTCCTTCTTCTCCTCCTCCTGCCTGTCGCTGATTGGTGGAGGGCAGGCTCGTGACTCGGTCATGTGAGCAGACCAACACCACGCAGCCCCGGGAATCATGCTGAGAGAGAAAAAGAATACAAATAGCAAAACAATACTCGTGGCGTCGCGGGCCGCGTGTTTGAGACCCTTGCCCTAAATCAAGGCAAATAATGGTAAAATCATGGGCAACTCTCTCACTGTGTGGGGGTAATTCCCTAGATTTTTCACACACTAGAGATTTTTTCTAGGATAGCTGGGAGATATGAGGTATGCAGAGACCTGTAGGGTTGATACCTGTTCAGAAACTATTGTCTGTACCAATAGCATACCAAGATGGAGCCTGATCTGAACCAAAGACTTATTATGGATTTCTGTGTTATAACTCAGCATTACAACTTGCAGATTAAGCAATTCTGCAAATTTAGGAAGTATTTTTCCAGTTGACTATGTGCAGAAGAACATTGCTGAGACCTTCACTGTGCTACTGGTACTAGCATTCACAACAATGTATGGACTTACACCCCAGCAACTTCCGAGCACGATGGACTTTAGCCTGCAGAAGGATCACCTATTAGCTGTTACTGGATTTGCTGAAGATTACATGCAGGTTTTAAGACCAACAAATCAGCGGGCCAGGAGGACAGAGAATTATACACTGTACACGGAGACAACAAAACAGACAGACACAGCCCAGCAAACATGCCTGCAGCACTCTGAAACATACACAGAGACTGGCAGAACACCTGGGAACTTTAACTTCTGACACAGACTGTTCACTTGCTTGTCTCTATGGCTGGAAAGTGAGATGGTGTCCAAGGGCAAAACCTTGGGATGGAGTGAATTTCTCCCACACAGACCTGCAACTCTGTGTGATCATGGAGTTCATTTCAGCTGACATTGGTCCTCTGCCATACTTTGACTTTGTGCCGTTCCTGAGACAATTTCTTGGACCCCAGCCACAAATGTTTTGGCAAGAGCTAAGGTATTGGTCTTTAATTCCCCTCCCCTCCATGGTTGGAGCTAGCTTAGACAGACAGATAATTTACTGTGCGTCTGAGTTCATAGTGAATCAGTAATGCTGGTTCCTAAATCAGAGTAGGTCTCTTGGTAACTGTAACATAGGGCTGCATAACATACTACCTCAGAAAACTAATTTATATTAATATTTCTACTATTTTCACTATCAGCAATAAAGTCTAATTTGTATACAAACACAGGGTTGGTTCTGGTTTTATCACATGGTTTGTTTGCCAGGTAGTCCTGTGGAATCCTGGGAAAGGAGAGTAGCAGTTTTCCCTATACAAATCAAGTATTTATACATATGTATTTATCTGCTACTGACAATATCTCCTACATAACTGTGGGTGTCGTCTGGGATCAGTAATTGAGCCACCCAATATCTCTTAGATAATTGGGGCCCTCGTCCATGATAGGCAATTCTGATCAAACCATATCTTTTACATATTTAGGAGCTCTCCTTCGGGATAGACAATTCTGAATGAACTACAATTCACAGAACTCTGAGTGAGCTAGTCTTGACGTTTCCTTGTAAGACTGTCTGTCTGATTTATGATAGCTAGCATTGCTGACAGAAATAGTCTTGTTATGTGGACCAAGGTACTTGATGTAATGCAAAGGGGTCTTTACAGGACTCCCTAATGTGCATATGGAAGAATTCCATGTATGTAAAGATGAGTTACTGGTGTACTTAACAATTAGACAAGCAGAATGGGAGCTAAGTCTTGATTGTTTGCACATTGGTCAGATGGAGTTAGATGAGGTGACTGCCAAATTTCATGCCTGTGAAAGATTATGGCTTTCCTCACATATCACTGAGGCAAAATATCACCTGAAGGGTATGCTCCAATTTGTTAAGGAGCTTGTTCTAGTCACTAAGCAGCTGCTCTCGAAATGTGGAGGGTGTGCGCAGAAGCGTATCTATTGCAAGTGCAATGGGCTTGAAGCAGCTGTGTCTAAGGGTGATTCTTTATCAGAACAAAGGGATCTGTTAAAAGGACAGATTCAACAATGTAGGGATGCATTAGAGAAGATACAAGCCTCCCTGAGATCAAAACTTCAAAAGGTTGAAAAGGGAATCGGGGAACCTCTAGTTTCCTCTGAGTCAGGGCCAGGGAACTCCATGATTCAGCCAGAGCCTAATTTTAACCCCGTCCTACCTTTAGAAACTGCAGAGACTGGGAAATCTCTGAGGGTACACTTGAGCAGATTAGTTTTAATCCTAATAACCACTTTCAAAGCATTAAATAATAAAGTACCACTGACACTGGGCAAGCTTATTAATATGGAAACAACAAAAATCGCTCATAGGAGAGGTAACACAAATAAAATAATGACTCCGAAAGACTACACAAAAGCCAAAAGGTCAACTAACAACAAGGCATTTTCTCATTCGGCCCCCATCCTCTGGAATACACTACCTGAGGAAATCAGAATTTTAACCGAAATTAAGGAATTCCGTAAGAAACTAAAAACCCATCTTTTTATAACACACTATGGTCCACAGACAAACTTCCTCTCCCATACTGAAAATGGATAACAGAAGACAAGTTAATTATCAAACCAAGTAAGTCATAACAAAATAAATGCATCCAAAGAAAATTAAATTATTCTCCTCTATCACGGTAACAATAATTCTAATACATTATGGCTAGACTGCCAACTGCACTGTAATGTAACTAGTCTAAACACAATGTTACAAATGTTTTGTAAATAGTTGCGAAGCACCTCACAAAAGTTGTTATGTATTTAGTTTGTCCAATGCAATAATTTTTGTTTTATGTATTAAGGCACAAGCCTACTGTACATAGTTCGTTGATGTTTCATGTAAAAAAGAACAGGTTTTATAATTGCTCTGTTTCTTTACATTGTTTTTTGTAAACCGCACCTGATCCATGGGAAAGTGTGGTATATAAGTGTTTGTTAAATAAATAAATAAATTAGTTTTGAGGAAGCGCCCCTCCCATCTCCCAGTACTACAATTTTGAAAGCCGAGAGCCATAAATTCTCTCCACTGACTTTGGTAGTGCAGGATGGTCAGGGAGAAAAGCAAAGTCTTTCCAGCCTCACTGTAGTTAACAGAGAAGACCATTTGCCAGAGGGTGAAGAAAAACCTCTAGGCTTCTCTCCTGAAACATCCCAACTTCGGAACTCTAATCTGGAATCTGTACCAGAATCCATTCCTGAACGCCATCAAAAGCCAAAGTTTAAGCCAATAAGACTGCTTTCACAGAGGGACAAGAATAATGAATTACTCGTCCATACCCAGAAGAAATTAAAACATGCTTGTAATCAGACTAGGATAAGTCCTGTGCATGCAAGGTTTAAATTATCTGTAGAGAAATCTTGCAGTCAAGAATACAACAGTCTGAATTTGATTTCAGCTCATTTCAGTGTGGGAGATTTTGACACTCGTCATGTTCCACCACTGTTAGTAATGTACAAACATTCATGATTTAACTAATCATGTCTTTTTCTTCTCTGGCGACATGTTCCTGAGAAGAAATTTCTTTCTTAAAATAAAATTAATTGTTTCAAAGGAATTGCATACAGAAAGAATGAATCTTTCTGAAGTCATCTGACCACATAAAACAAAAGGTTTTGCTTAGTTCCTATAGGAAACTGACATTAAGGTTTCCATTCGTGGCTATATTTGGACCTAAGTGAAATTATGAGAACTCTTAAGATGGAGTGCAAGTGTGATTTCCATTCCATGGGCTGAGGAACCTTATCCCTCATGGAATGTCCAGGTTTAGTTACACTGACAAAGGTTCAGTCAAACTCATTTGCTGTTTGTGAATATTTCCTATACAACTTCCTGCCTATACCTGAAAGGAAAGGTGCAGAGGTTTTGGAATCTACATCTGAATTCACCTGTCATTACCTAGAATTGGCAAACCTCCAGAAGTGGCTTTGACTTCATTTTGTACCTAGTAAAGCAAGAATCTTTAACTTCCTTTCTAATTGTTCTCTGCAAGAGAGCTTAATTTAACACTTCATCCTTGCTCAACCTGACGCATGAGACACTGAGCACTTGCATACGTAGTGAAGTATGGAAGTTTGGAGCCACACAGAGGACAGCCTCTTGTCTCAAGTAATTTTTCAAAGGTCACTTCTGTTACTCATACTTTTGATTTTATGAGCCTGTAAGTAAAAGACACATATAGGAAAAAAAGAGAGAATTCTTGAACCTTAACAGATGCAGACATTGCACAAAAATATGGATTTATTAATAATTCCATCTTTTACTGTTTACAATAACAAATAATAACCTAAAACAGGATAGCCTTTTTGTTTGTTTTTTCGGATGGAGAACCAAACCTTGAAGGTCCTCTTCTGATTCTGGTGTCATGCTGCAGGATACACTTGGATTCCTGATCACACTGTCACACAGAAAGTCTTTGTGTCACTTCAAAATGTCTGACTCACGCACACCTAACACACAATAGTGGTTAAAAGCACATATGGACTATGCCACTGCTGGTTACCAAAAATAAACATGACATCATTAATAAAGTACCTCTATCCTACAATGTTTGCTTAATCGATGTTCCTAAGCACTCCATTGTTACTGGTAATGGAGTAGCCCTGTTTATTTAGATGCAGATGCTGTTTCAATTGAAATCCAAGTGCTGGATATGTTTAGAGGCCATGACATTAACTTCACTGAAGCCTTCAAGACACTGATTACAACTTTTTTATTCACATGTGGACATTTTACAGACTGATTTTATGTCTCAAGTCATTGTGCCTGTCTTTGTCCTTCACTTGGTAATCCAGTTCTTGATTTCCTTATATCAGCAGACAGATGTGTACCATGCATCGTCTTGTACACCATGGACCTCCACTACCTACCATGTGTTTGCAAGATTTGATGGACCATCACCTCATTGACTAGTGACACCATTAACTTTTCAGTTATGCATTACTTTAACCGAGTTGTTTCATTCATCAATGAAAGCTTGTGTTTTGGTTTACTAACATACTTATGCATTTAAGTGTTCAGTTGAAGTTACACTGACACATTATATCATATAACCTATATACCAAGTTATATATTGAGTAGGTTACGCTCACTACTACCAGGTTTGAAGTTATTTACATTGTCTGAGTTGATTTGATCTTATACATATCATTTCAGTATTAAACTTCTTTTACCGCTTGTGTGTATGCACAGTATAATAAGTTACTATAAGCATAATAGTTGCAGTATTGCTTCCAATGCAACTATTATGCTTAGAGTAACTTTGACTTTGGTTAACCATGTCATTTGGTTCTGACTTGCACAGTAGCGTACTAGTTAGGTTTTATGATGGAATACACTTCCTTGTGGCTATTTCTATCTTAAAAGAGGGGGAACTGTAGGGTTGGTACCTGTTCAGAAATTAATGTCTGTACCAATAGCATTGCTTCCAGTTACAAGATGGGACCTGCTCTGAACCAAAGACTGAATTAAACAAGATGGATTTCTGTTTTGTTATAACTCCGCATTAAAACTTGCAGATCAAGCAATTCTACAAGTTTAGGAAGTATTTTTCCAGCTGACTATGTGCAGAAGAACATTGCTGAGACCTTTACTGTGCTACTGGTCCTAGCATTCACAACAGTGTATGGACTTGCACTCCAGCAACTTTCGAGCACAATGGACCTTTGTTTGTAGCTGTTACTGGATTTGCTGAAGATAATATGCAGATTTTAAGACCAGTCAATCAGTGGGCCAGGAGGACAGAGAATTATATACTGTACATGGGGACATGAACACAGACAGATGCAGCCCGCAAACACATCTGCAGCACTATGAAACATACACAGAGCCTGGCAGAATACCTGGGAACTTTAACTTCTGACACAGACTGTTTGTTTGCTTGTCTCTCTGGCTGGAAAGTCAGATAGTGTCCAAGGGAAAAATCTTGGGATGGAGTGAATTTCTCCCACACAGACCTGCAGCTTGGTGTGACCATGCAGTTCATTTCAGCTGCCATACTTTGACTTCATGCCGTTCCCGAGACAATTTCTCAGACCTAAGCAACAAGTGTTTTGGCAAGAGCTAAGGTACTGGTCTTTAATTCAAACTCCCCCCCCCCCCCCCGGGCTAGCTTAGACAGACAAATAATTTACTGTATGTCTGGCTATGAAGGATTCAACTTGTTCAATCCATGGCATTTTCAATAACATCATATGGATGTGAAGTTGGACAGTGAGAAAGAAAGACAGGAAGAAAATTGATGCCTTTGAATTATGTTGCTGGTGACGAATACTGTGTATACCATGGACTGCACTAGAGGAGATCAAACTTAAGCTTCCTTTAAAAGCTCAGATGAGAAGACTTCAATTTTCTTACTATGAACACATCATGTGAAGAGAGAGACATCATGCTTGGCAAGGTGGAAGGTCAACGCAAAAGATGAAGGCCAGCAATGAGATGGATCAATACAATAGCAGCAGCTATGGGTGCCAGTCTGTCAACAATGAACCACCTGACTGAAGACCAAACACAATTTAGGACAACTATCGCCATGAGTCGACACTGACTTGACAGCACTTAACAAGAACAACACGTCTGAGTGCAGAACGAATCGGTGACATTGGTTCCTAAAACAGAGTAGGTCTCCTGGTAATTGTAACATAGGGTTACATAACATACTACCTCAGAA
This sequence comes from Ichthyophis bannanicus, assembly GCA_033557465.1. Classification (NCBI taxonomy): domain Eukaryota; kingdom Metazoa; phylum Chordata; class Amphibia; order Gymnophiona; family Ichthyophiidae; genus Ichthyophis; species Ichthyophis bannanicus. Next base: position 142,418,304 of record CM066040.1, read on the forward strand.
AACTAATTTATCCTAATATTTCCATTATTTTTGCTATCAGAAATAAAGTCTAATTTGTATACAAACACAGGGTTGGTTCTGGTTTTATCACATGGTTTGTTTTCCAGGTAGTCCTATGGAATCCTGGGAAAAGGAGGATATCAGTTTTCCCTAGACATTTATACATGGGTATTTATCTGCTACTGACAATATCTCCTACAGAACTTTGTGGAAAATTTCTTAGATCATTCCATCTATAGAAGAGGCCATCTCTGGAAGCTGAAGATAAACTAGAGAGAGTCCTTTTACAAAGTGAATGAAGTAAGCCTGCGAGTTTTTCCAAGTACAGAGGGGAGAGGAGGGCTAGATTTAATAAAGTGCATTGCATTAGTGACTATTGGCCTATTGAACTTCCTTTCTTTTCTGACTCTCTTTTAGGCTTTGTAACCCGCTCTGTATGTATGTTTGGTAAGAAAGGGGGCTATATCAGATGAAATAAACTATAAACTAATGCTGCTAACATATGTTAGTAAAGAGGTTTTCATTGCATAAAATTCATTAATATGGGAGTAATGCATATTAATGAATATTAGCATCAACTAACATTAGTAAATCCAGCAACACCACTGGAAAGAGCATCACCACTTCCTGCATTATTACAATATAGCCATACAACAACTGACAAGGCAAAGCGATAATAACACTCCAACCTACTCAACTCCTTAATAAACTGCCCAAGAGAACTCTTCCAACATCATAAAGTAACTGACAAAGACACCCTCCAATGACAACCATGACATCACAATCATCCCCCAACAGCTGGCAACCCATTTCAAACAACTTCGCCCCCGACCAGAACCACTTCCTCTCCCCCTCCCTCCCCCCACAAAAAAAACATCCATCCAAACCCTTGGACTTCCTTCATGGCATCAGCAAGGAACAAATTGAAGACATCATCTCATCTCTAAATAAAACTACCTTGCCCCTTGACCCATGCCCTGTCACATCAAGGCAAATTCTGTTTCTTCCTTCCCTGTGTAAGCTTATGGATTCTCATGCATTCCTTCTAGTCATAAGAATTGGAGTGGAGGAGTGGCCTAGTGGTTGGGGCAAGGTACTTCAGGCCGGAATGTCGGGGGTTCAAATCCCACTAGAGGACAGCAACCTTGGGCCGGTAGGACTGGGGTTTCTAGTCCCACAGGTGCTCCTTGTGGTCTTGGGCAAGCCACTTAACCCTCCATAGCCCATGTTCCCTGTAAAATAGTTATCTCCAAGTTATAATGCCCTGTTCAATGTAATTTCAGTTTGTTCAATGTAAACTGCACTGATGCAGAATAGCGCGGTATATAAGAGAATATAAATAAATAAAATACTTGTCCAAGTTTGATGATGGAGACAGATTCCAGACCTTTACTTTTATATTTCAGCACGTGTTGTGTATTTGGATTCAATGATGCAGTTAGGCAAGTCTGGAGGCCTATGATAGTAGCTCTGTATGTATAATCAGTCTCTGAGAGTCCTAGCCCTCCTTCAGTTCTATGGATGTACCGTCTTGGCATGTCTGATTATTGTAAAATTGCTTCGTGGGAATGGGGAAGTTTTCTTGTTCACCCATCCAGTTTTTCAAGATCTTTAAGAGGCCAGTTCACAATCCCAAAGCTGTATGAGAGTACAGGAAGTGCCGTCTGATTGATATTAAAGCACTTTTCATTAATGATTTTAATTTCCTGTAGTATTCTTTAGTAATCTTTTTCTCTCAGTAATTTCTGCTTGAGTGCCATTCCTTCCTCTACTTCAAAATACTTACAAATGCCTTCAAGGTCCTTGATGTCACAGCCCTCAGCCAGGGAGATGTTTGTTTTCCATTTTGCCCAATTTTCCTCTTTAAAAAAAGTTACCTTAGCACATTTGCCAAGCCCAAAAGTCATCCTGATGTCATCAGAAAAGCTTTTCACCACACGCAGTTGCTCTGTTCATTGTTGGTTGCTGGAACCGTAGAGCTTCAGATCATCTACAAATAGTAGATGAGATGTTGCTTCTGGGTTGTTACTTCCTTTAGGTTTCAGGCTAAATTCATATTCTAAAGGGCTGATGAGAGTACTCGTTGGATTAAACGTCACACAATACAGAAGTGGCAACAGGGAATCTCCCTGAAATATTCCTCACTGGATCTTAATGTTATGAATATTTAAAAAAGAGTGTAGTTTGCCACATTCTCATGGTGAACTTAATGTATTCTATTTAAACCAGGATTTATTTTATACATTTCAAGGCAATTTATTATCCAAGGGTGTGGGATGCTGTCAAAAGCTTTCTTATAATCAAGCCATGCTATACTGAGATTTCTGCTTTCCCACTGGCCATGATGGCATTATTCACCATAAACTGGTCTTTGGTTCCATATGCTCCCCTCTTGTTGCCCTTTTGCTGCATTGCCATGATGTCATTGGACTTGATATGATCGTATATTCTGTCTGCATCTATTGCAGTGAACAGCTTATAGATTGTAGGTAGACAAGTTATTGGTCTGTAATTATTAGGAATATTGAGTCCCCTTTTGGAAGGAGAAATGTTCTTTCTGCAGTAAGCTACTGTGGTATTAAGTCTGGATGTTTGAATAATTGATTTTTGTAGTTCACCAGGTTGCTGAGGAGGAATTTGCTGATGCAGCAGAGAAGGAAACCAATATCAATGGGGTAACCCAGTCATTCAAAAACCTGAACAACGGAGTTACCATAGACCCCAAATAACGCTAACCAGGGCTTAATTTGTGCCATAATGGGGTGGAACAGCATTCCAGCAGTTCTCCAGCTTTGGAAATGTGGTCCATCGGAATCTACCTCCAGGGGTGAAGTCAGCTGCTAATCTAGTTGCCTAGCGCAGAGTTTGATGTGCACTGCATGACTGCCATACCTGAACACAAAATGAAAAACCTGAGAGTGGGCAAGAGTAGTAAAACGAGAAATGGCTATAAGTGCAGGAGTGATATCAGGCTCCCTTAAGGTACACTATACAACTCCTGCCATCTACCTTAATAGCTGATGCAGGGAACTGTGGGCAGATCTGGCAGCGACCGGGGCTGTTTCCACAGGCCCTTTGACTAGGAGTGCAGAGCTTTGCTATAAGGCCGTGCAGGTTAATGGCAAGTCCGGAGGGGTTAAAGGAAGTTTGGTACATCCTGCACTCACTGTACGCATGCTCTCTGGGGCTCACATATTTCCTACAAATCATGGAGAGTGGCTGTTTGTTGAGCTCCCTGCTGCAGAGCGGCAACATGCTGGCTTATCAGTCATTCTTGAGTTAGTGGTCTGCCTGCCTCACTGTGCAAAGCTGCTGTCACAGCATGCCCACTTCCAACAGGTAACAAGTAGGAGAGCAGATGCAAAGCCTCCTTTCCACCCCCCCCCCCCCCCATAAGAGCAAAACATTTTCTGTTCAATGTTAGCAGTCTTAAACAAAGCATAGAGAGATCTACTGTTGCTGGCTTTGCTGATGTATGTTGAATTTTAGTATGTTGCACCAATTCCAAATAGATAAATAATGTAGATAGCTACTTGAAATATGTATTTACTTTGTTTGCTAACTCATCACCTCAAAAATGTTCCTCTTTGTCCTGCAAGACACCTCTCTAACAGCCATTATGTTCATCCCTGCAACAGTCAGTGAAGCTGATTTAAGTGCTATTGGGGCAGGTCCTAATAAAGAATTTGGATAGACAGAAGATATGAAGCCAGGAGTTGAGACTCATTGTGAGGCTTCATTCTTTCTATCCCTCTATAGATATCAGTACTTTCATTGTTCCCCTCCCTCTGGTGGCAAGAAGAATTAGGCAACCAGGCCTCCTTACCTGCTTCATCCTCTTTCTCTTTCAGGTTTCTTCTGGAGTCTGACCCATGTTTGTTTATTTATTTATTTACATTCTCTTATATACCGCGCTATTCTGCATCAGTGCGGTTTACATTGAACAAACTGAAATTACATTGAACAGGGCATTATAACTTGGAGATAACTATTTTACAGGGAACATGTGAGGCCCCTTAGTCTCTACTGGCTCCATGCAGTACCACTTTAAGAAGGAGGCTGTCAGAGGAGGAGGAGGAGGCGGCGGCAGCAGCAGCAGCAGCAGCAGCAAGTAATGAATTATTGATTCCCTCTGCTTGCAGGATACCAGGGTGCAAAGGACCAGAAAAGGGGGAGGTGGGTGAGGGAATAGGATTACTCTAAGCAGTGGTGGCCCACTTCCATCTTGTCTCTGCAAGTGACTATGCTAGGAAGTGGAGGGCATGTTGGTCTGGGGCCGGGATGTTGTAGGAGTGCTAACCCAAGATTTGGGGTATTGGTCCTATGTGCACATAGCTAATATTGTCTATGGTGAGGGCAGCAGCAGAGGTGGCCTGAACAGTACTGGACAATGGTTTCTTGTGATGAGCCAGTCATTGAGATAGGGGTTCACACAACGGCTCTGGCTCCACAGGTGGGTGGCTACTATCACTAGGCTCTTCATGAAGATGCAAAGTTCAGAGGAGAGGCTGAATGGGAGGACTTTGTATTGGTAATGGTTGTCAAGGAATCTGAAGTGAAGGTATCTCCAATGATGAGAGTGAATGGGGACGTGAGTGTTAGCATCCTTCAGGTCCAAAGAGGAGAGCAATCCTGGTAGCTGAGTAGAGGAAGAATGGTGTTCAAAGAGTGCATCTTGAATTTTTACCTCTTAATGACTAGGTTAAGATGATGGAGTCAAGGATCGGATGAAGGCCTCTGGATTTCTTGGGATTCAGTAAGAATTTTGAATAGAAGCCCTGACCTCTCTCATTGAATGGATCCATCTTGATAGTGTTGTTGTACCTCCTGTGTCAGCAGGGGCACATGATGGCTTGGGAGCGTCTGTACCCTGAATGGACAATGGAGAGGACCCAGTGGCCTGTGGTGATGGATTGCCATGCCTCTGTGAAGTGCTGGTGTGCCCGCCTACCAGCAGGTAGTTAAAAACTGTGGGTGGGTTTGGAGATGGTGGTTTGAGGAAGAGGTTGGGTCTTCCACTCCCACTGGCGATTGCAATGCCGGCGATTGCTGATTCTGAAGGTGCTACTGAGGTGGCTGGTATCGTGGAAGAATTGTTGGAAGTACTTGTAGTGATAGGAATATCAATAGGAAGGAATCAATGGTTGACAAGTAGATGAGGTTGACTCCGCCAGTTGGGCAGCCAGCTCCCATATGGTGGAGGAGTGATCTTTCACTTCGGATACAGCCTCTTGCGTCTTGGAGCCAAAGAGACTGTTGCCTTGGAGGGGGCATCTGGTAGGTGCTTGTGAAGGTCTTCCTGGAGTCCAGAGATGGAGAGCCAGGCCTGTCCATCTAGCTGAGATAGCCATGATAGTGGAATGCACCACTGAATCATAGATGTGATATGTGGCATAGAGAATATGGTAGAGGGATTCATATAGGTCAGTCACTAGCTGGGCTGGATCATCGGAAGTGGGATCATCCAGCTGAAGGAGAAGATTATGATGATAGTATAGCATCTGTAGCTGATGGGATAGGAGCTGCATGGCTAAGGTACTGATGATTTGGTAGGATTTGAGGCCAATGGCATTCAGGTTCTCGGTTCCTTGCCCGGAGGTGTTTGAGACAGAGGTTTGGTACTTTTGGATTTCTTCAGGACAGCCTCGGAGATCACCAACTGGTGGGATAGCTGTTGATGCTCTAAGCCGGAGGCTGGTAGAACTTTGTACTTTAGGTTGAGCCGACGAAACATGGCACTGCCTGAAGTAAGTGTTTTCCAGATGGAGGCCTGTAGATCTAAGAGAATCTGAAGGACAGACAGGGTAAGGACCTCCTTGGGGGTGCTGCAAGCCGTGTTTGTTCATGGGGAGTCTGATTGTCGCTGAGAGTGAGCACCTGGGAGAACCTCTGGAGGAATGTAGGGTAGGAGAGGTCGTCTGTTGGTTCATCCTGTAGGTCCTGGTCGGCAGGGGTGAGATGGAATCACAGGACTCGTAGTTGTGTTGATAAACCTGCAGGGAGGCAGCATCCTTGTCTAATTGTGGCGAAGGTTGCCAATTGATGAGGGAAGGAGATGCTGTTATCCCCGGGGCATTGGAGATCCTAGGGTCAATGAGCAATTCCTGCTGTGGGGTGGAGGGAGCTGCCTGGAGGAGGCAGAGCTGTCCTGGACAAACCTCCATAGGAGAGAAATGAGGGATTAGGGTCCCCCAGAGGAGGGAGGTGGGCTGTCAGGTGTCACTGCGGGTAGCTTGGGGGAAGGGATGACCCAGGGGCATCTGCCCTTGGGTGTTTCATAGTGAGCTTACTGGCAAAGTTGCTCCCAAGGAGAGAGAGTGGATTTTCCAATGTTTTTGTTTCCCTTTCATCTTGGTCCCTGACTTTGAAGCTGTCCACTGACTGGAGGAGGATGCAGAGGGGTTTGAGGTGAATTCCAGTGGGTGAGGGGTGGAGCCGGTCAGGAAAGTCATCAGGGGGGGATCCCCTAACCCCGAAGACGTTGCTGGGGGGAGTGCTCCCTCTGGAAAGGGACCTGATCATGCCTGAGCAGGACCCGATGGGAGGAGGTGCAATCTGATGATCATCTGGTTTTGTACATTCTCTGCACAGGAAAAAGTTAATACTGAAAGGTTTCCTTATGAGAGGGCTGAAATCAAGAGGCTTTAAACTATTGAATCTACAATGCCTGTCAACCAATATACTGTTGACAGCAATATGATTTGACAGATTGTGCAGTTCATTTTAAATAATGATGTAATCTTTCATCATCTTAGAGGTTTTATTTGGGGTGGAGGCTGTTTCCTCTTGCTCTATTGAAATTTCAGCTTAGCTGAAACTGGGGCTGAGATCTGGTGCAATGAGTCTTGGCAAGGAGGCCAGGGATCATGTTGCTCCAATATAACTGGTTACTGGTCAAAGTGAAGATTGTCCTGGCATTCACTTTTGAACAGGAAGGGCACATCTTAACTGTAGAAGAAGCTCCCCTTCTATGTGCCAGGACGGGAGTTGAGATCAGCTTCAAGAAGGCTACTGGTAATGCCTGGTAGGACTGTCACATATTGGCTTGGATTAAAGAGCACTTTCTGTGGCTATACCTATGTTCTGCAGTAAGCTTCCCGAAGAAGTATGGGCCCAATATGCAAAAAAGGCTAAGCTCCTAAATTTAGGCTACTAAATTTGTGGTCTCTATTCAGCCAGTTAGGCGCCTAAAATTTTAGCTGAAAATTCATCAAAATTTAGGAGCTTAAAATGTATGCTTCTAAATTTAGGGCTGCCATCTGTTTTCCTAGATTTATAATCTTAATTTAGGTGCCTAGTGTGGAAAATCAGTGCTAAACTCTTAACTTAATTTCCTGACTCTAAATCCGGTGTCCCTGTGGTTAGAACAGTAGGTTGTGAAGTAGGGTAGTCATAGTTTAAATACCACCCATGCTTCTCGTCACCTCTTGGTCAGTTCCTTTAAGCCCTCTATTGCTTCAGATACAACACTTAAGACTATGCTCTCTCAGAAAGGGAAAGCACAGTTACTTACCTGTAACAGGTGATCTCTGGGAACAGCAGGAATAAGTCTTCACATATGGGTATCGTCGGTACTGACGGAGCCTGCACGGGAACGCTCCCCAGCGTCCAGTAAGAAAGCTTTTGGGAGCATCCCACAGCGCCTGCGCGCTGCCTTCCCGCCTTTCCCAACCGCCTCTCTCCAGTTCGAGTTTTAAAGCTGAGACAAAGAGAGAGAGAGAGAGAGAGAGAGAGAGGAAAGGAAAGATAGATAGAGAGATACAACTCTTAGGGGAGGTGGGTGGTTGTGAAGACTTATTCCTGCTGTTCCCAGAGATCACCTGTTACAGGTAAGTAACTGTGCTATCTCCAGGAACAAGCAGAAATGAGTCTTCACATATGGGGACTCCCTAGCTGTAGATGCCAGGGAGAGACCCCATGGTTGTGTGCCCTTGCAGAGGGCTCCACTTCCCCCCATGGATCTCTGGCATCCAACCAGGGTAGGTGGGTAGGAGTTGATTAGGAATGGAACAGGTGTTTGAGGACAGCCTGACCAAACGAGGCATCCCGGCGGGAGTCCTTGTCCAAACAGTAATGGGCTGTGAAGGTATGAACCGAGGCCCAGGTGGCCGCTCGACAGATTTGGTCGATGGACACAGAGTTTAGATGAGCCATTGAGGCTGCCATGGCTCTCACATTGTGAGCTGTGACATGGCCCTCCAGAGAAATGATCCTACTCTGGTAGGCGAAAGAAATACACTGAGCAATCCAGTTGGACAGTGTTCTTTTAGAGACTGGAAGTCCTAAATGAGAAGGATCAAAAGCAACAAAGAGTTGAGAAGACTTTCTATGTTGCTGTGTTCTTTGTAAGTGGAAAGCGAGAGCTCTCTTACAATCCAAGGTATGAAGATTCCTCTCTGCATTTGATGCATGAGGTCCTGGAAAAAAGACAGGTAAATATACCTCCTGGTTTAGATGAAAAGGCGAGACCACTTTAGGCATAAAGTGTGGATTGGTCCTGAGGACTACCTTATCATGATGGAACCTTGTATAAGGTGGGTTAGCCACCAAAGCTTGCAACTCACTGATTCGGCGTGCTGAGGTGACTGCAATGAGAAAAACAACTTTCCAAGAAAGAAGTTTCAAGGAGGTGGTGGCTAAAGGTTCAAAGGGTGGCTTCATAAGCTGGCCAAGAACCAGGTTTAAGTCCCATGCCACTGGAGGTGGTCTAATGGGAGGTTTAGTTAAAAGAAGGCCTCTCGTGAATTTTGCTATAAGAGGGTGAGAGGAAATAGGTTGTCCATTGAGAGGCTTGAGGGACGCTGCAATAGCACTCAAATGGACTCTTACTGAATTCGTTTTCAGGCCTGCATGGGATAGATGCAGGACATACTCTAGTAGAGAATTCAGAGGTATTGCAAGAGGGTTTAGACCCTTCTCTGAACATCAAATGGTAAATCTTTTCCATTTGAAAGCATAGGAACGCCTAGTAGAAGGCTTTCTAGAGGCATGAATAACATCTCTGACTTGCTGAGAGAGATGAAAATCTTGAAGGTCTAGGCCCTCAGCAACCAAGCCCTGAGATGGAGCGACTGGGGGTTTGGGTGCCACAATGTTCCCCCTTCCTGGGACAGAAGGTCTGGTGCAGAGCCCAAGTCCAGGGAAGGAGCTTGAGAGAGATGCAGAAGTAGAGGGTACCACGCTTGGCGTGGCCAATGTGGAGCTATGAGGATCATGGTCCCTCGATCTCTCTGAAGCTTGAATAGTGTTTTGGGAATTAGGGGAATTGGTGGAAAGGCATAAAGGAAGTCTTGACCCCAGTGAAGGAGGAAGGCATCCTTGGCCTGAACTCCCTGACACGGAATTCTGGAACAGAACCGGGGAAGTTTGGCATTCCACGGACTTGCAAAGAGGTCTATGTCCGGGGTTCCCCAAATTCGAAAAATCCTGGCTACCTGGTCCATGTGGAGGGACCACTCGTGTGGGAGCAGAACTCGACTGAGTCTGTCCGCCCAAGAGTTTTGAATGCCTGGAAGATATACTGCCAGAAGATGGATATGATGCTCTCTGGCGAAGGCCCACAGTCGCAAAGCTTCGTTGCAAAACGACAGAGAGCCAGTCCCACCCTGCTTGTTTACATAGAACATGGCTACTTGGTTGTCCGTATGGATGAGGACTGTCCTGTAGCTGAGCAGGGAATGGAATACTCTGAGAGCTAAGAATATTGCTCTGAGTTCCAAGAGATTGATATGCAGAGAAGTCTCCTGTGGAGACCAGATGCCCTGGGTGGAGAGATCCTGCAGATGAGCTCCCCAACCCATTGGAGAAGCATCTGTTGTCAGAGTTGCTTGGGGTAGCGACTGCTGAAACGGGGACCCCAGCAACAGATTTGGAGGGGACTTCCACCACTGGAGAGACCAAAATAGGCGACTGGAGTTTGCTATGTTGTCTGACAGGCAACCTGATGCCTGAGTCCATTGGGTGGACAAAGTCCATTGAGCTGCCCTCATGTGAAGGCGAGCATATGGAACCACATGCACGGTGGATGCCATGTGGCCTAATAGTTGTAACATCTCTCGAGCAGTTAAATGGGACTTTAACTGTATCTGGGAGGCTAACTGCACCAAGCGTAGGCAACGGGCCTGAGGAAGATAGGCCCTTGCAGTTGTGGTATCCAGCAAGGCCCCTATAAACTCCAGAGACTGAGTAGGGATGAGATGGGATTTTGGGATGTTTATTACCAGTCCCAAATACTGAAGGACACGCATTGTGCAGGTTAGAGAAATCTGGGCCTCTGACTGGGATGAAGCTCGAATGAGCCAGTCGTCCAGATATGGGAAAACGAATATTCCTAGAGTGCGTAGAAATGCAGCTACTACAGCCATGCATTTCGTGAACACCCTTGGTGCAGAGGCCAGACCAAAGGAAGCACCCTGTATTGGTAGTGCTTTCCTTGAAAAAGGAACCGAAGGAACCTTCTGTGTGTTGGATGGATGAGGACATGGGTGTACGCATCCTTGAGATCTAGAGAACAAAGCCAGTCCTGACTCTGAAGGTATGGCAGCAGAGTACTGAGAGAAATCATCTTGAATTTCTCTTTGAATAGAAACTTGTTCAATTCTCTGAGATCTAAAATGGGTCTGTAGCCCCCTGTTTTCTTTGGAATAAGAAAATAAGGGGAGTAGAACCCTGAGCCCTGTTGAAGAAGGGGTACTTCTTCTATTGCCCCTTGGGCAAGAAGGGTAGCAATCTCCTGACCCAGAAGGTTGAGGAGAGATGTTGGAGAATTGAACTGTTTCACCATGGTGTGGGGAGGAAGGTTTAAGAAACGAAGCTTGTACCCTTCCTTTATATTGGAGAGGGTCCATTGCTCTGCTGTGATTTGCTCCCATCTGGGAGCAAAGTAAGCTAACCTTCCTGGAATGGTGAGGGGCTCTGGTTCTTCCAGAGCCAGAAAGGCTAAGTTCTCTAGTTGCAAGTCAAAGGCCTTGAGGAGGCTGAGGCTGCTGGGCCGTGGGAGGCCTGGCAGCCTTTGACTTGGCCTGTTTAGGTGGTTGCTGACGCTTTGCAGCAAAACGACCTGCAGAAGATGGACCTGCTGACCATAAGCAGGATAGTGTCTTCCCTTTTTAGAAAAAGGTGTCTTTTTGAACAATCTTTTCTTAGCAGGAGCAGAGGTAGACTTTGAAAGTCGATCCAAAGCAGAGTTCTCAGCATCCATCTGAGTGGCCTTTGCTTTCCAATCCCTGCCAAAAAGGTTTTCACCTGTACAAGGAAGATTTCCCAATTCATCTTGGATCCAGAGTTCCAAATCAGATGCTTGTAACCAAGCAATTCTGCGTACACCTATGGCAGTAGCCGAGGCTCTGCTTACACACTCAAAAGAGTCAAAGGCTGCACGGTTGGAAAATTTGGAAACATCTTGGGCCTGTTTAAGCCAAGTGAGAAATTCCTGCCTTTTATCTTCTGAAATAAAAGGGGCTAAAGTCTGCAGATCTGTGACTTCTTTTAGAAACATCTCCATATAGAGACTATAGGAGTTGATTCTGGCAGCAAGCATATTAGCTTGGAAACCCCTTCTGCCAAAAGCATCAAGGGTTCTGCATTCACGTCCTGGAGGATTAGATGAGTGTCTCTTTGCACTCTTTATTTTCCTCATGGCAGACTCTACCACAACAGAGTGGTGAGGAAGCTGAGACTTATGAAAGCCAGGACAAGGAGGGACACGGTACATGGTGTCTAACCTACGAGAATGAGGAGAGGTAGTAAGAGGTGTCTCCCACATGCTCAACATGAGATCAAAGAGAATCTCATGAATAGGTAAGGTGGCTGCTTCTTTAGGAGCCTTAGGGTATTGCAAAATATCTAATTGCTTGGCTCTAGGCTGTGACTCAGGGGCCACTGTAATGGAGAGGCCCCTAGCCACTTCCCTAATGAAGTCTTGAAAAGACAAGTCTTCTGGAGGAGACATTCTTAGTTTTGGAGAATCAGACTCCTGAGGAAGAAGTACCGGTGCCTCGACAGAAGCCTCCGACTCAGAGTCTTCGGAGGAATCGAAGTATCGCCTGTCTGGATGCTCCTGTAAAGCCCGATACACGTACCAAGTAGGATCGACATCGGGAGTAAGCGGTACTGGTTCAGTACCGATGGGCATCATAGGACAGGGTACCGTTGCAGTCGACACCGAAGCCGATGTTGATGCAATCGGTACCGGCACCGGAAACTATGCCAGTGCCGGAGTCGGTACCGGCAATGGAGATTGTTGCGGTACCGAAGGCGTCGAAGCCTGCATAAACGCCATTAGGGTGCGTTGCATGGACAGAATCTTCTGATCCATCGACGCCACCAGAGTCTGGATGTCGGTACCGGTGGAGGCCACCGGTACCCCAGAACATGGAAACAGGTGATCAGTCGAGGCCGAGCCATCGATGTCAACCTGTGACCCCATAGATAATGCTTTGGTAGCCATAACTTCCCGCAGGGGTAATTTTGCCAGTGCGGATTCCTCGAGGACAAGCCCGGAGGCATCTCGATGCTTAGAGGGAGATTTGCCCTTCGAGGACCGGCTAGATTTATGTTTGGTTACCTGAGATCCATGGGAGGAAGAAGAAGCCCTGGAAGACGTTGATGCCACCGAGGCTGCATCAGAGGGAAACAGGGTACTGAGCTTGGCTGCTCGGTTCTGCCGACCTCTTTTAGACATCATGGTACAGGACACACAATCCATGATGGAATGGTCAGGACCCAAACATTTTAGACACCAATCATGGGTGTCGGTGACAGAAATAGTACCACCACACTTTGTGCACTTTTTAAACCCGGAAGCGGGCTTCTCCATGAGGAGAAAAATGTTCAGGCCTAAGGCCCAAACCGCAAATGCACAGTTGAAGAAAGAAAAGGTTTTTTTTGGGGGGGGGGGGGGGTTTGTATAGAAAGAAAAGAAAAGACCGGCGGTACCGGTCTGACGTCGAAGAAGGCAGACGCGACACAGAAAAATAAAGAATTCTTCTGCGGTGACAGGAACATGACCTGCTGGCTCCGCGGAAAAGAAGAACTGGAGAGAGGCGGTTGGGAAAGGCGGGAAGGCAGCGCGCAGGCGCTGTGGGATGCTCCCAAAAGCTTTCTTACTGGACGCTGAGGAGCGTTCCCGCGCAGGCTCCATCGGTACCAACGATACCCATATGTGAAGACTCATTCCTGCTTGTTCCTGGAGATAGAGCTACTGTATATTATGAAATTCCTAATGAGTTTGGATGAGAACAGTAAATAAATCTAAAAAAAAAAAATCCAACACTGATAGTATGTCAAACTGTCCACAAGATGGCATTAAAGAGCAAAAAACAAAAGTTAGGTGCTGTGGAGGCATGGTGCCTTTATAGATAGTGGTCTTCAGTCAGGTGGCGAGTGGCATCCATAGCTGCCGCGCTTGTATCAATACATCGCCTTGCCAGTCAGCCTCTTTTGTGCTGACTTTCAACCTTATCAAGCATAATGCGTTTCTCTAATGATCTCTCTCATCTGCTTATCAAGATCAAGGAACATTCATAGCAAAAGCTCTGCAGGAGAGTCAGTTGAACCATTGGATAATAGAAGGATAAAAAGGGCATTAAGGAAGACCAGAGCATAGAGGAGACTGAATTAATTCTTTGCTCTGATCTGAAAAAGACATAGGGACGTTACCCATGCCAGAAATTAGTTTTATAGGTGATGTCTTGGAGGAACTGAAACTGAATCTTTATAAAGATAGTCATGGTTTATTGGGAGAAAGCCAATGAAAGTCTTGTCTTACTAATCTGTTTAAATATATATATATATATATTTTTAAGGTGTGAATAAACAGGTAGACAAAGATGAGCCGGTTGATTATAGTGTATCTGGATTTTCAGAAAGTCCCTCATAAGAGACTTGGGGAAATTTAATTTTTAATGGATAGGAGACGCTAAACTATTGTGGATTAGGAACTGGTAAAAAGATAGAGAGTAGGGCTAAATGGCCAATTTTCTCAATGGCGAAAGGTGAATAGTGGCATACTCCAAGGATAGTTCTTAGGCCCGCTGCTTTTTAATATATTCATAAATGTCCTGGAAAATGTAATTGCAGGTGACACAAAATCATTCAAAGTTGTTAAAACACAAGAAGATTCTGAAAACTTGCAAGAGGATATTAAAAAATTGGGAGACTGGGTGTCCAAATGACAGTTGAAATTTAATGTAGACAAGTTCAAAGTTATGCACTTAGGAAAGAACAACCCAAACTACGGTTACATGATGTAAGGTTCCATATTAGGAACCACCACCCAGAAATGTTGAAACCCTCTGCCCAGTTGTAGCCAAGAAAGCTAATAGAATGCTAGGAATCATAAGGAAAGGAATGGTGAATAAAACCAAGGATATTATAATGCCTCTGTATCAGGAGCGGAGGAGTAGCCTAGTGGTTAGAGCAACTGCAAGGGTTCAATTCCCACTTGCACCATTTGTGACCTTGGGCAAGTCACCATTGCCTTGGAAGAAAAGTCCTGGCAATCTACTTCTGGTGATAAATTGCCAAGAAAATCCAGAGGTAGCTGGGTCACCAGGAGTCAACACTGACTTGATGGCACTAAAAGAAATCACTCCATAGCACAACTGCATCTTGAATACGGTGTGCAAAGATATAGCAGAATTAGAGAAAGAAGGCCTGGGGTGTAGCAGCTCAAAAACCTAAACAGAAGGCTAACGGAAGACCCGGCGGCTCTGGGAATATATTTTAAAGATTTACAAAATATATTCCAAGCACAAACACTTGTTCACACAAAGAGAAAGGCAAAGGGAAATACAAACTGAAATAACCAAAAGCAAAGGAAAAAACATGCCCCCATCTCAAGGAGGAGACTGAGAATATGAAGGAAATTAGAATATTCCAAACATGTGAGGACAGCATAAACGGTCAACCTAATCAGTGGTCTATAACAAATGCTGCATGTTACTCTTTAACAACCCAGGGAGCAGAACGTAGACGAGAGCTAATAGAGGCGGCAAGCTGCGGGGCATCATAAAATACAAAATTACCAGAATGAAATCTAATAAAAATATTTACAGAGAAATTTTAGAAAAAATGCCCCTCTCCCCCGAACTGAATCACCCTTGGCTTAAGAAGTAAAAATTCCTTATGCCTCTGCTGACTCTCATTGGCTAAATCTAGATAGATATGTACTAATAAACCCTTAAATAGTAGGGAGCACTTCTTAGGGAATGGCTTCTTAAGTTATTCTTTATCTGATGATAAAGCTAATATCAGTAAAGTGGATGTTTCACTCAATTCTAATATATTAGAAATATTAAGAAAATCCATGTTGGGACTCAGCGGTAAGGGGTTGCTGAAAACCAGCTCCCTCCTTGAGAAAAGGTAGATATATACTTTAGTCAATAGAGGCTGAGAATCCACCAGTATCCCAAGTATTTCCACAAAATATTGCTGCAACATGTCCCTAGCAGACAGGAGGGGTGAACGAGGAAAATTAATCAAGCTTAAATTTATGGACCGAACTTGGTTTCCTACAGCTCCTCCTTAAATTTTAAAGCAGTCACATCTTTAACAAAAGCAGTTTGAACAGTCTAATACTGCTGAATCTTCAGTCTGAAATCTTCAACACCCCCTTTCACTGAAACCAATTCACGCACTGGTCCTTGAGACAGTAAAGTATTACTCTGGCCCTGAGCCACTATCTGGTTTGATTGTTACACAAACACTTTGTCCAATTTCACAATAGCACTCCAAATAGTCTCAAGAATAAATACAGCAGAATGTTCCAGCGAAAACTTTAATAGTGAAGCTGTCTCTTTTCGCCCGCTAGACTCGCCAAGGCTCCAGAACTCTCTCCCGGACCAAGTAACGCCTCCATCATGCTCTCATTCAGGGTTCCCCTCCTGCGATCAGGTCACTGATCTCCACATGAGACTTCAGGGTCAAATCTGCCCTGGATACACAGCCTCCAACCAAGTCAGAAATGCCGCACATCTCCGGACCAATCCGCTTGGAGACTTCCGGTTGCAGGAAACCACTCGGTAACACAGAAGGCAGTGGCAGCCCCGGTGAGAGCTCACACCCCGGGGACACCTGGCTCTCCGGCCCCGGTGTCAACACAGCAGGGGACATGCCGGGCTCCAGTCACTGACTCCTGGGGCATGCCAAAACCAGATCCATCAGACCAGCAAGGCTAGCAGGTAAATCAGAGGAGGGTTTTACAGGCTTGGAAGGCTTCTTGCCCAGTGTTCCCTTGCTCTTTGGCATTATGGAAAAGCGCGCCCAGCAATACGATTGACTATGTGGCCATCTTGGTGCTCCTCCTTGATATCAGAAAGATATATTTTTTAAAAACAGGGCATTTGTGCACAGCAGTTCATAAAAACGGATTAAATCACAACTGGACTGGTCTCAATTGTCGCGCATCTACAGTAAGCCAGTACTGAAAGAAGTGTTTATGTAGAAATACCGTGGTTATTGGTTTTATCAGAAATCGCAACTCAACTTTTATATTGCAGCCTATGGGGAAGATTATTTGTATTTAAAGAACATGCTACTGGATCTGACATGCAAGATTGTGAAAAAAGGCGGAGCAGCCTTTGATATGACAGCCAGAGTAACATTGCTGAATTATCTAGCGGCTTCCCTGTTCAGTCCGTTGTACATCACTCTTGAAGACCAAATTGTTAGCTAGAGTAAAAAAGGTTATCTGTATAGATCCCTCATTCTACTGCAGCTCCGTTATGATGAAGGGCCCCTCAAAGTGGAGTTTATAAGCAGCCTGCTCTCTACAGACACCACTGGGAACCAGGAAGTGGCAGTATGGGGAGCTTGCAATGAAGGGTTTAATGAAAGGGCTCAGTTTGCAATGGGAAGCCAGAAGTTGGAACAGCTAGATCCTTTAAACAGTGACCTGTTTTTCCAAGAGATACTGCTGATCAGCGATGTAGATGCCAAAATCGAAGGGGTGCGCATATTCAGTTTCAGTGGTAGTGGATAGGCATAATAAAAGGAGAACAAAAAAGAGAAGCTGGTCTGTAACTTCCAGACTGTCGTTCTTCAAAATGAGCATAAAATAAGAAATACCGGGCCAGACCAAGGCCCTTCAAACCCAGCATCTTCTTTCTGACAGTGGCCAGAAAATTTAAAAAAACATCAATTTCTTATAAATCATGTCAAGGGATTAAGTGATGGCTGGCTTTACTGAGTCTACCTGGTCAATAATTTATTTCCGGACTTTTTTCCCAGGAACTTGTTCAAACCTCTTTTAAACCCTGCTATGTTACTCCCCTGACCGTGTCTCCCAGCAACAGACTCTACAGCTCAATCATGCGCCGCCCAAAAAAATATAGAGCACCAGCTATTTAACCCCCTCACAAGAAAAGCGTTGCATCCCCACATCTATCACCAGTTACATCACATCCTTTCCAAGATGGGGGCCAGAACTGCACACAAAACCCAAGATTCAGAGGCACTGCAGATAACTAAAAGGTAGAGTGACTCTCACAGTTTTGTTCTCCATTCCCCTGAACAATCCCCAGCAACACACTAGTCCAAACATCCCAACACACTATCCACAATGGCTCCAAGACTTCCCTCCTGACTGAGGACTCCCAACACAGAACTCAGCATCACGCACTAAATGAAATCCAAGGTAGCAAGGAATTCTCTAATAAAAAGCAAACAAATAATATTTTGGCCCAGCAGTACAGCCCAAGATTAAACAGCATCATACCACCATCCTGCTTGGGGCTTAGTAAATGCAGACATAGGAAAGCTGCAAGGAACATGCTAAAAAAAGGTTAAATTCTACCTCCCTAGGATATAAGCAGCCCATGCCAGCTATCCATATTTCTCTCAATTGTCCATGTGGTTTTTCACCTCAAACAAGTCTTACAGTTTAGGAGTAACATAAATGCATGCATATGTATTGTCGTGCCGGCTGCCCCTAGTGGCCAATGGCAGTAAGGGCATGCTGTACAACATATTTATTTTCAAGGAGCGTGGGGTATTTTAAGGCCAAAATGGAGATTGGTCTTAGGTATTTCAGCTCCTTGTGAGAACTCAATAATTAAGCCACGAGTGTAGGGAAACAAGGCTTTTATTTCCCCTCTGTGCAAGGGTTCATTAAGACACTAGAAATCAAAGAATGACCTTTGTTCATAAAGGTTCCAGTAATAAGCAGGTAAAACCAATTGTTAATATCTTCACAATTAGTTGTAAGGGTTAAAGGGAGGAATTCAATTCATTCCAAGGCAAAGTAATTAAACAAGACTTCTCATTTACAAGGTTGCTATGGATTCTAGGCTAGAAGCCATACACAAACTACAATCCATAGCTTCTTCCTGAGGAATGGGAATAGTGTTTGCATCTTCTATTTCCATAAATTCCGCTTCACTACTTTCCCCCTCAGAGCACATGCTGTCCCTGGCAGTTACAGGTTTATATGGACTGTCTCTGGTATCTTGCCTCCAATAACACTGTGCTTTAAAGTCTTCTGGCAGTTCTTTAAACCACTCTGGTTTCTTTCCTCTTCTTACAAAGTGAGTTTTAGTTTTAGCAGTGCTTTTAGGAGTTAAGCTTTCTTTAGCAGGAATAAAACTTTCATACCTTGAGTTTCTGTAGCTTGAAGCTCTGGAGCCTTCTCTCTCATGAACGTCTCTGTGACAACAGGTTTTCTGTCGGTAGCTTCTGGGCAGTGCTGGACTTCCTGAAAGCTTAGTAAAACCTGGTGCGGATTCTCCAGCTCTATGCTTCAGTGACAAAGTAGCTTTGTTAGAAACCCCTTCCCTTCGGGTACCTGGTAAAGCTTGTTCAGCATACTCCAATGCCTGCAGGCTTTCCTCCAAGCCTGGCTCTCTGTGTACATCTCTCAGCTTTGGACTCAGGAACGTTGCTTAAGCAGGGAGTGGCATACCCTCCAACCTGACTGCTTTCCTTAGCAGACTCCCTGTGAACAGCGGCTCTCATAGCTTGGCCCCTCTGAATTCTACCTCTGAATTCTGTCCTTTTGGACTTGCTCAAGGAGGATTCCTTCCTTCAGGTCTCTCCTTCCTTCTTTCAGCCATAATCCTTGTTCCTTCTCTTCCTGCTGCTCCTTCTCCTTCTCCTTCCTCGTCTGCTGTGCTAGCATTAAGCTTCCGTTTATAAAGGGATCTTCCCTTTGAATCTCCCGGGCTCATTTCCAGGTGCAACTGGTTAGCTCTCCTACCCTCATTAGGCTCTGTAGGATCACTCCTGCCCCCTCTAGCTGTGCTTTGAGGTAATTGCACCTCTCGAGCTCTGTGAAAAACAGTTTCTTTTCAACTCTGCATCTTTATTGGTATCAGCCTCATGACAGTATTCAAACCCTTGCAGTACAATTCTAAAGTCTAGAAAATATCTAGAGAGAGCTTTTTCCTCAGTACCAACAATTTCAACTTTGAGAAGTTGATTGAGCAGCCTGAGATGGTCCTGTATTTGCCTAAGATAATTAAAAATGCAGGACAATAAACCTTTGAGGAGGCGGTCAACAGTATATATAGAGATACAGTGAGGCTTCCTAAATTCAGAAAGGCAGAGGGTTTCTTTTTAAAGGTTTCTGTTCATAGACCAAGAGTTTTGTACCATCCCCAGTGATGTCATTGGACTATGTCTTTAGGCCACTCCTATTCAACTAACATTGCTTCTGACCCTGCTTCCATTTAGGAGAGATTTCCACCACCGCTGTTCATCATATCAATTTTAATTGCATTGTGCACTTTAGACTTTTCTTCATCTTTGCACTTTACCAGATAGTCCATTAAAAAATATATTACCGTATTTTCTTTTCATTTAGCATCCACTTGCCCAGTGACCCTTGTGGCATTATTAGACTGAACCCACACTCGCTATTTCAGATGTTTTTCTCATGGCACAATGGAAAGGGCATGTTAAAGGGGCCTCTTGATGCAACATAAGGACAATATTGGTGCAAACTGAGCTTGGCATATTGTAGTGCTATGTTTTGTTGTTTTTAACTGGGATTGCATCAGTTTTGCATCAGCTTTGCAATGAAGATGACTTAATTCCAGTTGCCTGGTGCATCAGTTTAGTAAGGGTAAAGTCTTACAGCCAAATGTTCTTAATTATAGAGCTAATAACAAAGGGGTGATGTAAGCTGGGCTTTTTGAAAATGTAATATCCATAGATGTGTAACCATGAGAAATTTTGTATTCAGAACCATAGGTCAATGCTTACACGAATAGCAACTTAAGCAAATAAACTTACCAAAAAAAAACATGTAAAACAACTTCACTATACCTCAAACCAAGGGGAAATGAGAAAGAAAAAAGTTGGACTTTTAAATATTTGCTCACTTATGAATAAAATTGATATGGTTAAAGATTTGATTATGGATTACAAGCTGTACTTGGTATGTATTTCCAAGACATGGGTTATGGAAAGAAACTCGCTCTCTCTAGTCCAAGAATGTCCAGCAGTTTATTCACTTTTTCATAAGGGTAGGTTAGAGAAGAAAGAGGGTGGGGTTAGAGTAATTTTTTCAAACACTTCGATTAACTGAGTTAAAAATTGCAAACACACCAGCTGCAACAGCTGTTGAATGTTTGGGCTTTAGATGTTATATTCAGAAGGATTCAAACCTGAACTTTGTATTTCTTTATCACCTGCAAGGCTTTATTTGATTGAGCTGACAATTTTTTTAGCTGACCAGTTTATAGAGAGAGAGATCAGTATTTAGACATGTTTGTGAATATTGGTAGCTCAGGTTGGTGATCATGATGTTGAATTGTTCTCCGAGCTTAATAGTTTGATTGCAGAAATTTTGTCACCATTCGAGGGGGACATCATCAGTGCAGGGTTCCAGATGGTAATGTGACTGAATGTTTGTGTTTGTACTTATTTTGAGGTTGGTGGTGACTCATAACTTTGGTCCACAAGGATTGATTGGTTGGTTTCCCTGAGGGTTGCCGGGATATGGTTGCTGTCCCCGGGTGTTGTTGGTGGTGCCGCATTTCTTTGGTCCACAGGGATTGGTAGATTGGGTCTATGTTGATATGTCCGTTTATTGAGTTTGTTGTGGAAAACCATGCTTCCAGAAATTCTTTCTCTCTTTGTTTGTGCTCGTGCTATGGCTTCAGTTGTGTTCCAGTTGAATTTGTGTCCTTCCGCATCTTCATGGATTGAGACCAGGGAGAGTGAGTCGTGTCTTTTGCTGGTTGGTGTTCATGTAGTCTGATGGATCGTTTTCTTACTGTTTGGCTGACGTAGTTCTTGTCACAATCACCACATTGAATTTTGTATGCAACGTTTGTCCTTTGATCTTTCTCTGGTTGTCCTTTTAGTTTTGACAGGATCCTTCTCAGGTCATGGTTGGTTTGTAGGCTATTCTAATGTTGTAGTCTCTTAGTAGTCTTGCGGCCATTTCGGAGGTGTTCTGGACGTAAGGGAGGGTGAATCATCAGGGTGCACCTTCAGTCTGGAGGTACAGGCTTTTTGGCTGCAGGCATCTGCGGATGAAGTTCTGTGGGTATCCATTCCTTGTTAAGATCTTTTATAGGTGTTTCTCTTCTTCCATTTTAGCTTCTGTTGTGTTGCAGTGTGATTCTACTCTTCTGAATAGTGTTTTTATGCAGCTTTGTTTGTGGCACTTCGGGTGATTGCTGTAGAAGTTCAGGATTTTGTCCGCGTGTGTTGTTTTCCTGTTTTGGTTCTCATAACAAAAACATCCAGGAATGGGAGTTTGTTGTCCTTGGCTGTTTTCAATGTGAACCGGATGTCCTCCAAGATGCTGTTGAGTAGTTGGAATGTTTCTTCAATTTGGTTGTGTTTTATTATGATGAAGGTGTTGTCAATGCACCATACTCACAGTTTTGGGTTTACTTGTGGGAGTATGATGCTTTTGAGTTTTTACATCACAATCTCAGCAACTAGGTCAGATATGGGGGATCCCATTGGTGATCCTTTCAGTTGTTCATAGATTTGTCCATCAAATTCAAAGTAAGTTGATAGGCACAGTTTGAGGAATTTGGGGGGTTTTATAGGATTTTCTTGAATAAACAAAACACATTACAAAGTAAACATCAAAATTATACAGCATATTCAAAGAAACATTAATCCCACAATTAAGAAAGACCACATCAAGGGAGGAAGAAAAAAAAAAGAGTGAAACCACCCCACATCCAGGGAGCGATATGCATAGATCTTTACCCACTCCACAGCTAACCCCTAGACTCTTTCTCAGCCAAAAACGTTTGTAATTGAATAACATCTGTATTCACATAGGTTTGACCCCAAAAACGATAATACAACGACAAGGAAATTTTTAAAAAAAAGATAGCACCCAAACCTGTGCTTTCAGCTCTAGAAACTGCTTCTGCCAAATCTAAGTAGCCTGGCCAACATCAGGAAAAACATGCAGTTTCTGACCTCAAAAAATATCATCTTTGTGTTTAAAAAAGGATCGCAAAACTTTCAATTTTTCAGACTCGGAACCAACGTGCTGCTACCAAGGTACAGTGTCTAGTAAAGATGTCTGCAAAATCTTCAATAAAAGCAATTAAGTTATGCCCTTCCATAACATTAGAAGGAGCAGAACGCTCTTCCCCATTCGAAGAGGAAGAAGAGCAAGATGAACATAGTACATATCAAACTTCCACATCACCCATTAGCTTCAATACTTCATCAAAATACTTCTTTAAGAGAATTTCTGAAGACAACAAATGGGAGATAGGAAAGTTTAAAAAAATGACGATTTTTTTGCCCTAGAATGATTCTCTAGCCGATAAATACTCAGAACATCTCTTATTAAAGCAATCCTATGATCACAGCAGGGATTTAACCTGTGAATCAATCTGTGCACAAACTTGACCCAAAGAAACAAGCTGATTATCTAATGCTTGCATTTTATCTACCTCAAAAATAAATTTACACAAAAAAGATACAGTAGAAGATAATTGAAGGTCAATATTTTGAATAGCACCCCACAAGTCAGCAAGAGTCACTTCTCCAGATGGAGGAGAAACAACGATCACACCTGAGTCTGCTGGCTTCACGAGTTGAGGCATTGGGGCTGCCATCACAGGAGGCCACTCAAGAAGAGCAGTCAAGAAAGCAGGCAGGGGAATTGGAGGCGGGGATCAAGAGTCAGGGCTCAATAAAAACCCCTTCGGTGACAGGATACCAGGCTGCTGGGAAGTCAAATGCTTGTCAATAAGGCCCACAACCTTGCCTGGCCACTCTCACTCCTTTAGCCCTGCTCTTGTTCCTCCTTTTACCCATGACATACAGCAAGCAATAAGACTCCCCAAGCTTCTCAAGAACACCAGAGAGGCATGTTCTGCCCCTTGCATTACACCCCTTCGATCGCGACACGCAGGCCGCGACATGTGGCCACTTCTAACAGCTGTGGTGCTTTGAAAGAGTAGGGGAGGGTCCTCACCAGTCCAGGGCTGCCCTCCTGGTGCCTGCATTCTGATCCTTTGCAGGTAACCCCCAGGTGATGTATCAGAAGAATAGAACGAATTATTGATAAATCGGTAAAATGTATTATAACTATTTGATAAAATAAAGAGTGGCAAATCACCTGGACTGGATGGTATACATCTGAGGGTGTTGAAAGAACTGAAAAAATGAGATTGCAGACCTACTATCAGTAATCTGTGAATTATCATTAAAATCATCTGTAATACCTGAAGCTTGATGAATGGCCAATATAACGCCAATTTTTAAAAAGGGTTCCAGAAGTGATCCAGGAAACTATTGACCAGTGAGCCTGACATCAGTACCAGGCAAAATGGCAGAAACCATTATAAAGAACTAAATTACTGAACATGTAGATAGACATGATTTAATGGGAAAAAGTCAATAAGGTCTTGTCTGTTATATCTTTTTGAAGGTGTGAATAAATAGGTAGACAAAGGTGAGTTGGTCGATATAGCGTATCTACATTTTCACAAAGCCTTTGAGAAGGTCCCTCATGAGAGACTCTTGGTGAAATTAAAAAGCCATGGGATAGGAGGCAGTGTACTGTTGTGGATCAGGAACTGGTTAAAAGATAGCAAGCAGATGGTAGGGCTGAAAGGCCAATTTTCCCAATGGAGAAAGTTGAATAGTGGTGTACCCCAGGGGTCTCTGCTGGGTGTGCTGCTTTTTAACATATTCATAAATGACCTGGAAATGGGAATAACAAGTGAGATAATCAAATTTGCAGATGGCACAAAATTATTTAAACTTGTTAAAAATCCCAGAGGATTGTAAAAAATTGCAAGAGGACCTTGATAAATTGGAAGACTGGACATTCAAATGGCAGATGAAATTTAATGTGGACAGGTGCAAAGTTATGCACCTAGGAAAGACTACCCAAACTGTGGTTACAAGATGCAAGGTTCCACATTAGGAACCACCACCCCAGGAAAAAGATTTAGGATCATCATAGATAACACATTGAAACCCTCTGCCCAGTCTGCAGCAGCAGCCAAGAAGGCAAATAGAATGCTAGGTATCATAAGGAAAGGAATGGAGAATAAAATAAGAACATAAGAACATAAGAACATAAGAAATGCCATACTGGGTCAGACCGAGGTCCATCAAGCCCAGTATCCTGTTTCCAACAGTGGCCAATCTAGGTCATACGTACCTAGCAGTTTCCCCAAAAGACACAGGTTCTGCAGTGCTTGTACTAGGCCAAGCATTGATATCCTGGGTCCCTTTTTAATAGTGGTTTATGGACCTTTCCTCCAGGAACTTGTCCAAACCTTTTTTAAACCCAGCTATACTAACAGCCCTTACTACATCCTCCGGTAACAGATTCCAGAGTTTGATTACACGTTGAGAGAAGAAATATTTTCTCCTATTTGTCTTAAATAGTTTACCCTGTAGCTTCATTACATGCCCCCTAGTCCTTCTATATTCTGATAGCGTAAACAATTTATCCACGTTTATCCGTTCCACTCCATTCATTAATTTATACACCTCTATCATATCTCCCCTCAGCCGCCTCTTTTCTAGGTTAAAGAGCCCTAACCTTTTTAGCCTCTCTTCATAGGAGTAGCCTTCCATCCCCTTCACCAAATAAAGGATGTTATAATGCCACTGTATCGTTCCATGGTGCAATCACACCTTGACTATTGTGTGCAATTCTGGTCACCATATCTTCAAAAAGATATAGCAGAATCAGCAAAGGTACAAAGAAGAGCTACCAAAATAGTAAAGGGGATGGAAAGATACCCCTATGTGGGAAGACTTAAAAGGTTATGGCTCTTCAACCTGGAAAAGAGATGACTGAAGGGAGATATAATAGAGGTCTATAAATTAGTGAATGGAGTGCCCAGTTAAGACTAATAAGAGAAAACATTTTTTCACTCAATGCGTAATCAGTTCTGGAATTCATTACCAGAGGATGTAGTAAAAGCTGTTAGTATAGCTGGCTTTAGAAAGGTATGGAGACGTTCTTGGAGGAAAGGTCCATAAACCATTGTTAAAGAGAACCCAGGAAATCCACTGCTTGCTCCAATACAGGCATTGTGGAACTTGTGTGTCTTTTGGGAACCTGCCAGGTACTTGTGACCTAGATTGGCCACTGTTGGAAACAGGATACTGGGCTTGATGAACCTTGGTCTGACCCAGTATAGCATATCTTATGTTCTTATGCTGATTAGTCATGGGTTGGTTCCTCCTAGTAAAGCACTGGTGAATGGTCGCTTTGACATCAGATGGTTAGTTTTTAAAGAGCGGGAATGACAAGTTTTATTAGGATACTTTGTATGGAAACATGCAATTGTGATGACCTGTGGTTTGTCATGCCCAGGGACAGAACCAGTAAAGTGTTATGGTTCGAAACGAGCACGCCAATGGGTTTGTGGTGAGCAGTGCCGTAGGGGAGTGATGAGCTGGCAAGAAAAAAGAGCTGTAGCTATTTCTCCATTCTGGCTCCACCATAAGGATCTATTTTAAAAAATGTTGTGTTCCTGCTGCGAGATCATCACATCTTCTGCTCAGATAAGTTTTATATATAAGTTTTTAAAAAATCTTTGCTACAAAAATGAATACAATTGAAAGTTTGTTACAAGAGGAATAACTCTCCCTATATACAAACTTTCCAACAAAAAGAATATATACTTCAAGCTCAGCTTTCACATTGTTACTTATTATTGTAACATTCCCTTTTTGGCAAAATTTGTTGAGGCCACCGCTTTATATCAAGGAAAAGAATTTCGTGATGCAAGGGATTTTTTAGATCCTGTACATTCTGGATTTAGCAAAGCTTCAAGCACTGAAACTGTTTCAACAGACTTTTCTTCTTTTTTTTTTTATGAAGAGATGAGGATCACTCTAGATTGGGTCAAATATCCCTACTCATTACAATTTGATCGCTCTGTTGCTTTTGATTTTATTGATCATATCCTGCTTTCAGACAGACTTGATAATTTGGATATCAGGGAGAGAGTTTTGGTTTGTTTTTCATCATTTCTTGCTGAGAGGAAACAGTAGGTCAGGATGGGATAGTCTTTCTATGAGCCCTGGTTCATGGGTGTGGAGTCCTCCAAGATTCTCTCTTTCACCTATACTTTGTAGTACC
Organism: Ichthyophis bannanicus; assembly: GCA_033557465.1. Classification (NCBI taxonomy): domain Eukaryota; kingdom Metazoa; phylum Chordata; class Amphibia; order Gymnophiona; family Ichthyophiidae; genus Ichthyophis; species Ichthyophis bannanicus. The sequence goes on from CM066040.1 coordinate 142,444,843, forward strand.
TTTTTGTATTTTATGGGAAGTATTAGAAATCTTGGTTTGTTGTATTATTCTCGTAGAAAGGGACTTGTAGTGGGGGCTGGGATCTCTCACGGAAATGTTCAGAAATATGGCAAGTAAGAATTTTGCTAACAGCCTAGTATAGGGCCTTTAGGACTGGAGTTGGAGATCCCTGGCCTGATAGAATATGTGTAATACAAGCTGTATTTTGTAGATGTTTCTGAAAACGAAACAGAATGTTTGTCCTCATTAAGCATGAGCAATACGTTTGTGCTTGACATGACCTGTAACATGTAGTGTTTAGCTCGTAAATAAAAAGTAGTGCAAAAGTATTACACAGAGCGATAAGACAAAATTGTACAAAGTGGCAGTCTTTTCCTAATAAAAGAAAGTTCTGTGGCGAAGCTAGTTGGGAGGAGTTATGGGAGACTGTTCAGGTTAGCAGGCCTGTGAATTCCTCCACTTTAGCCTTAAGCAGATTCTGTTATGGTATAATTCTGTATGTATTTTTATTTCCCCTTACTTGCACTGAATTTAGAAAATCGGAGCTAAGAACCAAGGAAGGATTTTACTTGTTGCCTGATCAGGATTACAGCAAGCAAACAATTCTTATATTGATAATGTCCAAATATACAGAACATGCTGAACAGAAGTTCAGGCCAAGAGACCTATGCTAGATTGGATACCTGTTTTCAGTTGAAGCCGGAGGGGCCAAAACGACACTTCCTTCTAGTGTAGTAACTACCTCATATTATCCACCCCAGTGGTTGACCTGGAGGGATAAGAGGCAGGTGTGTTCACAGTACAATGTTATTTTAGTCAAAATGTTAAGGAATCAATCTCAAACTGAAGTAGTTTAATAGATCAGAAATAAAGTAATAAACCAAATTTCATTTTAATTAATAATTATAATCTGGCAAATGAACATTAGAAAATTTAGCGGTCTGAAATATTACTGTTAAAATGCAACATTTTTTGTCTGTTATGCAGATTGTATGTTAATTCCTTCTTTCAGAACTCTGATATCTAAGAATATATACATGGTAAGGATTTTCTCCATCTTCATTTTGGGGCATATTTACTAAACTGCATTATCAGAGTAGCGTGAAGTTAGCATGCTGTTTCGGCATTGTGATAAAAATCTGGTAGCGTACATCAGGGTGGGACATGGGCATTCGCTCAGTAGAAGGTGTTAACTGCATCCATGGCCCATTAGCTACATTAAAGCACAGTTTTCCTGCACTAACTGTAGGGGCAGGGCCAGCGCTACCCGGTAAGCCGGGTAAGCATGACAGGGGGGCACCGTCAACCACCCACCGCTTAAAGAAAGCAGCCACGGGAAAATTTATCTGTTCCCACAGCTCTGCTAACTTTTAAACTGCTGGGTTGCAGAGTTTCTAATAACAAGAATAAGCATTTCCGAAACAGGACATACTTATTCTTGAATTTAGAAACTCCACAACCCAGCCGTTTAAAAGTTATCAGAGGCCCGGGAACAGAGAAATGTTCCCACGGCTGCTTTCTTTTTTGAAAGACAAATCAGAGCAGATATGGGGAGGAGAGAGGGGGCTGAAAGGGAGCAGACATGGGGGGCTACAAGAGAGCAGACACAGGGGGAGGGAGCTGAAAGGGAGCAGACATGTGGAGCTACAAGGGAGCAGATGCTGGAGAGCTGGAAGGGAGCAGACACGGGAATGGGGTTGGAAGGTGGCTGGGTAATAGGAGGGAGGTTGGTAGAGAACTCAGGGGGAAGGTGGGGGCTAGAAGGGAACTTATATGGTGGGGTTGGAAGGGAGCAGAAAAAAGGGGAAGAGGCTGGAGGGAAGATGGGGGTTTGAAGGGAGCTGACACCCAAGGATGTCACTGGAAAGTAGATGGAGAGAGGAGAAGGGTGATTAGAAAGGAACTGACACAGGAGGGCGCACTGGGACTGGAAGTTTGCTGATACCTGGGATGGTATTTGAACAAGAAGGGGCTGGACGATGGAGAAGGAGGGGGATTAAAGTCACTAGAGACCAGTGGCGATGTTGAGAATGCAAGGGGTTGACACTGGAAGGTACTGGGAGGGGAGGTGGTAAAGGAGGCCGATACTGGGGAGGGTTACTGGGACTGGAAAAAGGCTGATGGAAGAAAATGAAGAAAACAAAAGGAGAGACAAGAAATGGCAGATGGACTATAGACCATAGAAAAAGAGCTAAGAGAAGACAGAGGAAAACAGAAACCACAGATCAGGACCGGTATGATCAAAATTCATCTGAAAACAAAGGTAGAATAAATATTTTTAATTTCAATTTAGTGATTGGACTTTGCGCAATCTTTATTTATTTATTTACATTCTCTTATATACCGCGCTATTCCACATCAGTGCGGTTTACATAGAACAACAAACTTACACATTTCAATTGGTTGAACTGCGTTTACAATTAACAGGTACTCTAACTTGGATCCAAAACTTGGGTAACTATTTACATCTGTACAATCTAGACTTGAATCCTTTTGTACTGCATTGGTTAGCTAGTTGATGAGGCTATTGTGGTACTGTCTTCCGGGTAATGCAAGAGGAAGAGGTGATGTTTTAAAGCTTTCCTAAATCTTTATATTTCAAATAGTATGGGGAACTATAAGAACATAAGATATGCCATACTGGGTCAGACCAAGGTCCATCAAGCCCAGTATTCTGTTTCCAACAGTGGCCAATCTAGGTCATACGTACCTAGCAGTTTCCCCAAGGGACACAGGTTCCACAATGCCTGTATTGGTTCAAGCATTGATATCCTGGGTCCCTTCTTAATAATGGTTTATGGACCTTTCCTCCAGGAACTTGTCCAAACCTTTTTTAAACCCAGCTACACTAACAGCCTTTACTACATCCTCCGGTAACAAATTCCAGAGTTTGATTACACGTTGAGTGAAAAAATATTTTCTTTTATTAGTCTTAAATAGTTTACCCTGTAGCTTCATTGCATGTCCCCTAGTCTTTCTATATTCTGATAAGGTAAACAATCGATCTACGTTTACCCGTTCCACTCCGTTCATTCATTTATAGACTTCTATCATATTTCCCCTCAGACATCTCTTTTCCAGGTTAAAGAGCCCTAACCTTTTTAGCCTTTCTTCATAGGAGTATCCTTCCATCCCCTTTACCATTTTGGTGGCTCTTCTCTGAACCTTTTCTAAAATCGCTATATCCTTTTTAAGATACGGCGACCAGAATTGCACACAGTATTCAAGGTGCGGTCTCACCATGGAACGATATAGAGGCATTATAATATCTTCTGTTTTATTTTCCATTCCTTTCCTTATCATACCTAGCATTCTGTTTGCTCTCTTGGCCGCTGCTGCACACTGGGCCGAGGGTTTTAACACGGTATCCACAATGACGCCTAAATCTTTTTCCTGGGTGGTAGTTCCTAATGTGGAACCTTGCATCGTGTAACCATAGTTTGGGTTGTTCTTCCCTAGGTGCATAACCTTGCACTTGTCCACATTAAATTTCATCTGCCATTTTGATGCCCAGTCTTCCAATTTATCAAGATTCTCTTGCAATTTTCCACAATCCTCTTGGGTTTTAACAACTTTAAATAGTTTTGTGTCATCTGCAAATTTGATAACCTCACTCGTTATTCCACTTTCCAGGTCATTTATGAATATGTCAAAAAGCAGCGGACCCAGCACAGATCCCTGGGGTACACCACTATTCACCTTTCTCCATTGGGAAAATTGGCCATTTAGCCCTACCCTCTGCTTTCTATCTTTTAACCAGTTCCTGATCCACAATAGTACACTGCCTCCTATCCCATGACTCTTTAGTTTTGCCAAAAGTCTCTCATGAGGGACCTTGTCAAAGGCTTTCTGAAAGTCCAGATACACAATAACAACCGACTCACCTTTGTCCACCTGATTATTCACTCCTTCAAAAAAAACATAACAGATTAGTAAGACAAGATCTTCCTTGTCTAAAGCCATGTTGGCTGTCTCCCATTAGGTCATGACTATCTACATGCTGAGTAATTTTATTCTTTATGATGGTTTCTACCATTTTTCCCGGTACTGACATCAGGCTCACCGGTCTGTAGTTTCCCGGATCACCCCTGGAACCCTTTTTAAAAATTGGTGTTACATTGGCGATCCTCCAATCTTCAGGTATTAGAGATGATTTTAATGATAGTTCACAGATTACTAATAGCAGGTCTGCAATCTCATATTTCAGTTCTTTCAACACCCTTGGATGTATACCATCCGGCCCAGGTGATTTGCTACTCTTCAGTTTATCTAATAGTTGTAAGACATCTTCCCGATGTATCGATATTTCCTTCAATTTTTCCCCACCTTTAAATACCACTTCAGTTATGGGTAACATCCTTACATCTTCCTCAGTAAAGACCGAAGCAAAGAATTCATTCAGTCTCTCCGCTATCGCCTTGTCGCCTCTTAGTGCTCCTTTAACCCCTTTATCATCTAATGGACCAACTGACTCTCTCACAGGTTTTTTACTACAAATGTACTTGAAAAGGTCTTTACTTCGTGTTTTTGCTTCCACAGCAAGCTTCTTCTCAAATTCTCCCTTTGCCTGCCTTATCAATGCCTTGCATTTGACTTGCCAGTGCTTGTGCTGTTTCCAGGTTTCGTCGTTTGGCTCTTTTTTCCATTTCCTGAAAGATGCTTTTTTGGCAACAACAGCCTCTCTGACCTCACCTTTAAACCATGCTGGCAGTTTTTTGGACTTCCACTTTTCTTAAAGCGTGGAATACAGCTGGTCTGGGCTTCCAAGATAGTATTTTTCAACAACAGCCAAGCCTGATGTACGTCTTTAACCTTTGTAACTGCTCCTTTTAGTTTTTTCTTAACTGTTTTCCTCATTTTATCATAGTCTCCCTTTCGAAAGTTAAAAGGTAGTACTGTGGATTTCCTTACTATCCCGCCTCCACTAATTAAATCAAAGGCAATCATGCTATGATCACTATTGCCAAGTGGCCCCAACAACCTTATCTCTTGCACTAGATCTGGTGTTCCACTAAGGACTAGGTCTAATATGGCTTCCCCTCTGGTCGGTTCATGAACCAGCTGCTCCAAGAAGCAGTCATTTATTTCATCTAGGAACTTTATCTCACTAGCATGTCCTGACGTGACACTGACCCAGTCAATACCGGGGTAGTTGAAATCACCCATTATTATTACTGCGCTGTAACCTTTATTAGCTTCCTTGATTTCTTTGAACATTTCATCATCCATTTGGTCATTCTGGCCAGGCGGTCGATAGTACACCCCCACTGCCATTGCCTTCCCCCTTTTACATGGAATTTCAATCCATATAGATTCTACAGCAGATTTTGTTTCCTGCAAAATTTTAATCCTTTCTGACTCAATGCCCTCTCTAACATAGAGAGCAACCCCTCCACCAATTTGATCAGCTCTATCATTACGATATAGTTTGTACCCAGGTATCACAGTGTCCCACTGGTTGTCCTCCTTCCACCATGTCTCTGATATTCCAATCATATCTAACCTTTCATTTAGTGTTATATATTCTAACTCTCCCATCTTATTTTTTAGACTTCTAGCATTTGCATACAAGCATTTTAGAGAATGTATTTTATTCATATTAATTTGGCTATTGTTAGACATGGGTAATTTGGGATCTTTAAGCTCTGTCTGATCCATACTTGAGGGTATTTGGGCTAGTTTACTCTTTTGTGGAACCTCTCTGCTTTTGGTAGTATCCTTCAAAGATACATTCTTCCGAACCATCCGCTCTTGGGCGACTGTCGGCTTTCCCCTAATATCTAGTTTAAAAGCTGCTCTACTGCCTCTCTTATCTGGTGTGGCATCGCATGCGGAGTCTGGCTTCGTGGGGTTTCATTTTTATTTTTGTCTACATATTTTTATTTTTACTTTAGGTTGTGGTCACTTATTCTGTACTTGGTGAGGGTCTGTGTTCTGAGTGTGCGACCAAGGCCAGGTGTTCTGTTAATATGGAGTTTGTACGTAGGGATCTGTACTGTAGTAATTTGACTTGTACAGCTTTTCAAATAGGTGTATGGATGTTCTAGGCCCCCCTGCAGTATTTATAGCGCTGCTTTTTTCTGGGTAGGCCCTTTATTGCGTGAGTTTTGGAAGTGTATGTTGGTATGGTAGATTTGATTTTGTAGATTATCAGTGACTTTTGCAGTGTTTTATATTAGTTCACAATATGCCTGGCACTGGAGAATGTTTTTGTTAGTGAAAATCAGATTTTATTTTTTATCTTTTTCTTTTGGACTGTCACATCCTGTTTGTATGATGCTAAGTATTTTTATTTTGGTTATGCATTTGCTCTTTTGCTGTAACTTTCTTACAACACTGGATTTGAAGGAGAAATACTAATATCGCTTGAAAAGAGTTCACAAAGCGGTTTTGTGAAAAAGGAGGGTAGGGTGCAGCCAACATTAATAATAATGAGGGAGGGGCGCCGATTTATAGGTTGCAGGGGGGCGCTAGAAACCCTAGCACTGGCCCTGTATAGGGGGATGGGTGTACATGCCCCCCCTGCAGTTAGCTAGAAGCCGCTTACTAGTAACATGGCCACACAGGGTTTAGTAAACATGCCCTGGTTTTTACTTATTCCCTTTCTTTCACTCAGGCTTTCAGTACCCCTTTCTTTATGGTCTTATCAATGTTCACATTTCTACGATTTACCAGACTAAATCGGACAAGCATTTCCCAGTTCAGTACAAACAAAAATGCTGAAACACTTAGGAGCATGTTTCGAAAAAAGGGCACCGATACCAGCGCAGAAGCCCAGCCTTATGTCAGCAGGCGTATACATCTGTCCCCCGCCGCTGGCGCAGTACCAACACACAGCACCGTGGTAGCCTGGCATGTGGCTGCACCTAAGGCCACTTACTGAATTGGCATTAAGTGCACCCATGCTAACATCCACAATTGCAGTTTGTACGAGCCCAAAACTCCAGCACTAAATGTAATGTGTCATCAATGCCCATGTTAAGCCCCCAACCTGCCCTATTTCTGCACATTTGTGTGCTAACCAGGATTTCTTGCATGGGGCCCCACATTAAATTTCAGTGCCGTGCACCCCCTGTACGCTCACCCTGCACTAGGAATAAGCACAGTTAAACAAACATGCCTTTTAGTGACCCTTTTATTAAAGTGTGATACAAATTTGCAGTTACCATGTGGTAATTACCAAAATTACTATGTGTAACTGCAAAACCTTTGTATTAACCATTGGGAGTGTGCCCAGCATCTGTTTATGAGGTTAGTGCATGACAGATAAGTAGATCTCCAGGAACAAGCAGGAATGTAGTCTTCATATATGGGTATCGTCGGTACCGACGGAGCCTGCGTGGGAACGCTCCCCAGCGTCCAATAGGAACGCTTTTGGGAGCATCCCTCAGCATATGCGCGCTGCCTTCCCGTCTTTTCAACTGTCCCTCTTCAGTTCTTTGTTTTCCGTGGAGCCAACAGGACCCATACCCTGTCACCGCAGAAAATTCCGTCTTTAAAATTGTTTTCTTGTGGTCGCGTTTGCCTCCACACGACGCTTACCGGTACCGCCGGTTCTTTTCTTTTCTTTTCTTTTCTTTAAAAAAAAACAAAAAACAAAACTTTGAACTGTTTCTCTTCAGAAACTTTTTTTTTTCGGTGCTAGGCGCCATTTTGGGCATTAGGCCTCATATTCCTGAAACATGGAAAACCAACTAGTGGTTTTAAAAAATGTACTAAGTGTGGCGGTACCATTTCCGTCACCGACACCCATGAGTGGTGTCTTAAATGTTTAGGGCCTGAACATTCTCCATCTGAATGTCTCTCCTGTATGGGGATGACTAAAAGAGGAAGACAGAACCGGGCTGCAAAGCTCGGTACCCTCTTTTCTTCAGATGCCAGATCCATTGCATCGACATCTTCAAGGGCCGCCTCTTCCTCCCATGGATCTCAGGTAACTAAACATAAAAGCCGGTCCTCAAAGGGTAGCGCTCTTGCTAAGCATCGAGAGGCCATTGGCATTGCCCTTGAGGGAACCACACCGGCAAAACAGCCCCAGTGGGAGGCTTCGGCTTCCAAAGCATCAATGGGGCTCCAGGATGTTCTTGAGGCCTCGACCTCGCAAGAACTACCTGTTCCATGCTCAGGGGTCCCGGTCGTTTTCACCGGTACCGACATCCAGGCATCGGCAACGTCGATAGACCAGAGGTTCCTCGCAATCAAACGCAGCATTGCAGCTCTTCTCACAGCTGCGGTACCGTTGACACCTATGGTTCAATGGGCACAGGTACCATCTTCGATACCGATGCCCGTACCTACACCGGTACAGACACTGGTACCGGTACTGACGATACCGGTACCGATGGTACCGGCCCTGGTGGGAATTCTTCCCATGCCATCTTTGGCTGGAATCGACAGATCGGTACCGGATCAACTCGGTACCGACTTTGATCGATACTGGGACCGTGCTTTGCATGAGCATCGTGGTCAGGAATACTTCGAATCCTCCGATTCCGAAGACTCTGACAATTCTGCTGGTACCAGAGGGTTTCTCCCGGAAGATCCCTCTTCTCCCCAATGCAGAATGTCACCTCCAGAGGACATGTCTTTTCAGGATTTTATTTGTGATGTGGCCAAGGGCCTTTCAATCACGGCAGCTCCTGAAGAGGAACCCAGAGCAAAGGAATTGGAAATTCTCCAATATCCTAAAGCTCATGGCATAGGGTTGTTTTTGATGGCATAAACAATCGATCTACGTTTACCCGTTCCACTCCGTTCATTAATTTATAGACTTCTATCATATCTCCCCTCAGCCTTCTCTTTTCCAGGTTAAAGAGCCCTAACCTTTTTAGCCTTTCTTCATAGGAGTATCCTTCCATCCCCTTTACCAGGGAGGAGCAAAATCTGGCCTAATTTTACCTGCAGGAGCTAACCAGGCAGCAGTGCAATATCGCCGCTACCCGGTTAGCTTCTGTGGCTCTGGGGCATGTGCAGCAATCCTGGATATTCATTGCCAGGGCCACATATTTATTTATTTAACAAGTTTTTTATACCGCCTTTTCCTTCAATCAAAGCGGTTACAAAGACATACAAAGGTTATACAAAAGCAAGGGAAACATGCAATGCTTAATCAAAACATCGAAGTAGAAAGGTGGGATACATAACATAGGTAAACCATTACAGACAATCATTTTACATAAAGGTTACAATAAAAGGATTCTAGTTAGGTGTTTGAGCCGTAGTGCTCTGTGAATAGTACAGTCTTTAATTGCTTTCGGAAGTCCTTTATATCCTCAATTGATCGTAAGTCGGGAGGGAGAGAGTTCCATATTAATGGGGCCGCTAAAGAAAGTGCTCTTTGTGTAGTGAATTTGCATGATTTTGTGTAGTTACTTGGGGTGCTGAGGGTGTCTGATGTGGTTTTCCTTCTTGGTCTGTTGTTGGTGTTAGGGAGTATGAGGGCTTGGAGGCTGATTGCAGAGCTCTTTTGTCTGATTTTGAATATATTTATGATCATCTTATATTTGATGCGGTGGCTTATTGGGAGCCAGTGGAGTTCTTTGAGGATGGGGGTGATGTGGGCTTGAGTTGTGGAGCCGGTGATTATTCTGGCTGCTGTGTTTTGAGCCATTTGAAGCGGTTTGAGAGAATGTTTTGATATTCCGTTGTAGATCGGGTTACAGAAATCCAGTATGGGAGTTATTAGCGCTTGGCAGACTGTGCGGAAGTGTTCATGGGAGAGTAGAGGCTTGAGGCGTCTGATTATTTTCATTTTGTAGTATGCATTTCTAACAGTTTTTCTTATGTGGGACTGTAGGTTGAGTCCTTTGTCAAGGGTTATTCCGAGGTATCTGACTTCATCCTTTATTGGTATTGTGTTGTTGCTTATGATGAATGGTGGGGGGCTGAAGTCGGTGTTTCGGGTGATAATAAGTGCCTCTGTCTTGTTAAAGTTTATAGCTAGGTTGTTGTGCGTTAGCCAGGCGGACATGTTGTCAAGGCAGTTCGTTATCTTGTTGTAGTCGGGGCTGTTAAGGTTGATTGGCGTGTAAATCATGATGTCATCTGCATAAATTGTGTAATCTATTTGATGGGCTGCCATGATGTGGCAGATCGGCTGGATATATATGTTAAATAGAAGTGAGGAGAGCGCAGATCCTTGTGGTACTCCCAGGGGCGGCCCAAGGGGGGTGCGGGGCCATGTGCGGAGACTCGGTGCGGGGCCTCATTTGCATAAGTGGCCTTATTTGCATAATGTTACCATACACTAACTTTTAGTAAACATGTCTCTTAATGAGGGTATGGATAAAGAAAGACTAAAAGATTTCTACATTACTATAATCCAGTGCCAACCGCCAGGCACATTAGGAACTACTACAAACGCTGCCCATTTAGAACCCATAGCAAACCCGCCGTATCCTGACAGCATTACCAGGACTCACAAAGCACCATACCCTACCTATCAAAAGGCAACACTGCAAATATTAAACCAATACATTTCAGAGAATAACAATACATGACCTACTGGGGAAAGAGAACAAGTGGCAATGTCAAATAGGAATTACATAAACAGAATACCTCAGCTCAGTTACACATGCAGAACATAGACCATCATCAAACAAGGAATCACAATTTAGAAACAGGAAGGCAATAATTAAACTGGGAACCCCAAAAGCCAAACTTGGAATGTACAACACCACTGTAGAAATAAAACTATAAATTAATTTCCTCTTGTACCAAACAAAGCGCAGACGTTAATGATGCACATTTCACAGAGCTTTCATATTCCAGTTAATAAATTCAAAATAAAGAGATATCTTTCTACCTTTTGTGCATTTTTTTCAGTTGCAATTGCTCCAGCCACTTTCTTCTGGTTTCTTCATGTTTTCTGCTAACTCTCCATCGTCTGCTGTCCATTTGTTCTTTCTTCTCTCTTCTAGTTTTTTTTTTCCATTCTCTCTCTCTACATCTGCTTTAACATACTAATCTTTCTCCTTTTGCTCTTTCCTCATTCCTATTTCATCCACACAAATTTTACCCCTCCATCCTCAATCCCCACTTACTCTCCCAATAACCGGCCAATTGTAGATTTTTCATCCCTCCCACACAAAATATTTTTCCCCTCTCCATTTTACTCTCCCAGCCCCATCCCATTCTAATCCTCCCCCAACATCAGCTCCCTTCTAGTTCCAGTCTCACCCAGCATCCATTCCCTTCTAGTCCCTGAATCAGCCCATTTCCAGTCCTACCCCCCATCAACCCATTTCCAGTCCTAGCTCCCCCATCCATTTTCAGTCTGAGTCCCTTCATCAGCTCATTTCCAATCCTAGCCCCCCATCAGCCCATTTCTAGTCATTTCCTAGCCCCACCATCAGCCCATGTCAAATCCTAGCTCCCCTCCACTCAGCCCAATTCCAGTCCAAGCCCCCCCATGAGCCTACTTCCAGTTCTAGCCCCTCCATGAGTCCATTTCAATTCAAGCCCCCAACAGCCCATTTCCAGTACCAGTCCTAACCCCAATGAACCCACGTCCAGTCCTAACCCCCCCCATCACCCCATTTTCAGTTTAAGCCCCCCTATAACCCATTACCAGTCCTAACCCCCCATCAGCCCACTTCGTCTTCCCATCAGCCCATTTCCAGTCAGCCCCCCATAGCCCACTGCCAGTCCTACCCCCCCCATCAGCCCACAGCCCATTACCAGTCCTAACCACACCAGCCCACCTCAAGTCCTAACCCCTCCCCATCAGCCCATGTCCTGTCCTAGCCCCCCCATAGCCCATTATCAGTGCTAATCCCCCCATCACCCCATTTCCAGACAGCCCCCATCAGCCCACAGCCCATTACCAGTCTTAACCCCCCCCCAGCCCATTACCAGCCCTAACCCCCCATCACCCCATTTCCAGACAGCCCATCAGCCCACAGCCCATTACCAGTCTTTACCCCCCCATAGCCCATTACCAGTCTTAACCCCCCCATAGCCCATTACTAGTCCTAACCCCCCCAACAGCTCACAGCCCATTACCAGTCTTAACACCCCCCCTGCCCATCCCAGCCCAGCCCCAGTCTTAACACCCCCCCAGCCCAGCCCAGCCCATTACCAGTCTTAACACCCCCCCAGCCCCAGCCTTAACCCCCCCCACAGCCCAGCCTTAACCCCCCCACAGCCCAGCACCAGTCTTAACACCCCCCCCAGCCCAGCACCAGTCTTAACCCCCAGCCCAGCCCAGCACCAGTCTTAACAACCCCCCCCCAGCCCAGCCCATCACCAGTCTTACCACCCCCCCCAGCCCAGCCCAGCCCAGCTTAACCCCCCCCCCAGCCCAGCCCAGCACCAGTCTTAACACCCCCCCAGCCCAGCCCCAGTCTTAACACCCCCCCAGCCCAGCACAGCACCAGTCTTAACACCCCCCAGCCCAGCCCAGCACCAGTCTTAAAACACCCCACAGCCCAGCCCAGACCCAGTCTTAACCCCCCCCCAGCCCAGCCCAGCCCAGCACCAGTCTTAACACCCCCCCAGCCCAGCCCAGCCCAGCACCAGTCGTAACACCCCCCCCGCCCAGCCCCAGTTTTAACCCCCCCAGCCCAGCCCAGCACCAGTCTTAACACCCCCCCAGCCCAGCCCAGCACAGCACAGCACCAGGTTTAACACCCCCCCAGCCCCGCCCCGGCCAGCCCCAGTCTTAACACCCCCCCCAGCCCAGCCCAGCCCAGCCCAGCACCAGTCTTACCCCCCCCAGCCCAGCCCAGCCCAGCCCCAGTCTTAACACCCCCCCAGCCCAGCCCAGCCCGTCTTAACACCCCCCCACCCCAGTCCTTCTTAACACCCCACCACAGCCCAGCCCAGCCCAGCCCCTATCTTAACCCAACCCCAGCCCAGTCCACCACCAGTCTTAACACCCCCCCCAGCCCAGCCCAGCCCAGCACCAGTCTTAACACCCCCCCAGCCCAGCCCAGCCCAGTCCAGCACCAGCCTTAACACCCCCCCCAGCCCAGCCCAGCCCAGCCCAGCAGCACCAGTCTTAACACCCTCCCCAGCCCAGCCCAGCCCAGCCCAGCACCAGTCTTAACAGCCCCCCCCTGCCCCCCCCCATCGGCTTATGGCAAATTTAAAATAAAAAAAAAACCTGGCTCTGGCTGCTGCCGCGGCCTCTGCGGCAAAATGGAGTGTCCCGCGGGGCCCCCTCTCCTCGCTGAGCCTCTCTGCAAGGGCTTTCAGATTCGCGAAGGGAGATTGTCTGTCTCCCTCGCGTCTCTGTTAAGCCCGCAGAGGCTAATGGGAAATTTCCCATCTGCCCCTTTAGACGCGAGGGGCTGATGGGAAATTTCCCATTAGCCCCTGCGGGCTTAACAGAGACGCGAGGGAGACACTCTCCCTTCGCGAATCTGAAAGCCCTTGCAGAGAGGCTCAGCGAGGAGAGGGGGCCCCGCGGGACACTCCATTTTGCCGCGGAAGCCGCGGCAGCAGCCAGAGCCAGCTTTTTTTTTTTTAATATAATTTTAAAAAAAAAAGCAGAATGTTCTTTGCGTGGGGCCCCCTGAAACGCAGGGCCCTGTGCAAAGAACATTCTTGCTCAATGGACGGGCCGGCCCTGGGTACTCCTTGTTTGATCTTCGTGGGTTGTGAGGTGCTGGTTCCTATTTTAACCTGGAACTGCCTGTCTGTCAAGTATGAGTTGAACCAGCTTAGGACAGTGCCGGTTATTCCAATGCTCTGTAGTCTGGTTAGGAGGATTCTGTGGTCCACTGTATCGAAGGCCGCTGATATGTCTATGAAGATCATTAGGGTTCCTTGATTGTAGTTGTCTATGGTCTGGATGATGTCATTGAATAGATATAGCAGCAGTGTTTGTCACAGGGCCTACCTTGGCAGCGTACTGGAGCGAGGTAGGTGGGACATAAAAACATTTAAGGTTGGGTTTGGCCAATAACTTACAGGGCCCAAGGACTTTCAGCCCTGGTAGCATCCTTTGTTACCAAAATCCCACAGAAAACAAAAGGTCCGAGTGGAGGGAAAACAAAAGGCATTTATTTCCCCTTTCATGCAAAAAGGTTGATATGCTTGGACACAAAAACGTCAAACACAAATTCCTTAATTCAGGTTAAAGAAAAAGAAAGCATTAAAGGAAAACTGTTATCTTCACAGTAAATGGTATAGCAGGCAAACAAACAGTTTCAACTCCCAAGACCTAGCTTAGTTGCTCAGTAAGGACTCCAAGCTTCCTGTCTTACAGAAGCTACAGTCCATCTCATTGTCTGATGCAAATTCCACCTGCATCGGTTCCCCTTCTGAAGCCTCTGAGCCTAAGTCAGTACTTGTTGGTAAGTTGTAATAAGGCTTTTTATATATCTTCTGCACAACCTCCCAATGCTCAGGGTTGAATACAGGGCGTTGGTCCTGCGCCCTCAAATACTGGGAACTGTCTTCCTTTTGCAGGTATTTTATCTTAGCTTTCTGTAAAGCTTTGTCCTTAACAAGTCCCTTAGTTGGTGCGGGTTTCTTGCACCTTATCTCATAAGCATTCTCACAAGGATAATATTCCTGTGCTCCCTGTACTCCCCATACACCAGAAGTTTATACCCTGCTTTTAGTTAAATATGGGTTACCTTTTCTTCTCGGCTTGTCTGCCCCAGGTGAGGTTTGAGGCCTGCTCCAGTTGGGATCCTGCCTGGCCTGAGCAACAGGCCTTGAGATCTCCCACCGTCTTGCTGTTGGCTTTAAACCACAGTCACAGCCACGCCTTTGCTTCTCTGTACAACAAACACTCACTCTGGCTGGAGTTGTCCCACCTTCTCCACGGGGTCTCCTTTCTCCAAGCCAATGCGGCTGCTGCTGCCTCCTGCGAAACCGTTGTTCAGGGATTACTGCTCCTTCTGGATATCCAGCCCATTCACTCGGATGTCCTGCCCAACCTGCTGGTTCTGCTGGTTCTCTTGGCAGTCCTCCTTCCCCAGGCCGTCCTGCCTGTGCCTTTCTCTAGGGCTGTCCTGTCTCCTCAGGATATCCTCCTTTCCAGGGTTGTCCTGCCAGTTCTCTTCCTGGCCGCTCTGCTCCTGATTCTGCTTCTCCTGACTCTGCCAGTTCCGCTCCTGGTTCTAATTCTGCCTTCCAACCTTCCAAATTCCCTTTAAGAGGTACTCCTCTCTTTCTTGATTGGAAGCTGGCTGGCCTTACCTCATGACCTAGGAGGTGTGGTTCCTCTGTTCCTCGGAGGTCCCTCCTGCTCCCCCTATGTGGTTCCTCGTGATATTGCAGGTTGTGCTTGACCTTTCCTGCATTTAAAACATTTTCTTCCCCTCTCAGAGGGTCTGCAGCATCACATGTTTCAACTCCATGGTTGGAGCGGAAGCCATGTTGATGTATATCGAGTGGGGCATGCTCATCAATGTGGTCTTGGAGTTGTAGTTGTACTGTCTTTTCTATGATTTTGGCTAGGAGCGGTATGCTGGAGATTGGCCTGTATGCTGCTGGATTGCTCTTTTCTAGGTTGGTTTTCTTGGGGATAGGAATTTTTTTTCTTTTAAAGCTAATTAATCTGTGAACCCACTATTTTTTTTTGTTAAATCAGTCAGGGCCTAGTAGCAACAGTTTAAGATTCAATTTAAAAACACAGAAGAGAACTTTCTGGTTACCTTTCATACCCAGTAGACAGCTGTAGTTTAAATTTCATAGTCACTCAGGGCCTAGCATCAGCAAAATACTTTTAGTTTCAAATTAAAACACAGAAGAGAGCTTTCTGGTTAAATTTAGAATCCAGCAGAGAGCTTGTAGTTTAAATTTCATAATAGGTTAGAGCCTAGTAGCAGCAAAGAGCTATAATTTAAATCAAATCAGAATATAGTTTTCCTCAGCAGCACAGGACAAGGTACTGTGTAGCAGCCCTTTTTTAATAAGTGTTATATCCCTCCCTCCCTCCCCACACCCACCCTCCCCTGGGAAAATCACAGCTTTATAGGTACTTGCACAACTTAAAAGACAGGAGGTGCTCTCAGGTGAAGCTCATTACCCAAATCAGTCATACACCAAGGACCTGAGATTAATTAAGCTTCAGGTGAACAAGGTATATTAAACTTCTTAGGTACAGTTTTAGTGGTATAAATATCCATTGCACCCTTTAGTACATATAGAACTTAAAGATCTAAACACAAACTTAAAACTAAGATGCAGACAGCAGTCCAGCAGCGGGATGTGGGCTTTCCAGTCTTTTGCATTGAGTGTCACATGTATGATTTTCTCCCAGCTGGTGAGAGGTCTTACGTGTGCACTAGGTGCAAGGAGCTCTCTGCTCTCAGGGAACGAGTCCGTTCTCTAGAGGCTAGAGTAGCAGACTTGGAAAACATAAGACAGACAGAGAGGTACATAGACGAGACCTACAGGGATATAGTCCTGAAGTCCCACCTCCAGTCTGGCAGCATCCCTGTTGCCATGGAGGAGAGAGGTCACGTGACAGGAGAGCATCACCCTGGTGTGGCAGGAAGTGATCCTGTAACTAGGACCTGTCCTCCAGGTGATGTAAACCCCTCTCGCACCGAGGAGGTTTCTCCAGGGCCAAGTGCCCATGCGGGAAGGGTTAGGACAGCAGTTATAGTTGGTGATTCGATCATTAGGCATGTAGATAGCTGGGTGGCTGGTGGACGTGAGGATCGCCTGGTAACATGCCTGCCTGGTGCGAAGGTAGCGGACCTCACACGCCACCTAGATAAGGTCTTAGATAGTGCTGGGGAGGAGTCTGCTGTCTTGGTACATGTTGGTACCAATGACATAGGAAAATGTGGTAGGGAGGTTCTGGAAGCTAAATTTAGGCTTTTAGGTAGGAAGTTGAAATCCAGAACTTCCAGGGTAGTGTTCTCCGAAATGCTTCCCGTTCCACGCGCAGGACCCAATAGGCAGGCAGAGCTCCGGAGTCTCAATGCGTGGATGAGACAATGGTGCAGAGATGAGGGGTTCGGATTTGTTAGGAACTGGGGAACATTCTGGGGAAAGGAGGGGCTCTTCCGAAGGGATGGGCTTCACCTTAACCGGGATGGAACCAGGCTGCTGGCATTAACCTTTAAAAAGGAGATAGAGCAGCTTTTAAACTAGATAATAGGGGAAAGCCGACAGTCGCCCAAGAGCGCATGGTTCGGAAGAATGTATCCTTGAAGGATACTACAAAAAGCAGAGAGGTTCCAAAAAAGAGTAAAGTAGCCCAAATGCCCTCGAGTATGGAGCAGACAGAACTTAAAGATCCCAAATTACCCATGTCTACCAAAAGCCAAATTAATATGAATAAAATACAGTCTCTAAAATGCTTGTATGCAAATGCTAGAAGTCTACAAAACAAGATGGGAGAGTTAGAATATATAGCACTAAACGAGAGGTTAGATATGATTGGAATATCAGAGACATGGTGGAAGGAGGACAACCAGTGGGACACTGTGATACCTGGGTACAAACTATATCGAAATGATAGAGCTGATCAAATTGGTGGAGGGGTTGCGCTCTATGTTAGAGAGGGCATTGAGCCAGAAAGGATTAAAGTTTTGCAAGAAACAAAATTTGCTGTAGAATCTCTATGGATTGAAATTCCATGTAAAAAGGGGAAGGCGATGGCAGTGGGGGTGTACTATCGTCCGCCTGGCCAGAATGAACAAATGGATGATGAAATGCTCAAAGAAATCAAGGAAGCTAGCAAAAGTTACAGTGCAGTAATAATAATGGGTGATTTCAATTACCCCGGCATCGACTGGGTCAGTGTCACAACAGGACATGCTAGGGAGATAAAGTTCCTAGATGAAATAAATGACTGCTTCTTGGAGCAGCTGGTTCATGAACCGACCAGAGGGGAAGCAATATTAGACCTAGTCCTTAGTGGAACACCAGATGTAGTGCAAGAGATAAGGGTGTTGGGGCCACTTGGCAATAGTGATCATAGCATGATCGCCTTTGATTTAATTAGTGGAGGAGGGATAGTAAGGAAATCCACAGTACTACCCTTTAACTTTCGAAAGGGAGACTATGATAGAATGAGGAAAACAGTTAAGAAAAAACTAAAAGGAGCAGTTGCAAAGGTTAAAGACGTACATCAAGCTTGGGTGTTGTTGAAAAATACTATCTTGGAAGCCCAGACCAGCTGTATTCCATGCTTTAAGAAAAGTGGAAGGAAGTCCAAAAAATTGCCAGCATGGTTTAAAGCTGAGGTCAGAGAGGCTGTTGTTGCCAAAAAAGCATCTTTCAAGAAATGGAAAAAAGAGCCAAATGATGAAACCTGGAAACAGCACAAGCACTGGCAAGTCAAATGCAACGCATTGATAAGGCAGGCAAAGAGAGAATTTGAGAAGAAGCTTGCTGCGGAAGCAAAAACGCGAAATAAAGACCTTTTCAAGTACATTCGTAGCAAAAAACCCGTGAGAGAGTCAGTTGGTCCATTAGATGATAAAGGGGTTAAAGGAGCACTAAGAGGCGACAAGGCGATAGCGGAGAGACTGAATGAATTCTTTGCTTCGGTCTTTACTGAGGAAGATGTAGGGATGTTACCCACGACTGAAGTGGTATTTAAAGGTGTGGAAGAATTGAAGGAAATATCGATACATCGGGAAGATGTCCTACAACTATTAGATAAACTGAAGAGTAGCAAATCACCTGGGCCGGATGGTATACATCCAAGGGTGTTGAAAGAACTGAAATTTGAGATTGCAGACCTGCTATCAGTAATCTGTGAACTATCATTAAAATCATCTCTAATACCTGAGGATTGGAGGATCGCCAATGTAACACCAATTTTTAAAAAGGGTTCGAGGGGTGATCCGGGAAACTACCGACCGGTGAGCCTGACATCAGTACCGGGAAAAATGGTAGAAACCATCATAAAGAATAAAATTACTCAGCATATAGATAGTCATGACCTAATGGGAGACAGCCAACATGGCTTTAGACAAGGAAGATCTTGTCTTACTAATCTGTTATGTTTTTTTGAAGGAGTGAATAAACAGGTGGACAAAGGTGAGTCGGTTGATATTGTGTATCTGGACTTTCAGAAAGCCTTTGACAAGGTCCCTCATGAGAGACTTTTGGCAAAACTAAAGAGTCATGGGATAGGAGGCAGTGTACTACTGTGGATCAGGAACTGGTTAAAAGATAGAAAGCAGAGGGTAGGGCTAAATGGCCAATTTTCCCAATGGAGAAAGGTGAATAGTGGTGTACCCCAGGGATCTGTGCTGGGTCCGCTGCTTTTTGACATATTCATAAATGACCTGGAAAGTGGAATAACGGGTGAGGTTATCAAATTTGCTGATGACACAAAACTATTTAAAGTTGTTAAAACCCAGGAGGATTGTGGAAAATTGCAAGAGGATCTTGATAAATTGGAAGACTGGGCATCAAAATGGCAGATGAAATTTAATGTGGAGAAGTGCAAGGTTATGCACCTAGGGAAGAACAACCCAAACTATGGTTACACGATGCAAGGTTCCACATTAGGAACCACCACCCAAGAAAAAGATTTAGGCGTCCTTGTGGATACCATGTTAAAACCCTCGGCCCAGTGTGCAGCGGCGGCCAAGAGAGCAAATAGAATGCTAGGTATGATAAGGAAAGGAATGGAAAATAAAACAAAAGATATTATAATGCCTCTATATCGTTCCATGGTGAGACCGCACCTTGAATATTGTGTGCAATTCTGGTCGCCATATCTTAAAAAGGATATAGCAATTTTAGAAAAGGTTCAGAGAAGAGCCACCAAAATGGTAAAGGGGATGGAAGGCTACTCCTATGAAGAAAGGCTAAAAAGGTTGGGGCTCTTTAACCTGGAAAAGAGACGGCTGAGGGGAGATATGATAGAAGTCTATAAATTAATGAACGGAGTGGAACGGGTAAACGTAGATCGATTGTTTACCTTATCAGAATATAGAAAGACTAGGGGACATGCAATGAAGCTACAGGGTAAACTATTTAAGACTAATAAAAGAAAATATTTTTTCACTCAACGTGTAATCAAACTCTGGAATTTGTTACCGGAGGATGTAGTAAAGGCTGTTAGTGTAGCTGGGTTTAAAAAAGGTTTGGACAAGTTCCTGGAGGAAAGGTCCATAAACCATTATTAAGAAGGGACCCAGGATATCAATGCTTAACCAATACAAGCATTGTGGAACCTGTGTCCCTTGGGGAAACTGCTAGGTACGTATGACCTAGATTGGCCACTGTTGGAAACAGAATACTGGGCTTGATGGACCTTGGTCTGACCCAGTATGGCATATCTTATGTTCTTATGTTCTTATTGTGGTTAGTTTCAGCTGTTCTGGCATTGTTCCTCGAGTTAGGGAGTTGGTTACGAGGTTGTGTATATAACTGAGGAAGTTTTGCTTGGTTGTTTTGATCCATGGGACTGGGCAAGGATCCGTGGGTGCAGTGCTTGTGTTGAGAGCGGAGATGATATCTGATAGTTGCTTAGTTGAAGGAGTGTGGAACTTGTCCCAACTTGTGATGGGTATGATAGGGCTGTTGGTTTCTGTGTATATTTGTGGCGGAGTGTGGCCTATTTTCTCCTGAAGATAATCTGCATATGTTTGTGGGTTGACCTGTATGTCTTTGTCAGGGCTTGGTTCATTGGTTAGATTTTTTACTATCTCAAAAAGTTCCCTGGGTTTGTTATATGCTTTCTGGATAGTGTTTGTGTGGTGCTCTCGTTTTGTTTTATTGATAAGATTGTTGTATTTCTTTTGCTGTGTTAAATATAAGTCCTGTGAGGTATGAGATTTGGATCGTCTCCAGTGGCGTTCTAGCTTTCTTAACTCTCTTTTAGCGTTGCGTATGCTTTTGGAGTACCATGGTGCGTGATGTCTCTTGTTATTCATCTTTGTGCCTGCTTTAGTTTTCGCTGCTGTACTGATGGTATTATACCAATTGTCAACTTGTTTGTCCAGATCGAGTTCGTCTGTGTTAAGGTAAGGTAGTGTGTCTTTTAGGAATTGTTCTTTGTTGAAAGCTTTGAATCTTCTTAGTCCAAATGAAGTGGTTTGTGTCTTATTAAGCTTACCCATTTTGTTTGTGAATTCCACTTTGATTCTGTGGTGGTCTCACCATGGAACCGGTGTGACTACGGGTGAAGAGATGTTGCCCATATCTATGATGTGGTTTGGGGCGAAAATGAGGTCCAGCATGGATCCGTATCTGTGCGTAGGAGTGTTTATTAGCTGGGTGTATTGTAAAGAGTCCATTGCTTGCAGGAAGGTTTCCTTGTCATTATTGGTGGAGGAGCTGAGGTTAAAGTCACCTAGTAGGATTAGAGGACCTTGGCATTGAATATCTGGGGTTAGAGGTCAACAGGGACAGCTATGCACTGTAGCGGCCCATAGCCATCTCGATTCAATATCAGGCCCTTAAAGTCTTTAAAGGTCTGTGTCGTATCTCCTCTCCAACCCCCCTTTCCTCTAGGATATTCATATTTAGGATCTCCAGTCTTTTCTCATGTGTCTTCTGATAGAAACCTCTTACGATTTAGGTCATTTTGCTCTGGACTAGCTCCAGCCTCTTCATATTCTTTGTTCAGTTTTGGTGAGAATATCTCACACAGTCTTCCAAGTGAGACCTCAATGATGGCATGTTTAGGGGTATTAGTCCCTCTCTTTTCAGCTGGTGATGCCTTTCTCTAGGCAACCTAACATTCCTCTGGCTTTGGTCACTGCTTGTCGCCTTCTTTCTTCACCTTGAGATCCTCAGACACCATCATCCTCTCCTGGTCCATGTACATCAACCTCTCCCTTCCTATCATATACAGCTGCTTTGGGTTTCAGTACCCCAGATGCATCACTCTGTATTTCTTCGCATTATAGATTAATTGCCAGGCCTTCAATCAGTTTTCTAGTTTCTCTAGATCATTTTATCTCATCCTTCTGGGATGTCCACTCTGTTGATGATTTTGGCAACATTCATAAAAAGGAAATGTTTCCCTTTTACCAATTCACCAATAATGTTCATGAAGATATTGAAAAGAATCCACCCCAGGACTGACCCCTGAGGCACTCCACTACTCACCTTTCTTTCTTCTGAATGAATTCCATTTACCTAACTTTCAAAATTATGAGCCTGAACCAACATTAAACTTAATATTTATTCATTCTGAATTCTGGTTTCCTGAACGCCGTTGTAAGCTTTGGTGTCCATGAAAAAGGAAAAAACCTTCTTAAATAGCTCTTTTTGTCAATCCATAAAAATGTAATCCAATGAAAAAAAATTAAATTGAATAAATTTACCTGGGGGGGAGGGCTTTGTGGATGTGGCAGAGAAGAGCCAGAACTGCTGGGGGTTTTTTGTTGTTGTTTATTTCTGACATGTCTTGCTCCTGTGTAGGAAAGTAGGGGGTGGGGGCAGTAGCAGGAACAAGCCATGCTGACAGAGTGTTTATGGCTGCAGTGGGCTCTGTTTGAGCCCTTTTCTGGGGTGTCGGGACTGCCGGGATGTGCGGGCCGTGGAAGGGACATCCAGGCTGTTTTCCTCAGGTCTGGGGCCTGCATAATGGTGGCCAATGGCGTCGGGTGGCAGTCACAATGTCTGTGGCTGTCTCTGCCATTTGTGAGTACTGGGGCAGCCGCAGGCATCCAATTGACTGGGGGGGGGGAGGAGCTTCTGGTATTTGCGGTGCTAAAAGGAAGGCCTGGAGTAGAGTTGGGTGGCTGGAAGTAAAGCAGTCCTCAGACGCATTTGAGTGGGCGGAGCCAGCCTTAAAGGGCCTGTAGTCATTAAAAACGGCAAAACTCACCGAAATTAACAATGAAATTTAAAGTAATTTGGGGGGATCAGGGAGGTGTGGGGAGACTGGGGAGCTCCAAAATGTAATGTTTATTTGTTAAATTTGCTGCGTTTGACTGCAATTTGAAGCATTTTTGGAATGGGGTGGGGGAGGGTGGGAGCTGTGTTCCTGAAGCTCTAAAAAGGTTAGTGTTGGAGAGGCTTTAAAATGATTGTCCTTTTATAAAGTTGATTTTAAGTGGCAAAACAGTGAAGTTTTAAGATGTAAAAGTCCCCGGATGTAAAGGAGGGAGGAGGGATCTCCCAAGGGAATTTATTGTAATTAGATTTAGCCAGGAGGGCAGTCTGATGTGATGCAGATTGAGGTTTCAGTTTAAAGGGTAGTTAATTGGAACATTTCTTAATAGATGGAAGAATAAGGTTTCATTTGACTCTGCATAAGACTTTTTGATGACATAGTTGGGGGTAAGAATACTAGTTTCAGGTGAGGTTTAGAATCTTGGGATGTTTGCGTGAGGAAACAGTTGGGGTCTTACTGTTATGCTGAATGGATGTGTGTCTGATAGTGTGAGAGTGGAGGCCTCTTTGAATGGGTTTGGGTGCAAGTTTGAATGATTTTGAATGCGTCGGAATGAAGCCAATTAATATATGAGTGGTTTTGGAGAGTTTAGGAGCGTTGTTATATTTCTTTTTAGTGGTAGGTTATAGAGCTTAGGCAAAGTTAGATCCATGAATATCTAGGGATTAGGGGAACTACTCCTTGTTGAGAAAAAATAATTCCAGAGAAAACAGAAAAGCTGTAAAAGCTAAATATTGAGTTTTTTCCTTGATAATTTAAATGAGTATCTGGCTGAAAAGCTTAGAGGAGCTGTAGAATCTTAATAGCTGTGTAACATAGAAATATGACGGCAGAAAAAGACCACATGGTCTAGCTAGTCTGCCCTTCCATATCAACTACAATAGTCCCCTTTTTACCTTTAGAGATCCTCTGTGTTTGTCCCATGTTTTTTTGAATTCAGATACTGTTCTCGTGTCCACCACCTCACTGAGAGACTGTTCCATGCATCTAACACTCTTTCCGTAAAGAAATATTTCCGCCTATTACTCCCGAGTCTATCCTCTTTCACTCTCATCCTATGTCCCCTCATAGCAGAGCTTGCCTTCAACCGAAAGAGACCCTCTTGTTCATTTATGTCACAGACCTTTTTTCCCCAAATACCCTTATTAAACCATAAAGTAGGAAAAGTTTACATACAACAGTCCACATCAAGAGGAAAGCCTGAATACATCAAAATGCAAGCAATACAGAAACATCTCTGAGTCCTGAAAACTAAACATCACAAGCCCTCAATTACTAAGCCAAATAAAAAGAAAACCAATTAGTTATAACATTACTCACTCAACTTGTCTCCCCACCAGAAAAGCCTCAAGTTGTTCAGGTTCATAAAAAAACATATTTATCACCTTGAAAAGTCCAGACACATTTACAAGGATACTTAAGAAAAAAAAAGAAACCCCAAGGGCCAAAACTTGACGCTTTAAATTCAAAAAAGCTTTCCTGCGTCTCTGAGTAGATTTACAAACATCAGGAAAAATCTGTATAGTTTTATCATAAAAAGAAACATTTTTCTTAGCGAAGTATAACTTAAGTATCAAATTTTTATCACTCACAGAAATAAAGAAAACAACTAACCTGGCTCTGGTGGAAATATCTGAAGAAGATTCCAAAAAGGAAGATAAATCCAGAGTTTCAGAAGGGGGACAGGTGCACCAGCATCTCCCCCGTCTGGCCCTCCTTTTTCTAACTCCCTGAGGAATATAATAAATATTAGAAACTTTAATCAAATCCACATCCTCCATCAACAAAACTTCTTGAAGGTATTTATGAAAGAGAATAAGAGGGGAAATAATGCAATACGGGAAAATTAAGAAAGCGTCAATTCTTAGCCCGGGCTTAATTCTCCAAGGCCTCAATCTGGTGGTGAATTACCATATTATCCCGCATAGAAGAGGAAATAGAAGCATGGGCCAGATCATATTGAGTCCCCAACTTAACCAACAATGACTTACAATCAGCAATCTTTTTATATTGTTCCACCATCTTATTTACCACTTCCACAGAAAAACATGAAACATCTGCGAGGGATGACCACAAAGAAACCTCTGTGCGTGACACAACTTCCCAGATGTCACGCAATGTAAGATCCTTAGAGGGATCAACCATAGAAATATAAGGGGAATATATAACGGAAGAGGGAATCGCCACCAAATTATCCAAAGAGACCCGAGTCAACTCAAAGATCTGGAAGGGGAGGTTGAGGCAGGAGACTAACCCCTGGGTCCTCCACCGGGGTGGCCTCTGCCTCTTTAGTCAAACTTATATGGCTGGGTGGGGTTAAACCCTCATAAACAGAGGGGGAAAGGTCCAATGGTTTACTCACAGTTCCCAAGGATAGATCCATATCCACAGCAGCAGCACCTGATGCAGTTACCAACTGCAGATGACGATCCATAGGACCAACAACCTTAACTGCCTTAAAACCAGCGGGAGGGAAGATCTCCTTCTTCCTCTTACCCATCCGCATGCCCCAAATTGTTCACCTTCTCTGGGCTCCGAAGGGGCATAATTTGCCCCTTCAGACATGCCCCTTCGGATACGTGCCCACGGACACGCGCCCGAGTCCACATCCACAGAGAGCGAGCAAGTCAAACCCAGCAGGGGTTGATGTCAGTGATAGAGTCCTCCTCCTCCCCGCGGTGACCAGGACTCCAAAAAGCAGCAGAGTTCTCCAAAATGCAGGAGTCTATGGGAGTCTACACTTGTACTTGGTGAGCTGCACTGCCATGGGGGTGTCAACATCGGGGAGTGAGAGGCTGCAGGCATCTGGGCGGCCAACCCCCCTTCCCCCTCCTTTGATGTCAGCGCTTGAGGTCCTAAGACAGCTGATAAAACTTTCCATAGGTGGTCTGGGCCGTGGACTAAAGGGGCAAGATATGCCACTTAGATGCCCCTTTGATGATCCGGAGATGAGCTGGTGGGCGTATTTCATCTTACTGTGATGAGGTACTGTGTGTGTATTGTAATGTTCGGGAGCTGAGTAATCCTTGATGGGGAAACACAAGGTGAAAAGACCTACTTCTTCACAGGTTCCCTTGACACAGGCCCCCTACAGAGTGATAGGACCTTTGGACAAGCATTTTGATGTTGCTTCCTCTTTATAGGTATCAGCTGATGGGGCTTCTCTAAGCTCACTAGAAAGGACCCCCCTCTGGGTCCCATTCCACAGCTTTCTTCTACTGTTGCTTTGCCTATTTTATCTGGGATGCCTGGTGCCTCTTCCCCACGACCACTTCCGCTCCCAGTAGTATATGCTGAAGGGGCCTCTTTTTTGACTGTGCCAATCCAAGATATTACCTTAAAAGATTTATGGGTAGCAATTGCTAATATTGACTCTAAATTATCTAATACTGCTCAGTCTTTGTGTTTGTTTTCTGACCGGTCTGTACAGCAGCTTCAAGAAGTAGACAATAGGATGATGGAGATGTCTAATACAATTTCTAGATTGGAGGGTCAATTGCAGGTGGTGCAACAGAACAGTTTCTTCTGTAAAGGATTCCCTGTCTATTCATTCTAAATTAGAGGCTCTAGAAAATTCTGCTAGAGCAACCAATTTACGTTTCCTTAATTTTCCCATCACCACTTTATTGTCAGCTGAGCTATTGTTAGAGAAATATTTTCGTGAAGTATTGTTTTTTTGCGGATAAGGTTTCAGTACAGAGATGTTACTATCTGCTCTTTGGGAAGTGGGTGCTGGATGGGGTTGGGGGGGGGGAGCTTGATATCTTGTCACCTGATATCAACCAGGATTTGACTAAATTCTTAGAGGAGTCAAGTGATGAGATCACTAAATGGGCAACTTTGTTGGTTTCCTTTGTTTCAATTGCTGATAAGCTCAGGGTCTTGAAATCCTTCTTTAAATACAAGGATTCAAAATTTTAAGGTTAAAAATCCATGTGTTCCCAGATGTAGCCAGGAATACTCAGTTACGTAGAAGGGGTTTTCTGGCCCTGAGGTCTAAAGTTGTGGAATTAGGGGCTACTTTCTTTTAATGCTACCCCTGCAAGTGTATTATATCCTTGCAGGGTGTGACGTATGTTTTTTATGATCCTATACAGCTAGAGAAATTCTTAGCAGATAAGAAAGCATAACTGAATTCCTAGATACAATAATACCCCACCTTGTGTCTCCCCCAATGGATTTAGATGAAGCTATCAAAAATTGGCATGACACAATAACCGATGCAGCTAAATCTGACCGAAGTAACAAAAAACCCACTAACTCAAAAAAAGCTCCATGGTTCGACAACACGCTAAAACAAATGAAGAGACAACTAAGAAAATCAGAACTTAAATGGCGCAAAACCAAACTAACTATACATAAGGAAATATATAATACCATTCTTACAAAATACAAGGACACTATAGATAGCACAAAAAAGACTTACTATGCTGCAATCTTATCAAAATCCTATAATAGACCACGAGAGCTATTCTCCATTGTTAGAAATCTCACTAATAACCCTCAAACACATAACAATGAAATTACTGACATATCAGTACAAACTTTAGCTGACTACTATCAAAATAAATCCACACAACCTATAATGTCCATAGACAAAAATAACGTAGCCTTAAATTGCGCAAATGAATGGTCAGTTTTTCACCCCACATCTAAAGAATCACTAAAGAATATTATTTCCAACCTCAACACTACCACCTCCTTCCTTGATCCATGCCCTGTAACATGGATAAAAAGCACACTTCCAATACTAATCTCTTTCATCCTCCCTATAGTCAACCTCTCATTACTCCAAGGTTACCTCCCTCCTAAACTCAAACATGCACAAATCCGCCCAATTCTCAAGAATGGTATTATGGACAAAACATCCCCAAAATCGTATCGACCTATTTCAAGTATCCCTTTTTTAGCTAAAATAATAGAAAAAGTGGTACAGATCCAGACACAGGAATACCTAGACTCTTACTACCCACTTGATGAACACCAATATGGTTTTAGACCTCAGCATGGAGTAGAATCACTTTTAACAGTCTTAATTGATACACTCCTTAAAGGGATTGATAATCACAAAAAAGCATTCATACTCCTATTTATTGACATATCAGCTGCATTCGATAGTGTACATCACACTATAATGCTTAATAACCTAAAACAAATAGGTATAAATGCCACGGTACACAAATGGTTCACCTCATATTTACATAATAGAACGCAAAATGTAAAAATAGCTAATCAGACATCCACCACATATAAACAAGAAATTGGTCTCCCACAAGGCTCGGCTCTATCAGCCCTCCTATTTAACATATATATAAAACCAGTTTGTGATATTTTCAAAAAATTCGGTGTACTCTATCATCTATACGCAGATGATATTATGTTATACATTCCATTCACCATCCCTGATGTACCGATAAAACTCTTAACAGATTGTCTTAACGAAATCGCAACCTGGCTAAAAGCGAAAAACCTCCACATAAACCATTCAAAAACAGAGGTATTAATTGTAACAAAAAACCATTCATACGTCCCTCCAACCCACATAACAATACAAAACCATGACATCACAATAAAAAATGAAATAAGATACCTAGGAGTCATTTTAGATACACACCTTACGATGAACACCCACATTAGAAACACTATAAAGAAAATCTACTTCAAACTCAAAATACTCAAGCAACTACGCCCCTTAGTTCACTTACAAGATTTCATTAACATAATACAGGCAACCATAACCCCACACTTTGATTTTTCCAACCTAATTCTCTTAGGTATAACGAAACAAAACATTAAAAGAATACAACTAGCACAGAACGCAGCAGCTAGAATTGTAATGAAAGCACACTCATTCCAGCATATTACTCCAATATTAGCAACCCTGCATTGGCTCCCAATACAAAGCAGGATAATATATAAGACCACAATAACCACATTTAAAGCTCTCAATGGCATGGCTCCAATCCCATTAAGCAATCTTATAAGCAAGGAATCTCAAAAAGTCACTCACAGAAAAGGACACTCAAATAAATTAAGGACTCCAAATGATTTTATAAAAGCAACCAAACTAACTAATAACAGAGCCTTCTCACATGCGGCCCCCCTCATTTGGAACTCCATCCCAGAGGACCTAAGATCTACAACAGAAATTATAGAATTCCGCAAAAAACTGAAAACCTACCTCTTTGCCATGCACTACAACAACATAGATAATCCATTAATCATCCCAGAAAAAGGCTAAATTACACCCAACTGAGTAAAGCTAAACCTCATAACTTAACAGATTTACACCCACTTGTAAATAACCATGATTTAAATCTAAGGAACCTACAAACCTGTATCTGTACATAGTTCTTAAATTGTTCTTGTTCTGTTATGTATTTAACCATTACATTGTTCTGTTATGCATTTAACCATTCACCGTTCTGTTACATATTTAACTATTACATTGTTTACTGTCAAAAATTGTTCCATGTAAAACAAGCCCTTGCTTTGTTGACTGTTGTTCAATTGTAAACCGCATCTGAACTCTGGAAGATGCGGGATATAAATGATTGTTAAATAAATAAATAAATAAAATAAGGGGTTAAGGGGTCCTTCATAGTTTTAGGCTCATAAGTATGATAGGGTGGGAGGGGGATTGGTTCCCCTTCTATGGTATCTCTGTTTGTTTTCCTAAGTTTCTTCTTTTTCCTTTGATATTTGCTTTCTTTCTTCCCTTGATGTGGGCTATTGCTATATACATATATAATCTGTTTTGTCAAGTCCTGTAGATTATTTCTAGTTGCATGGCCTTGTTTTCATTATGTTTGTATATGTAATATGTGCAAAGCTGAAATAAAAAAGAAATGTCTCTATCATACCGCCCCTATCCCGCCTTTCCTCTAAAGTTTTAAGATATTAAGATTTTTAAGTCTGTCCTCATATGCTTTGTGATGAAGATCACTAACCATTTTCGTAGCCACCCTCTGCACCGACTCCAACCTGCTTATATTGTTCTGAAGGTGCGGTCTCCAGAACTGCACACAATACTCCAAACGAGGTCGCAACAGCGACTTAAACAGAGGCATTATCACCTCCTTTTTTCTGATGGCCATTCCTCTCCCTATTGTCCATCCAAGCATCTTTCTGGCTTTCACAGTCTCCTTTTCTACCTGTTCATCTACTTTAAGTTTGTCAGACACAATTACACCCAGGTCCCGCTCTTCTTTGGTGGACAGAAATACCTCACCCCCTACACTGTACCACTCCTTTGGATTTTTGTAGTCTAAATGCATGACTGCATTTTTTAGCATTAAATTTCAGCTGCCATAACAGCTACTTGCAAGTGCAGATCTTTTTCCAGTTGTAGCAGTCCATTTCGGTAGTCCTTCAAGAATTGGCCCATGCTTTTTTGAATTCAGATACAGTACAAGTCTAGTCTCCACCACCTCCACTGTGAGGTTGTTCCATGCATCCACCACCCTTACGTCCTTAGCTACCCTTTAAGGGTAAACTGGGAAGATTAATTACTTGGCTAAAGATTATTCTTCAGAAATTAGTTAGTCTGAGGAAATATGCAGAAAAACAATCTTAAAAAAAAAGAGGTTTGGTATGTAGTAATGTTCCATTTCAGAGTTGTGCTTGAAAAGAATGGAGTGATAGGAAATTCTAAAGGATTTTGGATGTTTGAACTGTGAATTAAAAGTTGTTGGTTTTTTTAAACTGGGTAGAAGATAGCTGTTAGTGACCAGAAACCTGTGAATGAGAGGAGCTGCAGAATCTTGAGAGAGATTGTCAGTGCCCAGCTACTAGTTGTTCTAAGCTAATGCAGCAGTCAGTTTAAAAGTGTGTTTCTTTTTCAGTGATGATTGTGTGAGACTGGCTGTGTGTTTGACTGGGTTTAAGTGGAGGTACGGAAGGGTTGTGAGCAGGAGCTGAAAGAGAGTGCATGTAAGTGTGGAGAAGGGGAACAGGGAATTAATTTAAAAGGAAGGGTTTTTTTCCTGTAAAAGGAAGCCTGACAAGCTTGTCACTTAAAATAAGTTGCATTAAATTAAATTAATCTTAAATGGGTTACTAAAGAGAAAGTTAGGCACAGGTAACCGAGAAAGAGTAAAATTGTTTAGACATAGCTAGAAGAAGAAAAAGAATTCAACCTTCAAGAAAGAAGATGTCTTGTTCCTGAGTCAGCTGCAAGGAAGAAAGACCAGAGAACTTGGGTCCCATCAGATGAATCTGGAAAGATAAGTAGCATTGGACAAACACACTTATATTTAAGCTCAGGAAAGAATTTATATTTTTTTATTTATTTATTGTTTATACCGCACTCTTTAGAATCAGTGTGGTTTACATGTATACTAACAAGTACTTTTTATTCCCTTGTCCCCGAAGGGCTCACAATCTAAGTGTTCAATCTAAGAATGATTGAACACTGTTTCCTCATTTAAGTTTGAGGAATTTAATTAGATTTACAAATTTTATTCAGAAGTGTTTACTCACATTGTCTCACTACTCGAGATTTGTATTAGAAATAGTCTAACAGAATATTGAAATTCACTGGTTTCTAATCGTTCTGAGAATTAGTACTTTTTTTTTTTTTTTTTTTTTTAGAAATTTTATTCTGAAAGAAAAGTTTTTAAAATAGAATACTACCTCACAAACTGTCTGTATTTATCATAAGGGGTCATTTAGTTTGCTGCTAATGTTGCTATTTCACATTATTGTTAAAGTGTCATCATACACTTATCATCTACATGGGAAGTGAATACAATTCTAACCATTGTAACATCTACTGGCTTAAAGCTCTTGTCCTTCTTTATATTTATTTTGGGCCCGATTTTCAGTTAAGCACATAGAATACTTTTTATCCCATACAGCATGCAGACATTTTGATCACAATCCATATGAGACATATGTAGGAAATGAATGAATCTCAGAGATATTGGTGTGAAAAGGGGAGTAATAAATAAAATATCCAGAATATACATAAAAAGAGATAATATCCAAGGGTAAAATATATATAGTAAAAGCCATTCAACATATTACTTTTGATACACTATGAATTATTGCATACTGGATGCCTAAATTACCCTAAACATTGGTGCCCCCATGGTGTCAGTATAAATTATTGTATTGAGCTACATTAGCGTACTGTACAATTGTGCTGTTCTGAATCCTCTATAGTAAATATTAAATCTGGCAAAACATCTATAATATCATTCTCATATCAATCTTTTTATATCAGCCAAAGGAACGTTATTAAATTACGATGCTGAATATCCGGTTTTAATTAAAGGGGCGTAGACCACCACCACTGAATATCAAGCCATACTTTTTTGGCCTTCCCAAACCATTTCCACTTGAAATCTCTATCCTGGCCATCTATGTGAGGAAATAGCAGCTTTCTGAAATCTCCAAGTACACGTGGATGCGATCCACACATGCAAATGCTTTTAAAATAATTGGCTTAGGTACTAAACTTAGGTGTCTATATTAAGGCATCCATCTTTCTTAGAATATTGGCCTCAACACATTTTTTAAACACTGCTGTCCAGAAATGGTTTGTTTCATGTGCATGTAATAATTTCACTTATCCTCCAGAAGCATAAGAGTGATGGGCCTGTCTTTATTTCTTCTCCCTACCTACTACCTCATGCCCATAAATCAATAAGAAAAACTGTCTTCACTTATACAAAATTCTACAGCCTAAGGGGGTCATTTTAAATTTATTTATTTATTTATTTATTTGGCATACATTTATACACCGCTCCTTCCAGCGATCAGAAGCGGTCCATCATTAAACTCTAAAAGCTCGCTCTCAGAATACTTAATGGGGCATGTTTATTAAGCCTGAGCCAGCAATGCGCATCTGGGCCTTGTTACTAGCATGGAACTCTAGTCTCATTGCAAGGAGGCATACACAGCTGCCCCCCTGAAGTTACCGCAGGTGACCGTGCTAAACCGGTATGGGAGCAACTAATGCCACCCATTCAAGTGGCTTTAGTTGCACCCATGCTATTTGTGCTGAATGCAGGCAGCACAGGCTACACCCACTCGCCCTAGCTGTGCTGTGGTAGGAACACCCCCATTCTGCCTAGTCTCCACCCAAATGAACATTACCAAGGTAGTGTAGGATTTTTAGCATGACTCCCAATCCGTTCGCTAAAGCCTGTGCTACCAGTAGGCCCATATTACAAAATCTATGCCTATAAGTAGTGCTAATTAAATAATAAAACCGCTAAACTATTTTTTCTCTAAGAAGGCAAAAAAAATGGGAAATTAAGGGCATTTACCACCTCAATATCCCTCCTGTTAAGCCCTGGCAGAAATGAGCATTTTTACTAATGTGATGTTCACTTCCTAGCAGCTGCAAAAATCACTGCAGAAGTCTTTTGGATTATATACAGTATGTATTCCCAATTTAAAAAGGGAAATGCATATATAACTTTTTTGGCCTGTCCAGACCATGGAAGGGGTGTGCATGGCCAGAAAAATGGTTGGTTCATAGTCATTTAAAATGAATTTTTCCCATTGTTTGTTTTTGTTATTTTTCTAGTTTCTCATATTCATTCTTTAGGCACGTATTGTATGCATGCTAGAACTTTAAGTGCACAAATCGCTTGCATGCACATTAAGGGGTATGTTTACTAAATAGCGGTAGTGGTTTCCGTGCGGTATCGGAGCCGCGGCCCCATTGATTACTCACAATCTGAGACAACAGGTTGAACTCTTGATCTTCTCAACACTTCCACACCCCCCCTTCTTCTGTCACTCACTCACCCCTTGACCTTTTTTATCACCTCAAGGAGGCAAGAAAATACTCAATGAACACAGGAGATCACCCTCCCCAGAGCTCCAGTCCCACACTTTCCTTTCTGTTCTCTAAATACTTTTCTCTGCAACTCTACTTATCAGGCCTCCTTGGGTACATCTAGATAATCTCCTATCTCCTTGTCTTGCTTCTTCCAGGAGTGAAGGAAGAAAAAAACTCATCTGAATACAAATACCTTTGCTACCATCTAATGACCTCACACTTGCTATACCTCATTTCTCTTTCTCCCAATCTATTATCCCACTTGTGGAATATCAGTACACTTATAATCTGTCACAGATTTTCCAGAGTAGTAGTAACAATTATCGTATTTCCCAGATTAAAAATCGTGTTTTTGTACATCGTGACCAGCTGGTGTGACCTATATAAAGGGCAACTTATACAATAACTTTACCATGGCCCTTCAGCTAAACAGGAAGATATAGAAGCCCCTTCCCACTGAGAAATAGCTGCAGAAACAACTGAAATTGAATCCACTCTGCCTGCTGAATTCTGTGAAGTAAAATCTGAAGCTGTTAAAATGTCTGCGGGAACAGATGGCTGAGAAGCAATTCTCTCCAACTTTATACTGATGTCTTCTCTGGCAGTGGCTTCATTACAACAGCCGATCGCGACAATTGTTGACCCCAATTCTCAGCTGGCGTCACTCCAACGGATATGAACTGGCAGTAAGCTGCAACTTATACATCAGGGCAACTTATGCTATAACTTTACCAGTTTTAAGCCTTCTTTTGGCCCCTGCGGCATATACTTGGGGGAGACTTATAATCTGGGAAATACAGTAATGTTATACCCCTGTTTTAGGAAAGCAAACCCGTATTTTGCTTTTAGAGCCAAGACACCACTGTCAAGAGTGTCCTTCATGCAAGGACATAATGTTTTGTTACTAAGACAGAATTCCAAACACATTTGACACATTCTCTACATAGCAAAACAAAGTAATTACATTTATATAATAACTAGAGGGAATGCCCCTATTATAATCTAATTTTCTGTCATGGTTCTGGGAAAATCTGTGAGAGGTTATAAATTCCAATGTATCACATGACCCTTTCCCCCATAAATCAATTCTTGAGAAGTCATCATATGATGCAGAAAAGAGAAATAAGGGCCCATTATTTGAAAGGTATTTACACGGTTTACAGCCCAGTAAACCATGTAAATGCCTTAAATCGGGACATTCAATGACACATACATGGTTAGTGCCGTTGAATATCCTCTTCTAACCCCACTACACGCCCCAATGCAATGCAGTTAGCAGGGGGCATTTTAGAAGTGTTCTGGGGCGGAGCAGAGGCAGAGACTGTCGCTACCCGGTTAGTGATCGGCGGATAAAACTAGGCATAGCAAAATCGGGCCTAGTCTTACCCATGGAAGCTAACCAGGTAGCAGGGCAATATTGCCACTACCTGGTTAACTTCAGTGGCTCGGGGGCAACCCTGGATATTCAATGCCATCACCACGGCACTGACGATCTCGGATTAAGGGTTGGCGGGCAGGGCTATGTGCCATAGCGGTGCATAGCCTGCCCAATTCAATATCAGACCCAGAGTCTTTAAATTATTACTTTTAAACATTCATACATCACAGTACCTATAATGCTCATTGTGTCAGCCAACATTGACTTTTGCCTCTATTATAATCACATTTTTTGGCAGAAAATCCATTATCACCAGCATGAGTTTAAGTAACTTTGCACCCAGATGGGGAATGGGGAAGGCGCATATATACGGGACAGAGTAAGAGGATCATTATTTGACGTGCTAGAAAGAATTACGTACCATCCCATGGTAATTACTGGCACATTGGGGACTGCCATTTGAATTCTTACTGTAATATGCATGTTACACCTCTGGAATTTTTTGTGGCATCCAATATATTTCAGATGTAGCAAGAGCATTGCTGGAAGGATTGTAATGCCCACCTTTGGCTTTTTAAAATACTGCAGTGCAGCACTTCTTTTAACCTAATTTGTTCTTCAGACATACCACATATCTCCTTCCTTCAGACTACTCACCTTGCAATAATTTTCTCTCTCTATATCAAACCCTATCAACATCACCATGTCTGTCACCTGTGGTGGCTTAGCAGACTTGTATATTGAACTCCAAAAATAAGAATAAAGGATAAATGCCACATACCCACCCCACCGATATGAGAAACTCTAAGAACCCCCAATAACAAACCTCTATAAGATACATGTGCGCACCCTTTCTTTCAACATTAGTAAACATACCCCTGGGTGTGTTTTAAACTGAGCCAACAGTTAATCCAGGCTATCTGCACCTAAGTACTGTTGAATAACATGGGTCCTACTTGCAGATAGACCGGGTTAACTGTTAGCCAGTTTAGTAAACATATCTACCAATATTTGCTGCTTCAGCATACATCATAAATTTCAAAACTATATAAATTCTGTATGCATTTTATTTCAGATAGAGAGTATATTAGAACAAGATACCTAACAAAAAGGAGGAAAGGCCTGGCAATCTACTTCTGTATCTTGCCATGAAAACCCAATGGGATAGTCACAACAAAACAAATTGCACTATAGTGCTGGAAGATGAGACACCCAGGTCAGAAGGCACTCAACTAGCTACTGGAGAGGAGCTGAAGACTCTTCAGAGTAAAGGCAGCATTTATGATGTGGTTGGATTAAAGCCCTCAGGATGTCTGACTGCTGATGTAGCTGCACATGAAATGAGAGTCAGAAGCTGTAAAGATGTCTTTCATATTGGGACATGGAATGTATGAAGCACGAACCAAGGGAAGTTGGAGGTGGTCAAGAATGAAGTGGAACGTGTACAACTTGATCTGTTGGGAGTCAGTGAACTGAAATGGACTGGCATCAGGCACTTTGCATCAGATGATCACATGGTCTACTATGCTGGAAATGAAAGACAAAGAAGAAATGGTATTGCATTTATAATAAAAAGAAAGAAACTTGCAAGAACTGTAATGAAATACGATGCAGTCGGTGAACGCTTAATCTCTATTCATCTATGAGGAATGCCTATCAACACAACTTTAATTCAAGTATATGCTCCAACAACAGCTGCAGAAGAGGATGAAATTGATGAGTTCTATGAACAAGTACAAGCTGAAATTGATAGAACATGCAAACAGGATATCCTGATAGTCATGGGTGACTGGAACGCAAAAGTTGGCAACAAAGAAGAAGGCAAAGTGGTTGGAAAATATGGACTTGGCAACAGAAATGAAGCTGGAGAAAGACTGATAGAATTCTGCAAGACCAACGATCTATTCATCTCAAACACCTTCTTCCAGCAACACAAGCGGCGACTGTACACATGGACTTCACCCAATGGATTATACAAAAATCTAATTGACTACATCTGTGGAAGTCAATGATGGAAAAGTTCTATAACATCAACAAAAACAAAACCTGGAGATGACTGTGGTACAGATCACCAACTACTAGTTTGCAAACTCAAGCTAAAGTTGAAAAAGAGCAAGCCACTCATGAATGTAGTAAAATATGACCTTGAGAATATACCACTGGAATTTAAAGACTGCCTGCAAAATTGATTTGCTGCTTTAGATACAAATGACAGAGCTCCAGAAGAGTTATGGAATGACATCAAGAAGGTTGTGTTGGAAGAAAGCGAGAAGTCTCTACAAAAGGTGAAAAAGCAAAAACAGCCAAAATGGATGATGGAAGAAACTCTGAAAATTGCTCAGAAATGCAGAGAAGCTAAAGCCAGAGGAGAAAGAAAGACAATCGCAGAACTCAACAGAGATTTCCAACGTGCAGCAAGATAGGACAAAGAAAAGTATTACAATGACACATGCAAGGAAATAGAAGCAGAAACTATTAGAGGAAGAACAAGATTGGCTTTCCTAAAGCCACAAGAGTTAAAGAAAAAATTCCAGCCTCGAATTGGAATGTTACAAGATGCTCAAGGTTCTATGTTGAAGGATGCTGAGAAGATCAAGAAAAGGTGGAAAGAATATACAGAGTTTTTATATGATAAAGATCAAGTGGACCAACAGCCATTTCTACCTATACCTTATGATCCGGAACCAT
Organism: Ichthyophis bannanicus; assembly: GCA_033557465.1. Taxonomy (NCBI): domain Eukaryota; kingdom Metazoa; phylum Chordata; class Amphibia; order Gymnophiona; family Ichthyophiidae; genus Ichthyophis; species Ichthyophis bannanicus. Next base: position 142,482,487 of record CM066040.1, read on the forward strand.
TGGTGATAAGGCTTTCAATGCTGCTTCGACTTCTTCTTTTATCAAAGAACAAAGCACCAGGCATTGATGGCATTCCCATAGAAGTATTACAGCAATCTGATACAGCTGTTACCATACTTACAAGGCTCTGCCAAGCAATTTGGAAGACAACATAAAAAGCATATACCTCCTCCAAAGAGCACAAAACATATGTGCCAAGATGGTCACAAAAGCTAAGCTAACAGACCATGTGACCCCAATACTACTAGTTCTTCATTGGCTCCCCATAAGCAGCCGAATAAAATATAAAATCCTCCTTACTACCTTTAAACTCCTCAATAACATCTCTCCCTCCCAACTATCTACCCTATTACAAACCCCATCAGAAACTAGAACACGAAGACAGAACGCAACCCACTCCCTCAACATAAAAACTAATTTCAGAAGGACCAGAGCAACGACAAGTGATAGAGCCTTCTCCTTTGCTGCCCCTACCCTCTGGAACGAAATCCCTTTAACCCTCCGCAAAATAAAAGACCTTCACCAATTCAAAAAAGAACTAAAAACATACCTTTTCACAAAACACTTTGAGATCCCCTACCAACAAAAAACCTCTCCGATACAATCACAGAAACACATTCACAGTTCTCAAGACAGAACAAATGATTAAACATAAGAAAGACACTTACTCTACTCTGCCTTACCCTACAGACAAAGATTTACACAAACAAATGGCTATATCTCTATTGTAAATAATACCGGTAACTCAATTATGTTGTGATGACCTGTACATAGTTTGAATAGTGTTATTCTAGTTAATGTTCAAAACATGTTCAATGTAACTAAACGTGTACATAGTTAACACAAGTTCCATGTAAAATATACAGAAGTATATTGATTTTTGTTCGATGTGAACCGCCCCTGATCTCTGGAAGGGGCGGTATATAAGAAACTGTTAAATAAATAAATAAATAAACATCATGGCCAACTGACTGGAAAAGATCTGTGTTTATACCAATACTAAAGAAAGGTGATCTGACTATGGAAATTATCACACAATCGCTCTGATCCCATATGCCAGCAAGATTCTACTGAAGATTATTCAACAGAGACTACAACCATACTTGGAACAAGAACTACCTGAAGTGCAAGCAGGGTTCAGGAAAGGGAGAGGAACGAGAGACATCATCGCGGATGTGAGATGGACCCTTGAAAAGACTAAAGAATATCAAAAGGATATCTATTTGTGCTTTATCGACTACAGCAAGGCTTTTGACTGTGTAAACCATGAAAAACTCTGGGCCACATTAAGAAGCATGGGTATACCAGAACACCTGATCATTCTCTTGCACAATCTGTACATTGATCAAGAAGCAACAGTTCAAACAGAACAAGGAGAAACAAAATGGTTTAAAATAAGCAAAGGTGTACAAGGCTGCATACTTTCCCCCTACCTGTTTAATTTATATGCAAAACAAATCACCAGAGAAGCAGGATTGTATGAAGACAACAGAGGTGTGAAATTGGTGGAAGACTCAACAACCTTCGCTATGCTGATGATAACACATTACTGGCTGAAAGTGAAGATGATCTGAAACATTTGTTTCTCACGATCAAGGAACATAGTCTTAAAATGGGCCTGCACCTTAATGTAAAGACGACAAAGATCATGACAACTGGCAAAATCAATAAGTTCATCGTTGAAGGAGAAGAAATTGAAATTGTGGACAACTTTAACCTACTTGGATCAACTATCAATAAAGAAGCAACAAGCATTCAAGAAATTCGGCAATGCATTGCTTTTGGCAGAATAGCTATGAAAGACCTAGACAAGATTCTCAAGAGCAGAGATGACTCTCTCCATAAAAGGATTCAACTCGTTCAAGCCATGATATTTTCTATAATATCATATGGATGCGAAAGCTGGACAGTGAAAACATAGAGAGGAAGAAAATTGATGCCTTTGAATTATGGTGCTGGCTGTGAATACTGCGTATACCATGGACTATCCGAAGAACAAACCAGTCAGTACTAGAGGAGATCAAACCTAAGCTTTCTTTAGAAGCTCAGATGACAAGACTTTGACTTTCATACTTTGGACACATCATGCGAAGAGAGAGATCATTAGAGAAATACATTAGGAGTGGAGGAGTGGCCTAGTGGTTGGGGCAAGGTACTTCAGGCCGGAAGGTCAGGGGTTCAAATCCCACTAGAGGACAACAACCTTGGGCCGGAAGGACTGGGGTTTCTAGTCCCACAAGTGCTCCTTGTGGCCTTGGGCAAGCCACTTAACCCTCCATAGCCCATGTTCCCTGTAAAATAGTTATCTCCAAGTTATAATGCCCTGTTCAATGTAATTTCAGTTTGTTCAATGTAAACCGCACTGATGCAGAATAGCACGGTATATAAGAGAATGTAAATAAATAAATAAATAAAATCATGCTTGGCAAGATAGTAGGTCAACGCAAAAGAGGAAGGCCAGCAATGAGATGGATCAATACAATAATAGCAGCTACAGGTACCAGTCTGTCAACAATGAGCCGCCTGACTGAAAACTGAAGACAATTTAGGATAACTATCCAAAGGGAAGCCATGAGTCGACACCGACTCGACAGCTCTTAACAACAAAAGCCTAAAAAAAATAAGAGCACGGTACATATTTCATGCTTTTTTCAAAGGTAGCAATAATACTTATTAAAAATATGAAAGCAAATTCATTCAGTCTTAAATGGACCTTTCAGAATTGGAAAAATTCATTCCAACCAATTAAGCTTATATTCTCCTTTTTTCATCATCAGTACATAATTTGTTTCTTTTTCTAACCCTTTCCACTCGGCTGTCCCATTAGGTTCATCCAAATTCAAATAGAAAATCCAAGACTGTCATGATAATTAAGCAGTCTTTCCAGAAGCCCTCCTTGCCAATGTGGAGTGGCAGAATTTATGATTTGCCATTTTAGCTAGTGTATCGAATGTCTCTTCAACAGCCAATGATTAATCAATGGGGTTGACCTCATCTCCGAAGTAATGTCTCTCTTATGTTCATTAACTTGCTACTTGATCTTCTGTTTAGTCCGCTCCACATAAACCCAATGAACAGAACAATTGTGTACATCACAAACCTCAAAGCAGGAGTATTTGCACTTTTTGAAACAATCTTTCTCCCGTCTGTTGGGTAAACCCATTCTGATCCTTCAATAGTCTTGATATACCAGAACAATAGCCACAAGAAAAGTAACTTTTATTGTAATCGTTATTAGTGCATTTCACTAAGGCATAGCATCTATTATTGAGGGTTCAGAAGCAGGGAACTATCACACAAACATGCATATGCGAGCCTAGTCAAAACGCCATAGTTCAGGCTTCCTCACCACGATTGGCTTTCTGAATGATGGAGCCGTGCGATGCAAGAAGATTGGGTTGATCACATGGTTTGAGGTCTGACAAGGCTTGAAGCTGGGAAATCAGCCTGAACTTCCTGCATCGCATGGCTCCACCATGCAGACAGTCAATTGTGTTGTGGGAAGTGTGAACCACCGTGTGTTTGAACAGCTGTAGCCAGGGACACGAATGGTTGAGTGAAGGAGGGCCTGGATGAAGGCGGTGGGGTGTTAGAGAGACTGGGTGAAGCAAATCCATGCTAAAGGCTTACCTCTTTGAGGCTGCATTTGGATCCTAATCTCTTATTCTCCTTGTGTCTCCTTCCCTATTTGAACCTCCCCTTGTTTCTCTTGCATTCTTCTGTCTGTCTTGATTAGTTTGTAAGCTCTACGAGCAAGGACAGTCTTCTTTTTATATGTTTGTACTGCGCTGCATCCACCCTGTAGTGCTATATAAATGATTTAATAATAGTAGTAGTAGTAGTTATATGAAAGAGAGAGACTGGAGGAAGCCTGGGAGGGGGGTCATGAGAGAGATGGACAGAGATATGCACACTCCCCATGACCCACACACAGCCACAACACTCTCCATGAAACACACGCATGCACTCAGCCCCGACACTGTTCATGACACACATATGCATGCAACCCGATGCATACATGAAGTCTCCAACATGTCCCATGACATATGCACACAGCCCACGACAGTCCCAGTGACACACACACAGCCCCTGACACTCCCCATGACACACCCCCATGCACCATTTGACACTTCCTATGAGACACACATATGAACCCCCCACATGCTCACTTCTAGAAATGGGGGGAAATATGCAATTTTGTATACTTTTTAACCTGTTACTATTTGATATAACCTTCTTGCTTATTAATCCCACCAAATTCCTTCCCCTTTTTTATGCAATGAGAGGAAGATCTAAAAAAAAATTGGATGCAATTGAAGAATGTTAATGAATTCGTCTCACTAATTGAGAAGTGGTAGAAAATGGCAAAACATAAGTTAATCTCTCAGTTGATTGGTGATCCCTGTACTGTTAGCAACCAAATAATTATATTTTAATACCACTTGAGCCAAAGATATAATAAAATTATCAAAAATCCTAGAAGAACTTCAGTGAATACTGAGTGTATCATTGATGATCCTATTGCTGCTTGTTTATATAAAGAACTAACGTCCATAATGTTTCTATTTGCTTTCTTGGCATTCTATTTGCCAATGCATGTTCCAATCCAGTCCATGTTCAGTAACATTTTCTATCCTATCTAGTAATCATAACATGTAATGTATTTTTAATAAAGGATTTTATTTTTGCAATCACTGGTTTAAGGACAGTCCACAAACTGAGACGGCGGTTCCAATATAGAACCTTGCGTAGATACAATAGGATAACATAGTGGATGAAATTGATCCTTTTGGATGTTAGATAGCACATAAACGATGGGAATATGAAGAGTTTTCTTCATTAGAAACACAGCTTCTATACAAGTTAAAATATGTTGTCTTGCAGTTATCACTAAATCCCTAATCATTTCTGTAAATCATAAGTAGTATCTAAAGATAGGTGTCGATAAAATTTTAGATTACCCAACTGGCATAGTACTTCACATCTCTATTACTTTTTGGGTTCAATTGCAGGAGATTGTCTTTTTGCCTTCGGTGCTGTATTTACTGCTTTCTTCCTCCTGCCATAAGTTTATTTTCTTCCCAGTAGTTCTTTAGGTAGATTTTTTATCCATTTTTGCATTTTCCCCTCTTTCTTGCATGTCACCTCTATAGGCTATATTTAAGCCTCTGGCTTCCCAATCAGATGCATTTTCCACTATCAACTCTTTTGATTTTGCTGAAGCTATTTGTCCAGACTATATATCCTAAAAGCTTCCCAGTGAGCTTAAAAGGTACACCAAATGTGGCAGGACAGTCTTTGCCATGGATACTCATGACTGGTTCCTGTGCCCCAACCATGAACCCTTTCACTGACTTTTGTGTTCTCAGATGACAAAGGAGGACTCGGAGGTCATAAAGAACAGCACAGACAGATTTCTGGCACTAGTAAATCCAATACATCGACATCAGCATCGATTCCTATGGTCCACAAAGTTGCATCGAACACTGGAGGTGTGCCAACATCGAGAGGACATTGATCCCACTCGGGGTCGAGCACCAACAGGATGCATCAGGAGTAGTCATCCACCAATTGCTGTCCAAAGAAGAGAAAGGATTCGGCCTCGGCTCCATTGGCATTGAGGACCTGTGACACCCAGAACCAGGCGGAGGCTAGCATGCATCAACATCAGAGCCCCTTGGAACACAAAGTTGTGAGCCACCACCCAGGAAAAAGATTTAGGTGTCATCATGGATAACATGTTGAAACCCTTCACCCAGAGTGCAGCAGCGGTCAAGAAAGCAAATAGAATGTTAGGAATCCTAAGGAAAGGAATGGAGAATAAAACAAAGGATATTATAATGCCTCTGTATTATTTCATGGCGCGACCGCATCTTGAATATTGTGTTCAGTTCTGGTTGCCGTATCTTAAAAAGAATATAGTGTTATTAGAAAAGGTACAGAGAAGAGCCACCAAAATGGCAGGATGCCCCTATGAAGAGAGGCTAAAAAGGTTAGGCCTGGAAAAGAAACGACTGAGGGGAGATATGATAGAGGTCTATAAATCAATGAATGAAGTGGAATGGGTAAAAGTAGATCAATTGTTTATGCCATCAAAATATAGAAAGACTAGGGGACATGCAATGAAGCTACAGTGTAACCTAATAAGAGAAAATACTTTTTCACTCAATGTGTAATCAAACTCTGGAATTTGTTACCAGAGGATGTAGTAAAAGCTGTTAGTGTAGCTGGGTTTAAAAAAGATTTTGACAAGTTCCTGGAGGAAAGGTCCATAAATCATTATTAAAGGAGACCCGGGAAATCCACTGCTTGCCCCAATACAAGCATTGTGGAACTGTGTCTTTTGGGGAAACTGCTAGGTACTTGTGACCTAGATTGGCCACTGTTGGAAACAGGATACTGGGCTTGATGGACCTTGGTCTTACCCAGTATGGCATATCTTATGTTCTTAATACCTTTGAAGTAACCCCATTGTAAGGACAGCTTATCCTCCTTGGTATTGGAGGGACCGTGCCAGTCTCCAAAGGGCCGGAGCTTGTGTGCCAATACTCTCCAGCAGTCTTGAGAACTGCAGGCCATTTGTACTATGGATCAATTGCCTTTGTCTAGTCTGCTAGGTTCTACATTAGGAATCATCACCCAGGAAAAGGCTCTAGGTATGATCATATGCAATACATTGAAATGTTCTCTCCAGCGTGTGGTGGCAGCCAAAAAAGCAAAGAGAATGTTAGGAATCATTAGGAAAGGAACATGATGCAACAGCAAATGAGTACTATGTGCAATTCTTGTCTCAACATCTCAACCAAAATGATGAAGTGGATGGAACAACTCTCTTACGAGGAAAGGCTAAAGAATTAAGAGCCCTTCAGCTTAGAGAAGAGATGGTTGAGGAGAGATATGATAAAGATTTGTAAACTACTGAGTGGAATGGAAAGGGTAAATGCAAAGCAATTGTTTACTCTTTGAAAAAAATATAATGACTACAGGACATGCCTTGATGCTACAAAATAGTATATTTAATATAGATAGGAGAAAATATTTTTTCTCTCAACATATAATTAAGCTTTGGAACTCATTGCCGGAGGATGTGATAAAAAGTAGGTAGTGTAGCTGTGTGTTAAGAAAGTTTGGACAAATTCCTGGAGGAAAAATCCATAAACCATTATTAAGGTAGACTGAGAGAAAACCACTTCTTATCCTTGAGGATAACTGGCATGGAAGTGGCTACTTTTGGGAAATGCGAGGTAGCACTCATACTCATACACAAAGACAAAGCACATACACAAACACACATGAAGAAACAGACATACATGCACACAAGATACAGGGAGACACAGAGGGATGGGAAATGATGTCATGAGGATTCTTAGTATGCTTTCCCCACTGGACTCCTCTTCCCCCAGTACTGCCACACCCCTATCCCTGATAGAATGCCTCCTAGTGATTCAAATGTACATTTAATTTTCTTTGATGTAAATTCTACTACGAAATCTACAGTCAGAACCGTACAACTTTCTTAATGGTTTCTATGTGTATTGCCATGTAATTCCTGTTAAAACGGGACATGGCACTCTGTGATTAAACTATACAAGTCATCCTTTGAAATCTGTAGACAGTGGCATCTAATGTTTGAAAATATTATCACACTTGGTTTTTACATTTTTATTCTTTTGAAACCAATAGAATGTTTGGGTATTGCTCCATTCAACCTGCCTCTCTCCTCCTGGTCAAAAATATACAAACACACACAGGGGTTGGAAAGAATTCCATAAGCTATACTGCACATGCTTTCTCCACTTTTTTTTAGCTATGTATGCCAGGCAAGAATTTTAATTTTCTCTTCTGCTAAATCTCTTCTATTATGTGACAATTCCTTCCTCCTAGTGCAGGGAGAGCCAGAGGAAACAGAATATGACTCAAAACATGTTCTGTGCATTTCCAGGGTAAACATTTAGGAACGTTTATAAGTGATCTAAAGAAATCAGTTACCAATAGAAATTTGTTGTCTGAGCTGTACAGACTTGGAACTTTTAAAAACCACAGTGAGACAAATACCATACTGTGTCCTATCAATATGGCTTTGATCCAAAGACAACCTCTAAATCATTCTTCATATTCTATGGAAATAAGAACATTTGGAAGCATAAGAAAAGCTACTTTTAGGTGGCTTGTTATTTTGAATTATTTAGAATCTAAGAGATATCATAAGACTAAATGTTTCTGATGCATTGTTCCTGGTTACCTATAGGAGGAGACATATGCAGAAAAATACACACATGCTGGCCATTCTAGCATTGCTGGAACTATAATTGGACCAGCATGAAAAAGGATATAAAATCCTGGAATTAAAGAGGTTGCAGATGTGCACCCTGTGCAATTCAATATCTGCCAAGGTTCTTCTGATGGGAAGCATGCAATCGGCATGGATGGTTGTGGCAATGTGGCAGCACTGTGGTGCATCCCATACAGTCGCTGTATAGAGAAGTAGAAGCGGAGGCCATTTTTACAGGAAACTGCCCTAGTTACCTGTGTAAATGGCTTCTTGGTGATTTTTGCACAGCGCCTACTCAGATGCTGGCCCTCTACAATGCTGTGTACCTCCATAACTATGTGATTGTCATCAGAGTGTGTTAGGGGAGTTCTGTGGTAGGGCATGGGCAAATAAACATGGTTGGCAGTGCCAACGTTTTTCTATGCAATACACATAGCCATCTATGTATGGCAGCTGGGCACTAATTTTCCCGAGCTATCTTTCTGGCATTAGGTCTGGGCGGTTAGCAAGTTAATCTTGGCCTACCTGGCTAGCTCCTGCTCCCTCTCGTTTGGTGTGCAGACCCAGATTTTCAGGGATTGCCCACAGCATTCACATCAGGGTTGGACAGTTGGCGGTCATGCAATGCACAGACACATCACTTTGCACCACCTAGATTAGAATCTGGAAACCAAACATTTCTGCACATAGCATCCATACATGCGCACGCATTCACTGGAGGTATGTTGGAACATCAGCCATGTCCCATCTGCAATATGAGAATTCTAGTGCTGATGCAGGACACTTCATTGCCTGCCCTCCAACTCGGTCATTGCACTGACATCCCAAGATCACCGATGTCATCATTGGCCAGTGTGGAGATATTTCTAACAGACATTTCTGTGAGCAGCAGGGTTTACCAAATATGTTCTGCATGGTTCAGTCACCTGTGAGACAGCACATGTATATAAAGGTGCACACCACTGATGTCCAGACATGTGAGCAATGTGTTTGTTCACAGAGTCCCAGCCATTGGGGAGGTACACAGTTTGTCTTTCAGCTGGTCCTTTCTCAGAGGTAGCTGTGAGGTGCATATATCCACATACATCATACACTTACATAGCCTTAAAGACTGTTTTCTGACCTGTGGTTCACTCAGAGATCCCTTGCTAAAACGTAAATGTTGCAGCTAGGTGACACAGTGTCTGAGGCATAAATGACATGTGTACAGTATGTTGAAATTTAGCTGTCCCACCTATCTGTTGCACATGATCTGTAGCCCTGTGACACCTGTGGGATTGTTAGCAGCACCTCTGGTGTACATGGGCACCACATATATTCATACATTAGCTTTACCTATGCAATCGACTCTTTGAGTAATATGCCAGATGTCAGAAAGGGGCAATGGAGGCATATTCTCCAAGTTTGCTTAACGACATCACTGCAGAGATTTGTTGTTCATACTGTCCTCACATTGTCTATGAATCACACAAGTCCATACTTTATTCAGGGCAGGTTAACCCCCCAGCCATTCCTGATGGTCGTTTCCGTCATTTGTGTATGCTCTTTACACCTTGGCCCTCCTTTTTACAAGACTTTCACTCTCGGGCCTTCTTATATCCTTGGTCTTAGCTGCCTTTGTTAATCACCATTAGTGCAATATTACCAAAGCTCAATTTATAGTTCTGCTTTTAGAAGGAGGCGGCTTGTTGTTTTGAATCATTCAGAATCTAAGAAATACCGTAAGACTAAATGTTTCTTTTTTTTATTATTATTATGCATTTACTTGTATACATATACAAGAAAAAAAAGGAACATCATCTTACAGTACAATCTAAAGAACAGGAAACTCATCTAAAAGGGAAAAAACACTAGAAATTAAGCCTGCTAGGATGCTACATCAAGGAGAACATCAGAGGGCGGAGTTATCCTGGAAAGTAAACCAAAACCCCTTTTTCACTATCCTGACTCGCTACCTAACACTTAGCTAGAAGAAAAATCTCTAAATGAGATACATCTGTAAACACATATTTCAAACTGGAATACAATGTAACACATTTACAAGGAAACTTTAAAAAGAAAGTCCCTCCAATGGCCAGAACTTTAGGTTTTAATTGCCAAAAATGCTTTCCTGCGAAGCTGAGTAGATCAAGCCACATCAGGAACCATATTTAAAGGATATCCACAAAAATGGACAGCCTTCTTAGGAAAATACAATTTCAATATGGCAGACTTATCTGCTTCTGTCCTAAAAGTGACTACAAGAGTTGCCGTTTTGTGGACCTTCTCCAGAGATGACTCTAAAAACCGAGTCAGCTCCAGATCATCCACATTTTGTTCCTCTGCCTCACCCTCCAACGAGAGCTGAAAAGAAGTCCAAGGGACATAATATAAAGAAACTATCATAGAATTTTCAAAAGCGGAAAAATTCAAGATCTCTCTCATATACTTCTTCAAAAGCTCAAGGGGGGAGAGTAGGCGGACAACATGAAAATTTAAAAATCTCTGATTTTTAGCTCTAGCATTATTCTCCAAATATTCAATCTTATTATACAATAATAAACTATCTTTCACAAAAAGTATTACATACTGACTGAACACCCACCACTGTGCTCTCCAGTTTGATTGCTTTGCCTTCCAAACTGGAGAACTAGATTATGGACAAGATGAATTCATGACTGGTAACTAATAAACTAAAGTTGAATTTGAAGAAATCCCAATTTTTATGGATTAGAACCCCTCTTGTACACCACTGTGCTCATCTGTGTCAACAGAGCAGTTTGAGCTACTCTGTTTCTCATGCACGTAACTTAGGGGGTATAGCTAAAGGAACATCTGTTGATAAAACCCCTAATCAGGAAAATTGTTAGCAATGCATTTTTCTTTTAAATTAAGACTTTTGAGGCATCTGCATAATCTATTGCCCCCAGGTGCTTTTGTGTGGTCTTACTTCATCTTGACTGCTGCAATGCAATATACTTACTACATATAAAATGAGAGATCACATCACATCAATACTAAAGCCATATACAAGCATTGTGGAACCTGTGTCCTTTGGGGAAACTGCTAGGTATTTGTGACCTAGACTGGCCACTGTTGGAAACAAGATGCTGGCCTTGATGAACCTTGGTCTACCCAGTATGGCATATCTTATGTTATTGCATCTGCTCCCTATTGCTCAGCAAGTCAAATTTAAAGCTTGTCTTCTGGTTTTTAAATTGTTGTATAGTCCCTCAAAGGTACCAGAATATTTAAAAGAAACTCTTAGAGCACCAACTAGTAAACATGCTGTGATCTAAAGAAGCAAATTTATTGGAAACGCCATCTCCAAAATGGACTAAGCTAGCTGTAAATTCACACAACTGTTTTTTCCACTGCAGGACCCCAATTTTGCAATTCTCTGCCAGAAGCTTTGCGAAGTGAATATAGTACAATTTTGCAAAAAGCTGAAAACATTTTTATGTTTATTAAAATCTTGATATACCGCCCTTTGTGGTAAGAAGCTTTTATTTAAATGTTATTGGGGTTTATATAATTGTAAAGTTTTTTATGTTCAAATATGAATTGTATGTTTTTTTTATATTATCTAGGATGTAGATATTTTTGTACACTGCATAGAATAAGTTTAATCAGTTTTGCAGTTAAGAAGTATGTTATAAATAAATAAATAAAACTGAGTGTTGTTCCATATCAAAAATAAACTTTACTGAAGTCCAAAAAACAGATAAAGCAGTATAAAAAGTCCATAGAATTACAACAGGACAGATGTAGAATTTACACAGTCCTCTACTCACAAAAATACAAATCTCAAGCGCAGAACAGAAAAAAAATCCACTCTGGTTCCCATGCAACTTGAGAAAGTTAACAGGAAAATGGGACTCTTCTTGGTTTCCTCTGGGGCATCTATCTTCCTAGAGCTTTCTCTGGGGCTACAAGAATCTCTTTTTCCCCTTGACAAATAAAGGAACTATCCAGTTCTTGTTCTTTGCTCCCAGAAGGGTCCTATAAGCCAGGGACCTGGAATACTGGAATACCTCCTTCTAGAACACAGCGGATTGCCGAGACTCTGTGGAACTCTTCCAACCTTCCAGGGAAAACATTAGCACCTCTCTTCCTTAGAAGGACAAGAAGTGCTGAGTCGTCCTTCCCTGGATCCCGAGAGAACAGCTTATGGCTGCTCCTGAGCTTTTTGGAGCTCTGGAGAACTGCATCTCTTTGCTGCCTTCCCAGCTCCTTGAATAATGTTTCCAGCACTCCTTTCTCCTTGACTCCTGAAGTTATATTTATGACTTCTGTTAACTGTGATCCATTCTTGGGAATGGGTTGACAAATCACTTAAGTGGGGAAAGCATACAAAGCATGGCTTATAGAATTCATTCTAAAGAATGCAAAGTATGGCTTTTAGAATTCTTTCCAAAGAACGTAAGCAATCATTGCCACAAGAACAGCATAGTATTATAAGTAGCAGATAGGACAGCAATATTCATGCAACAAATATAAAATAAAGGCATACATATAATATAAATTAAGTCAAAGCAAATAAAACACTCAACATAAATAAGACAAGTTTCAGCTTCCGCCTGGCCTCAGGAGTATATGTTATGAACATTTAAAGCATATATACAGTTATTACAATAAGCTGTGGAATTACAATATTGCTGTAAGGTGATAAAAACAAAACAAATAGAAAATTTGTGTTACTGACAGAAATCATATACAAAAGAAATCATAAAAAATGTAAAAACACAAAAATAAGAGAGAAATTGAAAATAATAAACATAATAAAAACAAAATTAAAAGGCAAACATCCAAAGAGCACCTATCCTGTTCGTATACCATACGTATACATCAGGTATATCATAGCTCACCTATACCCAAGGGGTTCTACCTGTCAAATCAACACACAGGGCTGAAGTCAACAAAAAAGCCATTTCATAAAATAATAATGAATAAAAACTTACTGGAACAGAATATCAACACCTGTACTTCTAGGATGCTACACCTTTCCAAATTCAGATGGCTGCTCAACAGTTAACAAGGTCACAAATAACAACCAAATAATTAGCAGACAAAAATTGTATAATGTCTCATCTCAGACAGGAGAACCACACCCTAATTCTGAGATGCCAGCTTTACACACGCAGTCATAGAACAACCTCCTTTTCAGACTTCTTATAATAAAGTCAGCCTGCACTCGCAATTCATTCAAAAATACATGAGCTGTGGAGGCCTGGTACTGAGGGTAAGATTTGTAGGCAGATGACTTCCTCGGGTAAAAGGACTTTTTACCCGAGCCATTCTTCTTTTGAGAAGGGGCAGAGATCTTTCTGGACAACCTTGTCCTGGTGAGAGTCTTGAGTTCTGCAGCCTTTTCAGCCATGGGCTTGCCAAAGAGGTTTTCACCTCGGCAAGGGACATCAACCAACTTGTCCTGCACCCATGGCTTGAGGTCCGATGACTGTAGCCAGGCCTGACGGCGTGCACCGATGCCGGCCACGGCTACTCGGGCCGAAGCCTCGAAGCCATCATAAGCTGCTCGAGGCATAAACTTTGAGCACTCTCGGATCCCAGTTAACAAGGCTGTGAACCTCTGCAAAGGTTCCTCGGAGAGACCAGCAGAGAACCCGGCAATCTCCTTTGCCAGGTCTCGAAGGTACATGCCCATGTACAGCTGGTAAGTCTGGACATGGCAAGCAAGCATAGAGTCCTGGAAGCACTTTCTACCGAGGGCATCCAGGTTCTGGGCCTCCCTGCCTGGAGGCACCAAGGAGTACATCTTCTGACTCTTCAGACAATGCATGGCCGATTCCACAACCATGGAATGGTGCAGCAGCTGTGCCTTCTGGAACCCAGGGCTCTTGCGGACTCAATAAATGGAATGGACCCGCTTGCTAAGAACCAGCGTCGAGGCCGGCGCCTCCCACATGTGGAAGAGCAACCGTTCCAGCATCGGAGGAACTGGTACAGTAAAGGCCTCCTTGCGGGGAGAGTCATACTGCAGGGCCTCGAGCTCCACGGCTCGAGGCTCCTCCTCGGGGTCCGCGGGGAAGGCGAAGGCCTTGGGCATATCCCTCATGAAATCCGAGAACCGGGTATCCTCCGGGGGGGACCTTATCCGAGGTTCAGACTCCGGTGAGTCCGAAGGGACGCACCGGGTCTGAAAAGTGTCCGGGGACTCCTCGTCCTCCGTTTCCCATCCTGACCCCTCTGAGGAGTCATTGAGCAGCTCCAGTCGGGCGGGCACTGATGCCATCTGCCCCAATGCCGAGGGCACTGGCGTCGACGACCTCGGTCCTGCACGGGAGATCGAGGGTGACCTCGGCCAAGGATCAACTCGAGATCTCATGGACTCGAGGATCGGCTCGGCCTCCGTGGACGACTTGGACGTCGAGGTCCCGGTGGTCGGGGCAGATGCACTGGTGAGACCAGCGATCAGTACCCGCTACTGTTCCATGAAGGCAGCCAAACTGCTCTCCAAGGCCGTCAACCTGAGTCCGAGCTCAGGAGACCCAGCAGCCTCCGACTTGGGCCCCAACAGCGGCTCCCCCGGAGGAGAGTCCACGAGGACTGCAGTACTCACGTGACTCGGGGCCTCCGTCTCTACACGAGGTTGTTTAGCAGGCCTCTCCGACTCCGAAGACCCAGGACGGCGGTCAGGGCTATGCGACCTGGCCCTCAAGGAGCCAAGAGCGTCCACCGATGCTGCCCTCGCGGGTTTCTTCTTCCTGCAGTGCTCCCACGAAGGAGAACCCCTCTCAGAGGAGCCCCGACGACGCTCGGGGTCGGACTCCCGAGACGTCGAGGCCTCTGACGAAGTCCGGGCTCGGCCGGATGCGGAATCAGAGAAGATCCTTTCGCGTTGATGCTGCCGGCTCCTCAATGCCTTGGAGGACATTTTGCCACACGGGACACATACCAGCGGGTCATGGTTGGGCCCGAGGCACCGGAGGCAGCAGTCGTGTGTGTCGGTGAGAGACATTAGTTTCTTACACCGATCACACTTCTTAAACCCGCTGGCAGCCATCAGGGGAAAAAGAGCCCCTGCAAGGTCAAAAGATGGGCTGCCAGGGAAAAATGAAAAAAATGGCACGAACGCTAGTCTCTAAGGACAAAAAACGAAAAATGAAAATCCAGGCGGGAAAGGGAACCGGCGTCGAACCGAGAAAAACACGGATCCACACCTAAACAAATCAACTTTTTCACAGTTGACCATGACACACTTACATTGGGCTCCGTGGAAAAAAGAAGACTGAGCAAGATGGCACCTTTGGGCGGGAAGGGTACCGTGCATGCGCGCTGCATTCCCAAAGGCTTTCTTTGAAAGCTGGGGAAATGCTCCGCATGGGGGCTCCGTCGGCGCCAACATCACCCATATGTGAGGACCGACTTCCTGCTTGGTCTTGGAGAATTGGCCTATTTTTACCTGTTAAGTAAGATTTAGCCATAGTAATGTTGTTACATGGATTCTGATCTTCTGAAGTCTTGCTAGTAGGAGTTGGTGGCAAATGGAGTCAAATGCAGATGAGATATCTAAAAAGATAAGTTTAAATGTTTGTTTTGGTTTTTCGATTACCCTTATTAGTTTATCCAACAGGGAAGTAAGGAGGGTTTCGACTGATCAAGTGGGGTATACTTGTCCATGTGTTCTTTTAGCTGGCATTGGATAGGGAGGAGTGGCCTGGTGGTTGGGGCAAGTTACCTCAGGCTGGAGGGCCAGAGATTCGAATCCCACTAGAGGGCAGCAACCTTGGGCTGGAAGGACTGGGGTTTCTGGTCCCACAGGTGCTCTTTGTGGCTTTGGGCAAGCCACTTAACCCTCCTTTGCCTCAGGAACAAAAACATAGATTGTGAGCCCTTCGGGGACAAGGGAGAAACATAGTTATGATGGAGCCCACGTGGAGCATTTCCCCAGCTTTCAAAGATGGTTCTCAAAGGTGCCATCTTACTCAGTCATGTGCCATAGTTATAGCCCCCTCAAGAAGATGCAAAAATATACTGCAACTCCAAGGGTTAGAGGGAGGGTTGTGAGGACTGATTCCTGCTGTCCCTAGAAAACATCTATTACAGGTGAATAACTACACTTTCTCCAGGAACAAGCAGTAAGTCAGTTCTCACATAAGGGCCTCTCTAGCTACAGGTTACCGAGGACCTGTAGGAAAAAGCACGGCAGCACCATGAGCAGTCGCCAGTGAAAGCCTAAAGGTAGCCCAAGGACTCTGGGCCCATTAATGCCCATGCTCCCAGTAGCCGGAACAAGAAGGTTTGGAGGGCAACTGGCAGGAGTTGCTTAAACCCCGAACAGATTACAGAGTACAGCCTGGCCAAAGGTGGCATCTGGATGGGACACCCACTCCAGGCCATAATGCACCACAAAGGTATGAGTGGAGGATCAGGTGGTGGCCTGGCAGATGTCTGTCAGTGGCACAGAGCGCAGGCTAGCGACCGATGTCGCCATCTCTCGGACATTGTGAGCCGTGACTCGGCAGTCCAGGGGAAACTCAGCCTGGGCAAAGGCGATGCAGTCCGCCAGCCAGATTTTTATTTATTTAGACAGTTTTGTAAGCCACCTTATCCTTCAATCAAAGTGGTCACAACACAATTGGGGGATACATTTAACACGAGGGGATATGAGACACATACACTAATACTTACAGGGAACATGGGCAATGGAAGGTTACGTGGCTTGTCCAAGACCACAAGGAGCACCTGTGGGACTAGAAATCCCAGTCCTTCCGGCCCAAGGTTGCTATCCTCTAGTGGGATTTGAACCCCCGACCTTCCGGCCTGAGGTAACTTGCCCCAACCACTAGGCCATGGCCAAGGTATTCTTGGTGACCACCAGCCCCAGACGCCAGCTGGGATCGAAGGAGATGAATAACTGCAGGTAGAAAGGGAGGGCGCTCTTGCAATCCAGGGTGTAGAGGATCACCAATGCCCGGTCAGCGAGGGGCTTCGGGAAGAAAGTGGGCAGCACTAACTCTTGACTGAGATGAAAATCCAACGCAACCTTCGGGAGGAACTTGGGGCAAGTCTGCAGGACCACCCTGTTCCTATAAAATGTCGTGTACAGTGCCTCGGCCATCAGCATCAGGAGTTCGCTGACTCTGGGTGGAGGTGAGAGCCACCAGGAAGGCCACCTTCCATGACAGATGCTGCAGCGGGCAGGTAGCCATAGGCTCAAAGGGCGGCTTGGGTAGCTGCATGAGGACCACATTGAGGTCCCATTCCACCAGAGGAGAGCAGGTAGGGGGCCTGGAAAGGAGCAAGCCTCACATGAAACAAGCGGTTGCTCCTAAAAAGGTTTGCCCTCGATGGGGTGGTGATTCACTGAGATGGCACTCAGATGAACCCTGACCAAGTTAGGCTTCAGCCCAGACTGTGAGTGGTGGAGCAGGTACTGCAAGACCAAACTGATAGGGCATGAAAATGGGTTCGCTTGGAGCTCTGAGCACCAACGCCACTTGAATGTGTAAGCCTATCTGGTTGAGTCCTTTCATGAGGCCAAAAGAATGTCCTCGATCTCCACGGGAAGGTGGTAGGAGGCTAGAGTGACCTGCTCAGCCACCAAGCTGTGAGGGATAGGGACCTCATTTTGGGGTGGAGGAGGAGACCCTCCTCCTGCATCAGCAGCTCCAGTGAGAACCAAAGTGGGACCGGGGGCGCCATCGAGAGACAGAGCAGCAGGGGAAACTAAGGCTGTCTGGGTCACTTCGGTGCTATGAGAATCACTGAGGCCATGTCCTGCTGGACCTTGAGAAGGGTCCAGGCAATGAGGGGTGTGGAGGGAAGGCATATAGCAGGCCCATTTCCCACAAGATAAGTAAGGCATCTGAGGCCATCCTGTCTGGGTGCGGAAGGGGACCGCAGAAACTGGAGAGCTGCAAATTCCCAGGACTGGCAAAGCGGTCCAGGTCTGGAGTCCCCCCAGTGCTGGAAAAGTCACTGCACCATCCAGGGACACAGGTGCCACTCGTATGGCTGGAGGACTCTACTGAGCCGGTCCGCCAATGTACTGTCCTGACCCGGGAGGTAAGTGGCCCAGATGGTCATGCCCTAGCTCACTGCAAAGGAGCATAGGGCTGTTGCCTCCGAATAGAGGCTATAGGAGCCGATACCTCCCTGTTTGTTCACATAGAATATCGTGACCTGGTTGTCCGTCTGGACCAGCACTGCTTGATGCTGCAGGCAGTCCCTGAAAACCTTGAGGGCGAGGCGAATGGCATGGAGCTCCAGCAGGTTGATCTGCTGCCAGGACTCCTCGAGGGACCAGGTCCCTTGAGTGCACCGCTCCTCGCAATGTGCTCCCCAGCCCACCAGGGGGGCGTCCTTCATTAAGATCACCTGATGCTCCGGAGCTTGGAATGGCATACCTCAAAGCAGGTTCAGAGACTCCTGACACCAAACGAGAGACTGTGCCACGCTAACAGAGACCAAGATGGGGTCTCAGAGGCAGCTGGTCGACTGCGCCCATTGTGCTCTGAGACAACACTACATCACCCACTTGTTGAGATGGGTATTGGGCACAACATGGACCACGGAGGCAATGTAGCCGAGAAGGCGAAGCATTGTCCAGGCCGAGACGGCGCTGCGGCACTGCACTTCGGATGCAAGGGACACGAGGCAGTCCACCCTGTCCTGAGGAAGAAAAGCCATGGCCCGAAGGGTGTCCAAACGACCCCTGATGAACTTCAGGGACTGAACCGAAGCGAGGTGGAACTTTGGGTAATTGATCACGAACCCCAGATGCTCCAGGAGGCGAATGGTACTGTCTGTGGCCTGCCTTCCTTCAGAAGCTGTGCCCCCTGTTACGAGCCAGTTATCTAGATATGGTAGATGAAGATACCCTGCAGCTATAGATGGGCTGCAGCCATGGCCAGGCACTTTGTGAAGACCCGCGGGAGGACGCAAGGCCGAAGGGAAGTACTCTATACTGGTTGGGGAGGACGAGGATGTGAGTGTAAGCATCCTTCAAGTCCAACAAGCATAGCCAATCGCCCTGCTAAGGTAGGCCAGTAATGTTCCAAGGGAGAGCATCTTGAACTTCTCCCGCACCAGGAACTTGTTTAGGTTTCACAGGTTGAGGATGGGCCAAAGGCCTTCTGTCCGCTTTGGGATGAGGAAGTATCGGGAGTAAAACCCCTGTCCTCGGAAGTGCGGTGGGACTGGTTCTACGGGGGGGGGGGCACCGATCTATAGGTTGCTGGAGGGCACTAGAGACCCTAGCTCCAGCCCTGCATCTGGTTGCCTAGCTCACCCATGAAGCCTACTAGCTATACGAGCATCTACATTTTCCTAGATGCTAGTTTAATTCCATGACTACAGCATTATCTAAATAATTATCAGTACTGATGATACTGTTACCTGACCATTTGGAGTCTAAGTAGTATGTTTACTAAAGTGCATTAGCTGCAACCATGGGGCTAACACAGGATTAACGCCCTGTGGTAGCAGCTAACCCCTGAAAAATCAGATATCGCAAGCAATTTTTTGCAATATCTGATTTTCGCACAGTGGGTAGCCCCTGGGGCAGGATTGGGGTGGATCAGGGTGGGGAATGCGAGCAGCCATGGTTGGCAGACACCGCATGAAAAGATTTTGCATGGTGGCTGCCAAAATCAAGCCCACTTGCGGTGGCAGATGCCGCCACCTGAAGATATGGCATTATAGAAACATAGAAACATAAAAATATGACGACAGAAAAAGACCACATGGCCTATCTAGTCTGTCCTTCCATATCAATAACTACAACAGTCCCCTTTTTACCTTTAGAAATCCTCTGTGTTTGTCCCATGCTTTTTTGAAATCAGTTACTGTCCTCATCTCTACCACCTCCACTGGGAGACTATTCCATGGTTCCACTACTCTTTCCATAAAGAAATATTTCCGCATATCACTCCTGAATCTATCTCCCTTCACCCTCATCCCATGTCCCCTCGTAGCAGAACTTGCTCTCAATTGAAAGAGGCTCTCTCCCTGAACATTTATGCCACGGAGGTATTTAAACATCTCAGTCATATCACCTCTATCCCGCCTTTCCTCTAAGGTGTACATATTAAGATCCTTAAGTCTATCCTCATATGCTTTATAATGAAGACCACTAATCATTTTAGTAGCCACCCTCTGCACCGACTCCATCCTGTTCACATCTTTTTGAAGGTGCGGTCTCCAGAATTGTACACTATACAAAAATGCTTGGAAGAATTGCACACTATAACAAAATGCTTGGAAGAAATGCACGCCTGGCTCACAGCCAACAACCTAACGGTCAACTTTGATAAGACAGAAGCAATGTTCATCACCAGGAATCCCACCTTCTTTCCACCACAAACTATCAGCATCCTAGACAAATTCATAGAAGTCAAAGATGAAGTTAAGTACCTGGGAATCACCCTGGACAGAGCTTTAAACATGAAGTCCCACATCTCTAAAACTGCAAATAAGGCCTATCAACGTTTGGGTCATCAGAAAGATCAAGCCATTACGCCGTCAGGACCACTTCCGCACAGTATGCCAAGCACTCATCACAACTCTACTGGACTACGGAAACTCACTATATCAAGGCCTCCCTCAACAAACCTTACACCCACTCCAGATGGTACAAAACACTACAGCACGCATCATAACAGACACACCAAGAGATGAACATATCACCTCTGTCTTACAACAACTGCACTGGCTCCCAATGGTAACAAGAGCAAAATTTAAAACAATCATGATTATATTTAAGATCATTGACCATCTCTCAGCAGACGCACTACAATACATCATAACAAGAGATAACAGCAATAGACCAAAAAGAACCAGTACTGACAACATGATCGGGACACCTACAGGATACCACAAGACCAAACAAATAACGTCAAAGAGAGCCCCATCACTACTGGTATCTACTCTATGGAACTCCCTCCCAACAAGCCTGAGGGCAATGGATAACATCAAAGAGTTCCTCAAAGCCCTAAAAACTCTGCTCTTTATTGAAACATATGAACATACAGAAAGTTCTACCTACCCAAACAATAATACAACAATGCACAGCAACACAACAACCTCTGACAGCTAGATACCTCCACCTACTACACATCCACTTAACCAAACCGGACGCTCAAGTCCACTATACAATGCACTTAAATCCCCCTATAATTGCACTGCCTATATGTCTAAATGTTAAGTACCCACATATTGTACTGTCTAAATGTTGTTAAGTACCCACATGTTAAATGTTGTTAAGTACCCACATGTTAAATGCAACCCACCAATTGTGATGTAATGTGACCACTTTGATTGAAGGATAAGGTGGCATACAAATCTGTCTAAATAAATAACTAAATATACTCCAAATGAGGTTGCACCAAAGACTTATACAGAGGCATTATCACCTCCTTTTTTCTGCTAGCCATTCCTCTCCGTATGCACCCAAGCATCCTTCTAGCTTTTGCTGTCACCTTTTCTACCCATTTAGCTACTTTAAGATCATCAGACACAACCACGCCCAGGTCCCGCTCTTTAGTGGACAAAAGTACTTCACCCCCTATACCAGTGATGGCTAACCTTTTTGAGCCCGAGTGCCCAAACTGCCGCACAAAACCAAAGAATTTCCTCAAAGTGCCAGCACGTCAATTAAACCTCAGCTCAGTTACACATGCAGAACATAGACCATCACCAAACAAGGAATCACAATTTAGAAACAGGAAGGCAATAATTAAACTGGGAACCCCAAAAGCCAAACTTGGAATGTACAACACTGTAGAAATAAAACTATAAATTAATTTCCTCTTGTACCAAACAAAGCACAGACGTTAATGATGCACATTTCCCAGAGGTTTCATATTCCAGTTAATAAATTCAAAATAAAGAGATATCTTTCTACCTTTTGTGCATTTTTTTTCAGTTGCAATTGCTCCAGCCACTTTCTTCTGGTTTCTTCATGTTTTCTGCTAACTCTCCATCGTCTGCTGTCCATTTGTTCTTTCTTCTCTCTTCTAGTCTTTTTTTTCCATTCTCTCTCTCTACATCTGCTTTAACATACTAATCTTTCTCCTTTTGCTCTTTCCTCATTCCTATTTCATCCACACAAATTTTACCGCTCCATCCTCAATCCCCACTTACTCTCCCAATACCCGGCCAATTGTAGATTTTTCATTCCTCCCACACAAAATATTTTTCCCCTCTCCATTTTACTCTCCCAGCCCCATCCCATTCTAATCCTCCCCCAACATCAGCTCCCTTCTAGTTCCAGTCTCACCCAGCATCCATTCCTTTCTAGTCCCTGCATCAGCCCATTTCCAGTCCTAGCCCCCCATCAACCCATTTCCAGTCCTAGCTCCCCCATCCATTTTCAGTCTGAGTCCCTTCATCAGCTCATTTCCAATCCTAGCCCCCCATCAGCCCATTTCTAGTCATTTCCTAGCCCCATCATCAGCCCATGTCAAATCATAGCTCCCCTCCACTCAGTACAATTCCAGTCCAAGCCCCCCCCATGAGCCTACTTCCAGTTCTAGCCCCTCCATGAGTCCATTTCAATTCAAGCCCCCACCACAGCCCATTTCCAATCTTAGCTCCCCCCAACAGCCCATTTCCAGTCCTATCCTAGCTGCTCCATCAGCCCATTTTCAGTCCTAGCTCCCTTCCCTCACAGCCCATTTCCATTCCAAGCTCCCTCCCCATCAGCTATTTGCAGTTCAAGCCTCCCCTTCCACTCAGCCCATTTCCAGTCATAGCAACCCCCCAACCCATTACCAGTCCTAGCCCCCCATCAACCCACTTCCAGTCCTAAACCCCCATCACCCCATTTTCAGTTTAAGCCCCCCCTATAACCCATTACCAGTCCTAACCCCCCATCACCCCATTTCCAGACATCCCCCATCAGCCCAAAGCCCATTACCAGTCTTAACCCCCCCATAGCCCATTATCAGTCCTAACCCCCCCATAGCCCATTACCAGTCCTAACCCCCCATCAGCCCACTTCCAGTCTTAACCCCATCAGCCCATTTCCAGTCAGCCCCCCACAGCCCATTGCCAGTCCTAAACCCCCCCCATCAGCCCACAGCCCATTACCAGTCCTAACCACATCAGCCCACCTCAAGTCCTAACCCCTCCCCATCAGTCCATTTCCTGTCCTAGCCCCCCCCCCTTAGCCCATTATCAGTCCTAAACCCCCCCCATAGCCCATTAGCAGTTCTAACCCCCCATCACCTCATTTCCAGACAGCCCCCCATCAGCCCACAGCCCATTAGCAGTCTTTACCACCCCATAGCCCATTACCAGTCCTAACCCCCCCAACAGCCCATCCAGTCCTAACCCCTCCCCATCAGCCCATTTCCTGTCCTAGCCCCCCCCCCATAGCCCATTATCAGTCCTAACCCCCATCACCCCATTTCCAGACAGCCCCCATCAGCCCAAAGCCCATTAGCAGTCTTAACCCCCCCATAGCCCATTACCAGTCCTAACCCCCCATCACCCCATTTCCAGACAGCCCCCATCAGCCCACAGCCCATTAGCAGTCCTACCCCCCTTAGCCCATTAGCAGTCCTACCCCCCCCAAGCCCATTCGCAGTCCTACCCGCTACCCCCCCCCCTAGCCCATTAGCAGTCCTACACCCCCCCTACCCCATTAGCAGTCCTAACCCCCCCCCCCCCCTGGCATATTAAAAAAAAAAAAAAAAAGCTGGCTTTGGCTGCTGCCGCTGCCGCGGCAGAATGCAATGTCCCGCGGGGCCCCATCCGCCCGCTAAGCCCCTCTGCAAGGGCTTTCAGATTCGCGAGGGAGAGCTTCTCCCTCGCGTCTCTGTTAAGCCCGCAGGGGCTAATGGGAAATTTCCCATCAGTCCCTCGCGTCTAAAGGGGCTGATGGGAAATTTCCCATTAGCCCCTGCGGGCTTAACAGAGACGCGAGGGAGACGCTCTCCCTCGTGAATCTGAAAGCCCTTGCAGAGGGGCTTAGCGGGCGGAGGGGGCCCCGCAGGACACTGCACTCTGCCGCTGCCGCGTCCGCGGCAGCAGCCAGAACCAGCTTTTTCTTTTTTGCGGACCTACCCGCGTGCCAGCTGCAAGGCCTTCGCGTGCCACAGCTGGCACGCGTGCCATAGGTTCGCCATCGCTGCCCTATACTATATTGCTCCCTTGGATTGCTGCAGCCCAAATGCATGACCTTACATTTTTTTAACATTAAATCCCAGCTTCCAGATTCTTGACCATACTTCAAGCATTGTCTAAAGATATATGCCACTCTGAACTTAATACTTGAAAAAGTATAATGTATTTTGCAAAACAGATTCTCAAATTATAATTTTCTAAATATTTTGTAATGACTGACGGGGTCTCAGACTCCAGGCTTCCAAAACTTCAATAAATCATTCGGAATAAGCCTATTTTTGCATCAGCGACCCTTTGTGTCTAGTCATATGATGTGTTAACTCTTTTACTATTTCAATGAAATTCAATAATAATAGCATAAAGAGCAACGCTATCAATGGCGCTTTGTTTGCGTTTCACCTGTTTGGTTTCTTCAGGGGTTAACTATTTTGCGGCGATTTTTTGTTTCACACTACCAGCTAGAATTTGGAAATTCTAGCTGGTAGTGTGAAACAAAAAATCGCCGCAAAATAGTGCTTTCAATTTAACCCCTGAAGAAACCAAACAGGTGAAACGCAAACAAAGTGCCATTGATAGCGTTGCTCTTTTACTATTTCAATGAAATCCAATAATAATAGCATAAAGAGTTAACACATCATATGACTAGACACAAAGGGTCGTTGATGCAAAAATAGGCTTATTCCGAATGATTTATTGAAGTTTTGGAAGCCTGGAGTCTGAGACCCCGTCAGTCATTACAAAATATTTAGAAAATTATAATTTGAGAATCTGTTTTGCAAAATACATTATACTTTCAAGTATTAAGTTCAGAGTGGCATATATATTTAGACAATTATTACTCTGATAGAATTGACCAAATTTGATTTGTGTCATACTTCAAGCATAGCTAGATCCCTCCTCATTTTATCTAAACCTTCCTGGGTGTCTACTCTATTGCAGATTTTGGTATCATCAGCAAAGAGGCAAACCTTACCAGACAGCCCTTCTGCTATATCACTAACAAAGATGTTAAAAAGAATCGGACCAAGGACAGATCCCTGGGACACACCACTGGTAACATCCTTCTCCTCAGAGTGAGCTCCATTTACCTGTACTTTTTGTCGCCTCCCACCCAACCAATTTCTAACCCAAGCAGTAACTTTAGGGTCCATCCCTATGGTGCTCAGTTTGTTTATAAGTCATCTGTGAGGAACAGTGTCAAAGGTTTTACTGAAATCTAAATACATCACATCTAGGGCTCTCCCTCGGTCCAACTCCCTGGTCACTCAGTCAAAGAAATCAATCAGATTTGTCTGACAAGACCTGCCTCTGGTGAATCCATGCTGCCTCGGATCCTGTAATCCGCTGGACTCCTGAAACCTCACTATTTTCTCTCTTAGCAGCATTTCCCATAATTTACTCACCACCGAAGTTAAAATAACCGGCCTGTAGTTTTCAACCTCATCCTTACTTCCGCTTTTGTGTAAAGGCACCACATGAGCCTCTCTCCAGTCCTTTGGCACCACTCCCGACTCCGAGGCATTGAAAAGGTCAGTCAGTGGAGCTGCTAGAACGTCCCCAAGTTCCCTTAGTATTCTAGGGTGTATCCCATCCGGTCCCATCGCTTTGTCTGCTTTAAGTTGAGCTAGTTTCTCACGAACACAGTCTTCTGAAAATTAATCAAGATGTCCTTCACTTCTGTTCCTGTTTGGGGGTGTTTTCTGAGGTCCTGCTCCTGGTTCTTCATCTGTGAACACAGAACAGAAATATTTGTAAAGCAATCCCGCTTTATCCTTATCAGCTTCTACATATTTCTCCCCTGCACCCTTGAGTCTGACAATACCACTTTTGCCCTTCCTCTTCTCCTTAACATATCTGAAAAATGTCTTATCCCCCCATTTTATTGCATTGGCTATTTCCTCCTCCTTTTGAATCTTTGCCTTCCTGACTACTTTGCTAGCTTCTCTAAGTTTTTCCAAATATAGATGCCTGTCTTCCTCTCTCTGTGATCTCTTGTATTTCATGAAGGCCTCCCTCTTTTTCTTCACTTTTTCAGCTACTTCTTTCGAAAGCCATAGCAGTCTCCTTTTCCTTTTACCTTTATTTACCATTTTAACAAAAAGGTTGGTTGCCCTTAAAATATCCCCTTTCAGTTTTGCCCACTGTTTCTACATCCCCCAGCTGTTCCCATCCCACTAACGACTCCCTGAGGTATTGGCCTATCTTGGCAAAGTTAGTCTTCCTAAAGCCTAAGATTCTCACCTTTGAATGGATTCTAACAGCCCTAGTCCTAATACTGAACCACACCATCTGGAGATCACTGGATGCAAAATGATCTCCCACTACAACATCAGAAACACTTTCACCATTGGTAAGCACCAAGTCCAGTATGGCCCCTTCACATGTGGAGTCTGTTACCAATTGCCTGAATAGTTCTCCCTGTAGAGAATCCAGGATCTCCTTACTTCTAGATGATACTGCAGGAGGAATGTGCCAATCAACATCTGGCATATTGAAATCTCCTATCAGTAGCACTTCCCCTTTCCTAGCAATGCTGCGTATCTTCAATTAACTCTCTGTCCACCTCTTCCTCTTGTGAGGGAGGTCTGTATATCACACCAATGCAAATAGATTTCTCTTTCCCTCTTTCTAGTTTAATCCACAATGCCTCCTCTCTCCCTTTTAAGCTCTGTAATTCCAAAGCTTTAATAGTAGTTTTTACATATAGTGCCACTCCTCCTCCCCTTCTTCCTAACCTGTCCTTTCTGAATAAAGTATAGCCAGGTATAGTTACATTCCAATCATGGTTTTCTGTGAACCATGTTTCTGTAACTGCCACTAAATCCAAGTTAGCCACTCCCACCAAAGCTTCAACATTAGGGATCTTATTTCCCATGCTACGGGCATTTATACACACTGCTTTCCATATGTTACCCCTGTTACCCATTTCCATAAAGGTATTTAATGTATTACCTACCTGGGGGCTTTCTTCACCCATTCCCAACAAATCTAGTTTAAAGCCCTCTTCAGTAGATTAGCCAGTCTACTACCGAAGACGCGTTGACTTTTCTTGGTTAGATGGATGCCATCTCTGCTCTGCAACCCTTATCTGCCAGGAGGCCCAATAATGCAGGCTCTTCTATGCAGGAAATCAGCCTTCCCCACTCCACAATATTGTTGTGCTGTAATCCACAGCACAGACAATATAGCATAGTTACTCACATGTAATAGGTGTTCTCTGGAGACATCAGGAATCAGTCCTCACATATAGGTGACGTCGGCACTGATGGAGCCATCGCAGAAACATCTCCCCAGTTTTCAAAAAAAGCCTTTGAGAGATGCCACCATGCATGCGTGGGTGACCTTGCCATCCAAGGGTGCCATCTTGCTCAGTCAGATGACATAGCTCAAAGACAGCAAAAAAGGTAAAGAAGCAACTCCAAGGGGAAGAGGGAGGGTTGTGAGGCCTGATTCCTGTTGTCCCTGGAGAACACCTGTTACAGGTGAGTAACTATGCTTTCTCTGGGAGCAAGCAGGAAGTCCGTCCTCACATATGGAACTCCCTAGTTAAAGGCTACCGCAAGCCCATAGGGAAAACCATAGTAACTCTCAAGGGAAGCTGTGAGCAGCAGCAATTGAGTCCGCCAATACAGACTACAGTAGGACCCATGTGTCCGATGGGAACCAGTACTCCAGTAGCCTGAACACTGAAGGGTTGGATGGTAGGATTTCCTTAGATTCCAAAATGACTATGGAGTATGGCCTGGCCGAAGTCACTGTCCCGTTGGGACTCCCTTTCCAAGCAGTATTGAGCTGCAAAGGTATGGACTGAAGACCAGGTGCCAGCCCAGCAAATGTCCATCATTGGGATGGTGCACAGGTTTGCCACAGAGGCCGCTATGGTCCTGACACTATGAGCTGTGACCCGGCCATCCAGCATGAGCCCAGCCTGCTCATAGGCTAGGGCAATGCAGTCTGCTACCCAGGTGATCGGTGTCCGTTTGGTCACCGCTTCCCTAAGCTGACTGGGGTCATAGGAAACAAAAAGCTGAGAAGCTTTCCAGTGGCCCTGGGTACGCTGAATGTATAAAGACAGGGCCCTCTTACAGTCCAAGGTGTGAAGGATTGTCTCCGCCTACTGGAGTGAGGCCTTGGGAAGAAGGTGGGTAGCACAACTTCCTGGTTGAAGTGGAAAGCAAAGGAAGGAATTTGCGGTGTATACATGCCATGACCCTGTTCGTATAGAATCTGGTATATGGTGTCTCTGCCACTAGGGAATGGAGCTCACTGACCCTGCAATCGGAGGTAAGCACCACCAGGAACACGATCTTTCACGAGAGGTATCTTAGGTGGCAGGTAGCCAGAGGTTCACATGGTGGGCGAGTGAGCTGCACCAATATTATGTTGAGGTCCCATTCCATCGCCAGAGGGTGGACGGGGGGGGGGGGAGGGGGTTGGACAGCAGGAGTCCTCTCAAGAAGTGGTACCAGAGGCTGGACTGACAGGGGCTTGCCTTCAACAGGGTGGTGATACGCCACCAGGGCACTGAGATACACTGTAATGGAGTTTGATTTGAGCCCGGATTGTGAGATATAAAGAAGGTACTGCAGCACCAGCTGCACCGGGCAGGAGAATGGGTTCACCCATTGCTCCACGCACCAGACTGAGAACCTGTGCCATTTGAAGGCGAAAGTCCTCCTGGTGGAGGTCTTACGGGAGGCCAACAGAATCTCCTCCACTTCTTCTGAGAGGTTGAAAGGGGCTAAGCTCACCCTTGCAGCAGCCACGCCATCAGTGATGGGGACCCCAGGTTGGGATGCAGGAGAGAGCCCTCCTCCTGAGACAAGAGCCCCAGGGAGCTCCCCAGGGGGATTGGAGTCTCCACTGACAAACGGAGGAGTAGCAGGAATCATGCCTGCCTGGGCCACTGTGGAGCTACCAGAATCAGCAGCACGAGAAGAGTTTTAGCAATCAGTGGCATGGATGGAAAGGCATACATGAGACCTTCCGACCAAGGAATGGGAAAAGCATCTGCCATCACCCAGAACAGGTGGGGTGCTGGGAGCAGAAGCGGGGCAACTGGTAGTTGTCTGGGCTGGCAAAGAGGTCCACCCATTGGGTCCCCCAGAGACGGAAGAGCCGGGTGGCTATTCTGGGGTTCAGCTGTCACTCGTGTGGCTGGAGGATCTTGCTCAGTTTGTCCGCCAGAACGTTGTCCTGGCCCGGTAGGTATACAGCCCATAGGAGTATTCCCTGACAAGCTGCGTAGGAGCAGTGTGTCATCGCTTCGCGGCAGAGGGTGCAAGACCCCATGCTCCTCTACTTGTTCACGTAGAACATTGTCACCTGATTGTTTGGATCAGCACTGGCTGGTGCATCAGGTGGTGGCAGAATACTTGGAGGGCTAGATATATTGCCCGAAGCTCCAAGAGGTTGATCTGCTGGTCGGCTTGTGACCAGCTGCCCTGGGTGAAAAGTTCTTCGCAGTGGGCTCCACATCCCAGCAGGGAGGTGTCTGTGGTTAGGACTCTCAGAGGGCTTGGGGTTTGGAATGGCATCCCTGCCTGAAGGTGTTGGAGGTTTTGCCACAAAGTCAGAGATTCCACCAGCCGGCAGGTCACTGAGACTCTGTCTTGAAGACAGCCCATGGCCTGTGTCTACTGGTCTCAAAGGCACCACTGAGCAGCCCTCATGTGCAGGCAGATGTCTGGGGTTTCATGGACCGTGGAGGCCATGTGCCCAAGTAGGCACAGTAGAAGCCGATCTGACACTGAGGAATGGTGTTGGATGTCTGTGGCCAGTGTCCTGAGATGGTTGGCCCAGTCCCTTTGCCTGAAGAGTGTCCAGCCTTGCCCCTATGAACTCCAGACATTGTGTCGGGAGGAGATGGGATTTGGGGTAGATTATCACGAACACCTGATGTTACAGGACCTGGATAGTGTGCGTCGTGCCTCCTTTTATGAGCCAGTCTTCCAGGTAGGGGAAGACAAATACCCCCTGGAGACGGAGGAAGGCAGCCACTATTGCCAAGCATTTGGTGAAGACCCTGGAGCTGGACCCCAGGCCAAAGGGTAGTACCCTGTACTGGTAGTGGCAGCCCCTCACCCTGAAGTGCAGGTACTGCCTGTGGCTGGGATGAATGAGGATGTGGGTATAGGCATCCTTCAGATCCAAGGAGCATAGCCAGTCTCCCTTCTGGAGGTAAGGCAGCAATGTTCCAAGGGAGAGCATCTTGAAATTCTCCCTCACCAAGAACCTGTTCAGGTGTTGCAGATCTTCTCGCTAGGGGGCAGCAATGTGACCATCTTTGTTTGGGCCTATGAGAAGGGCAGGAACTCTCAGGCAGCTCCAAAACATATAACCTGGCATTACTCATGTTTCTCCACATTTTGGACAGTTGGAGCTACTACACACCCAAGATGATAGACATGTAACAGGAAAGAATACACTGTATGCACATGCTTATATTAGACCTCCCTGAGCCCCACACTCACCATAATCTGCATTGTTCAGAACATTATCTTCAACAAGTCCTCTCCACTCAAATCTAACCCAAATTCTTCATTCCAGTTAGTGGCAAACACATCAGAGTTCACTGGAGTTGCCAAATTCAGAAAAGATTTCTGAATCCAGGTTATTTACACCCTCCTCACGTCCACAGACAGAAAGAAAGGGTAGTTACCTGTAACAGGTATTCTCTGGGGACAGCAGAATCAGCCCTCACATATGGGTGACATTGGCACCGTCGGAGCCCACACAGTAACCTCTCCTCAGCTTTCAAAGAAAGCCTTTAGGAGATGTAGAATGCATGTGTGGTCCCTTTTCCGCCTAAGGGTGCCATCTGGCTTTGGCATGATAACATAGGTCAAGATGGCAAAAAAAAGATCTCCAAGAGGAGGAGGGAGGATTGTGAGGACTGATTCCTGCTGTCTCCAGAGAACACCTGTTACAGGTGAGTGCTTCCTCCAGGAACAAGCAGGAAGTCAGTCCTCACATATGGGACTCCCTAGCTACAGGCTACCGAAAAAAAAACTGTAAAAAGCCACAGGAGGCCAGAAAAAAGGTGAACTGTGAGAAGCAGCAACTGAGTCAAGGACACCAGACCCATAAGTGGCCCCAATGTCTTGCAAGGAACTAATTCTCAAGTAGCCTGAACACACCGAAGGGCTGGAGTGCAATAGTTGCCTTACAGCCCAAACAAATGATGGAGTACTGCCTGGCAGAAAGCACTGTCCCATTGGACTCCCTCTCCAGGCAGTAATGAGCTGTGAAGGTATGGACTGAGGACCAGGTGGCAGCTCGGCAGATCTCCGCCAAGGAGACTGCCATGGCCTGGAAGCTGTGTGCTGTAACTGGGTGCTCCAGCGAAAAACCGGCCTGCTCGTAAGTGAAGGCAATGCAGTCCACCACCCAAGTGGACAGAGTATGTTTAGAGATCGCTGTCCCCAGCCAATTTGGATCATAGGAGACGAAGAGCGACTGTGGGCCTGAGTACGCTTCAAGTTGAAATACAGGGCCCACTTACTGTCCAGAGTGTGGAGAGCTGCCTCTGTCTTGCTGGCATTGGGCTGCGGGAAGAATGTATGAAGCACCACCTCCTGGTTGAGGTGGAATGGAGGCACCACCTTTGGGAGAAACTTGGGGTGCGTGCAGAGCATGACCCTGTTATTGTAGAACCTCATATAAGGCAGGTGTGCTACCAGGGCCTGGAGCTTGCTGATCCTGCAAGCTGAGGTGAGCGCCACAAGGAAGACCGTCTTCCAAGATAGATATTTAAGGTGGCATGAGCTGAGAGGCTCAAACGGTATTGTAGTGAGTTTCGAAACAACTACTTTAAGGTGTCACTGGCGGGGTGAACGGGTGACCTAGAGAGTATTAGGCCCCTCAAGAATTGAACCACAAGGGGATGAGTGGAGAGGGGCTTGCCCTCAACAAGATGATGGTGCACCAAAAGTGCGCAGAGGTGTACTCTGACAGAGTTGGACTTCAACGCTGTCTGGGACAGGTGAAGCAGGTACTGGAGGGATTAGCTGTACTGAACAGGAGATGGGGTTAATCCGCCTCTCCACACACCAAACCAAGAACCTTCACCACTTGAAAGCATAGGCCCACCGGGTGGAAGGCTTGCGAGAAGCCAAAATGACTGCTTCCACCTCACTGGAGAGATCGAAGTGGGCCAAGGCTACCCTTTCAGCAGCTAAGCTGTTAGAGACCAGGACCCCAGGTTGGGATGCATGAGGGAGCCGTCCTGTGAGAGAAGGCCCGGGTTGCTCCTCCGAGGGACCAGGGGTGCCTGGGACAGGCAGAAGAGTAGCGGAACCACGGCTGCCAGGCCCACCAAGGGGCCACCAGTATGAATGTGGCTTTGTTGAACTGGACCTTGAACAGGGTCTTGGCGATCTGTGGCAAGAGTGGGAAGGCGTAGAAGAGGCCCTCAACACATGGAATGAAGAACCCATCCGCCACCACCTGCGAGGGATGTGGCTGCATGGAGCAAAAGCAGGCTAGCTGGGCATTGGCCAAGCTAGCGAAGAGGCCTATCTGTGGGAGCCGCCAGAGGCAGAATAGCCAACTGGCCACCCTGGGGTCCAGCTGCACCTCGTGCAGTTGGGGACTCGGCTGAGTTAGTCTGCCAGGATATTGTCCTAGCCCAAGAGGTAGACAGCTCGCAGAAGCATCCCGCTGCTGCTTGCAAAGAAACAGAGGCTCATCGCCTCCTGGCACAGGAGGAACAAATCCATCTTTCCCTGCCTGTTGATGTAGAATATCGCTACCTGGTTGTCTGTTTGGATTAGGACCACTCGGTGCTGAAGGTGATGTTGGAAAGCCAAGAAGGCAAGTGCTATCACCCAGAGCTCCAGGAGTTTGATCTGCTGGAAGCTCTCCGCCTACGACCAGCTGCCCTGAGTGCAGAGGATGTCGCAGTGGACTTCCCAGCCCAATTTGGAGACATCTGTGATAAGGGATCCTCTGGGGGGCTGGGGACTGGAAGGGCATCCTGACCTGCAGATGCTGGAGCTGTTGCCACCAGCCGAGGGAGTCGGCCAGAGGATGGGTCATGACCACTCTGTCCCAGAGGTGTTAATTTGCTTGTGGCCACTGGGCCAGAAGAATGTGCAGGCATCTAGGGTGATGTGCACCATAAATGCCATGAAGGTGAAGCATGCAGTGAGCAGAGACAGAGGGTAGACCCTGGACATGCCTGCAAGCATCTTCAGATGCTGGGCCCTGTCCGGAGGGAGGAAGGCCTTGGCCTGGATGGTGTCCAGCAGTGCCCCTATGAACTCCAGGCATTGTGTCGGATGGAGATGGCACTTTAGATAGTTTACAACAAACCCCAAGTATTCTGGAAGGAGGATAGTGAAGGCCGTTGTCTGATGAGCTTCTGTGGTGGTGCTGTCTTTTATGAGCCGGTCATCTAGGTATGGGAAGCCAAACACCCCCTGGAGATGCAGGAAGGTGGTGACTACTGCCAGGCATTTGGTGAAGACCCTCAGGGCAGAAGCTAAACTGAAAGGCAGAATTCTGTACTGATAGTGGCAGCAGCCTACCATGAAGTGGAGGTACTGCCTTTGCAGAGGGTGGATGAGGATGTGTGTATAGGCATCTTTTAGATCCAAGGAACATTGCCACCATACCTCGACAGGAAAACTGGCTATGTTCCAAGGGAGAGCATCTTGAATTTCTCCCTCACCAGGAACCGGCTGAGGTCTTGCAGGCCAGGATGGGCCGAAACCCACTATCCTTTTGGGCACCAGGGAGTAGCGGAAGTAGAATCCTTTGCCCCTGAGGTGGAGGGGAACGGGTTCCACTGTCCTTTCTGCCATAAGGTTTGTGAGTTCCTGCTGAAGTAGGTTCCGGTGATGGGGATGCATCGGGAGCTCTCCCGGGAAGAATGGCAGAGGTGCCTGTTCGAGGTATCCCTCCTTCATCACCTGTAAGGCCCACATGTCAGTAGTGATGGTGGGCCAGCAGTTGGTGGAGTACCTGATGTTCCCCTGTGTGCTGCAGAGCAGACCCTTCCATGGGAAGAGAGGCTATGCCCCAGGAGTCAACAGCCCTCCCCAGGTTGCTCTAGATGCACGATGTGGGGCTTGGGGTCCTTAGGCTTACGAGGGCCATGCCCTTGTCCCTTGGCATGCTGGTGAGCTGGGAAGGCTGAGTGCTGAGGGCAGTTTCCATAAGCTTTCCTCTTCTTCAGGTATAGGGGCTTGTTACCCAAAGCCTTCCTTCAGGAAGGGTCAGTGGTCTTCTTAGAGAGCCTGGTCCTGGTCATGAACTCAGACTTCAGCTCAGCGGCCTTGTCCATCATGGGTTTGCCGAAGAGGTTCTCCCCTCCAACTTGTCCTGTACCCATTGCTCCAAGTCAGAAGACTATAGTCAGGCATGACGGCGGGCACTAATGCCCACCACTGCTACTCTAGCTGCCAACTCAAAGCCATCATAGGCCGCCCAAGTCATAAATTTGGAGCACTCCCTGACCGTGGAGGCCAAGGTCCGGAACTGCTGAAGAGGTTCCTCAGAGACCAGCCGAGAAACCGGTGAGTTCCCTCGCCATGTCCCACATGTACATGTTTAGGTTTCTGCAATTTCTTGATATACTGCCTAGGCTGAAGGGCATTGGAGCTGTTTACACACACTACAACCAGGTAACTGGATACATTCCCTTGTCCCCAAAGAGCTCACAATCTACATATGTACCTGAGGCAACAGAGGGTTAAGTGGCTTGCCCAAGGCCACAAGGTGTGCCTATAGGACTAGCAACCCCAAGTCCCTCCAGCCTGAGATTGCTGTCCCTAAGCGGGAATTGAACCTCCAGCCTGGGGTACCTTGTCCCAACCACTAGGTCACTCCTCCCTCCTACAGCTGTTAGGCCTGGATCCAGCTGAAACCTCAAGCCCTGGGGCACCGAAGAGTGTGTTTCTAGCTCTTGACCCTATGCATGACTGACTCCACCACCATGGAGTTGTGAGGCAGTTGAGCTTTCTGGAAGCCAAGACTCCGGCAGATCCAGTATATCGAGTCCAGTCGCCTGCTCACAAGGGGAACCGAGGCCGGGGTCTCCAACATATGGAAGAGCAGTTGCTCCAGGATAGGGGGAACAAGTACCGTGAGGGCCTCCTTGGGGAGAGCCTTGTACTGGAGGATCTCGAGGTCCTCCACCAGAGACTTCACCTCGGTGGTGAAAGCAAGGGCCTTTGCCATATCCATCACAAAGGCCAGGAAGGCCAGGTTCTCAGGTGCAGACTAGCGCCAAGCCTCTGGAGAGGAGGGGTTCGAGGGCACATTCCTGTGGAGCCAGGTGTCCGGAGACTCATTGTCCTCTGTCTCCTGGTCCAACTGGAGTCAGAGGAGATCTCAAGGGTCCTCCGGCTGGGACCGCAGCCCCAATGGCCCAGGTGTCCCAGTGCCCCGAGTCGGGTGTGCTGTGGAGTAAAGTCCTCGGTCCTGAATGGGACCAGGACCAGGCCAGAGGAGCCTCTCGAGGCAGATGGCACTCGAGGATCGGCTCCACCTTCGAGGAAGCACTCGCTGTAGAGGGTCCGGTGGTCAAGAGTGATGACCCGGAGGAACCAGGTATCAGATTCCACTGTTGGGCCATGAAGGTAGACAAACTGCGTTCCAAGGCCACTATCTTGGCCTCGATGCCAGATGGTTCCCTCAGCTACTGGCATGGGCACCAAGGACCTCAGGCCCAATGCCGGCGCCATGAACACAGTCTTCTGATGGGGAGCTTGAACGATTTTCAGAATGTGTTCCTGAGGAACTAGCTAAACTAAACGCAGATGAAGCAATGGGACCAGATGGGACACATCTGAGCTTGCTTAAGAAACTTGGGGACATTCTAGCGACTCCACTGACTGACCTTTTCAATGCTTCTTTGGCTTTGGGAGTGATCCCAAAGGACTGGAGAAAAGCCTGTGGTCCCTTTACACAAAAGCAGAAGTAAGGATGAGGTTGAAAACTACAGGCCGGTTAATCTAAATTCTGTGGTGAGTAAATTATTGGAAATGCTGCTTAAAAGAGAGAATAGTGAGGTTTCTGGAGTCCAGTGGATTGCAGGATCCGAGGCAACATGACTTTACCAGAGGCAGGTCTTGTCAGACAAATCTGATTGATTTCTTTGACTGGGTGACCAGGGAGTTGTACCGAGGGAGTGCCCTAGATGTGGTGTACTTAGATTTCAGTAAAGTCTTTGACACCGTTCCACACAGGCAACTTATAAACAAGCTGAGCACACTATGGATGGCCCAAAAGTTACTGATTGGGTTAGAATCTGATTAAGTGGGAGGTGGCAAAGGATTCAGGTAAATGCAGCTTACTTTGAGGAGGAAGAGGAGGTTACCAGTGGTGTGCCACAGGGATCTGTCCTTGGTCCGGTTCTTTATAACATCTTTGTTAGTGATATTGTGGCAGGGCAGTAGGGTAAGTTTTGCATGTTTACGGATGATATCAAAATCTGCAATAGGAAGGAGTAAATAACATAGAAACATAGAAAAATGATGACAGAAAAAGACCACATGGCCTATCTAGTCTGTCCTTCCATATCAACAACTACAACAGTCCCCTTTTTTCCTTTAGAGATCCTCTGTGTTTGTCCCATGCTTTTTTGAATTCAGATACTGTCCTCATCTCTACCACCTCCACTGGGAGACTATTCCACGGATCCACCACTCTTTCTGTAAAGAAATATTTCCGCATATCACTCCTGAATCTATTCCTTTTCATCCTCATCCCATGTCCCCTCGTAGCAGAACTTGCTTTCAATCGAAAGAGGCTCTCTCCCTGTGCATTTATGCCATGGAGGTATTTAAACATCTCAAATCATATCATCTCTATCCTGTCTTTCCTCTAAGGTGTTCATATTAAGATCCTTAAGTCTGTCCTCATATGCTTTATAATGAAGACCACTAACCATTTTAGTAGCCACCCTCTGTACTGACTCCATCCTGTTTATATCCTTTTGAAGGTGCTGTCTCCAGAATTGCACACTATATTCCAAATGAGGTCGCACCAAAGACTTATACAGAGACACTATCGCCTCCTTTTTTCTGCTAGCCATTCCTCTCCGTATGCACCCAAGCATCCTTCTAGCTTTTGCTGTCACCTTTTCTACCTGTTTAGCCACTTTAAGATCATCCGACACAACCACGTCTAGGTCCCGCTCTTATTTAGTGGACAAAAGTACTTCACCCCCTATACTATACTGCTCCCTTGGATTGCTGCAGCCCAAATGCATGACCTTGCATTTTTTTAACATTAAATCCCAGCTGCCAAATTCTAGACCAATCTTCAAGCTTAGCTAGATCCCTCCTCATGTTATCTACACCTTCCTGGGTGTCTACTCTATTTCAGATTTTGGTATCATCCGCATGAGGAGGTATCTAGCTAAGCTTGAAGAATGGTCTAGAATTTAGCAGCTGAGATTTAATGCTAAAAAAAATGCAGGGTCATGCATTTCAGCTGCAAAAATTCAAGGGAGGGGTACAGTGTAAAGTACTTCTGTCCACAAAAGAAGAACGGGACCTGGGCATGATTGTGTCTGACAATCTTAAAGTAGATAAACAGATAGAAAAGGCAACTACAAAGCCAGAAGGATGCTTGGATGCACAGGGAGAGGAAAGGCCAGCATGAAAAAGGAGGCGATAGTGCCTCTGTATAGGTTTCTGGTACAACCTCATTTGGATTATTGTGTGCAACTTTGAAGACCACATTTTCAAAAGGATATAAACAGGTTTGAGCCAGTGCAGAGGTTGCTACTAAAATGATTAATGGTCTTTGTTATAAAGCATATGAGGACAGACTTAAAGATCTTAATAGGTCTACTTTAGAGGAAAGTATTTATAATAAAGAAGAAATTTGCAATAACTGTAATGAAATACAATGCAGTCAGCGAACGCTTAATCTCTATTCATCTACGAGGAATGCCTATCAACACAACTATAATTCAAGTATATGCCACAACAACAGCTACAGAAGAGAATGAAATTGAAGAGTTCTATGAACAAGTACAAGCTGAAATTGACAGAACATGCAAACAGGATATCCTGATAGTCATGGGTGACCGGAACGCAAATGTTGGCAACAAAGAAGAAGCCAAAGTAGTTGGAAAATATGGACTTGGCAACAGAAATGAAGCTGGAGAAAGACTGATAGAATTCTGCAAGACCAACGATCTATTCATTTCAAACACCTTCTTCCATCAACACAAGCGGCGACTGTACACATGGACTTCACCCAATGGATTGTATAAAAATCAAATTGACTACATCTGTGGAAGTCAATGATGGAAAAGTTCTATAACATCAACAAAGACAAAACCTGGAGCTGACTGTGGTACAGATCATCAACTACTAGTATGCACACTCAAGCTAATGTTGAAAAAGAGCAAACCACTCATGAATGCAGCAAAATATGACCTTGAGAATATACCACTGGAATTTAAAGACTGCCTGCAGAATCGATTTGCTGCTTTAGATACAAATGACAGAGCTCCAGAAGAGTTATGGAATGACATCAATAAGGTTGTGTTAGAAGAAAGCGAGAAGTCTCTACAAAAGGTGAAAAAGCAAAAACGGTCAAAATGGATGACAGAAGAAACTCTGAAAATTGCCCAGAAACGCAGAGAAGCTAAAGCCAGAGGAGAAAGAAAGACAATAACAGAACTCAACAGAGATTTCCAACGTGCAGCAAGACAGGACAAGGAAAAGTACTACGACGACGCATGCAAGGAAATAGAAGCAGAAACTATTAGAGAAAGAACAAGATCGGCTTTCCTAAAGCTATGAGAGTTAAAGAAAAAGTTCCAGCCTCGAATTGGAATGTTACAAGATGCTCAAGATTCTATGTTGAATGATGCTGAGAAGATCAAGAAAAGGTGGAAGGAATATACAGAGTTTTTATATGATAAAGATCAAGTGGACCAACAGCCATTTCAACCTGTACCTTATGATCGGGAAACATTGGCGATGAAAGAAGAAGTTAAAGCAGCATTGAAAGCCTTATCAAAGAACAAAGCACCAGGCATTGATAAGATTCCCACAGAAGTATTACAGAAACCTGATGCAACTGTTACCGTACTTACAAGGCCCTGCCAAGAAATATGGAAAACAACATCATGGCCAACTGACTGGAAAAGATCTGTGTTTATACCAATACTAAAGAAAGGTGATCCAACTGACTGTGGAAATTATCGCACAATCGCTCTGATCCCACATGCCAGAAAGATTCTACTGAAGATTATTCAAAAGACTACAACCCTACCTGGAACAAGAACTACCTGAAATGCAAGCAGGGTTCAGGAAAGGGCGAGGAACGAGAGACATCATTGCAGATGTGAGATGGATCCTTGAAAAGACAAAAGAATACCAAAAGGATATCTATTTGTGCTTTATTGACTATAGCAAGGCTTTTGACTGTGTAAACCATGAGAAACTCTGGGCCACATTAAGAAGCATGGGTATACCAGAACACCTGATCGTACTCTTGCACAATCTGTACATTGATCAAGAAGCAACAGTTTGAACGGATCAAGGAGAAACGGAATGGATTAAAATAAGCAAAGGTGTAAGACAAGGCTGCATACTTTCCCCCTACCTGTTTAATTTATATGCAGAACAAATCATCAGAGAAGCAGGATTGAATGAAGACAACAGAGGTGTGAAGATTGGTGGAAGACTGATCAACAACCTTCGCTATGCTGATGATACCACATTACTGGCTGAAAGTGAAGATGATCTGAAACATTTGCTTCTCACAATCAAAGAGCATAGTCTCAAAATGGGCCTGCACCTTAATGTAAAGAAGACAAAGAGCATGACAACTGGCATAATCAACAGGTTCATCGTTGAAGGAGAAGAAATTGAAATCGTGAACAACTTTAACCTACTTGGATCAACTATCAATAAAGAAGCAACAAGCAGTCAAGAAATCAGACGACGCATTGCTCTTGGCAGAATGGCTATGAAAGACCTAGATACGATTCTCAAGAGCAGAGATGTCTCTCTCCATACAAAGATTTGACTTGTTCAAGCCATGGTATTTTCAATAACATCATATGGATGTGAAAGCTGGACAGTGAAAAAGATAGACAGGAAGAAAACTGATGCCTTTGAATTATGGTGCTGGTGGCGAATACTGTGTATACAATGGACTGCCCAAAGAACAAACCAGTCGGTACTAGAGGAGATCAAACCTAAGCTTTCTTTAGAAGCTCAGATGACAAGACTTCGACTTTCATACTTTGGACACATCATGCGAAGAGAGAGATCATTAGAGAAAGACATCATGCTTGGCAAGATAGAAGGTAAACGCAAAAGAGGAAGGCCAGCAATGAGATGAATCGATACAATAACAGCAGCTACGGGTACCAGTCTGTCAACAATGAGCCGCCCAACTGAAGACCGAACACAATTTAGGATAGCTATCCAGAGGATCGCCATGAGTCGACTCCGACTCGATGGCACTTAACAACAACAAGAGGAAAGGCAGGATAGAGGAGATATGATAGAGATGTTACTACCTCCCTGGCATAATGTACAGGAGAATCTTTTTCAATGGAAAGCAAGCTCTGCTATGAGGGGACATAGGATGAGGGTGAAAAGGGATAGACTCGGGAGTAATTTGCAGAAATATTTCTTTATGGAAAGAATGGAAGATGAATGGAATAGTCTCCCAGTGGAGGTGGTAGAGATAAAGACAATATCTGAATTCAAAAAAGCATGTGACAAACACAGAGGATCTCTAAACGGGAAAAAGGGACTATTGTAGTTGATATGGAAGAGCAGACTAGATAGGCTTGTTAAGTTGTTAAGTGCCGCCGAGTCGGAGTCGACTCATGGTGACCCTCTGGATAGCTATCCTAAATTGTGTTCGGTCTTTAGTCAGGCGGCTCATTGTTGACAGACTGGTACCCGTAGCTGCTGTTATTGTATCGATCCATCTCATTGCTGGCCTTCCTCTTTTGCGTTGACCTTCTATCTTGCCAAGCATGATGTCTTTCTCTAATGATCTCTCTCTTCGCATGATGTGTCCAAAATATGAAAGTTGAAGTCTTGTCATCTGAGCTTCTAAAGAAAGCTTAAGTTTGATCTCCTCTAGTACCGACTGGTTTGTTCTTCGGGCAGTCCATGGTATACACAGTATTCGCTGCCAGCACCATAATTCAAAGGCATCAATTTTCTTCCTGTCTGTCTTTTTCACTGTCCAGCTTTCACATCCATATGATGTTATTGAAAATACCATGGCCTGAACAAGTTGAATCTTTGTATGGAGAGAGACATCTCTGCTCTTGAGAATCTTATCTAGGTCTTTCATAGCCATTCGGCCAAGAGCAATGCGTCGTCTGATTTCTTGACTGCTTGTTGCTTCTTTATTGATAGTTGATCCAAGTAGGTTAAAGTTGTTCACAATTTCAATTTCTTCTCCTTCAACGATGAACCTGTTGATTATGCCAGTTGTCATGATCTTTGTCTTCTTTACATTAAGGTGCAGGCCCATTTTGAGACTGTGTTCTTTGATTGTGAGAAGCAAATGTTTCAGATCATCTTCACTTTCAGCCAGTAATGTAGTATCATCAGCATAGCGAAGGTTGTTGATGAGTCTTCCACCAATCTTCACACCTCTGTTGTCTTCATACAATCCTACTTCTCTGATGATTTGTTCTGCATATAAATTAAACAGGTAGGGGGAAAGTATGCAGCCTTGTCTTACACCTTTGCTTATTTTAAACCATTCTGTTTCTCCTTGTTCCGTTCGAACTGTTGCTTCTTGATCAATGTACAGATTGCGCAAGAGAACGATCAGGGGTTCTGGTATACCCATGCTTCTTAATGTAGCCCAGAGTTTCTCATGGTTATGCGGTCTTTTTTTGCCGTCATGTTTTATTTATTTATTTATTTACATTCTCTTATATACTGCGCTATTCTGCATCAGTGCGGTTTCCATTGAACAAACTGAAATTACATTGAACAGGGCATTATAACTTGGAGATAACTATTTTACATGGAACATGGGCTATGGAGGATTAAGTGGCTTGCCCAAGACCACAAGGAGCACCTGTGGGACTAGAAACCCCAGTCCTTCCGGCCCAAGGTTGCTGTCCTCTAGTGGGATTTGAACCCCCGACCTTCCGGCGTGAAGTACCTTGCCCCAACCACTGTTTCTAGGTTTACTCTGCCAGATCTTCCATTGTGTGCATCAATTCCAGTAATAGGGCCCTCAGCAAGTGTTGCATTGTCGGCAGTTAATATCACATGGCATATGGTTGACCTAGTGATGTAGCCCCATTTCGTCTTTGATTTCTTGGGACATTCCACACAGGTGCAAAGGCAATTGATGTGGTTTAAAGTGTTAACCTCAACCAAATAATATCTGCTTCTTCTGCTAACACTGGAATGCTTCTGCTAAGATTCTAATGAGGTACTGAGTGATGGAAACTCCTTGCTACAAAGGAAAATTCTCACAGCAAATTATACATATAGGACTGTTTACTCTGGCTTATTGGACAATTCAGTCTTTTATAATGCTTGTGGTTTTAGATTGTGCGCAGGATTAGCAGAATATATATTTTGTGAAATAAAATGAACAACTGCATTAATGTTTTCATCAACAATCCCTATGAACTAG
The DNA here is from genome assembly GCA_033557465.1 of Ichthyophis bannanicus. NCBI lineage: Eukaryota > Metazoa > Chordata > Amphibia > Gymnophiona > Ichthyophiidae > Ichthyophis > Ichthyophis bannanicus. The sequence goes on from CM066040.1 coordinate 142,525,436, forward strand.
TGCAAGTGTACTATAATCTGCTGTACACATCAACAGACTCTTGTTGAGGAGGGGTGTTCTGGGTCTCCTTTTGTGTGATTCTTTCAGTACCAGAGAGGAACAGGCCCAGTTTTAAATAAGCAAAAACCCTCTACTTGCAGGTGTCCTCAATTCTGGTAATTCCAGATAGTTGCTGCTTTTTAGCACCTAAAAATAAACAAAAATTCACTCCACAAAATGCACAATTCTCTATAAAAATGATGATTCATGCAAAGTGAAAAAACAAACAGCGAGGAGAAAAAGGCCTCAGAATTACTGGGGTTCAGAGCAAAACAAACGAGCATATCCACCCAAAGCAACCCCACATACATCAATGGACAGAACAAAATCCTCAACTACAATTGTAAATATGAACACTTTGTTCTCTTCTAGAGCATATCACAAATAAATCACACTGTATCAAAATCAAAGGAAACTGCACTTATCTTCAGCAACTCCTTAACAGCTCATAAATAACTGCGAAAAACGGTATGCGATTGCTGGACATTCATTCATTCCAAAACCCTGACTCCATCAGCGATGCCGGCTAGGCGTTTCGCCATGTGCTTTTTCAAGGGGAAATCCATTAAGACAACAAATGCCCTGAAAGTCAGCAGACAGCCTCTTACGATATGCTCCACCATTACCGCGGGGGTTGCTTTGGGTGGATATGCCCGTTTGTTTTGCTCTGAACCCCAGTGATTCTGAGGCCTTTTCTCCTTGCTATTTGTTTTTTACTTTTTGCATGAATTTTTATTGAGAATTGTGCATTTTGTGGAGTGAATTTTTGTTTATTTTTAGTATTACATTTCACTCTAAAAGTAACCCTTTACTAGTATTGTGTGAGCAAAATGGATGGTCAAGTGCTTTCTAGCACCTGTCTCTGAAATGTTTCCTCTATTAAACAGACTGAAGACTGTTTTTGAAAATGTGAATGTTTTCCAATTAGCTAGGGTTTACACTTTGTCTCTTGCCACATCCTGTTTTTCTGTCTAATGTAATTGCAATTCACTACTGGAACTTCCCTTCATGAGTTAGTCATCTAGCATGTGCAAAACTCTTGAAATGATATGCACTACGTATACCTTTCTGTATCTCATGTCCACTTTGTCATATACATGGAGTTGAAGCGGGGCTACTCACCCTCCTTTCTTATATGAAAATCTCTCCGATTCCCTCTATTGCCCTTCCCGTTTTTCTCCTTTGATTCATCTCTCATTCTTCCCCTCTTCTCTTCATCATGTGTTTAGTTCTATTTTCCATCTTCCTTCCACCTTCATCTTTTCCTTATCCCTCTCATATTCCTCTTAGAAGAAAAGAATGCATGGATCTATTACCTTCCTCTACTTCCTTCTCCTCTCTCTCCATATGTGTTCTCTTCTCTATCTCCTTCCTTCAGATTATTCCACCCTCCTCCTCCTCCTTCCTCTACCATGGCTTTATGATCCTTACTCTCCCTTCCTGAATCTTCTTATCACCCACAGGTTATTTTACTATCCGGTCCTCCTTCAAGGCCCTCTGTTTCTTCCCATATCCATTCTGATTCTTCACCTTTATTTATTTATTTACATTCTCTTATATACCGCGCTATTCTGCATCAGTGTGGTTTACATAGAACAAACTGAAATTACATTGAACAGGGCATTATAACTTGGAGACAACTATTTTACAGGGAACATGGGCTATGGAGGGTTAAGTGGCTTGCCCAAGACCACAAGGAGCACCTGTGGGACTAGAAACCCCAATCCTTCCGGACCAAGGTTGCTGTCCTCTAGTGGGATTTGAACCCCCGACCTTCCGGCCTGAAGTACCTTGCCCCAACCACTAGGCCACTCCTCCACTCCTTTGCTGTTTCCTCTATGTCCCGCAATTCTCTCTCTCCCCTCACTTTATGTGTTTTAGTTATTTATTTGATTATTCAGCCAATGATTCTGCCTAGCAATTTATTGTCCAGGCAATTACAATTACACATTCACAATCTAGAAAACCAAACATCACAACATATCAGACAATTTTAAGCAATAAAAAGAAGCTAGCCGACTAAGCAGTACTCATACCTTGCTACACCCTGCTCAGTGCAAATTCTCATAAAACAAGACAACCAAATGTCTCAACAAAAAAATAAATTCTTCAACTACTTCCAAAACAGATGTAATTCTTTTTGCACTATAACCTTGAGGGAGGGAGTTTCAGAGCAACTGGCCAGCCAATAAAAACATACTTATCCTCCCTTTGTCCAATCTTGCCACCTTTAACCAGGGAGCACCAGTACATGTTTCTCATTTGAGTTTAGGGATTTGGCAGGGAACATACCACTCTACCACCTCTCTCAAATACCCAGGTCCTTCTTCATGAAATATTTTGAATATACAGATGTGGCCAACGTTATTGGCATCCTTGCAATTCAACCCCTTAACGTCCAATATCTCCTGAAAAAAAAGTGGCCAGTGAAATGGCTTTGGACTATATATGCACACATATTTGACAGAAAAAAGAAAGTGTACTTACTCACCTGTAACAGATGTTCTCCAGGGACAGCAGGAATCAGTCCTCACATATGGGCGACATCGATGCCGATAGAGCCCTCGCGGAAGCATCTCCCCAGCTTTCAAAGAAAGCCTTTGGGAGATACCACCATGCATGCGTGGTCCCCTTCCCACCAGAGGGTGCCATCTTGCTCAGTCAGATGACATAGCTAGAGCCAACAAAAGAAGAAAATTATACAGCAACTCCTAGGGAAGGAGGTAGGATTGCAAGGACTAATTCTTGCTGTCCCTGCAGAATACCTGTTACAGGTGAGCAACTACGCTTTCTCCAGGAACAAGCAGGAAGTCAGGCCTCACATATGGGACTCCCTAGCTACAGGCTACTGAGGACCTGTAGAAAAGGCAAAACACAACCCAGCCGTGGGCAGCCGCAAATGAATCCGAGGACAGACTCTGAGGACCCCAGTGTCCAGGGAGAACCACAGCTCCGGTAGCCTGAACAAGAAGGGTCAGAAGGCAGCAGTTTCCTAAATCCTGAACAGATTATGGAGTACAGACTGGAAGTAGGCACTGTCCCGTCAGGATTCCCTCTCCAGGCAATAGTGAGCTGCAAATGTGTGAACGGAGGACCAGGTGGTAGCCCAGCAAATGTCTGCTATAGGGACAGATCATGAAAAATAGAAAAAATATTCCACTCTAACATGCATCAATGTTTAAGGTGGCCAGCAATATGTCTTAACCTTTTTAGATGTATTTAAATATTTCTATTCCCAGATGTAGTCTCAGACCTCAGTTGCGCTCTTAACCACTATCTCAGTGGAAAACAAATAGCGCTTTAATTGCATCAATGACTACTGGGAAAATCATTTTTATATGAATAAATAAATATCACCAGTATTCCACCACCGTTGTGTTTCAAACGCTATTGCTATTGAGCAAGCTTATCTCTATCAGATTTCTCTTAGTTGTTCTCATCTCAATGGGAATTGTCTTAGTTGTTCTCTTGTTCTCTACGCCTCCCACGGCACCTCTTTGAGCGTTTCACTCCACTTCGGAGTTTCTTCAGGAGGATCTAAGGATGAGAATAAAATAAAACAATAGCTCTGACCTTCCAATAAAATCCCATTTGTGCATTGAATGTGGCATTCATGTAGATTTTTTATAGAAAATGAAGTTTTCTTATGATTAACGTTCAATAAAGCCCCTCTTATGACCTCCCTGGAAAGTACTACTCACTGCTAACTGCTGCCCACGTCTCTCAGTGTCTTCGTGTGGTTCGAAAAAACGGCCTTCCTCTCCCACCTCGTTTTTATACAGAACAGCTGATTCTTATCCATGCTGCTTGTCTACCTACCTACAAACTTGCCACTCTACTGAGGAATTTAAACCAAAAGGTTTTACTGTGCTGACCGTAAAAATCCATCGTTGTTCATAAAAAAACGTTTCATCTAGAGTTTTTCCTTTCTTTGCTGTATGGATCCGATCAATACAAAAACATCGTAGATGCATAAAATCATGGTTGACGTCCTCAGTGCTGAACTAAGGGTGCTGTCATATTTTTGCAATGTAGGCGGCTTTTATGCTCCTGCATCCGAACCCTAAAAGAACGACTGTTTTTTCCTATATAGAGTTGATTACATGGGCACCTGATAGCATACACAACTGAGGTAGTATTACAAGATGTTGTTTGTTTGAGAACATACGTTTTGCCTAAATATTGGAATTCAGTTACCTCTTCTGTGATACTGCAAATTGTGCACTCACCACACGATCTATGGCCTCGTTTTTCCAGTGTACTTTCACCTATAGTATATGGACGTAAAGTAGTTGGGCTTAACTGTTCTTTCAAATTACTATTGCGTTGCCATACACATCTAACATTTCTCTCTTCCATACCTGGAGCTGTTCGCACTATATTCAAATGTTTTAAAACTATTTTTTGAATTTTATAGCTCAATGGTGAAAACTTCGTTATTAAATTGACACAATCCTCAGTCTCAGCTGAATGTCTTTGATGCGTGGTATCCAGTAACCAGGTGCGATCATTGCACAATGCCCGCTTATAAACTCGCTTAGAAATATGTTCAGGATATCCTCTATCTGAAAAATCTTTTAACAACTGTTTAGATTTTTTCTTAAATTCTGATACTTCCGAACAATTTCGGCGATATCTGAGAAATTGGGAGAATGGGACCGACTGTTTTTTAACCGTACTGGATGACCACTGGTGTAATGTAAAAAAGTGTTTCGAGCTATAGATTTTCTATAAATAGTGGAACTCCACCCTCGTAACCCTCTAGTTACTTCCAAGTCCAGAAAAACTATGGTATTAGAATCTACAGTGTGGGTAAACTGTATTGCTTCATTGCAACTGTTAAGCCATTTGATGAACTCTTGTGCTGTTGCCTCGGATCCCTTCCACAATAGAAAAATATCATCTATAAACCGGGTCCACATCTTAACGTGTTGAAAAAATGGGGATGCTTCCAGCCAGCGATCCTCAAAATCCCCCATAAAAAGATTAGCTATCGAGGGGGCACATGAGGCCCCCATCGCTATTCCTGAATTTTGCTGGTAAATAATGTTTTCAAACTGGAAATAATTGTGGGCTATAGTAAGTTGTGATAATTCCAAAAGGAATAATATCAGGGAATCCGAAAGATCTCCTCTATTTCTCAGCTGCTTTTCCACTGTAGAAACTGCTTCATTTTGGGGTATGCTCGTATATAATGCTGTGATATCCAATGTAATAAGCAATATCTCAGAATCCAAAGCCCATCGAGCCTGCTGGTCCAATTTTTCCAAAAAATGAGATGTATCTCGGATATACGACGGAATGTCCTTTAATAATGGCCGTAAGAAGGAATCTAAATATAATGATAGCGGCTCCAGCACTGATCCTCTCGTCGACACGATCGGTCTTCCTGGCAGTTTGTCTAGGCTTTTATGTATTTTGGGAACTAAATAGAACCAAGGTACGATTGGTGCCTTCACATTAAGGAAAGACATTTCTTTCTTAGTTATTAATTTATTTTGTAAAGCTAAGGCAGTGCTCTCTCATATCCTATTTTGTAAATGTTTTGTAGGATCTTCAAGTAATACCTGATACACTTGGCTGTCAGAAAGCTGTCGTTGTGCTTCCTCCAGATAGTCTCCCCGACTAAGGATTACTATTGCTCCTCCCTTGTCAGCTCTGCAAATCACAATGTCCGTCCTGTCTCTAAGTTCTCTCCATGCTTTCCGTTCTTCTCACGTAAGAACACTTTTGGACAATGACTGTTGCCGCTCTAAAGCACTTACTTCTCTCAAAACCAGTTCTTTGAAAACTTGTATAACAGGGGGCACTGGGCCCAGCGGTACCCATGTGGATTTAAGAGGGAGTGGTATCCTGCGATTTTGAGACTGAGGATTGTGTCAATTTAATAACGAAGTTTTCACCATTGAGCTATAAAATTCAAAAAATAGTTTTAAAACATTTGAATATAGTGCGAACAGCTCCAGGTATGGAAGAGAGAAATGTTAGATGTGTATGGCAACGCAATAGTAATTTGAAAGAACAGTTAAGCCCAACTACTTTACATCCATATACTATAGGTGAAAGTACACTGGAAAAACGAGGCCATAGATTGTGTGGTGAGTGCACAATTTGCAGTATCACAGAAGAGGTAACTGAATTCCAATATTTAGGCAAAACGTATGTTCTCAAACAAACAACATCTTGTAATACTACCTCAGTTGTGTATGCTATCAGGTGCCCATGTAATCAGCTCTATATAGGAAAAACCAGTCGTTCTTTTAGGGTTCGGATGCAGGAGCATAAAAGCCGCCTACATTGCAAAAATATGACAGCACTCTTAGTTCAGCACTGTGAGGACTTCAACCATGATTTTATGCATCTACGATGTTTTTGTATTGATCGGATCCATACAGCAAAGAAAGGAAAAACTCTAGATGAAACGTTGTTTTTTTATGAACGATGGATTTTTACGGTCAACACAGTAAAACCTTTTGGTTTAAATTCCTCAGTAGAGTGGCAAGTTTGTAGGTAGGTAGACAAGCAGCATGGATAAGAATCAGCTGTTCTGTATAAAAACGAGGTGGGAGAGGGAAGGCCGCATGTGCGGCGTTTTTTCGAACCACACGAAGACACTGAGAGACGTGGGCAGCAGTTAGCAGTGAGTAGTACTTTCCAGGGAGGTCATAAGAGGGGCTTTATTGAACGTTAATCATAAGAAAACTTCATTTTCTATAAAAAATCTACATGAATGCCACATTCAATGCACAAATGGGATTTTATTGGAAGGTCGGAGCTATTGTTTTATTTTATTCTCATCCTTAGATCCTCCTGAAGAAACTCCGAAGTGGAGTGAAACGCTCAAAGAGGTGCCGTGGGAGGCGTAGAGAACAAGAGAACAACTAAGACAATTCCCATTGAGATGAGAACAACTAAGAGAAATCTGATAGAGATAAGCTTGCTCAATAGCAATAGCGTTTGAAACACAACGGTGGTGGAATACTGGTGATATTTATTTATTCATATAAAAATTATTTTCCCAGTAGTCATTGATGCAATTAAAGCGCTATTTGTTTTCCACTGAGATAGTGGTTAAGAGCGCGTCTGAGACTACATCTGGGAATAGAAATATTTAAATACATCTAAAAAGGTTAAGACATATTGCTGGCCACCTTAAACACTGATGGCATGTTAGAGTGGAGTATTTTTTCTATTTTTCATGATATTATCATACTCCGAGAAGACAGAGTTAATTCTTTGTGCTATAGGGACAGAGCATATGCTTGCAGCTGAAGCTGCCATAGCCCTAACATTGTGTGCCTTGACCCGGCACTCTAATGGTAGCCCAGCCTAATCGTGGGCGAAGGCAATGCAGTCCGCCACCCAGATGGACAGAGTTCACTCGGTGACAGCCTCCCCAAGACGACTGGGGCCATGTGAAACAAAAAGCTGTGAGGCTTTGTGGTGGCCCTGAGTACTCTGCATGTAGAAGGATAGGGCTCTTTTGCAATCCAAAGTATGAAGAACAGCCGCTGCCTTGTCAGTGTTGGGCCCTGGGAAAAAGGTAGAAAGCATCACCTCTTGATTGAGGTGGAAGGTGGATACCACCTTCGGAAGGAATTTAGGGTGAGTGCAGAGCACGACCCTGTTCTTATAGAACCTGGTGTAAGGTGGTTTGGCCACCAAGGCCTGAAGTTCACTGACTGCCAGCAGAGGTGAGCACCACCAGGAAGACAACCTTCCAAGATAGGTACCACAAGTGGCAGGTAGCCAAGAAGCTGCATCAGAATCACATTAAGATCCCACTCTGCCGGGGGCTTAGAGAGCAGCAAGCCCTGCATGAAGCGAGTGATGAGGGGCTGAGCCATAAGAGGCCTGCCCTCTATGGAGTGATGATGTGCGGAGAGAGTGCTCAGGTGTACCTTAATGGACTTAAGTCTGGTTTGCGAGAGGTGGAGAAAGTACCGGAGCACTGTGTGCACCTGGCAGGAGAATGGGTCGATCCATTGCTCCGTGCACCATACAGAAAACATGTACAACTTGAAAGCATAAACTCATCTCATGGAGTCTTTATGAGAGGCCAAGAGGACCTTCTCCACCTCCATGGGAAGGTTGAAGGGTGCTAAGGCGACCCGTTCAGCCACCACACTGTTAGCGAGAGACAATCCAGGTTGGGGTGGAGAATCAAGCTCTCCTCTTGGGTTAATATGTCTCTTGAACATCCACAAAGGGACTGGCAGCTCTGTTGAGAGGCGGAGTAGCAGGGGAAATCAGGGCTGTCTGGGCCACTGTGGGGGCCACCCGGATCATGGAAGCCCTGTCCCGTTGGACTTTGAAAAGGATCTGCCCAATTAGTGGTGTGGGAGGGAAGACACACAAAAGGCCCTCCAACCTTGAGATGAGGAGGGCGTCCGCTGCTATCTGGGACGGGTACGGTTGGGGTCAGCAGAAGCAGGGGCAGCTGAGCGTTGGCCGGGCTGGCAAAACGTCCGGACATGAGGTTCTCCATAGGCAGAATAGCCACTGTGCCATCCTGGGGTCTAGGTGCCACTCGTGCAGCTGGAGGACCCTGCTCAGCCTGTCCACTAGGGCATTGTTCTGGCCCAGAATGTATTCTGCCCTGAGGAGCATTCCTTAACTGATCATGTATGAGTATAGGGCAACAGCCTCATGGCAGAGGTGTTGGGACCCTGTGCCTCCCTGTTTGTTCAGGTAGAACATCATGACCTGGTTGTCTTATTTGGACTAGCACCAACTGGTGCTGCATGCAGTGTCCGAAAGCCCTGAGTGCCAGAAAGATGGCTCTTAGTTCCAGCAGGTTGATCTGCTGCTGGCTTTCCTCGAGAGACCAGATGCTCTGCGTGTGCAGTTCCTTACAGTGGGCACCCCAGTCCTGCAGGGAGGCTCGCACAGGGCTCGGTACGGTCCTGATTACTGTGCTGTAAAGCACAGTTACTTACCTGTAACAGGTGATCTCTGGGAACAGCAGGAATTAGTCTTCACATATGGGTACGTCGGTACCGACGGAGCCTGCACGGGAATGCTCCCCAGCATCCAATCAGAAAGCTTTTGGGAGCATCCCTCGCACCTGCGCGCTGACTTCCCGCCTTTCCCACTGCCTCTCCTCAGTTGAGTTTCATAGCTGAGACAGAAGGAGAGAAAGAGGAAAGGAAGATAGATAGATACAACTCCTAGGGGAGGTGGGTGGGTTGTGAAGACTAATTCCTGCTGTTCCCAGAGATCACCTGTTACAGGTAAGTAACTGTGCTATCTCCAGGAACAAGCAGGAATGAGTCTTCACATATGGGGACTCCCTAGCTCTGGATGCCAGAGGGAGATCCCATAAAATGCGTCTTCCTGGAACAGGATGGCATTTCCCAAACCTGGACCTCCGGCATCCCTTAAGGCAGGGGTGTCAAACTCAAATACACAGTGGGCCAAAATGTAAAACTTGAACAAAGTCGCGGGCCAGCATTGAACAAATGAACCTTTTAATATGGACCCAAACAAGATTTGCTTTAACATTGAATATGAAGCAACACTTATTACTATACAATTTATAACTTAATAGTTCAGATATGCAAAAACCAATTTCAAATAAAAAAAACCATCAATGACATTCATTTATTAAATAAGATTTAAATAATAATAAATAATATTTTTAAAATAAAATAACAATAATAAAATTAATCAACCATTCAAGCCCATGTCTTGGAGTAGCAAGAAAAAGTGCATAAAGAAAACGTTAATTATTGCTCAGTTTGCTGCACACTGATCTAATCTGATGTGCCCAAGCCAGATACCTGGCATCTCTTCTTGGATGATAGTTCATCAATGTCTGGGCTCAGGCTTTGAGCTGAGGAAATCCTCAGTATCGAGCGAAGGTGTTCATCAGTCAGACGTCTCCTGTGAGATGTTTTGGTCATCTTCATCGAGGAGAAAAGTTGCTCACATAGATAAGTGCTGCCGAACATGGAGAGCATCTGAGCAGCTTGGGTGCGGAGCTGAGGCATTGTGTCAGGGATGAACTGTGGAAACTGGGCGGCGCCCACAGCATCATACTTTGACTTCAGCGTGTCATTACACTGGAGTTCAATTAGCTCCATTTGGAGGTTGGTTGGTGCGTTTTCCACATTAACTGCAAAGGGATTACTGAGCAGTTCAAACCTACATTTCTGGACATCAAAGTCGGCAAATCGCCGGCTAAACTCAGCGCCGAGTACACTGAGTTTTTCAGCAAACTGTGCGCATGGGAACAAGTTGGTAAAGAACTGCGTTTTCATGGTTTGGCAGCAGGGAAAATGGCCAAAGTTTCCTTGCAGCATCTGATTCTCCCACAGGCACAGTTTAGTTTTAAAAGCCCTCACTGCAGCGTACATGTCTGTGATGATGCGCCCCCGCCCCTGAAGCTGCAGGTTCAGCGCATCGAGATGGCTCGAGATGTCACACAGAAAGGCCAGCTCACACAGAAACTTTTTCTCCCGAAGCTCTGCTGTGTCCTTCCCTTTGCTTTCCAGAAACTGACATATTTCCTCATGCAGCTCAAAACATCTATTCAGTACTTTTCCTCGGCTTAACCATCTCACCTCTGTGTGATACGGCACGTCTGCGTATTCCGAACCACACTCCTCCAGAAAAGACTTAAACTGGCGGTGATTCAGACCTTTGGCTCTTATAAAGTTAACTACTTGTGTTACTGTGGTCATAACATGTTCCATCTTTAGGGCTTTGCCACACAATGATTCCTGATGTATGATGCAGTGATAAACAGTTAGTTCACCTGCACAGTTCTCTTCCTGCATCTTCTCCCGGACCCTGCCCACCAGTCCACTTGTTTTACCGCACATCGCTGGCGCACCATCTGTCGTTAATCCCACGAGTTTATCCCATGGCAGCTTTATTTCAGTTACGCATTTGGAAACCTCCTCAAAAATTTCCTTTCCTGTGGTTGTGCCATGCATTGATTTGAATCCCAATAGCTCCTCCGTAACACACATATTTGAGTCCACTCCACGGATGAAGACTGACAGCTGAGCAGTATCAGATGCGTCGCTGCTCTCATCCACAGCAAGGGAGAATGCAACGAAATCTTTTCCCTTTTCCAAAAGCTGGTCATACAGATTGGTGGCAAGATCACATGTGCGATCAGCTACTGTGTTTCTGCTCAGGCTCACGTTTGAAAAGGCTTGCTTTTTCTCTGGGCACACGATGTCACAAACTTTCAACATGCACTTTTTCACAAACTCTCCCTCATTAAAGGGCCGGGCTGATTTTGCGATCTCTGCTGCCACAATATAACTAGCCTTTACAGCAGCCTCACTTTGTGATGTGGCTTTTTTGAACATATTCTGTTGTGAAACCAAACTTCTTTTCATCTCCTCCACTTTCTGGCTCCTTTGAGTCATGTCCAGGTCCTTGTACTTGTCATGGTGTTTTGTTTCATAGTGTCGTCGAATGTTATACTCCTTAGTTATAGCCACGTTGACTCCACAAATCAGACAAACAGGTCTGTCTTTTACATATGTAAACAAATATTCTGTCTCCCACCTGTCCAGAAAGTTCCTGTTGTCTGCCTTTCTTTTTGCCATTTTTGGGAAGGGGTTCCACAGTGACAGTTGTAGCTTGAGATCGCTATGACTTCTGTCACACAGGAGAGGGCGTTTCTGGGACCTGTCCTGATTGACGCGCCAAAACAACAGCAAGGCATTATGGGATTTGTAGTATTAGCGATGAATGAATGCGCTGTATAATACCGGCGGGCTAGCTCTAGTAGTCATTTGGTATAGCCTCGCGGGCCAAATATAATTACACTACGGGCCAAATTTGGCCCGCGGGCCAGAGTTTGACACCTATGGGTTAGAGGATCCTCTCATTCAAGCGGTACGGAAGTCCCAGGCGTTTTTTCCCGTTCACCGGGTGGTCAAGCAGATGATTCAGGATGAATGGTATTTGCCGGAGGCAGGATTGCGTGGTGTCTATGAGTCGTCTTTATCCCTTGTTGGATCAAGAACGGAAAATGTTTTGTTCTCCGCATATAGATGCAGCGTTTCAGTGGTCACAAAGAAGACTACCATTCCGGCTGAAGGCAGTGCAGCTTTGAAGGACGCACAGGATCGGAAGGTAGACACTTTATTGAAGCAAGCTTTTGAAGTTGATGCTCTGGCTCTGCACGCGTCTATTTGTGGGGCTTGGGTAGCGAGAGCATGCCTTTGCTGGTCGCAGCGTTTACAACAGCCGGCGCAGCAAACGCAGGAGCAGTTAGCGGATGTGACAAGGCTAGAGTCAGGTTCAGCTTATTTAGCCGATGTCCACTATGATCTGATTAGAGGTTTAGCGAATAGTATGGCTTCCTTGGTAGCTGCACGCCGTTATCTTTGATTAACGAATTGGGCGGCAGACAGTTCCTCCAAGTCTCGGCTTAGCAAACTTCCCTTTAAGGGGAACATAAGAACATAAGATATGCCATACTGGGTCAGACCAAGGTCCATCAAGCCCAGTATACTGTTTCCAACAGTGGCCAATCTAGGTCATACGTACCTAGCAGTTTCCCCAAAAGACACAGGTTCCGCAATGCTTGTACTGGGTCAAGCATTGATATCCTGGGTCCCTTCTTAATAATGGTTTATGGACCTTTCCTCCAGGAACTTGTCCAAACCTTTTTTAAAGCCAGCTACACTAACAGCCTTTACTATATCCTCCGGTAACAAATTCCAGAGTTTGATTACACGTTGAGTGAAAAAATATTTTCTTTTATTAGTCTTAAATAGTTTACCCTGTAGCTTCATTGCATGTCACCCAGTCTTTCTATATTCTGATAATGTAAGCTGTTGTTTGGTGAGGATCTTGACAAGCTGGTCAAAGATTTGGGGGAATCAAAAGGTAGTCGGTTGCTGGATGATAAGCCTAAGCCAGGTTGGACTCTGTTAGCTTCACAGGGTCAATCTAGGGATTTCAGGTGTTATCATACCTCCCGGTTGGGAGGCTTTCAAAGAGGAAGGTTTGCCTCTCAAGGCCAAAGTTTTAGAGGTTCCGGGGAACAGGCAGAGGATTTGCTAGTCCCTCTTCCTCGGGATTTAGGAAAGCCCAATGAAGCGAGGAGGACCCCGGCAGGAATTCAACCAGTAGGTGGTCGGCTTCAGGGGTTTCTTCCTGCCTGGGTCCAAATAACTTCCGATCAGTGGGTGTTGGAGGTCATTTGCGAAGGTTATTCTCTCGAATTTGCCCATCTGGTAGTCAGCTCTTTTGTCCTGTCTCCTTGCAGGGGGCGAGCAAGGACGTTTGTGGTATGGGAGACGCTGGCTCGTCTTTTGCAGCAGGGAGCAGTGATTCCGGTTCCGCGAAAGCTCTACGGCATAGGTGTCAAACTCTGGCCCGCGGGCCAAATTTGGCCCGTAGTGTAATTATATTTGGCCCGCGAGGCTATACCAAATGACTACTAGAGCTAGCCCGCCGGTATTATACAGCGCATTCATTCATCGCTAATACTACAAATCCCATAATGCCTTGCTGTTGTTTTGGCGCGTCAATCAGGACAGGTCCCAGAAACGCCCTCTCCTGTGTGACAGAAGTCATAGCGATCTCAAGCTACAACTGTCACTGTGGAACCCCTTCCCAAAAATGGCAAAAAGAAAGGCAGACAACAGGAACTTTCTGGACAGGTGGGAGACAGAATATTTGTTTACATATGTAAAAGACAGACCTGTTTGTCTGATTTGTGGAGTCAACGTGGCTATAACTAAGGAGTATAACATTCGACGACACTATGAAACAAAACACCATGACAAGTACAAGGACCTGGACATGACTCAAAGGAGCCAGAAAGTGGAGGAGATGAAAAGAAGTTTGGTTTCACAACAGAATATGTTCAAAAAAGCCACATCACAAAGTGAGGCTGCTGTAAAGGCTAGTTATATTGTGGCAGCAGAGATCGCAAAATCAGCCCGGCCCTTTAATGAGGGAGAGTTTGTGAAAAAGTGCATGTTGAAAGTTTGTGACATCGTGTGCCCAGAGAAAAAGCAAGCCTTTTCAAACGTGAGCCTGAGCAGAAACACAGTAGCTGATCGCACATGTGATCTTGCCACCAATCTGTATGACCAGCTTTTGGAAAAGGGAAAAGATTTCGTTGCATTCTCCCTTGCTGTGGATGAGAGCAGCGACGCATCTGATACTGCTCAGCTGTCAGTCTTCATCCGTGGAGTGGACTCAAATATGTGTGTTACGGAGGAGCTATTGGGATTCAAATCAATGCATGGCACAACCACAGGAAAGGAAATTTTTGAGGAGGTTTCCAAATGCGTAACTGAAATAAAGCTGCCATGGGATAAACTCGTGGGATTAACGACAGATGGTGCGCCAGCGATGTGCGGTAAAACAAGTGGACTGGTGGGCAGGGTCCGGGAGAAGATGCAGGAAGAGAACTGTGCAGGTGAACTAACTGTTTATCACTGCATCATACATCAGGAATCATTGTGTGGCAAAGCCCTAAAGATGGAACATGTTATGACCACAGTAACACAAGTAGTTAACTTTATAAGAGCCAAAGGTCTGAATCACCGCCAGTTTAAGTCTTTTCTGGAGGAGTGTGGTTCGGAATACGCAGACGTGCCGTATCACACAGAGGTGAGATGGTTAAGCCGAGGAAAAGTACTGAATAGATGTTTTGAGCTGCATGAGGAAATATGTCAGTTTCTGGAAAGCAAAGGGAAGGACACAGCAGAGCTTCGGGAGAAAAAGTTTCTGTGTGAGCTGGCCTTTCTGTGTGACATCTCGAGCCATCTCGATGCGCTGAACCTGCAGCTTCAGGGGCGGGGGCGCATCATCACAGACATGTACGCTGCAGTGAGGGCTTTTAAAACTAAACTGTGCCTGTGGGAGAATCAGATGCTGCAAGGAAACTTTGGCCATTTTCCCTGCTGCCAAACCATGAAAACGCAGTTCTTTACCAACTTGTTCCCATGCGCACAGTTTGCTGAAAAACTCAGTGTACTCGGCGCTGAGTTTAGCCGGCGATTTGCCGACTTTGATGTCCAGAAATGTAGGTTTGAACTGCTCAGTAATCCCTTTGCAGTTAATGTGGAAAACGCACCAACCAACCTCCAAATGGAGCTAATTGAACTCCAGTGTAATGACACGCTGAAGTCAAAGTATGATGCTGTGGGCGCCGCCCAGTTTCCACAGTTCATCCCTGACACAATGCCTCAGCTCCGCACCCAAGCTGCTCAGATGCTCTCCATGTTCGGCAGCACTTATCTATGTGAGCAACTTTTCTCCTCGATGAAGATGACCAAAACATCTCACAGGAGACGTCTGACTGATGAACACCTTCGCTCGATACGGAGGATTTCCTCAGCTCAAAGCCTGAGCCCAGACATTGATGAACTATCATCCAAGAAGAGATGCCAGGTATCTGGCTTGGGCACATCAGATTAGATCAGTGTGCAGCAAACTGAGCAATAATTAACGTTTTCTTTATGCACTTTTTCTTGCTACTCCAAGACATGGGCTTGAATGGTTGATTAATTTTATTATTGTTATTTTATTTTAAAAAATATTATTTATTATTATTTAAATCTTATTTAATAAATGAATGTCATTGATGGTTTTTTTTTATTTGAAATTGGTTTTTGCATATCTGAACTATTAAGTTATAAATTGTATAGTAATAAGTGTTGCTTCATATTCAATGTTAAAGCAAATCTTGTTTGGGTCCATATTAAAAGGTTCATTTGTTCAATGCTGGCCCGCGACTTTGTTCAAGTTTTACATTTTGGCCCACTGTGTATTTGAGTTTGACACCCCTGCTCTAACCCCTCATCCTCCGCTGGTTGAACAGTAGAAAGGTTGAGAGCCTGAAGCGACTCCATAATGAGCACTGTCAGCTCCTCTCTCCAAAAGACTCGGATAATCCTTGCCTGATCTTCAGGCTCCTGAATTTCACCTTCCTCTAGCTCTTCCATTCCGGACTCCAGCTCCATATCGAAGTCCTCTCCTTCCGGCCAGTCTGATCCAAGAGGTTGATCCTCCACAGACCGCACTCTCTTAGCCGATCTACCGTCACCACTTCCAACCCTTTCCGTGGCCGCTTGACCTCCTGCAGCCCCAAGTAGTGAAGCATCCGCAACCACTCCCTGTTGCCACAAACAATAAGACTGATGAAGAAGCAGCACAAAATCTGGAGAAAACCCTCCAAGAGCTGCTGCTGCCGCCACCACCGGAGCAGTGGAAGTACCTGGCAAAGCCAGGTTTGCAGTAAGAAGAGTGGATGGGGACTCAAGGACAGCCTCCCCATCCGCTGACCCTGCAGGTCCCTGGATCCCCAAAGAAGTCCCTTCCTTAGACTTATCCTGCAGTTCTTGCTTCATATTAAGCACTTCAGCTGCGCAGCCATGACAGACCCCTGTGTCCAAGACTGTGCCCCGATGGGAACCACAAACGAGGCACTGCGGACATGTAGGCATCAGCGCTACGGAATCCGCAAAAAAACAAAGAATAAAAGAGGGACTCCGCAGTCAACCAAAGGGACCAAAAACAAAAATGTGACGTGGTGCTTTTTTTTTTTTGTACTGGTCCTTTAAGAGATCAAACAGAGAAAATTAAAGAAATTAAAATAATCTTCAAAAATAATCAAATAGGCAAACTCTTCACTATCCAAAGCTGTGAGGGAAAACCAGCATTGAGCTCAAAAAACGCGGGAAAAATGGCCCGCGAAGCTCCTCAGCTCTGCTGACTGCCAAAACATGCACTACACACGGCAGCAGGCCCCAAACCTTCCCCCAACTCCAAAAACACCAATCGGAGCACTCACCTCCGCTTCCGGGACTCCAAAAAAACCTCCTTTGCTCATCGCTGACAGAAACGGGCTTTCTGCAAGTAGCACAGCTCTGGAAACAGTGACTGCCGGCAGCTGCAGCAGGCAGAGAGCCCCGACGATGGTTTGACAGCAAAAAATCACCAGAGCAGAAACCATGCCGGGAAGAGGAAGGACAGACAGCTGCACAGCTCCCCAGCTCCCCTCCGTGCAAACAAGGAGGGGAGAGCAGACAGACCAGACAGAAGCCCACAGGAGAGTGAGAGGAAATCCTCCTGATTTTCCTCCGTTCCCCTTCCTGTCTGTTTTGTTTTGTTTTTAAACTAACTTTACAGCTACAACCCAAAAGAAAAAACGTTATAGGGAGAAAATAAACAATCAAAACCTTATCTAACCTGCCTAAAGCTCCTTATCTGCTCCTCTAGTGAGCCCAGCACTTAGGATCACTACCTCCAGCTGCATAGAGACTGAGCACACTGGGAGCTGGTGGGAAGTGTACAGTAGTGTCACAAGTCTGACATGCCCAGTCTCCATGCTGTGGGAGGAGGTGCACTACCCAGAGGTGAGGGACTGAACTGGAGGGACGATAAGGAATCAGTTTTAATCCAAAGAATTCCCTTCTCCCCAAGATTCAGAGAAATTCCCAGAAGTAAGTACACACAATTGCAGATCTCTCTCTAGAAGTAGCAGTCCCCTTTTGTAGTCCTTCAAGGTATTGATGCCTGCTATGAGGCAAGGAACACAGAAACTGCATTCCAATGCCAGCATCCTGGTTTCCCACTCAGGAGTTGCAGCCTTCGACACAGAAGCCAGGGTAACCGGGTCGGGTATCGAGGAGGGGAGGGTGTCCTCGAGGGGACGGGCCTCAGAGGTCCGAGATCCATCACTGAAGGCCTCAACATCTGTCCTAGGTACCTTCGCCAGTCGCTCCAGCTCAGACTCCTCAGATGCACGCCAGGAACTGAGGGACCACGACTCCTTTTTTCGCTCTCGAACCGGGGGCCCTTGGTCAGAATGTCTGCGTGCTCACTCAGGAACCGCGGGGGCTTTACGCGACTCAGAGGATCTATGCAGGGGCCTTAGAAAGTGAGATTACCGGGGAACCAAGGTCAAGTCTACCTTGTGGAAGATGTCATCCTGCTTCTGCCGGTGGCTTTTGCAGACATCCTTTTACACAGGAAGCATTCTTCCGGGTCGTGGTTGGTACCGAGACACCAGAGGCAACAATCGTGTGTGTCGGTGAGAGACATATTTTTGGAGCACCAATCACACTTCTTGAATCCGGAGGCCATTGGGGCAAAAAGGACCCCCGCAAGGTCAAAGACCCTCAATGCGGCCAGCGGTTGAAAAATGGGCTGGATGGAAAAGAACCAAAAAATTAGGTTTCGAGGCTCGAAGGCAGGAAAGGAACCGGTGCTAGCCAGAAAAGGCACAGAAGTTCACGAGGAAAATCAACTTTTTTCCAAGGAAGAAAGACGAATGTCTGTAGAACTCCACAGAAAAAGGGAGACTGAGCAAGATGGCACCCTTGGGAAGAAAGGGGACCACGCATGCGTGGTGGCATCTCCCAAAGGCTTTCTTTGAAAGCTGGGGAGATGCTTCCATGAGGGCTCCGTCGGCATCGACATCACCCATATGTGAGGACTGATTTCCTGTTTGTTCCTGGAGAATCAAATAAAATAAGACCAATTAAAAATGGAAACATTAGGAAATAATATAAAAACTGGGACATTGCAAGGACATGATTATTGGCACTTTTATAAAGAATTCAAATCAGTTTGAACAGAACCACATTCCCATAGCAGTATTTGCATGACTTGAATCATCCAATGAATGATGATTCTAAAGTTTTAAAATGGCCACATTCACTCCCTGTTCCATTTTCACAATGGTGAAGAGAGCCATCTGAAACCATCAGAAAAGTCATTATCACCAAACATTAAACTTGAAAGAGGTACAAGGCCATCTCCAAAGACTTTGGGATTCCTGTGTCTATAATATGCAATGCTATTAAGAGGTTTTCTGCTCATGGAACTCTCAAGGACCTCCCAGGATATGGTGGGAAGAAGAAAATTATAACATAACATAAGAACATAAGATATGCCATACTGGGTCAGACCAAGGTCCAGTATTCTGTTTCCAACAGTGGCCAATCTAGGTCATACGTACCTAGCAGTTTCCCCAAGGGACACAGGTTCCACAATGCTTGTATTGGTTCAAGCATTGATATCCTGGGTCCCTTCTTAATAATGGTTTATGGACCTTTCCTCCAGGAACTTGTCCAAACCTTTTTTAAACCCAGCTACACTAACAGCCTTTACTACATCCTCCGGTAACAAATTCCAGAGTTTGATTACACGTTGAGTGAAAAAATATTTTCTTTTATTAGTCTTAAATAGTTTACCCTGTAGCTTCATTGCATGTCCCCTAGTCTTTCTATATTCTGATAAGGTAAACAATCGATCTACGTTTACCCGTTCCACTCCGTTCATTAATTTATAGACTTTTATCATATCTCCCCTCAGCCGTCTCTTTTCCAGGTTAAAGAGCCCCAACCTTTTTAGCCTTTCTTCAAAGGAGTATCCTTCCATCCCCTTTACCATTTTGGTGGCCCTTCTCTGAACCTTTTCTAAAATCGCTATATCCTTTTTAAGATACGGCGACCAGAATTGCACACAATATTCAAGGTGCGGTCTTCACCATGGAACGATATGAGTAAATTACTTACCTGCTAATTGTCGTTCCTTAAGGAACTCTAGTCCAGTCCCGGAACCATAGAGTTTAGAACCTCCACCAGCAGCTTTGGAGACTGAAAGACATCATCGCTTTGCTGGCACCAGTATAAATAGGCAGGATCCGCCCCCACACACCAGTACCTATTGACAAAGCAAACTCAGCAGAGCAACAAATAAGCAGTTAAGTAAATAACTATGAACAATCTGAGACAAAAAGTTGAGGCGTACTTCTTTCGTAATAATTTTTTTTTTTTTTTTGAGTTAAACATGAAAAAACTCTATACACCACCTGTGCTGTGGAAGGGCTCCCACGAAGGCTCCACTCCACCACTCCGAGAACCCCACCAACAACCATCTTGCAGTTACTGATTCTCCCATACTTCAGGCTGAACAATCCCCGAAACCCAGGGTGGGATCCGGGACTGGACTAGAGTTCCTTAAGGAACGACAATTAGCAGGTAAGTCTAATTTACTCTTCCTTTGCGTCCCTCTAGTCCAGTCCCGGAACCATAGAGGATGTAACAGAGCAGTACATATCAACGGGAGGGACCCTCAAGCCCAGCCTGAAGGACTGCGGAGCCAAAACGACTATCCCGCGCTGCTTGAACATCAAGCCGATAATGTTTCGCAAAAGAGTGCAATGAAGACCAAGTCGCCGCCTTACAAATGTCTTCCACCGGCACCAAACTGAACTCCGCCCAAGACGCAGCCTGTGCCCTAGTCGAGTGTGCACGAATACCCGCCGGCACCACCTTACCCTTCAAGAGGTACGCCGACGCAATAGCCTCCTTCAACCAACGGGAGATAGACGCTTTCGCCGCCACTTCCCCCTTCCTTGGACCCCCGAAGGCCACAAACAATCTGTCGGACTTGCGGAAGGACGCCGTCCTACGCAGGTAAGACTAAAGCACGCGGCGAACATCCAACCTGTGCAACCTGCCTCCTGACTCATCCTTCTGATGCTCCGAGAACACCGGCAGCGATGATACCTGGTTCACATGAAAAACCGACACCACCTTAGGCAGGAACGCAGGAACGGGACGCAACACGACCTTATGATCGAAAAAGGACAAATACGGCTCCTTATAGGACAACGCCTGCAACTCAGAAATCCTCCTCGCCGAACAAATCGCCACTAGAAAAACCGTCTTCAAGGTCAGATCTTTCAAGGAAGCCACGGCCAAAAGCTCAAAGGGCGCTCTGAGCAATGCTTCCAACACGAGATTCAAATCCCACGGCGGGACTACACTCCACCGCGGAGGACGCATGAGCAATACAGCCCGCAAAAACCTACGAATGTCACCGTGCGCTCCCAACAACTGACCCTTAATTTTACTTCGGAAACAGGAGATAGCCGCCAACTGAACGCGCAAGGAACTAGCTGCCAGCCCCTTATCCACGCCATCCTGCAGAAAGGAAAGGATCTGAGAAACCGAGGCCCCCAAGGGCCGCAGATTGCGCTCCGTACACCAAGCCTCAAAAATACGCCAAACCCGGACGTACGCCAGCGAAGTGGACCGCCTATGCGCTTTAAGCAAGGTTGCAATGACCGGCGCCGAATAACCCTTAGCCGTCATTCGAGCCCTCTCAAGAGCCAAGCCGTAAGCGAGAATCGATTCACCTGGGGCATGCGAAGAGGACCCTGCCATAAGAGATCCTCCCGCTGCGGCAGCCTCCACGGCCTGTCCGCCAGCAACCGCACCAGGTCCGCATACCAAGGACGCCGGGGCCAGTCGGGTGCTATCAGTAGCACTAGGCCGCGATGGCGCTCTATACACTGCAGCACTCGACCGATGAAGCCCCACGGCGGAAACACAGAGGAGGCCTCCTTCTGGCCATCTCTGTGCCAACGCATCGAGCCCTTCCGACATCCGTTCCCGCCTTCTGCTGAAGAACCTTGCCACTTGAGAGGACTTGAAGCTCGCCATGAGATTCATTTGCGGAGTCCCCCAACGCCGCGCTAACAAGGCAAATACCTCCGGGTGAAGTACCCACTCCCCTGGATCTACCCTGCGGCGACTGAGGAAGTCCGCCTCGACATTGTCCACCCCGGCCACATGCTGCGCCGAAAGCGCCTGTAGATTCCGTTCGGCCCACCATAACAACGGAGCTGCCTCTGCTTCCAGCGTCAGGCTGCCTGTGCCGCCTTGCCGATTGATGTAGGCTACTGTCGTGGCATTGTCGGACAGGATCCGCACCGCCTGTTGAGAGAAGCTCTCCCGAAACTTTTGAAGCACCAAAAACACCGCTCTCATCTCCAGTCTGTTGATGGACCAGCCTTTCTCCTCGGGCGACCAAGACCCCTGGGCAAACTTTCCGTCGCAGTGCGCTCCCCAGCCCAAGAGGCTCGCATCTGTTGTCAGGAGTCTCCGTGAGGGAGGCTCGAGAGGCATGCCCGCCTCCAAACTCGCCAGCCTCAACCACCAGCGAAGTTCGCGACGCACTTCCGGAGGACAAACAAGGCGCTGAGACAGCGCATCTCGCTGATGAGACCACCGTCGCAGTAGCCGCTGGAGCGTATCTGCGATTGCCTGCAACTTCAAAGGCGCTTTGCAAGGGGAACGGACAAAGGAATCTAACACGGGACGATGAAGTTCTAGAGCATAACCCTCACGAATGACTTCCAGAACCCATTGGTCCGACGTAATGTGGACCCAGGCGGGGTAAAAATCCCACAAATGCCCTCCCACGGGAACAACCTCTGCCTGAGCCCGCGTTATTTCATTGAGACTTTTTAACGGTCGAGGAGTGGAACGGAGCAAACCCCTGCCCTGCTCCCCGGAAACCCCGGAAGCCCTGCCCCCTCGCTGGAAACCGTGCCCGCTGCGATTGGCCAAACCGAGAGGAACGAAATCTCCAAAACTCCCTGGGGTTTCCTCGGGACCCGGGCGCAGACCGACCCAGCTTGGGCTTATCCTCGGGCAGCCTACCACCCTTAGACTCCCCGAGATCCTTAACCAACTTCTCCAAATCCTCGCCAAATAACAGCTTACCCCTAAACGGCAGCTTACTAAGGCGTAGCCTTTGATGACCCGTCCGCCGACCAATTTCTCAACCAGAGATAATGATGGGCCGCCACCACCGAGGCCATACTTTTAGCCAAGCCACGAATGAGATCATAATGAATGTCCTCTAAATACGCTGTTCCGGACTCCATCCGCGCAACCTCCTCCAACTGCTCCTCTAAGAGATCTCCCTGCATCCTTTGGGACCACCGCCAACAGGCTCTCGCCACCCATGCCCCTGCTTTAGAGGCCTGCATCGAGAGGGCGCTAACATCAAACACCTGCTTCAACAGGGTATCCAACTTTCTATCCTGCACATCTTTCAACGCAGCCGCCCCCTCCACCGAAATAGTTGTTTTCCTAGTGACCGCCGAGATTGCCGCATCTACCTTCGGAGAGCGAAACAGCTCCCTATCCTGGTCAGCTAGCGGATAAAAGCGGGCCAAGGCCCTGGAACCCTTGAGGGCCGACTCCGGCGAGTCCCATTCCTCCTGGATCATACTCCGAAAAACCCTATGCACAGGAAAAACTCTTCGAGACGTGCGGACCGCTTGTAAGAGAGGATCCTCCAAGGTCTCCTCCGCAGCCGCCTCTCCTGAGGGCATGTTAAGCGTTTTGAGGGTTTCCGCAATCAAGGCCGGTAGCTCCTCGCGACGAAAAACGCGGACTACCCTGCTCTGTTCTTCCGAAGCAGGCAACTCTCCTTCTTCCAATTCGTCTTCCGAAAAATGTCCTAATAGGGCATCTACTTCGCCCAGGTCCTCCTCTAGACGAGGCGCGGGACTCTCCTCCCGGTTGCCCTTAGCTCTCTTAGGCACAGAAGCACTATCCGTCGCACCATCCAAAACCACCGGCCGCTTCAGCCCCTGCGACCTGTGAGTCGGAACAGACACTGTTGGTTGCAGCAATGCGAACGCCTGCTGCATCAGCGAAAAGAAATTAGGTGGAATTAGAGTAGCGGGCCCCCCCGGGGAGCTCCCCAGAGCCGTAGAGGTTCCCTCCCCCGAGTCAAGATCCACTAATGGCTCCACCGGACCCAGGGAGGGGGGCAGAGTATCCTCCCTTAACGGAGTCCCTGCCCCGAGCCCTCCTGAGGCCTGCTCTGAGGTGTTGTCCATTGCCACTGCCTCCAGAGTGCACGGCTTACATACCCCAGAGTCCTGCACCGTGCCTCGACGTGTTCCACACACCAAACACCGAGGTTTGGCAGGCATACTCAGGGACCAGTTTCAATTCGGCACCCAGTACCCCCTAAAACAATGGTAGGAAGTTACTGAGTTACTGACTTTGAGGCCTCTGCACTGCGCTTGTTTTTTTTTTTTGTTGTTTTTTTTTACTTTCCTCACGTAGTAGTAGGGTCAGCAGGCTGGCCTAAGCCAATTTCCCTGCAAAACGAAGTTTTTAGCCCCAACTAAGTAGCAAAGAAGGCCCCGGGAAAATGAACGGCGCTTTAAAATGGCCACTGCCGCTTTTCCCGCGCGGCTACACGCGGCCGCCAAAACCAAATGCTCTCTGCCTGCCTCCTGGGCCTTTCCCCTTGCTAGGGCTAAGGGCAGCGCCTGCAAAATACAGCCCCCACTCACCGATCGTTGCGCTGCCGGTGAGGAGGAAGGCGACAGTCCCGTCGGAGCTCAGCCCTGATCGCGGCTTCCGCTCCAACGCCGGAAAGAAAATTGCCCGAGCTCCTCTGCTCGTTGGGCCGGGCCCCAGCCTACCACCTGCACCTCACCCCTAATTGCGGGTTCGGGAGCAGGGAGGCTCTGCAAAATCACTGATCACTCTCCCCAATGCTCGTTAGACTCAGCGGGGAAGAAACAGACGGGGGGGGGGAGGGGGGAAAGAGAGAGAGAGAAGAGAAAAAAGGATGGGGCAGAGCCAGCAGCAGAGAACTCCTCAGCACAGCTGTCTACCTGCAAAACAAAAAATGAAGACTGAGGAAATCTACAGTCCAAACCACAAATTAACTACCCCCTTAACCTAACCTAAAGGAATTCAAATTAAAAGGGATCAACCCCTGCTTATTTGCAGCTCTGTCTCTACACTCTGAGTCCAGTCCTCGGCTCAGAACCTCCGCAGCTGCTTGGAGACTGAAAGTACTGGTGTGTGGGGGCGGATCCTGCCTATTTATACTGCTGCCAGCAAAGCGATGATGTCTTTCAGTCTCCAAAGCTGCTGGTGGAGGTTCTAAACTCTATGGTTCCGGGACTGGACTAGAGGGACGCAAAGGAAAGAGGTATTATAATATCTTTTGTTTTATTTTCCATTCCTTTCCTTATCATACCTAGCATTCTATTTGCTCTCTTGGCCGCCGCTGCACACTGGGCCGAGGGTTTTAACATGGTATCCACAATGATGCAATTAATCCACAATTAATCCAAGTTGTCTTGGATTTAGTGCGAACTGTTGGAAAAATACCACGTACCACATCCAAAGAGCTTAAGGCTGACCTGGAGCAATCTGGAATGGTGGTTTCAATCTGTATCATACACCATACACTAAACAAAGAAGGACTTCATAGGTGAAAGCCAAGGAGGACCTCACTGCTCAAAGACAGACAGAAAAAGGCATGCCTGATCTTTGCCCAAACCCACCTTCAGAAACCACAATCCTTCTGGGAAAATGTTCTGTGGACAGATGAAACCAAACTTGCTTTGGCAATACAGACCAGCAATACATTTACAGGCAAAGAAATTAAGCTTATAAGGAAAAAAAACAAACACCCTTCCTACAGTTAAATATGGTGGAGATTCCATAATGTTGTGGGGCTAGTTTGCTGCCTCAGGAACTGGAGACCTGGAACATATTAAAGGAATCATGAAGTCAGAGGACTACCAAGGTATTTTGAAGTGAAATGTGCTACCTAGTGTCAGAAAACTAGGTCTGGGTCGAAGATCATGGGTCCTCCAAAAGGACAATAACCCAAAACATACATCCAAAAGTGCAAAAGAATGGTTTAAAAGGAACAAGTGGACCATTTTAAATTGGCAGCAATGAGTCCTGATCTCAATCCATTTGAGAACCTTTGGAAAGAGCTGAAATCTGCCATTGGTAAAAGGAATCCTAGAAACATTCATGAGCTGGAACAAATCACAGTTAAAGTGTGGGAGAAACTTCCATCAGACAGAAATACGAAACTTATATATGGCTACAAGAAACTTTTGGAGGCTGTCATCACTGCCAAGGGTTGTGCAACCAAATATTAGTGAAGGGTGCCATTAATCCTGTGCAAGTCATATTTTGTTTTGTTTTTCTCAGAAATTACTATGTCTAAGTTGAACAGACATCTTTTTTGTTGTTGTATATCTTTGGAAATATTCCACTGTATGTCATAATATTTTAATTGTATGTTCAATTATTTCTCGAGATATTGTACACAAATTCCTAAAATGCAAGGGTGCCAATAATGTTGACCATAACTGTAAGGGAACAGATCTTAAAAACTACCCTCTGCAACACTGGCAGCCAATGCAGACTTTTAATTCAGGTGAAATTCTTACCTGGCTACTCACCCTTTCATAAAGCACATGGCAGAATTCTGTATCTTTCTCCTTCTCCTTTACTTTAATTATTAAAATCTCTAATCACAAACTCAGCAATTACAATCAGCCCTACAGAAGATAGCAGTTAATAAAAGTCACTTGGAGAAAAATGTGATTAGAATCCTAGAGCTTTTTGTTCTGCTCAACATCTTTGTGAGCAATATTGTGGAAGAGTTAAAGAGAAAGCTTTGCCTTTTTATGTAGAAGATGAAGATTTGCAGAGCGAATACCTCTGAGGAAGTAGACAGAATGAGAAGTGAGGGGAATGGCTGCGGCATGCAGGCTGCTCTTGGATGGTTTTCCTCTAATGGGAAAAAGGAAAGGTAAAACGGGGAAGAAGCCCTCCGGTCCCCCCCAGCCTACCTCCCCATCAACGATGGATAATTTTTTGGTCTGTCCAGTGGGCAAAGAAGCAGGGTTGAGCCCACTGGAGTCCACATTGGCATCTGTGGACTCAGCCTCGACCTCGGGAAATGCTATTCTCCCTTTAGTTACGGAGGCCTCCTGCACAGCCACCATCATTGCTGCTGACCTTGCACTATGAGAGAGCGGAAGCTCTCCCCCTCCCAATTGAATTGGGTGGGGTGACTACCGGAGGGCACGTCGCTGATTTGCCGGGTCTTGGAAGTCAGCCTGATACTCAGGCTGAGTTGGCTGTGGCAGAAGGTGCAGAGGTGAGTAGGGGTGTGCCTGGACAACCTCTGGAGCAGGATATGGGAGCGGCAGCGGATGCTTTGAGCTCTCTCAGTTATGAGGCTGTGGCCCATCCAGCTTCTTTTGTGCCATTTATGCTGCGGAGACCAGAGCAGTTTTCTTTGGAAGCTATCTGGGAAGCTATTTCCCAACGTGGTAGTGCCTTGCAGCCACAGGCACAAAGTTTTTCCTCAAAAACCAAGAGAACACAGATCGACTTGAGGTGGTCCAACGGGACATATCCAACATGCAAGTGGCTATTGACAATTTGGAGACCAGAGCAGTTTCTCATCAAGGCACTGTTTCCACTTTAATTAAGGATAATTCTATTAAGAGAAACAGGCTGGAGAGCTTGGAGAACTTTTCTAGAGTGGTTAATATCAGAGTGTTGAATTTCCCTAAGTTGTCTGAGATATCTCCGAAAGAAACATTTAAGAACTATATGGAAGAAGTTTTGAAAATTCCTCAGGAAACTATGCCACCTCTTGCGAAAGTGTATTTTATCCCTGTTAGGAGGCGTTTTTCTGAGGCTTCTGCAGAAGAAGATGCTCCAGGGCAACTGGAATCTACTCATCTAAATGTGACTGCTTTGCTGGAATGATCTGATTCTGGGACCAAGTCTGGTACCTTATTAGTTTCTTTTGCATTGCCTGTTGATAGAGATTGATTTTTGAGATTATATTTCAAGAAGTGGCTTTGTACTTTTTTGGGTATAAATATTCTGATTTTCCCAGATATGTCTCGTGAAACACAAAAAAAGGAGTTTCTGCTTGTTAGACCAGCAGTGATACGCATGGTTGCCCTTTTCTTCTTGAAATTTCCATGCAAATGTATTGTTAAATATCAGTCTGCTAGTTATGTGTTTTATCAGCCTGCTCAGCTACTTGCTTTTGTAAGCTCTCATACTGTAAGTTCTCCTGATTTAACACCGTAAATGAAGATAAGAAACATTAAGCAATGCAGGCTAAACTATTTTTTTATGTAATATTTTTCCTTCTCTATTTGACTTCTTGGTTCCCCTTTCATTTTATTGAGGGCTGGAGTGGTGCTGTTCTTTGTTTTATTTACCTTATTTTTCTTAATTTCCTAATTTGTTGTTTGAAAACATGCATTGTTTCCGTACAAGTATTATGTGCTTGGATATGTTTTTGAAATTCATAAATAAAAAAATTAAAAAAAAGAAAGAAAAAGAATGAGAAGTGACCTAAGAAAGTTTGGGGATTCAATGTGAAAAAGTGCAGTCATAGACTTGGGCTCATAGAAATTTGCAGGAGTAGTATGTGATAGCTGCTAAAGAGTAGTTACTCACCTGTAACAGGTGTTCTCCAGGAGCAGCAGGAATCAGTCCTCACATATGGGTGACGTAGGCGCCGACGGAGCCCTCGTGCGGAGCATTTCCTCAGCTTTCAAAGAAAGCCTTTGGGAATGCAGCACGCATGCGCGGTTCCCTTCCCGCCCAAGGGTGCCATCTTGCTCAGTCTGATGACATAGCTAAAAGACAGCAAAAACAAGAAAAATTAATCATATGACTGCAACTCCAAGGAGAAGAGGGAGGGTCGTGAGGACTGATTCCTGCTGCTCCTGGAGAACACCTGTTACAGGTGAGTAACTACTCTTTCTCCAGGACCAAGCAGGAAGTCAGTCCTCACATATGGGACTCCCCAGCTAGAGGCTACCGGGAACCCAAGCTGAAAAATAAGCTTCCTCTAGAGCGTCAGCATCTGTGAAAGAATCCTTTCTGAGAATGCCCCCATACGGTAGCCCAACACAAGGGCCGGAGAGTAGGAGTTACCTAAACCTCAAAGAGATTACGGAGTACCGCCTGTCCGAAAGCACTACCCCTACGGGACTCTCTCTCGAGGCAGTAGTGAACCGCAAAAGTGTGGCTTGAAGACCAAGTAGCGGACCGGCAGATGTCTGCAAACGGAACAGAGCGGAGGTGGGCTACTGACGCAGCCTTCGCCCTGACACGGTGGGCCATGACTCAACCCTGCAAGGAGAGGCTGGCTGCCCTGTACGCTCAGGCGATACAATCCACTACCCAAAGGGACAACGTACGCTTGGAGACAGGCAATCCCAGTTTATTAGGGTCAAAAGATACGAAGAGCTGAGCAGCCCCTCAATGCCCCTGCATACGGTCAATGTAAAAGGACAATGCCCTTCTACAGTCCAGGGTATGCAGGAATGTTTCAGCCCGGCTGGCATGCGGCCGGGGGAAGAATGTTGGAAGAACCACCTCCTGATTGAGGTGGAAGGAGGAGACAACCTTCGGAAGGAACTTAGGGTGAGTCCGCAAGACCACCCTGTTCTTATAGAAGCGTGTGTATGGTCTATCAGAAACCAGAGCTTGTAGTTCATTCACATGCCTGGCCGAGGTAAGAGCCACTAAGAACGTCTTCCAGGAAGGAAGCGTAAATGACAGGTAGCCATCGGCTCAAACGGTGGGCAAGTAAGTAGCTGCAATACCACATTCAAATCCCACTCAGTGGCTGGTGGACGGATCGGAGGCTTGAGCAAAAGCAGGCCTCTGAGGAAGCGGTACACCAAGGGGTGGCCCGACAGAGATTGGCCCTCTACCTGTGAGTGGTGTGCCGATAGAGCACTGAGGTGGACCCGAACAGAGTTGGATTTAAGGCCTAGGTCCGAGAAGTGGAGGAGGTACTGCAGCACCACTGGAACCAGGCACGAAAAAGGATCCTCCTGGCGTTGAGCACACCAGGTGGAGAACCTACGCCACTTGAGGGCATAGGATTTCTGGGCAGATTGCCTCCTAGAGGCCAAAACCACCTCTTCCACCTCCTTAGGAAGCAGTAAGGGGGCTAGAACTACTCTTTCAGCAGCCAGGCCATCAGATTGAGGGATTTGAGGTTGGGGTGCAGGAGAGATCCTTGGTCCTGAGACAGGAGATCGTGGTGCATCCTCAGAGGGAGTGGAGTGTCTACCGCCAACTGCAGGAGGAGTGGAAACCACGGCTGACTCGGCCATCTGGGGGCTACCAGAATCACCGAGGCCTTGTCCTGAAGAACCTTGAATAAGGTTTGGGCCACTAGAGGCGTGGGAGGAAACGCATACAGTAGGCCCGTAGACCAAGAGATTAGAAACGCATCTGCTGCTATTCGCAGAGGATGCGGTTGTCTGGAACAGAACCTGGGTAGCTGACGGTTCAGTGGACTCGCAAAGAGATCGATGGTTGGAAGACCCCATCTTAGAAATATCCCTTGGACCACCAGAAGATTCAGCTGCCATTCGTGAAGCTGTAGAATCCTGCTCAATCTGTCTGCCAGGCAATTTTCCTGGCCAGGTAGATAAACTGCCTTGAGAAACATGTTGTGTTTGATTGTCAAGGAACACAGGGCCTGTGCCTCCTTACTTGTTCACATAGAACATTGCCACTTGATTGTCTGTCTGAACTAAGACAGACTGGTGAGAGAGGACATGAGAGAGAGTCTGTAGAGCTAAGCGAATAGCTCGCAACTCCAATAGATTGATCTGCTGTGTAGACACCCCAGGAGACCAGAGGCCCTGAGTGCAAGCCCCCTGGCAATGTGCACCCCAGCCCTGAAGGGAAGCATCGGTTGTCAGCACCTGTGTGTGGGGAGGCGCCTGAAAAGGCACCCCCTGGACCAGGTTTGGGAGATGCAGTCACCACCATAGGGAGGCTGTCAGCAGTTTAGACACCCTTATCCTCTCTTGCAAGTCGCCTGTGGCTTGCACCCACTGAGCTCTGAGGCACCACTGAGCAGGTCGCATGTGTAGGCGGGCATTCAGAGTTACATGGACCGTGGATGCCATGTGGCCCAAGAGCCTTAGGAAGTTTCTGGCGGAGACCAGAGAACCGCTCTGGAACTGATTGGCCAACGCTATCAGTCTGTGGGCCCTGTCCTTGGGCAAATAAGCCTTCGCCTGGAGGGTATCCAATCTTGCCCCTATGAACTCCATGTTCTGTGAGGGGAGCAAAGTGGATTTTGCGAAGTTTACCACGAAGCCCAGATGCTGAAGAAGAGAAACAGTGCGAAGGGTGGCCTGGCCGGCCTCCTGTGGAGACTGACCCCTGATGAGCCAGTCGTCCAGGTATGGAAAGACAAAGATGCCCTGGTTTCTGAGATAGGCCGCCACCACCGCCAGGCACTTGGTGAAAACCCTGGGGGCGGAGGCGAGGCCAAATGGATGTATTGAAAATGATTGCCTCCCACTACAAATCTGAGAGATTGTCTGTGGTCTGGATGAATGAGGATGTGAGTATAAGCATCCTTTAGGTCTAAGGAGCATAGCCAATCTCCCTGCTGGAGGTAGGGCAGCAGTATCCCAAGGGTAAGCATCTTGAACTTTTCCCTCTCCAGGAACTTGTTGAGATTTCGCAAGTCTAGGATGGGCCCGAGGCCTCCTGTCCTTTTTGGTACCAGAAAGTACCTTGAATAGAAGCCTTGGCCTCTCAGGTGGTGAGGCACCGGTTCCACTGCCTGCTCCTTTAGAAGACTTGCCAACTCCTGAAGGAGGAAGTTCCTGTGCAGAGGGAGTCTTGGAGGCTCCCCTGGAAAATAGTTCTCCCATTATGAGCTGTGACATGGCCTTGAAAAGGAAGACTCTTACTCTCATAAGCAAAGGATATGCACTGTGCAATCCATTTGGATAAAGTCCTCTTGGAGACTGGAAGTCCCAAATGACTAGAATCAAAAGCAATAAAAAGTTGAGAAGACTTTCTATGTTGCTGTGCTCTTTGTAGGTAAAAAGCTAAGGCTCTTTTACAGTCCAAAGTGTGAAGGTTCTTCTCTGCATTAGAGGCATGGGGCCTCAGAAAGAATATAGGAAGATAAATCGCTTGATTTAAATGAAAAGGCGAGATCACCTTTGGTATAAAGTGTGGATGAGTTCAGAGGACAACTTTATCATGATGAAACCTAGTGTAAGGAGGATCAGCCACTAAGGCTTGCAATTCACTAATGCGACGTGCAGAGGTGATTGCAATTAGGAAGATGACCTTCCAGGACAACAACTTTAGGATAGTAGTGGCTAAAGGTTCAAAAGGCGGTTTCATGAGCTGCCCAAGAACTAGATTTAAATCCCACGCCACCAGTGGTGGCTTGATGGGAGGTTTTGTTAAAAGAAGACCTCTCATAAATGTGGATATGAGAGGATGAGAGGAAATTGGTTGTCCATTTAGAGGCTTATAGGAAGCTAATTGCACTAAGATGGACTCTTACTGAATTGGTCTTTAGACAAGAATTTGATAAATGAAGTAGATACTCTAGTATCGACTCCAAAGGTATTCACCAGGGGGTTTAACCCCTTCTGGGAACACCATATAGTGAAATGTTGCCACTTAAAGGCGTAAGATCATCTTGTAGAAGGTTTTCTAGAAGCCTGAAGGATATCCTTTACCTGTTGGGAAAGTTTGAGATCCTGAAGATTTAAGCTCTCAACAACCAGGCCGTGAGATGCAGGGTCTGGGGATTCGGGTGCCATAGCGTCCCGCTCTCCTGGGAAAGGAGATCTGGAGCAGATCCTAACTCCAGAGGTGCAGCTTGAGAGAGATGTAGAAGCAGGGGATACCACATTTGGCATGGCCATGTGGCGCTATGAGGATCATATGACCTCTGTCTCTCTGAAGCTTGAAAAGTGTTTTGGGGATGAGGGGAATGGGTGGGAAGGCATAGAGGAAGTCCTGACCCCAGTGAAGGAGGAAGGCATCCCTTGCCTGGCAATTGTGAACCGGAATCCTGGAACAGAACCGGGGAAGTTTGGCATTCAGTGGACTTGCAAAGAGGTCTATGTCCGGAGTCCCCCAGACGTGAAATATCTTTGTCACCTGGTCTGGGTGGAGAGACCATTCGTGAGGCAGCAATACTCGGCTGAGTCTGTCTGCCCAAAGGTTTTGAATGCCTGGAAGATATACCACGAGAAGGTGGATTTGATGCTCTCTGGCGAGGGCCCAAAGTCGTAAAGCTTCGTTGCATAATGACAGAGAGCCTGTTCCGCCCTGCTTGTTCACGTAGAACATGGCTACTTGATTGTCCGTTTGGACTAGGACTGTCTTGTAGCTGAGCTGGGCATGGAATACTCGAAGAGCTAAATAGATTGCTCTCAATTCCAGGAGGTTTATGTGAAGACAAGCCTCCTGTGGAGTCCAAGTGCCCTGGGTAGAGAGATGATGCAGATGTGCTCCCCAACCCACCTGTGATGCATCTGTTGTTAGGGTGGCCTGGAATAGGGATTGCTGGAAAGGAGACCCCACTGAAAGATTCTCCAGTGATTGCCACCATTGAAGGGACAAGATCAGCCGATGAGAGTTTGCTATCTTGTCTGACAAACGTCCTGTGGCCTGTGTCCACTGTGTGGATAGGGTCCACTGGGCTGCTCGCATAGGGAACTACATAGACTGTGGATGCCATGTGTCCCAGTAACTGTAGCAGTTCTCGAGCCGTTAGGGAGGATTTTCCCGCTGCTTGAGAAGCTAGTTGCACTATGCAAAGACACTGGGCCCGTGGAAGGAAAGCCCTTGACTGTCTGGTATCTATACAGGCTCCTATGAACTCCAGAGACTGGGAAGGAACAAGTTGGGATTTTGGGAAGTTTATTACCAATCCCAAATATTGGAGGATTCGCATTGTGCGAGACAGTGCAGAGCTGGCCTCTGCAACCGTGGGGGCTCGAATGAGCCAGTTGTCCAAGTAAGGGAAGACGAAAATCCCTAGGGTTCGCAGGAATGCAGCTACTACTGCCATATATTTCGTGAATACTATTTGTGCGGAAGCCAGACCAAAGGGAAGAACCCTGTACTGGAAATGTTTTCCCCTGAAAAGGAATCGTAAGAACTTCCTGTGATCTGGATGGATCAGAATGTGAGTATATGCATCCTTTAAGTCTAGAGAGCAAAGCCAATCCTGACTTTGAAGGTATGGCAGAAGAGTTCCTAGAGAAATCATTTTGAACTTCTCTCGGAACAGGTATTTGTTCAATTCTCTGAGTTCTAGAATGGGTCTGTGTCCTCCTGTTTTCTTTGGAATAAGAAAATAGGGGGAGTAGAACCCTGTACCCTGCTGGAGAATGGGTACCTCCTCTATTGCCCCTTGGGCAAGAAGTGTTGAGACCTCATGATCCAACAGATTGTCTGCAGATATCTGGGAAATGAACTGCCTTAAGATTGTAGGAGGGGGCATGCTGTGAAAATGAAGCCTGTACCCCTCTCCTACAATGGACAGAGTCCAATTTTCTGCTGTTATTTGGTGCCATCTGTTGGCAAAATGACACAGCCTGCCTGAAATATTTAGGGGTTCTGGACCCCTCAGAGGCAGGAAGGCCAATCTCTCTAGGAAGGAGTCAAAGCCCTTGAGGGGGCTGAATCTGCGGAGCTGGTTGAGCTCTCGGGCCTTTTGGCTTCTTCTGCTGTTTGAATTGCTGTTGTTGTCCCTTTTGGGCAACTTGACTGTGAGCTTGGCTTTGCTGGGTATAGGATGGATAAAACTGCCTCTTTTTGCTGAAAGAGGGTTTCTTATAGGGTTTCTTTCTGGCTGGAGTGGCTGTAGATTTTGACAATCTATCTAAGGTGATATTGTCAGCATCTATCTGATTAGCCTTTTCCTGCCAATTTTTGCCAAAGAGATTTTCTCCTGTGCAAGGGATGTTGCCTAATTTATCCTGTACCCAAATCTCCAAGTCTGATGCCTGAAGCCAGGCAATCCGTCGTGCACCAATGGCAATAGCAGAGGTTCTGCTGATGCATTCAAAGCAGTCAAAGGCTGCACGATTGACAAACTTGGAGACATCTTGAGCATGCCTGACAAGCGTAAGGAAGTCTTGTCGTCTGTCATCTGGGAGAAGTGGGCTCATAAGCTCCAAATCTCCTGTGACCTCCTTGAGGAACATACCCATATATAAGATATATGAGCTGATCTAGCTGAAAGCATGGAAGCTTGAAAGGTTTGACGCCCAAAAGCATCAAGAGTCCTGCATTCACGACCTGGAGGATTGGATGCATGTCTCTTTGCACTTTTCATCCTACGCATGGCTGACTACCATGGAATGGTGTGGTAGCTGAGTCTTTTGAAATCCAGGACATGGTGGAACTCGATACATGGTATCAAGCCTCCTAGAATGAAAAGATGTGGTCAAAGGTGTCTCCCACATTCTGAGCATCAAATCATAAAGAATTTCATGAATGGGCAGAGTGGCTGCCTCCTTTGGAGCTTTAGGATATTGGAGAATTTCCAATTCCTTTGCTCTAGGTTCCTTTTCAGGAGCTACTGTGATTGAAAGGCCTTTGGCAACATCACAAATAAAATCCTGAAAGGACATGTCCTCTGGAGGCGACATTCTGCGTTGGGGAGAAGAAGAGTCTTCCGGGAGAAAAACTCTGGTACCAGCAGAATTATCAGAGTCATCGGAATTGGAGGATTCTAAGTATCTCTGATAACGATGTTCATGTAAAGCACGGTCCCGGTATCGATCGAAGTCGGTATCAAGTTGATCCGGTACCGATCTTTCGATGCCAGACAAAGACGGCATGGGAAGAATTACCACTGGGGCCGGTACCGTCAGTGCTGGTACCGGTATCTTTGCCGGTACCAGTGCTGGTGCCCGTTAAACCATCGGTGTCAACGGTACCGCAGCTGTAAGGAGAGCTGCAATACTGTGCTCCATAGCGAGGAATCTCTGGTCTATCGACGCTGCCGATGCCTGGGTGTCGGTACCGGTGAAGGCAGCCTGGACCCCTGAGCACTGTTCCCTCTAAGCTGTGCGCGTGTGCGCGCGCGCACACACCTCTCCGAGCGAGCGCACATACTTTACAATAGAGCGCACAAAAATTACAGCTGTGATTCTGATAGAAAACACAGACGTCTTAAAATTTAAAAGTTATGACTGTAATTACTAGAAATTTCCCGCTTCATTTAGTAATCATCTATTTTCATTTAATTTGATTAAAATCAATGTGGTGTACATACTGTATTCTGACGTGTAGTCAAATTTTAAAGTATATAACTCCTAGTGTTGTTATGTGGCGCACAAAAATTTAACCTTCCTTCAAAAGCTGCACACAGCTGATATTTTATGCGCACACAGCCTACAGAAAATTAGAGGGAACATTGCCCCTGAGCATGGCACCAGTAGTTCTGTCGAGGCCTCGGCCTCGAGAACATCCTGGAAACCCGTTGATGCTTTGGAGGCCGAAGCCTCCCGCCGGGGCTGTTTTGCCGGTGTGGTTCCCTCAAGGGCAATGCCAGTGGCCTCTCGATGCTTTGCAGGAGAACTACCCCCCTTTGAGGACCGGCTTTTATGTTTAGTTATCTGAAATCCATGGGAGGAAGAGGCGGCTCTTGAAAACGTTGATGCAATGGACCTGGCATCCGAAGAAAAGAGGGTACCGAGCTCTGCAGCCCGGTTCTGTCTTCCTCTTTTAGTCATTCCCATACAAGAGAGACATTCAGATGGAGAATGGTCAGGGCCTAAACATTTAAGACACCAGTCATGGGTGTCGGTGACGGAAATGGTACCGCCACACTTAGTGCATTTTTTAAAACCACTAGCTGGTTTTTCCATCTTTAAGGAAAAAATGGTGCCTAGTGCCCAAAATGGCACTTAGCACAGAAAAAGAAAGTTTCTGAAGAGAAACAATTCAGAATTGTTTTTTTTAAGAAGAAAAGAACCGACAGTACCGGTAGGCGTCGTGCGGAGGCAAGCGCGACCACAAGAAAACAAGATTAAAGAAGAGGTTTTCTGCAGTGACAGGGTATGAGTCCTGTCGGCTCCGCGGAAAACGAAGAACTGAAAAGGGACAGTTGGAAAAGCAGGAAGGCAGCGCGCATGTGCTGAGGGATGCTCCCAAAAGCGTTCCTATTGAACGCTGGGGATCGTTCCCGCGCAGGCTCCGTCGGTACCGACGATACCCATGTGCGAAGACTACATTCCTGCTTGTTCCTGGAGATCCTCTTTTCCTTTAGGAAATGCACATTGTATAACTGCAGTTGCCCACATCAGCATTTACACCTGCTTTTAGGTTTTTAAATTTCGGACAGCCCTTTATTACAGGAGAGATTAAAGACGTTTATCTTCCTTAATCCCTCATTGTTGATTTTCTCCTCCAATTTGAAATTAAATAAAGAAAGGGCCTCTATAGTTAATTGGTGGCATTTATCTGTGTAAGACTGCAAAATAGCCCATAAACATGTTTAAATGGCAGTACTTACATGCAGAAGTTGCCGCATTTTCTTTTTTGATTTTTTTCCCATTTAGAGATTTGTAAAATGGTTCTTCCAGCTCTATATATCAGTACATACATGTGCACTCCTGCACCTTCTTATTCATATTTTAGTAAAAAGGTTCCACGTTTTGTACGTCGTGAACATGATATCTCAGTTCCGATTTTCAAGTACTATCTAAACCAGTGGTTCTCAACCCAGTCCTCAAGGACCCCCAGGCCAGTCAGCTTTTCAGGATATCCACAATGAATATGCATGAGATAGATCTGCCTGAATTGCTTCCATTGTATGCACATCTCTCTAATGCATATTCATTGTGGATATCCTGAAAACCTAACTGGCCTGGGGGTCCCAGAGGACTGGGTTGAGAACCACTGATGTAAACTGTGTCTTATAGGAATAAGCTAAAAATAGGCACCTCCTGCCCAATTAACCTAGATGCCCTGTTATAAAATTACTCCCATGGAGAGGACCTATCACCTCCTTTATCCTGCTGGCCAGTCCCTCTCCCTATGCACCAAAGCATCCTTTTAGTTTTTGCTATCTGCTTCTTGAACCATCTTAATACCCTCAGATATGATCACATCAAATCCTGCTCTTATTTCATGCACAGAACTACTTCCCCATACTGTATCACTCCTTAGGTTTTTTGCATCCCAAATGCTAGTTTTTCTGGCATTAAATCTTAGCTGTCAAACTCTCAATTATTCCTAAAGCTTTCTAGATCCACA
This sequence comes from Ichthyophis bannanicus, assembly GCA_033557465.1. Lineage (NCBI taxonomy): Eukaryota > Metazoa > Chordata > Amphibia > Gymnophiona > Ichthyophiidae > Ichthyophis > Ichthyophis bannanicus. Next base: position 142,563,157 of record CM066040.1, read on the forward strand.
GGAAGAGTCATCATGGTCTGCACGGAGGCAGCATTCATGCAGGTCCATGTGGAACATAGTGTACCCGCTAGGGAGGGGGGTGGCAAGGTTTCTTGCACAGAGAGGAAAAAGACCTTGAAGGGAAAAAGACCAGAGAAAAACGTAGCACTGAGGAGGCAGTAGCAGACCCGGGAAGGCGAGAAGGCACCGGTACACATACTGGAGAAGTTAAAAAATAAGAAAGCAGAAAAAAGAATAAACCTTTTCTGGGGAGCAGACGATCGTCCGATGGGCTCTGAAAAAAAAGGAGACTGAGGCAAGATGGCATGTTGGGCAGGAAGGCAGCCACGCATGCGCGGTGGATCTCCCACAGGCTTTCTTTGAAAGTTGGGGAGAGGTTACTGTGCGGGCTCCATCGTGCCGGCGTCACTCATGTGAGGATCGACTTCCTGCTTTTTCCCGGAGAATTGCTGTTACATTGGCCACTCTCTAATCTTCAGGTACTACAGATGACTTTAATGATAGTTTACAGATTACTAAAAGTAGATCTGCAATCTCATATTTCAGTTCTTTCAGCACCCTCGGATGTATGCCATCCAATCCAAGTAATTTGCTACTCTTTAGTTTATCAAATAGCTGCATTACATCTTCCTGATGTATCAAGATGTTTTTTTAATTCCTCTGATACATCATCTTTAACAAATCACTTCTGGCATGAGTACATCTCCTACATCTTCTTCAGTAAAGACTGAAGAAAAAATTAATTCAGTCTCTCTGCTATGGCCTTATCCTCTCTTAATGCCCCTTTTACCCCTCTATTATATAAGAATCCAAATGACTCCCACAGTTTTTTTTGCTACGAATGTACTTGAAAAAGTTTTTATTATGCACTGTTTCCACACCAAGTTTCTTTTCAAATTCTCTCTTTGCTTGTCTTATCAATGCCAACTACCATTCCCTTTCCTTTTTATATGGAATTGCTATCCATAGAGATTCTACAGTGTATTTTATTCTGTTTGACTCAATGCCCTCTTTAACATACAGCGCCATCCCTCTACCAATATAATCTATCCTATCACTGTGATATAGTTTGTAGCGTGGTATCAGTGTCCCATTGGTTATCCTCCTTCCACCAGGTCTCTGCAATAGCCATTATATCTAACCTTTCTTTCAGTGCTATATATTCTAACTCTCCCATCTTATTTTTAACTTCTAGAATTTGCATATAGGCATTTCAAAGTTAGCTTTTGTTCATATTAACAATCTATCAGATGACAGGGGTAATTTAGAATCTTTCAACTCCGTCTTATTTTTAATTAGACACCTGGGTTACTTCTACCTTTATTGGAACCTCTCTATCAAGATGCCCTAACTTCCCTGTTTTGCTAGTATCCTTCAAAGATACATCATTCCAAACCATGTGCTCTTGGATGACTGTGGGCTTTCCCCCCATTATCAAGTCTAAAAGCTGCTCTATCTCCATTTTAAAAGTCAATGCCAACAGCCTGGTTCCACCCTGGTTTAAGGTGGAGTGCATCCTTTCAGAAAAGTCCCCCCCCCCTTCCCCAGAATGTTGCCCAGTTCCTAACAAATCCAAAGCCCTCTTCCTTGCACCATTGTCTCATCCACAGATGAAACTCTGCAGCTCTGCCTGCCTCTAGGGTCCAGCATGTGGTACAGGAAGCATTTCTGAGAACACTACCCTGGAAGTTCTAGATTTCAACTTTGTACCTAAAAGCCTTAATTTGGTTCTACAATACCCCTCCCACACTTCCCTATGTCATTGGTACCAACATGTACCAAGGCAGCAGCCTAAATTCTTATCTAGGTAGCGCATGAGGCCTGTTACCTTTGCATCAGGCAGGTAACCAGGTGATACTCATATCCACTAGCCATCCAGCTATCTGCATGCCTAATGATCGAATTGACAACTATAATAGCCGTCCTAACCATTCCCTCATGAGCACTGTGATAAGGAAGCTTATCAAAGCTCAGGGAGTAATGACAGAAGAGGAGAATTTACTCTGATTAAGGGACCTGTGCTGGCAGGTTATAGAAATAAGACAGCTTGTTTCCCTAAAAGACTACATGTTCCAGAATGCACTAGTATGCAGAAAGTCCCTAGGGGAGCTAGAGTGGAAAAGCATGAGTCTAATCAGAGAAAGCATTATGTCATCCCTAATCAAACAGCCTCTAGGAGAAAGCTTAATCCAAAACACCTGAAGAGTGCAAGGGAGGAGTTGCAATCTAAGCTCTTTAAAACTAGAGGGGAATCTTCAGGACAGAAGGAGAAGGAGAATGAGAACCAGAACAGAAGGAAGAACAACCGGAACCTGAAGAAACAAGGACAAGGAAGCAGACGGTCCAAGAGAGGAGCTCAGAGAAGTACCTATGCCTGGAGAGATACCTGGGGGAAAGAACCTTCGGAGGACTGGAGAAAGCCAGAGGTCTGTAGATCCACAGCCAGGGACCCTCAAGCAACCCCTAGGAAGAGGTCTGTTGCAGCTAAGGAGGAAAGGAGCCCAAATACCTCAAGGAGAACATCTGGAGAAAAGATCCTGAGGTCCAAAGATACCAACTGGAGGACAGGACACAGAAGCTCTATTGCATACTGGCCAAAATACCAGAAGAAGCAGCCTGACGCTTGCCTGGATTCAGGTATGAACTGTGAACGTTTCTCTAGCTTTGAGCAATGCAAACAGCAGGGAAACAGTTTCTCTCTGTATAGAGGTCAGTTCCTAAAGCCCTCTGAGTCAGACGGAGAAACTGAATCTATGCAATTTGAAGAGCAAGGTTTAATATCTGATACAGAGGATGATTATATGGACTGTTTTTTGAGTAGGTTGTTATTTTAGGAAAATCTTAAATATAAGAGAAAACATCAAAAGGAAACATTCTAAATATTGGCTTCCCATAAAGTTTTGTTGAAAAGAAAAAGCTTTGTTGGAAAGTTTGCACGTGTGCTGAAATCAAGCTACTGATTGCAGTTAATTGTCACCTGTTGGTGGAGGAGAGCCCAGCACAAGCCGTGCACACGTGGGCTTTAAAAGTTCTTTTCTGTATGGAGAAAGTGAGCTATGTTTTTGTGTAAAGAAGTTTTCCTCTTTGATTTATTTCTACCTCAGCACTGCTAAGGAGTTTATTAGCCGTGGCTGTAAGAAAGCCTTTCTGTTCCATAAAGGTCTTTGATACTTATTTGCATAAGTTTTTCAGTTGCCTTATTTTGTGTTGAATAAACCCTGGAGACGTTATCTGGATGGTGTTACCAAGCATATCTGTGTGTGGAATATTTACCCCATAAATAAACTCTAATTTTGCCTTACACTCGACCAACTACAAGAATTTTCATTATTTTAAAAAGGCAAGCTTTGTGTGAATGGACTTCAATAACCACAATCCTTTGCAAGACAGTTAATTTGCATACTTGCCAAGATGGTGGTACCTTCATTACAAGCACCCCCTTTTACCTTCATTACAAGCACCCCCTTTTACAGCACATGGCCTTGGAGACACATTCTCAGTGCAAGAGGTTATTACATCATTTGGAGGACAGGTCCTAGCTACAGGATCACTTCCTGCCACACCAAAGTGATGCTTTCCTTTCACGGCACCTCTCTCCTCCATGAGGACAGAGAAGTTGCCAGACTGGAGGTGGGACCTCTCTACTATATCCCTGTAGGTCTCGTCTATATACCTCTTTATCTGCCTCAGCTCCTCATAGTCTGCTACTCTAGCCTCCAGAGATAGTTCCCTGAGAACAAAGAGCTCTTTGCACCTAGTGCACACATATGACCTCTCATCAAATGGGAGAAAATCATACATGAAACACCTCAGTGCAAAAGACTGGATAGCCCCCATCTCGCTGCTGGACTTAAAGATTTCTTTTAGCTTTTTAAGGCTGTTCAGTTGTTTAACCCTTTCCACTTGGCTATCCCATTCCATGGAGCATTTAAATTTTCCCATTATAAATCCTCTGTCCCACCCACCCTGTGTGATATATGAAATTTATGTCCCATTAGTCCCACCTCGTGGAACATATTGGCTGTAATTTGAGCAGTTTCTTGTTAAAATTTATTCCGATCTGGCATGAGCGACAGAGAAAATGTATCAGAGTAGCAACAGTTAAAGCTGCTAGGGGAATAAGAATAATTGAACCAATACCATTATACCTAATAAGCATAAGGGACTTTTAGTGTTCATCTCAAGGTGAACTGCAGGAATTAATTTTACTCCTAAGGCCTAATAACTGATTAAGATAATTAACTAAATCTGAAAGTCAGTAAGATCACTCCTTTCTCCTCAAATAGTTTAGGCTCTGTTCTTGGGCAGGAGGGGGCGGGCTGAGGGAAGAGAGAAGGCATGCAGTGGGAGGCGTCAATTCTGAGACTGACCCCGGATTTACAGGGCCAGTCATCTAAACAGGGGACTTATTCTATCTCGGAGGTGGAATAAGTCCCCCGGATGTCGGAGGAAGCTGGAGCCCAAGTCAGCCGTGGAGGTGAGGGGGTACAGAGGGGTTCCCCACACCAAGATCCTTGTCCATAGCAAGCCCAATTGGGAGTTGGGCTGCGAAGAAAGCATGTTTTGGAGGATCTCCGGGGATCGCGGATCTTGCATGGAGCCACGGTGCCATGGCAACATGACATCATGGCACTGCAGCTCCATGCAGGAACCTGGCTGAGCTAGCTGGGTAGTTGGCTGAATGTCTGGGGTACCTGAATTGGGGCATGTCATAGACGTCCAGCCACTATACTGTGATACTGCTACTGCAGGGACGTCTAGTCCCTGTGGGATCAGAATTGGGTGCATCTGTGAGCCATCAAGACTATTATCCAATGTTGCTCATCTATGTCAGCACAAAGGATACTCCTAGGTATCACTCTGAGCGTATCAAGAGTGACTTCATGGCTCTAGGACAGAGGGTGAAGCAGATAGCTGTGCACAGATGGTGTTCTCTTCAATCTTCCCTGTTGAGGGTAAAGGTTGAAGCAGAGAAACCTGCATCCTGGAGATGAATGCCTGGCAGCGTGGATAATGTCAGAGAGTGTTTAAGGTTTCCTGGACTATGGGACGATTCTCCAAGGGCTGCAGAGCAGAGAAAGCATCCACATAGCCAAGAAACATCAAAGTTTCTTCCACAGCAGACTGGCAACCTACTGAAGAGGGCTTTAAACTAGATTTATTGGGGATGGGTGAAGAAAGCTTCCAGGTAACTAGATGCCCTCTTGTTTGTGAAACATTAAAAGCCTCTGTAGAAATGGGTAAAAGGGGAACATTTGGAAAGTGGCATGCATAAATGCTCGTAGTATGGGAAATAAGATCCCAGATGTTGAGGCTTTAATGGAAGAGGCTGACTTGGATTTAATGCCGATTACTGAGACATGGTTCATGGCCAACCATGATTGGGATGTACTGTAATTATACCGGGCTATATTTTATTCAGGAAGGATAAGGTAGGAGGAGTGGCACTATATGGTAAAAAATAATATTAAAGCTACAGGATTACAAGGCTTGCGAGGAAGCACTGTGAGTTAAACTAGAAAGAGGAATGGGACATCACTTTGCATTGGTCTGATATACAGATCTCCTTCACAGACAGAAGGTGGACATAGATTTAATAGAAGACAAATGCAGTATTGCCATGAAAGGAGACGTGTTACTGATAGGTGATTTCAATATACTGGATGTTGGATTGGCACATCCCTGCTGCAGTGTCATCTAGAAGTAAGGAGATCCTGGATTCTCTCAAGGGAGAACTAGTCCAGCAACTGATAAGAGAACCTACATATGAAGGGGCCATATTGGACTTGGTGCTTACCAATGAGGAAAGCGTTTCTGATACTATAGTGGGAGATCTTCTCACATCCAGTGATCACCAGATAGAGCGGTTCAGAGCAGATAAACTCCATTCAAAAGTGAGGGTCCTAGACTTTAGGAAAACTAACTTTGCCAAAATGGGACAATACCTCAAGGAGTTGTAAGCGGGTTGGAAACAACTGGGGGATGTAGAAAAGCAATGGGAAAACTGAAAGGAGATATTTTAAGGTCAACAAACATTTTTGTTACAAAGATGAATAAATGTAAAAGGAAAAGGTGGCCACTATGGTTCTCAAAAGAAGTAGCTGAAAATGTGAAGAAAAAGAGGATGGTCTTCATAAATTATAAGAGATCACAGAAAGAGGAAGACAAGCATCAATATTTGAAAAACTTAGATAAGTTAGGAAAGTAGTCAGGAAAGCAAAGACACAAAAAGAAGAAGAAATAGCCATTGCAATAAAATGGGGGGGGACAAGACATTTTTCAGATATGTTAGCGAGAGAAGGAATTGCAAAAGTGGTATTGTCAGACTTATGGGTGAAGGGCAGGCATATGTAGAAGCTGGTGAGGATAAAGCAGAATTGCTTAACACATTTTTGTTCTGTGTTCACAGATGAAGGGACAGGAAGAGGACATCGGAAAACACCCACAAATAGGAAGAAAAATAACGGAGATCTTGAACGTTTTTCAGGAAACTATCTTTGTGAGGAACTAGCTAAACTGAAAGTAGACAAAGCGATGGGGCTGGATAGGATACATCCGAGAGTATTTAAGGAACTTGGGGAAGTTCTACCAGCCACACTGTCTGACCTTTTCAATGCTTCTTTAAAATTAGGAATGGTCCCAGAGGACTGGGGAAAGGCAGATGTGGCCCCCTTACAGAAAAGCAGAAGTAAGGATGAGGTTGAGAACTACAGGCCAGTTTAGTCTGACCTCTGTGATGAGTAAATTAATGGAAACACTGCTAAAACAGAGGATAGTGAGGTTTCTGAAGGCCAGTGGATTGCAGAATCCGAGGCAGCATGTGTTATTAGAGGTAGGTCTATTCAAACAAATCTGATTTATTTCTTTGACTGAGTGACCAGAGAGTTGGACCAAGGGAAAGCCCTAGATGTGATATACTGAGATTTCAGTAAAGCCTTTAACATGGTTCCACACAGACGACTTATAAATAAACTGAGCACCCTAGGGATGTACCCTAAAGTGACTGACTGGGTTAGAAATTGGTTGAGTGGAAGGTGACAAAGGGTACAGGTAAATGGAGATCACTCTGAGGACAAGGATGTTACAAGTGGTGTGCTGCAGGTATCTGTCTTGGTTCAGACTCTTTTTAATATTTTTGTTAGTGATATTGTGGAAGGGCTGTCGGGTAAGGTTTGCCTCTTTATGGTTTTGTATCACAGCAGTTTACAAACTTTATGCTAACGGGCACTTTTTTTATTCCCTTGTCGGGCTCACAATCTAAGCATACCTGAGGCAATGGAGGGTTAAGTGGTTTGCCCAAGGCCACAAGGAGTGGCCATGGTATTAGAGACCCCAGTCCCTCCGGCCTGGGGTTACTTGCCCTTATGTGAGACTTGAATCCTTGGCCCTCCAGCCTGAGGTAACCTGTCCAACCACTGAGACATCCTCCCTCCAGACACCCAGAAAGGAGTAGATAACACGAAGAAGGACCTAGCTAAGCTTTAAGAATGGTCAAGAATTTGGCAGTTGAGATTTAATGCTAAAATAATGCAGGGTCATGCATTTGGGTGGCAAAAATCCAAGGGAGCAGTACAGTGTAGGGGGCGAAGTACTTCTATCCACAAAAGAAGAGCGGGATCTGGGCGTGATTGTTTCTGATGATCTTAAAGTGGCTAAACAGATAGGAAAGGTGATGCTTGGGTGTAGAGGGAAAGGAATGGCCAGCAGGAAAAAGGAGGTGATAGTGCCTCTGTATAAGTCTTTGGTGAGACCTCATTTGGAGCATTGTGTGCAGTTCTGGAAACCACATCTTCAAAAAAATAGAAACAGGAAAGAGTCGATGCAGAGGGTGGCTACTAAAATGGTCAGTGGTCTTTCTATAAAGCCCATATAGGGACAGACAAAAATCTCAATATTTATACTTTAGAGGAAAGGCAGGAGAGAGGAGATATGATAGAAGAGCCTCTTTCAACTGAAAGAAAGTTCTGCAACAAAGGACATAGGATGAATGTGAAAGGGGATAGACTCAGGAGTAATATGCCAAAATATTTCTTTATGGAAAGTGTGGCGGATGCATGGAATACTCTCCCAGTGGAGGCAGTAGAGACGAGACAGTATCTGAATCCAGGGAAACATAGGACAAACACAGAAGATCTCTAAAGGAAAACAAGGGACTATAGTAGTTGATATGGAAGGGCACGTCTCACTCTCAGGGCAGACTAGATAAGCCATATGGTCTTTTACTGCAGTCATGTTTCTATCATTCATGTTACTCATGATGTCCCACAAGAATATGCCCATGTAGAGCTGGTAAAAAGCCATGCTGGAAGTGAGCATGGTGTTTTGAAATATCTTCCTCTCAAAAGAATCTAAAGTCTGAGCCTCCCTTCCCAGGGGCACCGAAGAATGTGGCCTGGAGCGCTTAGTTCCTTTAAGAATGGATTCACCTACTATAGAATGATGCAGCAGCTGCAACTTTTCTAATCCGGGAGCCCTCCAAACTCTGTACATGGAGTTGACCTTCTTACTGGAGGTAAAAAGAGGGGGGTGTCCCCCATTCTCATCTTCAATCTCTGAAGGATGTGGTGAAGGGGCACTGTCACCACTTCCTTGAAGGCAGCGGAAGACTGTAGGATTTCTAATTCTTCTGCCCTGGTTTCCTCCATCTCCAAAGAAAATGGTATGAGGCCTTAGCCATATCCCTCACAATATCAAGAACCCAGACTATTCAAATATCTCATCCTGTATGACAGCTGTTACAGACTGAACTGCTTGGTCAGGTATTTGAGCGATCTCCCCTGAGTGCTTCACTATAACCCTACGCTCTACAAATATATTCTTATCTCCAGTGAGGTTTCTACATTATAAGATATTTGCTTTGTTCTTTTCTTCGGGTCTCAGACTAAACATTGGCATATATTTCTGGGTGTTTAAATGTGCCCAGTGTCATGCCCATTAGCATCAACAACCCAATTTGCAAATATCCTAAAATTTTACTGCTTTGTTATATCTACTTATCCACTTATCTTATCTTATATTGATGTAGCTTATTGCAAAACTTTAGACGTTCTTGTAGACTTATTTGTTTGTTCGATCCACTTTAACATAAAGTCCCAACGCTGTTATCAAAGTGCCCCCGCGTTTCACTATTATGGTTCTTCAGGGGATCGTAGATCAAACAGTAAACATACAAAGCAACATGTTTTACTAAAAACCCCTTATAATTTAAAACCCCAACTAAATCTGCCTCTCCCAATTCATACAGGACTACCCACTTACTTGGAATATCAAACAAACTCTCAATAGGTAAACGCTGCCCACGTCTCTAGTTAACCGGTGTCCTTCTTAGAGCCGGCATTCTAACAGTCCCAGGACGCCGCGCATGCGGACTAGGGGGAATTTGCTCATATTTAAAGATCTCTCTAAAGGCTCCTCCCACCTACTTAAAACAATGCCTAGCGTCCATGGCGTGCACTCAGATGATTACTCATATTGATAATCTATAAGCATGCTCCCCATTCTACTGCTATATTGAGGCCCATCGGTTGGACCGACTCCAACCGATAGATCCATCGTTGTTCCTGCAATTATAGGGTCTGTTCTCATGTCCTGCCGTGCATTCCGGTAAACACCTGTTCTATACACCAACATTTGAGGTCCTGAAATTTATGTCCCTGAGCCTCACAGTGGGATACCATAGGTGCTTCCAATCTCTTGCACCGTAACCTACTCTCGTGCTCTTTCATACGGACCCAAAACATCCGAATTGTTTTACCTATATATAGTAAACCACATGGGCATTGCACAGCATAGACAACATGTGTAGACTCACAAGTGGTGTTATTTCTTAATCGATAAATAACCCCCTTATAGGTAAACTGATCTATTTCACTCGAAATGTGGCAAATACTACACTGACCACAAACACTATGTCCCTCTTTGTTTTCCAACAGTTGCCGCAATCGCAACACTGAGGGGCTTAAATATTCTTTCAAGTTTTTACTATGCTGCCAGACGCATCGGATGTTATAACTCCGTATGCTCGGCAACGTCCATAATACTTTACTATGTCTTTTTATACTCTTCTGAATCTCCATACTTATAGGAGAGTATTTGGTGACTAAGTGCACAAATTCTTTATCCTCTTTATTTTGCAATGGACGGGGACTCAATAACCACATACGATTATAATATAGGGCTCGTTTCTATGCTCTATGGACTACTGACTGTGGGTAACCCCTCTGAATAACCCCTGTCGTAATCGATTGGATTGATTCTTAAATTCAGCTATGGTAGAACAATTACGCCTATACCTCAGGAACTGAGGGAACGGAAGTCCCTCTTTTAATCTCTGAGGATGCACACTATCATACTGCAAAAAGGTATTTCTGTCTGTGGGTTTAGTATACACCGTGGTCTCCCATTGGTCAATACCCTTCGTCACATAAACGTCTAAGTAAGCTATAGCATTACTATCACATTCATAAGTAAACTGTATGTGTGTGTCACAATTGTTCAACCAACTGACAAACTCTTGCAAATGTTGTTCTGTTCCTTGCCATAACAAAAAAACATCGTCGACGTATCTATGCCAAGCTATAATATATTCCCGTTGTGGAGCTTTGGGCATCCATTGTTTCTCAAAATACCCCATATACAGGTTCGCCACCGAGGGGGCACATGTAGCCCCCATTGCGACACCTGCTATCTGATGATATAATACTCCCTCAAAAATGAAATAATTTTGATGTAAAGCTAATTGTGCTTTTACAGACTGAGTAGCCATGATAGACATCATTCTAGAGCATCTGCAGCACTTTTTTTTTCTTTTTCTTACTGAGAATTTTGAAATATACATTTCAGATTAAATTAAGGTAAACCTACATTCAAAGGAAAATACAAAGCACAGCTAAATAAAGAAGAAACAAATCACTAAGGTATAGCCCACTTTATTGGGAAAACAGCACCCTAAATATAATGAAATACTTATTAAGAAATAGAGCAATAAAGCCAAATAAAATAGTGGTCTATATTATAACAAACTCTTAATCCCTTCAAATCATTACTACTTTTCATCTAAAAGAAATTTCTCTGAGACAGATAAATCCTGAAAAAAACCATCCCCCTGCATTATAACTATGCATTTGCAGGGAAGTCATACATAAAAAGTGGTCCCAATTGCTAAAACTTGAGACTTCAAACTTAGAAATTGCTTCCTGAAGATCTGGGTGCTCCTATTAACTAGAAGCACACACAGCTTCTGCCTGCAGAAGAAAGTATCCTTATTTTTAAAGTAAGCTTTGAGAATCTTAAGCTTCTCAACATTATAAGAAAAAGTAATACACAATGTAACCTAGCTGGAAATAGCATCTGTTGAGTCCTCAAGAAAAGTAATTAAATCCAGACCCTCATTGCATCATATTATATCTAACTTTCCAATGACTGGATTCCTACTATGTGACTAACTAGGTACATAAGCGTTTGATACAAAAGTCCTCTGAAAATGTCAAAACCAGAGAAATACTTAAGGAGTATTTCAGCAGGAAGTTAATAAGTACAATGAAAATTAAGAAAACATAAGAGAGAATTCTTAAACGCCTCTATCTTACGATGAATAAGAATAGAATCCTTAATAGACAACACAATAGTTTTCTGTAAAGTCTGCACCTCAGAATAAATCCTTTGAATGTACTTATCTATAGATAGTATTTCAGTATCCAGAGCTTGCAAGCTTCCACATCGGGAGAACTCCTGGTGCCATGCTCTGGTGTCGTGGCCTGCTCCACCAGTACTGACATCCAGGCATCGGCAGGGGCTATGGATCAGCACATCCTGGCCATCGAACGCAGTCTAGCGGCTCTTTTAGCAGCATCGGTACCGCTAAGACCGCTTCAGACAGTTCCGCAGTCATTGGTACCGGTACCGGTCGCACCTGATTTAACCGATGTACTTCCCCCATGCCAGCTGTTGAATCAATTTCCGGTATCGAGACAGTCCAATGTCAACTTCGATCGATACCGGCATCAAGCAATGCAAGAGCACCCGGCATGGAGATACTTCGAGTCCTCCGATTCCGATGACTCTGAGGACTCCGTCGGTACTGGGGTGATTTTACCAGAGGATCCCTCTCCTTCTCCTCAACGTAGGATGTCTCCTCCAGAGGACATGTCTTTTCAGGATTTCATACGTGATGTAGCCTGAGGACTTTCAATCATGGTAACCCCTGAGAAGGAACGAAGAGCAGAAGAATTAGAAATTCTTCAGTACCCGGCAGCTCCTAAAGAAGCTGCTACCATTTCCATTCACCGAATCTTCCATGATCTCATGCTAAGGATGTGGGAAGCTCCTTTAACGGTGTCTCCACACTCTCTCGGAGACTCGATACCATGTACCGAGTTCCACAATGCCCTGGTTTTCAGAAGACACAATTACCACACCATTCAATGGTAGTGGAATCAGCGATGCATAGGATCAAGAGTGCTAAAACACATTCTTCCAATCCTCCAGGCCGTGAAGCGAGGACACTCAATGCCTTTGGGCGTCGATGCTTTCAATCCTCGATGCTATCAGCCAAGATCAGCTTTTACATTCTCTACATGGGAATGTTTCTTAAGGAGGTTACAAGGGATCTAGAGCTCATGGCTCCACTTCTCCCTGATGATAAAAGAACAGACTTCCTCACTCTGGTCAAACATGCCCAGAATGTGTCTAAGTTCATGAATCGTGCGACCTTTGATTGCTTTGAGTGCATTAGCACAACCTCTGCTATTTCCATCGGTGCACGTCGCATTGCCTGGCTTCAGGCATCAGATTTAGAACAATGGGTGCAAGATAAGCTAGGGAATATTCCTTGCACAGATGACAATCTCTTTGGCAAGGATTGGCAAAACAAAGCTAATCAGCTTGAGTCTGAAAATACCACCTTGAACAGATTATCAAGGGTTACAGCCAACCCAGCAAAGAAAGCATAGTTACTTACCTGTAACAGGTGATCTCCGGGAACAGAAGGAATTTAGTCTTCACATATGGGTATCGTCGGTACCGACAGAGCCTGCACTGGAACGCTCCCCAGCGTCCAATTAGAAAGCTTTTGGGAGCATCCCACAGCGCCTGCGTGCTGCCTTCCCGCATTCCCCAACTGCCTCTCTCTAGTTGAGTTTAAAGCTGAGACAGAGGGAAAGGGAAAGAGATAGATAGAGAGATACAACTCCTAGGGGAGGTGGGTGGATTGTGAAGACTAAATTCCTGCTGTTCCCGGAGATCACCTGTTACAGGTGAGTAACTATGCTATCTCCAGGAACAAGCAGGAATGTAGTCTACACATATGGGGACTCCCTAGCTTTAGATGCCAGGGAGAGACCTCAGAAGTTGTGTGCCCCCTGAATAGGGCTCCTCTTCCCCCCCCCCCCCATGGATCTCTGGCATCCAACCAGGGATGGCTGGTAGGAGTTGATTAGGTATGGAACAGGTGTTGAATTACAGCCTGACCAAACAAGGCATCCCGGCGGGAGTCCTTGTCCAAGCAGTAATGGGCTGTGAAGGTATGAACCGAGGGCCAGGTGGCTGCTCGACAGATGTCGTCAATAGACACAGAGTGCAGATGAGCCATTGAAGCTGCCATGGCTCTCAGATTGTGAGCTGTGACATGGCCCTCTAGAGCAGGGGTCTCAAACTCAAATTGCTTTGAGGGCCAAATGAGGACTTGTAGAGTAACCCGGGGGCCGCACAAGACGCAGGCCTCATTTGCATAAGGGCATCATTTGCATAAAGGCATCATTTGCATGAATATTTGCATAATGTTACCATACACTAACTTTTAGTAAACATGCCTCTTAATGAGTGTATGGATAAAGAAAGACTAAAAGATTTCTACATTACTATAAACCAGTGCCAACCACCAGGCACATTAGGAACTACTAGAAACACTGCTCATTTAGAACCCATAGCAAACCTGCCATGTCCTAACAGCACTACCAGGACTCACAAAGCACCATACCCTAACTATCAAAAGGCAACACTGCAAATATTAAATCAACACATTTCAGAGAATAACAATACATGACCTACTCGGGAAAGAGAACAAGTGGCAATGTCAAATAGGAATTACATAAACAGAATACCTCAGCTCAGTTACACATGCAGAACATACACCATCACCAAACAAGGAATCACAATTTAGAAACAGGAAGACAATTAAACTGGGAACCCCAAAAGCCAAAATTAGAATGTACAACACTGTAGAAATAAAACTATACATTGATTTCCTCTTGTATTAAATAAAGTGCAGACGTTAAAGATGCACATTTCCAACAGCCCACTTCCAGGCCTAACCCTTCCATCGTCCCATCTTCATTCTTAGCCCCCCCATAACCCCATTTTCAGTCTTAGCCCCCCAATCAGACCACCTCCAGTCCTAACCCCCATCACCCCATTTTCAGTACTATCCCCCCATCACCCCATTTCCAGTCCTACCCCCCCAGCAGCCCACATCAAGTCCTGCTCCCCCCCCCAGCAGCCCACATCAAGTCCTGCTCCCCCCCCAGCAGCCCACATCAAGTCCTGCTCCCCCCCTCCCTCCCTCCCAGCAGCCCACATCAAGTCCTGCTCCCCCCCCCAGCAGCTCACATCAAGTCCTGCTCCCCCCCCCAGCAGCTCACATCAAGTCCTGCTCCCCTCCCCCCCCCAGCAGCCCACATCAAGTCCTGCTCCCCCCCAGCAGCCCACATCAAGTCCTGCACCCCCCCAGCAGCCCACATCAAGTCCTGCTCCCCCCCCAGCAGCCCACATCAAGACCTGCTCCCCCCCCCAGCAGCCCACATAAAGTCCTGCTCCCCCCCTCCCTCCCTCCCAGCAGCCCACATCAAGTCCTGCTCCCCCCAGCAGCCCACATCAAGTCCTGCTCCCCCCCAGCAGCCCACATCAAGTCCTGCTCCCCTCCCCCCCCCCAGCAGCCCACATCAAGTCCTGCTCCCCCCCCCCAGCAGCCCACATCAAGTCCTACTCCCCCACCCCCGGGAAAATTAAACTTTAGAAAAAAGCTGGCTGCTGCCGCGGCGGTAGCAGCAATATTGCAAGTCCCGCGACCCCCCCCCCCGATCCCTTCCTGCTTGCCTGCCTGCCTGTCAGTTCTTCTCCGCTTCGGCTTTCAGAGCCGCGAAGGGAGAGCTTCTCCCTCGTGACTCTGTTAAGCCCGCTGGGGCTTATGGGAAATTTCCCATCTGCCCCGGCGAGCTTAACAGAGTCGCGAGGGAGAAGCTCTCCCTTCGCGGCTCTGAAAGCCGAAGCGGAGAAGAACTGACAGGCAGGCAAGCAGGAAAGGATCTGCCGGGTGGGGGGGGGGGGGCCCCGCGGGACTTGCGATATTGCTGCTATTGCCGGGCAGATGGGAAGGGGCCGCGGGACAGCAGCAGCAGAAGCCGGGTTTTTTTTTTTTTTTTTTTCCTGTGCATCGCGGGCCGCACAAAGGTCTCTCGCGGGCCACATGCGGCCCGTGGGCCGCGTGTTTGAGACCCCTGCTCTAGAGGAAGATTCTTACTCTGATAGGCAAAGGAGATACACTGAGCAATCCAGTTAGATATTGTTCTCTTGGAGACTGGAAGTCCCAAATGAGAAGGATCAAAAGCAACAAAGAGTTGAGAGGACTTTCTATGTTGCTGTGTTCTTTGTAAGTAAAAGGCTAAAGCTCTTTTACAGTCCAAAGTATGAAGATTCCTTTCTGCATTTGATGCATGAGGCCTTGGAAAAAACACAGGTAGGTAGACCGCTTGGTTTAGATGAAAAGGCGAGACCACCTTTGGCATAAAGTGTGGATGAGTTCTAAGGACTACCTTGTCATGATGGAACCTTGTATAAGGTGGATCAGCCACTAGTGCTTGCAACTCACTGACGCGACGTGCTGATGTGATTGCAATGAGAAAGATAACCTTCCAAGAAAGGAATTTCAAGGAGGTAGTAGCTAAGGGTTCGAAAGGTGGCTTCATGAGCTGACCAAGAACCAAATTTAAGTCCCATGCCACAGGTGGTGGCTTAATGGGAGGCTAAAGTTAGCTGAAGGCCTCTCATAAATCTTGCTATAAGAGGATGGGAGGAAATAGGTTGTCCATTTAGGGGCTTGAAGGAAGCTGCAATAGCACTCAAATGGACCCTCACTGAGTTAGTCTTAAGTCCTGCATTGGATAAATGAAGGAGATACTCCAGTAATGATTCCAGAGGTACAGCAATGGGGTTAAGACCCTTCTGCGAACACCAGATGGTAAACCTTTTCCACTTGAAAGCATAAGAGCGTCTTGTGGAAGGCTTCCTGGAAGCATAAAGGATATCCATTATTTGCTGAGGGAGGTTGAGATCATGGAGATCTAGGCCTTCAGCAACCAAGCCCTGAGATGCAGAGACTGGGGATTGGGATGCCGTAACATTCCGTCCTCCTGAGATAGGAGATCTGGAGCAGACCCTAACTCCAGGGAGGGAGCTTGAGAGAGATGTAGAAGCAGAGGGTACCACACTTGCCGTGGCCAATGTGGAGCTATGAGAATCATATGGCCTCTGTCTCTCTGAAGCTTGAACAGGGTTTTGGGAATTAGGGGAATGGGTGGAAAGGCATACAGGAAGTCTTGACCCCAGTAAAGGAGGAAAGCCATCCCTGGCCTGAGCCCCCCGAGCTGGAATTCTGGAACAGAACCAGAGAAGTTTGGCATTCCACGGACTTGCAAAAGGTCTATGTCCGGGGTTCCCCAAATTTGAAAAATCTTGGCCAGCTGGACTGCATGCAGAGACCACTCGTGTGGAAGCAGAACTTGACTGAGTCTGTCTGCCCAAGAGTTTTGTATGCCTGGAAGATACACTGCCAGGAGATTAATCTGATGCTCTCTGGCGAGGGCCCATAGTCGCAAAGCGACAGAGAGCCTGTTCCTCCCTGCTTGTTCACGTAGAACATGGCTACTTGATTGT
Organism: Ichthyophis bannanicus; assembly: GCA_033557465.1. Lineage (NCBI taxonomy): Eukaryota > Metazoa > Chordata > Amphibia > Gymnophiona > Ichthyophiidae > Ichthyophis > Ichthyophis bannanicus. The sequence continues at coordinate 142,580,083 of CM066040.1, forward strand.
CCGTATGGATGAGGACTGTCTTGCAGCTGAGCAGGGTGTGGAACACTCGAAGAGCAAGGAAGATTGCTCTGAGCTCCAGGAGATTGATATGTAGATGAGTCTCCTGTGGAGTCCAGGTGCCTTGGGTGGAGAGGTCTTGCAGATGAGCTCCCCAACCCATTGGAGAAGCATCTGTTGTGAGAGTTGCCTGGGGTAAGGGTTGTTGAAAAGGGGACCCCAGCAACAGGTTTTGAGTGGACTTCCACCACTGGAGGAAACAAAATAAGGCGACTTGTGTTTGCTATTTTGTCTGACAGGCATCCTGATGCCTGGGTCCATTGAGTGGATAAAGTCCACTGGGCTGCCCTCATATGGAGGCGAGCATAGGGAACTTCATGCACGGTAGATGCCATGTGGCCTAGTAGTTGTAGCATTTCTCGGGCAGTGAGATGAGGCTTTAGCACTGCTTGAGAAGCTAACTGCACCAAGCAAAGGCAACGGGCCTGGGGAAGATAGGCACTTGCCTTTCTGGTATCCAGCAAAGCTCCTATGAACTCTAAAGACTGAGTGGGAGTTAGACTGGATTTTGGGATGTTTATTACCAGACCCAAATACTGAAGGATATGCATTGTGCAGGATAGAGAAGTCCTGGCCTCTGACTCTGTTGGGGCTCGAATGAGCCAGTTGTCTAAGTAGGGGAAGACGAATATCCCTAGAGTGCGGAGAAATGCTGCTACTACCACAGCCATGCATTTCGTGAACACCCTTGGTGCTGAGGCCAGGCCAAAAGGAAGCACCCTGTATTGGTAGTGCTTTCCTTGAAAAAGGAACCGAAGGAACTTTCTGTGAGTTGGATGGATGAGAACATGGGTGTACGCATCCTTGAGATCTAGAGAACAAAGCCAATCCTGACTCTGAAGGTATGGCAGCAGAGTTCCCAGAGAAATCATCTTGAATTTCTCTTTGACCAGGAATTTGTTCAATTCTCTGAGGTCCAAAATAGCTCTGTATCCCCCTGTTTTCTTTGGGATAAGGAAATAGGGGGAGTAGAACCCTGTACCCTGCTGATGGATGGGTACTTCTTCTATTGCCCCTTGGGCCAGAAGCATAGTGACCTCCTGATCTAACAGGTTGATGAGAGAGGTCTGAGAATTGAACTGCCTTATCATTGTGGGAGGGGGCATGCTCAAAAAATGAAGCTTGTACCCCTCTTTTATGATGGAGAGTGTCCAATGCTCTGCTGTTATCTGCCCCCATCTGGGGGCAAAGTGACACAACCTTCCTGGAATGGTGGAAGGCTCTGGTCCATTGAGAGCCAGGAAGGCTAAGTTCTCTAGCAGTAAGTCAAAGGCCTTGTGGAGGCTGAGACTGCTGGGACGGTTGAGGCTTAGCAGTCTTTGCTTTTCTTTGTTTGGGTGGTTGCTGACCTTTCCGGGCAGGCTGACCTTCAGACTGTCCCTGCTGGGAATAAGCAGGGTAAAACCTTTTCTTCTTGGAAAAGAATGTTTTTTTGAAAGATTTCTTTCTTGCAGGATCAGCTGTGGCCTTGGATAGTCTATCCAAGGTGGAGTTGTCAGCATCCAACTCATTGGCCTTTTCTTGCCAATCTTTGCCATACAGGTTCTCACCAGTACAAGGAATATTGCCCAGTTTGTCTTGTACCCAGAGCTCCAAATCAGATGCCTTGGGCCAGGCAATTATACGTGCACCTATGGCAATGGCAGAGGTTCTGCTTATGCACGCAAAACAGTCAAAAGCTGCACGGTTGACAAATTTAGACACATCCTGGGCATGTTTGACCAATGTGAGAAAATCCTGCTTCTATCCTCAGGAAGAAGGAGGCTCAAAACCTCTAAATCTCCTGTGACTTCCTTCAGGAACATTCCCATATATAAAATATAGGGACTGATCCTGGCAGAAAGCATGGAAGCTTGGAAGGTACGACGTCCAAAAGCATCCAGAGTTCTGCACTCACGTCCTGGAGGATTAGAGGCATGCCTCTTTGCACTCCTGATCCTTCTCATAGCTGACTCCACTACAATAGAGTGGTGAGGAAGCTGAGTTTTCTAGAAACCAGGACAAGGAGGGACTCGATAGATAGTATCCAGTCTACGAGAGTGAGGAGAGGTGGTAAGAGGCGTCTCCCACATTCTTAGCATGAGATCATGCAAGATCTCATGGATGGGCAAAGTAGCTGCCTCTTTAGGAGCATTGGGATATTGTAAAATCTCCAACTCCTTTGCTCTGGGCTCTGTCTCAGGGGCTACAGTCATAGACAGACCTCAAGCCACCTCCCTGATGAAATCCTGAAAGGAAATGTCCTCTGGAGGAGACATCCTGCGTTTAGGGGAGGAAGGCTCCTCTGGGAGAAGTATTTCGGCATCGACAGAACTGTCAGAATCTTCAGATTCCTCTGAGGACTCGAAGTACCTTCTGTCCGGATGCTTTTGAAGAGCCCGATACCCGTACCGACCGAAGTCGGTACCGGGGGGAATCGGTACCTATGTATCGGTACCAGAAGGCATCGCATGACTGAGTGCCAGCAATGCGGACACCGATGTCGATGCCGATGTTGTCGGTACCGATACCGGTGCCGGAGTCGGTGCCGGTACCGGTTGCACTGTCTGATGCGGTTCCGAGGGTGTCGATGCCGCAAGGAGAGCCGCCAGACTGTGTTCAATAGCCAGGAACCTCTGGTCTATCGACGCTGCCGATCCCTGGATGTCGGTACCAGAGAAGACAGCCGGTACCCCAGAGCATGGCACCAGTAGTTCTGCCGAGGTCGAGGCCTCGAGAACATCCTGGAGCCCCGATAATGCTTTGGAAGCCGAAGCCTCCCGCCGGGGCAATTTTGCCAGTGCAGAATCCTCAAGGGCAACGCCAGAGGCATCTCGATGCTTAGAAGGAGATCTACGCTTTGAGGACCGGCTAGACTTATGTTTAGTTACCTGAGATCCACAGGAGGAAGATGAAGCCCTGGAAGACGTCGATGCCACCGAGGCTGCATCAGAGGGAAACAGGGTACTGAGCTTGGCAGCTCGGGTCTGTCGACCTCTCTTGGACATCATGGCACAGGCCATACATTCCGTGATGGAGTGGTCAGGACCTAAACATTTCAGACACCATTCATGGGTGTCGGTGATGGAGATGGTACCGCCACACTTGGTGCACGTTTTAAAACCCGAAGCGGGTTTTTCCATGATGGAAAAAATTTTGGGCCTAAGGCCCAAATGGCGCGTGCAACTGGAAAAAATGGGAAAAGTACCAAGTTTTTTTTTTTTGACAAAAGAAAAGAAGAGAGAGAACCGGCGGTACCGGTAAGCATCGAGGAAGGCAGACGCGACCACAAAAAAGAAAAATAAGGACAAATTTTCTGCGGTGACAGGAACAACGACCTGCTGGCTCCATGGAAAACGAAGAACTGGAGAGAGGCAGTTGGGAAAGGCGGGAAGGCAGCACGCAGGCGCTGTGGGATGCTCCCAAAAGTTTTCTAATTGGACGCTGGGGAGCGTTCCCGCGCAGGCTCCGTCAGTACCGACGATACCCATATGTGAAGACTACATTCCTGCTTGTTCCTGGAGATTGGGTTAAACATCACTTACTGATTAAGCAGTAAAAACTGATATACCATTGTAAAGGTGTGTTGTGAAAATGATACTAAGACTTATTTTAGGAAATATTTATAAAAAATTTCCAAGATTCAGAGTGTGAAGAGGCCATCTGCCACTTGCATCAGGACATTTTCCATAGCAGCACCAACAATATGAAACACGCTACCAGAGGACCTGAGGCCAACTGCAGACACAAAGGACTTCCGCAAGAAACTCAAAACCTTCCTATTCACTGACTACTATGGAAATATCACTTAACCCATATCCAATGTTCCTCAGATCTTGCTAAACCCTGAGTTTCATCCCTTGTTAAAGTTCTCCAATTTTGACATCCTTGTTGTAATAGAACAGCTAAGTTGAGTTTTAATATAAACCGCTTGGACTTAATAAGGCAGTATAATCCTGTTAAATAAATAAATAAAACAATGAGATACAGTCACTATTACAATGACAATTCTTAAACCACTTTGACACATTTCACTGGAACAATAAAACCTATTCAAGGGTAAATCTGTCTATAAAAGAGCCTACTGTCAATAGTGCATTTGTCTTCTGTCTATCCATATACAGGAAATTAGAAACAGCGAAATGAATGATGCTGAAATTTGGAAGAGACAAGTGGGAGGAAAAATTTGGCAACCAATTGTAATTTTAATTCAGACTCGTGCAAAATTACTCACAGATGGGAATTCTAACTGCAGCAGAGAATTAAGTACTTACAAAACCAAAGGTCACAAGTTCAAATCCAATCCCAGCTCTAAGGTAACAACTTGACCTGACTGTGTGGCTGTTTTATCTATGACATGGTCCTTTATCATAAAATCATTTTTGAGTTCTTTGACTGGGGGACCAGAGAACTAGATCAAGGGCATGCGATGGATGTGCTATACCTAGATTTCAAGCAAAGCCTTTGATACTGTTCCTCATAGGAGGCTTATCAATAAATTCAACAGCCTGGGGATAGGTCCCAAGATGGTGAATGGGATCAGAAATTGATTTGAGTGGCAGAAGGTAGTGATAAACGGAGCTCACTCAGAAGAAAGGTGCATAGTGGCGTGCCTCAAGGATTGGTCCTGGGCCCAATACTGTTCAATGTATTTGTGAGTGATATTGCGGAATCACTGAATATAAAAGTCTGCCTTTTTGCAGATGACACAAAAATTTGCAAGAGTAGAAACTTCTGAGGGAGTAGACAACATGAGGCAAGATCTAAAAGCACAGGAAGAATGGTCTAATGCTTGGCAGTTATGATTTAATGCGAAGAAAGGCAGTCATGAACTTGGGATGCAGAAATCCAAAGGAATTGTATGCAAGAGGAGGGAGGTTGGTGACCTCGGAGAGGGACCTTGGCGTGCTAGTGTCTGAGGATCTTAAGGTGATGAAACAATGCGGTAGCCAAAGCCAGAAGGATACTGGGCTTCATACAGAGAGAAATAACCAGCAGAAATGAGGAAGTTTTAGTGCCCCGCTTCACTTGGAGTATTGTGTTCAGTTTTGGAGACCATATCTCACAAAGGACATAAAAAGATGAAACGGTTCAGAGGAAGGCAACCAAAATGATTTGGAGCCTGTGCCAGAAGACATATGAGAAGAGACTTGAAGACTTAACTATATATACCCTAGAGGAGAGGAGGGACGGGGAGATATGATACAGACTTTTAAATACTTAAAGGGTATCAATGAGCAAACAAACCTTTTTCAAAGGGGAAGCTGTAAAGGATGAGGGCATACGATGAAGCTGCAAGGAGGTAAACTTAAAAGCAACATCAGGAAATACTTTTTCACTGAAAGAGTGGTGGATGCTTGGAATACCCTCCCAATGGAGGTGGTGGGAGCAAATACAGTGATGGAATTCAAAATGGCATGGGACAGACAGTGGATCCCTTTATAACAAGAGGATGAAGTCAAAGCAGAATTAAATATATTTTAATACTGGGGGGCTGACCTGCACGGAGCAGCAGGTACAATAAACACAGGCATGGGGGTGGGAGGGTGGTGACCTGCACGGAGCTGCAGTTACAACCACTCTAGCGACCTTACCGGGCAGACTAGATGGACCATAGTGGTCTTTATCTGCCATCATATACTATGTTACTTGTTTGATAACTTTTACTATAAATCACTCATGCCAACTTTTACTTGGGCTGGGGAAGAGGAAAGGGAAAAAGCGTAGTTACTCGTCTGTAACATGTGTTCTCTGGGGACAGCAGGAATCAATCCTCACATATGGGTGATGTTGGTACCGATGGACCCACGTGATAACTTCTCCCCAGCTTTCAAAGAAAGCCTTTGGGAGATGCACCATGCATGTGTGGTCCCCTTTCCGCCTAAGGGTGCCATCTTGCCTCAGTATGTTGACATACCTCAAGATGGCAAAAAAAGAAAATCAACTCCATAGGGAGAAGAGAGGATTGCGAGGATTGATTCCTGCTGTCTCCAGAGAACACCTGGTACAGGTGAGTAACTGTGCTTTCTCTGGGAACAAGCAGGAAGTCAGCCCTCACATATGGGACTCCTCAGCTACAGGCTACTGAAAACCTGTAAAAGTCATGGGTGATCAGAAAAGGTGAGCCATGAAAAGCAGCAACAGTCAAGGAACAGCTGACCCACGAGTGTCCCAAAGTGTCAAGCGAGGAACCAGTTCTCTGGTAGCCTGAACACACTGAAGAGCCAGAGGGCAGGAGTTGCCTTACACCCCAAACAAATGATGGAGTACTGCCTGGCCAAAGGTGCTCCCTCTTGAGGCAGTAATGAGCTGCAAAGGTATGGACAGAAGACCAGGTGGTGGACTGGCAGATCTCCGACAGGGGAACAGAGCGCAAGTTCACTACAGAGGCTGCCATGGCCTGACATATCACCTCAATACTCTATGCACTCCACTGGCTACCTATACAAAGCCGTATAAAATACAAAATTCTTGTCACAACATTCAAATTAATCAACTGCATATCCCCATCGTACCTTTCCACACTCATCACCAAAGAAAATAACAACCGCAACCTACGCAACCAGAACAAAAACAAACTCATGACTCCAAGAGACTTCAGGAAATCCAGGCAGATAACTAGCAACAAGGCCTTCTCCCACACTGCCCGTAACCTCTGGAACACTCTCCCTGACCATCTCAAACTTTCAGAAAGAACCTCAAAACTCATATATTTACCCTCCACTTTGGCAATCACGAGCAACATAATACACCAACAACCCCCCCCCCCTTCCCTTTCCCATCCTTAAGCCAGGACGCTCCACTCCACTACTCAATGATATGTAAATAGTTAATTTAAGATCACTTGTGTGACTGTGATTACCTATGCATCTAGTTAATGTATATAGTATTCCTCTGTTCCATGTACATGAGTATGCATTTTGTTTATTTTTATTTATTTTATTTAACTGCATTTATATACCGCTTTTCACCGGGTCAAAGCGGTTTAACAAAAAAAAGGGGGGGGGGGGTGGACAGTAATCAATTTACAGAGGAGGCCAATATTGATGATCCGAACAGATAGTAATGACTTAGACAATTGACATGAGTCTCTTAGTAGGTAGTTTTGGGGATATGTCGGAAGGACTGGGGGTTGTCAGTGGTGGATGTCTGTTTCTGGTCCAAGGTATTCCTGAAACAGGATGGTGGTTTTTAGTTGTTTCCAGAACGTGGATAGGTCACCATTGTTTCTGATTTGGCTCGATAGGGAGGTCCAGAGGGAGGGTGCGTACAGTTCGAAAACTCTGTTGCAGGTTCGTTGATTGTATTTTGTTCGTTCATGGGGGATAGTAAGGGTGTTGGTGGTTTGTCGGGTTGTTCTGTTGTGGGTGGGCTGGGGTAGTAGGGAGCGGAGGTGGGAAGTCTGCGTTTGATAGAGGGCTTTGTGGATAAGCAGGGCAGATTTGTATTTGATCCTTGCTTCGAGTGGTAGTATGTGCAGTTCTCTCAGGACTGGAGTGATGTGATGGTGTTTGTTTGCTTTCTGGATGATTCTTGCGGTGGTGTTCAAGGCAGTCCGTAGTGGGTTGGTGTGGGTGGTGGGTACTCCGTGATAGATTATATTGCAGTAGTCCAGGTGGGGGAGCTTCATAGCCTGCATGACTGTTCTGAAGTCCTGTGGATCAATGAGTGGTCTGAGCCATTGTATCATTTTTGCTTTGTGGAATATTGTTCTGGTAGTCTTTTTAATCTGTGGAGTAAATGTGAGTGCCTGGTCTATGGTGATTCCCAAATATTTTATGTGGGGTTGAATCTGTATTTGGGTGGTTCCCAATATGAGGTGTGGTGGTGGGGTGAAGTTTGGGTCCTTGGTTACTATGAGGGCTTCCGTTTTTTTGATGTTGATGGATAGATTGTTCCTTTGTAGCCAGTCGGAGACCTCAATGAAGCAGTCTGACAGGTGGTCGTTTGTTGGGTTGGTGGTTGTGATTGGTCCACAGAGCATTATGTCATCTATGTATATATGGTAGTTGATGTTATGATCTCGTATGATCGAGCAGAGTGGTTGCAGGTAGATATTGAAGAGCATGGCGGATAGTTTATGCACTACTCAAAATATTGTTAATTGTAAACCGCAACTGATCCTTGGAAATAGCAGTATAGAAATTGTAATTAAATAAATAAATAAATGGTGCTCCAGAGAGAGACTGGTCTGTTTGTAGGCGAAGGCGATGCAGTCTGCCACCCAAATGGACAGAGTACAGTTAAAGACCACTGTCCCCAGCCGATTTAAGTCATAGGAGATGAAGAGCTGTGAGAAGCGATGGTGGGCCTGCGTATGCTCCAGATAGTGGGCCAGGGCCCGCTTACAGTCCAGAGCGTGGAACATGGCCTCCGCCCTGTTAGCATGAGGCCGCAGAAAGAAGGTAGGGAGCACCACCTCTTATCTGAGATAGAATGGAGACACCACCTTAGGCAGAAACTCAGGGTACATGCAGAGCACAACCCTGTTCTTGTGGAACCTCATATAAAGTGGATGAGCCACCAAGGCCTGCAGCTCGCTGACCCTGCGAGCGGAGGTGAGCGCCATGAGGAAGACCACCTTCCAGGAGAGGTGGAATGAGCTAAGAGACTCGAATGGTGACGTGGTAAATTTTGAGAGAGCCACGTTGAGGTGCTAATCCACCGCGGGGAGGGGGGCAGCGGCGAACAGGTGGCCTTGACAGTAGTAAACCCCTCAGGAATCAAGCCATGAAGGGCTGGCCCTTGACAAGATGATGGTGCACCAAAAGCGTGCCCTCCTTGGGACAGGTGAAACATGTACTGGACCGAACAGGAGAAGGGGCTGATCCGCTTCTCCGTGCACCAAACTGAGAATCTCCGCCACTTGAAGGTGTAGGCCTGGCGGGTGGAAGGTTTGCAGGAAGCCATGAGGACCTCTTCCCCCTCGCTGGAGAGACTGAAGTGGACCAAGGCTACCCTTTCAGCAGCCAAGCAGTCAGAGAAAGGGACCCCAGGTTGGGGTGCAGGAGAGAGCTGTCTTCTTGTGAGAGTAGTCCCAGGTTGCACCCCAGAGGGACTGGGGGCGCCTGGGACAGCCGAAGGAGCAGCAGAAACCACGGCTACCAGGCCCACCGAGGAGCAACCAATATCAATGTGACTGTCGAGCTGGACCTTGAACATAGCCTTGGTGACTAGCAGCATGGGCGGGAAGGCGTAGAAGAGGCTCTCCATCCACAGAATGAGGAAAACATCTACTGCAACTTGCAAGGGATGTGGCTGCCTGGAGCAGAAGCGGGGCAGCTAAGCATTGACCGGGCTGGTGAAGAGGACCACCTGTGGGAGCCCCAGAGGTGAACAGTCAGCTAGTCACTCTGGGGTCCAGCCGCCACTCATGTGTTTGGAGAACTCTGCTGTACTGGTCTGCCAGGGCATTGTCCTTGCCCGGAAGGTAGACTGCCTGCAGGAGCATCCCGCTGCTGCTGGCGAAGGAGCAGAGGATCACTGCCTCCTGACACAGAAGGGACGAACCCATTCTACCCTGCTTGTTAATGTAGAATATCACCACCTGGTTGTCGGTCTGGATTAGGCCCGCCTGGTGATGAAGGTGGTGTTGGAAAGTCTGGAGGGCTATTGCCTGAAGCTCCAGGAGGTTGATCTGCTGGAGGCTCTCCGCCTGCGACCAGCTGCCTTAAGTGCGAAGGTTGTTATAATGGCCTGAAGGTGCTGGAGGTGTTGCCACTAGCCAAGGGAGTCGGCCAGAGGATGGATCATGAATATTCTGTCCCATAGGCACCCCATTGCTTGGGACCACTGGGAGCCCACTGCATGTGCAGGTGGATGTCCTGGGTGACATGCACGTAGACGTCATGTTGCCCAGTAGGCAAAGCAGGAGGCAGGCAGAGGCTGAGGGTTGATCCTGGACATGCCATGCAAGTGTCCTGAGGCGCTGGGGCCCTGTCCGGGGGAAGGAAGGTCTTGGCCTGGATGGTGTCCAGCGGCGCCCCTATGAAACTCCAGGTGTTGTGTCGAAAGGAGATGGGACTTTGGGTAGTTTTATGATGAACCCCAAGTATTCCAGAATGAATATGGTGCAGGCCGTCATCTGATGAGCCTCAGCGGCTGTGCTGCCAACTTTATGAGCCAGTCATCCAGGTATGGGAAGACAAATACCCCCTGGAAATGCAGGAAGGTGGCAACCACTGCTAGGCACTTGGTGAAGACCCCTGGGGTGGAAGCCAGTCCAAAGGGTAGAACCCTGTATTGATAGTGGCAGCCTCCCACCATGAAGCGGAGGTACTATCTGTGAAGGGGGTGGATGAGGATTTGTTATAGGCATCCTTTAGATCCAAGGAGCATAGCCAGTCTCCCTGCTGGAGGAATGGCAGCAATGTTCCAAGGGAGAGCATCTTGAATTTTTTCTTCACCAGGAACCAGTTGAGGTCTTGCAGGTCTAGGATGGGCCAAAACCCTCATCCTTTTGGGCACCAGGAAGTAGCGGGAGTAGAACCCCTTGCTCCTGAGGTGGAGGGGGACTGGTTCCACCGCCCTGTATCAAAAGGCTTGTGAGTTCCTGCTGAAACAGCCCCCGGGTAAAGGAAATGCATTGGGAGCTCTCCTGGGAAGAATGGCAGGTCAGTCTGTTCGAGGTGGAGGGGGTAACTCCTCCCTTCACCACCTGCAAGACCCACGCATTGGTAGTTATGGAGGTCTAGCGGTGGGCTAAGAATACCAGATGCCCTCCTGTGCTGCAGAGCAGGCCTTTCCGGGGGAAGAGAAGCTATTCTCAAGGAGTCACACACCCCTCAGGTGTCACCTGAGGCACAGGCTGGGGCTTGTGGGTCTTAGGCTTACGAGGGCCATGTGCTTGTCCCTTGGCCTATTGGGGAGCTGGGAAGGCGAGTGCTGAGGGTAGTTTCCGTAATCCTTACTTTTCTTCGGGAGCTTTTTAACCAAAGACTTCCTTGCCAAAGAGGTTCTCTCCCCAGCAAGGAACATCGACCAGCCTGTCCTGCACCCATTCCTCCAAGTTAGAATACTGCAACCAGGCATGGCGGTGGGCATTAATGCCACTGCTGCTACTCTAGCTGCCATCTCAAAGCAGTCATAGGCTGCTGGAGTCATAAATTTGAAGCACTCCTTGCCCATGGAGAGCAGGGTCCGGAACCGTTGAAGAGATTCCTCAGAGAGACCAGCCGAGAACCCGGCGAGTTCCCTTGCCATGTCCCACAGGTACTTGCCCATGTACAGCTGGCAGGCCTGGATCTAGCTGATGAGTATCGAGCCCTGGAAGCACTTCCTGCCAAAGACGTCCATGGTGTGGGACTCTCTGCCCAGTACATCGAGTCCAGCTGCCTGCTCACAATGGGAACCAGGGTCGGGGGTCTCCCACATATGGAAGAGCAGCTGCTCCACTATAGAAGGGGCGAGCAAGGTAAGGGCCTCCTTGGGGGGAGCCTCATATTGAAGGATCTTGAGGTCCTCCATGTGAGGCTCCTCCTCAGACTCGGTGGTGAAGACGAGAGCCTTCACCATATTCCTAACAAAGTCCAGGAAAGCCTGATCCTTGGGTGGGGATCGGCGCTGGGCCTCTGGAGGGGAAGGGTCTGAGGTCACATCACTGTTGAGTCGGGTGTCTGGGACTCATTGTCCTCAGTCTCCTGGTCTGACCCAGAGTCAGAGGAGACCTCAAGTGTCCTCTAAGCCTCGGGCTGGCGCCCCAGCACCGATGGCCCAGGGGTCCCAATGCCACTGAGCTCAGAGTTGAGTGCGCTGTGTGAGGAAGTCCTTAGTCCCAAACGGGACTGGGACAGAGGTGCCTCCTGAGGCCGGTGGCACTCGAGGAATGGCTCCACCTCTGGGGAAGCCTTCGCTTTGGAAGGGTTGGTCGTTGGGAGTGAATACCCAGAGGAACCAGGCATCAGTGGCCACTGCTGGGCCATTTAGACAGACAAACTGCATTCTAAGGCTTCCATCCTGGCCTCGATGCCAGATAGCTCTACAGAAATCGGTGCAGGCACCAAGACCTCACCAATGCTGGTGCCATCGAGGGGGTGTCCTTGATGAGGATGGCCTTGGAGGACTGAGACTAATCCCCAGATGCCAATGGCATTTTCTCCAGACGGGGTAGCTTCAAGAGAGCTCCCAGTCATCACCCTTGGCTTCTCATCGAGGGCTCTAGGTCTGTTGTCCATGGTATTTCCCCACTGTCCTGGGCTCATCACCAAGGAGGCCACAGACGATATCAGACTCTTTGAGGGGTGTTCATCCCCGAGGGAGCCCCCACTCAATGCTCTGTGACCTTAAGGCTCTGAGGCAGTGTGGTCCCTGTGCAAGGCAGAGGCTTTTTTTGCAGTCCTTGAGGGAGATGGTCCTGCAGACTTCTTTGGAGCCAAGTTGGTCTTGTGAAAAACAGACATGCTGCTTCTTATGGCTTGGAGAGCCTTGGGGGTCATTTGCTGGCAGAGACCACGTCAAGGCATCATGATCTGGCCTGAGACAGCGGAGGCATCAATCATGGATCTGTGCGCGATATATGTGTACAATGGTCGCAAGGCTTGAAGCCACTGACCGAGGCCATGGCGGGGAAGACTGCCTCCGTGAGGTGAAACTCACTTGACCTGGTCAAAAGGGTGTGAAAACCTGCACACCAAGAAAAATACCCCGAAGGCAAGCGGACTCAGGAGGCGGACACCAGTACACGACCAGAGAAAGAATCGAAGACAGACAAGAAAAAAAATCTTTTACCAGGGGGGAAAAGACACATGTCCGATGGGCTCCATGGAAAGGAGGAGACTGAGGCAAAATGACACCCTTAGGTGGGAAGGGGACCACGCATGCGTGGTGCATCTCCCAAAGGCTGGGAAGAGGTTAAAGTGCGGGCTCTGTCGGCGTCGTCACCCATATGTTAGGACTCATTTACTGCTTGTTTCCGGAGAACGCCCTTTGGCAACACTTGTAGCATGCACGTTCCAAATCGTCTTATTTTCAGAAACCTAAGACTTAAAACTACAAGGACACCTTCCTGTTAAAAATGCAACCTAATGGGGAAGGAAGTGATGTCACCCGTAAGATGGCAGCTTAGTTTTTAAGCTCCCCTCAGGACGCAGGGTAAAAGTGGGAAAAGAGCGATAAAACTCCCTCCCTCACGAGAGTGCAGGAGATAGCGGCCCTCCGAAAAGATGGCAATGTCAGTGAAGAAGAAGCTAGCCCGATATAAATCTCCGTATGCGGAGGGCAGCGAGAGAAAACCGTGGGGCCTGTCGGAGCACGTGGCGTCAGGGGAAGAATCGGAGGAAGAGTTGGAGAGAGCTGATGAGAGTTATACAAGAGGTGACCATCTGGGGATGGCTTAAGTCCCTGAAACAAGAAATTATCGCTACCCGCGGTGAGATTAAAGAGGCGTTGGCTGAGATCCGCTCCGACGTGTGGGAGTTGGGGCACAGAGTCGAGCTGCTGGAGGAGCAGGCGGAGCAACAGCTGGGGAAAGACGCGGCAGTTGGAGACCAGATTCAGTGGTTGCAGGAAGAGCAGGACATGATGCGGGATAAGATGGAGGACCTCGAGAACCGCTCGAGGAGGAATAATGTGAGGATCCGGGGTCTCCCGGAGCGGGAGTCCTATGCAGATGTGGTTGCAGTGGTGCAGAAAGTGTGCTTGTTCCTGCTTCAGGATGAGGGGAGCGCTACGGAGAGTGAAACTGTCCTGGTGGAGAGGGCCCATAGGGCGCTGGGGCTGCAGAGGGCCAGGCGCCCAAGAGATATAGTGGCCTGTTTGACCTCATATGCCCAAAAGGAGAGGGTGATGAGGATGGCTGCTAGGAAGAGAAGTTTCTAGTGGGAGGATCAGAAGGTGGAAGTCTATCACGATCTTTCGGCGGGGACTTTACAGCAGTGCAGAGAGATGAGACCAGTCACCCAATACCTTCGGCAGGAGAAGGCGAAATACAGATGGCTCTTTCCCTTTGCCATGTTGATGGATATTAATGGCAGGGGATTTCGGGTGCGCTCCGTGGAGGAGGCCTGGCTAATGCTACGGCGGGAAGGTGCGGCCAATTTGCCAGAGGAGGGCAGGACCACGGCTACTTCAATCAGCAAAGGGCCAACTACAAGTTGGGAGAGAGTACCAGTCAAAGGACAGCGCCTCCGGAGGAAACCTGGCGGTGTGGACATCGGCGAGAGTAATGGAGCGACCTTCAAGGATAAGGCTACATGAACTGGGGGCTAAATAGTTTGTGGTGTGGTTGTGTTTGTTAAGGGGGGATGGGGAGATGTGCGAAGGGGAGGATAAATGGTTGATGTATTGGAGGGGGGTGATCTTGTAATGTGTAAGGGGGGTATGTATGGGTGGGGGCTGGGGGTTGTATTGTGAGGGTTGGGTAAATTTAAGAGTCGGATTGTGTATGTAGGAGGGAGGGGGTAGGTATAGTGTCCCAGGGGGGGTTGCTTCCTTACAAGTAAGCGGAGAAGAGCTCCGCAGGATAGGGGGAGGGGAGAGGGAAAGGGAGGCATCTACACAGGGCATAGAGGGGTGGGGGACTAGGGTAGCGAATGGCTTCTGGGGTAAAGGTGGGAAGCTTAAATGTTAGGGGGCTTAATTCACCGCAGAAAAGGAAAATGCTGTGGAGGGAGCTTCGGGAGAGACAGTGGCAAGTGGCTCTGGTGCAGGAGACACATCTGCGGCGCTGCGATGAGCGACTGCTGAATGGAGGGAATTTCCAAGGATGTTTTGTGGCAGAAGGGGGGACTCGCAGGAAGGCGGGAGTAGCCATATTGATTCGTAATGATGTACCATTTACTGTGGGGAGGTACTTTCGGAAGGGGGATGGGAGGGCGGTGGGGGTTATAGGGGAATGGGGGGGGGAGATAGTGTGACCTTGGTTTCAGTGTATGGCCCCAATACAGGTCAGGTGGGGTTTTGGGAGGAGCTGGGTAAGTGGCTGGAAGGGAAGGTCCAGGGGCAGTTATTAGTCGGGGGAGATTGTAATATAGCGTTAGATGGTAGGTTAGGGAAGGGGGGGGGGGGGAAGAGAGATCTAGGAGCGCGGGCCCTCCAGAGGTGGATGCAAACATTTGAGGTGGAAGATTTGTGGCGCTTGGCTCACCCACAGGGTAGGGATTATAGTTTCTATTCAGCGGTACACGCTTCTTATAGTCGGATAGACTATTTGTTTGGGAATAAGTATTGGAGGGAGGCATTGGACAAAATACAGATAGGGGTGGCTACGTGGTCGGACCATGGCCCGGTGGAGGGCAGGTTTGGACCACCAAGGGAGGGGGGTCAGAGAACCTTTTTGGAGGTTGAATGACTATCTCCTAAAGGGAGAGGAGGTGGTACAACGCTTGAGAGTAGTGATTCAAGAGTACATGGAATTTAATGATAATGATGAAGTCACAACGGGAGTTTTATGGGATGGCCTAAAGGCGGTGGTTAGAGGCCACTTAATTCAGGTGGGTGCACAGAAGAAGCGGAAGAGGGAAGAGGAAGTACAGCGTCTAATGGGGGTGTTGGAACAGCTGGAGAGGGCCCATAAACAGAGGGGGGGGGGGGAACTAGGCTGCGGGGCCAAGTAGAGGAAACGAGGTGGCAGTTAAATGCCCTCCAGTTAGAACGGATATCCTTTCAGTTGGAAAGGACAAGGCAAAAGTACTATGAATTCGATAATAAGTCGGGTCGGCTTTTGAGTAATAAAATACGGATCATGCAAATGAAGCACACAATTACTAAAATAAAAGGGCCTCAGGATAAATTGTTATATAAAGACCGGGATATTCGTGAACAGTTTCGGGAGTACTATAAGGGGCTGTATACAGGAGAACCCACAGGGGCGGTGGAGGATATTAGGAAATATCTGCATAATGAGGGAGCGGGAAGCGCAAGGATAGAAGAGTCAGTGGGAGAGGGGTTGGAAGCGGAAATTGCCCTGGGGGAAGTGTTAGGTGTTATTAAGCAGCTAGTGCCAGGGAAAGCGCCCAGACTCGATGGGTTCTCGGGGTTGTTTTATAAAAAACTGTCTGGGGAGCTGGGGCCTATTTTAAAGAGAGTATTTAACGCGGTGCTGCAGGGGGAGGCCCTTCCGGCCTCTATGCGCCAAGCTGCTATAGTGGTGATCCCCAAGCCAGGAAAGGACCCATCGATCTGTGGATCATACCGTCCCATTTCTTTGTTGAATATTGATGTAAAAATCTTGGCCAAAGTGCTGGCAAAGAGGCTGGGGCCCTGTATGCCAGGGCTGATCCATCCGGATCAGTCAGGGTTCATCGAAGGTAGGCAGCCGGCAGATGGGATCCGGAGGGTGGTTCAGTTGGGTTGGCTGGCCAGTAAGGAGAAACAGAAGGCTATGTTTCTCCTGATCGATGCGGAAAAGGCCTTCGATAGGGTGAATTTTGAGTTTTTAAGGGCAGTCTTGGATCATGTTGGATTAGGCCCTAAATTTTGCTCCTGGATACAGGCGTTGTACGCGGCGCCGGAGGCCTCAGTGAGGGTAAATGGGGGTACTCGGAGCGGTTCTCCTTGGGGCGGGGGATGCGGCAGGGGTGCCCGTTGTCTCCGCTGCTTTTTGCACTGGTAATGGAGCCGCTAGCGGCTAGGATCAGATCGGCACCGGATATCAAGGGAATTGCAGTGGGGCCATGCCAGCATAAGATACACACCCTCATTCAACCAGACAACAGCACTCGTCCTAGAAGAAAACAAACACGCAACCGAGTCAGCACCCCAGGTGAATTCAAACACACACGCAAGGACACAACAGACAGAGCTCTCTCCATGGCTGCTCCAACTATATGGAACAAACTACCAGACGACTTGAGGACAACTACAGACCTCAAAGACTTTAGAAAACAGCTAAAAACCATGCTGTTCATAGAACACTATGGACACATCACATAACCTAAGAGAATGTATAACAGCACATATTGCTGCCTGTACAGATAATGTTTTACAGCACCACTGTATATAGCCCACACTGTACATAGCTCAAACCATTCTAGCACGCAACACACCACACCTTGTACATAGCTCACCCCAATCTAGCACACGATACAACACACACTCAACTAAATTGCACCCTCACTGCATGATTAACACACTCACTTTACCCGATTGTTTGCTGTGATACCACCTTGATTAATATGATAAGGCGGTTTAAAAATACTGTTAAATAAAATAGCTTTATTTGCTGATGACCTGCTATTTACATTGACGCAGCCGGTGACTTCCCTTCCGATCTTAATGCGCGAACTGCGGGCTCTCGGGGTTCAAGGTTAACTGGGACAAAACGGAGGCTCTGTTGATTTTCATTAGCGCCCCGGGTGATTGAGGGTCTACGGGCCTCCTTCCCATTTTGGTGGGCTACGCGATCGATTAGGTACCTTGGGGTGCACATTACCGCGAGTTACTTGGATCTGTATGGGGCAAACTACCCTCCGCTTTTTCAGCAGCTTAAAAGGGATATGGATAGGTGGCGGGGGGTGGAGTTGTCGTGGTTGGAGAGGATAGCGGCCCTGAAAATTAACTTGTTACGTCTGCTATACTTATTTCAGTCTTTGCCAGTAGGGGTGAAACAGGCTGCATTGCGCAAATTACAGAGTCAAGTGTTTGCCTTTATATGGGGAAATAGTAGGCCTCGGGTGTCTAGGAGGGTGCTGTATGCTAATAGGGAGGGAGGGGGCTTGGGGGTCCCTGATCTGGGTAGGTATTACTGGGCGGCACAGTTAAGACAGGTATATGCGTGGAGGGAAAAGGAGGGCCCCCCTAAGGGGTTTAGGGAGGTGGAACAATACTGGGCTAGGGAGACTAGCTTGGCCTATTTACCATGGATTCCGGGCCCTCCACCGGGGGGGAGATGGAGGGAGAACCCGGTGCTGTGGCATCTGAGGGGGCAGTGGCATAAAGCACGGCGGAAATTTTCCCCACGGTCAGACTTCTCAGTGCTGGCCCCGGTAAGAGAGACATCGGGGTTTGCACCGGGTAGGGAGGGGATTTTTAAGCGGTGGGAGGCAGTGGGGCTTGGTACGTTTGATAAGTTCATAGAGGAGGGGAAGTTAATTCCCTATCCGGATTTAAGAACGAAATATAGCTTGCAGAGTGGGGAACTTCTTTCCCCATATGCAGGTGTGAAATTTCTTACAGCAAAAAGATATCAGAGAGTGCTGGGAAGAGGCCACAGATGATAGGGTTGGGTTGTGGATGGGGTGGAAGGGGAGCAGAGGGTTGATCACTTTATTATACCGGGGGTTGGGGGATAGCTCCCCTAGGAAATACCTTCATCAGGCAGAGTGGGAGAGAGAGTTGGGGATAGAAATGGATGAGGAGGAATGGCGGAGAATACATGTGAATATTGGGCACCAGGCACTGTCTGTGGCGGTGCGGGAGACATCATATAAGCTTCTATACTGCTGGTACTATACACCAGTGCGGTTGCACAGGATGTTTCCGGGTGCAACTGACAGATGCTGGCGACAGTGTGTGGGGGGGTGGGATCTTTCATTCATACCTGGTGGGAGTGTCCGCAGGCTCAGACTTATTGGAGGACAGTGGGGCAACAAATAAATAGGCTTTTTGGGGGGGCCCTTGGGTTGGATCTGGGATTATGTTTGTTAGGTATGTGGCCGGAGGGGGCCCCTAAGAAGTGTGAACGCCCCATACGGGCATGTATACAAGCTGCTCGTAGCGAAATTGCGCGGGGTTGGAAACAGACTAGATTGCCCGGAATGGAGAAGTGGAAGAGTCGATTGAGGCGCATTGTTCTGATGGAGCAATTAACGGCAATGCATCGCCAGAAGCAGGAGAGATTTGATAAACTATGGGCTGCCCTGTTGGAGTTTTTGAAGGTATGAGATGCCTCATTGGGGGGGGGGGAAGGGGCTGGGGGGGGGAGGGGGAGAAGGGGCTGGGGGGAGGAGGGGAAGGGGTAGGGGATACCGTTGCCTAAAGACGACAATGTTTATTGGTAATGATGTTAAGGGGAAAGGACTGGAGTGTATTTATATTGTGTTGCGGGAGTATTAAGATGGGGGGGAGTGGGGGTCTATGGGTAATGTAGGGAGAGAATCTGCTGTGTTAATATTGAAGTGTGTTCCTAATGGGGGGGGGAAGGGTTTTAATGTACAACTGTAATGGTGATGATCATGTGTAGAGGATATGGCTTGGTTATAAATGTCAATAAAAATCTAAATAAAAAAAAAATGCAACCTAACATGCTTAGGACCTTAGATTCAAAAAGTGCACATGTACAAATGGTGTGTCCACAAGATTTTATATTCTGGCTTTGAAACAGCAAAAAAGATGTATTTCTATTTAGCTCATGACATGTACTACATACATAGTTTAGATTTCCATAGGAAAGATTACAGGTAACACTATACATTTCATCTTGGAAATGTTAAATTTGGAGGCATATTTCTGGATTACTCTGTGCTACGTGGTGAAGGGAAAAATGTCTAAACAGCTGCCTTCGCTTCAAATCCCAGCAGCATTGTGTCCTTGCCATTCAGCACAGGAGCCCTTCCTTTGATATCAGACGCTGACGATGAATCTCATCCTGCTGAAGTTCCTCGTGGGTTGGATGCCACATCTTCATGATTATTCGTTCGATGTTCAAGGCATAGACTGTGTGTGAAGGAATCACTTCTCTGTGTACCTATGGATTATAAGCAAAGGCACTGTCAGAAAGCAGACAAGACTCTCCTGCATATTATACAGCACCAGAGCATACGTATTTAGCTCTAAATACTTATTGCCCATAACCATTGACTATTCCTCTCAAGGAACATCTAATAGAAAATAAAGTTATACTTATCAGCCAATAAAGCGTAGTTACTCACCTGTAACAGGTGTTCTCCAGGAGCAGCAGGAATCAGTCCTCACATATGGGTGACGTTGGTGCCGACGGAGCCCTCGCGGAGCAATTTTCCCCAGCTTTCAAAGAAAGCCTTTGGGAATTGCAGCGCGCATGCGCGGTCCTCTTCCCGCCCAAGGGTGCCATCTTGCTCAGTCAGATGACATAGCTAAAAGACAGCAAAAATTAGCAAAAACGAAAGCATATAACTGCAACTCCAAGGGGAGGAGGGAGGGTTGTGAGGACTGATTCCTGCTGCTCCTGGAGAACACCTGTTACAGGTGAGTAACTACGCTTTCTCCAGGACCAAGCAGGAAGTCAGTCCTCACATATGGGACTCCCAAGCTTAAGGCTACCGGAGACCCTAAGCACAAAAATGAGCTCCCTCAAGGTCTTTAGCACAGAAGGAAGGAATCTTCTCTGAATATGTCTCCAACCGGTAGCCCAACATCCGGGACGGAGGGTAGGAGTTGCCTATACCTCGAAGAGGTTACGGAGGACTGCCTGTCCGAAAGCACTGTCCCTGCGGGACTCCCTCTCCAGGCAGTAATGGGCTGCAAAAGTCTGGCTTGAAGACCAAGTAGCGGCCCGGCAGATGTCTGCCAATGGAACAGAGCAGAGGTAAGCCACTGACGTAGCCTTCGCCCGAACACGATGAGCGGTGACCCTACCTTCCAGCACGAGGCCCGCAGCCTCGTAAGCCCAAGCGATGCAGTCCGCAATCCAGATGGACAGAGTATGCTTGGAGACAGGGAGCCCCAACTTGTTGGGGTCATAAGACACGAAGAGCTGAATAGCCCTTCGGTGCTCCCGCGTACGGTCAAGGTAGAAGTTCAGCGCCCTCCTACAGTCCAGGGTATGCAGGACCATTTCAGCTCGGCTGGAGTGTGGCCTGGGAAAGTAGGTCGGAAGTACCACCTCCTGGTTGATGTGAAAAGGGGAAACCACTTTAGGAAGAAACTTAGGGTGAGTCCGTAGGACTACCCGGTTCTTGTAGAACCTAGTGTAAGGAGGATCAGATACTAGGGCCTGCAGCTCACTAACGCGTCTAGCAGAAGTGAGGGCCACCAAGAACAAGGTTTTCCAGGAAAGAAAACGAAGAGGACAGGTAGCCATAGGCTCAAAAGGCGGACAGGTAATCCGCTGTAAAACCACATTGAGAACCCAGTTCGGGGCTGGCGGGCGCAAAGGTGGTTTAAGGAGAAGGAGGCCTCTGAGAAAACGAGCCACCCGAGGGTGGCTGGAAAGAGGTCTACCATCCACCGGCATGTGATGCGCAGAAAGAGCACTGAGGTGGACCTTGACCGAGTTGGACTTAAGTCCAAGGTTAGAGAGAGAGAGCAAGTACTGCAAGACCACTGATGTTGAACAGGAGAAGGGGTCTTGAGACTGCTGAGTACACCAGACGGAGAACCGACGCCACTTAAGAGCATAGGACTTCTGGGTGTAAGGCCTCCTGGAGGCCAAGACGACCTCTTCCACATCTGGAGGTAGCTGGAGAGGAGCAAGGACTACCCTTTCAGCAGCCAGGCCATCAGATGAAGGGACCGGAGGTTGGGGTGCAGGAGCGTCCCCTGATCCTGCGAGAGGAGGTCGGGCTGAACCCCCAGAGGAAGAGGGGTGTCCACCGCCAGCTGCATCAGAAGCGGGAACCAAGGTTGTCTCGGCCACCGGGGAGCCACTAGGATCATCGATGCCTTGTCTCTGAGAACTTTGAAGAGCGTCCGAGACACCAGAGGCATGGGTGGAAAGGCATACAAGAGGCCTGTGGACCATGGAATCAGAAAAGCATCCGCCGCTACCCGGGGAGGATGCGGCTGTCGAGAGCAGAATCTGGGAAGCTGCCGGTTCAGAGGACCGGAGAAAGATCTGCTGAACCACAAGCGGATCCAATCTCCACTCGTGCGGTTGGAGGACCCTGCTCAGTTTGTCTGCCAGGTAGTTTTCTTGACCTGGGAGATAGACAGCTTTGAGGACGATGTTGCGATGGACGGCCCAAGAGCAGAGCTTCTGTGCTTCCTGACAAAGAAGGAAGGAGCCGGTTCCGCCTTGTTTGTTCACGTAGAACATGGCAACCTGATTGTCTGTCTGGACAAGTACTGACTGGTGAGAAATCAGGTGAGAGAAGGCTTTGAGCGCTAGGCGGATGGCTCTGAGCTCCAGGAAGTTGATCTGCTGAGCGGACTCCCAAGGAGTCCAGAGACCCTGAGTACAAGTCCCTTGGCAATGTGCTCCCCAACCCTGGAGAGAAGCATCGGTCGTCAGGACCTGAGAATGTGTAGGGGGCTGAAAAGTCACCCCTAGCACTAGGTTTGGCAGATGAAGCCACCATCGCAGAGAGGAGACCAGCTGGTCGGAGATCTGTACGGAGTCCGCTAGGCTCCCCGTGGCTTGATGCCATTGAGTGCGAAGGCACCACTGAGCAGGACGCATGTTCAGGCGGGCATTGGGGGTTACATGGACCGTGGAAGCCATATGGCCGAGCAGTCTCAGAAAGTGCCTGGCGGAGACCAGGGAATTGCTGTGAAAGCGGCTGGCGAGATCCATGAGCCGTCTGGCCCGGTCCAGAGGGAGGAAGGCCCTCGCCTGAAGCGTGTCCAATCTGGCGCCTATGAACTCGAGATTTTGAGAGGGGAGCAAAGTGGACTTTGCGAAGTTTATGACAGAACCCAAGTGCTGGAGCAGAGTCACAGTGCGATGAGTAGCCTGAGTGGCTTCTTGGGCAGACTGGGCCCCGATGAGCCAGTCGTCCAGGTATGGGAACACAAAGAGACCTTGAAGTCTCAGATAGGCCGCCACCACTGCTAGGCATTTGGTGAACACCCTGGGGGCGGAGGATAGGCCAAAGGGCAGTACTCTGTTCTGGTAATGGTTTCCTCCCACAACAAACCTGAGATATTGTCTGTGGTCTGGATGAATAAGGATATGAGTATACGCATCCTTTAGATCTAAGGAGCATAGCCAGTCTCCCTGCTGGAGGTAGGGCAGCAGGATTCCAAGGGTAAGCATTTTGAACTTTTCCTTTGCAAGGAACTTGTTGAGGTTTCGCAAGTCTAGGATGGGTCTGAGGCCCCCTGTTCTTTTTGGAATCAGGAAGTACCTGGAATAAAACCCTTTACCCTTCAGGTGGTGGGGCACCGGTTCCACGGCTTGTTCCTGAACGAGACTTGCTAACTCCTGAAGGAGTAAGTCCCTGTGCAGAGGGAGTCTGGAAGGCTCCCCTGGAAAGCAGGAGGGAGGTACCTGGTGAAAATGAAGAAGATAGCCCTTTTGAACTATGTGAAGCACCCAGGTATCTGTGGTGATGTTGGACCATCTGTGGGCAAAGTGGACCAGCCGGCCTCCTGTGCTGAGAAAAACCAGCTGAGGGGGAGAGGCTATGCTGAGAAAGTCAAAAACCCCCACCTTGCTGAGCAGGGGCCGGTGGTGCAGGCTTGGGGGCTTGCTACCTACGGGACCCATTACCCCGTCCCTTGGCCTGCTTTCCCTGTGGGGGAGCTGCCGAGGCCTGATACTGAGGGTAGTATTTATAGGCAGCACCTTTCCTCGGGTAAAAGGGCTTTTTCCCCGAGGCCTTCTTCTTTTGAGAAGGGGCAGAGGTCTTCCTCGAGAGACGAGTCCTGGTGAGAGTCTCCGTCTCGATTTGTGCAGCCATCTCATCCATGGGCTTGCCAAAGAGGTTATCACCTCGGCAGGGGACATCGACCAACTTGTCCTGTACCCAGGGCTCGAGGTCGGACGTCTGAAGCCAAGCCTGGCGGCGTCCACCGATGCCGGCCGCAGCTACTCGAGCCGAAGCCTCAAAACCATCATAGGCTGCTCGAGATATAAACTTGGAGCACTCCCGAATACCAGTAGACAAGGATTGGAACCTCTGCAAAGGTTCGTCGGAGAGACCAGCAGAGAACCCGGCTATTTCCTTAGCCAGGTCTCGGAGATACATGCCCATGTAGAGCTGGTATGTCTGGAATCGACAAGCAAGCATAGAGCCCTGGAAGCACTTCCTACCGAGGGCATCCAGGCTTCGGGCTTCCCTACCAGGGGGCACCGAGGAGTGCATTTTCTGACTCTTTAGTCTATGCATGGCCGATTCCACCACCATGGAATGGTGTGGTAGTTGTGCCTTTTGGAAGCCAGGGCTCTTGCGGACTCGATAAATGGAATCGACCCGCTTGCTTAACACCGGCGACGACGCCGGGCTCTCCCACATGCGGAAGAGAAGTCGTTCCAGCATGGGAGGAACCGGTACAATAAAGGCCTCCTTCGGGGGAGAGTCATATTGGAGGGCATCGAGTTCTTCGACTCGAGGCTCCTCCTCGGGATCCGCAGGGAAGGCCAAGGCCTTGGCCATATCCCTCACGAAGTCCGAGAACCGGGTATCCTCCGGGGGGGCCGCCTCCGAGGTTCGGACTCGGGGGAGTCCGAAGGGACACACCGAGTCCGAAAGGAACCAGGTGACTCTTCGTCCTCAGATTCCCAGGCCGACTCCTCGTCGGAGGAGTCGATCGGCTCCGGTCGGGCGGGCACTGATGCCATCCGCCCCGACGCCGAGGGAGTCGGCGTCGACGACCTCGGTCCCGAACGGGAGGCCGAAGGAGACCTCGACCGAGGATCGACTCGAGCCCTCATGGACTCGAGGATCGGCTCGGTCTCCGGGGTCGATTTGGAGGTCAACATCCCGGCGGTAAGGGCAGAAGCACCGGCGAGGCCAGCGATCAATGCCCGCTGCTGGTCCAAGAAGGCAGACAGACTGCACTCCAAGGCCGTCAACCTGAGTCTGAGCTCAGGAGACCCAGCAGCCCCCGACTCGGGCCCCGACGGCGGGTCCTTCGGAGGCGAGTCCACGAGGACAACAGTACTTACGTGAGCGGGCAAGTCCACCTCGAGTCGAGGATGTTTCGACGGCCTCTCCGTCTCCAAGGACCCGGGACGGGAATCGGGGCTATGCGACCTGGCCCTCGAGGAACCAGGAGCGTCCACCGATCCCGCCCTCGCAGGTTTCTTCTTCCGATGATGCTCCCGGGTAGGAGACCCCCTTTCAAAGGAACTCCGACGATGCTCAGGACCAGAGTCCCGAGACGTCGAAGCCTCTGACGAGGTCCGAGCCTGGCCGGAGTCAGAGAAGATACGCTCCCGCTGGTGCTGCCGACTCCTCAATGCTTTTGAGGACATTTTGCCGCAGGGCCCGCAGATCATGGGTCATGATCTGGGCCGAGGCAGCGGAGGCAGAAGTCATGAGTGTCTGTAAGAGACATAAGTTTCTTACAGAGGTCACACTTTTTAAAGCCACTGGTAGCCATCGGGGGAAAAAGGGCCCCTGCGAGGTCGAACGACCGGGCTGCCAGGGAAAAAGGAAAAAAGCGCGAAATCTGTCACGAAGGACAAAAAACCGAAAAATAAAGGACGGACTCGCAACCGGCGTCGCGAGTCCGGGCGGGAAAAGAACCGGCGTCGAACCGAAGAAAAAATAGAGAAAAATAGAGAAAAATCAACTTTTCTGCGGGGATTCACAGGCAACGTCTGTAGGGCTCCGCGGAAAAAAGAAGACTGAGCAAGATGGCACCCTGGGGCGGGAAGAGGACCGCGCATGTGCGCTGCAATTCCCAAAGGCTTTCTTTGAAAGCTGGGGAAAATTGCTCCGCGAGGGCTCCTTCGGCGCCGACGTCACCCATATGTGAGGACTGACTTCCTGCTTGGTCCTGGAGAATGTCTAAATTCCAGATAATCCAGAAGGAAGAAACAAAACTGAAGTCAAGGATAATATGACCTAGAAGGAAGGAGCATGGTGTTCCTCCCTTTTCAGAGGCGATAGAAAGGACAGATTGGGATTACATTACAGCAGGAGATTCAGCTCTGTCACTAAAACCATAGTGCTATGTGTCATGATGCAGGAAATTTGGACTAAGACACTCTATTGGCTAACTGAGCCTAGATACACAGTAAAGCTGATGCGTTGAGATGAGATTTTAGGGAGAACTTTCCAAGTACAGTTGAGAACTAGGACATTAGTAAGGAAAATGACAGAACTACAAATCACTGAAGCTTTTTAAAAGTAAATTATACAAAACATTTGTCTGGGATGATACTGGTACAGTGGATCTTGCCTGGAGGCAAGGGATAGATCAGATGATCTCCTGTGGACTTTTCTATTCTACGACTCCTCATTTCAAGCCACTAGAGATCTATTGTATTCCTCATGTGCAGGGGATTTAATGTCAGAAAGGGTAGGTCTGTTAATGCAGTCTGATAAGATGTACAGTCTCAAACAAAGAGTCTGTTTTGGCATCAAACACCACAGGAACTCTATGGTAGCAGAAAGCAGAATTTAGCGTAGATGCTTCTGCTGCCATTAGGGCTGGCCTAAGGATATTTGATGCCCTAGAGGTCAGTGGTTCTCAACCCAGTCCTCTGGGATCCCCAGGCCAGTCAGATTTTCAGGATATCCACAGTGAATATGCACGAGATAGATCTGCATACAATGGATGCAGTGCAGGCAGATCTATCTCATGCATATTCATTGTGGATATCATAAAAACCTGACTGGCCTGGGGGTCCTAGAGGACTGGGTTAAGAATCACTGCACTAGATGAACCTTCAGCTGTATCCAGACCCTAGAGCAGCTGAAGGTCCTCCTCATCATACTCCTGTATCTCCCTTTCCCCCCATGTCCAGTATCTACCCTTCCCTAGCCTGTGGGGGGGTGTGTGCTCTCTCTTTGGACTATTAAAAGTCTGTTGGCCAGGATTTTGGCTAAGATCTTGGCATCAACATTTATAAGAGAGATGCGTCTATATGAACCACATACCGTCTCATCTTTCCCTGGCACTGGGAGCACTGTGATGACTGCCACCACCATGGATTTAGGTAACTGCCCCCCCCCCCCCCTGACCTCATTAAAGAGGTCTACTAGAACCTCCAACACCTCCTCCTGAAAAATCTTATATGTAGCAGTGAGGCCATCTAATCCTGGGGCTGTAGATACCCATATGTGAAGACTACATTCCTGCTTGTTCTTGGAGATAAACAGCTCCCCCTTCCTATTCCTAATTTTATGTACCCGTTGATTCTGGAGAGCCCGCAGCTTGTGTGCTAACATCTCACCTGCCTTATTATCCAAATCAATACCTTTGCTGTATGCGTTCCTGATTGTGGGTAACCTCCTGCATCTGTAACTGATACAATTCCCCCTCACTGCTTCCAACTCGACTAGCACACACCCGGACTATGTCCAAAAGTGAACTGCTGAAGATCCTGTAGTCATCATTGGATTTCCCCGTCGCTCACGCAGCCTTTTCTGGTATGATGCCTGGGTTATAAAATGGCCCCTCATGACCACTTTTAAGCCATCCCAGATAGTTCCCAGTGTGACCCCCCTCCCCTATATTATGCACAAGATAATCTTTTAAGGCATTTTTTCCACTGGACCCGAGCCTCTCCCTTATCCAGTAAGCCCTCATTGAGCTTCCAAATCTTTAAACCATCCTCCGCTTTTCCCACGATGAGAGCCATGCGCACTAGGGCACGGTCAGACCAAACATCTGCTCAAAGGTCACATCTGCACATGCACCAACAGCTCTGTGTCTACCCACGGCATATATTTATTCTGCGATAGGTCCCATGAAGCTTACAGTAGAAAATGTACTGCCACCTCACGCTATGATAAAGCACAGTTACTTACCTGTAACAGGTGATCTCTAGGAACAGCAGGAATTAGTCTTCACATATGGGTACGTCGGTACCGACGGAGCCTGCACGGGAAAGCTGCCCAGCTTCCAATCAGAAAGCTTTTGGCAGCATCCCTCGCGCCTGCACAGTGACTTCCCGCCTTCTCCACAGCCTCTCTTCAGTTGAGTTTCAGAGCTGAGACAAAGGCGAGGAGAGAAAAGGAAGAAGATAAAAAAGATGCAACTCCTAGGGGAGGTGGGAGGGTTGTGAAGACTAATTCCTGCTGTTCCCAGAGATCACCTGTTACAGGTAAGTAACTGTGCTATCTCCAGGAACAAGCAGGAATGAGTCTTCACATATGGGGACTCCCTAGCTGGAGATGCCAGGGGGAGATCCCATAAAAATGCAAGTGCCTGGATCAGGGGTGCATTTTGTCTCCAGGAATCTCCGGCCTCCAATGTGGGATGGAGGGTAGGAGTTGACAATAAAGGAGCTGTGAGGAAACAAACAGCATAGCCAAGGACCAGAGGGTTCTACAGACTACAGGAGTCCTTGGTAGATATGATGAGTAGCATTAAAACACATTTAATGTACACTTAAAATATGCAGCTTACCTACTGTATTGTAGGAAGTAGGAAGCATGATGGAGTCTACTGGATAAGCAGTGGCGGAATCTTCAAGGTGACCTCTCAGTAGTGAGGATGAAGGTCCAGACCTGAAGGTAGTAGATGATCCAGGTGTCAACTGGGTAGGATTAGACGTCAGGTCTTCAATGGAAAGCTTTATGGGAAAAGCTGAAACTCCTTTAGGCATAAGGTCATTAACATTGAGGACTAAAGGAAGAAGACTGATGGAGTTGGAGAACTAGCCCAGTCCTGGCGGGAAGAGGGGGACTGGGAAAAACCCCAATTCCCACAGAAAATAGTTGTGTACTCAAAGAGAAAGATGTACACTGTTTTTCCTAGCTGGCGAGAGATAGGAAAAATATTGAAGCTTGATGCTTCAAGGACTTAAAGAAAAAATGGAAGATGTTAGCACCAAAGTGGTTATTGGTGCCTAATAGTTTCTGCATCGTAATATGGTATGGGACATAGGGCGACATACTGTCTAAAACCTCTAGGAGGTAAAACATGTAGTATAGACAGTAAGGGTGATAGTGTATAAGACAGAGCAACCCTTAAGAAGCTCCCCATCAAACACATATATATACGGATATATATATGTGGCTGGAATATATATGTATATCTATCTATATATCTATATCTATATATCTATATATATATCTATATATATATACATAGGTCCAGATGTGTATCTTAGGATATGGGTGGTGAAATATATCAAATATATAGATAGATATGATATACCTAAGATATAGGTAAATTTGTGGGGCAGGGTTTAGCACCACCAGAGTAATGAGATAGGTATGTAGACATTATTGGAGATGCTACATACAAGATAACAGATTGAAGATACATGTCTACCACCCAGCCCCATAATTGTACATGGGGAATATAAAAGAAAAAGATTCTGCGCTCTACAAGAGGGTGAACCCACTTGGGATATGTATAGAGAATCTATTTTCGTGGATTGAGGGATGCAGGAAGGCAATCTAACCAGATAACCATGATGTTCGCGTGAGAACAGATGAACATATGAATCTGTAAGGAACAAGGCGGGAGTTCCACAGAACACTGACATGGTAGATGTGGAGAAATGCAGAGAAGATACCAGAGGGACCTATGGAGGGACCCAGAGGTAGCATGCGTAAACATCAGCCTTGGATTTTCACGCAGAAGAACTGATATCTCGTGTTAACACCCCAGGCTAGAGGGTGTGGAGAACCCTCACAGGCATGGGAAGGGTTTATAAGTTTTTCCCTACTAATAGAGAAAACTTCAGAGACAAGGTTAATGCTCTATAGCAAGGCCCTCATAGTAGAAAGCTTCTCTGAAGACTGCAGAGAGCATTGTGCAGGAGAGCTATGAGATAAACTGACTGAAGTCAGGTGTGTTGCCATATCCTAGGAGAGGAGATGGTTAGAATAATGTGAGAAAGCCTAAACGAGTAGGAGGATCCAAGATAGCTTGGAATCACTACTGAGGCTAGACAAAATTTTGAACAAGGGAAAAAGTACCAGTAATAGAATTACTGTAACTCCTGCAGGCAGAGCTGCTGATGGAAACAGCAGAGAGATTGTCCTGTGCCGAATAAAGAAAAAACAGACAAGAAAAGAGAGGAGATATCTCTTCTCTCTGTCTGAGGAACGAGCTTGCTAGAGAAGCTTTTCAGTATGGTACCCCTCAGTCAAGGAAAAAACCCAGTTGAGAGGGTGAGCAAGTAACTGGAGGGTGACGTACCCATAGGGTAAGTCAACTGAAGGAAAAAATGTTCAGTTGGGACAGAACTATCAGGGGATAGTTGTAACTGCTCTTCTAGAGAGTAAGAAGAGGAGAAGTCTGTAGTTCCTGAACAAAAAATTTCCGACAGGTTAGTACACTGAAAAAGAAAAGCATAGTGAATAAACTTCTAATGTGTAGAAGTGAAGTGTAGGTTACAATTCCCGGCCCCTATGGTTGCTGGGAATGCTGAGACTGGCCAGAACTGGAGGACTTCAGACTAGGCTGAGGCGTCCCTTCTTTAGGTACAGCCGAATGATGGGCAGGAGATGAATGAAACTTTCTTTTCTTAGGGAAAGAAGGTTTGGTAGGACATTTCCTACTCCTTGAAGAAGGAGGTGGCTTAGAATGGTTTTTAGTGGAAGGAGAGTCAGTGGAGCATTGAGCAACCTGACGTAAAGCCTCCTTATTGAAGAGACCTTCTCCTGTACAAGGAGAATGAGCCAGTATAGTTTGTGCCCATCTGCTCAAGTCTGAAGCTTCAAGCCAGGCTCTGCGACGTGCTGCAATGGCAATAGCAGAGGATCTGCTAACAGACTCAAAAGAGTCTATAGAAGCACGAGACAGGAACCAGGATATATTCCGGCTGTGATTGATGAGCAAGGAATAATCAGTAGCCTTGGGCTCTGGTAAAAAAGGGGTCAAAAGAGACAATTTGTCTGTGACTTCCTGGAGTGTTAGACTCATGTGAAAAATATATGAAAGAATTCTGGAGGCCAATGGATTCTTGAGGGTAAAACCGGAGCCGTCAACATGCTGGGCATGGGACATACCACTCAAGCATTGACTAGTCTTAACAGACTGTTTTTGGGTTACCTGATCCTGTGAAGTAGAGAAACCGGGTACCCTCACTGCCGAGGAAAAAACGGTATCGAGGGAAACTCTAAAAACTGAAGGTTTCCTCACAAAATTATCTCCTGACAAGTCAGGGGAAAAAGGGTCAGGACCCACACAGTTGAGACACCAACTATTGGTGTCTAAAAAGAAACAGGTGTTTCCATATCGAATGCACTTCTTAGGAAAAGAAGGCTCCATAATGAAAAGGCCTAGTAGGCCCAAGAAGTTAAGGCAAAAAACTGAAGAAAAAGTTTCTCAGAATTTAGTCAAAAATCCACCGGCGATACCGGTGGGAGCGGAAAATACAGCCGCGACCACAAGAAAACAAAAAACTAAAGTAAGTAAAGTAATTAAAAAGAAAAGTTTCTGCGGTGACAGGAGGACGTCCTGCCGGCTCCGTGGAAAAACGAAAACTGAAGAGAGGCTGTGGAGAAGGCGGGAAGTCACTGCGCAGGCACGAGGGATGCTGCCAAAAGCTTTCTGATTGGAAGCTGGGCAGCTTTCCCGTGCAGGCTCCGTCGGTACCGACGTACCCATATGTGAAGACTCATTCCTGCTTGTTCCTGGAGATTGTCTCCATACATCCACCATCCCAAGAGTACAGAGGACTCCCAGCATTTTCTCCCCATTCTCTTTAACCCCTCCCCCCACTAGTTATTCACCGTGGGGTTGACCGTGAGGTTACAATCCCCTCCCAATATACACCGCCCCCCTCAAGTTCCTTGATCTACCCTATTACTTTAAAAAACTCCCTGTCCACTGTTAGGTGTGTATATATTGATTAGATTAACTTCCTCCCCATTCAACACTGCTTGCATGATAATATACCTCCCCCCACATCCTGTTTGACCCCCCATACCTCCACTCGCAACCTCCCCAAAACTAGAATGCCTACTTCCCCCCACTTTGGGTTTTCTTTGTTTGCTGCCAGGTACACATGGGGAAAGGGCTTTTTTAAGTGTGTTTCCTGAACCATAAACTCATCAGCCTTTAACCGCTTTCCCTCCTTAAACAGCAAGGACCTCTTCTGCCAAGAGTTTAGCCTATTCAAGTTCACGGTCACAACCTCCCCCCCCATCTTATGCATGGCTCCCCAATCCCCCCCCCCTCCACTCTCAAAACCAATGGGTGGCTCCCCTGCCCCCATCTTCCCAATACCCCAATCTGGCAGTTCCTCTCACACTTAGATATTTCCCCACTGAACCCCTCTCCCACCTCTCCCCCATTCACCCTTCCATCACTCTCTTTCCCCTTCCATCCATATACCTTTCTCCCATCACCAAGGCCTCTTAAGGGGTCTCTCTACTTCTCTGGTAAACCTATGCAGAAGCCCCCCCCCCTGTAAACAGCACTCCCGTCCTCATATTTCAATATTACAAAATGATAAACCACAGGCTCCTAGTCCCAAGACTTTCTCACCCTATGATTTATGTTAATAGTCCATCTCTTCAGTCTTTTCAGGTACTCTCCATATGTTTAGCTCAATGCTTTTTCTTACATCTGTCCTCTTTCTCTACCACCTTCCCCCATCTTCCTGCAGGGCTCCTTCTACAGCATCTCAAGGAGCAGACCCCAAACATCCTTCAGCCCCATCTCCTCCACAGTTGCCACCTTCCAGGTTACCTCCCCCCCCCCCCCCGACTATTTGATCTGCTCCCTTTGAAAATGTTCTGTCCCCGGCCTAAAGGCCTTCCTTCTCTGCAGAATTCCTGTAGCAAGGTCAGCAAATACCACAACGTATACCCTTGCCACTGAAATTTCCCCACTGTTCTCATCTTGGTCACAATCTTCTTCTTCACCATGTAATCATGCAAACAAATTACAATATCCCTTGGGATTGCGCCCCACGCAGGACCCAAGGCCAGTTTTATCTCAGGGGCTTCCCCCTCTCTGACATTATCTCCCAGCAGTGCCTGAAAGAAAGACACAAACTACCCTGCAACCTTGGCAATCCGGGCTTTCAGGGATCCCCCCTTGATATGCAAATTGTTTAAACGTGAACAGTTCTCGGGGTTTTCTATATTGAGGGCCATCTGCTGAGCTCTCTCCTCCAGCAACTGCAGTCTTTTAAAGAGCTGTTCCTGTCCAGATTGGCATTCTTCAACCAGGCCCTCCATATCCTCCACACACCTCCCCCAGTCCAGAACTCCCAACATCAGCTTGCCTACCACGCCACTCAGCTCACTAAGGACCCACTCCGATTTCACTTTTTATATCCATGAACCAAGTCCTCCGTTCCTCTTTGGTGATAAGCACAATTGTACCTTTGCACAACAATAGTTCAGTGAGGCAACCCTCTGGCATGGCCTAACCTTGGCTGGCAACCACCACCATTTCCTCCACATCCCCGTAGCCTTGGTAAGCAAACTCCTTAAGGTCAGTCATTTTCTGCTGCATATTTGCCATTTCCAACTAGGGCGAACTCTCAGCCACTACAGGAGTGGGGGGGGGGGGGGGGGAGGTGTCGCCAAAACCACAAAACACCCCTGAGGGAGGTATTTATATCCACTTTAGTGCTCTGGTCAACAGAGCTGTAAGATCTGCTGTCCATTCAGGGCTGTGATGTCACTTCTTTCGTATTTTTTTTTAACCTAGTCATTTTCTACTGCTTCTATTTACCCTCCATTCAGCTGGAACCAGGAATGACACATGGCACCACGAGCCTTCATTTGCAGCTACCCATGGATTATTTTTTCCATATTTTATATCCTTCCCCACCTTCAACATAGTTAGTCTGGTCATTGCAGTGATAGTCCTTGATTTGGAGATCATGCACCAGAGCTCCTTCTAGAACCATATGATCACAGGCCCTGAATATGGTCACTAGTTGTCACTCTCCCTAGTCCCTCAGGGTCTGCACCATCTCTGCAACCTTCTTAACCAAACCAGGGAGTGTAAGGATCAACTTGAGAATCAATCTGAGCGTATCAAAAGTGACTTCATAGCTCTGGGAAGGAGGGGGAGGCAGATAGGGGCACAGGTGGTATTCTCTTCAATCTTCCCTGTTGAGGGTAAAGGCCAAGACAGAGAAGCTCACATCCTGGAGATGAATGCATGGCTGCATGGATGGAGCCATCAAGAGCGTTTTGGTTTTCTGGACCATGGGATGCTATTCCAAGGGTTGAAGAGCAGAGATGGCATTCATCTGTCCAAGAAAAGTCGACATATCTTCAGTAGCAGACAGGCTAACATACTGAAGAGGGCTTTAAACTAGATTCGTTGGGGATGGGTGAATGAAGCCCCCAGGTAAGTGAAACATTAAATACCTTTATGGAAATAGGTAAAAGGGGCAACATATGGAAAGCAGTGTGTATAAATGCCCATAGCATGGGAAATAAGACCCCAGAAGTTGAAGCTTTAATGGGAGAGGCTGACTTGGATTTAGTGGCAGTTACAGAAACATGGTTCACAGAAAACCATGACTGGGATGTAACTATACCAGGCTATACTTTATTCAGAAAGGACAGGGTAGGAAGAAGGGGAGGAGGAGTGGCACTATATGTAAAAAATAATATTAAAGCTTTGGAACTACAGAGCTTAAAAGGGACAGAAGAGGCACTGTGGGTTAAACTAGAAAGAAGGAAAGAAATCTATTTGCATTGGTGTGATATACAGACCTCCCTTACAGGGAGAACTATTTAGGCAAATGGTAAAAGAACCCACATGTGAAGGATGTGCCAATACCTCAGGGAGTCATTAGCGGGAGGGGAACAGCTGGGGGATGTAGAAAAACAGTAGGCAAAACTGAAAGAGGATATTTTAAAGGGAAACCAACCTTTTTGTTAAAATGGTAAATAAAGGTAAAAGGAAAAGGAGACTGCTATGGTTTTAGAAAGAAGTAGCTGAAAAGGTGAAGAAAAAGAGGGAGGTCTTCAGGAAATACAAGAGATCACAGAGAGAGGAAGACAGGCATCTATATTTGGAAAAACTCAGAGAAGCTAGCAAAGCAGTCAGGAAAGCAAAGATTCAAAAAGAGGAGGAAATAGCCAATGTAATAAAACGGGGGAATAAGACATTTTTCAGATATGTTAGTTAGAAGGGGAAGGGCAAAAGTGATATTGTCAGACTCAAGGGTGAAGGGGAGGAATATGTAGAACATAAGAACATAAGATATGCCATACTGGGTCAGACCAAGGTCCATCAAGCCCAGTATTCTGTTTCCAACAGTGGCCAATCTAGGTCATACGTACCTAGCAGTTTCCCCAAGGGACACAGGTTCCACAATGCTTGTAGTGGTTCAAGCATTGATATCCTGGGTCCCTTCTTAATAATGGTCTATGGACCTTTCCTCCAGGAACTTGTCCAAACCTTTTTTAAACCCAGCTACACTAACAGCCTTTACTACATCCTCCGGTAACAAATTCCAGAGTTTGATTACACGTTGAGTGAAAAAATATTTTCTTTTATTAGTCTTAAAAAGTTTACCCTGTAGCATCATTGCATGTCCCCTAGTCTTTCTATATTCTGATAAGGTAAACAATCGATCTACGTTTACCCGTTCCACTCCGTTCATTAATTTATAGACTTCTATCATATCTCCCCTCAGCCGTCTTTTCCAGGTTAAAGAGCCCCAACCTTTTTAGCCTTTCTTCATAGGAGTATCCTTCCATCCCCTTTACCATTTTGGTGGCTCTTCTCTGAACCTTTTCTAAAATCGCTATATCTTTTTTAAGATACGGCGACCAGAATTGCACACAATATTCAAGGTGCGGTCTCACCATGGAACGATATAGAGGCATTATAATATCTCTTGTTTTATTTTCCATTCCTTTCCTTATCATACCTAGCATTCTATTTGCTCTCTTGGCCGCTGCTGCACACTGGGCCAAGGGTTTTAACATGGTATCCACAATGACGCCTAAATCTTTTTCCTGGGTGGTGGTTCCTAATGTGGAACCTTGCATCGTGTAACCATAGTTTGGGTTGTTCTTCCCTAGGTGCATAACCTTGCACTTGTCCACATTAAATTTCATCTGCCATTTTGATGCCCAGTCTTCCAATTTATCAAGATCCTCTTGCAATTTTCCACAATCCTCTTGGGTTTTAACAACTTTAAATAGTTTTGTGTCATCTGCAAATTTGATAACCTCACTCGTCATTCCACTTTCCAGGTCATTTATGAATATGTCAAAAAGCAGCGGACCCAGCACAGATCCCTGGGGTACACCACTATTCACCTTTCTCCATTGGGAAAATTGGCCATTTAGCCTTACCCTCTGCTTTCTATCTTTTAACCAGTTCCTGATCCACAATAGTACACTGCCTCCTATCCCATGACTCTTTAGTTTTGCCAAAAGTCTCTGATGAGGGACCTTGTCAAAGGCTTTCTGAAAGTCCAGATACACAATATCAACCGACTCACCTTTGTCCACCTGATTATTCACTCCTTCAAAAAAACATAACAGATTAGTAAGACAAGATCTTCCTTGTCTAAAGCCATGTTGGCTGTCTCCCATTAGGTCATGACTATCTACATGCTGAGTAATTTTATTCTTATGATGGTTTCTACCATTTTTCCCGGTACTGATGTCAGGCTCACCGGTCTGTAGTTTCCCGGATCACCCCTGGAACCCTTTTTAAAAATTGGTGTTACATTGGCGATCCTCCAATCTTCAGGTATTAGAGATGATTTTAATGATAGTTCACAGATTACTAATAGCAGGTCTGCAATCTCATATTTCAGTTCTTTAAACACCCTTGGATGTATACCATCCGGCCCAGGTGATTT
Source organism: Ichthyophis bannanicus (assembly GCA_033557465.1). Taxonomy (NCBI): domain Eukaryota; kingdom Metazoa; phylum Chordata; class Amphibia; order Gymnophiona; family Ichthyophiidae; genus Ichthyophis; species Ichthyophis bannanicus. The sequence goes on from CM066040.1 coordinate 142,616,567, forward strand.
GCTACTCTTCAGTTTATCTAATAGTTGTAATACATCTTCCCGATGTATCGATATTTCCTTCAATTCTTCCGCACCTTTAAATACCACTTCAGTCATGGGTAACATCCCTACATCATCCTCAGTAAAGACTGAAGCAAAGAATTCATTCAATCTCTCCGCTATCGCCTTGTCGCCTCTTAGTGCTCCTTTAACCCCTTTATCATCTAATGGACCAACTGACTCTCTCACAGGTTTTTTGCTACGAATGTACTTGAGAAGGTCTTTACTTTGCGTTTTTGCTTCCGCAGCAAGCTTCTTCTCAAATTCTCCCTTTGCCTGCCTTATCAATGCCTTGCATTTGACTTGCCAGTGCTTGTGCTGTTTCCAGGTTTCGTCGTTTGGCTCTTTTTTCCATTTCCTGAAAGATGCTTTTTTGGCAACAACAGCCTCTCTGACCTCACCTTTAAACCATGCTGGCAGTTTTTTGGACTTCCTTCCACTTTTCTTAAAGCGTGGAATACAGCTGGTCTGGGCTTCCAAGATAGTATTTTTCAACAACAGCCAAGCCTGATGTACGTCTTTACCCTTTGCAACTGCTCCTTTTAGTTTTTTCGTAACTGTTTTCCTCATTTTATCATAGTTTCCCTTTCGAAAGTTAAAAGGTAGTACTGTGGATTTCCTTACTATCCCTCCTCCACTAATTAAATCAAAGGCGATCATGCTATGATCACTATTGCCAAGTGGCCCCAACACCCTTATCTCTTGCACTAGATCTGGTGTTCCACTAAGGACTAGGTCTAATATGGCTTCCCCTCTGGTTGGTTCATGAACCAGCTGCTCCAAGAAGCAGTCATTTATTTCATCTAGGAACTTTATCTCCCTAGCATGTCCTGCCGTGACACTGACCCAGTCGATACCGGGGTAGTTGAAATCACCCATTATTATTACTGCACTGTAACTTTTGTTAGCTTCCTTGATTTCTTTGAGCATTTCATCATCCATTTGGTCGATAGTACACCCCCACTGCCATTGCCTTCCCCCTTTTACATGGAATTTCAATCCATATAGATTCTACAGCAGATTTTGTTTCCTGCAAAACTTTAATCCTTTCTGACTCAATGCCCTCTCTAACATAGAGAGCAATCCCTCCACCAATTTGATCAGCTCTATCATTACGATATAGTTTGTACCCAGGTATCACAGTGTCCCACTGGTTGTCCTCCTTCCACCATGTCTCTGATATTCCAATCATATCTAACCTTTCATTTAGTGCTATATATTCTAACTCTCCCATCTTATTTTTTAGACTTCTAGCATTTGCATACAAGCATTTTAGAGAATGTATTTTACTCATATTAATTTGGCTATTGTTAGACATGGGTAATTTGGGATCTTTAAGCTCAGTCTGCTCCATACTTGAGGGCATTTGGGCAACTTTACTCTTTTTTGGAATCTCTCTGCTTTTGGTAGTATCCTTCAAAGATACATTCTTCCGAACCATCCGCTCTTGGGCGACTGTCGGCTTTCCCCTAATATCTAGTTTAAAAGCTGCTCTATCTCCTTTTTAAAGGTTAATGCCAGCAGCCTGGTTCCATCCTGGTTAAGGTGAAGCCCATCCCTTCGGAAGAGCCCCCCCTTTCCCCAGAATGTTCCCCAGTTCCTAACAAATCCAAAACCCTCATCTCTGCACCACTGTCTCATCCACGCATTGAGACTCCGGAGCTCTGCCTGCCTTTTGGGTCCTGCGCGTGGAACAGGAAGCATTTCGGAGAATGCTACCCTGGAAGATCTGGATTTCAACTTCCTACCTAAAAGCCTAAATTTAGCCTCCAGAACCTCCCTACCACATTTTCCTATGTCATTGGTACCAACATATACCACTACCAAGACAGCAGACTCCTCCCCAGCACTATCTAAGACCTTATCTAGGTGGCGCGTGAGGTCCGCTACCTTCACACCAGGCAGGCATGTTACCAGGCGATCCTCATGTCCACCAGCCACCCAGCTATCTACATGCCTAATGATCGAATCACCAACTATAACGGCTGTCCTAACCCTTCCCTCATGGGCACATGGCCCTGGAGAAACTTCCTCGGTGCGAGAGGGTTTTACATCACCTGGAGGACAGGTCCTAGTTACAGGATCACTTCCTGCCACACCAGGGTGATGCTCTCCTGTCACGTGACCTCTCTCCTCCATGGCAACAGGGATGCTGCCAGACTGGAGGTGGGACTTCAGGACTATATCCCTGTAGGTCTCGTCTACGTACCTCTCTGTCTGTCTTATGCTTTCCAAGAAGCTGATGAGGATAAAGCGGAATTGCTTAACAAATATTTCTGTTCTGTGTTCACAGATGAAGAACCAGGAGCGGGACCTCAGAAAACACCCACAAATAGGAACAGAAACGAGAGGCATCTTTAACAATTTTCAGAAGACTGTGTTTGTGAGAAACTAGCTAAACTTAAAGCAAACAAAGCAATGGGACCGGATGGGATACACCTTAGAATACTGAGGGGACGTTCTAGCAGCTCCACTGACTGACCTTTTCAATGCCTCGGTAGAGTCGGGAATGGTGCCAAAGGACTGGAGAGAGGCTCATGTGGTCCCTTTACACAAAAGCAGAAGTAAGGATGAGGTTGGAAACTACAGGCCGGTTAGTTTAACTTCGGTGGTGAGTAAATTATTGGAAATGCTGCTGAAAGAGAAAATAGTGAGGTTTCTGGATTCCTGCGGATTACAGGATCTGAGGCAGCATGGATTCACCAGAGGCAGTCTTGTCAGACAAATATGATTGGTAACCCAGTCAAAGAAAACAGGGAGTTGGACCGAGGGAGAGCCCTAAATGTGGTGCATTTAGATTTCAGTAAAGCCTTTGACACCGTTCCTCACAAGCGACTTATAAACAAACTAAGCACCCTAGGGATGCACTCTAAAGTTACTGCTTGGGTTGGAAATTGGTTGAGTGGGAGGCGACAAAGGGTACAGGTAAATGGAGCTCACTCTGAGGAGGAGGTGGTTACCAGCGCTGTACCCCAGGGATCTGTCCTTGGTCTGATTCTTTTTAATATCTTTGTTAGTGATATAGCTTAGCTAGATCCCTCCTCATGCGGATGATACCAAAATCTGCAATAGAGCAGACATCCAGGAAAGTGTAGATAACATGAGGATGGATCTAGCTAAGCTTGAAGAGTGGTCTAGAATTTGGCAGCTGAGATTTAATGTTAAAAAATGCAAGGCCATGCATTTGGGCTGCAGCAATCCAAGGGAGTGATATGGTATAGGGGGGTGAAGTTCTTTTGTCCACTAAAGAAGAGCAGGACCTAGGCGTGATTGTATCTGATGATCTTAAAGTAGCTAAACAGGTAGAAAAGGCGACAGCAAAAGCTAGAAGGATGCTTGGATGCATAGGGAGAGGATTGGCCAGCAGAAGAAAGGAGGCAATAGTGCCTCTGTATAAGTCTTTTGTGCGACCTCATTTGGAGTACTGTGTGCAATTCTGGCGACCGTACCTTCAAAAGGATATAAACAGGCTGGAGTCAGTACAGAGGTGGCTACTAAAATGGTTAGTGGTCTTCATTATAAAGCATATGAGGACAGACTTAAGGATCTTAATATGTACATCTTAGAGGAAAGGCGGGATAGAAATGATATGATTGAGACGTTTAAATAACTCTGTGGCATAAATGCATAGGAAAACCTCTTTTGATTGAATGCAAGCTCTGCTACGAGGGGACATGGGATTAGGGTGAAAGGGGATAGATTCAGGATTGATATGTGGAAATATTTCTTTACGGAAATAGTGGTGGATCCGTGGAATAGTCTCCCAGTGGAGGGGGGTAGAGATGAGGACAGTATCTGAATTCAAAGCAGCATGGGAGAAACACAGAGGATCTCTAAAGGAAAAAAGGGGACTGTTGTAGTGGTTGATACGGAAGGACAGACTAGATAGGCCATGTGGTATTTTTTTTGTCGTCATGTTTCTAAACTGGGACTCTTCTGCACAGCATTGTACAACGCCATCTGAGCCACAGGGCCAATCTTAGATGGCTATTTTAGCTGAGACTATTCTGCATCACAATATGTTTGTCAAAAAGCCAGGACTGGCCTAAAATCTCTTGGAACTGGATAGGTCTGTCTTGTTCCTCATTTTTGGTGTATCTGGGAAGACATGGAAAGTTAGAAAATAAATAAAAAATAAACACCAGGAAAATACAAGCTGTGAAATACTGTCTCATGCCTGTGATAAGCTGTATAATGCTCATCATACCTGAAAACTATGAAACTAATATTCTGACCTGAAAATCATGGCACAAAACAAGGAGAAATATTGACAGGTGTACTCTTCATTCTAGCACACACATATCAGCTGAACTTTACCTGGAGGGCATCCAGAAGATGGTACATGTTGACCGGAGGTAGGTTGGCAGACATTGTTTCTCCCGAGCAGGCTAACAGCAGAGCTGCCTGCTGCTCTGTATCATCTGGATGCAGCTGAGATGCAGGATTAGGACCTGAGGAAAAAGCCACACAGGCTGGAGGACTGAAAAAAAAGGAGAACAACAATAAGTCATCCCCCACAATTAATATAAGGGTAGGTAGCCTACAGGGTAGAATAATGAGTTGGAAATCAGAAGACTTGGATTCATTTATTGGTTTTGCCCACTTAGCAAGTTATTATCTTCTTCTCTCTCAGGTCCCCTTTAGACTGTAAGCTGTTTAGAGAAGATCTCATCATACCTGTCCGTAATTTGTTGTAAAGTATCCTGGATCAGGGTGCTATAGATGCTTAAATAAATAAATAAATGCCTATGACTCAAAGCTACTGGAAAGCTTAGCATTATGAAAGTTAACTACAGAAAGCAAAAGGATGTCACAGTTTACTGCTTAGCAATTTAGAGGCATTCAGTCATCTCTGCAGCAGATGGCCATACAGCATACATCTGGTACCCAAACTGTAGGGAATCTTTCAAGGAAAAGCAGAAACAAGGAGTCATATTATTACTCAAACTAAGATAGTGGGAGGAAAGGCAAACATATTCAGGGTCAAGAGTGTGTCCCAAGATTCCTCCACCTCTCCATCAACGAGCTGTTGTTCTCCATCTTATGCACACATAAGTGATTCCAGAGCTACAAATAGGAGCCTCATGGCCAGGCTCTTCAGAAACCATCTTTTCTAAGCCTTCCTCCTAGTGTGCTGCACATGGAGAGCCATTGATAGATAAGTCATACTAAATGGGTGAAATAGTATGAGGTGTGATCAAAAAGTATCGAGACTTGTACAATAACACAAGAAGTATAACACTGACAGTTACTGCACTGCCTCCTTCAAAGTAGTCCCCTTCTGATGAAACACACTTCCTCCAGCGTTCCTGCCACTGTTGGAAACAATTTTGAAATGCCTCTTTCATTATGCTGTGAAGCTGCTGTGTCTAATTTTGCTTAATGGTCTCCAAGTCATCAAATCTCCTTCCTTTCAGTGGTAATTTCAGTTTTGGAAACAAGAAAAAGTCACAGAATGCGAGGTAAGGTGAGGACAGAGGCTGACGGACTTGTTTGATTTGGTGTTTGGCCAAGAACTGCTGGACAAGAGTGATGCGTGAGCTGGGGCATTATTGTAATGAAGTAACCATTCACCATTCCTGTACAACTCTGGCTTCTTATTTATTTTATTTATTTTATTTACATTCTCTTATATACCGCGCTATTCTGCATCAGTGCGGTTTACATTGAACAAACTGAAATTACATTGAACAGGGTATTATAACTTGGAGATAACTATTTTACAGGGAACATGACAAACTGCATCTCTCAAATGAGTCAGAATTTGGATATAGTATTACTTATTGATGGTTTGGCCTTTTGGAGCATACTCATACCCTGGTAATCAAAGAAAACTGTGAGCATGACCTTGATATTGCTCTTCATCAGATGGGCTTTCTTAGATCTGGGAGAGTTTGGAGTCTTCCATTGTGAGGATTGAGCCCTAGTTTCCGGGTCATAAATATAAACCCATGATTCATCATCAGTAATAATCTCTTTGATGAAATCTGAGTAATTTTTAATGCATTCCAACAACTCCCTGGCTGCAGTCAATGTTGTTTTTGGTCAGGGGATAGGAGTTTCGGCAGAAATTTTGCAGACACACATCTCATCCCCAAATCAACAGTAAGAATGGACAGTCCTGACCCGAAACTGATCTCCATATCCTCAGCAAGCTCCCTGACAATTTGAGCGTATTGCAGCACACACTGCTTCAACTTTGTCTTCATTCCTGCTTGTGGATGACCTGCCAGAATGTTTGTCACTGTCAACACTTTGGCGGCCCACTTAGAAACATCTGCACCAGTCGAACTCGAGCACAACTCATGCATTCATCGCAATACACTTGCTGTAGCTTGTCATAAGTCTCTGCACGCATCTCCAAGTTTCTGCCAGAATTTAATGCAAATTTGCTGTTCAATTTTTTCACTCATTGTAAATCTGATGAACTGCTTTTACGTGATATGAAAAATCACGTGATTAAGCGTAGTTACTCACCTGTAACAGGTGTTCTCCAGGGGCAGCAGGAATCAGTCCTCACATATGGGTGACATTGACGTCGATGGAGCCCCTGTGGAGCATTTCCCCAGCTTTCTATGAAAGCCTTTGGGAATACTTCACGCATGCGCGGTCCCCTTCCCGCCCAAAGGTGCCATCTTGCTCAGTCAAATGACATAGCTAAAAAACAGCACACAAAAATGTAAAAATAAACTATGTACAACTGCAACTCCCAGGGGAGGAGGGAGGGTTGTGAGGACTGATTCCTGCTGCTCCTGGAGAACACCTGTTACAGGTGAGTAACTATTCTTTCTCCAGGACCAAGCAGGAAGTCAGTCCTCACATATGGGTGACTCACTAGCTCTGGGCTACCAGGAACCCAGGCTGAACAAGAGAACTCCCTCTAGTCCCAGCATCAAAGAAAGGCTGTCCACTGAAAGAACCTCCACCGGTAGCCCAACGGAGGGCTGGAGGGCAGGAGTTGCCTAAACCTCAAAGAGATTTCGGAGTACTGCCTGGCCAAAAGCACTGTCCCTACGGGACTCCCTCTCCAGACAGTAATGGGCCGCAAACGTCTGGCTTGAGGACCAAGTTGCAGCCCTGCAGATGTCTGCCAACAGTACAGAGCGGAGATGAGCTACTGAGGCAGCCATTGCCCTAAGACACGGTGGGCCCTGACCCGACCCTGCAAGTGAAGGTCAGCCGCCCTGTAAGCCCAGGTGATACAGTCAGCCACCCAGATGGACAAGGTACGCTTGGACACAGCTAACCCCAGATTATTAGGGTCAAAAGATATGAAGAGCTGAGTAGCCCTTCTATGCCCCTGCGTACGGTCAAGGTAGAAGGATAAGGCCCTTCTACAGTCCAGGGTGTGCAGGACCGCTTCAGCCTGGCTTGCATGAGGCCTAGGGAAGAATGTTGGAAGAACCACCTCCTGGTTGAGGTGGAAAGAGGAGACGACCTTTGGGAGGAACTTTGGATGAGTCCTAAGGACTACCCTGTTCCTATAGAATCGAGTGTAAGGCCTGTCACAGACCAGGGCCTGAAGCTCACTCACACGTCTGGCCGAGGTTAGAGCTACTAGGAAGAGTGTCTTCCAAGAAAGGAAGCAGAGAGGGCAAGTAGCCATCGGCTCAAAAGATGGGCGAGTCAGTTGTTGCAAGACCACATTCAACTCCCACTCAGGGGCTGGAGGACGGACAGGAGGCTTGAGTAAGAGCAAACCTCTGAGGAACCGGGACACCAAGGGGTGAACCGACAGAGTGTCCTTCCACCAGTGAGTGGTGAGCTGCTAGAGCTGAGAGGTGGACCCGAACAGAATTGGACTTGAGTCCCTGATTGGATAAGTGCAGCAGGTACTGAAGCACCACTGGTACAGCACAGGAGAAAGGATCTTCTGTACGCAGCTGACACCACACAGAAAACCTTTTCCATTTCAGGGCATAGGTTTTTCTAGTGGACTGCTTCCTAGAGGCTAGGACGACCTCCTCAACTTCCTGAGGTAGGCCCCAGGGAGCCAAAACTACCCTTGCAGCCTCCAGGCCATCAAATTGAGAGATTTGAGATTGGGGTGCAGAAGAGAACCTTGATCCTGAGAGAGAAGGTCGGGCTGCAACCCCAGAGGCAGTGGGGTGTCCACTGCCAGTTGAAGCAGAAGCGGGAACCAAGGTTGCCTCGGCCATCTGCGAGCCACCAGAAGGACCGAGGCCTTGTCCTGTAGAACCTTGAACAGGTTTTGGGCCACCAGTGGCGTGGGAGGAAACGCATACAGGAGGCCCTGGGACCAGGAAATCAGAAAAGCATCTGCTGCTAGCCGCAGAGGATGCGGTTGCCTGGAGCAGAACCTGGGCAGCTGTCTGTTCAGGGGACTGGCAAACAGATCTATGGATGGAAGTCCCCATTTCAGGAAAATCTTCTGAACCACTAAGGGGTGGAGCAGCCATTCGGGGGGCTGCAGAATCCTGCTCAACCTGTCTGCCAGGTAATTTTCCTGGCCAGGGAGATAAACAGCCTTGAGAAGCATGTTGCGCCTGATCGCAAACAAGTAAAGGTCCTGTGCCTCCTGACAAAGCAGCCTGGACCCAGTGCCGCCCTGCTTGTTCACATAAAACATGGCTACCTGATTATCTGTTTGTACTAAGACAGACTGGTGGGCCAGGGTTGGAGAGAAAGTCTTGAGGGCTAAGCGAATAGCCCGTAGTTCCAGTAGGTTGATTTGCTGCGTGGCCTCCCAGGGAGACCACAGGCCCTGGGTGCATCTGCCCAGACAATGTGCTCCCCAGCCCTGCAGGGAGGCATCGGTGGTCAACACCACTGTGAACCCAGGAATCTGAAAAGGCACCCCTTGCAGTAGATTGGGGGGGGGGGGGGTGCTGCCACCAGCGTAGGGAATTCAGGAATGATCTGGACACCCTTACTCTGTCTCTGAGGCTTCCTGTGGCCTGAGTCCACTGAGTCCTGAGGCACCACTGTGCAGGCCTCATATGGAGCCGGGCATTAGGAGTCACATGTACTGTCAAAGCCATGTGGCCCAGAAGCCGCAGCCAGAGTCTGGCGGAAACCAGTGGCCTGTTGAGAAACTGGTTTGCCAAGGCTATCAGTCTTTGGGCTCTGTCTTCTCGCAAGAAAGCCTTTGCCAGCAGAGAGTCTAGCCTTGCCCCTATGAACTCCAAGTTCTGGAAGGGGAGCAAAGTGGACTTTGAGAAGTTTATGACAAAACCCAGGTGCTGAAGAAGAGAAATAGTTCGGAGGGTGGCTTGTCTGGTCTCCAGGCACGTCTGACCCCTGATGAGCCAGTCGTCCAGATAGGGGAAGACAAAGATACCCTGATTTCTCAGGTAGGCTGCCACCACTGCCAGGCATTTGGTAAAGACTCTGGGGGCGGAGGTGAGGCCGAAAGGCAGCACTCTGTACTGATAATGGTTTCCTCCCACAATGAACCTGAGGTACTTTCTGTGGTCTGGATGAATGAGGATGTGAGTGTACGCATCCTTTAGATCTAAAGAGCATAGCCAATCTCCCTGCTGGAGGTAGGGCAGAAGTGTTCCAAGAGTAAGCATCTTGAACTTTTCTTTCTCTAGGAACTTGTTGAAATTTCTGAGGTCGCGAATAGGCCTGAGGCCTCCGGTTCTCTTTGGTACGAGGAAGTACCTGGAGTAGAAACCGTGACCTTGAAGGTGGGGAGGTACAGGCTCCACCGCCTTGTCTCGCAACAGACCCTGAAGCTCTTGGAGGAGGTGGTCTGTGTGGAGAGGAGGCCTTGGAGGCTCTCCTGGGAAGTAAGGAGGAGGCAACTGATGGAAATGAAGCATATAGCCCTTGTGGACAATGCTTAAGACCCAACTGTCTCCTGTAATGGGTGGCCACCTGTGGGCAAAGAGGGCTAGTCGACCTCCTGTGCAGGGATGGGACAGCAGAGACGGAGAGGCTATACCTTGGGAGTCAAAAGCCCCCACCCTGCTGAGTGGGAGTGGGAGTGGGAGTGGGAGCAGGAGGCTTGGGGGCCTTCTGCCTACGGGGCCCATGTTCCTGCCCCTTGGCCTGCTGATCCTGTGGGGGAGCTGGGGAGGCCTGGTAAGGTGGGAACTGTTTGTAGGCAGTCACCTTCCTCGGGTAAAAGGACTTCTTACCCGAGCCCTTCTTCTTATGAGAAGGGGCAGAAGTCTTTCTGGACAGCCTTGTCCTCGTGAGGTGCTCGATTTCGAGCTGTGCGGCCTTCTCAGCCATGGGCTTGCCAAAAAGGTTCTCACCTTGGCAAGGGACATTGACCAACTTGTCTTGAACCCATGGCTCGAGATCTGATGACTGCAGCCATGCCTGGCGTCGAGCCGCGATGCCAGCTGCCGCAACACGGGCCGAGGCCTCGAAGCCATCATAGGCAGCACAGGACATGAACTTAGAGCATTCCCGGATCTCCGAGGACAAGGACTTGAACCTCTGCAAAGGTTCCTCGGAGAGACCAGCAGAGAACCCGGGAAGCTCCTTTGCCAGGTCCCGCAAGTACATGCCCATGTACAGCTGGTAAGACAGGACACGGCAAGCAAGCATCGAGCCCTGGAAGCACTTTCTACCAAACGCATCCAGGTTCCGGGCCTCCCTGCCAGGGGGCACCGCAGAATGCATCTTCTGACTTTTCAGACAATGCATAGCCGATTCCACCACCATGGAATGGTGTGGCAACAGCGCCTTTTGAAACCAGGGCTCTTACAGAGTCGATAAATGGAATCGACCCGCTTGCTCAGAACCGGCGCCAAGGCCGGTGCCTCCCAAATCCGGAAGAGGAGCCGTTCCAGCATCGGAGGAACCGGCACAGTAAAGGCCTCCTTCGGAGGAGAGTCATACTGGAAGGCCTTGAGCTCTTCGGCTCGAGGCTCCTCCTCGGGGTCCGCGGGGATCGTCAAAGCAGTGGCCATATCCCAAACGAACTCCGAGAACCGGGTATCCTCCGGAGGGGATCTACTCCGGGGCTCAGACTGCGGTGAGTCCGACGGGATGCACCGAGTCTTGAAGGTATCGGGGGACTCCTCGTCCTCCGTCTCCCAGGCGAACTCGTCCGAAGAGGAGTCGGGCTCCAACCGCGCGGGGCCCGGCAGCACCTGCCCCTACGCCGAAGGCACCGGCGTCGACGCCCTCGGTCCCGAGTGGGAGGTCGAGGGTGACCGCGACCGAGGACGACCTCGAACCTTCATGGTCTCGAGTATCAGCTCGGTCTCCGGGGTCGACTTCGACGTCGATGTCCCGGTGGTCGGGGCAGATGCACCAGCAAGGCTGGCCATCAGCACCCGCTGCTGATCCATGAAGGCAGACAGTCTGCACTCCAAGGCTGTCAGCCTGAGACCCAGCAGCCACCGACTCGGGCCCCGGCGGCGCCGTGCCTGACGTCGGCTCCCTGGGAGGAGAGTCCTCGAGGACAACAGGACTTACGTGTCCAGCAGACTCTGGCTCCACGCGAGGCACTTTTGACGGCTTCTCCTGTTCCACGGGCCCGGGACGGTGGTCAGGGGTCCGAGACCTAGCCCTCACGGAGCCAGGGACCTCCTCCGATGGCGCCCTCACGAGCTGCTTCTTCCTCTTTCGCTCCCACTCGGGGGACCCCCTGTCCGAGGAACCCCGACAATGCTCGGGGTCAGACTCCCGAGGCCTCAGACGAGGTCCGGGCCCAGCCGGAGGCCGAATCAGAGAAAATCCTTTCCTTTTGGTGCTGGCGACTTCGCAGTGCCTTAGTGGACATTTTGCCACACGGTCCACAGATCTTAGAATCATGATCAGGACCGAGGCACCGAAGGCAGCAGTCTTGTGTGTCGGTGAGAGACATTAGTTTCTTGCACCGATCACACTTCTTAAAACCACTGGAAGCCATCGGGGAAAAAAAGAGCCCCCGCGAGGTCAAAGGACCGGCCTTCCATGGAAAAAGAAAAAAGGGCGCGAACGCCAGCCACGAAGGGCAAAAACCGAAAAAATGAGATCGGGCTCGATACCGGTGTACCGAACCCGGCAGGAAGGAGAACCGGCATCGAACCGGAGAAAAAAACCGCGAAGAGAGCGCAGGAATAGCAAGAAAAAATCTAACTGTTTTCCGGGTGAACTAGGACAGACGTCTGACGGGCTCGACGGAAAAAGAGAGACTGAGCAAGATGGCACCTTTGGGCGTGAAGGGGACCGCGCATGCGTGCAGTATTCCCAAAGGCTTTCATAGAAAGATGGGGAAATGCTCCGCAGGGGCTCCATCGACGTCGAAGTCACCCATATGTGAGGACTGACTTCCTGCTTGGTCCTGGAGAAACAGGTGTTCTCTGGGACAGCAGGAATCAGTCCTCACATATAGGTTATGTCAGCACCGATGGAGCCCGCACAGATTCACTCCCCAGCTTTCAAAGAAAGTGTTTGGGAGTTAGACCATGCATGCATGGTCACCTTCCTGTCCAAGGGTGCCATCTTACACAGTATGATGACTTAGCTTAATCAAGCATAAAAGAAAAAAAAAACAACTCCATGGGGAGGAGGGAGGGTTGTGAGGACTGATTCCTGCTGTCACCAGAGAACACCTGTTACGGGTGAGTAACTATGCTTCCTCTGAGAAGTGGGAAGACAGTCCTCACATATGGGATTCTCAAGCTACAGGCTACTGAAAAAACTTGTAAGAGCCCACAACAACACAAAAACCGAATCGGGCAGGGCAGCAAGGAGCACTGAATGGCTTGAAGTCCAGAGATGCAGCTGCAGCACCAAGCATGAATCACCTCACCGGTAGCCTGAATACAACAGGGCAGAGGGAAGGAGTTGCAGTAATCCCCATTGAGGTAACGAAGCATCACCTGGCCGAAGGTGCTGTCGCACCATGAGCTTTCTTCCAAGCAGTAATGCGCTGCAAAAGTATGGACCGAAGACCAAGTGGTGGCTCAGCAAATGTCCAGCTGGGCAAAGCACAGATTAGCCACTGAGGCCGCCATGGCGTGCATATTGTGCGCGGTAACGTGATGCACCAGGGAGAGTCCAGCCTGCCCGTAGGTGAAGGAGATGCAGTCTGCCACCCAGATAGACAGGGTACGCTTGGAGACGGCAACCCCGAGTCTGTTAGCATCATAGGAGACAAACAGCTGTGACAAACAGTGATGGATCTATGTAATTTGAAGATAGTACAGAGCCCTCTTGCAATCAAAGGTGTGTAACGAGGCTTCTGCACGGGAAGCGGGAGACCTAGGAAAGAAGGTGGGAAGGACCACCTCCTGGTTCATGTGAAAGGCGGACACCACCTTAAGAAGGAATTTAGGGTGTATCCGGAGAGTGACACTGTTTCTGTGGAAACTGCTGTAGGCGGCGTAAGCCACCAACATCTGCAGTTCACTGACTCGTCTCACTGAAGTGAACGCTACCAGGAACATCACTTTCCATGACAAGTATTTGAGATGGCACGTAGTGTGGAGGCCCCTGGCCCAGGCAACAACCTATAAGCCTAGGGCTGCACTTGTTAGTCCTTTAATTAAAGAGTTTTCTTCCTCATCCAGCGCCGGGGCTGCTGGGATTTGTAGTTGTGTTCAGAAAAAACAAGTAGTGTGGAGACTGAGGGTTTACAAGGCAAAACACAGGAATTTATTTCTTTTTCTAAAGAGCATTAAGGCTCAACACAAAATAAACAGGATTCTTTCTCCAAACAATAATCCATAGGCATTTATACCAAACCAAACAATGAAACTGCTTTATGTAGCTTTTAACATGTGTTGCTGTTTTTCAAATCATTCAGCAATCAAGCAAGGTTTCTCTTCTCTTCAAAACCCAAAAGAAATATCCTCTCTTCAGCAATAGGGTTCTTTAGCATTCCTGGCTAAACACATTTCTCCCTGTTTTCACACTGCCTTCTAGGACATGCAGGATATAGGCTTTTCCCTTCTTTTATCCAAGAACGTTTTATTCTGCCTTCTGGCACAGAGAACAATCCATTACTGAATCTTCAGACCCCTCATCAGATTCATAATAGTCTATCTGCATTTTCTCAGGACCTGTGTCCGGTAAATCTGGCTTTAAGCCAACATGAAAAACTTCAGGCTTAATATTCTCTAAAAGTTCCAGAACCTTTCTCCACTGAGGCTTTTTCCTATGCACAGGGTTTCCATTAGGAACGTGGAGATTCTTTTCTTGCATCAAATGACACAATGCCTCTAACTGTCTCACGGCACTTTTGGCTACCCTTTTATTCACGCACCTTTTTGGAAGTTGCAGCTCTTTAGCTGGTTCAGGAACGGATGGCACTGCAGCCTGACCCTTGTCAGCACTTCTCTCTGGCACCGCCCTCCTAGTTTTAAAAACAAGTTTCACTGCAATCCTGGCTTTCCTTCTGACTAGGGCTTTCACCTCTGAGATTCCCCTGGAAGTCTCCACCGTTCTCCTCCACAGTGAACTCCCTGGGCCTTTCTCTGGTGCTTCTTTCCCCACTGAATTCTCCAGTGTTCTCCCTGGTCAGCTCTCTCAAGTGCTGGGTTCCTGTATCCTTCCTTCCAGTGTGCTGCTTCTCTGTGTCTCCCTTTCCAGGGTGCTGCTGCGTGTGCTGCCTCGTCCTGGTACTCCTGTTCCTTTTGCCCTCTCCCTGGCTGTTCTCTCTGTCTTCCAATGTTTCCCTGGGTTTATAAGAGTGTCTCTGAACTACCATGCACTCCCCTTCACCCAGGTGTCCCTCATTAATTTCCAAGCCTGCCCTTAGATTAGCAGAGCTTGGGTGTGTCCTGTCCTCAGTAGCTGCGCTGCTCTCTGCCTGCAGTTTGAGAGCTACTGATTCCTTGCCTCTCTCTTTCTTTAAAGGTAAATGTTTGATTTTCTTCCAATTCCATGGACTCAGCCATACTCTCCTCATCACACATCCCCCCCCCCCTTAAGATATTACGGGCTGGCTTTACAGTACCCGCACAGCTCGTAATTCTCGACAGGGCATCTGAGTTCATGTGCAATTTTCCCGCTCTATGTTCAACCCGGAAATCAAAAGCCTGTAAGGCCATGTACCAGCGGGTTAAACGAGTGTTGTGATTTTTCATTTGGTTTAACCACTTCAGTGGTGCATGGTCTGTGACTAACAGGAATCTGCGGCCTGTAAGATAAAACTTAAGAGCCTCAACCACCCATTTTATCGCCAAACACTCCCTTTCTATAGTGGAGTATTTTCTTTCCGGTGGTGACAATTTCCGACTCAGAAACATAATGGGGTGCTCCGTGCCCTCATGTTTCTGTGATAGTACAGCCCCCAAACCTGTCTCCGAAGCATCCGTCTGAACGATGAACGGTTGTTCAAAATTCACCCCTTGTAACACTGGTGCACAGCAGAGCTTTTCTTTTAATAAAATAAAAGCTTCATCTGCTGCCCCGGACCACTGCAATTGGTTAGGAGCATTCTTTTTCAACATATCCGTTAGAACCGCACTCTTTTCTGCGAAATGGGGGATGAAGCGGCGATAGTAGCCTATTAGGCCCAGAAAACTGCGCAATTGTTTCTTTGTCAGCGGCCTTGGAAAGGCTTTTACGCTTTCTATTTTATTTACTATAGGCCTAACTGTACCCCGCCCCACCATATGGCATAGGTATTTTACCTCCTGCCCGGCAAACATACACTTCGCAGGATTTAGCGTTATGCCTGCGTGCCTCATTGCTCGCAAGACTGCTTCTACACGAGGCAAATGTTGATCCCACGTGGAGCTGTGTATTATTATGTCATCCATGTAGGCGACGGCATATTTTTGGTGTGGGCGTAACACGAGGTCCACCAACCTCTGGCATGTCGCGGCCGCGCCATGCAAGCCGAAAGGCATTCTCCGAAATTGGAAAAGACCTAGGAGTAGAGAATGCTGTCTTAGGACGTGATTCTCGGGTTAAGGGGATCTGCCAATACCCCTTGGTCATATCGAGGGTAGTAAGGAATTTCGCCTGGCCTAAACGATCCAATAACTCCTCTATCCGTGGCATCGGATAGGCATCGAACCTGGAGATGGCATTGACACGTCGAAAGTCTATACAAAACCTCATCGTCCCATCAGGTTTTGGCACGAGCACGATGGGGCTGTTCCAGGGGCTTTTTGATTCTTCAATGAGCCCCATTTTACACATTTCTTTTACCTGGTTCACCACCTCCTGTTGCTTGGCTTCCGGTAGCCTGTAGGGTCTTTGCCTTACCACCTCACCGGGTGGGGTCACTATCTCATGAGCCACTAACATAGTTTCCCCAGGCACTGGTGTTAGGACGTCAGGGAATCCTTTCAACAGTTTGGTCAACTCTTGCCTTTGTACCCAAGACAGTTCTTCTCCCATTCGGGGCTCTGGGTCTGTCTTGCAGTCAGATAACTGCAGACCCAAATCCTCCTCTTCCTTCTCTTCGAAGGTTGCGGTCAATCCTCTCCTCTCCGCTCGCCCTGTAGACCCAAATCCTCCAGTCCCTTGGATTGTAGTGGTCATCATGGGAACTTCTTCGAGTGGCGGAAAACCCACCCTTTCGCAGATGAGTTGGGCTATCCTATCCCCCCATGTTTACTTTGAAGTCTTCCTTCCCAAAGTTAAAAAGTAATACCTTAACATCCCCTCTATAGTCTGGGTCGATGACACCCGCGCCCACATCTATAAAATACTTCAGGGTTAGCCCCAAACATGGTGCGATGCGGCCGTAACACCCCAGTGGCATCTCCATTTGGAGGCCCGTATCCACCAAGGCCTTCCCCTGCCCCGGGATAACCAGATCTACTGTGCTACATAAATCATAACCGGCCGCTTGCTCGGAGGCAGACCTAGGGCTCCGCACGTTAGGAGTTGTTCTGCAATACTTAAGGACAAACTTTGGCTTATTCTCAGACTCTTTCTGTTGGGGTGATCTTCTCTGTCCCTGCTTCTGCCTTTTCCCAAACAATGGACCAGGAATTGAGCTTACCCTGGCCTCAGCTTTATGTTGTAATGCGCTCTGTCCCTTCCTAGCTCTATCCATAGGGGAAACCCCCAAGTCTTTCTGGAGGAGTAGATCCCCTACTGCCTCCCCTGGAGATCCCTGTTCCCCCTCTAGGATCTGGGACTGCGCTCGGGTAGATACCATGCCTACCTTTTGATGTAGCCCCTCTTCCAGGCCCTCCCTGAATTGGGGCCAATCCCTCCCCAACACCAGGGCGTGTGGTAACCTGGGCACAATAGCTACAGGAATTTTCTTCTTCATGCCTAAACCCTTCACTAGCACTCTGCGTATGGGATAGAATGATGGTGCCCCATGGATACACCTGATTTTCACCTTCCCGTCAGGCTGGTTTAGGACTGGTTTATAGCGAGATTCAATCTCCCGCCAGAGCTTCCTGGAGATCATGCTTTGATCTGTTCCTGAATCCAACAAAGCTTCTGTACCAACACCTTCTACTTCAACAATCAAAAGGAAACCTTCCCTCACCTCCTTGGTATGGGCAGTTATCAAAGCAGTCCTCGCTCTACAATATTCTCTAAAAGTTCCAGAACCTTTCTCCACTGAGGCTTTTCCCTATGCACAGGGTTTCCACCAGGAGCCCCTCAACCCGCCCGTCGGCAACCTACAAGCCCCCATCGGGGTTTTCAGATGGACTCCCTTTGGAAGGGAGGGGGGCGAGACCAATATCAACAGCAACACAAGTCACGAGCCAGTTACAGAGATTACCAGACTTACCCACAACGCGAGAGGGGAAGAGGGCACGGCCTGATGTCAAAGAGACGGCTAGACTGGGACCTTTGAGTAGCATTATTAATCTGTCTAACCATTCTCTTACAAATTTGGAGATGCAAGTTTTAGAAAAAGGACTGTCATTTGTTCCAACTAAAAAACATGACAAATTTACAACCCGAGTTGAATTATTTAAATTCTTCCGGAAGCTTAAGATTATGGATTATTTTCATAATACGCAAGAAATGACCATTGATCCATCGGTGATTAAAAAATCATCTTCCTGGATACCCCCGTCTAATACTAATCCGCTCCTCTTAGCATATGAAAGTGTTGTATTATCTAAAATAGATCAGCTCTATCAGAAAAAGACTAAGGGGCATGAAGGTTTTTTATAATTTCTCTAAGGCAGAGAAATCAGCTATGCAGGATCTTCGTGATAACAACTCCATAATAATCAAGCCAGCAGACAAGGGTGGAGCTCTAGTTATACAAAATTGTACATCTTATATCACTGAAGTTTTGCGCCAGCTTAATGATACTCAATTTTATCAAAAGATCTATGATGATCCCACACAACTTATACAGCAACGGATCGATACCCTTTTATATATAGGGCAAGAAGCAGGCTATTTGACACCCAAAGAAAAAGCTTTTTTTGACGGTTTCTCATCCAGTTTTCCCCACAATATACATGATTCTCAAAATCCACAAGTCTCTCCGTGATCCACCAGGATGTCCAATAGTTTCCGCTATCGGATCGCTCCTTGAACCAATATCCAAATTTTTAGATGTTTTCTTAAGACCCTTTGTTACTAAGATAGACTCCTATGTTCAGGACTCCACTCATATTATCAAAATCCTACAGGACTTTCCAAATTATCATGATCAATTATTGTTAGTAACTCTGGACATTAATTCCTTATATACTAACATCCCTCAAAAAGCAGCTATAGAAGTTTTAGCTAACACCCTTGTTCAGAGAACTAAACCTATTCGCACACTAACATTCTTTTTGACACAACTTGCATCCATAGCAATGACGGAGAATTATTTTGCATTTAAAGGGATCTTTTACAAGCAAATTAAAGGTGTGGCCATGGGTTCTTCCATGGCCCCGGATGTAGCTAACTTATACGTGGCAGACTTTGAGAAGTACCTTAGGTTCCATCCATTTCAATCAAATATATGTCTTTGGAAAAGATACACTGATGATGTCTTGATGATATGGGACGACACTGAATCTATACCGTTTGATTTCTTTGATTGGCTCAACACACTAGACTCAAACCTTCAGTTTGAAGGTACATTTAGTATAGAACAGATAGCGTATTTGGACATCAAGATAAAGAAAGGAAAAAAAGGATTCCTTACAGAATTATACCGCAAACCTACAGACAGAAATACACTTTTACAGTATGACAGTTTTCATAACACTTCTTTAAAGAACAACTTACCCATCAGTCACTGAGGGTCAGGAGACTCTGCACCATGGACGCAGACTTTGAGAAACATGCAGCTGATATGCAACATAGATTTAAACAACGTGGATATCCTAAGCGTTGTATTAAGGATGCCTATTATAGGGCCAGCACTATAGACAGGGGGTCATTATTACAGAAAAAGGAACGTCCAAAATCGGATAGGATTGTATGTTCCCTCACTTTTACTAACTACACTAGAGAGATTACCAACATATTAAAGCAACAATGGGATCTACTAGCACCTTTACCGCCCTTTGCGAACAAGAAGGTCATGGTAACGCATAAACGCAACCCGAATCTTTCTAACATATTGGTGCCATCCACCCTTTCGTATCGCAAACCTACTCCAAAATTAAAGGGCCATTTCAAGTGCGGTAATTGTTCTGTTTGTACCCATGTGATTACAACTAAGGAGGTTTTTGTCCACCCTGTTTCACACTATAAGGTTTATATACAGAACTTCTCTAACTGTAAAACAGAACACGTGATTTACTTAATATTGTGTCCATGTAAATTAGTTTATGTAGGCAAGACAAAAAGACAGGTACACACTAGGATAATATAGCATAGGAGTTGCATACAGAGAGGAATCCCAGAAAGCCACTTGTAGCTCACTGGCAAGAAAAGAATCACACCATTAGTGATTTGAAATAGTAAGTCTTGAGGACAGTAATGCCAAACTGGAGAGAAGATGTCAACAAATTACTATTGAAATTATGACAACGGTATATATATGAATTGAACAGTCTAGAACCCAACGGACTGAACCAAGAAATAGATCTATCAGTGTTTTTGTGATCATATCTACATTGCTATGTCATCTCTATGCACATTTAACTAAAGTACCCTGCCTTTCTTTGGAGTTATAAATAGAGTGGTATAATAAGTTTGTTTTACTATTCTTTGTCTGAATAGTTTAAGAAATATGTGACAATCTTAGACAACATGACATTTTGTTAGCCTCTGTAGACATCGTTAGGATTCTTTCCAATTTTACAGACGCTGTCCCGGAGAATTCTTCACTGCCTTGTAATCCGATCTAAGCCACGCCCCCTGCCTTTTGGCGCGCTTTTCAGCGTCTACATAACTCCAGTTTCATTATTAGCCAAGCCTTTACAAACTGCATCGGAGTTCGTGCTTCTCTGACGTATGGTATGCTAGGTAATATCAAGATTTACTAGTACTTCCCTCCTTAATAACAGTTTTTTACTTGGTTAGTCTTTCAACTTGGTGGTTTTGAAATATATCCCCAGATATATATTTAAAAAAAAAAAACTTACATTTTACTTGGTCAGTTTTAGAACACATTCCTTGGCAAACGGCTCGTTTTGGTTAAGCAATTCAAGTTCCACTGTTACATTTTATGATCCCTCTTTAGAGATTTCGAAACATATGTTGTTTTAATATAGTCGTGGGTACATGACTCGTTTTGCCGAGGCTCAGTAAGCGATTTCCTTTTACTTGCAATTTTGAGGAGCGCTTTGATCTATCGCATATATGTCTGGCTCTGCCGAGGCTCAGCAAGCAATTTCTTCTTACTTGCAATTTTGAGCAGTGCTCTGATTTATCGCATACATGTCTGTTTCTCTGGATGGCTTCTCTTTCTGTATAAGTGTTTGCTCCAGCAGTTAGTATTTCAATTTTTTAGCTGATGCATTATTTCATCCTTTTGCTACTTTTTCCTCAGATATTTAGTTCATCTAATACATAGCTGCAACGGCACTATAATTCTTACCAGAGAATCGCGTCCACATTTTAAAGATCCTCCTTGGTTTAGTAAGTAACCTGGACGGGTCATCCTGTTGGGTCATCAGCACTCTCGGATCAAATTTCATTTAATAACCATTAGGCTTAAGACGAGACATTTTTAGCTCGTGTACCTTTTTGTACTTGGTTTTTAAACATCACATTGATGGGTCTGCGTTAATTTATCACTGCACTAATTCCTTTATATGGCATAGGATGAACACCCATTGAGCCCGTTGAATTTATTTGCTAAATAACCAAGTCTGTATTGAGATGTGTCACCTCTTTTGATAATGTCCTACTCTGTTTTGTAACTACCTTTATGTATATTTCCATCAGGATCTTCTGCTTTTGAAGCTCTGGCTAATTGCCATTTTAACTTTACTATATGGAAACTTGCCTATGGTACCTGCTTAGTGAGTACCAATTATTTATATTAATTATTACTTTTTACATGTTTCCTAATATGGTTTAGTTTTGAGTTTTATTTATTTATTATTTATTGTTTTATGGTTTTAACCCCTTGAGGAACGCGTTTTATTAATTTTTAGCCCCTTAATTTTTAGTCCTCTTTCTGCCCTGCGTCTAATGCTTCTCTAATGTTTTTTTATGGTCTTTGTATTGCTGTTCATGTTTTCTTTTGTGTTTTTTATGCTATGATGGTGTTTAAGTCGAATTATATAATGCGTATATAGATAAATATATAAGGTGTTGCTATGTAATATCTTGTAAGTGCTTATTTATATATGCTTTTAATTATTTATTTATTTATTTGATTTGAGTTTTATAAGATGTAGATATATTATTCTTTTTAACATCATGCCCAGTTAGCTTTGAAATGCTTCTTTTGATTGTTTATGTTATATACTTTTAAATAATTTTGGTATGTTTTTAATATATGTTTTTATTATATGTTTGTAAGTGATTTTAACCCCCTGAGGAAGGCGTTCTGCCGAAACGCGTTGGGGAATACCAATAAAGCCATTGTGTCATCACCACTCTTGCTCTCTGTGTTTCCTGTTTGGACTTGCAAGAGCTGCTGCTCTTTTTATGCCTGCCAATTCCGCTTCCATAAAGCGCTCGGCCAATAAGGTTGCTTCATTGGTGTTCCGGCAGTTTTGTAAAATCAGGAAGGTTTGTATGTCCTTCGGGACTGCGGCCATAAATTTTTCCAGTACAATGCTATCTATAATGGATTCTACGGATCTAGCCTCTGGTGTTAACCATTTTAATACCAAGCTCTTAATTCTTTGGCAGAGAGCTTTTGGTGTTTCACAAGGCTTCAATTTACTATTTCTTAAGAGACGATGATATACCATGGGCGTTAAGCCTAGGTGGTCTCTTATAGCTTTTTTCAGCTCCTCATAATCGTTGGCCAAGGCTGCAGGCATGGCCCTGTACGCCGCCAATGCTTCTCCGGTAAGCGAAGTGGCTAGGCACACGGCCCATTGCTCCTTAGGCCAGCCGGTTATATGTGCCACCCAATCACATAAAAAAGTCATCTATATCATCATCCTGAGTTCATTGACCAAATGAAAAATGTCTCGCTAGGCTGTAACCCTAGCCCATGTGTGTGCAAAGCTCC
Organism: Ichthyophis bannanicus; assembly: GCA_033557465.1. Taxonomy (NCBI): domain Eukaryota; kingdom Metazoa; phylum Chordata; class Amphibia; order Gymnophiona; family Ichthyophiidae; genus Ichthyophis; species Ichthyophis bannanicus. Next base: position 142,639,038 of record CM066040.1, read on the forward strand.
TATGGAACCTAGAGTAGTCCGTGCTGGTTCTGCTGCTTTCTCCTGAGCTCCCAGCCACGCTCCCATCATGTCCAGAAGAGGTTTCTGCTGCGCCTGCATCACTGCAGCAGTTTGCTCCTGAGCTTGTATGGACATTTCATGCTGTTTCTCGAACTGTCCAGCCATCCACTGTAATAGCTTCTTACATTCCATGGCTAACCTCTGCGCTGCAACAAGAAAAGACAAAACACCACCAAGTGCGGTACAAACAAATATATCTGCTCCTTATTTGGTTTATATCAACTGTGCTGCACCCCTGTACAGGTATCCTTTAAAACCCCTTTTTATCTACAGGTTACCTGCAACAGGTGTAGACTCCAGCTTAGCAGAAATGAAGGCCACCTCCTTGTCCTCCTTGACTCCGGCTTTTTGACCTCAGCTGCACGTCACCTTTTAATCATCAGCAGGGCTTCGGCAGTTAGCACTGTCGTGTGTTGAATTCTTGAGTGGTTGTAAATCCTGGCGCATGCGTAGAAAAAGATTTGAAAAACTACGCCACCTGTGGAGGCCCTGGCCCAGGCAACAGCCTATAAGCCTAGGGCTGCACTTGTTAGTCCTTTAATTAAAGAGTTTTCTTCCTCATCCAGCACCAGGGCTGCTGGGATTTGTAGTTGTGTTGTTTAGAAAAAACAAGTAGTGTGGAGACCGAGGGTTTACAAGGCAAAACACAGGAATTTATTTTTTTTTCTAAAGAGCATTAAGGCTCAACGCAAAACAAACAGGATTCTTTCTCCAAACAATAATCCATAGGCATTTATACCAAACCAAACAATGAAACTGCTTTATGTAGCTTTTTAACATGTGTCGCTGTTTTTCAAATCATTCAGCAATCAAGCAAGGTTTCTCTAAGAACATAAGAACATAAGATATGCCATACTGGGTCAGACCAAGGTCCATCAAGCCCAGTATTCTGTTTCCAACAGTGGCCAATCTAGGTCATATGTACCTAGCAGTTTCCCCAAGAGACACAAGTTCCACAATGCTTGTACTGGGTCAAGCATTGATATCTTTGGTCACTTAATAATGGTTTATGGACCCTTCCTCTAGGAACTTGTCCAAACCTTTTTTAAACCCAGCTACACTAACAGCCTTTACTACATCCTCCGGTAACAAATTCCAGAGTTTGATTACACGTTGAGTAAAAAAATATTTTCTATTATTAGTCTTAAATAGTTTACCCTGTAGCTTCATTGCATGTCCCCTAGTCTTTCTATATTCTGATAAGGTAAACAATCGATCTACGTTTACCCGTTCCACTCCGTTCATTAATTTATAGACTTCTATCATATCTCCCCTCAGCCGTCTCTTTTCAAGGTTAAAGAGCCCTAACCTTTTTAGCCTTTCTTCATAGGAGTATCCTTCCATCCCCTTTACCATTTTGGTGGCTCTTCTCTGTACCTTTTCTAAAATCGCTATATCCTTTTTAAGATACGGCGACCAGAATTGCACACAATATTCAAGGTGCGGTCTCACCATGGAACGAGATAGAGGCATTATAATATCTTTTGTTTTATTTTCCATTCCTTTCCTTATGATACCTAGCATTCTATTTGCTCTCTTGGCCACCGCTGCACACTGGGCCGAGGGTTTTCACATGGTATCCACAATGACGCCTAAATCTTTTTCCTGGGTGGTGGTTCCTAATGTGGATCCTTGCATCGTGTAACCATAGTTTGGGTTGTTCTTCCCTAGGTGCATAACCTTGCACTTGTCCACATTAAATTTCATCTGCCATTTTGATGCCCAGTCTTCCAATTTATCAAGATCCTCTTGCAATTTTTCACAATCCTCTTGAGTTTTAACAACTTTAAATAGTTTTGTGTCATCTGCAAATTTGATAACCTCACTCGTTATTCCACTGTCCAGGTCATTTATGAATATGTCAAAAAGCAGCGGACCCAGCACAGATCCCTGGGGTACACCACTATTCACCTTTCTCCATTGGGAATATTGGCCATTTAGCCCTACCCTCTGCTTTCTATCTTTTAACCAGTTCCTGATCCACAATAGTACACTGCCTCCTATCCCATGACTCTTTAGTTTTGCCAAAAGTCTCTGATGAGGGACCTTGTCAAAGGCTTTCTGAAAGTCCAGATACACAATATCAACCGACTCACCTTTGTCCACCTGTTTATTCACTCCTTCAAAAAAACATAACAGATTAGTAAGACAAGATCTTCCTTGTCTAAAGCCATGTTGGCTGTCTCCCATTAGGTTGTGACTATCTACATGCTGAGTAATTTTATTTTTTATGATGGTTTCTACCATTTTTCCTGGTACTGACGTCAGGCTCACCGGTCTGTAGTTTCCCGGATCACCCCTGGAACCCTTTTTAAAAATTGGTGTTACATTGGCGATCCTCCAATCTTCAGGTATTAGAGATGATTTTAATGATAGTTCACAGATTACTGATAGCAGTTCTGCAATCTCATATTTCAGTTCTTTCAACACCCTTGGATGTATACCATCCGGCCCAGGTGATTTGCTACTCTTCAGTTCATCTAATCTACACCACTTAAAGGCATACGTATGGCATGTGGAGTCGTTGTGTAATGCCAGTAGAACGTTATCCACCTCCCTGGAGAGGCAGAGGTATGCTATGGCTAGCCTTTCACCAACCACGCCGTCAGGTAGAGGGACCAGAGACTGGGATGGAGAAAGGTCCCATTCTCCTGTGACAGCTGCAGGAGCAAGGGGAACCACTGCTGTCGGGGCCACCAAGGGGCAATGTTTATGTTTATGCAATTTCTTGATATACCGCCCAGGTTGAAGGGCATCAGAGCCGTTTACAATCACTATAAGCAGGTACTGGATACATTCCCTCGTCCCCAGTGAGGATTACTGAGGCCCCATCCGACTGAATCTTGAGCAAGGTTTTGGGGACTAAGGGCACAGACGGATATGCATACAGGAAGCTCCCAGACCAGTGTAAGAAAAAGGCATATGCTGCCTGCAGCCCGGGAATGGCCTCCATGAGCAGAAACACAGCAGCTGTGCATTCTCGGAGCTGGCGAAGAAGTCCAACGTCAGGGTCCCCAACATTGGAAGATGGAGTTGGCTACCTCCGGGTTGAGTCACCACTCGTAAGGTTGGAGCACTCTGCTGAGCCAATCTGCAAGCAGATTGTCCTGCTCTGGCAGCAGGACCGCCTGGAGAGTCATGCCCATTCTGTGGCAAAATTCCACAGGTGAACCGTCTCCCAACAGAGGAGGTAAGAGCTGATTCCTCCATTTGTTGATGTAAAACAATACCCACTTGATTGTCCATCTGGATGAGCACCACCCTACAGGCGATACAGTCCGCCACCCATATGGACAAGGTACGCTTGGAGACATGCAACCCCAAGTTATTTGGGTCAAAGGAGACAAAGAGCTGAGTAGCCCTTTGATGACCCTTAGTACGCTCAAGGTAGAAAGACAAGGCCCTTCTACAGTCCAGGGTATGCAGGACTTCCTCAGCCCGGCTGGCATGGGGCTTAGGGAAGAATGTTGAAAGAACAACCTCCTGATTGAGGTGGAAAGAGGAGACTACCTTCAGGAGGAACTTAGGATGAGTCCTAAAGACTACCCTGTTCTTATAGAAACGAGTGTATGGCCTGTCATACTGGGCTACTCCTCCTCCTTTTCTACCCTCTCTATCTCTTCTAAATAGATTATAGCCAGCTATGGCTATATCCCATTCATGTGACTCATTAAACCATGTTTCTGTAATGGCCACAATGTCCAAGTCCATTTTCACCATTAGGGCTTCCAGATCAGGAACTTTGTTGGCTAGGCTTCATGCATTTGTACACATTGCTTTCCAGCATTTGTTGAATGGCTTGCCTGCCTTTTGCATGGGTTTTATTCTACACGCCCTTTCCCGCTTGCCATTGATGTGTTGTTCAACTGTGTGGCTGTTTCCAATGTTTTTCTTTTGCTGGGAGTGACGTACTGAATTTGTCCTTCTCCATCCATCACCCCCTTTCCCTAGTTTAAATGCCTGTCTACATAATGCCTGAATTTTTCACTTAGGATCCTTTTTCCCTGCGGCAGGGAGATATAGTCCATCAGTACAGTATAGTCTCTTGTTGATCCATGTGTTTCTCCAGTCGCCTATATATCTAAATCCTTCTTGTTTGCACTAGGTTTGGAGCCATGTATTAAAGTTGTTGATGCGATGCAACCTTTCTTCCCCCCTTACCATGAACAGGTAGAACTTCTGAGAATGCTATTGTGTTAGCAATGGGCATGAGTTTCTCTCCCAGAGTCTGGAAGTCCCTTTGAACTGCAGAGGCACTGTTTCTAGCCAAGTCATTTGTACCCAAGTGGATGACAAAATCAGTTTTGGGGTGCTCACTTTCTGCACTATCTATACCAACAATTTGGTTTGTATTCCTGCTGGCTGAAGAGCCTGGGAGGCATTTGACCATCCTCTCTCCTTTGAGCTGTGTTCCCAAGTTGGTGCCTCTGATGATGGAATCTCCAGTGAGTAGTAGTTTTCTGTTTTATTATTTTTTTCTTCTTATTTGGTACATTATCAGTAGATCTGGTATCAAGTCTATCATTTAAGGGCACTTCAGTTTCCATCGATAGGGCACCCTCATTATCCAAGGCAGAGGAGGTATTGTGCAGGAATATCACTTGTGTCTTTGCGTTACAGATCGCAACCTATGTTTGATTCTTTGTGGAAGCTGTGGTGGATTTTGTTCAGTTTGTAACCTAGAGGAAGTGTGTTTAATTGCAGCTAATTCTTCCCTTAGTAGAGTCAATTCTTTATGCATAGCAGCTAACTTGAGGCATACAGGGCAAGTTCTTAGGATTCAAATAATTCTTCTTGGAATGAAAGCACCACAGTTATTGCATTGAATACACAACATTCTGACTCAGCTGTCCTAGAAGGAGAAAAGAAAAAGTGGGTGTAACACCTAGTTAAAGCACAGAAGTCAATGTATATGATGATACCCTTGCTTGCAAAATTAAGTAGGAGACCTAAGTAGAAGACCAGATCTAGCTGCAAGTCTAAAAGCAAAGTATATTTCTGCTCCAAGCAGCTATATATCACAAGTGTCCCTGGCTAGTAGGCCTTCTATGAACTGAGGGCACACTCAGATATCTGATTTAAAGACTATGCAAGGAACACAGGCAGGCTGAAGATCCCTATAACCCTATATGCAACAGGTAAGGTTTTATCAAAAGACAGGCAATGATAATGTTTGAAACTCTTAGCTGAGTGTGTAGTCTCTTGAAGTTCTGATAGCAGACTGGTTCAGGTATTTGGTCAGTGGTAGAGCAGCTTTAATTTAATTAGCCCTTCCTTGTAAGGCAGGCTTGCAACAGACAAAGGAAACAAAAAAATGCAAAAGAAGAGCATAGTTTAGCATACAAGTAGAATAGACCTGAGTAGGAAGAAATAAACTTGTTTCTAGTGACCTTTACAAAGAGGCCTTCCAGTTAGGAGGCAAAAGATCTGAAAAGTTGTCTGAATAGGTGTTAAAGGCAAATGACAGATTAAAGGGGCAATTTAAGAGGCCCCTTCTATCAAACCAGGGGGTGGGTGTATCACCAGGAAATTGGTAAGACTTTACCTTAGAAGCAAGCCAATTTTAATAGGTCTTTCCCTCTTCCCTCCCCAACGCCCACCCACCCTTGGAATAATCATAGCTTTATAGTTTATTAAACCTCTTAAAGGGAAGGAGGTGCACATATTCACTCTCAGGTGCAGCTGCTTATCCTCATCGGGCATATATTAAGGACCTGAGATCAATTAATCTTGAGGTGAATAAAGTCCATTAAACATATTAGATATAGTTTTATAAGCAAATCAAAATAATTAAACAACTTAAATACATAAACACAACCATAAAACTAAGATGCAGACAGCAGTCCAGCAGAGAGATGGGCGCTTTCTAGTCTTTTGCATCAAGTGTCACATGTATAGTGAGGAGTCTTACGCATGCACTTGGTATAAAGAGCTCTTGCTCTGAGGGAACGAGTCCGATCTCTGGAGACAAGAGTAGCAGACTTGGAAGACATAAGGACGGCAGAGAGGTACATAGACGAGACCTGCAGGGATGTAGTACTGAAGTCCCAACTCCAGTCTGGCAGCATCCCTGTTGCCATGGAGGAGAGAAGAAACATGACAGGAGAGCATCACACAGAGGAGGTTTCTCCAAGGCCATGTGCCCACGAGGGAAGGGTTAGGCAGCCATTAATACTTGGTGATTCGATCATTAGGCATGTAGACAGCTGGGTGGCTGCTGAACATGAGCACTGTCTGGTAACATGCCTGCCTGGTGTGAAGGTAGCAGACCTCACGCGCCACACAGACAAGTCTTAGATAGTGCTGGGGAGGAGTCTGCTGTCTGGGTACATGTTGGTACCAATGGAAAGTGTGGTAGGGAGGTTCTAGGAGGCCTAATTTAGTCTTTTAGGTAGGAAGTTGAAATCCAGAACTTCCAAGGTAGCATTCTCTGAAATGCTTCCCGTTCCACGCGCAGGACCCAAAAGGCAGGCAGAGCCCCAGAGTCTCAATGCATGGATGAGATGATGGTGCAAGGATGAGGGGTTTGGATTTGTTAGGAAATGGGTAACTTTCTGGGGAAAGGTGAGACTTTTCCAAATGGAGAGACTCCACCTTAACTGGGATGGAACCAGGCTGCGGGCATTAACCTTTAAAAAGGAGATAGAGCAGCTTTTAAACTAGATAATAGAGGAAAGCCGACAGTCGCCCAAGAGCACATGGTTTGGAAGGATGTATCCTTGAAGAATACTAGCAAAAGATTGAAGTTAGGGCATATCGACAGAGGGATTCCAATAAAGACAAAAGCAACCCAAATGCCCTTATGTACAGAGCAGATAGAACTTAAAGACTCCAAATTACCTCTGCCTACCGGTAACCAGGTTAATATGAATAAAATACAGCCTCTAAAATGCTTGTATGCAAATGCTAGAAGTCTAAAAAATAAGATGGGAGAGTTAGAATATATAGCACTAAATGAGAAGTTAGATATAATTGGTATCTCAGAGACATGGTGGAAAACCAGTGAGACAATGCGATACCTGGGTAGAAATTATATCACAATGATAGAGCAGATTAAATTGGTGGAGGGGTTGCACTGTATGTTAGAGAGGGCATTGAGTCACAAAGGATTAAAGTTTTGCAGGAAACAAAATACACTGTAGAATCTCTATGGATTTAAATTCCATGTAAAAAGGGGAATGCAATGCCAGTGGGGATGTACCGTCAATCCCCTGGCCAGAATGAACAAATGGATGATGAAATGCTCAAAGAAATCAGGGAAGCTAACAATATTCACAGCACAGTAATAATGGATAATTTCAATTACTCCGGTATCGACTGGGACAGTGTTACGGCAGGACATGCTAGGGAGTAAAGTTTCTAGATGAAATAAATGACTGATTCTTAGTAGCAAAAAATTGTGAGAGAGTTAGTTGGACCATTGGATGATAGAGGGCTAAAAGGGACACTAAGATGGGACAAGGCCATAGCGGAAAAGACTGAATGAATTCTTTGTGTTGGTCTTTACTGAAGAAGATATAAGGAACGTTACCATGGCTAAAATGGCATTTAGAGCTGATGCTGCAGAAGAATTGAAAGAAAGAGCGATAAACCAGGAAGATATATTACAACAATTTCATAAACTAAAGAGTAGCAAATCACCTGGACCGGATAGTATACATGTTGAAAGAACTGAACTATTAGATTGAAGACCTATTATTACTAATCTGTGAACTAATCATTAAAATAATCAGTAATACCTCAAGACTGGAGGATTGCCAATATAACACCTATTTTAAAAAAGGATTCCAGGGGCGATCAGGGAACTAGAAAACTGTGAGCTTGACATCAGCACCGAGAAAAAAACATAGTTACTCACCTATAACAGGTGTTCTCTGGGGACAGCAGGAATCAGTCCTCACTTATGGTTGACGGTGGCACCGACGGAGCCCGCGTGGAGCAATTCCCCAGCTTTCAAAGAAAGCCTTTGGGATTGTTGCCACGCATGCGTAGTCCTCTTCCCACCCAAGGGTGCCATCTTGCTCAGTCAGGTCCCTTAGTTCGAGACCTACCAAGCAGACGGCAAGGGAAGGATAAAAAAAAACAGCAACTCATCAGGGGAGGTGGGAGGGTAGTGAGGACTGATTCCTGCTGTCCCTGGAGAACACCTGTTACAGGTGAGTAACTAAGCTTTCTCCAGGAACAAGCAGGAAGTCAGTCCTCACTTATGGGACTCCCTAGCTACAGGCTACCAAACCTGTAACCAAAAAGTGCCTCCATGAGGCCATGACCAGAAGCCGAAGCCCAAAGGAGCACGAGTCCTCGGGGCGAAGCCCTCAGTAGCCGTGAAGAAGAGGTGGAGGGCAGGAGTTGCTTACAGTTGCACTCGAGATCGGGGAAAGCAGCAGCAAACATGTGTGTTTGTGGGCGGGAACCTCTCCTCATCTCACTGACTGCCAATCAACTGCCCTGCTCACCGGCATTAAAACCGCCGCTCCGGAGGCGGGCCCGCGCCTGAGGGCCTCTCCAGAGGGCCCTTTGGCGTGGCCCTTAGGCGGGAGTCCGTGGCGATCAATCAGAATCCTACAAACGCTGTGAGCCTAACAGTCACACCAGTAGTTTGTGAAGGTAATCTGCTGCTCCCTTCTCTCCAATGTTCCTTGTTTCTTTGCCTATCACTGTATCTCCTACTCTGTCCTATCTCATAAATGGCGTTCCTTTCATATTTTCCATACGTAACACAAATGTAGTACTCTCGGCCTGAGCGGTATATCAAATGTATGTATAAATAAATAAATAAAAATAAAGGGGGGGCGCTCGTGAGCCCAATCAACATGGCCACGTTTTACTAGCGCTCCTTAGCTGCTTCCTGCCTCCACAGCGACTTTGAGATCACGGACTGCACTTTTCTGTTTAAAAATGCTCTGAATGTGCAGAGTTAAGCTTGCTGCTTCTTATGGTCGCGTCTGAACGCTCTTCTTGGTTGATCTCTGCCCGGGCTAACGATCTTCCCGGCGCAGCTATCACCGGAGATAATAATGAAGAGTGCTTGCCTTTTCTATGCTGACTGAGACATTCAGCTGCAGCTGTTTTTGTAGTGATATGATGCCGAAGAACTGTTCTCCCTGTCTACATGCTGCTCAGGGCTGCTGATCTCTCCCACAATGTTATCTTCGGAGGTGTTAATGAGGTATGGCTGTGGGCTACTGCGTTCAGCATTTCTTTGAAGCTGCTCTGGGCTCGGCATTGATTTAACCTCGGAAGGTCAGCGATGCCTCCGATGACTTGCCTGCCTCTCTTTTGTGTCTCCTGATCTGGCTACACTGTTATCTCCGGCCCCTGCTCTGCCTGCTGTTCCGTTGAGTAGTGTAAACAGCTTAACTGAAGCTGTCATAGTTCCTCCGACATTTCCAACAGGAGCTGATCTGCTGGTTTCCAGACGGAGGAAACGGAGTGAGCCCCCCCTCTCCTTATGAAGGTGTGTTTATGTCCCACATGTGCTGTTATAAAGTAAGAGCTACAGTTTCTGCAGACTAAAGGGGCCAGTGTTTATGTGTGAAGCTCTCCTCCGTAAGCTGCATTTTGCCTTAAGCCCGTGATCCAGCTATCCCCTGCCTCTAGTGCTTCTACGTGGGAAACCTCAGTGAGCCCCAATGATTGATTACTTGCTCAAAATGGCGATACCTGGGGTACTGGAGCTGGAACGCAGATGAGTGGCTCTGTGGTGGCGGGAAAATCGCGGTGGAACGCAAGCTGGTGCTGCCGTCAGCGGTGCTCCTGTTGCTGTGCTCTGCGCTCTGAAGTACCTCCTTTTAAAATGGCTGCCGATTACTGGAACGCATGAGTGGAACGCATGAAGGGTTCAAGATGGCTGCCTCCTGTGATTGACACTTGCTGTTTCTTTCAATGAAGTTGCTTCCACGCTACTTTGGATCGGAGCGCTGAGCTACCATCGGTGAGGCGCACCACTCAACAGATCCTGTCTGTCCCGTTCTGCCTGAAAGCTGTTTGCTGCCACTGATCCCTCTAAATGTGGAGCAGAGTAATGTGAATACTCAGCTTTACCGGGATAGCTGATTTTTGTGGTAGCTGAGCACCCTCGTGTGGCTTTAGTTGGTACTGCAGGGTTTTTTTTTTTTAATACAGAGTTCCTGCAATCATTTTTCCTGGATTTTTGGTGCTGTTTTCTCTGATTACCACGCTGGAGAACACCCTCTGTTGCCGTTGATATACCTCTGAGGGAGGAATTGGGAGAAATTTTTAGTCTGTTAATCTCTCCTGCTCTTTAGCTGGGGAGAGCCACCCTTACTAAACAGAAGATCATTAATTTCTCAGTGAGGGATCCAAAGGTGAGGACTCACAGGAGAGCATCAGCTTACTCCATTGCATCAGTGCATCTCACATAAGAGTCACCGGGTGGCTTCAGAAGTTCTTTACAACAAGTATGGCCACTGCAAAATCATACGCTGCTTCTCTCGCCAAATTTGGGAGATCATCAGACTCTACGTCTACTCCACCTTCTCCTGCTTCGGATGGTCCTCCCAACTCCAAAGTTTCCGTTTCTGGACCACAATCTCCGGTTACCAAAGCGGACTTTCTGGAAATCTTAAAAGAGCTCAAGCTGTTTCGTCAAGACTTCTCAAAGGCTGTGAGTGATCTTCGTTCTGATATTAAATCTTTGGATGACAGGGTTACTCAGACTGAGCTCAATATCGGGGAACAAATGGACTCGTCTGTGGCTCTCCAGACTAAAATTGTGAAATTGGACCAGCTCTCAAAGGAGCTAAAAGAGCGACAGGATGATCTTGAAAATAAACAACGCCGCAATAATTTGCGAATACTGGGTCTTCAGGAACAGCAGGGTGGGCTGGAAGACACGATGTCATTAGTTCAAGAGCTGTATGCCTTTTGCCTACCGAATGCTCCTCAACCGGTTCGATTGGACCGTGCCCATCGCGCTCTGGGGGCTCAAAGATCTTCTAACTCAAAGCCGAGAGCGATTGTCATCTGCTTCTGCTTCTTCTCTGATAAAATGGCGCTTCTGCGAAGTTTGCGAGGGAAGCGCTCAGTTGTCTTTAAGGGACAGGAACTTCAAATTTATCAGGACCTTTCTCAGTATACTCTTGAGCGTAGACGCAGCTTTCGACCATTAACTCAGGCTTTACAGAAGAGAGAAATATCCTACAGATGGGGTTTCCCCTTTGCCTTGATGTTTGAGTGGAATCATAGCGCTCAGAAAATCACGGATCTATCGACAGCAATGGACTTTCTTGATATGATGCAGCATGGTGAGCGCCCGTTAAGGCAGAGAGAAGCACGTGGCGAGTGGGAGACCTCTTTCCCAAAGAGACGTAAGATGCCGCGTTCCCGGAGATCTTCTACTTCTGACGCTGACTCTAATTTGCAGAAGGCAATGGACACTACTGCTCCTACTTAAGCTTTGTGTTTGTTTAAAGACTGTGGGTGTGGGTGGCCGGGGGTGGTCCTATTTTGTTCCTTAGTGTTGAGGGGGAAGAGGTTGGGGACTCCTGGGTTGAGCATGATTACAGTATGGAGAGACTTAGTAGTTTATTGTAGCAGGGGGGAGCAGGGATGGCTGCGTGAGGTTGTGAGGATGCGGTGGTGTTTGTGGGGGAGGAGGTTAGGTTCATATGCTGTGCCGGGGAGATAGGTTCTTGGGATCAGGGTAGTTGTGTGCATGGTTTTGCGTCGGGCTGAGGGGGGGGGGGCGGCGGGGGAGGCTGCTGTTTTCTTCTTTCTTTCCTCTATGCCCCCATTGATGGCACTTATGGTGTCATCGGCGTTGGGAGGGTTATCTAGTCACTATACTTCCTGCGGTTATAGGAATGTGTGGGGGGTAAAGATGGGAGGGGTCAGGGAGGGGGGAGGGGAGGGAGGGTTGGGGTTGGGAGGTGGGGTGGGGGGGAAGGAGTGGGGGGGAAACTTTGTTGACCTAAGCATATACTGGTCCTCCTTGATTACTCAGAGCAATTTCTCTGTCTCTTTTCTACCTCAAAGGGGTTCAGGGACTGGAAGAGCCGGTCTTGATGTTTTGGGGTGCCTTGGGCTCAAGCCTATAATATGGATTGTTGCTTATCAATGGTTTTTTTTCCGATTTGGATATGGTTAAGGCTATCTCTTGGAACGTTCATGGTCTAAATAGCCCTGTTAAGCGTAGAAGGGTGTTGGATCAATTGTGTAGGGAGAAAGCCGAGATTATATTTCTTCAAGAAACTCATTTTTCTAAGAAGGATCACTTTGACTCGGCTAAAAGTAAGTACCCTCAAGTCTATTTAGCTAATTATACTACCAAGAAACGAGGAGTGGCGATTCTGATGTCCAATGCTTGCCCCTTTCAATTGGTTGATAGTGTAAGTGACCCAGAGGGTCGTTTTTTGATCTTGGTTGGTACCATTCAGGGATTGACATTGACGTTCGTGAACGTGTATCTCCCTCCAACAGCGGTGAGAAGTTCTTTAGGTGATCTCTCGAGGGCGCTTCAGGCCCATAGTCAGGGACCGTTGATTGTGGGAGGTGACTTTAATTGTGTATGCTCTGCGCTGGATCGCTCAGGGAACCGACTTTCCTCGTCTCCCCTGCAGAAGGTTTTGGAGGATTGGGATACCCAGTTTGATTTGTGTGACGTATGGAGGCATTTGCATGCTTTTGAGAGGGATTACACTTTTTATTCGGCGGTACATCAGTGCCATTCTCGTATCGACCGCTGGCTCCTGTCAAGATCAGAAATCTCTTGGTTGACTCAAGCGGCTATAGGGACCATGGGGCCTTCGGATCATGCCATCGTATCTCTTAGTCTTTCTCTCGGGGGGGAGGATACGTCGGCTCGGATGTGGTCTCTACCCAGGGAGTTCTTATTGAATGCTGAGTTCGCGGAAGGGGTGTGAAGAGGGTGGTTGGACTATTTACAACTAAATGACTCCTCTGACATTTCTCGAGCTCTCTTGTGGGATGCAGGTAAAGCGGTTCTACGGGGGCAGCTTATTTCTTTGTCCAGTGCGTTTAAGAAACGTTTTGTAGCCAAGCAGGAGAGTCTACGGAACGAAATTGCAGAGTTGGAAATATCTCATCGGAAGGGGGGCGGTTCTCGGGTGTGGGCGTTATTGACTAGACGTAGAGGAGAATTGGCGGCTTTGGAAGCAGAGCGTACGGCGTCACTCCTGCTGCGCACCAAAGAGAGGTATTACGAGCAGGGTAATAAGGCCGGGAAGTTGCTGATGTGGCAGTTAAAACGACAACGGCAGCGGCGTCGAGTGGTTGCCATTAAATCGCCACAGGGTCAGATGCTGTATCGGTCCAAGGATATTGCGTCCGAGTTTGCTAGATTTTATAACCATTTATATACTAGTGAGTTATCGGCGATTCCATCGGATATCTCGGCGTGGTTGCAAGAAGCTACTCTCCCGCAACTTTCCGCTGAAGATCGGGCTCATCTGGATAGACCGTTCACCTCTGAGGAGGTCCTGTTGGCTCTGAAGAATCTCAAAGCTGCTAAGGCGGCGGGTCCGGATCTTTTACCTGCTGAGTTGTATAAGACCTTCCCGGATCTGTTTGCGCCAACTTTGCTCTCTGTTTTTAATGAAATTCTCATTCGGAAGACTCTTCCTGCTTCCTTTTATCAGGCATCTATTGTTGTAATTCCGAAGGCTTCCAAGGACCCTTTGCAATGCTCTAATTATCGTCCTATTTCCCTTCTCAATTTAGATTACAAAATTTTCACATCCATTTTGGCTAGTCGGTTGGGGAAAATTATCCCTGATATAGTTCACCCGAATCAGACTGGTTTTATTAAAAATAGATACGGGTTTGAGAACGTCCGTAGGCTGATCAATGTTATGCAACGACTGGCCCGGGAAAAGGGTTCGTTTGGCATTCTTTCGCTGGACGCCGAGAAGGCCTTCGACAAAATAGAGTGGCCTTATCTTTTGCAGGTTCTGCGGGGATTTGGGTTTGGACAGATCTTCTGTACTTGGATTACAGCGTTGTACTCCAGTCCTCAGGTGGTGGTGTCCGTTAATGGTTCGGTTTCTTCTTTTTTTCGTTTGGGGAGAGGCACGAGACAAGGGTGCCCTCTATCCCCTTTGCTGTTTGCGCTTGCTATGGAACCACTGGCAGCTCATATCCGGCTACGGGCCGAAGACATCGGCATTTCCCTCGGGTCGGAATGGCATTCTATTTCCTTATACGCGGATGATACCTTGATTTACTTGAGGGATCCTGCTAAAGCTTTACCTATTGTGCTTGGTATCTTAGAACGTTTCTCCTCGGTTTCTGGGTTTTCTATTAATCGCCAGAAGTCCACACTTTTACGCTGTATGTCCCGTTCTTCCGATGCGGTGTTGGACTTGGGGGGAGAATTCCCGGTAGTTGATCATTTTACATACTTAGGCATTGTCATCCATCGTGATATTTCGCAACTGTATAGGTTGAATTACATTCCTCTTCTAACCTCAATTAAGGCGGACTTGGCACGATGGAGTTCCCGCTCGGTTACTTGGTTAGGTCGTATTAATTCCTATAAGATGCTGATCTTACCCAGGCTGCTTTTTCTCTTTATGCAATTACCTATCACTTTACCTTGCAAGTTTTTTCGGACGCTTTGGACGACTATTACTGAATTTATATGGCTAGGGAAGCGGCCAGTGATTGGTTGGCAGCTACTCACGCTACCTCGCGGGTCCGGAGGGATGGGTCTTTCGGATCCGGAACTATACTATTCATGTATTTGTCTGAGATCTCTGCTACTGTGGCGAATTCACTCTGGGGCAGAATGGGCCTCGCTGGAAGCGGATTGGTTACGCCCGATTCCGTTGGAAGCGGTACCTTTCCTTTCTGAGTATCGCGAGATTCGTCAGATGAGGACACACGTGTTTATTGGGCCCTGTTGGACGGCGTGGCGACGGGTCTGTAAGCAGGCAAGAGTTTCCCCTTCCCAATCGCCCTTTGTTGTCTTGGGGGTGTTGGGCTTTATGCGTGATATGTTCAAGGGATCAAACCTGGATTTATTAGCGGTCCGCTTGTCTTCTTTGTATGTACATTTGCGTCCGGCTAATCAGCATGACTTGGAGACTCGCCTGGATCGTTCCCTGTCCTCGTTTCAATTTCTGCAAATATCGCACTGTCTGACTACTCAATTTTCGGTGACTGAATTATCTCGGTGCCCTAGAGGATGGGAGCAAGATCTTTTTATATCTCGCAAACTTAAGGCGTTCATAGCTCGGTTGTACAGGCATGTAGCCACTGATATTCCGACTTCGCCCACTCTGAAGCTTCCTCAACTTCGTTGGGAGAAGACTTTGCCAGGTAAGGATCCTGAGTTCTGGTCGGAGGTATATGCTTATTCATACTCTTGTTCCATCTCGTTGGGGTTAATTCATACTCAACTTCGGCTTCTTTATCGCTTAAGTATCGCGCCGGTTGATCTCTTCCATTGGCGGAGAGCTGATGATCCACTCTGTTGGAGATTGTGTGGTCGGCAGGGCACTTTTGATCATATGTGGTGGTTGTGTCCACACATTCAGAGCTATTGGCGGAGAGTGACGGGACATATTGCGGCTAAATTGCAGGTGACTATCCCTGTTGAGATGGAATATTGTCTATTGGGGATGTGTCCAGAATTCCCTTCCCGGCGCCCTCTTCGTAGACTGGTGCAGTCACTTCTTTTGGCGGCGCGCTCGGTGCTCGCTCGCTTCTGGAAACGCAGTAGCGCACCTTCTTGGAATGAATGGCGTGCGAAGTGCTGGGAAATGTACCGGTTGGAAAAAATGACTGCTTCACTTCGAGGTCGTCCTTTCCTAGAAGAGCAGCTTTGGAGTTTAGTGTTTCAAGAGGACTCCTGAAGCTCTGTCGACCTGATATGCTGGGTGGTTTGAGAGCTTCTGCTTTTGAGACTGTCTGTTCTTGGAAGGGGTTATCTTTTGGATCTGCTCTTCCTGTTTCTGCTTCCTCTTTCTCTTTTTCTTCCTCTCTCTTATTGGGAGAGGTTGCTAGGTCAACGGGGTTGGGAGGGGGGGTGGGGTGGGGGAGGGAGGGTTGGTTCGGGGATCATGGGTGGTAAGGGTAGAGTTTTGCATTTACCCCTGTTTACTTCAGTTCGGGTGATGCCCTTTATTTTATTGTGTTTTTTTTCCGGTCACGAAGGGTATGGAAGTGGGAGTGACTCGCTCTATTTCACAATAGATGGTATTGGTTTGCACAATGCTGAGCTATGATGATTTGATTGATCTGTTCTGTATTGTTTTCTTGTCTGTACCTGTTCTTCTGTACTTGTCTCCCTTTCCCTCTCTAATGTAGCAGTTCCCCCCTTATTTGAATTTGGGTGGTAAGTGAGGGGAGGGGTTCTACTTATTGGGCTAGTCACTTCTGTTTCCTGTTACCTGTTTGTGGTTCTGATAGTGGTACTGGTTACGGTACCGGCTGGATTATCCTGTCTTGTTCTTTGTTGGCTGGGTAGTTGGGTTCCAGGGGACTGACGACTGCATTGTATTGTTGTGTTTCAATGTTTTGGAATGTATGTTATTGAACTTTACTCAATAAACTTTATTACACAAAAAAAAAAAAAAATTAAAAATAAAATACCCCGAACAGGTTACCAAGTACAGTCTGGCTGAAGGCGCTGTCCCGGCGGGACTCCCTCTCCAGGCAGTAGTGGGCTGCGAAGGTATTTGTGGAAGACCAGGTCGCTGCCCGGCAGGGGGACGGAGCGCAGCAAGGCCACTGAGGCCGCTTTGGCCCGAAACCCGTGTGCAGTGATTCGATGATCTAGCGGGATGCCCGCCTTCGCATGGGCGAAAGCGATGCAGTCCGCCACCGAAACCGAGAGGGTGCGCTTGGTGACTGTCTGCCCCAGTCTATTGGTATCGTAGGTCACGAAAAGCTGGCCAGAGTTGCGATGAGTCTGGGTATGCTGCAAATAAAAAGCGAGGGCCCGTTTGCAGTCGAGGATGTGGAGAGCCGTCGACACCTGGTCAGCGTGGGGCTTCGGGAAGAAGGTCAGCAGGACTATCTCTTGGTTGAGATGGACGTCCGAAACGACTTTAGGCAGGAATTTAGGGTGGGTACGGAGGACCACCCTGTTCCGATAAAACCTGGTGTAAGGGGCGTCAGCCATGAGAGCCTGGAGTTCACTGACTCGGTGGGCCGAGGTTAGCGTCACCAGGAAGGCCACCTTCCAGGACAGGTGCCGGAGCGAACACGTCGCCTTGGGCTCGAAGGGTGGACGGGTGAGTTGCGTGAGTACCACATTCAGGTCCCATTCCGCCAGGGGAGGATGGATGGGTGGCTTGGAAAGCAGAGGACCCCGCATGAAGCGGGAGATTAACGGCTGCCCCGAGAGGGGTTTTTCCTCGATCGGGAGGTGATTCGCTGAAATAGCGCTCAAATGAACCCTGACAGAGTTCAACTTCAGCCTTTCTCTGGAGAGATGGAGGAGGTATTGGAGAACCCATCAAACGGGACACGAGAAGGGGTTGATCTGGCACTCTGAGCACCAGACAGAGAAATGTCTCCACTTAAAGGTGTAGGCTCGCCTAGTGGAGTCATTCCTCGAGGTGAGGAGGACTTCCTCAAACTCCTCCGGAAGGGCCAGAGAGGCTAGGGAGACCTGTTCAGCCGCCAGGCCGTGAGGGATAAGGTGGTTAGGTTAGGGTGCAGCACCCGACCCGCCTCCTGCGTCAGCAGACCCCGGGCAGAGCCAAGGAGAACCAGAGGCTCCATCGACAGCCGGAGCAGGAGTGGAAACCAAGGCTGCCGGGGCCACGAGAATCAACGATGCCTCATCCCTCTGAGCCTTGAAAAGAGTCATCGCAATGAGGGGGAAAGGAGGGAATGCATAGAGAAGGCAGGATGACCAGTCCAGGAGAAATGCATCGGGGCCCTCCCTGCTCGGGTGTGGTACTGGCCCGCAAAAGCGGGGGAGCTACGCATTCTGGGGGCTGGCGAAGAGGTCTATCGCCAGCATCCCCCAGCGTAGAAACAGCCAGTCTGCTACTAGGGGATCCAGCCGCCATTCGTGGGGGCAAAGGATTCTGCTGAGTCTGTCTGCCAGGCCAGTCTCCTGACCCGGGAGGTATGTCGCCTTGAGGGACATCCTCCGTCGGACAGCGAAAGAGCAGATGAGGACCGCTTCGCGACAGAGGGAGCGCGATCCCGTGCCTCCCTCCTTGTTGATGTAGATCACCACCACACAGTTGTCGGTCTGCACGGGAACTGACCTCCCGCTGAGGTGTTCCTCGAAGGCCCACTGAATTGCCCGGAGTTCGTGCAGGTTTATTTGCTGCCGAGACTCCTCAGGTGACCATTGCCCCTGCGTGCAGAGCAGCCAGCAATGGGCTCTCCACCCTAGCACGGAAGCATCTGTCGTCAGCACTGCATTGTGCTGCGGGGCCTGAAAGGGCAATCCCCACAGGAGGTTGCGGGGATTTTGCCACCGGCACAGGGACAAGCGGAGGTCGGGAAGAACTCTGATGGGGTCCCTGAGGTGTCCGAGGAACCGGCTCCATTGGGCACTGAGACACCACTGAGCCGTCCGCATGTTCAGGCGGATGTGAGGAACCACATGCACGATCGAGGCCATGTGGCGCAGGAGACGTAGCATGGTCCAAGCGGTGACCTGGTGACCGCTTTGGACGCAAGCCACCAGAGCTCAGAGGCAGGTGGTGCGATCCACTGGTAAGAAGGCGGCTGCCTGCTAAGTATCGAGACGCTCCCCGATAAATTCAAGAGCCCGCAGCGACTCGAGGTGAGACTTCGGGTAATTGACCAAGAACCCTAAGTTCTCCAAGAGGAGGACAGTGTGCGACATCGCTCACCGAGCTTCCTCGACCGAGGAGCCCGTAACGAGCCATTCGTCGAGGTAGCGAAAGACCAGCATGCCCTGACACCGAAGGTAAGCAGCGACCACGATGAAGCACTTTGTGAAGACTCGCGGGGCAGACGCGAGGCCGAAGAGGAGCACCTTGTACTGGAAGTGCTCTCCCTGCACCCTGAAACGCAGATACTGCCTGTGTTGGGGTGGATTAAGATGTGGGCTTAAGCGTCCTTTAGATCCAAGGAGCATAGCCACTCGCCCTGCCGGAAGGGCAGCAGAACACCAAGAGATAACATCTTGAATTTCTTCCGCACCAGAAACTTGTTCAACTTGAGGAGGTCGAGAAGGGGCCGCAGACCCCCCTGTCTTTTTTGGGACGAGGAAGTAGAATAGAAGCCCTGACCATGAAGGTGCGGATGGACCTTCGCGACTGCCCGTTGGGCGAGGAAAGAGTGGAATTCCCGCTGCAGAAGCTGGTGCACGGGGAGTCGAGGAGGCTCCGCCGGGGAGAAAGGAGGTGGAAGCCTGTCGAAGTGAAGGCAATAGCTGTCCCAGATTACTTGGAGAACCCAAGTGTCCGAGGTGATGGAAGTCCACAATGGGGCGAAGCAGGATAGGCGTCCCCCCCACTGGCTGCTGCATCGCCGGAGGGCGAGGGGCTATAATGATGGCATTAAAACCCTTGAGTGGGTTGTTGGGGAGCCGGCATCTGTGCCTTCGGTCCTTTCGGTTTACAATGCCCCTGGCAAGATTTTCCCTGTGCCGGAGTGGTCGGCATGGGGGTAGCTGGATATGGCAGATAGCCCCGATACTGGAGACCCTTTCTAGGGAAGAAGGGCTTCTTAGTTGGCTGTTTCTTCCGAGGCAGGGTGGAGGTTTTGCGGGAGAGATGGGTTCTGGTGACAAACTCCGTCTCTATTTCCACGGCTTTCTCCTCCATCAGCTTGCTGAAGAGTTGCTTGCCGAGGCACGGCACGTCTAGGAGTTTCTCCTGCACCCATTTCTCCAAATCCGAGGATTGGAGCCATGCCTGGCGGCGGGCCACAATGCCAGCGGCCGCCACCCGAGCCAATGTCTCGAATCCATCATAGGATGCTTGGGAGAGGTACTTAGAGCAGTCAGCGATGGACTTTAACAGGGTGCCGAACCTATTGAGGGGCTCTCTCTCGAGGCCCGCGGAGAAACCCCCTTTCCTTAGCCAAATCGTGCAGGAACATACTGATGTACAGTTGGTATGCCTTGATGCAGCAAGAAATCATGGAGCCCTGGTAGGCCTTGCGGCCCAGGGTATCAAGGGCTCTAGACTCTCAGCCGGGTTATACCAACGACGGCAATTTCGGGCTCTTTTGCTTCCTCATAGCCGATTCAACCACCATCGAGGTGTGTGGGAGTTGGGTATTTCGGAAGCCTGGCCCACGTTGTACCTTGTACATCGTGTCAAGGCACTTGCTTATGATGGGGACCAAGGCCGGGGCCTCCCACATGCAGAGCAGGGGCCGAGATAGAATAAGAGGTATAGGCACAGTGAGGGATTCCCTGGGTGGGGACTGGTACTGAAGAATGTAGAGTTCTTCAGCATGAGGGTCCTCCTAAGCCTGGGTGACCAGGTTAAGGGCCCGTGCCATGTCCCAAATGAACACCAAGAAGGTGGTGTCTTCGGGTGGTGAGCGCCGCTGGAACACGGATGGTGAGGGGTCCAACGGAAGATCCTGGTGGGTACGGGTTTCCGGGGAGGTGAACCCATCGGACTCTCACTCTGAGAAATCGGTCGTGGCGTCCGAGCCGGGCAGATCGCCCTGTCCAATGGCCAGTGCCTGCTTAGAGTCGGAGGCCCTGGATAATCTCGCCCCTGAGGAACAGGATGGCGAGCGAGACCGACGTCGAGGACCCTCGGGGGTTTCCTGGACTGGTTTTGATGTCCCATGCAAGGGACCCACGGTCTTTGGGCGCGAGTCAGCAAAGTTGGCCGTAAACACCTGCTGGGAGACAGTAGACACAGAAATGCTGCATTCCAGCGCCAGCATGCGGGAATCCCACGCAGGCATGGGGCCCTGCAACGCCGATCCCAGGGTCACCGGGTCGGGCGTCGAGGAGGAGAGGGGGTGCTCACAGGGACAACTCTCAGGAGACCGCTTCCGTGCGGCCTTCTTCTTTTTGTACTGCTCCACCTCGGGGGGGGGGCACGGTCAGAGTGCCGCCGAGAGCGCGGGTCCACAGGGGGGACCCCACCGGGGAAGAGACGACCGAGGGTGCCACCGGGAAATCCGAGGCAGCCTTTCGGAAAATGTCTTCGGATTTCTGCTTATGACTGAGCAGGGCCTTAGAGGACATTTTCTTGCAGAGCGAAAAGAGGTCTGGAACATGGTCGGCTCTGAGGCACCGCAGACAACAGTCATGAGTCTCCATAAGAGACATGCTCCTAGAGCATCTATCGCATTTTTTGAATCCGGTGACCATAGGGGCAAAGATTGCCCCTGTGATGTCGAAGAACCATGCGGCCAGCAGTTAGGAAAGAAAAAAGGGCGCAAAGCTCGTAACAAAAAAATGAGAAGAAAAGAGTATCCCCGAAAGCTCTAAAAAAAGGAGAGCAGGGGAAGGATGGGTAGAGGACCGGTGCAACCGGAAAATAGAGAAGCCTGTAAGGCGAAAAAACGAAACTTTTTCCGATGGACTCCGTGGAAAAAGGGAGACTGAGCAAGATGGCACCCTTGGGCGAGAAGAGGACCACGCATGCGTGGCAGCAATCCCAAAGGCTTTCTTTGAAAGCTGGGGAATTGCTCCACGCGGGCTCCGTTGGTGCCAACGTCACCCATAAGTGAGGACTGACTTCCTGCTTGTTCCTGGAGAACCTTGGTTTTATTCTCCATTCCTTTCCTTATGATTCCTAGCATTCTATTTGCTTTCTTGGCCACCGCTGTACACTGGGCAGAGGGTTTCAATGTATTATCCACAATGACGCCTAAATCTTTTTCCTGGGCAGTGGTTTCTAAGATGGTACCTTGCATCGTGCAACCAACTTTTGGGTTGTTCTTTCCCAGATGCATAACTTTGCACTTGTCCACATTAAATTTCATCTACCATTTGTATGCCCAGTCTTCCAATTTATCAAGGTCCTCTTGCAATTTTTCACAATCTTTTTGGGGCCTGATATTCTTCTGGGCAGGCTATGCGCCGCATCGGCATATAGTCTTTCCTGCCAACCCTTAAACACGGATATTCAATGCTGGAGTCATATGCAGCCCCGACATTGAATATCCAGGTATCGTTGCACAACCTAGAAGCCGCCAAAGCTATCCAGGCAGCAGTGATATTTCATGTTGTCTGGCTAGTGCTCTGTGCCGTTAAGATAGACAAGGGTTTTCCTTGCCTATCTTTTTGGCACAGAGCACTAACCAGGCAGCATGAAATACTGCTGCTGCCCAGTTATCTCGCACCACGGCCTCTGCTCTACCCCTGACACACCCCAATGCTAGCCGGATAGCATCGGGGCACGGGACATAGATGGGGAAATTCAACAGCACTACCAGTGTATGTGCTGTTGAATATCCCCGTCTAAGGCATTTACACGGTTTAATAAGCTGGGGTGCCTGTGCATTTGTGGGCTGCTTGTGTGTTCTTGATGGGAGGAGGAAAATGCACCTTTGGGCATATACACATTGTGCCCTTTTGTCCCCATGCGTGCCTACCTTCAGCATCCAATACCTTGCACTCTTCCCTCCCCCCCAACCTTTCTCCTATTGCTCCCTCCCACTCTGTTCCCCTTCCAGGCTCTCTCTCACCTTCTACCTCCCTCCTAACACTCCCACCCCTGCCCTCCACCCTTTTTCTTGTTTAAAAAAACATTGCCCCTTTAAATGTTGCTGCCTCATTTTTCTGCTCTCCTCCCGCAAGCCAACCTTTTCATTTTAGACCAGCTGTAATAGAGCTCACGACTTTAGAACATAAGAACATAAGATATGCCATACTGGGTCAGACCAAGGTCCATCAAGCCCAGTATCCTGTTTCCAACAGTGGCCAATCTAGGTCATAAGTACCTAGCAGGTTCCCCAAAAGACACAGGTTCCACAATGCTTGATTTGGGTCAAGCATTGATATCCTGGGTCCCTTTTTAATAATGGTTTATGGACCTTTCCTCCAGGAAATTGTCCAAACCTCTTTTAAACCCAGCTACACTAACAGCCTTTACTACAGCCTCCAGTAACAACACGTTGAGTGAAAAAATATTTTCTCTTATTTGTCTTAAATAGTTTACCCTGTAGCTTCATTGCATGTCCCCTAGTCTTTCTATATTCTGACAACATAAACAATCGATCTACGTTTACCCGTTCCACTCCGTTCATTAATTTATAGACTTCTATCATATCTCCCCTCAGCCATCTCTTTTCCAGGTTAAAGAGCCCTAACCTCTTTAGCCTTTCTTCATAGGGGTATCCTTCCAATCCCCTTTACCATTTTGGTGGCTCTTCTCTGAACCTTTTCTAATAATGCTATATCCTTTTTAAGATATGGCGACCAGAATTCCATACAATATTCAAGGTGCAGTCGCACCATGGAACGATACAGAGGCATTATATCATCTTTTGTTTTATTTTCCATTCCTTTCCTTATGATACCAAGCATTCTATTTGTTCTCTTGGCTGCCGCTGCACACTGTTCGGAGGGTTTTAACATGTTGTCCACAATGACGCCTAAATCTTTTTCCTGGGTGGTGGTTCCTAATGTGGAACCTTGCATCGTGTAACCATAGTTTGGGTTGTTCTTCCCTAGGTGCATAACTTTGCACTTGTCCACATTAAATTTCATCTGCCATTTTGATGCCCAGTTTTAAAATTTATCAAGATCCTCTTGCAATTTTCCACAATCCTCATGGGTTTTAACAACTTTAAATAGTTTTGTGTCATCTGCAAATTTGATAACCTCACTCGTTATTCCCTTTTCCAGGTCATTTATGAATATGTCAAAAAGCAGCAGACCCAGTACAGATCCCTTGGGTACACCACTATTCTCCTTTCTCCATTGGGAAAATTGGCCATTTAGCCTTACCCTCTGCTTTCTATCTTTTAGCCAGTTCCTGATCCACAATAGTACACTGCCTCCTATCCCATGACTCTCTAGTTTTGCCAAAAGTCTCTGATGAAGGACCTTGTCAAAGGCTTTCTGAAAGTCCAAATACACTATATCAACCGACTCACCTTTGTCTACCTGTTTATTCACACCTTCAAAAACACATAACAGATTAGTAAGACAAGATCTTCCTTGTCTAAAGCCATGTTGGCTGTCTCCCATTAAGCCATGACTATCTACATGATCAGCAATTTTGTTCTTTATGATGGTTTCTACCATTTTTCCCGGTACTGACGTCAGGCTCACCGGTCTGTAGTTTCCCAGATCACCCCTGGAACCCTTTTTAAAAATTGGCGCTACGTTGCCCATCCTCCAATCTTCAGGTAATACAGATGATTTTAATGACTGTTCACAGGTTACTAATAGCAGGTCTGCAATCTCATATTTCAGTTCTTTCAACAACCTTGGATGTATATGATCCGATCCAGGTGATTTGCACCTCTTCAGTTTATCAAACAGTTGTAATACATCTTCCCGATGTATCAATATTTCCTTCAATTCTTCTGCACCTTTAAATACCACTTCAGTCATGGGTAACATCCCTACATCTTCCTCAGTAAAGACCGAAGCAACGAATTCATTCAGTCTCTCCGCTATTGCCATGTTGCCTCTTAGTGCCCCTTTAACCCCTCTATCATCTAATGGACCAACTGACTCTCTCACAGGTTTTTTGCTACGAATGTACTTGAAAAGGTCTTGATTATATGTTTTTGCTTCCGCAGCAAGCTTCTTCTCACATTCTCCCTTTGCCTGCCTTATCAATGCCTTGCATTTAACTTGCCAGTGCTTGTGCGGTTTCCAGTTTTCGCCATTTGGCTCTTTTTTCCATTTCCTGAAAGATGTTTTTTTGGCAACAACAGCCTCTCTGACCTCATCTTTAAACCATGCTGGCAGTTTTTTGGACTTCCTTCCACTTTTCTTAAAGCGTGGAATACAGCTGGTCTGGGCTTCCAAGATAGTATTTCTCAACACCACCCAAGCTTGATGTAAGTCTTTAACATTTGCAACTGCTCCCTTTAGTTTTTTCTTAACTAGTTTCCTCATTTTATCATAGTCTCCCTTTCAAAAGTTAAAAGGTAGTACTGTGGATTTCCTTACCATCCCTCCTCCACTAATTAAATCAAACGTGATCATGCTATGATCATTACTGCCAAGTGGCCCCAACAACCTCATCTCTTGCACCAGATCTGGTGTTCCACTAAGGACTAGGACCAATATGGCTTCCCCTCTGGTCGGTTCATGAACCAGCTGCTCCAAGAAGCAGTCATTTATTTCATCTAGGAACTTTATCTCACTAGCATGTCCTGCCGTGACACTGACCCAGTCGATACTAGGGTAATTGAAATCACCCATTATTATTACTGTGCTGTAACGTTTGTTAGCTTCCTTGATTTCTTTGAGCATGTCATCATCCATATGTTCATTCTGGCCAGGCGGTCGATAGTACACCCCCACTGCAATTGCCTTCCCCTTTTTACATGGAATTTCAATCCATAGAGATTCTACAGCTAATTTTGTTTCCTGAAAAACTTTAATCCTTTGTGACTCAATGCCCTCTCTAACATAGAGCACAACCCCTGCACCAATTTGATCAGCTCTATATTTACGATATAGTTTGTACCCAGGTATCACACTGTCCCACTGGTTGTCATCCTTCCACCATGTCTCTGAGATTCCAATCATATCTAACCTCTCATTTAATGCTATATATTCTAACCCTCCCATCTTATTTTTTAGACTTCTAGCATTTGCATACAAGCATTTTAGAGACTATTTTATTCATATTAATCTGGCTATTGGTAGGCATGGGTAATTTGTAATCTTTAAACTCTGTCTGCTCCATACTCAAGGGCATTTGGGCTACTTTGTTCTTTTTTGGAACCTCTCTGCTTTTGGTAGTATCCTTCAAGGATACATTCTTCCGAACCATGCGCTCTTGGGCAACTGTCAGCTTTCCCCTATTATCTGGTTTATTGCATTGCTAGCTCCTTTTTAAAGGTTAATGCCAGCAGCCTGGTTCCATCCCGGTTAAGGTGAAGCCCATCCCTTTGGAAGAGCCCCTCCTTTCCCCAGAATGTTCCCCAGTTCCTAACAAATCCAAAACCCTCATCCTTGCACCATCGTCTCATCCATGCATTGAGACTCCGGAGCTCTGCCTGCCTTTTGGGTCCTGCTCGTGGAAAGGGAAGCATTTTGAAGAACGCTACCCTGGAAGTTCTGGACTTCAGCTTCCTACCTAAAAGCCTAAATTTAGCCTCCAGAACCTCTCTACCACATTTTCCTATGTCATTGGTACCAACATGTACTTTCTCTCCTATTCTGTCTGCGGGATATTGGATCCCCACAGGCAAGCAGAAGTGCTTGCTGAGATCACGGCCATCCTCTTTCCTTCTTCCCACAAGAGTTCCAGCGAGCAATCTGCTACCATTCAGGCCATGATCGTGGCCTTCCTGTTCCGTTTTGCCCTTGGGAGATCGAAGCTTTGCAGGCAGGCAGGGACTCTGCCACGATCATGCCAAAAAGGAAAAGGGGAGAGGGAAGGAAAAGAGCACCAACTGCAAGTTTTGAGTGACCATGGAGACCTGATACCTGAGATTTGTCAATCCATGTACTAATCTATTGATGAACATTAGCATATGCTAGCCTGAAACTACTAATCACTAATACACTTCAACAATAAACTACAAAATCTTGTGCTAACAATCATAGATCAGGTAGAGGGAGAAACCGAGTCAGACAGCTCTCCCTACAGGCATAGAATTGGAAAAGCACTGTTAAAATAGATTTTTAAATCCAGATATTTCTATTATCATCATCATCAAAAATATGGTTTTCTCCTGAACAGCACATTCAAGATGGCATTTGCACCATTGCTTTCAATGAAATGAGCTGTGTGATTTTCGGAAGATATTTCCTGGAGAAAATTAATTATCCAAAGATGACACCAACCATGATCTTCAGGTGGAAAAAGAAAGAAGCAAGAGCCACAAAAATATAATGGTCCTCTATAAATATAAGATTATATACAAATACAAGCAATAAAAAAATTATAGCAAATATATTAAAGAAACTAAACACACAAAATGGCCATGTTTCAGTGCAAGCTTGCATCAGGGAAATAGAAAATGATAACATTTTTATTTGTATTATATTTTGTTTATATCTTATATATCTTTTATATATATCTTATATATCTTTGTTTATATCTTTTCTAGTACAGTAGACATATCACGGATTTAAAAAAATGGGGAGTTGGTATGGCTTGAACAGTTATTCACAGAGATGTCACTTTTTCCTGTGAATTGATTCTAATCAAAGGAAAAGCTTTCTCTGATTTTGATAAAAATACTTTATCATACAATAAAATATTTCATATATATAACATCATATCTATATTAATTTGCAATCGTACAACTGTCTCTGTATATTAATTATTCTATTTGATACAGCAATATTTTGTAATTTCTGTATTTATATTTTTTTTTGTAGAAAGATGCCACCTGTGTTTTATCATCTCATTATTACTTCTTAGAATTTTCTATTTCTTTATAACAATTCATGTATATTTTTTAATTCTTTATTCCTCTCTGCGTTTCCTCCGTGATATTTAGAAGCCATAAAAGCTCAACTACATCACTTCTAGATACTTCATCTGTTGGTCTAACAAAACAGCCTGCAGAAAAACAACATATTTATATTTAATCTTTGATAGATTCCTGTCCTTTCATGCCAACTGTTAACTCACCAGTCAATTAAATTATTGTAAGCAATAACACTGTTCTTCAGATATGGTTGAGGACTGACATTGCTTCCAAAAGCATACTTGAAGTGGCCATCCCGCAGACGATAAGCTCGTCTACGAGATATGATAGATGTCAGAATATCCTTCAGATGTATCTGTAACAGGAAGAACAAGCAGCAGTAATTAAGAGTCAATTCTTGTTAAACAAATCCCTTTAGCTCTCTCTACTTCACTTCACCCAGATGTAACTGGCTAACATCAGTACTCCTTCTCTTGTCTGTTAGAAGCACTCAAAGACAGAAAAAAGCAGCAGCCAAACTTTCTCTTATAGATGCAACTACATGTATACTTTCAAAGGTTTTGATGGAAGATGCTATATATAAATCCAAATGATTTATGCCTATTTCAAGATATATCTGGTCACTTAACAGATACAGAACTTCCATTTCTTTCCTTTGATGTTTTAAAATTATATTGTCACTATGGGGGCTCTTTTAATAAAATGCTAAGTTTCTGCACATACCTCACGTTAGGCAAAAGCCTTGTGGTAACTGTCAGGGATATTCCCAGCATGGCCTTACACTTTCCAAATGGACAAAACCTTACTGCGCAATAAGTGCACCTATACTAATTGCAAAAGAACTTAATGTCTCCGCTTCAGATGACATTAGGTACACTCATCCTAACTACAAAACTGAACAGTACAATGTTGTGCAGTCAAGCCAGCTCCAACTCTAGGCAACTCTGTGGATAGTTGTGTCTATCCCCTGGGTTTTTATGGCAAGGTGCAACCGGAAGAAGATAGCCAGGCCTTTCTTTTACACCTGGTCTTCCAAGGTAGCCTCCCATCAAAGTACTAACCAAGCCTGACTCTGCTTATCTTCTGAGAGCAGGCAAGATTGGGCTCACTGAGGGTGGTGTGGCCATAGCACATGGTAATTGCCATGCGCTAATTCTAAGGTTCAGTCCACGCCCACTTTCTGTCCATAACCCACCCAGGCCATCCCCTCCACGTTACTGCACTGGCTATTTTCACTGCACAGTAGCCATTACCACGAGTCCACACTAACAGTTACTGCACAGTAAAACGTACATTAACTGGTTAATGAACTTTAGTAAAAGGATGCTTAAGTGATGAACGACTCATTTATAGTGGAGGACATGTATCTATGCAACATGAGAAACAGGAGCAAATGCAACCAGAAAGCACAGTTACTTACCTGTAAACAGGTGATCTCTGGGAACAGCAGGAATAAGTCTTCACATATGGGTATCGTTGGTACCGACGGAGCCTGCGCGGGAACGCTCCCCAGCGTCCAAAAGGAAAGCTTTTGGGAGCATCCCACAGCGCCTGCGCGCTGCCTTCCTGCCTTTCCTAACTGCCTCTCTCCAGTTTGAGTTTTAAGCTGAGACAAAGAGAGAGAGAGAGGAAAGGAAAGATAGATAGAGAGATACAACTCCTAGGGGAGGTGGGCACTGTTCCCTCTAAGCTGTGCGCGTGTGCGCGCGCACACACCTCACCGAGCGAGCGCACATACTTTACAACAGAGCGCACAAAAATTACGGCTCTGATTCTGATAGAAAACAACAGAGACGTCTTAAAATTTAAAAGTTATGATTGTAATTACTAGAAATTTCCCGCTTCATTTAGTAATCGTCTATTTTCATTTAATCTGATTAAAATCAATGTGGTGTACATACTGTATTCTGACATGTAGTCAAATTTTAAAGTATATAACTCCGAGTGTCGTTATGTGGCGCACAAAAATTTAACCTTCCTTCAAAAGCTGCACACAGATGATATTTTATGCGCACACAGCCTACAGAAAATTAGAGGGAACATTGGAGGTGGGTGGGTTGTGAAGACTTATTCCTGCTGTTCCCAGAGATCACCTGTTACAGGTAAGTAACTGTGCTATCTCCAGGAACAAGCAGGAATGAGTCTTCACATATGGGGACTCCCCAGCTAGAGATGCCTGGGAGATCACCCAGGTTGTGAGTCCCTGGAAAGGGCTCTACCTCCACCCATGAATCTCAGGCATCCAGTCAGGGATGGAGGGTAGGAGTTGATTAGGTATGGAACAGGTGTTTGAGAACAGCCTGACCAAACAAGGCATCCCGGCGGGAGTCCTTGTCCAAGCAGTAATGGGCTGTAAAGGTATGAACCGAGGCCCAGGTGGCCGCTCGACAGATTTGGTCGATGGACACAGAGTTTAGATGAGCCATAGAGGCTGCCATGGCTCTCACATTGTGAGCTGTGACATGGCCCTCCAGAGAAAGGTTCTTACTCTGGTAGGCCAAAGAAATACACTGAGCAATCCAATTGGACAGAGTTCTCTTAGAGACTGGAAGTCCGAAATGAGAGGGATCAAAAGCAACAAAAAGTTGAGAGGACTTTCTATGTTGCTGTGTCCTTTGTAAGTAGAAAGCAAGTGCTCTTTTACAATCCAGGGTATGAAGATTCCTCTCTGCACTTGATGTGTGAGGTCCTGGAAAAAAGACAGGTAAATACACCTCCTGGTTCAGATGAAAAGGTGAGACCACTTTAGGCATAAAGTGTGGATTAGTTCTGAGGACTACCTTGTCATGATGGAACCTTGTATAAAGAGGATTAGCCACTAAGGCTTGCAACTCACTGATACGGCGAGCTGAGGTGACTGCAATGAGAAAAATAACCTTCCAGGAAAGGAATTTCAAGGAGGCAGTGGCTAAGGGTTCAAAGGGTGGCTTCATAAGCTGGCCAAGAACCAGATTCAAGTCCCATGCCACTGGAGGTGGTCTAATGGGAGGTTTAGTCAAAAGAAGGCCTCTCATGAATCTTGCTATAAGAGGATGAGAGGAAATAGGTTGTCCATTAAGAGGCTTCAGGGATGCTGCAATAGCACTCAAATGGACTCTGATTGAATTCGTCTTAAGGCCTGCATGGGATAAATGCAGCAAATACTCCAGTAAAGAGTTCAGAGGTATTGCAAGAGGGTTAAGACCCTTCTCTGCACACCAAATGGTAAACCTCTTCCATTTAAAAGCATAGGAACGTCTGGTGGAAGGCTTTCTGGAAGCATGAAGGATATCCTTCACCTGCTGAGAAAGAGGTAAATCTTGAAGGTATAGGCCTTCAGCAACCAGGCCCTGAGATGAAGAGACTGGGGATTTGGGTGCCACAACGTTCCTTCCTCCTGGGAGAGGAGATCTGGAGCAGACCCCAAGTCCAGGGAGGGAGCTTGAGAGAGATGCAGAAGTAGAGGGTACCACACTTGGCATGGCCAACGTGGTGCTATGAGGATCATAGACCCCTTGTCTCTCTGAAGCTTGAACAGTGTCTTGGGAATGAGGGGAATAGGAGGAAAGGCATAGAGGAAATCTTGCCCCCAATGAAGGAGGAAGGCGTCCCTGGCCTGAACTCCCTGACACGGAATCCTGGAACAGAACCGGGGAAGTTTGGCATTCCACGGACTTGCAAACAGGTCTATGTCTGGGGTTCCCCAAATTCAAAAGATCCTGGCTATCTGGTCCCCATGGAGGGACCATTCGTGTGGAAGCAGAACTCGACTGAGTCTGTCTGCCCAAGAGTTTTGAACCACTGGAAGATACACTGCCATGAGATGGATTTGATGCTCTCTGGCGAAAGCCCACAATCTCAGAGCTTCGTTGCAAAGCGACAGAGAGCCAGTCCCTCCCTGCTTGTTCACGAAGAACATGGCTACTTGGTTGTCCGTGTGGATGAGGACTGTCTTGTAGCTGAGCAGGGTGTGGAAGACTCAGAGCCAGAAAGATTGCTCTGAGCTCTAAGAGGCTGATATGTAGAGATGTTTCCTGTGGAGACCAGATGCCTTGGGTGGAGAGATCTTGTAGATGAGCTCCCCAACCCTTTGGAGAGGCATCTGTGGTAAGGGTTTCTTGGGGTAACACCTGTTGAAAGGGGGACCCCAGCAACAGATTTTGAGTGGACTTCCACCAATGGAGCAAGGAAAAGAGGCGACTGGAGGTCGCTATCTTGTCTGACAGGCACCCTGATGCCTGGGTCCATTGGGTGGACAAAGTCCATTGAGCTGCTCTCATGTGAAGGCGAGCATAAGGAACCACATGTACGGTGGATGCCATGTGGCCTAAGAGTTGTAACATCTCTCGAGCAGTTAAATGGGATTTTAACTGAATCTGTGAGGCTAACTGCACCAAGCGTAGGCAACGGACCTTGCAGTTGTGGTATCCAGCAAGGCCCCTATGAACTCTAGAGATTGAGTAGGGGTGAGATGGGATTTTGGAATGTTTATTACCAGTCCCAGATACTGAAGAACACGCCTTGTGCAGGCCAGGGAAGCCTGGGCCTCTAACTGGGATGGAGCTCGGATGAGCCAGTCGTCCAGATATGGGAATACGAATATCCCTAGAGTGCGTAGAAATGCAGCTACTACTGCCATGCATTTGGTGAACACTCTTGGTGCAGAGGCCAGACCGAAAGGAAGCACTTTGTATTGGTAGTGCTTTCCTTGGTAAAGGAACCGAAGGAACCTTCTGTGTGTTGGATGGATGAGGACATGGGTGTACGCATCCTGGAGATCTAGAGAACAAAGCCAGTCCAGACTCTGGAGGTATGGAAGGAGAGTTCCGAGAGAAGTCATCTTGAATTTCTCCTTGCATAGAAACTTGTTCAATTCTCTGAGATCTAAGATAGGTCTGTAGCCCCCTGTTTTTTTTGGAATGAGAAAATAGGGGGAGTAGAACCCTGAGCCCTGTTGAAGAAGGGGTACTTCTTCTATTGCCCCTTGGGCAAGAAGGGTGGCAATCTCTTGACCTAGAAGGTTGAGGAGAGATGTTGGAGAATTGAACTGTTTCACCATAGTGTGAGGAGGAAGGTTTAGGAAGTGAAGCTTGTACCCGTCTCTTATGATAGAGAGGGTCCTTTGCTCTGCTGTGATTTGTTCCCATCTGGGAGCAAAATGAGCTAACCTTCCTGGGATTGTGAGAGGCTCTGGATGTTCTAGAGCCAGAAAGGCTAAGTTCTCTAGTGGTAAAGTCAAAGGCCCTGAGGAGGCTGAGGCTGTTGGGCCGTAGCAGTCCTCGCAGCCTTAGGCTTGGCCTGTTTTGGTTGTTGTTGCCTTTTTGTAGCAAAACGACCTGCAGAAGAGGCCTGACCATAAACAGAAAAATATTTCCCTTTTTTTGGGAAAAATCCTTTTTTGAACAATCTCTTTTTAAAAGGAGCAGAAGTAGACTTTGAAAGTCTATCTAAAGCAGAATTTTCAGCGTCCATCTGGTTGGCCTTTGCTTGCCAATCTTTGCCAAACAGGTTTTCACCTGTACAAGAAAGGTTACCTAGCCCATCCTGAACCCAAGATTCCAAATCAGAGGCTTGTAACCAAGCAACTCTGCGTGCACCTATGGCAATAGCCGAGGCTCTGCTGGCACCTTCAAAAGAGTCAAAGTCTGCACGGTTGGAAAACTTGGAAATATCCTGGGCATGTTTAAGCCTGGTGAGAAACTCTTCCCTTTTATTTTCTGACATAAAAGGAGATAAGGTTTGCAGATGATCTGTAACTTCCTTTAGAAACATCCCCATATAGAGACTATAGGAGTTGATTCTGGCTACAAGCATACTGGCCTGGAAAATTCTCCTGCCAAAGGCATCTAAGGTTCTGCATTCTCTTCCTGGAGGAGTAGAAGAGTGCCTCTTTGTACTCTTGATCTTTTTCATAGCAGACTCCACCACAATGGAGTGGTGAGGAAGCGGAGTCTTATGAAAAACAGGACAAGGAGGAACACGATACATGGTGTCCAACCTACGAGAATGAGGGGAGGTGGTAAGAGGAGTCTCCCATATGCCCAACATGTGATCATAGAGAATCTCATGTATTGGTAAAGTGGCTGCCTCTTTGGGAGCCTTAGGATATTGTAAAATATCTATTTTTTTGGCTCTAGGCTCTGTCTCAGAGGCCACTGAGATGGAAAGGCCCCTGGCCACCTCCCTGATAAAGTCTTGAAAAGACAAGTCCTCTGGAGGAGACATTCTCCTTTTTGGAGAAGAGGGTTCCTGAGGAAGGATCCCCGATGCTTCAATAGAGGCCTCCGATTCATCAGAGTCCTCAGAGGAATCGAAGTATCGCCTGTCTGGATGCTCTCGCAGAGCCCGATACGCATACCGGGGGGTATCGACATCGGGAGTACTCGGTACCGGATCGGTACCGATGGGCATCACAGGATAGTGTACCGCTGACGTCGACGTCGATGCAATCGGTACCAGCAGCGGAACCGGTATCGGGTCTGGTACCGGAATCGGTACCGACAACGGAGTTTGTTGCGGTACCGAAGGCGTCCAGCTTGTATGAATGCCGTGACGGCACGCTGCATGGTCAGAATATTCTGATCCATCGATGCCACCAATGTCTGGATGTCGGTACCGGTGTGAACCGCCGGTACCCCAGAACATTGTAACAGGTGATCGGTCGAGGCCGAGCCATCAATGTCAACCTGTGACCCCATAGATAAAGCTTTGGAAGCCGGAGCCTCCCGCCGGGGTAATTTTGCCGGTGTGGATTCCTCGAGAGCAAGCCCGGGGGCATCTCGATACTTAGAGGGAGATGTACTCTTCGAGGACCGGCCAGATTTAAGTTTGGTTACCTGAGATCCATGGGAGGAAGAAGCAGCCCTGGAAGACGTTGATGCCACAGAAGCTGCATCAGAGGGAAACAGGGTACTGAGCTTGGCTGCTCGATTCTGTAAACCTCTTTTAGACATCATGGAACAGGACTCACAGTCCGCGATGGAATGGTCAGGACCTAAACATTTAAGACACCAGTCGTGGGTGTCGGTGACAGAAATAGTGCTACTGCACTTCGTGCACTTTTTGAACCTGGAGGCGGGCTTTTCCATGAGGAAAAATTTTCTGTAGGCCTAAGGCCAGAGAAAGAAAAAATGCACTGAAGTAGAAAAGAGTAGTTTTTTTTAAAAAGAAAGAAAAAACCGGCGGTACCGGTCCAGAGTCGAGAAGGCAGACACGCGACTAAAGAAATAAAAGAAAAAATAAGAAATTCTTCATCGGTGACAGGAAACACGACCTGCTGGCTCCGCGAAAAAAGAAGAACTGGAGAGAGGCAGTTAGGAAAGGCGGGAAGGCAGCGCGCAGGCGCTGTGGGATGCTCCCAAAAGCTTTCCTTTTGGACGCTGGGGAGCGTTCCCGCGCAGGCTCCGTCGGTACCGACGATACCCATATGTGAAGACTCATTCCTGCTTGTTCCTGGAGATCAATATAGGAGACTCAAATCAAGAAGTTCCAGCTATATCTGGGGAAAATAAAAACAGATCACTAGCCCAAAGTCAAACAAGCAGCCTGACAAGCTTATATCAGTCAGTAAGTCTTGGAGGATAAAATAAAACTAATAAGGCGGTCTTTGAGACTGCTTTTGGCTCCTGATCTCCCAAATCTCTTTGTAACCTCCTGTGTTTCCTTACCATTCCCCTAGATATATCCTAGTCCCCAGTTGTGTTGTCTGGCTTGACTAGACTATAAGCTCTTAGGAGCAGAGACTGTCTCCTTACATGTCTCTGTACAACGCTGCATACACCTTGTAGCGCTACATAAATGATAAGCAGCAGTAGTAGTAGTAGTAGTAATACTATGCAATGTTATAGTTGACATTCCACCTCTATCCCCTTTCTTGGGCTATAACAACCTACCTCCACCGCATAGATGACAGCAGTCACTGCTTCTTCTGTAACGTTATCCAAGCCGTGTTCATAAGCTGTCACAATCATTCTTCCTTCCAGTTGCCCACGGCTCGGCAGCATCATGGTGTGTGAGCATAACTTCAGATCATCCTCCTCCTGGGGATCCTTGGCCACAAACTGCTGAGCTCCACATAATGGGTTCTGTGGTTGGAATCGGTGCTATTGTAAAAGGAGGTAACACAAAGCAAATAATTACATTGCTTGAAAAAAAAACAGCATTAAAATATTAACAAAAAGTTTAAACAGATTAAACTTCCTCACTCACTAGAAACTTCTTAAAAGGAAAGATATACAATCAGATTATTTTCCAATGACTCTATTAGATCCAATGAACATATTTTCACACACCCTTGAATTTTTGAAGATCATCTTTGTCTAGTTTTAAATACAAACTGAAAGATCAGAACCTGTTAGAAAATAGATAGGATTTAGCTTTAAGCTTCCTTTATTATGATTATTATTATTATTATTATTTGGGGGAGGGGTACGCTGGAACCACATTTCAAGACCAGTATCCAAATTTTAATACTCAAAACTTGGGGATAAATATAAACTCTGATTCAATCAGGAAATGAAGCCTTTCCAACATTTATTTTTTAGAGAGTGGGAGGTTAAATTATGAGTCTTGAAATATCTGGCTAAAGCTTCTTTTTGGACTGCAATCCAAAACCCAAAAACTAATCATCTCTATTTTCAAGATATTTTAGAGCAAATCACAGCTCTAATGTGTTAAGGAGGATGTACACAAATAAAAGCATGGGAGTAGGAGAAGTGCATCACCATCATCTTAAAACAACATTTGGTCAAAAAGATGAAACTATTCTTCAAATGATCTAATTATCAAAACAGAAAATGTATTCTCCCCTGCGCAAAGTCTGATTTCAGTTCACACTACCTTAGCTATCTAGAGCCCCCTTCACCCCATATGATTAAGAGAATAATAAAGCCCCTGAATGTGGAGATCTAACTACTCAATAGTGCTGAACACTGCCAAAGTCTAAGCTTAAAGAGGACCACAAACGTTTGTAAACTATCGGCAAAACAGAATATATTAAACTTAAGGTAGGCTTAAGAGAAACTGTTTAAAAAGATCAAAAACTAACTACTTATCCCTTTTCTACCTTCTTCAATGCCCAGTCATCAGGGATGAAGAAAGAACACAATCCAAGGTGGATCATGAGACACTAAAAAAAGATCTCCTCTTCAAATATGCTATAGCATCTTTGAGGGGAAAGAGCAGCCCACTGGAAGCAACTTAAATGACCGAATATTAAAGGCTTTTGTACTAGTCTATTAAGACTATATAAAGGTTATTTAACCTAACAACCTTGAGGCACAGGAGGAAGGAGAAAGCATAGTTATTCACCTGTAACAAGGGATCTCTGGAAACAGCAGGAATCAGTCTCCACAAATGGGGTAACGTCGGCACCGACGGAGCCTGCACGGGAATGCTCCCCAGTATCCAATAGGAAAGCCTTTGGGAGCACTCCACTGTGCTTGCATGCCTGCCTTCCCAACTCCTCTCCTCAGTTGAGTTTGTAGCTGAGAAGAAGAAAAAAAAAATCAAAGAACTCTACAACTCCTAGGGAGGAGAGTGGGTTGTGAAGACTGATTCCTGCTGTTCCCGGAGATTGTATGTTACAGGTGAGTAACTACGCTATCTCCAGGAACAAGCAGGAATGCAATCTTTACATATGGGACTCAATAGCTCGCAGGTACCAGATTGGTATGTGGGGGGGGGGGGGGGAGAGCAGTGGTCCCCGAGGCCAAATGTTGTAGCCAAAGGTTCTGGAAAATTGTGGGCCGTTGGATTTTATTCCAGGAGCGATACTCCCCCAAGGATATTCTGGTCTCTTGTAGAAGTCTGGGACAGAGGGTAGGAGTTGAGTTTTAAGTCCCAATGAGGTGCTGGAGTATAGGTTGGCCAAAGACAGCATTCCAATGGGAATCTCTGTCCAGACAAAAGTGCACAGCAAAAGTATGAATGAAGGACCAGGTAGCTGCACAACAGATATCCTCAATGGATACTGAACAGAGAATAGCAACACAGGTTGCCATAGCCTGCACATTATGAGCAATGACATGATCCTCCAAAGAGACCTATCTGTGCATAAGCAAAAGAAATGCAATCTGCTATTCATCTGGATTGAGTACGTTTCATCACCGGTAAGCCTAGGTGAGCAGGATCAAAGGAGACAAATAATTGAGAGGATCTTCTGTGATCCTTCGTTCTATTGAAGTAGTAAGCCAGCGCTCATTTGCGGTCTAAGTGTATAGCACTACTTCAGCTCGAAGACGCATGTGGTCTTGGGAAGAAAATTGGTAGTATGACTGACTGATTTAGATGAAAGGAGAAGACTACTTTCGGAAGGAAATGCAAATGAAAACACAGTATCACCTTGTCATGGTGGAACCTGGTATAGGGCAGATCCGCCACCAGGGCCTGAGTTCACTGATGCGGAGAGCTGAGGTGAGGGCAATGAGGAAGATTACCTTCCAAGATAGAAACTTCAGTGAAGTTGTGGCTAAAGGCTCGAAAGGAGGCTTTAGAAGTTGACGAGAACCACACTGAGATCCCACGCCACTGCAGGCAGCTTAATAGATGGCTTGGACAGCAGCAGACCCCACATGAAGCATGCTACTAAGGGGTGCGAGGAAATAGGCTGTCCATCCAGTAGTCTGTGAGAGGCTGAAATGGCATTAAGATGATCTCTCACTGAGTTGGTTTTAAGACCTGTTAAGGGATAAGTGGGGGAGATATTGTAGAACGGACTCCACAGGGCAAGAAAAGGAGTCAATATCCTTTGGGGAGCACCAGAGGGCAAACCTACACCACTTGAAGACATAAGATTGCCTGGTGGAATCCTTGTGAGATGCAAGGAGGACATCTTTGATGGCCTGCGAGCACTATCCCTTCAGCAGCCAAGCTGTCAGGCATAGGGAGTGAAGACTGGAATGGAGGATAGTCCCATTGTCCTGAGAGAGGAGTTAGGGTGCTAATCCCAGGCTGAGCGGTTGAGTCTGCGCAAGTCGAAGAAGCAGAGAAAACCACTGTTGACAAAGCCAAAAGGGGGTTATAAGGATCCTGGAACCCCTGTCAGCCTATAGCTTGAAAAGCTTTTTGGGTATCAAGGGAATAGGTGAGAATGCATAAAGCAGTCCTTGTCCCCAATGTAGAAGGAAGGCATCCTGAGCCTGTCGGTGTAGCGATGGAAGCCTTGAGCAAAAGAGAGGAAGTTGTCTGTTTTGCGAAGTGGCAAAGAGGTCTATGCGTGGGGTCCCATCGGACCATGAATTTGTTTAGGTCTCCGAGATCTAAGATGGGCCTGAAGTCTCCTGTTTTCTTTGGTATGAGAAAATATGAAGAGTAGAAGCTCGTCCCCTCTTGAGGTGAAGGAACTCTTTCTATGGCACCCTGGGAGAACAGGGTGGTCAACTCTTCCTTTAAGAGAGTTCTTTGAAGGGGTTGTGTTGGATAATTCCATGAAAAGCTGTTGGGGGTACAGTTTCAAAGTGAAGCTGATAACATCAGAGCAGTGGACTCTCCAGATAGTCCAAGGGGGTTATGAGATGCCACCTGAGGGCATAGCGAGATAGTCTTTCGTCTATTTGGAGGGGCTGAGGTCCCTCCAAGGGCAGATTGGCAGTGCTCTTGAGGAAGGAGTCAAAAAGCAGGTTGTGCCTGTGGAGCTGGCCGAGGTTTAGGACCTTGGGCTTCTTGGGCTGGTAAGGGCCCTGCTGTTTCTGCTGAGGCTGATAAGCAGCAGAAGGCAGGTATGAAGGATAGTATCTTCTCTTTTTGGGATAGAAAGATTTCTTTGGAAGAGCCTTCTACTTGGATGGGTCAGCTGTCTTCCTGGAAAGGCATTTGAGGGTGAGATGGTCTGTCTCAATCTCTCCTGCTTTTTCCCTCCAACCTTTGCCAAAAAGGTTATCTCCAATACATGGAATATTGGTAAGTTTATCCTGAATCCATTGCATGAGATCTGATACCTGTAACCAGGTCATTCTACGAGCACCAATTCAAATTGCTAAAGCTCTGCTGGTTGACTTGAAGGCATCGAAAGAGGCCCTAGTAAGAAACTTAGAAGTATTCTGGCCTTACTAAATGAGTGTCTGGAAAACACTTCAACTATCTTCAGGCATCATGAGGGTGAATGTCTCCAGATGCTTAGCGACATCCTTCAGAAACATATCCATATAGAGCATGTAAGAATTTATTCTGGAGGTCACCATGCATGGCAGGTGGAATAGATGAATGGTTCTTAAAACTTTTTGTGTGGTGCATCGCTGATTCCACCACCATGGAGTGGAGGGGGGCGTTGAGGATTCTAGAAGCCTGGGCACTCTGGTACCTGGTACATAGTATTGAGCCTTTTGCTGACTGGCAGAACCATGAGCAAGGCTTCCCACATATGGAGCATCCAATGCATCAGCAATGTAGCTGACTCCTTGGGCATGGAAGGGTATTGAAGTATTTCCAGTTCCTCCGCCCTCAGTTCCTTTTCCGAGGTTACTGTAATGACAAGCCCTACTGCCATCTCACATATGAAGTCCTAAAAGGATATATCCTGAGGTGGTGAAGAGTCCAAAGAGATGTCTGGTAGTTTCTGGGAATCGACTGATTCCTCATTAAATTCTGAAGAACTGGAATTGGAGTCTGGCAAGAAGTCAAAGTATCGGCGATCGAGTTCGACCTCAATGTCAAAGGTCGATGCCAGTACGGATGCTCTAAGGTATTGGAACTGAGAACTACCTCAGGTTGTGTCGGTTGGATACCGGGGGACTGGGTCGGTTCCAACAGCGATACTGCTCTCGGTGTCTCCATCGATGCTGGCTTGAAGGCCGGCATCAGAGCGGATATACATGGCTGAAGGCTCGGTGCTGTAGCCTGTACTCCTGGAGCTCTCGATGTTATTGGTCCCGAGGCTGCCAGGAGTGCGGCCAAACTCCTCTTGAGAGCCAGCATGCCATGGTCTAGGGAAATGGCCATCGTTTAGATGGAATCTCCAACTGAGCTTTGAACCACCGTCCCAGAACATGGAATAGATAGCTCTACAGAGCTACATTAACAAGTCAG
The DNA here is from genome assembly GCA_033557465.1 of Ichthyophis bannanicus. Lineage (NCBI taxonomy): Eukaryota > Metazoa > Chordata > Amphibia > Gymnophiona > Ichthyophiidae > Ichthyophis > Ichthyophis bannanicus. The sequence goes on from CM066040.1 coordinate 142,679,571, forward strand.
TCAGTGGTGGCAACGCAATGGTAAGTCAGAGTCATCACAGAGCATCCGAATTTGGGGCGCTAGGAGGTCCCTGAGTGTCGGGTCCCTGTGATTGGGACGGATCGCCTGAAGGAACTGTTGGACAGTGTTAGCTGATCCAGGTAATAGTGTCTCTAAAAGGTGTGTTCCGAGGACCAGGTTGCAGCCTTGCAGATGTGTTAGAGGGACACAGCATGAGGTTTGCCAAGGTGGTAGCCATCGCCCATAGTTGGTGGGCTCAGATGGAGGCAGGAGGTTCGGCACCCGCCTGTGAGTAGCAAAAGGCAATACATGCAGTGATCCACTGTGACAGGGTCCTTTTTATCACTAGGTCCCGGTCTGTTGGGGGTCAAAAACAATGAAGGGCTGTGGCCCTTGACATAAGGCTGCAGTCCGAGCCATATAGGTGCACAATGCCCTCATGCAGTCAAGGGTGTGGAAGTGGCGCGCTTCCTGAGTGGTGTGCGGCTCTGGGTAGAAGGTGGGCTGCTCAATAGACTGGTTGATGTGGAATGGCGATGCCACCTTTGGCAGAAACGTAGGATGGGTCCACAGCGAGGAACGGTCCGGAGTAGAGGTGTGATGAAAGTGAATTCAAGTTGACTACTGATTATGCATCAGCAGTAAGTTAGGGGTTAACTGAACTTCAGTTTTGCAGGAAAAGAAATATCTGCCTATGCAATTTTGTGAGAAACTGCTTGCATAACTATTTTGCTAGAACCATGCGAAACCTCTGATAGGGAGTCTTAGTACAGAGAGATACTGGTACACAAGATAAGAAGAACTTTTCACCTGGAAAATGTATACAAAATAAAGAGATCATCAATTGTGGAGTTTTGAGCTTCTAAACCATGGGATGAGGTTGCCTCCCTTGAATATTCTCGGGAGCAGGCCAGCGTCTTGATTATGTTTAATGGATGCTGATCCTGTTCTATGTATGTGTTAACCTGATGGAAAATAACTGGTTGCCATTGCAACAAGATATAAAATGGGTACCTTTTTCAGCCAGGAGAGGGAGAAAGAAGTCTCACCTACAGAGTGAAAACGTGCCCTGCCTAGGGTTTTCCCGACTGAGAATCTCTCTTTCCTGCTTGGCTGAATCCGGGACTTATTCAGTCAAAGCGTTGGCATCAGATGAAGTTCATAGCTCTGTCGGTGATGTATCATCTTCTTGTATCTTGCTTTTATGTACAGCTTGGCTAATATGTGGATAAGTGAATTACTTGCTTTTAAGTTACATTTTTTGATCTTTTATAAATAAACTGCTTATCTTTATTCCAAAGTGTGTTGATCCTTATTCCGCACCCTGCTTAGGCATTACAGGAGGGTGTAGGGCGGATGTGCGACAAGTGCCTGGATTCACTCATCTTCCTTGCTGAGATGATGGCAATGAGGAACAGAGTCTTCCACATGGGCACCAGCTTCTTCACGGTGGGTCATAGGTTCATCAAGCCCTTCATGAACCATGAGACCAGTGGGTGTGCCAATATGGGTTGGCCGTCAAGGTGATCACGGAAGGCCATGATGGCTGAGAGGTGCACCTTGACAGTAGAAGTCTGGAGACCTGTTTGTGCGAGGGTGGCGAGGTATTGGAGTACCCTCGGCAGGGGGAAAGAGAGAGGGTCCAGGCCCGTTGACCCGCACTAGGTGTTGAATCGCTTCCACTTCAGGGAGTGCGAACGTCTGGTGGCATTCCTCCGGGCTGCAAGGATGTATTTCTGGATATCCCCCACGAGGTCAAAGGTGGATAGCTGTGACCTTTCAACTTCAAGGCAGCCAGTGCGAGGGCAGGGAGGTTGGGGTGTAGTCCTCTCCTCGTCCTGGGTAATGAACTCCGACTGAAGAGGCAGGTGCACCGGTGGTCCCTCGACGAGGCATTGGAGATAGGGAAACCACATCTGCCTTGGCCAGTAGAGGGCAGCAAGGATAACTGTGGTTTTATTGTAGATGGTCTTCTACAGAACTTTGGAGATGAAAGACATTAGGGGGTAGGCGTACCATAGGTTGTGGCTCGCCCAATTCAAGCTAAATTCATCTGCCGCTGTCCTCCACTCCAATGGGTGTCTGGAGCAGAACTCCGTGCATTTCATGTTGGTGGATTTAGCAAAGAGGTTCCCACCAATGGAAAAGGGAGGCAGTGATCTCTGCATTGAGGGACCACTTGTGGGGTTGCAATTGTCAACTGAGCTTGTCTGCCTGCTGGTTGTGCTCGCCTGGTAGGTAGGCCACTAGGAAATGGCAGTCCTTGGACAGCGTGAGGTTCCAGATCTTGTGTGTTTCCCTGAACATATGACACAGAACATGGCGATCTGGTTGTCTGTCTGGATCAGCACTACCTTGCCAACTATCCAGGACACGAAGGCCTGGAGAGTGTACCTGATCACCCTCAATTCCAGCAGGTTGATATGCAGCTGGCTCTCCTTCATCATCCATGTCCCTTGGGTGCACAGGTGGAGGAGATGGGCACCCAGCCTAGAATGGAGGCATCTGTAGTGATGACGGTCCTTGAAGGGCCTGCCTTGGGTGAGGTGCTCCTTGTGCAACCACCAGATCAACGAGGCCCATGCTTTCTGGTCTATGGAAATCCTGTGGGACATGGGTTGAGATCACTGGTCCCAGTCTTGTCGCAGGTGCCATTGGAGGCCTCTCATATGGTGTCTGGTGAGGAAGACCTGAGTTGTTGCCACCATATGGCCCAGGAGGCATAGTAGCTTTCTGGCTGAGACAATATCTGCCGTTGACACATCCCGTGCCAGGGATATGATGCTGTCCACTCAAGCTGAAGGAAAAAAGACCATCGCATGAGGGGTGCAGAGTGTTGCACCGATGAAGTCCAAGATTTGTATGGGCTGCAATTGTGATTTCTTGAAATTTACCAGAAAGCCCAAGGTGGACAGTAGAGAGACTGTGTTCCGTATGGCCTCCTCCACCTCTGGTCTGCATGAGGCAGTAATGAGCCAATTGTCCAGGTAGGGGAAAACACACACACCAGATCTCCAGAAGTGAGCAGCAGCCACTGCCGCACATTTGGTGAATACCCTTGGAGCCGGAAAGAGCCTGAAAAGGAGCACCTTGTATTGGTAGTGTTGATCCATGATGCAGAGGTACAAGAACTTCCTGTGTGCTGGGTGGATGGGAATGTGCATGTAGGTATCCTGCAGGTCCAGTGATGCCAGCCAGTCATTGTGTTGTATGAGGGGCAGAATGGATCTGAGTGAGTACATCTGGAAGCACTCTATGTAGATAAATTTGTTGAGACGGCTTAAGTTGAGGATGGGGCGCACTCTTCCAGACTTCTTGAGAATAAGGAAGTACCTGGAGTAGAAGTCGTGCCCCATCTCCTTCTGCGGGACCCATTCCATGGCCCCAGAATTGAGAAAGGTTTGGATTTCCATCGACATAGTGGCTTGTAGGTTGTCCAGAGGGTGGCTGAGAGGGATGGTTTTCTGGTGGGGGGGTGGGGGTTTTGAGTGGAACCCGATGCGATAGCCAGGTCTATGATCTGCAGCACCCACTTATCAGTAGTGATACTCGCCCAGGATGCTTTGGAGGAGGAGATATGGCTCCCTACTGGCAGGGCTGTCGAGATGTCAAAAGGAAGGAGTATTCTTCCACAAGGAAGCCGTAGTCTGTCTCTGCTGCTTGCACTCCTTTTGGCGTGATTTCTGGTCGTAAGATTGGTAGGATTGGTGCTTTAGAGTCTTCCTGCTGCCACTGACCTCAGGGTGTCAAGGTACTTGAGAAGACCCAGGATTTTATTCCTGGGGTTTGGTGTGTCCATTGGTTTCAGTTCTAGGTGAGAGGACAACCTCTGGAGGAACTTCGGATAAGTTAGGTCCTCTGGCGGTGATAGTAGGATTGGAGGTTGGGGGAAGAGTGCTCTGAAAGGGTATCGCCTTCATCGGTGGGAAGGTGAGAGCTGCCCATGGAGACGGAACCTCCACTCCTTCGCGGAGAGGGGCCCTGGGGAGAAACCAGCTGGGGGTGAAGACGTCTTTGGTGAGGGTGTTCATGTTAAAGGGGTAGACACTAGAGGCAGAGCCCGGACTTGTGCAGGCTGGGACTAAGAGGTTCCTGTGCTGGATAGTTTTGTGCCAAGAAGCATTTCCAGAGGTCCATCATGGCTGCAGGAGGATGTTCTGGGTGCAGTGTGTGGGACCGGTCCCATCTCTGGTGTCTCGTGGGAGGGGGGGGGGCAGGGACTGGAGAAAGTGCTGCCTGCCCCGTATCCTGGAACAGCTGCTCCTGCTGCTGCCGCTGAAGGAGCTGTCCCAAGCGGCACAGTCAAAGTCTATGTTTCTGTGCCAGTGTGCTTGTTCTGGAGAGTGGGAGTGCATGGTGCCAATGAGGCAGGCTTGGGGAGGCATTGCTTTCCTCGGAATAGTGACAGCCGATGGCCCTGCTGATGTCATCGGAACACTGTCCAATCACGGCAGCTGTAGGAAGAGTCAGGGGCTGTTCTTGGACAACGGTACTGACAGGGGGAAGCCCCTGCTTGAAGTCTTTCCTTCTCTTCATGTTGCCAGTAGCTGCGGCAGCTGACTCTGTTGGAGGGAAAGTGGCCGCATGGGGAGGAGGCAACGCTTACTGGGCCAGGGATGGAGGCCCCAGTGGGCACAACCTATGCCGCGGCTGGAGCAGCGGAGCATCTTTGGCTGGTGGCAATATTGTATGCAGCCACGCGGCTGCTCCTTTTAGCTATTTCAGTACCTGAGGGTTTCTTCCTTTTGTGGCTTTCCCCAAAATGGCTGATGTGGAGGGAAGGTCTGCGGACTGTAGGTAGTTTTGAAGAATGTGGCTGCTGGAGCGGTGAACCCTGGGGGACATGCAGGTGCAGTGGGGGCAGTCCTCCATACGATGGCTTTCTCCCAGGCAGCGCACGCAGTGATCATGAGCATCCTCAATATTCATCTTCCTGGAGCACTTTGGGCATTTCTTAAACACAGGTTGTTGGATTTTCTGTTTTTTTCCTTGTTTATGGTTTGTTTTGGATTGAGAAGAGCTGGGCGGAAGAACAAGAACTGAGCCAGGTAGGGGTGGGCTCAGGGGTGTGGGCAACTGGAGAACTCTTCTGAAGACAGAGTAGGATGGGGCAATATTTAAATACCGCCTTAGCGTAAACAGAAACATAGAAATATGACGACAGAAAAAGACCACATGGCCTATCTAGTCTGCCTTCCATATCAACAACTACAACAGTCCCCTTTTTTCCTTTAGAGATCCTCTGTGTTTGTCCCATGCTTTTTTGAATTCAGTTACTGTCCTCATCTCTATCACCTCCACTGGGAGACTATTCCACGGATCCACCACTCTTTCCATAAAGAAATATTTCCGCAAATCACTCCTGAATCTATCCCCCTTCACCCTCATCCCATGTCCCCTCGTAGCAGAACTTGCTTTCAATTGAAAGAGGCTCTCCCCCTGAACATTTATGCCACGGAGGTATTTAAACATCTCAATCATATCACCTCTATCCCGCCTTTCCTCTAAGGTGTACATACTAAGATCCTTAAGTCTGTCTTCATATGCTTTATAATGAAGACCACTAACCATTTTAGTAGCCACCCTCTGCACCGACTCCATCCTGTTCACATCCTTTTGAAGGTGCGGTCTCCAGAATTGCACACTATACTCCAAATGAGGTCGCACCAAAGACTTATACAGAGGCACTATCACCTCCTTTTTTCTGCTAGCCATTCCTCTCTGTATGCACCCAAGCATCCTTCTAGCTTTTGCCGTCGCCTTTTCTACCTGTTTAGCTACTTTAAGATCATCGGATACAACCACGCCTAGGTCCCGCTCTTCTTTAGTGGACAAAAGTACTTCACCCCCTATACTATATTGCTCCCTTGGATTGCTGCAGCCCAAATGCATGACCTTACATTTTTTAACATTAAATCCCAGCTGCCAGATTCTAGACCATTCTTCAAGCTTAGCTAGATCCCTCCTCATGTTATCTACACCTTCCTGGGTGTCTACTCTATTGCAGATTTTGGTATCATCCTCAAAAAAGCAAACCTTACCCGACAGCCCTTCCGCTATATCACTAACAAAGATGTTAAAAAGAATCGGACCAAGGACAGATCCCTGGGGCACACCACTGGTAACATTCTTCTCCTCAGCGTGAGCCCCATTTACCTGTACTCTTTGTCGCCTCCCACCCAACCAATTTCTTTTTTTTTTTTTTAATGCTTTATTTTCTTTTTATAACAACAAAGGAAAGGAAGACATACAGCTAAAGACAAATACATACATAGAATGTGATACATACACCAAAGTAAACCCCTGCCACCCCCCTCCCCCCCTGCTTCTTCTCTAGAAACTAATAATTACCGCAAACGGGCGTGGACTGACATTATTTTGGTACAAGACCTAACGGTGATCTGAAACATGATGAGTATACATTAAACAGACATGCCGGAGCAATGAGCAGAGTGTACATAATCATTAAGCATCTGCCATTTAGACAAGCGAGAGTGAGTTTGGATATGGGGAATAGCTCTCCGAGATATCTGCTCATATTTACTATATAAGCAGACGAGGTTCCACCATTCATTGGCAGTAATCCGAGAGCTATCCTTCCAATTCCTCGTGATTAAACAGATGGCTATACCCAGCATGAAATCAAGGAGAAAGCGACCCTTCTTAGGAAGAGAGGGGACCTCCGCCACTGAGCGGAGTCCCACAATCTTCCAAGAAAGAGGCTCGTGGAGGTGTAAGATAGATTGAATACGACCCCAGACCCGCCCCCAGTAAATCTGCAGTTGAGGACATTCATAAAGAACATGAGCAAGGGTTCCCACAGCAGTATGGCAAGACCAACACTGATCCCTAGCAGTTGTGTTCCATTTGGCTATTCTTTCTGGAGTATAAAAGCATCTATGTGCAAAAAAGAATAGAGTTTGGGTTACAGAGGCAGATCGGGAAACCCGCACTACTTTGCTCCAGAAAACGCTCCATTGCACAGGGGTTAAAGTGGTTTGCAGTTCGCGTTCCCAGGCTTGTTGAGCTCTACAAGTAGCAGTATCGGTACCCTGACATAATAATTTATAAAAGTTAGAGGCTACCCCATGTGTACTACTAATAGAGTGAATTAGTTCTAATAGCCCATCCTCCGTAGGGGCAGAGGGCGGCAGGATTTGAGCACTTTTGAGGCAGTGTTGAAGCTGCATCAATTGAAAGTAATGTTTCGCTGGTAACGCAAATTCCTTTTGTAGATCAGAAAAGGTCTTCCAACGAGCTGCAGAGAAGAGTTGTTGGGGTGTCCAGATCCCCCTAGAGTACCAGGGTTTCCATGCAATCGATTTATTTAGGACTTGAATTCTGGGGTTATTCCACAGCGGGAGTCCGTCAGGAGGGCACACGTTTGGGCCCAGTGACAGAATGAGAGTGTTAAAGGCCGCAAGAGTATCGACAATCATTGGGGGATGGCGTGTATCTACTTGATGGGACATGCCGGGGAGATGGATCAACGGAATTGGGCTACTTAGCTCCTCTTCAATGTCAAGCCAAACTGGTCTGTTGTCTGTTGAGGCAGCTAGCCATCGGGCACCTTGCTTAAGTAGGAAGGCTTGATGATATCTAAGAAAATCAGGAAAACGGGTACCCCCTAGTTCCTTCGCAGACTGTAGTTTTTGTTTAGCTACTCTTGGTGGTTTTCCCTGCCAGAGATAACGGACGAGAAGGCCCTCTATGTCTTTGTAGGTGTGTAGCGGGAGGAAGCAGGGCAGCATTTCTAAAATATAGTTCACTTTGGGGACTATCATCATTTTGACGGTTTCTAGGCGGCCCCACCATGTTAGGGATAAGGGAGACCACCGATTTGTGAGCTCCCGGACTTTGGAGACTACCTCCTTGGCATTAAAACTGATAGTGTCTTCTAAAGGAGAACAGTAGTGGACGCCAAGATATTTCACCATGCGGGATTGCCAAAGGAAAGGAAAGGCCTGCATGTCAGCTTCATGTACCCAACGGTTCAGTGGGAATGCTACGGATTTGGTCCAGTTTATTTTATAGCCCGATAATTGCGAGTATCCATCAATCAGGTCCAAGACAGCCGGGACCGAGTCCAGGGATACAAAGAGCATAAGGTCATCTGCATATGCAGAGAGTTTAATCTCTCTGTGACTGAAGGGGACACCTCGAATACGTGCGGACTGTCTAATAAGGAGGGCGAGGGGTTCAAGAGCTAGATCAAAGAGCATGGGTGATAGGGGGCAACCTTGACGCGTGCCTCTTTGAAGATTAAAAGGCCGAGACTTAATGGCATTTACACAAATACTGGCAACGGGTTGAGAATACATGACTTGGAGGTATCGGAGGAAGCCCTCCCCAAAACCATACCAGCGGAGAACTGCAAATAAGAAGGGCCATTCCAGGCGATCAAAGGCTTTTTCAGCATCTAGAGAAAGACCCACCACCCAACCAATTTCTAACCCAAGCAGTAATTTTAGGGTCCATCCCTAGGGTGCTCAGTTTGTTTATAAGTCGCCTGTGAGGAACAGTGTCAAAGGCTTTACTGAAATCTAAATACACCACATCTAGGGCTCTCCCTCGGTCCAACTCCCTGGTCACCCAGTCAAAGAAATTAATCAGATTTGTCTGACAAGACCTGCCTCTGGTGAATCCATGCTGTACAGGAGGGTCTCTTAACTGAAGGCAAGCTCTGCTACGAGAGGACATAGGATGAGAGTGAAAGGGGATAGACTCAGGAGTAATATGCAAAAATATTTTTTTACAGAAAGAGTGTAGATGTGTGGAGTAGTCTCCCAGTGGAGGTGGTGGACATGAGAACAGTATCTGAATTCAAAAAAGCATGGGACAAACACAGAGGATCGCAAAAGGTAAAAAGGGAACTATTGTAGCTGATATGGAAGGGTAGACTAGATAGGCCAAGTGGTCTTTTTCTGCTGTCTTGTTTCTATGCTTCTACTTGAAAGGGAGCACTCAGGGGACACTACACGCATGTGAGAGAAGATTTTGTGGTCTGATGAGAACAAAGTGGAACTTTTTAGTCTCAGTGTTACACAACATATGCAGCATAAGGCAAAATTGTCTTTCCCTGAGTTCCCTCTAGGCCAGGCCAGCAGCTGAGGACTGAGCATGACAGATTCGTGCTGGTGTAGTATAAGAGCTCCCTCTAGAGCACCTGACTCCAACCTCCTACTGACAAAGTAGCTAATCTGAACGACGTATTAATAACTGCCCTCCTTACGAGATCCACTTCCCTGTAACAGAGAGAGAGAGTGCAGCAGAGAAAAATGGCAAACACATGCCTTCCATACCTCATACAATGGAACAAAGTTATATACATCACATCCTGAATCGGATGCCAAATCAACTAGCTGGGCCAACCGGTTCAGCAGGCCATAGTACTCAGAACATGATCTGGATTCTGTAGAGGGATCGCCCTTAATTCTGACTGAAACTCTTACCGTAATTGCCCCCAGCCCGGACTCGCCCTTAACTGTAACCACTAAAAACCAGACCCTTCCAACTAACTTACCTGGGTGGGTGGGCCCTGACCTGGCCTGGAGGGAACTCAAGGAAAGACAATTAGCAGGTAAGGTCTAATTTTGCCTTCCTTATCATCCCTCCAGGCCAGGCACGAATGGGACATACCAGAGCAGTATCTAAACTTGGGAGGGACCCATGAGACTGGCTTGAAATACCGAGGATCCAACTACCGCATCTCCTGACCCCTGCATATCCAACTGATAATGCCTTGAAAATGTGTGCAGCGACAACCATGTCGCCACTCTGCAGATGTCTGCCGGAGGAACCAAGCCACATTTTGCCTAAGACATAGCCTGCACCCTAGTGGAATGGGCCTGCAAGCCCAAAGGCAGAGGTTTCCCTCGGGTTACATACACTGCCCCACTAGCTAGTTTAACCCAGTGGGTGATAGAGGCCACTTCTCCCTTACAAGGGTCCCCAAAAAGTACAGACGATCCATTTTCTGAAATGACTCTGTCCCAACAACGTATCTTTGCAAGACCCTGCAAAGATCCAATCTGTGCAGCCGCTGATCCTCCTTGAAATTCTCAAGGCTTGGAAAAGCAGGCAACGCAATAGGCTGGTTCAAGTAAAACCAATCACTACTTTAGGCAGAAATGATGGCACTGAGCGCAAAATCACTTTTTCTTTGGAAAACAGGAGAAAAGGTTCTCTACACGAGAGCGCCTGCAGCTCTGAGATCTTCCGCACCAAGCAGAGTGCCACTAAAAGCACAGTCTTAAGGGCAAGGGCCCTCAAGGACACTCTCGAAAGAGGGTAAAAGGGCTCCCCTGCCAGAGCCTCCAGGACCAAATTCAGGTCTCAAGGTGGGATTACCGGCTACCAGGGAGGCCGAATGATCCTTACCGCTCTAAGGACTTGCACTACATCTGGATGTGCTGCCAGTGAACGCCACTGCATGCGCCCTCAACAACAGGCCAATGTGGCCATATGCATCTTCAGTGTGCTGAGAGCCAATCCTTTCTCAAATCCCCCTTGAAATAACATCAGGATGTCAGGCAGGGAGCAACGAAAGGACCGGACCCCCTTGAGTTATCTGACATAGGCGAGCGTGGTCAAACGCTTCCTAGACCGTAGCATGGTCGAAATGACCGCCGCAGTGTATCCCCAGCTATGCAACCTCACCCTCTCAAGAGCCAGGCCATAAGCGAGAATCAATCCACCTGTGGCATCAGGACTGGGCCCTGTGCCAACAGGTTGATCCTGCTGGGCAGCCTCCAGGAGCGGTCGATCAGAAGACGAAGGGGATCTGCATACCACAGCCATTCTTGTGCTATGAGGATCACCAGCCTCTATCCGCACCTCTATCCACTGACATAGACGTCCTATGAGCGCCCAAGGTGGAAAGACATACAGGAGACTTTCCATTGGCCATGCCTGAGCCAGTGCATCAAGGCCCTCAGACATGTGTTTCTCTGCGCCGGCTGAAGAACCGTGCCACCTTGGTGTTGGTTAGGGTAGCCATGAGATCCATGACTGGCTGCCCCCACTGTACCATCAGGTCATAAAACACCACCACATTGAGTTCCCATTCTCCAGAGTCTAACGTGTGGCAACTGAGGTAGTCCTCCAGAACATTGTCCTTCCCAGCGACATGGGCCGCTAACAGGACTGTCAGGTGCTCCTCTGCCCACTACAGAAGATCATGATTCTCCACCAGTAGCGAGGCACTGCCCGTGCCCCCCTGCCAGTTGATATACGCTATCGTTGTCGCATTGTCTGAGAAGGCCCGAATGGCTTTCCCCTCCAGCAGATGCTGGAAACCCTGAATCGCCAGGTAAACTGCCCTCAACTCGAGGCGATTGATCGACCATGAGGTCTCCTCCGGAGACCAACAGCCTTGCATCACCTGAGACCGTGCACTCCCCATCCGGAGAGACTGGCATCCATAGTCATCAGGACCCATTGCGGCTGCTCCAATGGCATGCCTGTCCTCAGATGAGTGGGATTCAGCCACTGTTGCAAGTTTGTTCTCACCTCTTGTGGACACACCAGGTTCTGGTACAACGGATGGCGCTGTGGAGACCACCTTGAGAGGAGCGCCTGCTGCAGCAGGCACATATGTGCCCGAGCCCAAGGCACCAGATCCAGGGCAGCTGCCATGGATCCCAACAACTACATATAAAACCACACTGCCGGTGCCGGCATGCTCAGGAACCTCCGGACTTGTGCCACCAACTTCAGCATCCTGTCCTCGGGCAGGGAAACCGTCCCCTCAGAGGTTTCGAAGAGTGCTCCGAGATACACCAGGCGCTGTACCGGACACAGCTGGCTCTTGGCCAAATTGACCACCCAGCCCAGCTGCTGCAAGAATTCCATGACTTGCCAGGTGGCAATGTGCACCTCGTCCTCTGACTTTGCCCGGATGAGCCAGTCATCCAGATAGGGGTGCACCAGGATCCCTTCTTGACGCAAAGCCACCACCACCATCACCATGACATTTATAAAGGTGCACGGCATGGTGGCCAGGACAAAGGGTAATGCCCAGAACTGGAAATGTCCCGGGCACAGCGAACCCCAGGAATTGTTGGTGGTCTGGTCTGATAAGAATGTGAAGATAAGCCTCAGCAAGATACAGTGTGGACAGGAACTCTCCCTGTCGTACTGCCAAAATCACTGAGTGCAGCATCTCCATCCGGAAATGCAGTATCCTGAAGCTCCAATTCACATGCTTGAGATAGAGGATGGGCTGAAATGAGCCCTCTTTCTTCAGCACCAAGAAATAAATAGAGAATCGACTGGACCCGCACTGGATCTCGGGGTACTGGCAGTACCGCCTCCAGCTGTATCAGGAACTGAAGAGTGGAGGAGAGTGCTATCCTTTTCTCAGACGCCCTGCAGGGCTCAATGACAAAGGCTTCGACCAGCATCCTTGCAAATTCCAGTGAGTACCCTTTGCGGATAACTTTTAAGAGCCATTAGTTGGTCATAACTCTGGCCCACACAGAGTAAAACTGTCGCAACCAATCTCCTATCGCCTCCGTCCGGACTGGCCTGCTTTCATTGAGGCTTCTTACCCGGGTCTTCTGGGACGTGTAGGAACCTCGACCAAACCCCCAGGGCCCACCGAAAGGACTGCCCCCTCGCTCCAAAGTGGCCCCTCTTGTAGAGTGCAAACTGAGTTGAGTGGAACTGACGGAAATCTCTGACCTGTCCTCTCTGCAGACCTGCCGGCCTAGGAGCCGATGGTCGATCCTCTGGCAGGCACCCCCTTTGGAGTCACCCAGGTCCTTCACAATCTTGTCCATCACCTCCCCAAAGAGCAGCTTGCCTTTGTAGGGAAGTTTACTAAGTCATGATTTGGATGAAGCATCCGCCGCCCAGCTCCTCAGCCAGAGAAAACAGCACGCCGCTACCACCGACTTGGAGGCAATGCGAATCAAATCATAAAAGGCATTTGCCATGTATGCAGCTGCCAACTCCAGCTTAGCCCCTTCTGAAGTCTCCACACCATCAGGGTCGGAGGGAGCTCAGGCTTGGAGCCAGCGAATGGAAGCACGAGACACATAGGCTGTGCAAATGGAGACCTGCAGTGCTAGGGAGCTACTGTAGAACCAAAAGCCTGCTTGAGGATAGATTCCAGCTTCAAATCTTGCAGATCTTTAAGTGCCACCCTGCCTTTTACTGAGATGGCTGTCTTCTTGGTCACCGCTGAGACTAACACATCCACCCTAGGCAATTTCAGGAGCTCCCGCTCCTCCTGTGGGATAGGGTAAAGTCATCCCATCAAGCGGTTACCCCTCAAGGTAACCTCTGGATACTCCCATTCTGACACAACCATCTTCTTAATCACTCTATGGACTGGGAAACACACCTGCGCTCCCTGAACCTTTGAAGCAGAGGGTCCTCAAGTGGCTCCTCTGTCTGCGCCACAGACTGCACCATATTTAATGCCGATAGGGAGTGGGCAATGAGTGCCCCAAGTTCCTCCTTGTGGAAGACCAGGAAAATATTTGGATCTTCTCCCGGGGCATTTTCTCCTTTCTCCAATTCCTGAGTCCACAGGTCCAAAGTATCCTCTGAGGGTCCTCAAAAGGGAGCCAGCGAGGGAACTCCTGACCCTTCCATCCCATTCCTTCAGTCCCCCCTGGCTCCCTTCGGTAAAGTCCCAACCTGGAATCCCCCCAATGGGAGAACAGGGAGCTTGCATGGAGGACCAGAGGAGTCAGCCTGTTTCCTCTTTAGGTAGTAAGTCCTATGCGAGAGGCTAAAATCTGGCAAAAAAATGGAATCCAGCCCCTCCTGTAGCCCAAGTGCCATAGGCTGAGGACTGCTCCTGTACTGACTGGCTTCTTGCTTTTACTTTTAACGTTACCTTTCCCCCGCTTTTCCTGCTGATGGGGAAAATGGCTGCCAGCTGTAAAATGGCTGTGGTTCCCATCACACTCGCAGGAGCCGTCAGCTTATTCATCTCTGCTCCGGAGGCTGTGCTCTCTCCGTCCATCACGACAGCCAAATCCTGCTTAAAACCCCTCTGCAGCCAACTGCCTCATCTGAAACACATGTGGCAAAGGCCAGATGCACTCAGACTGCAGCTGCTCCCGCACCGGGCATATGCTGCAGGGTCTGGGAGCAAGCACACGCACCGCCAACGAAGTCCGTGCCCAACACCAATGCTAACCCCCGAAACCGAAAGAAAGCACTGCTACAAGAAACAGCCCCTGAGTTTGAACTGCGCTGCTATGCTTAATTAAAGTAATGTACCCAAAGCCGGTTTGGAGATAGCTGCAAATGCTGTGGCTCACAGTTACCGGCTATCCCACTGGGCAAGGGGGGAGGGATCCTGGGGCTCCCAGGTGCTTACACCCCCAAGGGCAATTCTGAGTCCTACCAACACCTGAGCGGAAGGAGGCCCTGCTTCTGCTGCCCTTCACTCCACCGTTGCCAAAAGGGAATGTTCCCAGCCTTCTCTGCCTTCGATTACCTGGATAAATGCCCTGCCAGAGCAATCCAGAATGCATAGTTACTCACCTGTCACCACTGATCTCTCGGAACAGCAGGAATTTAGTCTTCAAATATGGGCGACATAGGTACAGACAGAGCCCATGCAGAAACGCTACCCAGCATCCAAACAGGAAAGCTTTTGGGAGCATCACACTGCACCTGTGTAGCTGCCTTCCTGCCTTTCCCACTCTCCTTCCTCAGATGAGTTTGTAGCTGAGATAGAGAGGAGAAAAAGAAAACCTAGAACCCCTAGGGGAGGAGGCTAAATTCCTGCCATTCTATGCTATGTCCAGAAACAAGCAGAAATGTAGTGTTCACATATGGGACTTCCTAGCTGGAAGATACAAGAGAAAGACCTTGAAACCAGTAGTGGTTTGCCTCAGCAGAGGCTAAAAGGTCATGGATCCTCCATGGATGTCTGGGTATCGAAAATTCCGTGACGGAGGGTAGGAGTTGCTCTAAGTCTGAAACAGATGCTGGAGAACAGCCTGGCCAAACATGGCATCCTGGTGGGAGTCCTTGTCCAGACAGTAGTGAGCAGCAAAGGTATGGACCGAAAACCAAGTTACTGCTTTGAAGATTTTGTCAACAGCCACAGAATGTAGATTTGCCATTGAGGTGGCCATGGCCTGAACATTATGGCTAGTGACATGACCTTCAAGGGATAGGCCTGCCGCATCATAAACGAAAGTGATGCAATCTGCTATCCATTTGGAGAAGGTACGCTTGGATACTGGCAACCCCAAATGACTAGGGTCAAAGGAGACGAACAATTGAGAAGCCTTTTGGTGTTCTCGAGTCCTCTGAAGGTAGAATGCTAAAGCACATTTACAATCCAGAGAGTGTGGAGGGTTGCCTCTGCCCTAAATGAATGTGGTCTAGGGAAAAGGACAGGAAGGTAAACTGCCTGATTCAGATGAAAGGGCGAAACCACTTTCGGCATGAAATGAGGATGAGTCCTAAGGACAACCTTGTCATGGTGGAACCGAGTGTAAGGTGGGTTGGCCACCAAGGCCTGAAGCTCATTAATGCGTCGTGCTGAAGTGAGGGCAATGAGGAAGATGACCTGCCATATTAGAAACTTGATCGAGGTTGTGGCTAAAGATTTGAAGGGCAGTTTGGGAAATTGCCCCAGAACAACCTTAAGGTCCCATGCCATTGGTGGTGGTCTGATGGGAGGCCTGGTTGACAGAAATCCTCTCATAAAGTGTGAGACGAGTGGCTATGAGGAGATGGGCTGCCCATCTAAGAGTCGAAGAGAGGCTGCAATTGCACTTAAGTGCACTCTTACCGAGTTGATTTTGAGTCCAGAGGAGGACAGGTGGAGGAGATATTGGAGAGGTGCCTCTACCGGAGCCAAGAAGAGATTAAGATCCCTCTGTGAACACCAGAATGAGAATCTATGCCACTTAAAGGCGTAGGAACGTCTGGTGGATGGCTTTCTGGAAGCTAAAAGGATGTCCTTAACCTCCTGAGAAAGGTTAAGATGCTGAAAAGCTATGCCTTCAGCAGCCATGCTGTGAGGTGGAGAGACTGCGGATTGAGATGGAGAGAGTAGATCTGGAGCAGATCCGAGATCTATCGGCTGAGTCTGAGAGAGACGTAGCAGGACAGAAAAACCACAGTTGACGTGGCCAGCATGAGGCTATGAGCAATGTTCCCTCTAATTTTCTGTAGGCTGTGTGCGCATAAAATATCAGCTGTGTGCAGCTTTTGAAGGAAGGTTAAATTTTTGTGCGCCACATAACGACACTCGGAGTTATATACTTTAAAATTTGACTACACGTCATAATACAGTATGTACACCACATTGATTTTAATCAAATTAAATGAAAATAGACGATTACTAAATGAAGCGGGAAATTTCTAGTAATTACAATCATAATTTTTAAATTTTAAGACATCTGTGTTGTTTTCTATCAGAATCAGAGCCGTAATTTTTGTGCGCTCTGTTGTAAAGTATGTGCGCTCGCTCGGCGAGGTGTGTGCGCGCGCACACGCACACAGCTTAGAGGGAACAGTGGCTATGAGTATCATGGAGCTCCTGTCTGACTGGAGTTTGAACAGAGCTTTGGGAATCAGGGGACTGGGGGGAAAGACATAAAGTAGGCCTTACCCCCAGTGGAGTGAAAAGGATCCACTTGTTGACTGTCCGACATGAGAGTCCTGGTGCAGAAGCTTGGGAGCTTGGTATTCTGCGGGGTGGCAAAGAGGTCTATCTCTGGAGTCCCCCAGGTCTGAAAGATGTAGGACTGTGTCTACATGGAGAGCTCATTCGTGGGGCAGAAGGATCTGACTCAATTTGCTGCTAAGACGTTTTGTTTGCCTGGTAGATATATCGCTTGTAGGTGGATGTGATGAGCAATGGCAAAGGACAAGATATAGAGCCTCCCTGCAGAGGGACCAAGAGCCTGTCCCTCCCTGCTTGTTCAAAGAGAACATAACTACTTGATTGTCGGTTTGGACCAGGACTTTCTGGTAACAAAGGTGTTCCTGAAATACTTTGAAAGCACTGAAGATGGCTCGAGGTTCCAGGAGATTTATTTGGAATCATGACTCCTGTGGTGACCAGAGGTCCTGAGTGGAAAAATGCCCTAGATGGGTTCCCCAGCCCAGTTTGGATGCATCCGTCATTAGGATACATTGAGGTGGAGGCACCTGAAAAGATGACCCTATAAAGAGATTTTCTGGGCAACACCACCACTGGAGAGATGCCATCAGAGGAGTAGATACTAGTATCTTGTCCCTGAGACGGCTTGAGACTTAAGTCCACTGGGAAGCTAGAGTCCACTGGGCTGTGTGCATGTGGAGACGGGCATATGGAACTACATGCACCGTTGATGCCATATGACCCAGAAGTTGCAGCATTTCCCAGGCAAAGAGATAGTCCCTGAGACATGTTTAAGATACCAACTGATTGAGTTAAGTGCATCATAGTTGGGGCTGAAATGCCTTCAACAGCTGAGTGTTTAAGAGAGCCCCTCTGAACTCTAGAGTCTGAGTGGGAACTAGTTGGGACTCTGGCAGATTTACGACGAATCCCAAGAGCTGTAACACCTGCATGGTGCATGAGAGAGACAGGCTGGCTTCCTGAGAGGTGCTTGCTCTTATAAACCAGTCATCTAAGTAAGGGAAGACAAATATCCCCAGAGTTCTTAGGAATGTGGCTACGACCACCATGCACTTTGTGAAAACTCTTGCGGCAGAGGTAGTCCAAAAGGAAAGACCTTGTATTGATAGTGTCTTCCTTGGAACATGAAGCATAGGAATTTTCTGTCTTCTGGATGAATAAGGATATAAGCGTACGCTTCCTTTAAGCCTAGAGAACAGAGCCAGTCCTGACTCTGGAGATAGGGGAGAAGGGTCCCTAGAGAGACCATTTTGAACTACTTGCGAACGAGAAACTTGTTTATGTTTCTGAGGTCCAGAATGGGCCTGTATCCTCCTGTTTTCTTTTGGATGAGAAAGTATGGAGAATAGAAGCCCATTCACTGCTGGAATAGAAACATAGATATATGGGTAGAAATATGACGACAGAAAAAGACCACATGGCCTATCTAGTCTGTCCTTCCATATCAACAACTACAACAGTCCCCTTTTTACCTTTAGAGATCCTCTGTGTTTGTCCCATGCTTTTTTGAATTCAGTTACTGTCCTCATTTCTACCACCTCCACTGGGAGACTATTCCACGGATCCACTACTCTTTCCGTAAAGAAATATTTCCACATATCACTCCTGAATCTATCTCCCTTCACCCTCATCCCATGTCCCCTCATAGCAGAACTTGCTTACAATTGAAAGAGGCTCTCTCCATGAACATTTATGCCAAGGAGGTAGTTAAACATCTCAAATCATATCACCTCTATCCTGCCTTTCCTCTAAGGTGTACATATTAAGATCCTTAAGTCTGTCCTCATATGCTTTATAATGAAGACCACTAATCATTTTAGTAGCCACCCTCTGCACCGACTCCATCCTGTTCACATCCTTTTGAAGGTGCGGACTCCAGAATTGCACACTGTACTCCAAATGAGGTCGCACCAAAGACTTATACAGAGGCATTATCACCTCCTTTTTTCTGCTAGCCATTCCTCTCTGTATGCACCCAAGCATCCTTCTAGCTTTTGCCGTCAACTTTTCTACCTGTTTAGCTACTTCAAGATCATCAGACACAACCACGCCTAGGTCCCGCTCTTCTTTAGTGGACAAAAGTACTTCACCCCCTATACTATATTACCTCCCTTGGATTGCTGCAGCCCAAATGCATGACCTTACATTTTTTAACATTAAATCCCAGCTGCCAAATTCTAGATCATTCTTCAAGCTTAGCTAGATCCCTCCTCATGTTATCTACACCTTCCTGGGTGTCTACTCTATTGCAGATTTTGGTATCATCCGCAAAGAGGCAAACCTTACCCAACAGCCCTTCTGCTATATCACTAACAAAGCTGGGTTGGCAGTGGATCTAGAAAGCCTATTCAGGGTAGTGTTCTCAGATTCTAACTGAGACACTTTGTCTTGCCAAGCTTTGCCAAAAAGGTTTTCACCCAACTTATCTTGAACCTATTGTTCAAGATCCATTGCTTGCAGCCAAACAATTCTGCTGCACCAATGCAGATCGATGTAGCTCTACTGGTGCACTCAAAGAAATCAAAAGTTGCCCTACTGACAAAAATTGAGATGTTTTGAGTATGCTTGACTAGGGTGAGCGTCTGCTCTCTTGTCATCAGGGAGAAGAGGAGCCATCGATTCTAAATCCCTAGTTACCTCTTTGAGAAATGTGTCTTCGCGCTTTTGATTCGACACATTGCCAATTCTACTACCATTGAATGGTGCGGCAATTGAAAACCGTGAAATTCTGGTACCCGGTACATGGTATCGAGCCTTCGAGTATGTGGAGAAATAGTAAGGGGTGTCTCCCACATATGGAGCATGATGTTGTGGAGAATACTGTGAATGGGAAGTGTAGCCACTTCCTTAGAAGCTGCTGTATATTGGAGAATTTCCAATTCTTCAGCTCTAGGCTCTTTCTCTGATGTTACTGTTATGGAAAGGCCTCTGGCAACATCGTCTATAAAATCTTGAAAAGATGTCCTCTGGCAGGGACATGCAACATTGCGGAGACGGAGACAGGTCCTCTGGTAGATTTTTCTAGGCCTCGACTATCAGCCAATTCATCATCCAACAAATCCGATTCTGAAGACTCGAAGTATCGATGGGCCGGGTTGTTCGTGCTCTGCCAGAACACAGTACCAATCGAAGTCGGTGCTTGGAATCTGTTTAGCTGGAACCTCGGTACCAGAAATAGACTCAACGGCAGGCATGGGCGGTAGCGTAGCAAGTGGCATGTAACCTAATGTGGTTTGCATTGGTACAAAAGACGGTGCCAATGTTTGTGGAACAGACTATAAAGGTTTACTGGTACTGAGGCTGCCAGTAAGGCCTCTAAGCTCCGTTCGATGGCTAGGATGCGCTGATCCATGGAGCTTGCCGACACGGGTATTGGTATCGGGATTGCGGGCCACGATCCCTGAGCACGGCACCAGGAGCTCTCCGGAGGTGGAGGCCTTGGGAGCATCCTGGGACCCCTCTATGACTTTGAAAGAAAGTCCTCCCACTGGGATTGTTTGGCCGGTGTATAACCCCTCCAGGGCAATGCTCAAGGCATCTCAATGTTTAGAAGGTGATCTACCCTTGGGGGTGCAGCCAGTCTTTGATGAAGACTTATGTTTCGATACCTGAGATCCATGGGAGGAAGATGATGCCCTCGATGAGGTCAATGCTAGACAGACGGCGTCAGAGGCAAAGAGGGTTCCTAGCTTTGCAGCCCAATTCTGTAGGCCTCTCTTCGTCGTCTTTCTGCAGAGGGGACATTCTGATGTCTGGTAATCAGGACCTAGGCATTTTAGACACCAGTCATGGGTGACGGTGGCCGAGATGGTACTGCCACACTTAAGAACATAAGATATGCCATACTGGGTCAGACCAAGATCCATCAAGCCCAGTATCCTGTTTCCAACAGTGGCCAATCTAGGTCATAAGTACCTAGCAGGTTCCCCAAAAGACACAGGTTCCACAATGCTTGTATTGGGTCAAGCATTGATATCCTGGGTCCCTTTTAATAATGGTTTATGGACCTTTCCTCCAGGAACTTGTCTAAACCTTTTTTAAACCCAGCTACACTAACAGCATTTACTACATCCTCCGGTAACAAATTCCAAAGTTTGATTACACGTTGAGTGAAGAAATACTTTCTCTTATTAGTTTTAAATAGTTTACCCTGTAGCTTCATTGCATGTCCCCTAGTCTTTCTATATTCTGATGACGTAAACAATCGATCTACGTTTACCCGTTCCACTCCATTCATTAATTTATAGAACTCTATCACATCTCCCCCTCAGTCGTCTCTTTTCCAGGTTGAAGAGCCCTTTTTAGCCTCTCTTCATAGGGGTATCCTTCCATCCCCTTTACCATTTTGGTGGCTCTTCTCTGTACCCTTTCTAATAATGCTATATCCTTTTTAAGATACGGCGACCAGAATTGCACACAATATTCAAGGTGTGGTCGCACCATGGAACGATACAGAGGCATTATAATATCCTTTGTTTTATTTTCCATTCCTTTCCTTATGATACCTAGCATTCTATTTGCTCTCTTGGCTGCTGCTGCACACTGGGCGGAGGTTTTAATATGTTATCCACAATGACGCCTAAATCTTTTTACTAGATGGTGATTCCTAATGTGGAACCTTGCATCATGTAACAATAGTTTGGGTTGTTCTTTCCTAGGTGCATAACCTTGCACCTGTCCACATTAAATTTCATCTGCCATTTGGATGCCCAGTCTTCCAATTTATCAAGATCCTCTTGCAATTTTCCACAATTCTGATGGATTTTAACAACTTTAAATAGTTTTGTGTCATCTGCAAATTTGATAACTTCACTCGTTATTCCCTTTTCCTGGTCATTTATGAATATGTCAAAAAGCAGCGGACCCAGCACAGATCCCTGGGGTACACCACTATTCACTTTTCTCCACTGGGAAAATTGGCCATTTAGCCCTACCCTCTGCTTTCTATCTTTTAACCAGTTCCTGATCCACAATAGTCCTAGACATCAAAAGGTTAGATAGAATTTGTCACATCCCTCCACGATTCTCACCACCACCAAAATGTTGTCTAATAGACAACATTTTGGCGGTGGTGAGAAGCGAGGAGGAATGTGACAAACTCTATCTACCCTTTTTGATGTCTAGGATGCCTGAACCTTGCCCACTCACAATCTTAAATGACAGAGGTGTAAGGCAGGGGTCCCCAAATCCAGTCCTGGAGGGCCACACACCAGTCAGGTTGGCAGGATCTCTCTAATACATATATATCTCATGCATATTCATTAGGGCTATCCCAAAAACTTGCCAGGATTGCGGCCCTCCAGGACAGGGTTGGACAGCATGGTGGTGGCAGCATTATGTTATTGGGGTGCCTTGCTACAGCAGCAACAAGAAAACTTGAGATTACAGGAAAGAAGGATAGTGCAAAATACAGGCATATCTCAGAAGAAAACCTGTACCAGTCTACCATAGAACAGGACTGGAAAAAAGATTCACCTTTCAGCAGGATAATGATCCTAAATGCAACGCATAAATAGTAATTACACTTACCTGGTAATTGTAGTTCCTGTAGGATCCAGTTTAGTCTCCTCCACATCCGGGTAGTGCACCTCCTCCTGCAGCCTGGAGACTGGACCAATCAGAATCTTCCTTTGCCAGGATGTCTGCTGCTGGAGCTCCCATCAGCCCCCAGTGAACTATTAACAAAGCAGACTCAAAGAAGCAACACATGAGAGAATTAAAAATATATCAAACTAGAACTTATTCCCCTAACGGTAAACAACCCTCTCCCCAAACGAGAGAGCCAAACTCTGCACAGCGCCTCTGACTCCACCAGAAGAAAGAAGCAGTCTTAAGCCAGCCACCGGAACAGGAACTGGCAAAAAGAAAGTAGAAAGTAAAAAGTATAAAGTAGGCAGTACACAAATAGCCCAAAACTCGCAGAATACGGAGGTATATGGAAGTAGACATACGGAAATCTACATACGGAAGTATACGGAAGTAACCCCTCGCCGTTCACCGCAAGCGCGCCGCTATTAAACACAGTGACACTTGGGAGGGAAGGAGGACTAAACTGGATCCTACAGGAACTACAATTACCAGGTAAGTGTAATTTCTATTTCCTGTGCGGTAATCCAGTTTAGTCCTCCACATCCGGGATGTAACAGAGCAGTCAACACCGGGCGGGCCCCTGCCATCCAGCTCGCAACACCGCCGAACCAAAAGCAGCATCCTGAGCGGCGAGCACATCCAACCGATAATGTTTACTGAAGGTATGAAGAGAAGACCAAGTGGCCGCCCTACAAATGTCCGCAGGCGGAACAAGGCAATGCTCTGCCCAGGACGTCGCCTGAGCTCTAGTAGAATGGGCTCTCAAACCCACTGGAACCGGCCGATTTTGTAATATATATGCCGAAGCAATAGCCTCCTTAAGCCACTGAACGATAGAAGCCTTTGCCGCCGCCTCTCCTTTGCGGGCTCCGCCAAACAGCACGAACAAGCGATCCGTCTTACGGAACGATTCTGACACCTTTAGATAACGACGAAGGGTGCGCTTCACATCAAGGCAATGCAAACCGCCGTCCGTAGAACCTTCCACTTCGGAAGAAAGAACCGGAAGAAACACAGACTGATTCAGATGAAAAGGAGATACTACCTTAGGCAAAAAAGAAGGAACGGGCCGCAGAATCACCCGATCGCGCGCAAAGGACAAAAACGGCTCTCTATACGAAAGCGCCTGTAACTCAGAGATGCATCGCGCCGAACAGATCGCTACCAGAAACACGGTCTTCAGGGTGAGGTCCTTAACCGACGCTCTCCGTAGGGGTTCAAAGGGTTTGCGAACCAAGGCCTGCAATACAAGATTCAAATCCCACGAAGGAACTGACGCTCTGCGCGAAGGACGCAACCGGAGGACCGCTTTGAGAAAACGTTGGACGTCCGCATGCGCTCCTAGGGAAACCCCCAGCACTCTGCCGCGGTAGCAAGCCAGCGCCGCCACCTGCACCTTCAAAGAACTGGCCGCCAAGCCTTTGTCAAAACCGTCCTGCAAAAAACTGAGAATCACCGCTACAGAAGCCGTAGCCGCACGAACTCCACGTCGCGAACACCAATCTTCAAACAACCTCCACACCCGCACATACGCTAGTGAAGTGGAAGGCTTCCGCGCTCGGAGGAGCGTGGCAACGACTTCAGGAGAATAACCCTTCTTCTTCAACCGAGACCTTTCAAGGGCCAAACCGTAAGCGAGAATCGATCCACCTGAGGCATCCTCAACGGCCCCTGAAGAAGCAGATCCGGAAGCGGAGGCAGCCTCCAAGCCACACCGTGGCGTAAACGAACTAGGTCCGCATACCACAGCCGCCTTGGCCAATCTGGAGCCACGAGCAAAACCTGTCCCCGGTGCGCCTCGATGCGCTGAACGACGCGACCGATCAACGCCCACGGGGGAAAGACATAAAGAAGACCGTCCGTCGGCCACGGCTGAATGAGTGCGTCGATACCTTCGGACATGCGATCTCTCCTCCTGCTGAAGAACCGCCCTGACTTCGCCGACTGAAAGGTCGCCATCAGGTCCATGATCGGCATCCCCCATTTGCGAACTATCTGCGCGAACACCTGAGGGTTTAGTTCCCATTCCCCAGGATCGACATGCACCCTGCTGAGAAAGTCCGCCATCACGTTGTCTTTTCCGGCGATATGCGCCGCTGAGAGGGCCGGTAGTCGGGTCTCCACCCAGGTGAACAAGGCCTCTGCCTCGCTCTCCATGGCTACACTGCCCGTGCCCCCTTGGCGGTTGATGTACGCCACTGTCGCCGAGTTGTCCGAGAGCACTCGCACCGCATGCCCCTGGATCAACGTCTCGAGGGCTATAAACGCAAATCTCACCGCCCGCAATTCGAGCCGGTTGATTGACCAAGCAGCTTCGAGAGGGGACCAAGTCCCCTGAGCATAGCGGCCTTCGCAGTGGGCTCCCCAGCCCAACAGACTCGCATCCGTGATGAAAGGGACCCAAGAGGGCTGCTCCAGGGGAAGCCCCATCCGGAGGCTCTTCGAACACAGCCACCACCGGAGGGACAACCGGACCGACTTCGGGCAAGGCAACCGCTTGTTCAGGGAATGCAACTGGTGCGACCAGCGTCGTAACAGGGCCCTCTGAAGAGGCCGCATATGGAACCTGGCCCACGGCACAACCTCCAACGTCGCCGCCATGGTGCCCAACAGACGCAGGTACCACCACGCGGACGGAGCGGGAATCCCCAAGAAAACTCGCACGAGTTTCTGCAAGGCAAGAATTCGGCGTTCCGGTAAGCACACCAACCCTCTCGCAGTGTCAAAACGAACGCCTAGATATTCCAGGGATTGCGTTGGGAGCAAGTGACTCTTTTTCTCGTTGACTACCCAGCCGAGGGAACTCAGCAACGCTACCACTCTGTCCGTGACGCGCACACTCTCGTCCTCGGACTTCGCTCGAATCAACCAGTCGTCGAGGTAAGGGTGTACTAAAATACCTTCCTTGCGCAAGGCCGCCGCAACCACCACCATGACCTTGGTGAAAGTGCGTGGCGCTGTGGCCAAACTGAAAGGCATTGCCTGAAATTGAAAGTGTCCCCACGGAAAGGCGAACCTCAGGAACTTTTGATGAACTGGTCGGATAGGAATGTGGAGATAGGCTTCCGAGAGATCGAGAGAGGTAAGAAACTCGCCCTGACGCACCGCTACAATGACGGACCGCAAGGTCTCCATCCGGAAATGTGGAACCCGGAGAAAGCGATTCACACCTTTGAGATCGAGAATCGGACGCAACGACCCGTCCTTTTTGGGCACCACAAAATAAATGGAGTAGCAACCGACGCCGCGCTCGGAAGGAGGAACGGGAATCACCGCTCCCAAATCGAGGAGTCGAGTCAACGTCTCCCGAATGGCTTGCACCTTCTGTGCACCCCTGCAGGGGGAAAGGACAAAGGCGTCGGGAATCGGAACGGCAAATTCGAGTGCGTAACCCTCTCGGACGATTTCGAGCACCCATTGATCTGAAGTAATTTGGGCCCAGGAAGGAAGAAAGTCCCGAAGGCGACCTCCGATGACTAACCCCCTTTCTGGGGCCTGCCTCGTTTCATTGTGGCTTTCGAGTAAAGGAAGAGGACGCCGAAGAGGACGCTGCGGCGAATCCTCTACCAGCCCCCCGAAAACCTCGAAAACCGTGGCCTCTGGTACCATACCGACCACGCTGGGAAGACCAAAGTCGGGACGAACGAAATCGATGAAAGTCGCGAAACTGGCCCCGCACCGGCGGTAGAGTTCTACCCAGTTTAGGCTTATCCTCGGGCAGTCTACCACCCTTGGACTCACCAAGATCCTTAACCAATTTATCCAAGTCGTCCCCGAACAATAACTTCCCCTTAAAGGGGAGTTTACTAAGCCGGGACTTGGAAGAACCATCGGCCGCCCAATGTCGCAGCCAGAGCGACCTGCGCGCCGCTACCAAGGAGGCCATACTATTCGCCAAAGTCCTAATCAAATCATAATGCACATCCGCCAGATAGGCTGACCCCGACTCCAGCCGAGTCACCTCCATCAAGCCATGCTGATCTAAGCCAGACACCTGCCGCAAGTGCTGAGCCCATCGCAAGCAGGCCCTAGCCACCCAAGCCCCACAAATGGAGGCCTGCAAAGACAAAGCATTGGTCTCAAAGGACTGTTTCAACAAGCCATCAATTTTCTTGCCTTGCGCGTCCTTCAAGGCCGCACTGCCCTCCACTGGAATAGTGGTTTTCTTAGTAACCGCTGACACTGTGGCGTCAACTCACGGCGATTTAAACCTTTCCTTGTCCTTATCCACCAACGGATAAAGGCGGCGCATAGTCCGAATCCCCTTAAGGCCAGCCTCGGGCTGATCCCACTCAGTTTGAATCATCTGTTCCACTACACGGTGCACAGGAAACACCACTTGAGAGTCCCGCACCGCTTGAATGAGGGGATCCTCCAAACCGTCTTCCTCGAGAGGACGAGGAGCAGCGAGATTGAGAGCGTGGAGAGATTCCGTAATTAAAGGCACCAGTTCCTCCTTACGGAAGACCCGAATAATTCGGGCTTGATCCTCAGGTTCAGGAATTTCTGCATCCTCCAATTCGTCCAGAGGGCCATCCGGATCCCCCTCAGTATCAGGATCCTGCCAGACCGAGTCGTCATGGTCCAGATCCATGGGGCGTAGGCGCTTAGCCGAAGGCTGGCCATCCTGCTTGGCCTCTACGCCCGGAAGGGATGAAACAGGCGCCGGACAGGCGTCGGGGAACTTACCCGAGCGGCCCAAGCGAAAAGCTTGGTGCATGAGAAGCACAAAGTCAGGAGAAAAATCCGGGAAGGCAGATTCTGCCGTTGCCATCGGCCACGAGCCCCCCTGCCCTTTAGGGGGGGCGGTAGAGGCAGACGCCAGGGGGTCAGGAGAGGGGGGATCGTCCGCCGACACCTTCGGACTTCCAGGACCGGATAAGACCTTGTGTTGCACTTGGTGCTCCAAATCTGTGGAAACGGAGGCGCAGCCTCTGCAGACCCCAGAGTCATCCACCGCCCCTCTGCGCGACCCGCAGATGACACACTGCGGTCTGGAAGCCATGCCAACAGGCCCCACAGAAAGAGGCAAGTCAACAGAAAAGGCAAGGAAAAGAAAGGCTCCTGAAGTAAATAGGCCTTCTTTTTTTTTTTTTTTTTTTTGAAAAACCAACAATCGGGAACTGCAAAGATCCCCATCCCCAGCAAAAACGCTATGCTACAGAGGCCGAAAAAGACAAGGCAAAGTCACTGCAGCCCACAGCAGATCGGGCGGGAGAAACACCAGGGCTTCAAAATGGCCGGCGGCACATTTAGCCGGTGGGAAAAAAAGAGCGCCAAAATAACCCCAACACGAAGGAAATCAAAATAAGGTAAATGAAAGGAAATAAAATAGCACAAGAAAAAAGGAAGGGAAGGGGCAAATATCAGCACCGGCTCCCGAAGAAACTCACCGCACCTTGTCCCATACCGCCGCAGCAACGCTGAGGGAGGAAACAAGGAAACCGGCTGACAGAGCACTGAATGACAGCCACACAGAGCGTAAGGGAAAAGCCAGTCAGCTGCTGGAAGGCTGCCCGAACGCTGTCCGATGGCCGGAGAGACTGAGCCCCCCTCCGAACAGTCTTGGAGGGAGGTGCTAGTCTCAGACTGCAAAACAAAAATCCTCAGCAAAGGAGACAGCAGTGCAGCGCAGAACTGTGCTCCCTGAGCCGGCTCTCCGTTTTATCTTTATTTTCTTAAAGAGATAGCTACCTAAAAACAAACAATGAAATGCAAAGTCAAAAAAGAGTAAAAGAAATAGTAAAAGACACTCTAGTGTTGCCTCTAGCTGTCCCTAAGTGTGCCTAAATCCAGGCACGCACGTCATCCAGCTGCAAGGAGACTGGACACACTGGGGGCTGATGGGAGCTCCAGCAGCAGACATCCTGGCAAAGGAAGATTCTGATTGGTCCAGTCTCCAGGCTGCAGGAGGAGGTGCACTACCCGGATGTGGAGGACTAAACTGGATTACCGCACAGGAAACATCATTGCTACCACTACCGCCCCCTCCCTCCAGCAAATCTTCAGTCACTGCCCCCATCCTGACTGCTCAAACCTTCCAGGAACAGCTCCTTTCTTTCTGAATGTCACGATTGAAAAGATAAATGAAGCTGCAACATAAATCTCACAGTCAAGCATGCTGAAAGCCCCTGTGAATCCCCCCCACCCCCGACACGCATTTCCTGCTGCTGTGAGAACAGGACAAAAACATAAATATCGTTCCGCCAATATCCTACAGGTTAGATGCTTATCTCATTTATTTAATTTAACTATCTTGAATTCCTTTACTGATTGTCTAGGCAAATCAACCTTCATATACTCCAGAGTGTATCAACCCCAAGGTCTCAGACTTAACTTGGCATTGTTCTCAAAACTTCTTCAAGCTTGTAAGGTAATGCCGTGCTTGCATCAACGACCTTGTATTTTTACCGGGGGTTGTACAGTTCAGAAAAACTTCCTATGACAATCAAGAAAAGTGCTTATCTTATTTTGGTAGTTCACGATTGTCACAGGAAGTTTTTCTGAACTGTACAACCCCCGGTAAAAATATAAGGTCATTGATGAAAGCACGGCATTACCTTACAAGCTTGAAGAAGTTTTGAGAACAATGCCAAGTTAAGTCTGAGACTTTGGGGTTGATACATTCTGGAGTATATGAAGAAATAGAAATTACACTTACCTAGTAATTGTCGTTCCTTGAGTGACGACAGTTTAGTCCTCCACCTCTGGGTTGTGCACCTCTTCCTGCAGCTTGGAGACTGGGCATGTCAAAGTCGTGACATCACTGGATATAACCTGCTGGTATCTCCCATCAGCCTCCAGTGTACTATTGACAAAGCAAACTCAAAGGAACAACAAATAAGTAACTATAACATAACTTTAAATAACTCCCCATTCATCAACCTGAGGAACCTTTTTAACCGTATCCGTCTTATATATATATATTTTTTTTTTTAACTTTACATTCACGTCCCCCCTATGCAAACACGTTTCCTATACCAGAGAGAAGGAAGAAACAACAGAGAGGGATACTCACTGCGATCTAGAAACTGAAAGGATCTGTCTACTCCTTGAGATTGATGCTCCACTCCGCTTGAAAATAAACTCTGAAGAAATCACACCCCTGGGCGGGAATGAGGACTAAACTGTCGTCACTCAAGGAACGACAATTACCAGGTAAGTGTAATTTCTATTTCCTTATCGTTCCTCCAGTTTAGTCCTCCACTTCTGGGATGTAACAGAGCAGTAATCATTGGGAGGGACCTATCCAGCCAACTCACCACACCGTCGACCCGGAACAGGCATCCTTTACTGCCAAAACATTTAGGCAGTAGTGGTTACTGAGGAAATGAAGAGACGACCTGGAAGCTGCTCTACCAATCCCCCCTGGTGGAATGACACAGTGATTCACCCATGAAGCCGCTTGCGCCCTGGTAGCAAGAGTCAGAAAGCACCCCGGAATCATACAACCTCGCCACCAGAAAGCTGAGGCAACCACCCCCTTAACCCAGTGCGAAATGGCCACCTTCGCTGCTGCTTCCCCTTTGCGGGGACCTCCAAACAACACACAAAAACACCGCACCCTGCATTTGATGTTTCCTATCGGTGTAAGCTATGAATAAAAACCTCCCCTTCCAGAAAAACCAAGAACTGGAAGAAAAATCAATAGGCTCAGGAGAAAAATCAGATACCACCTTTTGGAAGGACGACGGGACTGGTCGCAAACACCACCCTCTATCCAGAAAGGGTGAAAATGGCTCATTACATGACAACGCCTGAAACTCCAAAACTCGTCGCGCCAAACAAAGAGCTATCAAAGCCACTGTATATAACAGCAAATCCTTTACCGACGCCTGGAGTAAAGAATCAAAGGGCTCTTTAGTTAACGCCTCTAAGGCCCAATCGGGATCCCCCGACAGCACCCAAACTCTCCTTGAGGAACGCAGTCGGGTCCCAACTTAAGGAAACGCTACACATCGATCAGAACACCTAGCGCTATTCCCTCCACAGAACCTCTACAGCCGGAAACAGTCGCCCGCTAGACCCTCTAAGGAACTGGCCACTAGTTCCTTCAGACACTGTCCTGTAGAGAACTCAGACCAAGGATACAGACACCTTTGTCGCCCAGACTTGCCGCCGTGAACAGCAGCCTTCAAAAAGGCACTAAGCACGGACCTATGTACCAGAAGCAGCCCGCCTTCTTGCTCTCAACAAGGTGGCGAAGACTGCCGCAGAATAACCCTTCTTCTTCAGCCCCGCCCATTCAAAGGCCAAACCGTAGGCGGGCACCGATCCACCTGAGACATTCGTCGCAGACCTAGCCGCAGCAGAACGTCCGCTACCGGCAACTTCTAGGAAAAACCTGTCGAGTAGGCGAATGAGATCAGCCTAGTACGGCCGTCTCATCCAACCGGGCGCTACCAAGAGTACCTTTCCCCGAAAACCTCTATACGCCAATTAGTTGCCCTATGAGAGCCCACGGGGAAAGGACAAGACAAAGACTTAACTGGGAGCTTACTGAGCCTTGACTTGTACGAACCATCAGCCACCCCATTTCTCCACCAGAGACACCTCCGGGTGAACCCCAAGGAAGCCAATAATATCAGCTAGTGCTCGAATTAAGTCATAATGCACATTTGTCACATAAAGCAAATCAGGCTCCAGTCGATTCAACTCCCTGATCCTTTCCTGTTCTAGGCGAGTAGACTGACGTAAACACTGCGACCACTTGAAGCATGCTCTCGCCTCCGCAGGCTCCACAAATGGGAGCTTGTAAGGACAGAGCATTGCCCCCAACGATCGCTTCAGTGAACCATCTACTTTCCTATCTCGCGCTAAAGAAGATTGCTAGGGCTCTCTTCCATACAGTGAGTCCACACCCCCTGGTAGTGCAAGGTGTGCATCCACCCACGTAGTACCCAGGACTGCCCCTGCTTAGCCTCAAAATGTCAATCAAGAACAGGCGAATTCAGGACAGCTGAATACTTTTTTTTTTTTCTTTACAAAAACATCTCTTAACCAAAAATTCCTTCAGCATATTTATTTTTTTATTTTATTTACATTCTCTTATATACCGCGCTATTCTGCATCAGTGCGGTTTACATTGAACAAACTGAAATTACATTGAACAGGGCATAACAACTTGGAGATAACTATTTTACAGGGAACAAGAGACGCTCTTTCCGTGCCAACAATATGAAGTAGAAAGAACTCCCAAACACAGGCATACTAATCCGAGGCCTTCTGCTAGAGTAACGCCCCATTTCGTCTGACTGCACAAAGATGGACTTTATATTTTAAGTTCAACTAGCATCTGGTGTTAGGAAATACAGCTTTCTCATTCCGCAGTGGCAATTGAGTCAGCAATGAAGAAGCCGAGAAACTTCAGACAAGTTCCCATTATACCACCTGGTAAAGACTCCACTTTTAGACCACTGAAGCAAAAAAGCATGCGAGAGTGCCTTGTGTCCTGCCAGTAGCTGATCGAATTGAAATGATTCAGTGTATGCAGGGCATTTTCCAGAGAACGCAAGGTCCCTCATCCAGGCTGACTCCACAGCCACAGTCTAAACCAGCAGCCATCTTGGCTGATGTCGATCAGCGCAGAAGCCATCTTGTAAGCCCAGCATATGATGTATGCCTACTAGAATCTGAGCTGCTGCTATTGCTGCTAGAGAACTAGCCTGGCTGCGTGCTTCTGGCCCCCATTAAGGCATTCGCTGAACACTAGCAGAGAATCTCCGTACTGGAGAACCTCTGATAAATGGAATGGGAGCATAGATAGCTTCAAAGGCCAGAGTTCTATTTTGCAACCTCTCTCCGCTGAGCTGCCTTTTCCATATGTAAAATTAAACCACATATAGCCAAAATTAAGACATTACAAATCTACCGTAAAATCTTATAATTTGGGCAAAGCCAAACTAAATGGGAATATTTTCCATTAATAAACCACACAACTACAAAACCCCTCTCATGACATAATGCTTATGGCAGAGCATTCCACATCTGTGGACTGGCCATGGCGCTCACCCAAGCACCTGTTACAACTGTCCAAGAGAGTTATCACCATAATTCCTTTTGACTTGAATATGTTTACAGCGGATCATAGCGCTATATCACAGCAGCTAAGCCAAAATATTACCCTGCCATATAAACCGATTTTAACACTTTATAGGACCTTCTATGGATAGCGGAAGGAGATTCTTGTAAATCAACGTAGCTATGCCCCTTTTTATTTGTTTGTTTTTTTTTAAAGTACAGGACTCCAAAAACCAAGTTTCCGCCAACTCCAATGAAATCAAAGCAGATCAGCTAAAATTACCCAAACTGCTCCTATAGCTTTGTAAGAAGCTACGAGCCCCCGCTGCACCCAGTTTTTTTTCCCCCCTTATCCTGAGGGATTCAGCATTGCAGGATGCGTTGCACACCCCCTGCCAGCCTGCTGCGTCTGCCAGGGAGCTGAAGAGCAAAATAGAAAGTAGAACCCCTGGAAGCAAACAGTGTCCCGGCCTTGGGGTTCAGGACGCAAAAGGCTGCCGAATAAATCAACAGTGTTAGCTAAAAATGAACAAGGCTATCTCTCACTAAAGAGAGTTTCTTTTTACTTTTTGAAATCCCACCGAAGTCCGTGGTACCCAAGCTTTCAAACACAGCCCCTAACGCTGTGCATTAACCACAACCAGAGAAATGAAATGAAATGAAACCCTGCTCTAGAAATAAATGAGAATTTCCTGGGAAGGGCATGCTAAGTGGAGCTATGAAACACACAGGCAGCCCCCCGGCCTTCCTGCAGTCAGAGAAATAGCAGTGGGATACACCGACAACCTTGCAAATGGAGGTCTTAGAGGTTGCTGCCTGTGTGAACCTGATGAGTAAATAGAAATTACACTTACCTGGTAATTGTCGTTCCTTGAGTTACGACAATTTAGTCCTCTACAGCTGGGTAGTGCACCTCCTCCTGCAGCTTGGAGACTGGACCAATCAAATCTTCATCCCTCTGGATGTAGCGAGCTGGAAATCCCATCAGCCCCAGTGAACTATTGGCAAAGCAGACTCAAGAGCAACAAATAAGTAGCTAACTATAATTAATTTTTTTTTCTTTTTTTTTTTTGTGGTTGAACCATCAGAAACTGAATAGAACATAACCTGCCATCTAACGGGAACAGGGAGGAAGACCCGCCCCAAAAGCGCTCCTCCCCTTTGCCAGGCTGGAAAGAGAGAGAAAGTAAAACTCACCTGTCACACCGCTCCATGACCATGACCACGTGCCGAGCTAGCCAGAAACCTAAGGGTGGGAAGGAGGACTAAACTGTCGTAACTCAAGGAACGACAATTACCAGGTAAGTGTAATTTCTATTTCCTTATCGTTCCTCCAGTTTAGTCCTCTACAGCTGGGATGTAACAGAGCAGTACTAACGGGAGGGACCCTGCCAGCCGGCACGCAAGACCGCTGATCCGAAACGGGCATCCCCCGCCGCCAACACATCCAAACGGTAGTGTCTACTGAACGTATGTAACGACGACCAGGTGGCCGCCTTGCAAATCTCCACCGGCGGAACCAGACTGTGCTTAGCCCAGGACGCCGCTTGCGCCCGAGTAGAATGCGCCCTGAGGCCTACAGGAGCCGGACGCCCCTGCAACACGTACGCCGAAACAATAGCTTCCTTTATCCACCTGGAAATGGATGCCTTGGCCGCAGCTTCACCTTTCCTAGGCCCGCCGAACAACACAAACAGACGATACGACTTGCAAAAAGCCGCGGAAACCGACAAATAACGACGCAAGGCCCTCTTCACATCCAATCGACTCAGACCGCGATCCGACGGATGCCCCGTTTCTGCCTGCAGAACTGGCAGAGAAACAGTTTGATTCACATGAAAGGGAGAAGACACCTTAGGTAAAAAGGAGGGAACCGGTCTGAGAACCACCTTCTCCCTCGAAAAACAGAGAAACGGCTCCCTACAGGAAAGAGCCTGCAACTCTGAAATGCGCCTCGCCGAACAGATAGCAACTAAGAAGACTACCTTAAGAGTCAAGTCCTTGACAGAACTCCGAGACAGAGGCTCGAACGGCGCTTTTCCTAACGCCCGCAAGACCAAGTTAAGATCCCAGGACGGAACAGAGATCCGACAAGCCGGGCGCAGCCTGGTCACCGCTTTAAGGAAACGTACGACATCGGCATGAGCACCCAGAGCCACACCCTGGATCTTACCTCGATAGCAGGCCAAGGCCGCCAGTTGCACCCTCAAAGAGCTGGCGACCAGCCCCTTGTCAAAACCATCTTGCAAAAAACTCAGTACCACTGATACGGAGGCCCTAGAAGCCCTAACCTGATGCCTGGAACACCAGTCTTCAAAGATCCGCCAGATGCGCACATAGGCAAGCGAAGTCGACCGCTTTCGCACCTGAAGCAAGGTGGCCATGACCGATCTAGAGTAGCCCTTCTTCTTTAACCTTGCCCTTTCAATAGCCAAGCCGTAAGCGAGAATCGATCCACTTGCGGCATTAGAAGAGGTCCCTGAACCAGGAGTTCCGGCGACAACGGGAGACACCACGGGGGACCGTCCAGCAACCTTATCAAATCGGCATACCACGGACGCCGGGGCCAATTTGGCGCCACTAGAAGCACCCTCCCCCGATGGGCTTCGATACGCTGAATTACCCGACCGATGAGGGCCCACGGAGGGAATACGTAGAGGAGCCCCGTCGTTGGCCACGGCTGCATCAGGGCGTCGATCCCTTCCGACATGGGCTCTCTCCGCCTGCTGAAGAACCGAGGCGCTTTCGCGGACCGGCACATCGCCATCAAATCCATGACGGGCACGCCCCATCGCAGAGTCAACTGGGCAAAGACGTCGGGATGCAACTCCCACTCTCCGGCATCCACCTGAATTCTGCTGAGAAAGTCCGCTGCCACATTCTCCTTGCCGGCGATGTGAGCCGCCGATATCGCCTTCAACCGCGGCTCCACCCAGGCAAACAGCTCTTCTGTCTCTTCCGCCATGGCTGCGCTGCCCGTGCCGCCCTGCCGATTTATGTACGCCACCGTGGCTGCATTGTCCGATAACACTCGCACCGCCTGATGCGTCACCAACTTTTGGAAGCTCTGCAGAGCCAAGAACACTGCCCTGAGTTCCAAACGGTTGATCGACCACCCGCTCTCCTCTGTCGGCCACCTCCCTTGCGTGAACTGACCTGCACAATGCGCCCCCCAGCCTATTAGACTCGAATCCATGAAGAGGGGAAGCCACACCGGCTGCTCCAACGGCATTCCGGCCTGCAAGACTGAGGGATGAAGCCACCACCGCAGCGCCTGACGGACACGCCAAGGACAAGGGAGTCGCTTGCTCAGCGAGTCGGACTGATTCGACCAGCGACGGAGCAAGGAGCGCTGCAGAGGCCGCATGTGAAACCTGGCCCACGGCATGACTTCCAGCGTCGCTGCCATCGTCCCCAACACCTGGAAGTACTTCCATGCCGTTGGCGCCGCAAGCCTCCGGAAATCCTGCACTAGACGCCGGAGGGCTAGAGCCCTGCGTTCCGTTAGAAAAACAGACCCCCGCCGAGTATCGAACTGAACCCCCAAATACTCGAGGACCTGAGTCGGCGCCAAATGACTCTTGAGCGGGTTGACCACCCAGCCTAAGCTCTGGAGAAACTCCACAACCTGTTGCGTGGCTCTCTCGCTCTCGGCCTGGGATTTCGCTCGTATCAACCAATCGTCGAGGTAAGGATGAACTAATACTCCTTGCTTTCGCAGCGCCGCCGCAACCACTACCATTATTTTGGTGAACCCCCGGGGGGCCGTCGCCAAACCGAAAGGCAGCGCCTGGAACTGAAAATGACCCCATGGCAGGGCGAACCGAAGAAACTTCTGATGGGACTCCCGGATGGGAACATGGAGATAAGCCTCTGAAAGATCGAGAGAGGTGAGATACTCCCCCTGACGAACCGCCACCATGACGGACCGCAGGGTTTCCATGCGAAAATGTGGAACTCGGAGACACCGATTCACCCCTTTGAGGTCTAGGATAGGCCGAAGAGAACTGTCCTTCTTTGGCACCACAAAATAAATGGAGTAACGCACCATTCCGTATTCCGCGGACGATGGCCGCTAGCTGCAACAGGGACGATGGCCGCTAGCTGCAACAGGCGGTCCACCGTTAGACAAACTTGCAAGGCCTTTAGCGAGCTTCTGCAGGGAGAACTGACGAACGAATCCAGCACCGGCCTTGCCAGATCTAACGCATACCCGTCGCGAATGATCTCCAAGACCCACTGGTCTGATGTTATGCGGGTCCAGGCAGAAAGAAACCCCCGTAGCCAACCTCCAATCGGTGGTCCTTCTGCCGGGACCCTCTGCCATTCATTGTGGTTTCCGGATGGCTCCTGCAGAAGCCGCCGCGAAACCTCTACTTGCCCCCCAGAAGCCACGGCATCCTTGAGCTCGGGACAGAAACCTACTTCTTTGAGAACCCGCGAAACGGGGGGAGCGAAATCTCCGAAAATCCCGAAACTGCCCCCTAAAGGATGCGGGAAATTTTTCTGGCTTGGGCTTGTCCTCCGGGAGTCGACCCCCTTTGGATTCCCCTAAATCTTTGACTAACTTATCAAGATCCTCACCGAACAATAGCTTGCCCTTGAACGGGAGCTTACCAAGCCGAGACTTGGAGGACCCGTCGGCCGCCCAGTTTTTTTAGCCAAAGGGCCCTTCGCACAGCTACCAGAGAGGACATACTATTCGACAGGGCCCTAATCAGGTCATAGTGCACATCTGCTAAGTAGGCCGCTCCTGATTCGAGACACTGTAACTCACGCACGTCCTCCTGCTCCATTGCCGCCGACTGTCTCAGGTGCTGGACCCACCTTAAACAGGCCCTAGCCACCCAGGCCCCACAGATGGACGCCTGCAAAGAAGCAGCATCTGCCTCAAAGGACTGCTTCAAGAGACCATCCATCTTTCTATCCTGCGACTCCTTCAAAGCCGCACTGCCTTCCACCGGAATCGTGGTCTTTTTCGTGACCGCCGACACCGCCGCATCAACCTTCGGGGCACAAAACCTTTCCTTATCACCATCTGATAAAGGATAGAATCTACTCATGGTTCTTATGCCTTTCAAACCCATTTCAGGGTGATCCCATTCGGTTTGAATCATCTGATCGATCACCTTATGAATGGGGAACACCACTTGTGTCTGACGCACCGCTTGAATAATAGGATCCGCCACATCCACTTCAGGTGCGGGTTGTTCTGGAGACAGCCTAAGCATCTGCAGGACCTCGGAAATGAGAGCAGACAACTCTTCTCTCCGAAACACACGAATGATGCGCGCCTGACCCTCAGGTTCAGGAATCTCACCTTCCTCTAAATCCTCCAACTCGCCAACCACGTCAGAACCGTGCTCTTCCTCCTCCCGGAAATCCAACTCGGAAGAAGAGCACTCCGCTGGCCGAGGCCTCTTGAGTGGCTGGACAAGTCCACTTGCGCGTTCTGCCAGTGTAGCCCGAGCACTGGGAGAAGGCAGCGAGCCAGAACTCGGCAAAAGCCCCTGCCTCTTGCGACAGAAGGCCTGATGCATGAGCAACACAAAGTCTGGAGAAAAAATCTTCCATAAAGGCAGGACCCCCAGCTACCGGAGATACACCCAGCAGCCCAGGAGTACCCACCGACTCCGGGGCGGATGGACCAGCCACCCACGCTTCACCCTCTGTCTCCTTCACTGTGTCAGGAGGGGCTGGGGCAGTAGCCCCCTCCATTTGCTGCTCTACAGTCAGGGATACGGAAGCACAGGAATGACAAATACCTGTCTCCATAGCCGAACCCCGACGGGTGCCACAAATCACGCACTGAGGCCTCGCTGACATGGACTACAGAGCCTGCGAGTCTCAAGGCACCTGAGGCAAGAGAGGGAGAACGTGGGGATCCCAATAGAAATATAGCCTGCTGTTGCTATCTTTTCTCAAGAAAGAGCCTCAGGCCGTTTTTTTTTTGTTTGTTTTTTTTTGCTGTGAGTTGAGCTTAAAATTACTGAGGAATGTGGAGGCAGAACCTCGCAGGCCCTCCTAGGGATCCACACACGGACAAAGAGACCCAAAAAAAAGAAGAAAACAAGAAAAGAAATAAAACAACGGCACTGCTGGCTGACTAGTAAAACCGCTGAGAAAACCGCGAGACTAAAATGGCCGCGGTTTCTCTCAGCGATTTTGGCGCGCTTTACACAACGGGTCCCAAAGCACCGCAGATCTCAAAACTGCATGCCGGCGACTTTCCCCATTGTACCTGTTAATTATATGCTGAAAACAGGAGAAAACGGCGTCGAACGAAGCCTCGATCGCCGAAAGACACAGGATCGTCGCAGGGCCTGTGACATGTGCTCGACCACTTCTCCGGAGCCGGCGCCTGCAGGCTGTCACCCAGCGCACTTCCCGTGGTCCGCACTAGGGGCTCTACCCCGATCAGTCAAGGGGTAAAAGATCCTATGTAGCAAAAGTCGCCAGGGGGAAAAAAAAGAGGCTAGGCAAGGGAGAATCACCCCAGAGCAGAAGCCCCCTTCCTGCCCGCTATGAGGAATGCCAAATTTTGTCTTTTTTTTTTTTTTTTTTAAAGGCACAGTACCCAAATAGTAATTCCTGTAAATTAAGCCAAATCAAATGAAGTGAAAACAAAATATATCTACATAGCCTGCTTCTTATTAGTTCCTCCAGTGAGCCCAGCATCTAGGCTCACAAGGTCCTCCTGCTGCTTGGAGACTGGACACACTGGGGCTGATGGGGATTTCCAGCTCGCTACATCCAGAGGGATGAAGATTTGATTGGTCCAGTCTCCAAGCTGCAGGAGGAGGTGCACTACCCAGCTGTAGAGGACTAAACTGGAGGAACGATAAGGAATACGATTTTGTATTTTACCACCCCCATCCCCCCCCCCCAGGGATGGGGGCACTGAATACTATATGTGATTCATGAGCAGCGCTGCCATCTGGTGGCCTTTAGGGCACCAAAGCCCGACCAACGATACAGAAGTTAAGAGCTTTAAATCTTGGTCATATAATCTTGATCTGCAGAACATTACATTACAGCTGTTTTAGTCACTAACCCCTGAGAGCCCATGAGGTGGCTCTGTGGTTATTTGTTCCCTGACTTGCAGAGAATGATCAATTTGATAATGGCTGCATACCCACAGTCATAGAAAGGCACTATCGAGTGTACCAGCTGCCCTCTGGTGGCCATAGACCATAGCACAGGCACTTCTTGGTTGACAGTTTAACTGTCAGTCTATGTTTTTATATCCTAAGGTTTCCTAAACCTGTCCCTGTGAATTTTGGGCAACTTTCACTATAGAATACATAAAAGCACACTTCCAGGCTGTCCCGCCTTCCAACTACAAGTTAGGGCTCTGCTCTTGAACCTAAAAACTGGCAATTTGCCTAATATCCTGGGACTTAACAGATGCTCCTCAGAGACATGATTAGGAGGGAAAGAACATGTGGTATCAGATATCAATGCCAAAACTGCTGTCCTATAAAACTAAGAATAAACTTAAAAATAAAGAGAATTGACAACAGCCCCCCTTAAGGCTGAGGAACCCCCCAAGTCTCAAAAAACCTACAAACAAAAGAAAGAAACACTAGGCCCAAAAATCTAGCTATTCTGCCTGTTTTCCTCACACAGGCAGCTCCCTGCAACTCTCGCCATGCGGTCCAAATACCTAGAGAGAAAATGGCCGCCCCTTCGCCAATGAATTTTGGCGCCAAGAACAACAGCTGCTGCAAAAAGGAGGCCTCAGCAGACCGACAGAGCCCGAAGGCCTTACCTGCAGGGCAGAAAGCCACACAGCCTGCTCCTACCACCTTGAATTCCTCCGATCCTCAAGCCGTGCTGATGCGCCTGGCAGCCGCGGCGAGGATCGCTCAGCCGGTTCCACAGAGTAAAATTTAAATCCCGCAGCAACGGAGAGGCTCCGTCTCACACAACTTCAGTGTGACTGTACGGGTCCCAGAGCTCTCTCCCGTACAGTCAAGGGAGAGAGATCCGCACCGGCAAATGCCTGTAGCAAGTGAAAATAACTGACAAGGAGGGAAGGCTAGAGATGCTACTAATTTAAAGAGCCAGGCTCAAATTTAAAATTACTGTAAATAAGGAAATTTGCTCCTAACTAAAGGGAACTAATCCCTGATTGCCAATTAACCAAAGGTAACTAAATTAAAAGTAAAATTAAAAGTAAATTAAAGGTAAAAATCAAAAGCAAAATCAGAATAGAATTTGTCACACTAAATGCTCCTTACCTGTTCCCCCCAAGTGAGCCCAGAAGCTAGGCTCACTATGTCCTCCTGCTGCATGGAGACTGGACACACTGGAGGCTGATGGGAGATACCAGCAGGCTATATCCAGTGATGTCACGACTTTGACATGCCCAGTCTCCAAGCTGCAGGAAGAGGTGCACAACCCAGAGGTGGAGGACTAAACTGGAGGAACGATAAGGAAGTTAGGTTGATTTGACTAGACAATTAGTAAAGGAATTCAAGATAGTTAAATTAAATAAATGAGATAAGCATCTAACCTGCAGGATATTGGAGGAACGATATTTATGTTTTTGTGTAGACACATTCCTCCACAACACGGACCAAGCTTTGAGTGAGAACAGGACAAGCAGGGATTTTGAGCGCAC
The DNA here is from genome assembly GCA_033557465.1 of Ichthyophis bannanicus. Taxonomy (NCBI): domain Eukaryota; kingdom Metazoa; phylum Chordata; class Amphibia; order Gymnophiona; family Ichthyophiidae; genus Ichthyophis; species Ichthyophis bannanicus. Next base: position 142,720,415 of record CM066040.1, read on the forward strand.
TTGAATGTGGGATTCTGCAGCGGTTTCATTTACCTTTTCCATGCAGACAGACATTTAGAAATAATAGAAAGAAGGGCACTGTTGCTGGAAGGTATGTGGGGGGGGGGGGGGGAAGGGGTGGCAGCTAAGTTGACTGCCACCCCTAAAATTGTGTGAGGCTCCGCAGCAGTTTCATTTATTATTTTCAGTGTCAACATTCAGAAATAGTAGAAAGAAGGGAGCTGCAGGGGCTAAGTTAGCTGCCACCCTAGGTGGCTGCCTAGCAGAAAGGCCAGCCCTGCTCACCCCTCATAAAAAGGTATACAACATAATTAAATGCAGCTTCCAAAAATTATCATTCATAATCAAATATGGTTGTGTCTTATTTTTCTTTAACTTTAAATTATATCTTCACTGCTGAGAACACACCTAGAAGAATTTCCCTTAACCACTTACCAATTTTTCTTTTCTGCCACAAACACGTTATTTATTTATTTATTTAAAAGATTTTCTATACCGCCTTCTCCTTTAATCAAGGTGGTTTCCACAGCAAACAATCATAAGAGTGGTTCAAGTGTGTTCATGCAGTGATACAGATTGTGTGTTTGTGTTGGTGTATGTTAGATTCTTTTGAGTTATTTATATTATGAGCTATATACATTCTTATGTACAAGGGGTATTTACATTATGAGCTATATACATTCTTATGTACAGGGACAGGGGAGGGGGGTTGGTCTTTTGTTCTTGCTTTTTGAGTAGATCATGTGATGTGTCCATGGTGATCAATGAATAGTGTTGTCTTAAGCAGCTTCCGAAAGTCTTTGAGGTTTGTTAGTCTTGGTTCATCTGAGAGGGTGCTCCAAATTGCTGGTGCAGCCAGGGAAAGGGCTCGTTCTGCTGTGTCCTTGCGGACCTTGGTGATGTCTTTTGGGGTATTAACGCGATTGGAAGTGCCTCTCCTCCTTGGTCGTGTGCTTCTGTCTGGATGTATGAGTGTATGTAGGCAGAGGGCTGATGACTGTTTGATCTTGAAGATGTTTATGACTGTCTTATATTTGATGCATGAGCTGTTTGGGAGCCAGTGGAGGTCTTTCAGTATGTGTGTGATGTGTTCATGTCTTGTTGTGCCAGAAATTATGCAAGCTGCTGTGTTTTGTGCCAACTGTAGCGGTCTGAGAGTTTGTTTTGATAGACCAAGGTATATTGGGTTGCAGAAGTCTAGTAGTGGGGTTATTAGTGCCTGGCAGACTGTACGGAAGAGCTCTGGGGCGAGGAGGGGCTTGAGGCGTCGGATAATTCTCATCCTGTGGTATGCGCTTTTGATGGTTCTGTTTATGTGTGATTGTAGATTCAGTTCCTTGTCCAGGGTTACTCCGAGGTACTTTACTTCCGGTTTTATGGGTATGGTTGTGTCTTTTATCTTGATGTTGTGTGGAGAGACGAAGTCAGTGTTTCGAGTGATGATTAGTGCCTCAGTCTTGCTATAGTTTATGGTGAGGTTGTTGTTTTGAAACCAGCTGGTCATAGTTATAACTAATCTTATCTCTTCCTAGTGTTTGCCCTGATCACATCCTTCTCACACTGTACACCTAGTTTCACATTCACACCTGGAATTCCAACATCTAAAGAATCTCAATGGCAAAGAAAGGTATAAACAGAATTCTCTCTCTGATTAAATTAATTGTTCACCAAGCTAAAATATATCTAAGGGCTCTATCAAATGTATTTATACCACTGCTCTTAAGGTAACTTAGAAATCTCAGTGCTTCCTGCATGGGAAGTTCTCTGTACACTCAAGGCATCTGGAAAAGTTCACTCTCCAAATGTTGAAGATTTTCAAGAAAGTGGTGGCTTGATTTGATTCATTGGACACTTCATCTGAACATGGATCTTCTCCAACTTAAAAACCCTGATATGGAAGTATCACACAAAGTGGTCTACTTCGCTGCTAAAAACAAGCCAAACACGGCCAAAGAAACCTTGTACTTCCCACAAAGTGTAGTTACTCACCTGAAACAGGTGTTCTATGGGCATAGCAGGAATCAGTCCTCACATATTAGCCCAAAATGTCACCGCAAGGATTATCTACAAAGCGAAAATTTCAGATCATATATCTCCGATCCTCTACGCTCTCCATTGGCTACCCGTCTCATGCAGAATCATCTACAAGTCCTTAGTCAATACGTTTAAGATCTTTAATAATATAGCACCATCTTTCTTATCTACGCTGATCACCATCCCACATGATAATAGATCGAGACGAAGAATAAACCTTCACACGATACAAGTTCCTGATTCTATTCGAAAAACAAGTCAGAAGACAAGTAACACAGCTTTCTCATACTTCGCCCCTACGCTATGGAACAACCTCCCGATTGAAATCAGAGAAATCAAAGATCTTCAATTATTTAGAAAAAATCTAAAAACCCATCTATTTACTCTGCACTACAATAACCTCCACATTGAAGATAATCCTAACACAGAAAAAACACCGTTCATCAATCATTCACTGACCCTACTTAGACAAAGCATAAACCTTTCCTACACATTCACATTGCTCACCTAGATTAAGCTTACCCTTAGAAAGCAATTTGCTTGTCGCTAATGTGAATAACTGTAATTTAATGTAAATATTTGACTTTACTGTTGATATACTGTTGGTACTATGTTTTGAAACATTATCTAATTAATACCCAGTTCAAATGTTCCTACCCCTCCTGTTATCTCATTGTAATTCGAAGTACACTTAATAGTTGAATGTTCTTTGTTCTAAATCTGTTCTATGTAAAATAGTTCTTTGTTCTAAATCTGTTCTATGTAAAATAATAGTGCTCTATTATTAATGTTTGTTACCTGTAAACCGCCACTGATCTCTGGAAGTGGCGGTATAGAAAAGATGTATAAATAAATAAATAAATAAATAAACATATGGGTGACGTCGGCGCCGACGGAACCTGCATGGAAGCATCGCTCCAGTTTTCCAAGAAAGCCTTTGGGAGATGCACAGTGCATGCGTGGTTGCCTTCCCGCTCAAGGGTGCCATCTTTCCTCAGTCAAATGACACAGCTAAGATGGCAAAAATTTAAAAAATGGTGCAGAAGCAACCCCAAGGGCAGGAGGGAGGGTTGTGAGACTACCCTTTCAACAGCCAAGCTGTGAGTGACAGGGATACCATGTTGGGGTGTAGGAGAGAGCCCTGTTCCTGTGAGAGTAGCCATGGGGCTCAGACTGGGCGAATCAGCGACGCCGCTGATAGGGAGAGGAGCAATGGAAACTAGGGTTGCCAGGGCCACCAAGGAGCTATCAGCATTAGTGATGCTCTGTCACATTGGGACCTTGAATAGGGTCTTGGTGACCAGTGGTGGGAAGGCATACAGGAGGCCTTCCGTCCACGGGATGAAGAATGCATCTGCTGCTACCCGGGAAGGGCGTGGTTGGAGGGAGCAGAATTGAGGCAACTGCGTGTTGACCTTGTGCCCCCTTATTTATTCACGCAGAACATTGCAAACTGGCTGTCGGTCTGGATCAGCACTGGGTAGTGCTGCAGCTATCGCCCAGAGCTCTAGCAGGTTGATTTGGTCTGCAGGCCCTCACAGTGTGCTCCCCAGCCCAGTAGGAAGGCGTTAGTGGTGAGGGGGGTGGGTACCTGGAAGGGCATCCCAGTCTGAAGGTGACGTGGACATCTGAGGGAGTCCGCCAGCTGACAGGTCACTCTCACTCTGTCCCTGAGCTTGCCTATGGTTTGTGTCCACAGAGTGGAGGCACCATTGGATGCCCTCATGTGTAGACAGGCATACAAGGTTACATGAACCATGGAGGCCATGTGTCCCAATAGGCAAAGTAGGAGCCGAGCAGGTAGCATCTGGCATTGGTGCACCTCTTCGGCTAACTCCCTGAGGCGTTCTGACCTTTCCTGAGGGAGTAAGGCTTTCACCTGGAGAGTATCTAGTTGCGCCCCTATGAACTCTAGGCACTAGGCCAGGGTGAGGTGGGACTTGGGGCAGTTTATTATGAACCCCAGGTACTGCAGGACGTTTATGGTGCACCCGGTGGCGCATCGAGCCTCTGTAGCTGTGCCTGCCTTTATGAGCCAGTCGTTCAGATAAGGGAGGATGAAGGCCCCTTGAATCCGGAGGTGGGCTGCAACCACCGCAAGGCACTTCATAAAGACCTTTGTGATGAGGCCAGACCGAAGGGCAGCACCCTGTATTGGTAGTGCTGCCCCCCCACCACGAAGCAAAGGCACTTTCTGTGGCTGGGATGAATCACGATGTGTGTGTAGCCATCCTTTAGGTCCAAGGAGCAGAGTCGATCTCTCTGCTGAAGGAATGGCAGCAGTGTACCAACGGAGAGCATCTTGAACTTCTCCCTGACTAGAAACCTGTTGATCTCTCGCAGGTCTAGGATGGGCCTGAGGCCCCCTGTCCTCCTGGGGACAAGGAAATACCTGGAGTAGAAGCCTGTGTCCCAGAGATATTTCGGCCGGTGAGGAGCAGGGTATGGTAAAGGAGAAACCTGGTAGGCTCTCCCGGGAAGTACGAGGGTGGCACCCACTGTAGCTGTAGGAGGGTAGCCCTCCTTGACCACTTGTAGCATCCAGGTGTCGGTGGTGATGGCTGTCCACCTGTGGGCAAACAAGGCTAGGTACCCCCCTGTGGGCATCAGGAAACCCCCCCAGGGATGGAGAAGTTATGCCCCGACAGTCAAAAGCTCCCCTCAGGCTGCTGGGACTTCGGGGCTTGGGACTTCGGGGTCTTTTGTTTTCTGGGACCATGTCCCTGGCCTTTTTGTTGCTGGCCCTGCTGAGGGACCAGGAAGGCCTGGAAGTGTGGTGTACCACCAAAGCCTCCTTTCTTCCTCGGGAAGAAGGGTTTTTTTCCCCAGGGCTTTCTTCCGGGGCTGCACCGAGGTCTCCTTTGAGAGTCTGGTCCTCGTCATGAATTCGGTCTCTATCTCTACTGCCTTATCTGCCATGGGCTTCCGAATAGGTTCTCTCCTATGCAGGGGACAGCAAATCAGTTTGTCCTGCACCCACTGTTCCAGGTCGGCTGATTGCAGCCATACTTGGCGTCATGCCCTGATGCCCGTGGCGGCCACCCTGGCCAATGACGCAAAGCCATCGTAGGCTGCTTGGGACAAAAATTTCAAGCACTCTTTTACCGCCAAGGTCAGGGTCTTAAACCTCTGTAGGGGTTCCCCGTTGAGGCCTGCCGAGAATCCATCGAGCTCTTTCGACAGTTCCTTCAGGTACATGCCAATGTAGAGCTGGTAGGACTGGATCTGGTATGTTAGCATCGAGCCCTGAAAAGCCTTGCGGCGGAGGGCATCAAGGGTTTAGGCCTCCCTGCCGAGTGGGACTGAGGAAATAGAAATTACACTTACCTGGTAATTGTCGTTCCTTGAGTGACGACAGTTTAGTCCTCTACTTCTACTTCTGGGTTGTGCACCTCTTCCTGCAGCTAGGAGACTGGGCATGTCAAAGTCGTGACATCACTGGATATAGCCTGCTGGTATCTCCCATCAGCCTCCAGTGTACTATTGACAAAGCAAACTCAAAGAAACAACAAATAAGTAACTATACCATAACTTTAAATAACTCCCCATTCCTCAACCGGAGGAGCCTTTTAAACCGTATCCGTCTTATACATTTTTTTTTTTTTTTTAACTTTACATTCATGTCCCCCCTATGCAAACACGTATCCTATACCATCACCTCGTTTAAATAAGAGAAAAGAAAGAAAGAACAGAGAGGGATACTCACTGTGATCTAGAAACTGAAAGGATCTGTCTACTCCTTGAGATTGATGCTCCACTCCGCCTGAAAATAAACTGAAGAAATCATACTCCTGGGCGGGAATGAGGACTAAACTGTAGTCACTCAAGGAACGACAATTACCAGGTAAGTGTAATTTCTATTTCCTTATCGTTCCTCCAGTTTAGTCCTCTACCTGTGGGATGTAAAAGAGCAGTAATCATTGGGAGGGACCTATCCAGCCAACTCACCACACCGCCAACCCAGAACAGGCCTCCTTTTACTGCCAAAACATTTAGGCAGTAGTGGTTACTGAGGAAATGAAGAGACGACCTAGAAGCTGCTCTACCAATCCCCCCTGGAGGAATGACACAGTGATTCACCCATGAAGCCGCTTGTGCCCTGGTAGCAAGAGTCAGAAAGCCCCCCGGAATCATACAACCTCGCCAGCAGAAAGCTGAGGCAACCACCGCCTTAACCCAGTGCGAAATGGCCGCCTTCACTGCTGCTTCCCTTTTGTGGGGACCTCCAACCAGCACACAAAAACAAAGAAACGAACATCGCACCCTGCATGTAATGTTTCCTATCAGCGTAAGCTACGAATAAAAACCTCCCCTTCCAGAAAAACCGAGAACCGGAAGAGAAACCAATAGGCTCAGGAGAAAAATCAGAAACCACCTTTTGGAAGGACGACAGGACTGCTCGCAAACACCACCCTCTATCCAGAAAGGGTGAAAACGGCTCATTACATGACAACGTCTGAAACTCTGAAACTCGTCGCACCGAACAATGAGCTATCAAAGCAACTGTCTATAACAGCAAATCCTTTACCGACGCCTGGAGTAAAGAATCAAAGGACTCTTTAGCTAACGCCTCTAAGGCCCAATCGGGATTCCCTGGCGGCACCCGAACTCTCCTTGAGGAGTGCAGTCGGATCCCAACTTAAGGAAACGCTACACATCGATGCGAACACCTAGCGCTATTCCCTTCACAGACCTCTACAGCCGGAAACAGTTGCTCGCTGGATCCTCTAAGGAACTGGCCGCTAGTTCCTTCAGACACTGTCCTGCAGAGAACTCAGACCAAGGATACAGACACCTTTGTCGCCCGGACTTGCCGCCGTGAACAGCAGCCTTCCAAAAGGCGCTACGCATGGACCTACGTAGCAGAAGCAGCCTGCCTCCTTGCTCTCAACAAGGCGGCGAAGACTGCTGCAGAATAACCCTTCTACTTGAGCCCCGCCCATACAAAGGCCAAACCGTAGGCGGGCACCGATCCACCTGAGACATTCGTCACGGACCTAGCCGCAGCAGAACGTCTGCTACCGACAACGTCTAGGAAAAGCCTGTCGAGTAGGCGAATGAGAAAAGCCTAGTAGGCCGTCTCGCCCAAACGGGCGCTACCAAGAGCGCCTTTCTCCAAAAGCCTTGATACGCCAACTAGTTGCCCTATGAGAGCCCACGGGGAAAGGACAAGACAGAGACTTAATTGGGAGCTTACTGACCCTCGATTTGGACGAACCATCAGCTGCCCCATTCCTCCACCAGAGAGACCTCTGGGTGAACCCCAAGGAAGCCAATAATATTAGCTAGCGCTGGAATTAAGCCATAATGCACATTTGCCCCATAAAGCAAATCAGGCTCTAGTCGATTCAATTCCCTGATCCTTTCCTGTTCCAGGCGAGTAGACTGCCGTAAACACTGCGACCACCTGAAGCATGCTCTCGCCTCCCCAGGCTCCAAAAATGGGAGCTTGTAAGGCCAGAGCATTGCCCCCAACTATCGCTTCAGTGAACCATCTACTTTCCCATCTTGCGATAAAGAAGACTGCGAGGGCTCTGTTCCATACAGTGAGTCCGCACCCCCTGGTAGTGCAAGGTGTGCACCCACCCAAGTAGTACCCAGGCCTGCCCCTGCTTAAGCCTCAAAATGTCAATCAAGAACAGGCGAATTCAGGACAGCTGAATACTTTCTTGATTTTCTCTCTCTTTCTTTCTTTTTTTTTTTCTTTTTTTCTTATTATTTATTTATTTATTTATTTTTACAAAGACACCTCTAAACCAAAAATGCCGTCAGCATATGTTAAGAGACGCTCTTTCCGTGCCAACAATATGAAGTAGAAAGAACTCCCAAACACAGGCATACTAATCCACGGCCTTCCTGCTAGAGTAACGCCCCATTCCGTCTGACTGCACAAAGATGGACTGTATATTTTAAGATCAACTACCTGGTGATATGAAATACAGCTCTCATTCCGCAGTGGCAATTGAGTCAGCAATGAAGAAGCCGAGAAACTGCAGACAAGTTCCCATTATACCACCTGGTAAAGACTCCACTTTTAGACCACTGAAGCAAAAAAGCATGCGAGCATGCCTTGTGTCCTGCCAGCAGCTGATCGAATTGAAGGGATTCAGTGTATGCAGGGCATTGTCCAGAGAACGCAAGGCCCCTCCTCCAGGCTGACTCCACATCCACAGTCTAAACCGGCAGTCAGCTTGGCTGATGCCGATCAGCGCGGAAGCCATCTTGTAAGCCCAGCATATGAAGTATGCCTACTAGAGTCTGAGCCGCTGCCATTGCTGCTAGAGAACTAGCCTAGCTGCTTCTGGCCCCCCATTAAGGCATTCACCGAACACTAGCAGAGACTCTCCGTACTGGAGAACCTCTGATAAATGGAATGGGAGCATAGATAGCTCCAAAGGCCAGAGTTCTATTTTGCAACCCCTCTCCGCTGAGCCGCCTTTTCCATATGTAAAATTAAACCACATATAGCCAAAATTAAGACATTACAAATCTACCGTAAAATCGTATAATTTGGCAAAGTCAAACTAAACGGGAACATTTTCCATTAAGAAACCACACAACTATAAAATTCTTCCCATGACATAATGCTTATGGCAGAGCATTCCACATCTGTGGACTGGCCATGGCTCTCACCCAAGCACCTGTTACAACTGTCCAAGAGAGTTATCACCATAATTCCTTTTGACTTGAATATGTTTACAGCGGAACATAGCGCTATATCACAGCAGCTAAGCCAAAATATTATCCTGCCAAATAAACCGACTTTAATGCTTTATAGGACCTTCTATGGATAGCGGAAGGAGATTCTGGTAAATCAACATAGCTATGCCCTGTTTCTTTGCTTTTTTGCTTTTTTTTTTTAAAGATAGGACTCCAAAAGCCAAGTTTCCGCCAACTCCAATGAAATCAAAGCAGATCCGCTAAAATTACCCGAACTGCTACTATAAGCTTTGCAAGAAGCTACCAGCCCCTGCTGCACCCAGTTGTCCTTCCCCCCCTTATCCTGGGAGATTCTGCATTGCAGGAGGCGTTGCCCACCCCCTGCCAGCCTACTGCATCTGCCAGGGAGCTGAAGAGCAAAATAGAAAGTAGAACCCCTGGAAGCAAACAGTGTCCCGTCCTTGGGATTCAGGCGCAAAAGGTAAAAATCAAAAGTAAAATCAACAGTGTTAGCTAAAAATGAACAAGGCTATCTCTCACTAAAGCGAGTTTCTTTTTCTTTTTGAAATCCCACCGAAGTCCGTGGGACCCAAGCTTTCGAACACAGCCCCTGACGCTGTGCATTAACCACAACCAGAGAAATGAAATGAAATGAAACCCTGCTCTAGTAACAGATGAGAATTTCCTGGGAAGGGCCTGCTAAATGTTGCTATGAAACACACAAGCACCTCCCCAGGCCTTCCTGAAGTCAGAGAAATAGCAGTGGAATACACTGACCACCTTGCAAATGGAGCTCCGAGAGGTTGTTGCCTGTGTGAACCTGATGAGTAATATGATTTTGTATTGTACCACTCACCCCCCAGGGATGGGGGCACTGAATACTATATGTGATTCATCATATAAACTGGATTCTCAGACCTTATATCACATCACCGAGGCTCTGTGGCTCTGTGGTGATTTCTTTCCTGACCTGCAAATAATGGCTGCATGAATACCCACAGTCATAGAAAGGCACTATTGAGTGTACCAGCTGCCCTCTGGTGGCCATAGACCGTAGCACAGGCACTTCCTGGTTGACAGTTTAACTGTCTATTTTTTTATATCCTAAGGTTTCCTAAACCTTTCCCTGTGAATTTTGGGCAACTTTCACAATAGAATACATAAAGGCACACTTCTAGGCTTTCCCTCCTGCCAACTACAAGTTAGGACTCTGCCCTTGAACCTAAAAGCTGGCAATTTGCCTAATATCCTGGGCCTTAACAGATGCTCCTCAGAGACATGATTAGGGGGGAAAGACCATGTGGTATCAGGGATCAATGCCAAAACTGCTGTCCTGTTTTTAAGTTTATTCTTATTTATTCTATAAAGAGGATTGACAACAGTCCCCCTTAATGCTGGGGAACCCCCTGAGCCTCAAAAAAAAAAAAATCCTACAAACAAAAGAAACAAACACTAGGCCCAAAAATTTAGCTATTCTGCCTGTTGTTTTCCCTCATGCAGGCAGCTCACTGCAACTCTCGCCATGCGGTCCAAATACCTAGAGAGGAAATGGCCGCCCCTTCGCCAATGAAATTTGGCGCCAAGAACAACAGCCGCTGCAAAAAGGAGGCCTCAGCAGACCGACCGAGCCCGAAGGCCTTACCTGCAGGGCCAAAAGCCACACCGCCTGCTCCTACCACCTTGAATTCATCCGATCCTCAAGCCGCGCTGATGCGCCTGGCAGCCACGGTGAGGATCGCTCAGCCGGTTCCACAAAGTAAAATTAAAATCCCGCAGCAACGGAGAGGCTCCGTCTCACACAATTTCAGTGTGGCTGTACGGGTCCCGGAGCTCTCTCCCGTATAGTCAAGGGAGAGAGATCCGCACCAGCAAATGCCTGCAGCAAGTGAAAATAACTGACAAGGAGGGAAGGCGAGAACTGCTACTAATTTAAAGAGCCAGGCTCAAATTTAAAATTACTGTAAATAAGGAAATTTGCTCCTAACTAAAGGGAACTAATCCCTGATTGCCAATTAACCAAAGGTAACTGAATTAAAAGTAAAATTAAAAGTAAATTAAAGGTAAAAATCAAAAGTAAAATCAGAATAGAATTTGTCACACTAAATGCTCCTTATCTGTTCCCCCCCAAGTGAGCCCAGGAGCTAGGCTCACTATGTCCTCCTGCTGCAAGGAGACTGGACACACTGGAGGCTGATGGGAGATACCAGCAGGCTATATCCAGTGATGTCACGACTTTGACATGCCCAGTCTCCTAGCTGCAGGAAGAGGTGCACAACCCAGAAGTAGAAGTAGAGGACTAAACTGGAGGAACGATAAGGAATGAGTTTTTTGCTTTTAAACCAGACATGACAGACTCCACGACCATGGAGTTGTGGGGAAGCTGGGGCCTTTTGGAACCCAGGGCTTCGGCATACCAGGTATATGGCGTCGAGGCACCTAACGATGGGTACCAATGTCAGTGTTTCCCACATTTGGAGCAGGAGATTGTCAAGAATCAAGGCCACTAGGACCACAAGGGTTTCCTTCAATGATGCCTCATATTGGAGTATCACTTCTTAATCCCTATACTATCATCACAAGGGTTTCCTTCAATGATGCCTCATATTGGAGTATCACTTCTTAATCCCTATACTATCATCACTAGTATAGTCCAATGTTTTCATTTCATCTTGCCGGGAACCCGAAAGCTTGCCCGCCGCTATATCTCCCTTGTAGACATTCAAACAGCAGTTGGGTAATCATGCGACACAAGATGAAATGAAAACATTGGACTATGTGGGAGTGGTATGAAGAAATATGGAGAAGGAGAATATTGATACCATATCACAAGAACTCTCAACAGTCCAGATGAGTAATATTGTTTCCCTATAAGAGACATTCCATGGTTACAGAAAACTGTTTATGGGAAGGGAGGATTTAGCATATAGCATTTACTAAGTTGGTCATTTGCGGAGGCTGGATCTTACATAAGTGCTTACATTGCCTTTATAAAAATAGGTGCCTTTACGTATTTTAGCTTTAAATGGGTTTGTGTATGTAGAACATAATTTTATAACAGGACATCTATGTGGACAGTGATTCAAACATAGTCTTTCTGCAATCTACCTGTAGCAACCACAAAGGCAGTGGATGTGTCAATCTCAAGGATTTTTTATTTTTTTTGCTGCAAATTTTGACTTTGCTAACTGGAGGAAGAGATTGGGGTAGGTTTCATGGATGTGACCTTGCTGCTTGGGAACAAAGCACAATTTGTATGCCTAATGGTTTATGCACATGCATCAGAAACACTCCACAATATGAAAAATATCATGCCAAAATCAGTGCAGATTACAGGCTTCATATGAGTTTGTGCCACAAATCACCACCCCTTCAAAATTCTCTGCCAGAAAGTTAGCTCAGAGCACAATGTTCTCCTGTGTCACAGTGAAATTCATTGACATTCACAAGGTCAAAGTGTTCACTTGACTCATGCAATTACAGGAGGTTGCCATGTTTCATCAAGAAAGGTAGAGCATAAGTCAGAACCTCTGTTTTATATCCTAATTAGTTCGAACAGTAATAATCATATTATTAAGCTCTATACTAGTGTTTTTTAATAAAAGTTCTTAGCTGCATGAATTTGATTTGCTTCCTTCTAAACTAGAATAAAATATTTCAAAATTAGCATCCTGAGCATTTATTTTCTAATTTTTCTTGCATATTATGAAAATATCTTCCCCGTTGCAATAAAGGCAGTAGTTTGTGCACTTGATGTCTGTCAGTTCTCTACTCGGTTGTGTGCACGTTATGTGCAATCTGCAGCACAAACCAGGAGAGACATGAAGCAGTGCATTAGGCTAGGGCTCCAGACAACGTGTGCTGCAGTAGAGACATATGAGAAATCTGTGCAGCACAGTTCATGGAAAGGTTGCATTCCATGAGTCAAACAGGAGGCAGTGCAGCAGATGCAGAGCACCACAAAGTCAGGAAACCCACACCCCATTGCTGTAGCACAGCGAATGGTGTGACTGCAGAAACCACAGAGGAGGCAGAGGCAAAGACAATGAGGGCATAAAACATTACAGCGGGGAAAGGGTAGGGCAGTCACCCTTCACTCACTCACCAACAGCCCAGATGCCAAAGACAGACATGCACACATGCTCCCCCCATCCTCACCCCTCAGTCTACATACTGGCTCCACTAACAAATACCCCCAAGTTCTCATTTCATACAGCCACAGAGCCCACCTACTGACTCATACACACACGCTCTGTAGTCCTCCTTCCCAACTCTCATCCCTTCTCCTGACCATGCCACCTCAAACTTGTCATTCTTTGATAGATTTTTCTCATAATTTGAGTTGTGGTGGAATCCATCAGTATTGGAGGTCTTTACTTGGGGGAGGAGAGAAAGGAAAAGGTTGTTAGTCTATAGACAGGAAAAAAGGTTAAGAACATCTGCTCTGAAGAAACTGAATACTTCAGGCAGGCTGCAACATCTCTTCACCTTACAGATGGAATGGCAAGGTAATCAACCTCTGAAAAAGGGACATGACATTAAAAGTAGCTAAAAGGATACCCCTCCTCAGAGTTTGTCAGGATCAATGACAAAAGCATATTAAATGTCGTTCCCCCTGCCCCTCCCCCCCCCAATATCCCAGCACAGTGCTGCTCCTGTCCATTTACAAACGATGGATATATTCATATTCTCCTACCCAACCACCATGATCTTCCCAATAGGGGCTTCCTGTTATACCATCACTGATTATGCAGACAGTTGGTAAGAAGGCAAATGCCTTTTCTTTTGCTAGCGCAATTAATCAATCAACCAATGATCCACCTATTGCTATGCAGGAGAAAAAACAACCAACAAAAAAAAAAGAAAGAACAGCTCCTCCAACTTAAAGAGCAGAAATCTTTTATCCAAATCCTTAAGGACATTAAATCAAGATTTTCTGGCAATCAAGCCCAAAAGTTATAGGCTGTTGGACCAGCTCGGTATTAAATCATCATCGGTCCAGAGAAGTAGGAATTGTAACAATACATATACAAACCCATTTAAAGCTAAAATACAAACTCACAACAAATACTATATAAACCTTAATACAAATACAGGGCAAGTTACAGCTTAAGCTATTTTTATAAATATACTATAAACTGCCATATGATGCAATATTGCATTTTGATGGTAAAAATACTCATCTGCGTCAGGGAAAAGCCATAAACCACAAGCCTCTCCTGCCAGGATCGATGCGATGACAGCTCATTGACACTGTGCCACTAACCTAGAAAAGGGATAATCATTTGTCTGTATTAAACAGAAGGGAGGCTGAGTGGATGTTTTGCTTACATTCGATTTCCCCAGCAGGTCTGAATCAGGAAATAGAGTGGTTATCTTTTATATAAGCTGGTTTATGTGTATGCTTCTTGGGTTTAAAGGGCTGTGTGTGTGGGTTGTGGTAAATGGCCGAGTGGTGAGTTGTGGGCAGTTTCTTGGCTTGGTACTAGTTCCTGACTGCAGTTGCTGTTTGGCTCTCAGGAGTTCGGTTTTCCTTATCTAAAATTATTTTGAGTGATTGGTGGAGATTTTTTTTTTCCTTTATTTTTTTATCGAAAATAGGAATGACACCGTGGTAAACAATTACATCAACAACTCCTCAATTCCTCACCCCCCACCCACCCCCTCCCCTAATTCCCTTAATGTCTCAGCATAGTCAGATAAGAACTGTCACACCCGTATTTTACAGACACTGTTCTACAATAACCCAAAGGACTACCTCTTAATCCAACATGACATTCAACTTACATTACTCAAGGAACCTGTGTCAGCAGCCTCAACTCCCGCCCCGCTCCCTCCACCCCTCCCTTAAATATTATTCCCTTTCCACCACTCATGGTACTGTTCCCAAATTTTTTGAAACCTCATTGGTCTCTTCAATCTCAGAGCTGTGACACATCAAATACAGATGTTCTACTTTTAATTGCACACTCTTCAAGGATGGCGGCTCCACTTTCCTCCATTGCCCAGCAATACTCTGCCTTGTTGCCACACAAACTATTCCACACCAACCCGCAACGTCCCTTATACACGACTCATTTCCCACATTTAGAAGTGCCATACAGGGACCCAAAATAACTTCCTGCCCCACAATCCCACGCATCCACCCTTCCACTGCATTCCAAAGTGATCTGATGCCGGGGCACCCCCATCAAATATGAAAGAAAGAACCCACCTCCCTGCACTCCCTCCAACACAGTGCTGGTCCCCCCAACCACTTTTGCAAGCGTTGCGGGGTCAGGTACCATCTATACAGCATCTTATAGTTATGCTCCAGGATATTGCTGGCCACCACTCCCTTAAACAGCCCTTTACAAACGCACTGCCATTGTTCCTCATCCCAACACTGATTCAAATCTCTTCCCCAGGCCCGCCTATGAGTCCACTCCCCACACTCCGCTGTCTCCATCAATCTATACAATTTAGAAATTAACCCCTTAACATTCCCACTAGCGAAGATAGCATCCACAGCCTCCCCACTTGCTCCCCTCCCTCTCTTTTCCAGCATATGAACGAAGTGGATCACCTGCAGATAGCGGTATCTATCCTCCGGGCGCAACCGAAACTCCATCTTTAGGTCATCAAAGTCCACCCACTCTCCCCCTTCCCAGAATTGACCAACATACCGCAACCCTTGTTCTGCCCACCGAGCAAAGGTGGAGTCCTGGATCCCTGGTAAAAACTCAGGATTACCCACCAATGGCATAAATTTAGAGAACCCCCGCCCCCCATACCAGCTTGACTGCCATTTCCACCAGTGCCGCAGTGTATAGCGTAAAAAGGGGTTCTCCCATTTCTTCCCACTACCTACACCCTTACTCCATAATAATGTCGCAAGGTTTACCTGCTGGCTGAGTTCAGCTCCCTCCACTTCTACCCACTCAGCTCTCTCCCTAAACTCCCATTCAAAAACCGCCCTCATCCTCGCCGCTTCATGGTACCGGGATAACAGCGGCAGCCCCATACCCCCCACCCGCTTGCTGGCACACAAAACACTCCGCGCTATCCTCGGCCTCTTCCCTTTCCAAACAAATTTCAGAAATCTATCTTGTAATCTCTGTAAGAAAGGCCTCGGAACTTCCACTGGCAAGTTCATAAACAAATACAGGAAGCGAGGTAGGGCTATCATCTTCAACAGTTCAATCCTTCTCAACCAGGACACTTCAAAGCTTTCCCATTTCTCCAATTCCCTAAACATATTAGCACTAACTGTCCCATAATTAGCTGAAAAAAGCTGCCCCAACTGGGCTGTAAGGTGAACCCCCAAGTACCTAATACTACTTTTCGCCCACTTAAAGGGAAAAACCCGTTTCACCCTATCTACCTCTTCCCGGGGTAAGGAAATATTGAGCAGCTCAGATTTGGAAGCATTCATCCGAAACCCGGACACCTCTCCATACCTAGATAATTCCTTCTGAACTACCGCCAGAGAACGCTCTGGGTCTGTTATATAAAAGAGCACATCATCAGCAAATAAAGATATTTTATAAGGCCGCTTACCCACCTGGATCCCCGGAATCTCCACCCGGTCCCTTATACGCTGTGCCATTGGTTCCATAGCCAAAATAAATAGAAGTGGGGACAGAGGGCAACCCTGCCGCATTCCCCTCCTCAATTCAAATGCCTTGGTGACTGCACCATTGATTTTCAAACACGCCAACGGCTTACTGTACAGGATTCTCACCCACACCAGGAATGGACCCTGTATCCCCACCTTTTCCAGTGTTTTAAATAGAAAGGGCCAGCTCACCCGGTCAAAGGCTTTTTTTGCATCAACCGCTAGGAGCGCCAACGGCGTTCCCTTGCGGGTACTATGCCAGATGAGATTCAACGCGCGTCGGATGTTGTCAGATGTGTACCTACCAGGCACAAACCCTGACTGATTCGGATGTACCAGACTTCCCAAACTGGGCATTAATCTATTCGCCAGCAGCCTAGTAAAGATTTTTAAATCACTGCCCAATAGGGAGATGGGTCTATAGGAGCCACACTCCGTGGGGTCCTTCCCTTCTTTATGTAAAATACTAATTCCAGCTAGTCTCAGAGATACCAGCATCACTTCTTCTTCTCCAAACGAGCTATACATCTCGGTAAGAGGCCCCATCAGCTGGTCCGCAAATACTTTATAAACCAGTTGGAGAACCCATCCATCCCTGGGGCTTTATGAGATTTCAAGCCCTTAATCACCGACAGCACTTCCTGCTCACTTATACTCCTGGAGATCTCCTCCCTCTCTGCCCCAGAAAGTTGCGGTATCTGGATACTATCAAGATAAGCCGACAGCTTCTCCTCCACAACCGTCTGTTCAGGCATGTACAGGTTTTGATAAAATTGAATAAACCTATCCTCAATCTCCTTACCTAGCCACATCAGCCTACCCTTCCCATCCTTGAGCTAAATTATGGTGTTCCGCGCTGCCCATTTCCTCACTTTTCGGGCTAGCATTCTCCCCGCCTTATTGCCGAATTCAAAATTCCACTGTCTCAACACATTTAACTGGTGTTGGTTCTCATATAAACGCAGTTCACTAAGTTCCTTCTTCAAACCCTGCAACGTTCCTCGTAACTCCACATTGGTCGGATTCCCTTTCAGCCTATTCTCAATCTCCATTATTGAATCGAGCAACTTCTGCTGCTGACTCAGTCGGGTCTTTTTCCGGTGGGACCCCACAGCTATCAGTTTCACCCGGACCACCGCTTTCAAGCAGGCCCAGAGCGTCCCCGGGGAGACCTCCCCCGTCTTATTCAAGGACAAGTACTCAGAGATTGTTTCTTTAACCTGACTCACCACCTCAGGGTCCTCCAACAAGGACTCATTCAGTTTCCACCATGCCCTACACGGACCTTGCTTACCCAACCGGCTGGTACTTGGTAGATCTCTCTCTTTTGCTCTAACAGATACCTAAGCTCCACGAAAAGAACAATGGCTGGGAAAAATCGTATTGCTAAAGCTGTTGCCCCCGTTACAGCTTCTGCCTCGGTCCAGACAGAGGCCCTAATGCCGGTTGAAGGACCAGTCCCATGTGTAGGGTGCCTGCATGCTGAAGCTCTGAGGAAACAGGTGGAGGAACTCAGAGAGGAGGTGGCAAGGCTGAGGAGCATTCAAGACAGTGAGAAGTACATTGATGAGATGCTTCTTGCAGCAACCAGGCTCTCCAGCACAGGAGTAGATGGGTGCCAACAGAATGTCGATGGTTGGACACAAGTCACCAGGGCCTGCAAAATCACCAATCCAACTTCTCCAGCCCTTGAATTGAAGAACCATTATGCAGCCCTGGAAGTGGATGAGGTGAAAGCATCCCTGGAAAGGGAAGAACCAGAGTTCAAGTACCCCAAAGTTGCGGAATCAGTGACCAGAAGGAAACGAAGGGTAGTGGTGGTTGGAGACTCTCTTCTGAGGGGTACTGAGGCGTCCATCTGCCGACCAGACTTGATGTCCAGAGAGGTATGCTGTCTGCCTGGTGCCAAAATCCAAGATGTTACGGAGAGTTTGGCGAGACTCATCAAGCCCACTGACTATTACCCAATGTTGCTAATCCATGTTGGAACAAATGATACTGCCAGGTATACCTCGGAACGTATCAAAAGTGACTTCATGGCTCTGGGACAGAGGGTGAAGCAGTTAGGTGCACAGGTGGTGTTCTCTTCAATCCTCCCTGTTGAGGGTAAAGGCCAAGGCAGAGAGGCTCGCATCCTGGAGATGAATGCATGGCTGCGTGGATGGTGTCATCGAGAGCATTTTGGTTTCCTAGACCATGGGATGCTGTTCCAAGGGTTGCAAAGCAGAGATGGCATCCATCTGTCCAAGAGAGGTCAACGCATCTTTGGTAGTAGACTGGCTAATCTACTGAAGAGGGCTTTAAACTAGATTCGTTGGGGATGGGTGAAGAAAGCCCCCAGGTAGGTGAAAGCCCCCAGGTAGGTGATACCCATTTCCATAAAGGTATTTAATGTAACAGGGGTAACATATGGAAAGCAGTGTATATTAATGCCCGTAGCATGGGAAATAAGATCCCTGAAGTTGAAGCTTTGGTGGGAGTGGCTGACTTGGATTTAGTGGCAGTTACAGAAACGTGGTTCACAGAAAACCATGACTGGGATGTAACTATACCTGGCTATACTTTATTCAGAAAGTTACAGGGTAGGAAGAAGGGGAGGAGGAGTGGCACTATATGTAAAAACTACTATTAAAGCTTTGGAATTACAGAGCTTAAAAGGGAGAGAGGAGGCATTGTGGGTTAAACTAGAAAGAGGGAAAGAGAAATCTATTTGAATTGCAGTGATATACAGACCTCCCTCACAAGAGGAAGAGGTGGACAGAGAGTTAATTGAAGACATACGCAGCATTGCTAGGAAAGGGGAAGTGCTACTGATAGGAGATTTCAATATGCCAGATGTTGATTGGCACATTCCTGCTGCAGTATCATCTAGAAGTAAGGAGATCCTGGATTCTCTACAGGGAGAACTATTCAGGCAATTGGTAACAGACCCCACACGTGAAGGGGCCATACTGGACTTGGTGCTTACCAATGGTGAAAGTGTTTCTGATGTTGTAGTGGGAGATCATTTTGCATCCAGTGATCACCAGATGGTGTGGTTCAGTATTAGGACTAGGGCTGTTAGAATCCATTCCAAGGTGAGGATCTTAGACTTTAGGAAGACTAACTTTGCGAAGATGGGCCAATACCTCAGGGAGTCGTTAGTGGGATGGGAACAGCTGGGGGATGTAGAAAAGCAGTGGGCAAAACTGAAAGGGGGTATTTTAAAGGCAACCAACCTTTTTGTTGAAATGGTAAATAAAGGCAAAAGGAACAGGAGACCGCTGTGGTTTTCGAAGGAAGTAGCTGAACAAGTGAAGAAAAAGAGGGAGGCCTTCATGAAATACAAGAGATCACAGAGAGAGGAAGACAGGCATCTGTATTTGGAAAAACTTAGAGAAGCTAGCAAAGTAGTCAAGAAGGCAAAGATTCAAAAGGAGGAGGAAATAGCCAATGCAATAAAATGGGGGGATAAGACATTTTTCAGATATATTAGTGAGAAGAGGAAGGGCAAAAGTGGTATTGTCAGACTCAAGGGTGCAGGGGGGGAATATATAGAAGCTGATAAGGATAAAGCGGAATTGCTTAACAAATATTTTTGTTCTGTGTTCACAGATGAAGAACCAGGAGCAGGACCTCAGAAAACACCCAGAAATAAGAACAGAAGCGAGGGACATCTTGAACTATTTTCAGAAGACTGTGTTCGTGAGAAACTAGCTCAACTTAAAGTAGACAAAGCGATGGGACCGGATGGGATACACCCTAGAATACTGAGGGAACTTGGGGACGTTCTAGCAACTCCACTGACTAACCTTTTCAATGCCTCATTGGAGTCGGGAGTGGTGCCAAAGGACTGGAGAGAGGCTCATGTGGTGCCTTTACACAAAAGCGGAAGTAAGGATGTGGTTGAAAACTACAGGCCGGTTAGTTTAACTTCGGTGGTGAGTAAATTATTGGAAACGCTGCTGAAAGAGAAAATAGTGAGGTTTCTGGAGTCCAGCGGATTACAGGATCCGAGGCAGCATGGATTCACCAGAGGCAGGTCTTGTCAGACAAATCTGATTGATTTCTTTGACTGGGTGATGTCACTCACCCAGCTTCCCCCTCTAGGGTAATATAGGTAGTTGCCTAGAAGGGTTGGCAGGTGGGACCACAGTATTTATATGGATCTTGAAACGCTGTAACCTGGTATCCGTGTAGTTGTGAGGCCAAGTGAATCACAGCCGAGGTTAAAGGGGTTAACAATAAGTTTATTGTCGCACAGGAATTTTCATACACCTACTTCCCCAAACATAGAAATAAGATGTTGGTGCTTGTTGTGCCAAATAAAGAAAGAATGATAACAAAGTCCTCCTGATGCTTCACAGGCAATTACTTCAAACAAACATCTCTTCTCAAACTTCTTTCCAGGTTTTAAATACAAGTGCTTTTCCTCAGTCTAAGCACTGCTTCTGGTATTAGGTCCAAACATAGGAAACTTTACAGCATTGCGTTTAGTTTCACAGCTGCACAAAGAGTGTTGAGTTTCCACTCAGGCAGAACGCTGCCTTTCTTCATATAAAACAAACAATCAGGCTTTCTCAGCACTTATTACTAGAGATACTTTTACAGCTTTCACTCTTTCTGGCAAAACCCACAGTCCATATCAGAATAACTTCTGGCATGACTAAGATTCTCTCTTTGGTTAGGAGGTAAATATTTGTCTTGGTACTGCCTCCCTGGCTCCTGTGTAGCAAGTTGCTCCGCAAGGTCTGACCCCCACGTTCTGCTCCGTGGCCTGCAATTAGCTGTCTGTTTAGAAACAGCTGGGCTGTACTCAGAACTGGAGCTTCTGACACGCTGTCTGCCTTGGGAATATCTTTGCAGTTTAACAAATGGCAATTTCCTTCTGCCCAACCTCCCACGTGTGACTGTAGCTTCCAAGGAAGATTCTAGAGAGGTACTTCTATCTCTTCTGGGCAAGGTTTTAAAAGTCTTCTCCCCAGGTTTAAAGTGACCTCTAATCTGTTTCTCCTCTTTGCTTGACTTGGGGTAGTTCCTACCTGGAAGCTTTTCCAGACGCCTCTCCAGAGTTCTCTCTGACTCTCACCTCACCAAGCCCCTTAGGCTATCCTGGTAATGACTGCCTCTTTTCCTGCTTCCTCCGGTCCTCAGCTTTCTGTCTTGATCCCACTCAATATCTGAGTCTCCTCCAGAAGCTGAACCTTGAACTCCCCTCGTCCTTCCAGTATCAGTCTCACTTTCAGTTTCCTTCTCAGCAGCTGCTCCTCTACCAACTGCTCCTTCCTGATTAAGAGGACGGGGCTGCCCTATCAGCTTTGACTCCGCCCCTCCCTCTCCCACGTCAGCTCCCTGGGTTACCCTGGAGCTGGGGCGTGGCTCTCTTTGTGTTCTCTTGTGCAGAGAATCTTTCTGGGCTACAACTTTAACCCTTTCTTGACCTGCTTTACTGACAGCTTCTACTGAAAAGAACTGCTTTAAAGCCTTATTTCTAGGTTTTAAACCCTCTGCCTTGTCACAGTGACCAGGGAGTTGGACCGAGGGAGAGCTCTAGATGTGGTGTATTTAGATTTCCGTAAAGCCTTTGACACTGTTCCTCACAGGCGACTTATAAACAAACTGAGCACCCTAGGGATGGACCCTAAAGTTACTGCTTGGGTTAGAAATTGGTTGGGTGGGAGGCGACAAAGAGTACAAGTAAATGGAGCTCACTCTGAGGAGAAGGAAGTTACCAGTGGTGTGCCCCAGGGATCTGTCCTTGGTCCGATTCTTTTTAACATCTTTGTTAGTGATATAGCGGAAGGGCTGTCGGGTAAGGTTTGCCTCTTTGCGGATGATACCAAAATCTGCAATAGAGTAGACACCCAGGAAGGGGTAGATAATATGAGGAGGGATCTAGCTAAGCTTGAAGAATGGTCTAGAATTTGGCAGCTGGGATTTAATGTTAAAATATGTAAGGTCATGCATTTGGGCTGCAGCAATCCAAGGGAGCAATACAGTATAGGAGGTGAAGTACTTTTGTCCACTAAAGAAGAGCAAGACCTAGGCGTATTTGTGTCTGATGATCTTAAAGTAGCTAAAAAGGTAGAAAAGGTGACGGCAAAAGCTAGAAGGATGCTTGGGTGCATACGGAGAGGAATGGCTAGTAGAAAAAAGGAGGTGATAATGCCTCTGTATAAGTCTTTGGTGCGACCTCATTTGGAGTATAGTGTGCAATTCTGGAGACCGCACCTTCAAAAGGATGTGAACAGGATGGAGTGGGTGCAGAGGGTTGCTACTAAAATGATTAATGGGCTTCATTATAAAGCATATGAGGACAGACTTAAGGATCTTAATATGTACACCTTAGAGGAAAGGCGGGATAGAGGTGATATGATTGAGATGTTTAAATACCTCCGTGGCATAAATGTTCAGGGAGAGAGCCTCTTTCAATTGAAAGCAAGTTCTGCTATGAGGGGACATGGGATGAGGGTGAAGGGAGATAGATTCAGGAGTGATATGCGGAAATATTTCTTTACGGAAAGAGTAGTGGATCCATGGAATAGTCTCCCAGTGGAGGTGGTAGAGATGAGGACAGTAACTGAATTCAAAAAAGCATGGGACCAGCACAGAGGATCTCTAAAGGTAAAAAGTGGACTGTTGTAGTTGTTGTTATGGAAGGACAGACTAGATAGGCCATGTGGTCTTTTTCTGTCATCATGTTTCTATGTTTCTATGTAAAGGGGCGTGATCCGAACAAGATCGTTCCCTTATCTTACAATCCCTCACCCCCGCCACCAGAGTCTTATCCAAAAGAAACAAATCAATTCTAGAATAGGTCTCATGTACCGGGGAGTAGAAAGAGTAGTCCCTCTGCCCAAAGTTCACCTCGCGCCACACATCCACCAAATCTAACCTACCCATCAACTGCTTCAGCCGCAGCCGATGAGGTCTGGCCGCAGATGCCGCCCCTCTAGATGTATCCACCAATGGATTCAGAGATATATTAAAGTCTGCCCCCATAATAAGCTTTCCTTCTACCCTTCCCGAAACTACCTTCTGAAGGTTCACAAAAAACTCCGCCTGATTGGTATTCGGGGCATATGCACTGACCAACGTGTATAGGTGCACACCCAATTTAAGTTTAACAATCACATACCTCCCTCCTCTATCCTTTATACATTCCACCACCTGCCCCGTGACTCTGTTGGATAGAAGAATCCCCACTACTCCCTTTTTCTTCTCTGTTTATGTTTATGTTTTATGTTTATGCAATTCTTGATATACCGCCCAGGCTGAGGGCATCAGAGCGGTTTACAATTACTATATAAGCAGGTACTGGATACATTCCCTCATCCCCAAAGGGCTCACAATCTATGTGTACCTGAGGCAATGGAGGGTTAAGTGGCTAATTTATTGGAAGCGAAAAACTGCTGCGTGTAAAGCCTATGTCCCATACATCTCTCGTCTTTCACCCGAAGGTGTGTTTCTTGTACAAAAATAATATCTCTCCCCAACTGACCGCATTCCTTGAAAAAGAGTTGACGCTTCCTAAAGGAGTTAAGGCCTCTGACATTCATCAATACCAAATTAACTAAAACCATGTCCATATCCATATACACCTGATAACATCTTCGACTGCAAATCCCCCTTCTCGCCCTCCCCCACCCCCACCCCCACCCCCCCCCCCTCTCATCACCACCAGATCCACGAAGTAGATCTGCGTCACAGTGGCATCAGACCCGGACTCCCCTATAGTATCACTCATACGGTCCTACTAGCCCTTGGCAATGATTAAAACGCCCCTCACACTGCTCCCCACAACAAACCAACCCATAAGCATATATAAACAACTACAGCCTTTGCATCATTCAAGTAACCTTATAGCCTTTACATAACAACACATTTCAAGTGTCTGTTTGGGCACAGTCCCTGGAAGCTTTTTGACGCCGCAGGCGCTTGTCTCCCCCAGCTGCACGGCTCCACTGCATGTGACTGCTCCTCTGGGATCCACTCCTCATAGGGCCGCCGTTTTCACTCCTCTGGACCACCGGGATGTCCGACCACCCCATCTGGCCCATGCTCTGAATCGCTGCATCCACGGAGTGCACCGCAAACGATTTGCCTTTAATTGTATACTGCAGGCCTACTGGGAATAGCCAGCGGTACCAAATGTTCTCATCCCTCAGCTTCTTCGTCACCGCCTGGTAATCCCTGTGCTTCCTCATAGTAATGCTGGAGATATCTGCAAAACTTCCACCTCTGCCTCCTTCCACTTTATCTTCCCCAGCTTTCTTGCCACCGCCATAACCAACTCCTTGGTTCTGTACTCGTGTAGACAGATAATAATGTCCCGAGGCTTATTGTCCCATCTGGGGCCAAGCACCCGGTGTGCCCATTCCACTCTGAGGCAGACACCTTCCATCTCCACTTCAGCCACCCTTAACACAGCCCCACAGAACTCCTCAGCCAGCCTTAGGTAGTTCACTGAACCCTCTTGCTCTGGCATACCTCGAATCCGCAAATTGGCCTAGCGGGACCGGTTTTCCAAGTCCTCAAGCTTTTGCCACATCTCTTCCTGTAGAACGCTGAGAGAATCCACTCGCTGCTCGGATAATGCGCACTGGCCCATGTGCTCTTCCATTTGCGTCTCTACCTCTTCTAGACGATTCCCCAGCACTGCCAGATCACTTTTGACTTCATTGAGCCATGAATGCACATCTTTCTTCAAGCCCTCAAAGTCCTGCCTGGTGGACTCAAACCACCCCTGCAGATCTGCACGGAGCGCCTGAATCTCACTTGGCCCACCGCCACTCTCCCCCAGCTCTCCTGCTCCGTTAGACTCACCCCGGCCCGACACCATCTTAGCCGCGGGTGACCGCGTCCCCGCCGAGGCCTTAAAAGAGTAAGCTTTCAAGTCGATGCCTGCCTTCTTCCCAGCCATCCGTCCTCTATGCAGGGCTCCGCAGGATTTAGCAAGTTTGGGGGCTGTAATCGGGGCTTTACTCAGCTAATAGGGCATTAGTTCCTTCGTCCGTATCGGAGCACGGTCCTCAGGCGTCCATTCGGTGTCTGACGTCACCGGAAACCCGGTGGACACTTTTTTGAATGAAAATGTTTATGAATGAACATGTTGTGTGATTGGTTGGTTTTGTGTTAGAAAAATTCAGATTAGACTTCCGGTGACGTCAGGAAGCAGGATGGCAGCTTTCTGAGCGAGCTCCGCAGCGTTCGGAGTGAGAGCTAGCAAAAAGAGCGATCCTACGCCGGTACAGCTGAGCGGGTAGTGGGGGCAGATGTCCAAAGTGATCGAGCGCAAGTCGGTTAAGGAGCGCCTTGCCGAATACCGATCCCCCTACGAGATGCCGGGGGATCCGGAGCGTGCAGAGCATGCTGCCAAGATGGCGGAGGGCAGCGGAGAGCGATCCGAATCGGGGGACGAACAGCATCCGGACCCCGAGACCCCTGGAGGCCTGAAGGCTTGGCTAACCGACTTCAAGATGGAATTGAAGGCCGAAATGAACCGGCACCAGCAGGAGCTAAAGGAGACTCTGGGCTCCTTGCAACAGGAGGTGCAGGAGCTGGGAGCGCGAGTAGAGGGAGCGGAGGAGACGCTGGATCACCATGCGGCCACGCTGGGGGACCTGCGCGCGGGATGGGCAGAGCTGGCCCAAGCGCAGGAGCTGTTGAAAGCCAAGGCTGAGGACTTGGAGGACAGATCGCGGAGGAACAACGTGAGAGTGAGAGGGGTGCCAGAGGAGCAATGTTTCAAGGACTGTGAGGAGACTTTACATCAGATATTCGGAGCTCTCATGCAAGCGGTGGAGCCAACGGGAGAGAGTGAAAGACTCCAGTTCAGTATAGAACGGGCCCACCGCAGCCTTGGCCCTGCTCGGGACAATAAGCCTAGGGACATTATCGCATGCCTGGGATCCTATAAGAATAAGGAGAAGCTCATGGCGGCAGCGCGGAAGGCAGGGCCCCTTAAATGGGAGGGTGCTATGATTGAGCTTTATCAGGATCTGTCCTCCGGTACACTGCAGCGGAGATGGGAGCTGAGAGGGGTGACCGCGTTGCTCCGCAGAGAAGGTTGG
Source organism: Ichthyophis bannanicus (assembly GCA_033557465.1). NCBI lineage: Eukaryota > Metazoa > Chordata > Amphibia > Gymnophiona > Ichthyophiidae > Ichthyophis > Ichthyophis bannanicus. Next base: position 142,746,755 of record CM066040.1, read on the forward strand.
AGATATAAATGGCTATACCCCTTCGGACTACTGGCAACAGTAAAGGGCATCTCCCGTAAAATTCAGAGGGCAGAGGGGGCCTGGCAGATCCTGAAGGAGTTGGGAGTGCAGAACCTTCCAGAGAACCAGCTGAGAGGGCAGCCACGGGAGCAGCGCGCCCAGAGCAGAAGTGTGGGAACTAAGTGGCAACGAGTGGAGAGCAAGAGCAGAAGGCTCACTAGACTGTCTAGAGAAAAATCTTTGCCGGGAGCGGTGGACGAGGCTGCAGGGGACTGAGGAGAGTGGAGCCCTGTGCTGGGCACTTGCAGTACTTGTCTGGAACTAATCGGGGTCTACAGGCCCCACGGACTGGTTTGTTTGCATAGTTTGATTGCACAGTTGTTTATTAATGAGAGATATGAGTGAGAAGCATAATGCTGTTATCTTATTGGGGGGGAGGTTTATTTTCCTCTTATCTTTCTTTTCCCTTATCTTGGGGGGATGAGGGGGACAGCAGGAGACCCTTCGGGAAGGGGGGAGATTGATGGGGCTTGTCCTTGAGAAGATGTGGGGTGTTGGGGGGGAAAAAGCTTGGGGGGAAGGGCTTTGAGGGAGGGTTTGGAGTGGCTGAAGGGTGCTTGTTTGCAGGGGACAGGGGGCGAAAGGGTGTGAGGGGAAGCGAGACATAGGGAGGGGGGGGAGCAGAGCGAACGCCAAGGGGGGGAGACACCGGAAGTAAAGCACAGTTACTTACCTGTAACAGGTGATCTCTGGGAACAGCAGGAATTAGTCCTCACATATGGGTACGTCGGTACCGACGGAGCCCGTGCGGGAAAGCTCCCCAGCTTCTTAGAATAGAAGCTTTTGGGACCTCCCACTGCACATGCGCACTGCCTTCCCGCCTTCCTGAACAGCTCTCCTCAGTTTCGAGTTTATAGCTGAGTCAACAGAGAGAGGACAGGAAGATAGATAGATAAAAGATACAACTCCTAGGGGAGGTGGGTGGGTTGTGAGGACTAATTCCTGCTGTTCCCAGAGATCACCTGTTACAGGTAAGTAACTGTGCTATCTCCAGGAACAAGCAGGAATAAGTCCTCACATATGGGGACTCCCTAGCTTAGATGCATGGGATCCCCTGTAAAGGTTCGCCATCTTCGTATGGATCTCAGGCATCCATTCTGGGAAGGTGGGCAGGAGTTGTTTAGGAATGGAACAGGTGCTTGAGGACAGCCTGGCCAAACAAGGCATCCCGGCGGGAGTCCTTGTCCAAACAGTAATGGGCTGTGAAGGTATGAACCGAGGCCCAGGTAGCGGCTCGACAGATCTGATCTATGGAAACAGAGTGCAGATGAGCCATAGAAGTTGCCATGGCCCTCACATTGTGAGCAGTGACATGGCCTTCCAGAGAAATGTTTTTGCTCTGGTAAGCAAAAGAAATACACTGAGCAATCCAATTGGAAAGTGTACGCTTGGAGACTGGAAGTCCCAAATGGGAAGGATCAAAGGCCACAAAAAGTTGAGAAGACTTTCGATGTGGCTGAGTCCTATTAAGGTAAAAAGCGAGAGCTCTTTTACAATCCAGAGTATGAAGGTTCCTCTCTGCATTGGATGCATGAGGAGCTGGAAAAAAGACAGGTAGATATACCTCTTGATTAAGATGAAAGGGCGAGACCACTTTAGGCATAAAGTGGGGATTCGTCCTAAGGACCACCTTATCATGATGAAATCTTGTGTAAGGTGGATTAGCCACTAAAGCCTGCAGCTCACTGATGCGGCGAGCCGAAGTGACTGCAATGAGGAAGATGACCTTCCAGGAAAGAAATTTCAAGGAGGTGGAAAACATTGGCTCAAAAGGTGGCTTCATAAGTTGACCGAGCACTAGATTCAAATCCCATGCGACCGGGGGTGGTCTGATGGGAGGTTTAGTGAGAGTCAGGCCTCTCATGAATCTTGCAACAAGAGGATGAGAGGAGATAGGTTGTCCATTTATATGTTTCAAGGATGCTGCAATAGCACTTAAATGGACTCTTACCGAATTCGTCTTGAGGCCTGCATTGGATAGATGCAGGAGATAATCAAGAAGAGAATTCAAAGGAAGTGCCAGAGGGTCAAGACCCTGCTGAGCACACCAAATGGAAAAACGTTTCCATTTGAAAGCATAGGAACGCCTGGTAGAGGGTTTCCTAGAGGCAGAAAGGATATCTTTCACTGGTTGGGAAAGATGAAAGTCTTGAAGGCTTAAGCCTTCAGTAACCAAGCACTGAGGTGAAGGGATTTGGGGTTTGGGTGCCACAAAGTCCCCTCCTCCTGAGACAGGAGGTCTGGCGCAGCTCCCAGATCCAAGTAGGATCCTTGGGAGAGCTGTAGAAGTAGAGGGAACCACACTTGGCGTGGCCAGCGTGGAGCTATGAGGATCATAGTTCCATGATCCCTCTGGAGTTTGAACAGAGTCTTGGGAATCAAAGGAATGGGTGGAAAGGCATATAGGAATGCCTGATTCCAATTCAGGAGAAAGGCGTCCGTGGCCTGAGCTCCCTGACACGGAGTTCTGGAACAGAACCGGGGAAGTTTGGCATTCCACGGACTTGCAAAGAGGTCTATGTCCGGGGTCCCCCATTCCTGAAAGATTCGGTTTATTTGGTCCAAATGTAGGGACCATTCGTGTGGCAGCAGAACTCGACTGAGCCTGTCTGCCCGAGAGTTTTGAACTCCTGGGAGATACACTGCTAGCAGGTGAATCTGATGCTCTCTGGCGAAGGCCCATAGTCTTAGAGCTTCGTTGCAAAGCGACAGAGAGCCCGTCCCTCCTTTTTTGTTTATGTAAAACATGGCCACCTGATTGTCCGTCTGAACTAGGACAGTGAGGTTGGCTAGGAGGGAGTGGAAGACCTTGAGGGCAAGGTAAATTGCTCGCAGTTCCAGAAGATTGATATGAAGGGTGGTCTCCTGTAGAGACCAAGTGCCCTGAGTGGAGAGAGTTTGCAGATGGGCTCCCCACCCTGTTTGGGAGGCATCTGTTGTGAGGGTTGCTTGGGGTAGCAATGGTTGAAATGGAGCCCCCAACAACAGATTCTTGGTGGAAGTCCACCAGTGGAGGGACCAAAACAGACGATCGGAGGTTTGTATTTGGTCTGAGAGCGCTCCTGACGCCTGAGTCCACTGAGTGGCCAGGGTCCATTGAGCTGCTCTCATATGAAGACGAGCATAGGGCACCACATGCACTGTGGAGGCCATATGACCCAGTAGGCGTAGCATTTCCCTGGCTGTCAAGTGAGTGCTGGACTGAGCTTGGGAGGCCAAACTCAGGAGGCGCTGGCCTCGAACATGTGGAAGGTAGGCCCTTGCAGTGATGGTGTCCAACTGGGCCCCTATGAATTCTAGAGATTGAGTAGGGATGAGTTGGGACTTGGGAAGGTTTACTACCAGTCCCAGATACTGCAAAAGGCTCCTTGTGTGGTCCAGGGAAATCTGGGCCTGTGACTGAGTTGGAGCTCGGATGAGCCAGTCGTCCAGATATGGGAAGACAAAGATTCCCATGCCTCTTAGAAATGCGGCTACGACTGCCATGCATTTTGTGAATACTCTTGGAGCAGAGGCTAGACCGAAGGGGAGTACTCTGTATTGGAAATGTTTTCCCTGAAACAGAAAGCGAAGATACTTTCTGTGGGATGGATGGATGAGTATATGTGTATACGCATCCTGTAGGTCTAGAGAACAAAGCCAGTCCTGACCTTGGAGGTAAGGAAGGAGAATGCCGAGAGACAGCATTTTGAATTTCTCCTTGAAGAGAAATTTGTTCAATTCTCTCAGATCTAGGATTGGTCTGAATCCCCCTGTCTTCTTTGGAATGAGAAAATAAGGGGAGTAGAAACCGGACCCTTGTTGAGGAAGAGGAACCTCTTCTATGGCCCCTTGGGCAAGAAGAGAGGAAACCTCTTGACCCAACAGGGTTAGGAGAGATGGGGGAGAATTGAATGGTCTCACCATATGATGGGGAGGAAGGCTGGAGAAATGAAGTTTGTAACCCTCTCGAATGATAGAGAGGGTCCATTGTTCTGTTGTGATTTGTTCCCATCTGGGAGCAAAGTGAACCAACCTTCCGGGTATGGTGAGAGGTTCTGGTTGTGTTAGAACCAGAAGTGGCAAGTTCCCTAGGAGCAAGTCAAAACCCCTGAGGGGTTGGAGCCTGCTGAGCTACAGTAGCTGCTGCAGGCTTAGCTCGTGCTTGTTTGGATTGCTGACGCTTAGCAGTATAGCGAGGTTGAGAAGACTGCTTGCAAGTAATTGAAGCAACTCTGGCCTTCTTATAGTAAGGCCTTTTAAAAGACTTTTTCTTAGTAGGAATTGAAGTGGACTTTTAAAGTCTTTCCAAGGTGGCATTTTCAGCATCCATCTGGGTGGCTTTGATTTGCCACTCTTCCCCAAATAAGTTCTCACCTGTACAGGGCAGATTCCGTAAGCCATCTAGAACCCAAGGTTCCAGATCAGAGGCCTGGAGCCAAGCAAGACGTCGGGCTGCAATAGCAATGCCCGAAGCCCTACTGGCTCCCTCAAAGGAATCATATGCTGCCCTATTAGAGAACTTAGAAACCTCTAAGAGTTGTTTCACTAGGGAAAGGAATCCCTGCTTTTATCCTCAGGGATAAAGGGGGCAAAATGCCGCACCTTTTTGGCAAGTTCCTCCAGGAACATGCCCATATAGAGACTGTAGGAATTAATCCTGGCTATAAGCATACTAGCCTGGAAAATTTTCCTACCAAAAGAGTCCAAAGTCTTACATTCCCGTCCTGGAGGGGTGGAAGAGTGCCTTTTGGTACTCCTAATCTTCTTCATTGCAGACTTCACCACAATAGAGTGGTGGGGCAATTGAGTCTTTTGGAAACCAGGAGAAGGAGGGACCCTATACATGGTGTCCAACCTACGGGAATAAGGAGACAAAGTCAAAGGATTTTCCCAGAAATCCATCAGTTGTTCTTGAAGGATTTCATGGATAGGCAGGGTAACTGCCTCCTTAGGGGCCTTTGAGTATCCCAAAATATCCAGTTTTTTGGATCTGGGTTCCTTTTCAGAGGATGTGGTAATAGAAAGGGCTGTAGCCATATCTAAAACAAAGTCCTGGAAGGACAAATCCTCTGGAGGGGACATTCTCCTTTTAGGAGAAGAGGGCTCCTCAGGTAAGTTGAGTGAAAACTCAGCAGAATCATCAGAGGAGTGAAAATCCTCAGAGGAATCGGTGCTTTCCTCTAACGCACGATACGCGTACCGATCGGTATCGATATCGGGCGTATCGGGTATGGAACCGGTATGGAGCGAAAGCCCATACGGTACCGACTTGCGTTTAGAGGTGGACGGCCTCGATACCGGCATGGCGGACGATACCGGTATCGGGCCCGGAACCGCTGAAAGCGGAACCGATGGCGTTGCAGCTTTAATGAAAGCCATGACGGCCTGCTGCATGGACTGTACAGTATCGCCCATGGACGCCATAGCTGCCTGGATGTCGGTACCGGAGTGACCCGGTACCCCAGAGCAGGCTAACAGGTGATCTGTCGAGGCCGTAGCATCGATATCAACCTGAGACCCCTGAATTGGCGTTTTTGGAAGTTGGACTTCCCGCCGGGGTTGTTTGGCTGGGGCAGGGTCCTCAAGTTCTAAGCTAAGAGCCTCTCGATGCTTTGAAGGAGATTTGCTCTTTGAGGACTTGCCCACAGAAGGTTTGGTTACCTGAGATCCATCCGGAGAAGAAGACCTGGATGACTGTGATGCTGTATTCTCTGAAGCAAACAGCACATGGAATTTGTTGGCCCGGTTCTGCAGCCCACGTTTAGACATGTGGGAGCAAGATGGGCAGTCCGGTATGGAATGGTCAGGCCCCAAACATTTCAGACACCAGTCATGGGTGTCTGTGACTGAAATAACAGCATTACATTTGGTACACTTCTTAAATCCAGGGGCTGGCTTCTCCATGAGGAGAAATTGAGTAGGCCGAGAGGCCTCTCTGAAGTGACCAAAAAGCTAAAAAATAAGAAAAAAGAATTATAATTTTTTAAAGAAAGAAAGAAAAGACCGGCGATACCGGTATCGGTATGGGGAAGGCAGGTACGCGGTCTAAAGAAACAAATAAATAACAATTTCTTCAGCGGTGACAGGAACACGACCTGCTGGCTCCGCGGAAAAAGAGAAACTGAGGAGAGCTGTTCAGGAAGGCGGGAAGGCAGTGCGCATGTGCAGTGGGAGGTCCCAAAAGCTTCTATTCTAAGAAGCTGGGGAGCTTTCCCGCACGGGCTCCGTCGGTACCGACGTACCCATATGTGAGGACTTATTCCTGCTTGTTCCTGGAGATCGGGGAAGACTCCAGAGGGAGTGGTGATGCGGGGAGGTGTGGGATGGGGAGGTGGGGGGAGGGGGGGAGGGGGGGAGGAGGGGAGGGGGGGAGAATCGTTTCATGGCAGATAGGGTGGGGGAGTTGGGAGGCTCTCATGGGGGGTAGGGGCACAGTAGGGTCAATCAACGCAAAGGGTCTAAACGAGCCCAGTAAAAGGCACCAGTTGTATCGGGAGGTAATGAGACTGGGCTGGGAGATAGTGCTGGTACAGGAGACCCACTTGCGCAGAAAAAACGAAGGATTGCTGCGCCATGCACTATACCTTCAGCAGTTTTTCGGGGGTATCAGGGGGACGGCGGAGAGCAAGAGAGGGGGGGTTGCCATACTGGTACGACGAGACAGCTCCTTTAGGGTGCAGGTGGAAGCCAGAGACAAGGATGGAAGGGTGCTGCTGTTGGGGGGAGACTGGGAGGGGGAATATGTTACCCTGGTTAACATCTATGCCCCCCAGGTGGGACAGGCCCAATTTTGGAAGGGGGTGGGTGATCTTCTGGCCCAGCATGCACAGGGTAGAATTCTCCTTGGGGGGGATTTTAATTTGGCTCTGGACTCGAAGTGGGATCGTCAGGCCCAGGGGGGAGACGGGCGTAATCCGGCCCGTGGTGCACTGCGCCGTATTATGCAGCAATACCATTTGCATGATGTCTGGCGGCAGCACCATGTGGGGTGTCGGGAATACACTTTTTACTCTGCCCCCCATGATAGCTTTAGTAGAATTGACTATCTTTTGATGGATGGGCGGTGGAGTCCCCTGGTCCAGGAGGCAGAGATTGGGAATATCACCTGGTCTGACCATGCGCCAACTTGGGTGACTGTAGGCCATGGACGGGGAGAGGGAGGAGTGCGCTTTTGGCGGCTTAATGAAAGCCTCCTGAAGCAGGAGGAGGTGGTGAAGGATGTTAAGACTTGCCTCCGGGAATATTGGGAAATCAATGACAATGGTGAAGTGGGATGTGTGGGGCTTTGGGGTGGTATGAAGGCAGTGGTGCGGGGGCGGTTGGTGATGTGGGCGGCCAGATTTAAAAAGCAGCGTCAGGCTCGCGAGGAGGACCTGCAGAGGGAGATAAAAAAAGTTGTAGAGCGATACCAAACTCGGGGTAGTCGTCAGGATTTTCGCCTGCTGCAGCAGCTCCGGATGGAACCCCACAAGTTGCAGGCGGCAGAGATTGGATTTAAGTTAGAGCGGGTGAAGCAGCGCTATTATGAGTGGGGGGATCGAGCCGGCCGAATGTTGGCCAATAAACTACGGAAACGGGAGGGGCAGGCGACTATTACTGGGATCAAGGGCGATACGGGGGAGGTGTTGCGGACAGAAAAGGCTATCGGGGAGCAGTTTTGTAGCTATTATCGGACACTGTATCAGAGGGAAAGAGGAGGGATGGAGCCGGGGGAGGCCTACTTGGATAAAATTGAATTGGCCAGGTCGGGTGAGGAGGATGTTCAGGCCTTGGAGGGGGATATCACTAGGGCCGAGGTGGAGCAAGCTCTGAAGGAGCTTCCGCAGGGGAAGGCCCCAGGGCTTGATGGCCTGACGGGAGCCTTCTATAAAACGTTCCGGGAAGAGGTGCTCGATGGGCTGGTGCAGGTGGCCAATGGGATACAGCAGGAGGGGGGCGACTGTCTCCTGAGCTGCTGACGGCTGGGATCACGGTTATCTTGAAGGGGGGGCGGGACCCATTGCAGTGTGGTTCTTATCGCCCAATTTCACTACTAAATGTAGACGTGAAGATCATAGCGAAGGTGCTGGCTCGGAGACTGGCGGGTCTGCTCCCGGGGTTGATAGGACTGGACCAAACTGGATTTATCATGGGGCGGCAGGCCTCGGACAACATTAAAAGGGTGTTAGAGGCCATCTGGGGAGCGCGAGCGCAGCGCGATCCGGCCTTGCTGCTGGCCATCGACGCTGAGAAAGCGTTCGATAGGGTGGATTGGGGGTTCTTGTTTGGGGTAATGAGGAAAATGGGGGTGGGTCCCCGGTACTTGAAGTGGGTTCATGCCCTCTATCAGGATCCCAGGGCGCGGGTGCGGATCAACGGCCGCTATACGGCAGCCTTCGAGTTGGGGAGGGGGACTCGACAGGGGTGTCCCCTCTCGCCGCTATTGTTCGCCATGGCAATTGAGCCCTTAGCCCAGGCCATCCGGAGCGATGGGGCGATTTGGGGTCTGCGGAGGGGAGAAGCACACCATAAGATTTCTCTATTCGCGGACGATGTCCTGTTGGTGGTGACACGGCCGGAGGAATCCCTACCGGCAATTATGGGGCAATTGGGGCGCTACAGCGCGGTCTCCGGGTTCAAAATGAACTCCGACAAGACGGAAGCATTGGCAATCAATCTACCCCAGCCGGTGGTGCAGCGATTGCAGACTCGTTATCCCTTTAAGTGGGCAGCGAAGTCTATTAGGTATTTGGGAGTCAATGTTACAGCCACGCCACAGGGGCTATACGAGGCCAACTATAGTGCCCTGTGGCGGGAGGTAGAACGAGATCTGCACCGTTGGGGGCGCATGGAGATTTCATGGCTGGGTAGAATAGTGTCGGTAAAAATGAATGTGCTCCCGCGGTTGCTCTATTATTTCCAGGCGCTACCTGTACCCATCCCGGGGGCGCATTTGCGAGGGATGCAGAGGAAGGTCAATCAGTATATTTGGAGGAGGAGACCGCCACGCGTGGCTCGGGCAGTGATGTACAGGTGTAGGGAGGAAGGGGGGCTGGGGGTACCGTATTTGCAAGGGTACTACTGGGCGGCGCAAGCTCGGCATGTGATGGATTGGAGGGCAGGCCGAGAAAGGAAGAACTATGTGGAGATGGAAAAGGAGGGTGGCCTAGGGCGGCGGCTGGTCTGCCTCCCTTGGATGGAGCAGGGGGAGAGGGGACTGACGCCGGGAGATAGTCCTTTTATAGTGCATGTTTTACGGGAATGGGATCGCATTAGGGGCCGAGAGCGGCAGGAAGGGGGACCCCGGTTCTCGTTGATGCGAGAGCTATGCCATACAGCGGAGTTTCGCCCGGGGCAGGAAGGGGGGGGGATATCGGAGGTGGGCCCGGGGGGGCCTGCGGTACTTTTATCAGTTTGTGGATGGGGGAGAGTGGGTCCCATTTGCGGCTTTGAGGGAGGCGTATGATCTGCGGGAGGCGGATCGGTTTCACTATGGACAGGTGGTTCACTTCCTACGGAAGAAGTTGGGGCGGGCAGGGATGACCCGCGATTATACGCCGCTGGAGGTGGTGTGGTACGGGAAGAAGCTTTCGGCGGGACTTACCTCGGCGTTATACCGGGCGATACAAGGGCCAGTGATAGGTAAACACAGATATATGCGTGAGTGGGAGCAGGATTTCGGGAGGGAGTTAACGGAGGGGGAGTGGAAAAGTCTCCTGGACCAGGTGAGATATCTGCCCTTGTCGGTGGCAATTAGGGAAAACTGGCATAAGGTGGTGATGCGGTGGTATTACACGCCCACCCGACTACATAAGATGTATCCCGGGGTATCAAGTAGATGTTGGCGGGACTGTGGGGGGGAGGGGACCTTTTTCCATATATGGTGGAGCTGCCCGAAGATACAAAGCTTCTGGGGAGTGATCCAGAAATGGGCTCAGGAGGTGGTGGGTGGTGGAGAGGTGACCCTCGACCCTGGGGGGTTCCTGCTGGGGTGGTGGAGCGAGGGGGGTCCGGTGCGGGGGAAGAGGCAACTAGCGGCCTGTTTCAGCGCGGCCCGGTGTGAGGTGGCCTATCGCTGGAAGCAGAGGGAAGCCCCGCAAGTGTCCCACTGTGTGGAGAGGTTGAGACAGGTCTACCTAATGGAAAAGATCACCGCAGCGAGGCGACAAAAGATTGACCGTTTTGAGCAGCAATGGAGTAAGGTGCTGGAGTACCTACGAGCCGATTCAAGGAAGTAATTTTTTTTGGGGGGGGGAAGGGGGGGGGAGGGGGTGATGGGTGCTTACAGTGTAGATCAGGGGTGGGGGTAGGGAGAGCAGGCAGGAAGGGGGGGTACGAGGAGAAGGGGGTCGGGGTCAAGGAGGGAGCTCATACATAAAACTGTTACTGTAACACTGAGCATTTGCTCGGGAATGTTGGTGTGTTGTTGAAGTTGTGGTTTGGATATTGTACATTGGTTGCTCATGAGGGTTGTAATGTGTGAGCTTGTTTTACAAATTGTAAATTTAAAAAAAAAAAAAAAGAAAAATTCAGATTAGTGACTGGCTATTTTTGAACTTGTGTGGTTTTACATATGGAAGGGAGTGTTTTCTGATTGGCTGAACGGATTGCATGATGTTGAGTGATCGTGGTATTTAATTGGTTTTGAAATTTTTGAGGGGGTGGCTAAGAATTTTTTATAGTGTTTCTTGTTTGAGAGTTGGTGAAGTGTGCCCGAAAGGACCCCAGTAAGAGAGGCTTGTGGTTTATGGCTTTTCCCTGACACAGATGAGCATTCTCATCTTGAAATGCAATATTGCGTCAGTTGGCTGTTTATAATATATTTATAAAAATGGTTTGAGCTGTAATTTGCCTTTATTTGTATTAAGGTTTATATAGTATTTGTTGTGAGTTTATGTATTTTAGTTTTAAATGGGTTGTGTATGTATTGTTGTTACAATTCCTACTACTCTGGACCGATTATGATTTAATACTGAGCTGGCCCAATAGACTATAATTTTCTTTTGGGCTTGATTGCTGGATAATCTTGATTTGATTAAGGATTTGGATAAAAAATTTCTACTCTTTAAGTTAGATGAACTTTTCTTTTTTTTTTTTTTTTCTTTTGCTAGGCCGTCTTTGTGAAACATACCACCTGTAGCCCTTTGTCTAGAGACAGACTTTTACAATTCCATAAAGGAGTAAAAGGTATTTTGTTTGTACAAACAAATAATTAATGCTAGCTTGATGTTACTGTATTGTATTGATACTGCATCTGTATTTGCATAATCCATTCTGTGGAAGTTTCCCTTCATGAATTTGCAGAGAATTAAATCCTTGGATAGATGTACCATTTTAAAATCAAACAAGCAAATGGGCATGCAGGAGTCTGACACCCTTTTTAAGCCCAAAACATAAACTTGGTCATTTGTATAATCAAAACCTACGTTTGGTGACTGTCTAGTATAGTGGTTCCCCAACTATGAGTTGTGATGTCAAATGAAGTCACAATAAGAGTGGATGAGATCAAGAGAAACAGAGTTACTGTTGCTCCATCTGAGAATGCTAGACCTCTACGTCAGTCTGCAGCCAGTGTCCACAAGTGTTAGTGCACATAGGCCCACCTTCTACTCCAGCACAGATTTCCAGTTAAAAGAGTCCATAAATACATGCTGACTGTTGCAACTACCATCATTTCCCTGGTTTGGGTGAGTAGTGGAGGAATAAAGCTCATTTATTTTATTTTAGTGGAGTTGAGGAGTAGCCTAATGGTTAGAGCACTGGCTTGGTAATCAAGAAACCATTCAATTCCCACTAGCATTCCTTGTGGCCTTGGGCAAGTTGCTTAACCCTCAATGGCTTCAGAGAAAGACCTGGCCAGTCACAATGTCAAGAAAACCCAGGAGCTGCTGGGTCACCAGGAGTCAGCATTGACTCGAAGGCACATATTGTACGAGGGCTGCTCAGAAAGTAATGCCCCACATGTTTTTTTTCAGTCCAGAATAAAGATAGAGGTGTGAAATTGAAAGGGTAGTAACTTGGAACTTCAAAGGACACGTGTGTAATTTTACAGTCGTCCGACAAATAGCAAGGCAGTAGTGATCCTTCAAATGGCATCTGTGAGTGACACACAGTACAAACAACGAGCTGTTATTGAATTCTTGGTGGAGGAGAAAGAAAGTGTAAGAAACATTCACAAACGGTTGTGTGCTGTGTATGGAAGTTCTGCGGTAGATAGGAGCACCGTTGGACGATAGGTGAAGAGAGTAAAGGCTTCAGGAAGTGGTAAAACGGAACTGGAAGATCGGCCGCGGTCTGGTCATCCTGCCTCAGTCACCAGTCCAGACAAGTTGCAGCGCCCTGCGATAGCTGCCAGCAGGCATTAAAATACTGTAAGCTGTTGCGGTGTGTGCCTTGCACACACCTTTGAATATCCCAAAGAGTCAATAATTGCCATTGCACTACCTCTACTGACGGAAAGCTGTACAGACAATTCCCGACTCGTGATGCGCCGATCCGCACGAATAATGTAATCAGCGCGCTGCAACTTGTCTGGACTGGTGGTTGAGGCAGGACGCCCAGACCGCGGCCGATCTTCCAGTTCCGTTTTACCACTTCCTGAAGCCTTTACTCTCTTCACCCATCATCCAATGGTGCTCCTATCTACCGCAGAACTTCCATACACAGCACACAACAGTTTGTGAATGTTTCTCACACTTTCTTTCTCCTCCACCACCAAGAATTCAATTACAGCTCATTGTTTGTACCGTGTGTCACTCAGAGACGCCATTTGAAGGATCACTACTGCCTCGCTATTTGTCGGACGACTGTAAAATTACACACATGTGTCCTTTGAAGTTCCAAGTTACTACCCTTTCAATTTCACACCTCTATCTTCATTCTGGACTGAGAAAAAGCATGTGGGGCATTACTTTCTGAGCAACCCTCGTATTTGTTTGCATTTTATTTTAACCATCATCTGGGATATTGTGAGCTTTCAAGTGTTACAAAGGGTTATAACTGGATTCAAAATTGAGGAGCACTGCACTAGAATGTTAAGAAGAGCAGGCATTTCAATTCATGAAAGACATCTTATTTTCATAGAATGACAGGGATACGAAAGCTCCCAAAAAGCTGGACTTACGTCAAATTTTTGTCGAACTGATGAAAACTTTTTCTTTCCTTTAGGTTTTCCAGGCTTAGCTGCAGAGTTTAAAGACCCAGGCCCTTCTAAAAGAATGACAAAGAGGCAAAAATACATATATTCCAATTACCTCCACTTCCTAATACATGTGTAGTTAAACACAAAATCCGGTGGCCATCCTAACACAGCAAAACCAGCAATTTCTTTCTTTTCAAAAGAAAATTTTTTAATTGTTAAAACAAGAAAAATTAATGGTTTATGTAATTATTCTGTGCCAACTTAGCTACTCTCACCACTACCAAGTAACCAGAGGACTGCCAAGACAACCTTTCCCAAGCTCTATGCACAGCACAAAATAGTGAGAAAGTGAACACAGAAGGGGAGCAAGTGGAGGTTAAAATAAAAGCTGCACACCTTATTTTTGTTATTGCATATTTTTTTGTTTTTGACTCCTCCCCCCAACCCCCCCCCCCCCACACACACACACACAAAATAGCCAACAACTTAAATACTTAAAGAAAAGATTAAAAGGAGACATAGGAGTAAAAGAAGTTGCTGCTGGAGGCCACTGCATTTTTTTTATTCATCTTCCCCTGCAATGCTTCTTCCTATTAGCTGTCTCCCTTTTATTACTTTATTTATTTTATAAAAGATTTGACTCACATTAACCACAATTCTAGGCACTCTCATCAGGCCACATACTCTCATGTAAACACGTGTGGAGGCACACTAGACACTAGACACAGATTACACAGCAAAATGATCACGTAGGAAACACCAAGTGCTGACCCAGCTCTGCAGCTTGAATTATAGATACTAACACAGCAATTAGCAGCACAACAGTTTAGTTTATTTATTTGTTACATCGCCTTTTTTTGGAAAAATACAAAGTGGTTTACAAGCTAAAATAAACAAATATAGACAGGGAAAGAAGGATAGGTAGAAAGAGGGGGGAAAAAAGAAAAAAACATCATCCATTTTACATTCAAAACAACAAAGATATCATAGCCACTAGTCATGTGCACCTTCCAGGCACCAGGAAGGCCCACCCACTGTGCTTCAACCTGAGTTTCAAAAGCTTATTTAAACAAGTATGTTTTGAAGTCTGTCTTAATTCCATTATACGAGTCCTGGAGGCAAGGATAGGAAGGAAGACTGTTCCATAGCAAGGGGGCTATATACTCCTTTGATAAAATGCTTTGATGCAATCACACACTGGCTATCCAAGCACTACCTCTTTGTGAATTACAAGACGACTGAAGTTCTCCAGATCACCAGAGACACAAACTTCAACCCACAGACGTTTTTAAAAGCTCCACAAACAAAACTAGAAGTCAAATCTGAAGTACGTTACCTAGGGATAACTCTAGATCAGCATCTAACCTTATAACAACACATTAGCAATACCATAAAGCTTATTTACCACAAAATAAAAATAGTACAGCATCTACAACCATTACTAGACTTCCATGATTTTTGAACTGTTTTTTAAGCCCTAGGCATGGAGGAGTAGCCTAATGGTTAAGAGCACTGGCTTGGAACCCAAGAGACCAGGGTTCAATTCTCACTAGTAGTCCTTGTGGCCTTCGGCAAGTCACTTAACCATCCATTACCTCAGAAAAATCTAAGTTATCAGTGTCCCTGTTTAATTGTACATTACAAAGTTTAAGTTACAATATAAACCACTTTGACTGAAATGATAAAGCAGTCTAAAACCCCTGGTAAATAAATAAATAAAATAATAGGCCCACATTTCAACTCTTGTAATATAATCTTCCAAGGTATGCCAAAGTACACGTCACCCACTACAGAGGACTCATACTGGAGGATTTCCAATTCCTCGGTGCGCAGTTCCTCCTCAGATTCGGTGGGGACCAAGAGTGCTCGGGCCATGTCCCGGATGAAGTCGTGGAATGCCACATCCTCTGGCAGGGAATGGCACTGAGGTTCTTGGGGAGAAAGCTCCAATGGGATGTCCCGGTGTCAAGAGGTCTCGGGAAAGCCTCGATGTTGGTCTCCCAGTTTGACTCCAAAGGTGTCGAAGAGTCAGAGGCTTGGAGCTCCTGTGCTGAGGCCTGCATTGGGGAACCGGGATCCCCTGAGGGGTCTCGGGTCAGATTCCTGGAAACTGGCCAGGGAGGACCAGACACCTGAAGATCGGGACGAGGACTTTGACCGGTGCCGAGGGCTCGCCAGAGGCTGAAAGCACTTGGGGCCCGGCTCGGCACCCAGGGACACCACTGCAGTCTGGGGCCCAGTTGTCAGGGCAGATGATGTGGACAAGTCTGACATCATTGCCTGCTGCATGGCCAGGATAGCAGAGATACTCTGTTCCATGGCCGCCATTCTGGCCTCGATGCCGGAAGGCTCTGAAACCTTTACGCAGACTCTGAGGGTCTCGGGCCCGGCGCTGGCACTGGCACTCTTGCAAGTGCATCCTCGATGAGGACCATGGCCTTGGGGAGCCTTGCACGGTCACCACCGGCCGAAGACTCCTTACTAGAGACCCTAAGAGGGCACTGCTCGGAGTCACCCGAATCCCACCACAGGACCTTACTGGGTTTCCCCAGTGGAACCTTGCCCGGAATCAAGGACTCTTTCTTTTTCTTGCCAGGTTCCGGCATCTTCCTGGAGGAGCTGCCGCTGTGGGACTCCAAAAATGCCTGGACTTCACAGGAGGAGCTCGACCTTGGGCTCTGTGTCAGCAACGCTGGCGCAGAGCCGGACCACAGGAACATTTTCTCCTGCAACTCCAATCTTTTCTTGTTGGTTCGCGGAGTCATGGCTTGGCACAGGTCGTAGGAGGTACTGTCATGGTGCAGGCTGAGGCAGTGCAAGCAGCTATCATGGGTGTCTGTGACAGACATGGTTTGACCGCAGCGATCACATTTCTTGAAGCCACCGGGAGACATGGTGACTCACACCTGGACAGGGTTGATGACCCCCAGGCAAAAAAGGGTGCAAACATCAGTCAAGGCAAACCTCGGTAAAAAAAAGGGAGCCGAGAACAGCGCCGGCTTGAGGCGGGAAGAGGAACCGGTACGCAAACCGTGAGAAACTCAACTAGAAGGTACATTTTTTAAGGAGTTTCTCCAGGGACACAGGACATGTGTCTGTTGAACTCCACAAAGAAAAGTAGACTGAGCAAGATGGCACCCTTGGGAGGGAAGGGGACCCACGCATGCGTGGTAGCATTCCCAAAGACTTTCTTTGAAAGCTAGGGAAATGCTCCGCGTGGGCTCCATCGGCGCCAACGTCACCCATATGTGAGGACCGATTACCTGCTTGTTCCTGGAAAATCCTTATTACACAGAACACCAAAAAACAGAATAAGGAGCAGTAATGCCCAAAACACATTCACCAATCCTACTCAAAAACTGAAAAGCACCCAAACATCTTCAAACTGGCCTTCTCACTCAACACACCAAGCATGTGGAATTCACTCTCTGATGACATACAAATTACACAGGTACACTAAAAAATTTTTTTTTTAAACTACCTCTAATGTTTCGATTGATTTTTACGTTTTTTGGTGCGCTGAATCCAAATCTGGTAACCAATTTGCTCCATCACGTACAGATTTTTTGCTACATTGGGTTAGCAGTTTGAGGTGAACGTTTCAGATTGAGTGCGATCGAGATAAAAGTTTCTTGGATGAATTCTTTATACTAATTGTTTAGTAGTTATTCAAATAAGAATAAAGAAAATTGTAACAAGGCAGCACATAAGAATAGAGTAATGTCAACAAAACACACTGTGATGGTAGCAAAATTGTCTGCACTTAAAACAGCCACATATATGCTCAATGTTTGTGCACATGTAAGAGCGAGGTTAGACACAAAGCAAAGCAAAGAAATGTGCAAAAAATGTTGTACAGGTATGTATGTAAGAATAGAAAACGCAAACCGCACCATTGCAATACATGAAGACAAACACCCGATGGTGTGAAAATAAAATTCTAATAAATGAGATCCGACACTGTGGTAATAACTAGCAAATTTTTATTTCAAAGTTTAGTAAAAACACGATATTTGTCAACACAGTTTAGATTTTAAAGTCATTCTTGGGTCAATCAATCTCCTGGTGGGCCCGTTTCTTCTTCCCCCGAATGCTTCTCTTGGTGCGCTGCTTGGCGTATTTTTCATCTGGGGTTTCCCGCAGCAGCAACCAGCAGAATCAGCCATCATAGTGGTGTTCCATCTTCCTTGGTACCTTCTCTCTGCGTCCTTGATGTCCTGGTGAAACCTTTCACCTTGTTCTTCACTGTACGCCCCCAAGTTTTCGGGAAAGTAGTTCACATGGGAGTGCAAGAAATGGACTTTCAGGCTCATGTTACAGCCTTGTTCTTTGAAGGCATTGAGCATCCTGGCAACAATATCCTTATAGTTCTCATCCCGCCTGTTCCCCAAGAATTTGAGAACAACATCCTTGAAGGAATCCCAGGCTTCTTTTTCCTTCTCAGACATCGTTTCAGCGAATGCTCCATCTGAAATGAGTTTCCTTATATCATGGACAACAAACACTCCTTCCTTTAGCTTTGCTTCAGAAAGTCGGGGGAACTTTGAGCAAAGGTACCGAAAGCACTCACCATCTTTTGGAAGGGACTTGATGAATTGCTTAATGAGACCCAACTTAATGTGGAGAGATGGTAATAGAATTTTATCACGAGGTACCAAGCTCTCATGAAGAACATTTTTCTCACCGGGTCTCAAATACTCCCGAATTGGCCAGTCTTTTTTCCCCCAGTGTAGGTCGCGGGCCTGGCTATCCCACAAGCAAAGGAAGCAGGGATATTTGGTGAAACCGGATTGCTGCCCTAATAGCATGGATAGAATTTTAAAGTCTCCACAAATCATCCACTTATGCTCATCATAACGAATCTTCTGAAGAATCAGGGCCAAATTCTCGTATTTTTCTTGGGGAATAACAGAGTGAGCAATAGGAACTGAAGCGAATGTGTTGCCATTATGAAGAAGAACACCTTTTATGCTGTCTTTTGACGAATCAATGAACAGCCGCCATTCAGCAGGATCATACTTGAGTTTAAACTTTTCCATCACTCCGTATATATCGTTGCAAAATACCAAATCTTCCTCTTTGCTGAAATACTTCAAAAATTGTGTCTCGCGGTTGCGGTACCAATAAAAAGTTGTTCCTGGTGACAATAGATTTTTCTGTTTAAGCCGAGAACCTAGCAGTTGGGCAGCATCTTTTGGGAGTCCTAAATCCCGGACTAAATCATTCAATTCAGCTTGAGAGAAAAGTTCAGGTTTCGGATCTGGTTCAGTTTCAAACTCGGAAGTACTGGACTCATCGGGAAAAGCCATCTGATGAGTCTCATCATGATCAGAACCGTCCACACAAATATGATCCAAAGATTTTGGTGGTTCAGGCACAGGTACTTCGTTGCTATGAGGCATAGGCCTAATTGCTGAGGGAAGGTTGGGGTAACTTATTACGTTCTTATTTTTTAAGTTGTATCCCTTCACAATGCAAGAGCAAAAATAGCAGTCACTGCTGTGGTCTCTTTGTTCACGCCACATCATAGGTATTCCGAAACGAAATGCTTGTTTTTTACCTTTCATCCATAAGCGTAGATCTTCCTCACATGTCTTGCACACTTTGTGAGGAGCCCACGGTTTGTCTTGATCGCCTAACTTCAAACCGAAATAGGCGAAATATACTTTTTTAATAAATGCAGAAATGTTCCTCTGCCGCTTTTTCACGGTATATTCCCCACAAATAAAACAAAAACTGTCCGGAGAGTTGACGCAACCTCTGGCTCTGTGAGCCATCACAAATACACAGCACTGCAAACTACAACTGTAGTGAACCACTTCGGAATAAAGCTGGATTACGACTGAGCAAACAAAAGGTAATAATGAACTTGCAAGAAACTGAAATTTGACAGGAACGTTCATGTCGCAACCACCGTGTTTGAGCGAGTGAACGAGGCGAGGCGAACAGGAAAGAACATGCGCCAGCGCGAGTACTGGATTTAGCCCCCCGCCTCCCAATTGTCCTGTTAATGTATAAATGAATACAAAACACTCTAAAATATCATGAGGGAGTGTTTCTAGTTAGTTAACCATTACAACCTCTATTTTGGGCCAAGAAAATAAACTGCAGTCGGCTAAAAAGAAATTATGTGAATATTCCTTATATGGGTAAGAAATCTAATTTTGCAAGAAAACGTGACGTGATGGAACATTTTGGCTATTTTTCCTGGATTCAGCACCCCAAAATCTATAGGAATCAGTTGCAAAACTGGAGGCAGTTTTTTGGTAGTGTACCTGTGTTATCAATGACTTGACAGAATTCCGCAAGAAAATGAAGACATATTTTCTTGGAGCACTTTGGTAGCAAGAGTTAAAAATCAGCCTACTCAATGACCCAGACATATTACACAGCAAAGTTTCTCACTACTGTTGAATGGTTTCCTCAACCTTACTCCTATTACTAACACTATATGTAAGAACTTAAAAATCCACTGTGCTTTCCCTGCTCCTGATACTATGTAAGAGATTCACTCTAAGTTGTGTTCTATGTAAAAGTATACAGTTAAATTGTGCTATGTTTTATGTAAAAGCATATAGTTAAGTTACTTTGTAAACTGCTTTGACTTTCAGATAAAGCGGTATATAAAAGTTAAATAAATAAAAATACTAATTTCTTAGTGGATTCATAGCGTGTCCTAGCAGGAGATGGTAGACCTAAATGGTTAACTAATAAAGCCAACTGCTTAAGGGTAAACTAAATCACTACACACTGACACCCTTAATAAAAACCATTTAACAAAAATATTCAAAAATCTACCAATAACGCCTTTAAAATATACTTATACTTTTTGCACAACTCAATAAGGTATATATGACCTCAGAATGGCCTCACCCCTACATGTGGCAAAACTAATCACCATAGAGTTAAAAGCAGATGCTCACATCATAGGTCACTATCTTTCCTGTTCTTATTATAAATTTTATTTATATATTGCACAATTCTCACTTCCCCTAATGTAATCAAAACTGTCAGCATCCAAAAAAGTACTTTTAAGGATTCTCTGAGTTAGTATTAAAAACTCAAACGCGTCTGCATTCCAACATGAAACCGAAGCTCATGGATCATCAGTTCATTCCCTGTAAAAAATAGAAAAAAAACCTCTCCTCAAATGAAATTATCTATACACCATTTAGTAAGTATTTATCCACTTATCTGAGTAAGCCAGAGATTTCAGCACATGTCGGAACCGAAAAGCCCGTTTCGGCTGCAGCTGCCAAGCCACAATCACGATCAGTGGTCCACTGGTATATTTTGCTGGAATTGATTGTGATTGCGGCTTGGCAGCTGCAGCCAAAATGGGCGTTTTGGTTCCGACATGTGCTGAAATCTCTGGATTACTCAGATAAGTGGATAAATACTTACTAAATGGTGTATAGATAAGCAGGAGGAGTTCCCAAGAGGACACAAGGGTTGACACAACCCTCTGGGACAGGGTCTGCTTGAGAACCTGTACTGGAGGAGGGCCTGAAATATGAAAGGCTGCCATGACATCCTGTATAAGGATAGCCAGGTCCTCCATATGAAAAAGGTGCATCACTGACAGATTTTCACCCTCCGCCAGGGAAAACTCCCCCTCCTTCGCTGATTCGCCCTTTGGAGACAGGGAATCCTCATCTTTTCCCACAGAGTTTCCCCATAAGGGATAAGGCTGGGCTCCCAGAGGAACAGAGAAGTGAAAATGAAGAATGGGGATGCTTAAGAGAGGGAGATCACGGAGAACCCCGAGTCCCCCATAGGGAAGGTTAGGGCCTCAAATCCCTGCCAGGGAGACTCGCCAGGCAACTATTAAAAACAGCTTTTGAGCTGTTTCAGAAGTTGTTGCTCAAAGCCAATTAAAAATAGGTCCTGGGGCCCAAAATGACCCACAGGGATCTGCTAACTCAAGGTTACACCATCACCACTCTCCCATTCAGCCAGGATTATAAAGTCCTCCAAGATGGCCATCATTTTTACTAGTAGAGAAATCATGGGAAACTCGGTAGAGGCAGCAAAATTGGTAATCACCAAATTCAGCTGCAGAGCTCACCTGACAGGAACTGCAAGCAGCAGACTTCGGTGCACTGGGCGTGGCTTACAGAGCTCAACGCAGTTAAAGAAAAATCAACCACAAAGAAAAAAGACCCAATCAAAAAAAGAAAACAGCAGCATAAAAGGAACCTCTAATTGGTAAAAAGAATCCTCTTACCTATCAAGCAGCCCACACAGATCTGCCTCAAAACGGTTTTTTTGTTTTTGAATTTGAAGCTACTTTATTCAAGCAGCAAGATCAGAGAGCCAATTAAAACAATAAAAAAAATAGGAAAAGACAAAGCTTGCAGAAACAACATAGCAAGAGGGAAGTGGTACCCGGACCCAGGCTTACCAACCCCCTCAGGGGCAGTGTAGGGTCCTGTCTCCAGCCCACCAGTGCTGTAACCCGTGGGAACAGTACTAGACATAGGGCAGCATGTCCAAGCTCCAAGCAAACACTGGGCTGAAATTCTCAATCACACACAGACTACAAGACCATGATCTGGGCCAAGGGAGACAGGACTATCTGCACTGCTGCACCAGTCCACTCACCTTGCCACCTGCTGGAGGCAGACAATATTGGCTTCTCTCAGTGCTGCACCAGAGTATATACTAGTGATGTCATCACTGAAATCTGTTCTAGTTTGCCTCCACCTGTTGGCTGGGGAGCATTACCCACTTATCTGGATTTGTCTAGCAAGATAAGGAATATACTTTATTATTGTTAAAAGAAAAGTAAAGGTGATTAGGAGCAGAGAAGGGAGAAAACCAAAAGGCATTGCTGTGATATTCAAGTTGATTTTTTAAAACGTGGTCATTGCCACACTTTATTAGCATTAACTGTGCGCAAGAAATGTAACATTTTGCTTTAAGTATTTGGCTGTCTTACGTTAAAATTAAGGAATGGAAATTTGCGGATGCATGGAAAGCATAGTTACCTGTAACAGGTGTACTCTGGGGACAGCAGCAATCAGTCCTCACATAAGGGTGACATCAGCACCGACGGAGCCCACGCGGATTCAATCCCCAGCTTTCAAAGAAAGCCTTTGGGAGCTACACCTCACATACGCAGCCACTTACCCACCCACAGTTGCCATCCTACCTCAGTATGATATCATAGCTCAATCAAGCATAAAAAGAAAAACAACTTCACAGGGAGAAGGGATGGTTGTGAGGACTGAGAACACCTGTTACAGGTGAGTAACTACGCTTTCTCCGGGAACAAGCAGGAAGTCAGTCCTCACATATGGGACTCCCAAGTTATAGGCTACCAAAAAAAAACCATGTAAAAGCCACGGGCGACCCAAAAAGCAGACCATAAAGGGCATTGATTGGCTGGACGTCTGAGATTGCAGCAGCACTGAAGATGCAATACCCACTCCAGTAGCCTGAACATCACAGGACAGAGGGAAGGAGTTTCCCGAAGAGATGACGGAATACTGCCTGGCCAAAGGCCCTATCCCTCAAGGAGGTCTCTTCCAAACAGTAGTGCACAGCAAAAGTGTGCACAGAGGAACAGGTGGCAGCCCGGCAGATGTCCAGTAAGGGCACAGAGCGCAGACTTGCCACCGAAGCCGCTATGACATGCACATTGTGAGCCATCACATAATGCTCGAGAGAGAGCCCTGCCTGTTGATAGGCAAAGTAAATACAGTCGGCCATCCACTGTGAGAGGGTGCACTTGGAGACTGCAGCCTCCCAGTAGACTGGGGTCAAAAGAGACAAAGAGCTGCGTTGAGCGGCAATGGGGGTGCATCCTCTGGATGTAGAAGGACAATGCACACTTGCAGTCCAGTGTGTGCAGGGAGGCCTCCGTCCTAGGAGGCGGCCTAGGAAAGAAGGTGGGCAATACCACCTCTTGATTGAAATGGAAGGCAGAGACAACCTTTAGCAAGAACATAGGGCGAGTCCTAAGGACGACCCTGGTCCTGTGAAAACTGGTATAGGGCACATGTGCCACCAGCGCCTGCATCTCACTCACACGCTTAGCCAAAGTGAGTGCCACCAGGAACACAACCTTCCAAGAAAGGTACTTGAGATGGCAGGTAACCAGAGGTTCAAAGGGTGGAGCCATGAGCTCCCCCAATATGTTTACATTTATTATATTTGACATACCGCCCTTCATTTAAAAAAAACAGAGTGGAGTACAATTTCCAAAATAAAAGAATGGCCTAATGGCCAAGAAAGTGAAAAGAAATTACAATGTATGAAAGGACAGAGGATAGTATAAACCAAGCATACTAGACAAAAGGAATAGACAACACAAGAAGAAAGAAAATGGGATCACATAATGGGGGCAGGGAGGTCAAACACAGAGGAAAATAGATGGGTTTTTAAGCGAGTACGGTGATCTTGTTCCAATCTGAAGGAGGTGGGTAACGAGTTCCAGAGTGCAGGTCCAATAAAGAAAAAGGCAGAGATACGGGTTGACTGTAGGTGGGCACGGGATGGAGAGGGGATGTGGAGGTGATTTATGTATGCAGACCAGAGAGAACGACTAGGAGTGTGAAATTGAATGAGGTCCCATGTCACTGGTGGTGGATGGATCAGGGCTGGGAAAGGAGGAAGCCTCGCATAAACCAGCCTACCAGAGGGTGTGCCGACACTGCCTGGCCATCCACTGCGAGGTGGTGGGCCGAAATGGCTCAGAGGTGCACTCTGATTGTGTTGGACTTAAAGCTAGCCCCCGAAAGATGCAGAAGGTACCGTAAGATGTTTGGCACCGTGCAGAAGGGGTTAAGACTTTCATCCACATACCAGTGCGAAACCCTGCACCACTTAAAAGCATACACCCGTTGCATGGAGACCTTATGCAAGGCAAAGAGAATGTCTTCAACCGGCCTAGAGACGCAGTGATGCACTATAGCTAGTCTCTCAGTATCCAGGCCGTCAGGGCCAGGGACTAAAGGTTGGGGTGCAGTGGCGTCCCATCCTCCTGAGACAGCAGGTCCAGAGCGTTCCCCAGTGGCAAAGGGTCCCTCTGGGACAGCTGCAGAAGCAGAGGGAACCAGAATTGCTTGGGCCACCTAGGTGCAATGAAAATGACTGAAGCGCTTTCGCCTGGATCTTAAGGAGGGCTCGCAGCAGCAGGGGCATGGGCAGGAACGCATACAGTAAGCCGCTGGACCAGGAGAGAAGATAAGCATCTGCCGCCTCCCGACCCCAGGCTGGCCTTGGAGAGCAAAAGCACAGCAACTGTGTGTTCTCTGGACTGGCAAAGAAGTCAATCTCCAGGGTCCCCCAGTGCCAAAAAACCTCTCCCAGCACTGCCGTGTTCAATCTCCACTCATGGGACTGGAGGATGTGGCTCAGGCGGTCAGCCAGCATGCTGTCTTAGCCCGGCAAGTACACCACTCTGAGGGAAATGTTCTTCCCCACCGCAAAGTTCCAGAGGCACACTGCCTCCCAGCAGAGGTGGTATGAACCATTGCCCTTCCTACTTATCGCCACCTGGTTGTCCATTTGGACCTGAACCATCTGTCCCTCCAGATGATCCCGGAAGACCTGCAGGGCATGATAGACTGCTCCGAGTTCCAACAGGTTTATCTGCGAGGCAATCTCCTCTGGTGACCATGGGCCCTGCGACTGCAGGTGATCACAATAGTCCCCTAGCCAAATTTGGACACTTCCGTTGTGAGGATGCAGCGCATTGGGGGAGTCTGAAAGGGTAGGACGGGTCTGAGGTTGAGGGGGTCCTGCCACCAGGTGAGGGATGTCGCCAAGGCTGGCATGACCAAGATGCACTCCTCTAGGTGGCCGGAAGCTTGCGTCTACTGGGCGCTGAGTGTCCACTGCGCCTGCCTCATGCAGAGGCAGGCAAAAGGGTGATGTGGATGGTGGATGCTATATGCCCCAAGAGGCGGAGCATCTGTCTGACCATCACTGCTGAGCCACCTTGTACAGCTTGAGCCAGAGCAGAAAGGCGCTGTGCCAAATTGAGAGTCAGGAAGGCCCTTGTTTGAGTGGAATCCAGCAGGACACCAATGAACTCCATCTGCTGTGTGGGCCGCAGGTGGAACTTCGGGAAGTTCACCACAAAGCCCAGGCACTGGAGCAGCCCTATGGTGTGCTGTGATACACTGTGCATCTCCCTTGGCATTCTGGCTTGTATGAGCTAGTCATCTAGGTAGGGGAAGATGAACACCCCCAGGTGTCTTAGGCAAACAGCATGACTGCCAGGCATGTGGTGAATACCCTGGGAGCCTAGTCGAGGCCAAAGAGAAGTACCCTGTACTGATAATGCCATCCGCCGCCAATGAAGCAGAGGTACTGACAGTGCCTTGGATGGATCAGGATGTGGGTGTAGGCATCTTTGAGATCCAAGGAGCATAGCCAATCTCCTTGTAGGAGGTAAGGCAACAAGGTTCCAAGGGATACCATTTTGAACTTTTCCTTGACCAAAAAGCGGTTGAGGTCCCTTAGATCCATGATGGGCCGGAAGCCCCCTGTCTTCTTGGGGACAAGGAAGTAGTGTGAGTAGAATCCCCTGCATTGAAGAGGTTGGGGGGGGGGTGGGCTCCACAGCTTGATCCTTGAAAAAAAGAGCTCGAAGCTCCCTGTGCAAGGGAGTCCATGGGTAATTCCCCGGGAAAGAAGGAGGCAGCCAGGCAAAGTGGAAGAGATACCCTTCCCTGACCATCTGTAACAACCAGGTGTCTATGGTGATGCTTGGCCACTGCTATGCAAAGTGGACCAGCCATCCTCCCATGAACCTTGGGTCTCACACCTCCTGGGGGAGGAAGGCTATGCCCAAGGAGTCAAAAGCTCCCCCCAGGCTGCGGCTGAGACGCTGTTTGGGGGTTTGGGAGCCTTCGACTTACAGGGGCCATGCCCCTGGCCCTTGGCCTGCTGCCCCTGTGAGGGAGCGTGATGGGGAAGTTTCTATAAGCCTTCTTGGTCTCTGGGTGGAAGGGCTTTTTCCCTGAAGTCTTCTTACAGGAAGGTTCAGACACTTTCTTGGGCAGCCTGGTTTTGGTCATGAATTCCTTCTCCAGCTCGTCCGCCTTCTCCATCATGGGCTTGTCGAAGAGATTCTCACCCCAGCAAGAGACATCGGCTAACGTGTCCTGAACCCACTGCTCCAAGTTGGAGGACTGTAGCCAGGCAAGGCACCGGACACTAATGCTCACCGCAGCTTCCCAAGCCGCTGACTCAAAGCCGTTGAAGGCTGCCCAAGATTGAAACTTGGAGCAGTCATTGACCAAGGACTCCAGGGTCCTGAAGTGCTCAAGAGGTTAGCCTGCTAACCCAGATGAGAACCCGGTGATCTCCTTCACTAGGTCTCTGAGGCACATGCCTATGTACAACTGATATGCCTGGATCCTGACTGTGAGCATGGAGCCCTGGAAACATTCCCGGCCAAAAGTATCCATAGTGTCTGCCTCCCTGACAAGAGGTACCGAGGAGTGCGTCTTTTGGCTCTTAATGCAAGGCACAGCCGACTCCATAACCATGGAGTTATGTGGCAGTTGTGTTTTCTGGAAGTTGGAACGCCGGCCGACTTGATACTGCGAATCGAGTCAACGATTCACAATCTGCACCCTCACCAGGATTTCCCACATCCTGAACAGCTACCGTTCAAGGATGGGAGGCAATGCCACCATCAATTCCTCCCTAGGAGTCGTCTCGTACTGGAGGATCTAGAGATCCTCGGTATGTGGCTCGCCCTCTGGCACTGCCATGAAGGCGAGTGCTTGAAACATCTCCCAGACAAACTCCAGGAAAGCCAAGTCCTCTGGAGATGACTGCCACCAATGGTGTGGTGGAGACGGGTCAGTGGAGGATGATATTGGAGAACTCCTCATCCATCTCCCAAGCTGACTTGGAGCCTGAAGAGTCAGCCAGCACTCTGCAGTCATCGGACCAACTCGGCATAGACGACATCTGGCTTCAGGGCTCCAGTGCGACTGCACCAGATGCTGTGCTGATTCTCGACTGACGGAGTCGACACTGAACAGGCCAGCCTCTCAAGGATGGGATGCCAACGACCCGGAGTGACTGGGAGTTGGGCCCCGCTGAGCCTTGATGAATACTGCGAAGCTGCGTTCCAGGGCTAGCATCCTGGCCTCAATGCCCGACGGCTCTGCTGAGGTGGGCGCCAAGGACAGTGTTGGGCCCCTGATAGGGGAGTCCCAGATGGTGATGGCATCAGGAGAACCGACTTGATCCTCCGACTCCGTCGATGATACCTCCCTCTGGGATTGTTTGGAGTGGCGCTCCCAGCCCTCATCACAGGCGTTAAGACGAGGGCTCTGTGCCCGGGTAACAGAGATCTTACCCTCCCCCAGGCCAGGGTCGATCCTCAACTTTGGCTTCGATGAAGCCCTCGACACCCAGGAAGGTCCTCCAAAAGGCAAAGCGGACAGGAAGACACATCGTGGTCCACCCAGAGGCATTTTATGCAGGTACTGTGGCAGTCCGTGTGCCACAGAGGCTGAAGAGCTGTCTCGCTACCCTGGGGTGCAAGCGCCACTCATGTGGCCGCAGGACTCTGCTCAGCCTGTCCACTAGGCAGTTGTCTTGGCCCAGGAGGTATACCGCTCACAGCAACATGCTGTGGCATGCCGCAAAGGAGAGGAGGGCTACCAGAGGGAGTACGAGCCTGTGCCCCCCTGCTTGTTGATGTAAAACATGGCCACCTGGTTGTCCGTCTGGTTCAACACTGATGCCGTAGGCAGTAGCGGAATGCTCGTAGGGCCAGAAAGATCACCAAGAGTTCCAGGAGATTGATCTGTAGGAGGGACAACTGTGATGCATACCAGTCCGATGGCTCCAACCGAGCCCAGGAGCAAGATGCCAAGTCGCCTGATGCAGACATCGAAGGCAGGGAATCCGCATTCAATGCCGATCCTGAGACAGATTTGCCAAACAGCTCCCACTAACGCCTTTCACGATCTTCCGAGTCTTAGCCAACATCAAAAGGCAAAGTGGACAGGAAGACACATCATGGTCCACCCAGGGGCATTTTATGCAGGTACTGTGGCAGTCCATGTGGGATATAGTGTGGATGCACTTGTCACACCATTTAAATCCGCTGGTCGAAGACATAGCGGGAAAAACAAGCTCTGCGAGGTTAAACAGGCAGGAACGCGGACTTCCGGTTGGGCAATGAGCTGATCGGACGTCTCACGGTCAGCTCCGGGTAAATTGCCCCGCAAAACGGCTTTAAAACCTTGCAACAGTGGCGGTTAACCGCAATTGCCTACTCATTATACCCTACGGAGGCTATAAATCCGTGCTGGAAGTAGTTTACCTGCCGACACAAACCCGATGGCATCGAAAACGCCCAGAAGGGAGAAGCCGCGAGCCGCGGAGGGTAAGATGGCGGAGGGAACACCGCCTAGCCCGAAATCTGGTGGCACAACCGATCTGGTAGCGGAGGTGAGTGCCACGGTGGTTCAGGCGCTCAATACCCGGTTTCAAGACCTAGCTGACCAGCTACAAACGGTTGGCCAATGTTTCACAGATGTTGTTGAGAGACTGGATCATGCCGAGACCCGAGTTTCCGATGTGGAGGATACCCAGCAATCCCTGGTAGCTAAGGTGGAGGCCTTGGAGACCCTGGTGAAACTGCAGGGGGATAAACTGGACGAGCTCGAAAATCGGGGACGGCGCAAAAACTTACGGTTTATCGGGATACCAGAGAGCGTTGCAGATGGAGCCTTGTATGGGTATTTGCAGTCCTGGATTGGGAATCTACTGCCAGGCCAGAGTGACGATCCAATCAAGTTGGAGCGCGTGCACATGCTGGGAAAACGCAGAGAACAGGCGAGGAAACCACGCGCGGTTATTGCCCGCTTTTTGGACTACCGGCAGAAAGAAGCGGTGTTGAAAGCCGCTCGGAGCAGACAGATGAGACAACAGGACTCCAAACCGATTCTTGTGTTCCAGGATTACTCGGCAATTGTCAGTCAACAGCGACAGGCCTTCTCGGGGGTCTGTACACAGTTGTTGAATCAGGGTGTGCGCTTCTCGTTGCTATATCCTGCCCGGCTTCGGGTAGAGATTCAAGGACAGACCCGCTATTTAGCGACCCCGGCAGCGGCTACCGCCCTTCTGGAGACCTTGCAGGCCCAGGCTAACTCGGCCTCGTGACTATGGTATGGCCAAGGTGAGCGGTGTTGAATATCCCGATGGGACATGAGGGCCCTAGAGACTGCTGCGGACCTAGCATTTAACAGCTTATTCACCCTTTTTTCTAAACGCTGCCTTGTTTAACTCTTTGACTTGCCTCAGACGTAGTTGGCCACATTTGGACACAAAGTTTCAATTGTTCTTGATACATGTTACTAAGATGGCGACACTGTATCTTTGTTAATCTGTTTCAATTGTGTCTGGACATGTGCAGCTTATTTCCTGGCTGAATTGGTTGAATGGAATTCTGATTGCGTGGGAAGGGGGTGGGCTGCTGGAAGGTTAGCAGTGGGGGGTTACTAATTTGTTAAAGGTGCCCATTCTGTTCTCCCCTTCAGTATAGATGTTCCTTCTTTTAATTGAGATGTAATGGAGGGCAAGGGGGAGAGTAGCGCTATGCACGCTTCTGGCTGACGAAGCTGCCAGCGTGGGCCCGGGGGGAGGGTGGCCATGGCCATAATTTGCGAGGGCATGCACAATAAAGGGTAGTTAATGGTGGGGGGAGGGCTCTGGTAGGCGAGGTTGCCTGAGGGTCATGAGTGGACCGGTACCACAAAACACAGGCTAGCACTTGGGAGATGGTACTCACCTGGGGGAATGTAGATGTTGGATTGGTTGAATGGGGTGGAAGCTTGTGGGGGGAGGGCGTGTGTTAAGGGGGTATGTTTGGTAGGAGTGAATGAGTCTGTTTGGTTATATTCATGGTAAGCCCTCAATGATTTTTCTGCTGCTGCGGGGGCCTCTAGTGGTTGGACGGCGCTTCACCCCCCTGGCTGTCTTATGCTCGTAGGTGGTTTGTCCTTTATATTGGTAACTGGGGGGGTGGTACGGCCAAGGTAATTCTGGCGGCCTAGGCTGCGCTTTGTGAAGCTTATTACCCGGGGGCCCCAGTGGTGCAATAGGGCCACATTTAATGATGGAGGAAGGCCTCCATGGTGGGGAGGGGTAAGGCCCTGTAGGGGAAAAAAAGGAGACAGTAGGCCTGGAGGGGTAAGTAAGGTTGGGTATTGGCTAGATGGGAGGGCTTGCTAGGGGTTGTGTGTGAGAGCAAGGGAGTAGGTTTGTGAGGGGTCAGGTCTTCGGGAGCGTAGAGGGGGGGTAGAGGAGGGCACTGTAATATCCATACTGCAGCGGTTAATCACAGTGTGACATACTCTAAGATAGTTAGGTAAAGGTTACTTTGGGATTGTTGGGGCAATCCCGATTGCCAAGGGAAGTTGTCCAGCGTATGGTTGGACCTGATAGTTTGGGGGTGGAGAGGTGGGGGGGGGGGAAGAAGGGGGAGGCGAGGGGTGGGGATAGGGCATACTCCACTATCTACTAGTAGATGGCATGATATCTTTTTATTGGCTAAGGGGGGGGCTTCAGGCTGGGGGAGTCCCTCTGGAACGACAGGTGATATTCATTTGGTGGAATCTTGGCACTGCCCCGCAGCTCTGAAGGTCATTACTTGGAATGTCTGTGGACTGGGAAACCCTATTAAGCGATATAAAGTACTGCAAGCATTGGCCCGGCATAAGTGTGATATTGCACTGCTTCAGGAAATCCACCAGACGGATGCTGAGCATAGTAAACTTTGTCGGAATTGGGTGGGGCAAGTTTGGGGATCTCCGGCTCAGGGGCATAAGGGGGGAGTAGCTATTTTGGTCCACAAACGCATTCGATTCGTGGCGGAGACTGTTCTAGCCGACAATATTGGTAGATCCCTTCTGATATACGGTCATTTAGAGGGGAAACCGGTGATTATTGGGGACCTCTATGGACCTAATGTTTTTGATCCCGGCTTTTATAGCGGCTTGGCCTCAAAATTGGAGCAAATTCCGGATTGTCCCGTGATACTTGGGGGGGGGATTTTAATGGGGTCCTTGATGTGGACCTCGATACATCCAGGGGGGGAGCAGTGCGAGAGAGGGTGATGCCTTCTCAGACGCTGCAACGTTTCTGCAAGAGACTTGGTATGATAGATCCATGGCGGCTGATGCATCCCTTGGAAAAAGACTTTACGCACCAATCCAGGGCGCATGGCACTAGTGTGCACATAGATTATCTGTTGATCTCGGGAGTCTTGTTTGTTCACACGGAGGAGGCCCAGATTGGTCCCCTTGAAGTTTCAGATCATGCGATGGTCTGGCTAGAATTGCAATGGGGTAGAGATGTAACCCGGACGTGCCTGTGGAGGTTCCCCTTAGAGTTGTATTCTGACGTGCAGTTTCATCAGTTTATACGTCAGAGGTGGAAGGAGTTCACCAGTGATCATCAAGCCCATATGGATGATCCCGAATTGGTATGGGAGACGGCGAAGGTAGTCCTCCGGGGGGATATTATAGGATATGCAGCTCGGAGACGTCGGATGCTTGCTGAGCGCATTATCGTACTCGAACGCCAGGTTACTAAACTACGTCGTCGGTGTGCTCATATGCCGTCCCCTACGAATAAGAAACAGCTGTGGGAAACCCAGGTAGATCTTAATGAGCTGTTACATCAGAGAGCTAAGAAGTCAGTCCTTTATTATCGATATAGATTACATTGCTTTGGCGATAAGCCTGGTAAGTTGTTAGCTCGCTGTTTGAGGGGTCGGCGGGGTCCATCTTTCGTAGCGGCCATCCGGGATGTTCAGGGAGGTGTTCATAAGGAGAGTGCGGAAATTGCCAGGGTTTTTCGTAGTTTCTTTCAAACGCTGTATAAGGCAGAGACTGGATCCAGTACGGCAATGCATGACTATGTGCGTGATTTAGAGCTGTCCAAGCTTACTGAGGAACAGAGAGAGGTCTTAGATTTACCCATTACCCCACAGGAGATACAATCAGTAATCTCCTCAGCCAATTGTTGTAAGGCGCCAGGACCGGATGGGCTAAGTGCCGAATTTTATAAGATCCTTGGTGATTGTGTTAGTCCATTGTTGCGGGAGGTATTTAGTGGGCGGGCGGAGCGAGGAGCATTTCGTTGGGGGCAAAATCATGCCCATATCACTTTGATCCCAAAACCGGGCAAGGACCAGATGTTAGCGGCCTCATATTGCCCTATTTCCCTCCTTAATTTTGATCTAAAATTGCTTGCGAAAGTTCTGGCTGTAAGGTTGGCTGGAGTGTTAGGACATTTAATTCATGACGCACAAGTGGGCTTTGTTAAAGGGCGCTACGCAGTTCGGAATCTTCGGAAAATCTTGGCTTCCTTGGAGTGGGTTCAGGCTAGACAGATTCCTTCGTTACTTGTCAGCTTTGATGCAGAAAAAGCCTTCGATAGGGTGGATTGGCAATATCTCTGGGGGCTTTTGCCGCACTATGGCATAGGTGCTGCTTTTTGTAAAATGGTGCAGAGCTTGTATGTCACACCGACGGCAGGCATTTTGTGTAATGGAGTGCTATCGGAGGCCTTTGATCTGGAACAGGGTACGAGACAGGGCTGTCCTCTCTCTCCTTTGTTATTTGTTCTTTCACTAGATCCCCTGATCCGCACTATCGCGGCCTCGGCAACGATAAAGGGAGTGAGGATGAATTCGCAGGAATTTCTTATTTCGGCATTTGCGGATGATTTGTTAGTCCACTTGACTTCCCCGGTTGGTTCCCTGCAGTCTCTGATGGAGGAATTTACGCGCTTCGGGGTATTTGCCGGCCTTAGCATTAACAAGGATAAATCAGAAGCGTTGGATGTCTTGGGGCACCTTCGTGGATCATGGGGGGGGGGGGTCCTTCCCTCTGCGGTGGGCGGCTGAGGAATTTGTCTATTTGGGCATAGCGTTGACTAGAAGACCACAAGAGTTATATGGGCGTAATTTGGATCGTATCATGTGGCATCTGGCTGTGCAGCTAAAAGCCTGGGAGGCTCTCCCGTTGTCTTTGTCCGGGAGAATAGCGGCAGTACAGATGATTATTTTACCTCGAATTTTGTATTGGTTGCAGACCCTGCCAGTCTGGTTGTTGTGCCGCGACCTGCGTCGAGTGAAAGCTTCCCTTAAGACATTTCTTTGGCGGGGGAAGAGGGCGCGCATTCCGTGGGATCGGATGTTGGGGAAATGGCGAGAGGGGGGTATGGGTCTGCCAGATTTGAAGATGTACGCATTGGCTTGTCAAGCTAGACATTTGGGAGATTGGTTGGGAGGGACTGAAACATATACGCCCAGGGCCTTGGAGGAGTGCTTAGTGGCCCCCTTGACTTTGTTGGGGATCTTGCATGGGACGCATGGTGACTTACTGGATTCTGTTAGGCAGAGTGCATTGGTGGATTCTGTTCGGCGCACCTGGCAACAGCTTAATCATTACTGGAATGAACCGTGGAGGGTTTCCAGTTGGCTACCTTTACAGGGGAATGTCCAGTTTACTCCTGGGTCCGAGATGGCGGTGTTTCGTGACTGGTGGTCCTGAGGTATACGGCATGTGGGGCACCTAGTAGACTCATCGGGAAGATGTAAGTCCTTTAGGACATTGAGTCGGGAGTATGATCTGCCCACTAAATACTGTTTTGCATACATGCAGGTTTCTCATTATGTGGCCTCCCTGCCGCAAGGCGCGTTGCAAATCGAGAGGTCGGCCCGGATCTTGGAATTCTTTAGTTTAGGGGAGAAGAGTCCACCTTCGATCTCCAAATTGAAGCTTTGTTTAGATCATTATCGTGCAATCCCAGATTATCGTGGAGTTGAGGTGGCCTGGGCAGCTGAACTGGGTGGGGAGGTGGCTCCGGGGTTGGTCTGTAAGGCTTTGAAAAGGATTTTTCGGGTTGCACAGGGGCCGCGTTGGAGGGAGATACAATTTAAATGCGTGACTAGAGTCCACTTCTCGCCACGGCGGGCATTGCGAAGTCGCTTGGGGTCAGATGGTTGTTGCCCACGTTGCTCGGAGTCCTTGGCGACCTTGTTGCATATGTGGTGGGGATGTCAGGGGGTGCGTTCTTATTGGGCTAGGATCTGCAACTATCTTAGTCAATTGTTACAACAACGCATTAGATGGACTGGCTCCTTTGTAGTATTGGATCAGATGGCGGTCCCCTGGCCTGCAAAAGCAGGGGAACGTTTACTATTGCGGAAGGCCTGTATGGTGGGTAAAGGGCCGATTCTCCGTCTGTGGAGAGAGCGCCAGTCGCCTACTTTTAGTGAATGGCGGAACAGTTTTCATCATCTAATGTTGATGGA
Organism: Ichthyophis bannanicus; assembly: GCA_033557465.1. Lineage (NCBI taxonomy): Eukaryota > Metazoa > Chordata > Amphibia > Gymnophiona > Ichthyophiidae > Ichthyophis > Ichthyophis bannanicus. The sequence continues at coordinate 142,781,227 of CM066040.1, forward strand.
GCGGTGGCTGGCACGGGGCAGTGCCAAGCGTTGGACAGTGTTTATGTCAATCTGGGAACCTTATATTCAGCAACTAGGGGTTCATAGTCATAATGAAATTCTTCAGGTGGGAAGTTGAATGAGCCTGGATAAGGGAGAATGGAGGCGGATCAGTCCTTAATGCCCCCCCTTGAGGATATATATGGTTAGAATATTGGTGGAGGAGTGTGGGAGGGTTGAAGGGAGGGGGGATGGGGGGGATTGGAAGGGGGGGGTTGGATAATATGTTATAAACCACCTGTTGTGTCTCTATATGTTGACTCCCGGAGGGGATCAGAGTACGCCCCCCCGTGGAGACGTTTGTAAGATGTTTCTTTCTGATTTGACGGTGGATTTAAATAAAGTATATTAAAAAAAACAGGCAGGAACGCATAGAGTAGGCCCTTGACCCACGAGACTAAGAAGGTATCTGCTGCCACTCTCTCCTGGTGCGGCTGACGGGAGCAAAAGCGGTCAGCTGTGCATTATCTGGAGGGGCAAAGAGGTCCATCATGAGCCTGCACAAGAGGCTGAAGAGCTGTCTCACTACCCTGGGGTGCAAGCACCACTCATGTGGCCGCAGGACTCTGCTCAGCCTGTCCACTAGGCAGTTGTCTTGGCCCAGGAGGTATACCGCTCACAGCAACATGCTGTGGCATGCCGCAAAGGAAAGGAGGGCTACTGCCTCCTGGAAGAGGGAGTACGAGCCTGTGCCCCCCCTGCTTGTTGATGTAAAACATGGCCACCTGGTTGTCTGTCTGGTTCAACACTGATAGATGCGTTAGGCGGTGGCGGAATGCTCATAGGGCCAGAAAGATCGCCAAGAGTTCCAGGAGATTGATCTGTAGGAGGGACTGCTCTGGAGATTAACTGCATTGTGTGCACAGGCCATCGCAATGCGCTCCCCAACTCAGGAGGGAGGCGTCTGTGGTCAAGGTCGCTTATGGTGCCACCAGTTTAGTGAGGCCGCCAGTTGGCTGGTGACCTTGACCCTGTCCCTCAGCCTGCCTGTGGCCTGAGTCCACTGTGAGCACAGGCACCATTGGGCCATCCGCATACACAGACAGCGATGTGGACTATCGAATCCATGTGGCCCAGGGGAAAGAGGAGGAGGCATGCTAGAACTGTCCCATAGTGCTGCACCTCCCCTGCCAGCTGCTGGAGGCATGCTGCTCTTTCTCTTGGGAGGACTGCTCTTTCCTGTAGCGTGCCCCTATAAACTCTAGGCCTTGAGCCGGGAAGAGATGTGATTTGGGATAGTTGATGACAAACCCCAGGTGCTGCAGGAGGCAGACAGCCCTGCCTGTGGCCCGGCTGGCCTCGATGTCCGTAGTGCCTCTGATTGAGCCAATCGTCCAGATAAGGGGAGATGAAGGTCCTTGTAGGCACAAATAGGTGGCCACTACTGCCAGACACTTTGTGAAAACCCTTGGCGATGAGGCTAGGCTGAAGAGGAGTACCTTGTGCTGGTAGTGCTCTCCTCCCACCACGAATCTTAGGTACTGTTTGGGAGGGGTGTACGCATCCTTCAGATCCAAGAAGCAGAACCAATCTCCCTGGTGGAGGTAGGACAGCAGTGTCCCAAGGGAGAGCATCTTGAATTTCTCCCTCACCTGAAACTTGTTCAGGTTTCGCAGGTCTAGTATGGGCTTGAGGCCCCAGTTCTTTTGGAAAAGCATTACTCCTCACCTGTAACAGTTGTTCTCCAGGGACAGCAGGAATCAGTTCTTACTTATGAGCGATGTCAGCACCGACGGAGCCCGCGCAGAGCAATTCCCCAGCTTTCAAAGAAAGCCTTTGGGATTGCTGCCACGCATACGTGGCCCTCTTCCCACCCAAGGGTGACATCTTGCTCAGTCAGGTCCCTTAGCTCGAGCCCTACCAAGTAGATGGCAAGGGAAGGACAAAATCTAGCAACTCATTAGAGGAGGCAAGAGGGTAGTAAGCACCGATTCCTACTGTCCCTGGAGAACACCTGTTGCAGGTGAGTAACTATGCTTTCTCCAGGAATAAGCAGGAAGTCAGTCCTCACTTATGGGACTCCCCAGCTACAGGCTACCAAACCTGTAACCAAAAAATGCCTCCACGAGGCCGTGAGCAGAAGCCGAAGCCCGAAGGAGCCTGAGTCCTTGGGTCCTCGGGGTGAAGCCCTCGGTAGCCGTGAAGAAGGGTCGGAGGGCAGGAGTTGCTTATACCCTGAACAGGTTACAGAGTACAGCCTGGCCGAAGGCGCTGTCCCAGCGGGACTCCCTCTCCAGGCAGTAGTGAGCAGCGAAGGTACTCGTATAAGACCAGGTCACCGCCCAGCAGATGTCCATCAGGGGCACAGAGCATAGCGAGGCCACCGAGGCCGCTTTAGCTGGACTCTATGATCTTGTGGGGTGCCCCCCTTCACATGGGTGAAAGCGATGCAGTCCGCCACCCAAACAGAGAGGATGTGTTTGGTGACTGCCTGCCCCAGCCTATTGGGATCGTAGGTCACAAAGAGCCGGCCAGACTTGCGATGAGTCTGGATACGCTGCAAGTAAAAGGCAAGAGCCCATCTGCAGTCGACAGTGTGGCGAGCCGCTGACGCCTGGTCGGCGTGGGGTCTCGGAAAGAAAGTCGGCAGAACTATCTCCTGGTTAAGATGGAAGTTCGAGACGACTTTAAGCAGGAATTTATGGTGGGTATGGAGGATCACCCTGTTTCGATAGAACCTGGTGTAAGGGGCGTCAGCCATGCGAGCCTGGAGCTCACTGACTCGGCGGGCCGAGGTCAGCGCCACCAGGAAGGCCACCTTCCAGGACCAGTGCCAGAGCGAGCAAGTCGCCATTGGCTCGAAAGGTGAACGGGTGAGCTGCATGAGCACTGCATTCAGCTCCCATTCCGCCGGGGGAGGGCGGAATGCATAGCTTGCAAAGCAGAAGACCCCGCATGCATTGGGAGACTAACAGCTGCCCCAAGAGGGGTTTTCCCTCGATGGGGAGGTGATTCGCCGAGATGGCGCTCAAGTGTACTCTGACAGAGTTCAACTTCAGCTCTTCCTTCAAGAGATGGAGGAGGTACTGGAGAATCCATTGAAAGGGACACGAGAAGGGGTCGATGTGGAGCTCCGAGCACCAGACCCAGAAGCGTCTCCACTTGAAGGCGTAGGCTCATCTAGTGGAGTCCTTCCTCTGGCCTCTGGAAGGGCCAGAGATTCTAGGGAGACCCGTTCAGGCTGTGAGGGATAAGGAGGCTAGGTTTGGGTGTTGCACCCGCCCCTCTTCCTGTGTCAGCAGACCTGGGGCAGAGCCCAAGAGAACAGGAGGCTCCGTCGACAGAAGGAGCAGGAGCGGGAACCAAGGCTGGCAAGGCTATGAGAGGGCTATGAGGATCAACGATGCCCGATCCCGCTGAGCCTTGAAGAGAGTCCTCACAGTGAGCGGGAAGGGAGAGAATGCATAGAGCAGGCTGGATGACCAGTCCAGAAGGAATGCATCGGGGCAGTACCGGCCCACAAAAGCGGGGAAACTGCGCGTTCTGGGGACTGGCGAAGAGGTCTATCGCCGGTGTCCCCAGTGGAGAAACAGCCAGCCCGCTACTCCTGGATCCAGCTGCCATTCGTGGGGGCGAAGAATTCTGCTGAGTCTGTCCACCAGGACATTCTCCTGACCCGGAAGGTAGGTCGCCTTGAGTGACATCTTCCGTCGGACAGCAAAAGAGCAGATAAGGACCACTTCCTGGCAGAGAGAGCGTGATCCCGTGCCTCCCTCCTTGTTGATGTAGAACAATCGCCACACGGTTGTCGGTCTGCACGAGAACCGACCTCCTGCTGAGGTGGTCCTCGAAGGCCTCTAGGCCCACCGGATCGCCCGGAGTTCCAGCAAGTTTATCTGCTGCTGAGACTCCTCGGGCGACCACTGTCCCTGTATGCATAGCAGTCTGCAGTGGGCTCCCCACCCTAACAGGGAAGCGTCTGTCGTCAGCACTGCATCGTGCCGCAGAGCCTGGAAGGGCAATCCCCGCAGGAGGTAGCGGGGGTTTTGCCACCAGCTCAGGGACAAACGGAGGTTGGGAAGGATTCTGACAGGGTCCCTGAGGGACTGGATCCATTGGGCACTGAGACACCACTGAGCTGTCTGAATGTGCAGGCAGGCGTGAGGAACCACATGCACAGTAGAGGCCATGTGGCCCAGAAGGCGTGGCATGGTACAAATGGTGACCCGGGGGTGCTTTGGACGCAGGCAGCCAGAGCTCGGAGGCAGTTGGCGCGATCCGCTGGTAAGAAGGTGGTCGCCTGTTGCGTATCGAGGCGCGCCCCGATAAACTCGAGTGCCTGCACCAGCTCGAGGTGAGACTTTGGGTAGCTGACCAAGAACCCCAAGGTCTCCAGCAGAAGGATGGTGCACGACACTGCGCGCCGGGCCTCCTTGACCGAGGAGCCTGTGACGAGCCAGTTGTCGAGGTAGGGGAAGATCGGCATGCCCTGACACCGGAGATAGGCAGCGACCACGATGAGGCACTTTGTGAAGACTCACGGGGCAGACGCAAGGCCGAAGGGGAGCACCCTGTACTGGAAGTGCTCTCACTGCACCCTGAAGCGCAGATACTGCCTGTGCTAGGGGTGGATTAAGATGTGGGTGTAAGTGTCCTTTAAATCTAAGGAACATAGCCAGTCGCCATGCCGGAGGAAGGGCAGCAGAACACCAAGGGATAACATCTTGAATTTCTCCCACACCAAGAACATGTTCAACTTGAGGAGGTTGAGGATGGACCGCAGACCCCTCCCCCCCCCCCCCCCGTCTTTTTCGGGACGAGGAAGTATCGGGAATAGAAGCCCAGACTTTGCAGATGTGGAGGGACCTTCTCGACTGCCCTTTGGGCAAGGAGAGAGTGTAATTCCCACTGCAGTAGAAGCTGGTGCACGGGAAGTTGAGGAGGCTCGCTGGGGAGAAAGGAGGTAGAAGCCTGTCGAAGCGAAGGCGATAGCCATCGCGGACGACCTGGAGAACAAAGATGTCCAAGGTGATGGAGGCCCACAATGGGGTGAAATGGGACAGGCGTCCCCCCATTGGCTGCTGAGTCGCCGGAGGGTGAGGAACTATGCCAATGGCATCAAAACCCCTGAGCGTGTTGTGGAGGAGCCAGAGTTTGGGCTTTCGGCTCTTTCGGCTTACAATGCCCCTGGCCAGACTTACCCTATTCCGGAGTGGTCAGCGTGGGGGTGGCCAGGGGCATTGTAAGCCGAAAGAGCCGTACTGGAGGCCCTTCCGAGGAAAGAAGGGCTTCCTGGCCGGTTGTTTCTTTTGGGGCAGAGTGGGTCTTGCGTGAGAAACGGGTTCTGGTGAAGAATTCTGTCTCTATCTCTGTGGTTTTTATCCTCCATCAGCTTGCCGAAGAGCTGCTTGCTGAGGCATGGCACGTCCAAGAGTTTCTCCTGCACCCAATGCTCCACATCCAAGGATTGGAGCCATGCCTGGCGGCGGACCCCAATGTCCACGGCCGCCACCCGAGGCAATGATTCTAACACATCGTAGGCGGCTCGGGAGAGGTATTTAGAGCAGTCTGCCACGGATTTCAGCAGGGTGCCAAATCTGTTGAGGGGCTCGCCCTCGAGGCCCGCGGAGAACCCTCCGAGCTCCTTGGCTAGATCAAGCAAGAACATACCTATATACTGTTGGTATGCTTGAATGCGACAAGAAAGTATGGAGCCTTGGTAGACCTTGCGGCCCAGGGCATCAAGGGCTTTCGACTCTCGGCCGGGTGGTACCGACGAGTGCGATTTTGGGCTCTTTTGCTTCCTCATGGACGACTCCACCACCATAGAGGTATGGGGGAGTTGGGTCTTCCTGAAACCCGGCCCATGTTGTACCTTGTACATTGTGTCAAGGTGCTTGCTCACGATGGGGATCGAGGCGGGGGCCTCCCACATGCGAAGCAGCAGCTGAGATAGAATAGGAAAAACCAGCACAGTGAAGGATTCCCTGGGCGGGGATTCGTACTTAAGAATATCAAAGTTCTTCAGCACGAGGATCTTCCTTGGCCTGAGTGGCCAGGTTAAGAGCCCGTGCCATGTCCCGAATGAACACCAGGATGGAGGTGTCCTAAGGTGGCAAGCACCGCTGGAACACAGGCAGGGAGGGGTCCGACAGAAGATCCCGATGGGTACGGGTTTCCGAGGAGGTGTCCCCATCGGACTCCCACTCCGAGAAATCGGTCAAGGAGCCCAAGCCGGGCAGATCACCCTGTTCAGTGGCCGGTGCCTGCTTGAAGCTGGAGGCTCTGGAAAATCTCGCCTCTGAGGAACGGGAGGGTGAGTGAGACTGACGTAGAGGACCCTCACGAGGCCCGCGGCTCTCGGGGGTTTCCTGGATGGATTTCGGTGTCCCACGCGAGGGGCCCACGGTCTCTGGGCGCGAATCAGCAAAGCTGGCCGTGAGCGCCTGCTGGGAAGCAATGAATGCAGAAACACTGCATTCCAACGCCAGCATGCAGGTCTCCCATGCGGGCGTGGGGCCCTGCGACGCCGATCCCGGGGTCACCGGGTCGGGCATCAAGGAGGAGAGGGGGTCCTCACTGGGACAGCCCTCAGGAGACCGGACGCCTTCACTGGAGGCCTCTGCTTCCGTGCGGGGTACTTTGCAGGACTACTCCCTGTCCGACTCTCGGGAACGCCGAAGGGTGCTGAGTGACTGAACGCAGGAGCACTCGCACTTGTCCGGAGCCCCTGACAGCGACTTCGAGGACTCCTTTTTGTACCACTCCACCTCAGGGAATCCTTGATCATAATGGAACCAAGAGCATGGGGCCACAAGAGGGGACCCCACCAGGGGAGAGACGACCAAGGGTGTCACCATGGATTCCAAGGCAGCCTTTCTGAAAATGTCTTCGGACTTCTGTTTACAGCTCAGCAGGGCCTTAGAGGACATTTTCTTGCAAAGTGAACAGAGCTCCGGATCATGATCGGCTCCGAGGCACTGTAGACAACAGTGGGTGTCCGTAAGCGACATGTTCCTAAAGCATCTATCGCATTTTTTGAAACCGGTGGCCATGGGGGAAAAAATGGCCCCTGCGATGTCAAAGAGCCATGCGGCCAGCAGTCAGAGGAGAAAAAAGGGCGCGAAGCCCGCAGCAAAAAATGAAAAGGAGAAGACTATCCCCTATAGCTCTAAAAATGTAGAGCAGGGGGGACTGGTAGAGGACCGGTGCAACCAGAAAACAAAGAGGCCTGTAGGCCGAAAAATGAAAAATTTTCTGAGGGACAAGGATGTGCATCCGATGGGCTCCATGGAAAAAGGGAGACTGAGCAAGATGGCACCCTTTGGCGGGAAGAAGACCACGCATGCATGGCAGCAATCCCAAAGGCTTTCTTTGAAAGCTGGGGTATTGCTCCGCGCGGGCTCCGTCGGTGCCGATGTCACCCATTCCTGCTGTCCTGGAGAACAAGAAAGTACCTTGGAGTAGAAGCTCTTTCCCCATAAATGTATGGGTACAGACTCCACTGCCCTGTCCTTGAGCAAGTCTGCAAGCTCTGAGAGGAGCCAGGTCTGGTGAAGGAGAGGCCGCACCGGGAAAAAAACTGAAGGTGCTTGCTGGAAGCAGAGGAGATACTCCTCCCTTACCACCCCTGGCCCATCTGTGGACAAAGAGTGCCATACGGCCCCCTGAGGGCTGGGAAGGTTCTCCCGAGGGAGAGGAGACCCTGCCCGGGGAGTCAAAAGCTCCCCCGGGTTTGTGTGGGAGCTGGGGCTTCTGAGCCTTTGGCTTTCTTGGCCCGTGGCCCTGACTCTTGGGCTGAGGGCCTTGTTGTTGTCCCGAGAAGGGCTGGTAGTGACCCTAATGGAAGGACCCCATTTTCATAAGAACATAAGATATGCCATACTGGGTCAAACCAAGGTCCATCATGCCCAGTATCCTGTTTCCAACAGTGGCCAATCTAGGTCATACGTACCTAGCAGTTTCCCCAAAAGACACAGATTCCAAAATGCTGGTATTGGGTCAAGCATTGATATCCTGGGTCCCTATTTAATAATGGTTTATGGACCTTTCCTCCAGGAACTTGTCCAAACCTTTTTTAAACCCATCTACACTAACAGCCTTTACTACACACTCCGGTAACAAATTCCAGAGTTTGATTACACGTTGAGTGAAAAAATATTTTCTCTTATTAGTCTTAAATAGCTGTAGCTTCATTGTGTGTCCCCTTATCTTTCTATATTCTGATAACGTAAACAATCGATCCGCACTTACCCGTTCCACTCCGTTCATTAATTTATAGACTTCTATCATATCTCCCCTCAGCCGTCTTTTTTCCAGGTTAAAGAGCCCTAACCTTTTTAGCCTTTCTTCATAGGGGTATCCTTCCACCCTCTTTACCATTTGGTGGCTCTCTCTGAACCTTTTCTAATAACGCTATATCCTTTTTAAGATACAGCGATCAGAATTGCACACAATATTCAAGGTGCGGTCGCACCAAGGAACGATACAGAGGCATTATAAATATCCTTTGTTTTATTTTCCATTCCTTTCCTTATGATACCTAGCATTCTATTTGCTCTCTTGGCCGCCACTGCACACTGGGCAGAGGGTTTTTAACATGTTATCCACAATGACGCCTAAATCTTTTTCCTGGTTAGTGGTTCCTAATGTGGAACCTTGCATCGTGTAACCATAATTTGGGTTGTTCTTCCCTAGGTGCATAACCTTGCACTTGTCCACTTTAAATTTCATCTGCCATTTTGATGCCCAGTCTTCCAATCTATCAAGATCCTCTTGCAATTTTCCACAATCCTCATGGGTTTTAACAACTTTAAATAGTTTTGTGTCATCTGCAAATTTGATAACCTCACTCGTTATTCCCTTTTCCAGGTCATTTATGAATATGTCAAAAAGCAGTGGACCCAGCACAGATCCCTGGGGTATACCACTATTCACCTTTCTCCAATGGGAAAAGTGGCCATTTAGCCCTAACCTCTGCTTTCTATCTTTTAACCAGTTTCTGATTCACAATAGTACACTGCCTCCTATCCCATGACTCTTTAGTTTTGCCAAAAGTCTCTGATAAGGGACCTTGTCAAAGGCTTTCTGAAAGTCCAAATACACTATATCAACCGACTCACCTTTGTCTACCTGTTTATTCACACCTTCAAAGAAACATAACAGATTAGTAAGACAAGATCTTCCTTGTCTAAAGCCATGTTGGCTGTCTCCCATTAAGCCATGACTACACGTTCAGCAATTTTTTTCTTTATGATAGTTTCTACCATTTTCCCCGGTACTGAGGTCAGGCTCACCAGTCTGTAGTTTCCCGGATCACCCCTGGAACCCTTTTTAAAAATTGGCATTACGTTCGCCATCCTCCAATCTTCAGGTATTACAGATAATTACAAAAGAGGGTCTTTTTTCCCGATGGTTTCTTCTGGGGGAGAGCAAGGTCTTCCTCGAGAGCCTCTGTCTGGTCATGATCTCGGCCTCTATCTCGGCCACCTTGTCGGCCATGGGCTTGCTGAACAAGTTTTCCCCCTTGCAGGGACATCGAGCAATTTCTCTTTTACCCACTCCTTGAGGTGGGAGGTCTTATAGAAACATAGAAACATAGAAACATGATGACAGAAAAAGACCACATGGCCTATCTAGTCTGTCCTTCCATATCAACAACTACAACAGTCCACTTTTTACCTTTAGAGATCCTCTGTGTTAGTTCCATGCTTTTTTGAATTCAGTTACTGTCCTCATCTCTACCACCTCCACTGGGAGACTATTCCACGGATCCACTACTCTTTCCATAAAGAAATATTTCCGCATATCACTCCTGAATCTATCTCCCTTCACCCTCATCCCATGTCCCCTCGTAGCAGAACTTGCTTTCAATTGAAAGAGGCTCTTTCCCTGAATATTTATGCCACGGAGGTATTTAAACATCTCAATCATATCACCTCTATCCCGCCTTTCCTCTAAGGTGTACATATTAAGATCCTTAAGTCTGTCCTTATATGCTTTATAATGAAGACCACTAATCATTTTAGTAGCCACCCTCTGCACCGACTCCATCCTGTTCACATCCTTTTGAAGGTGCGGTCTCCAGAATTGCACACTATACTCCAAATGAAGTCGCACCAAAGACTTATACAGAGGCATTATCACCTCCTTTTTTCTGCTAGCCATTCCTCTCTGTATGCACCCAAGCATCCTTCTAGCTTTTGCCGTCGCCTTTTCTACCTGTTTAGCTGCTTTAAGATCATCAGACACAACCACGCCTAGGTCCCGCTCTTCTTTAGTGGACAAAAGTATTTCACCTCCTATACTGTATTGCTCCCTTGGATTGCTGCAGCCCAAATGCATGACCTTACATTTTTTAACATTAAATCCCAGCTGTCAAATTCTAGGTCTGCAGCCAGACTTGGCTTCGGGCACCGATGCCAGCTGCTGCCATCCGGGCTGCTGATTCAAAGCCATCGTAGGCGGCACGGAACAGGAATTTTGAGCAGTCCAAATCCCGGCTGTCAGGGTTTGGAACCTCTGAAGAGGTTTCCCGGCAAGGCCCAGGGAGAAACTCACCGTTCCTTGATGAGGCCCTTGAGGTGCATACCTACATGTATGTACAATTTATAGGCCTGTATCCGGCAGCCCAGCATGAAGCCCTGAAAGCACTTGTGCCCGAGGGCGTTGAGGGCTCAGGCCTTTCTGCCAGGAGGGACGGAGGAATAATACTTTTGGCTTTTAAGCTTCTGCATAGATGACTCCACATTCATGGAGCTATGCGGGAGCTGAGCCTTTTGGAAGCCAAAGCCCTTCTTGACGCGGTAGATGGTGTTGAGGCATCAGCTGACCACCGGGACCGAGGCCACGGTTTCCTTTATTCATAGGAGCAACCGCTCAAGGATAAGTTGCACTGGCACCATGAGAGTTTCCTTTGGCGGAGACTCATACTGGAGGATCTCCAGTTCTTCAGTGCGCGGGTCTTCCTCTGATTCAGTTGGGACCAAAAGAGCCCGAGCCATATCCCAGACGAAGTCGAGGAAGGCCACATCCTCCAGGGGAGAATGGCGCCAGGGGAGATGGCTCCAAGGGGATGTCTTGGTGTTGAGAGGTCTCAGGGGAGGCTTCGTAATCAGCCTCCCACTCAGAGCCGGAGGGTGTTGGGACTCCGAAGCTTGGGATTCCCGTACCTCAAGATTGGCCCCAGAGGATCTTAGGTCCAACTCCCAGAAAATGACTAGGGAGGACCGGACCCCTCAGGTCAGGGCAGATGATGCGGATGAGCTAGACATCAGTGCCTGATGCAGGGCCAGGATGGCAGAGATATTCTGCTCCAGGGCCGCCATTCTGGTCTTGAGGCCAGAAGGCTCCGCAGCTTTTGGTGTGGACACCAAGGTTCTCAGGCCTGACGCCGGCATTCTTGTGAGTGCGTCCTCGACGATGACCACAGCCTCGAGGAGCCTCACACGGTCTCCACTGGCGGAGGTCTCCTTCCTAGAGACCTTAGTGGGGCACTGCTCAGTCGCCTGAATCCCACTTCGGGACCTTACCGGGTTTCACCAGTGGATCTTCGACTGGATTTGAGGATTTTTTTCTTTTTCTTCTCGGGATCTGGAGTATTTTTAGAGGAGCCGCCGCCATGGGTTTCCGAGGATGCCTGGGCCCCGCGGGAAGTGCTGGGCTGGGAGCTCTGTGTCAGCAAAGCTGGAGCTGAGTCGGACGGCGGGAACATCTTCCCCTGCAACTCTGTTTGTTGATTTTCGGAGTCATGGCCTGGCACAGGTCGCAGGTGGTGCTGTCATGGTCCAGACCCAGGCAGCATAGACAGCAGTCGTAGGTGTCTGTGAGAGATATAGTCTGACTGCAGCGGTCACATTTTTTGAACCCTCCGGGAGACATTGTGGGAGACACCCGGCTGGAGTTGACAATCCCTGGGCAAAAAAAGGGCATGGACACCAGTCAAGGCAAGCCTCATCAAAAAAGAAGGAAGGAGCCAGGAAACGGTGCCAGGGTTGGCGGCAGCTCGAGGCGGGAAGAGGAACTGGCACACAAACCAGAAAAAAACAACTTTTAAGGACAATTTTAGACAGATTTTTCCGGGGAAAGAGGACAAGTGTCCACTGGAGTCCGCGGGGAAAAAGGAGCAAGATGGCACCCTTGGTCAGGAAGGGGACCACGCATGCATGATAGCATTACCAAAGGCTTTCTTTGAAAGCTGGGGAAATGCTCCGTATGGGCTCCGTCGGCATCAACGTCACCCATATTTGAGGACTGACTTCCTGCTTGCTCCTGGAGAAGAACTACATTCCCCATTATAGTAAAATTAGATGCCAGTACTCACATGACTTGAATCAACCAATGACTGATAGCTCTAATGTTTAACATGGCCACATTCACTCCCTCTTCCATTTTCACAATAGTAAAGACAAAAGAGCTGCTTGAGGCCATCAGAAAAGCCATTATCACCAGACATCAAACTTCAAAGGGGTACAAGGCCATCTCCAAAGACCTAGGGATTCCCGTGTCTACAGTTCGCAATGTTAAGACGTTTTCTGCTCATGGAACTGTCAAGAACTTTCTAGGACGTGGTGGGAAGAGGAAAATTAATCCAAGACGTTTTCTCAAGGGTTAATGCAAACTGTTTGGAAAACACCACGTACAACATCCAGAGAGCTTAAGGCTGATCTGAGGCAATCTGGAGTGATGGTTTCAACCCACACCATATGCCACACACTAAACAAAGGAGGACTTTATAAGTGAAGGCAAAGGAGAATTCCATTGCTCAAAGATGGACATAGAAAGGCATGCCTAATCTTTGCCCAACCCACCTTGAGAAACCACAATCCTTCTGGGAAAATGTTCTGTGGACAGATGAAGCCAAACTTGAAATATTTGGCAATGCAGACCAGCGATACATCTCCAGGCGAAGAAATGAAGCTGATACGGAAAACAAAGGATATTATAATGTTGTGGGGCAGTTTTGCTGCCTCAGGAACTGGAGATCTGGAACACATTAAAGGAATCATGAAGTCAGAGGACTACCAAGGTATTTTGGAGTGAATTGTGCTATCTAGTGTCAGAAAGCTAGGTCTGGGTCGAAGGTCATAGGTCCTCCAGCAGGACAATAACTCAAAACATACATCCAAACGTACAAATGAATGGTTAAAAAGGAAAAAATGGACTGTTTTAAACTGGCCAGAAATGAGTCCTGATCTCAATCCAATCGAGAACCTTTGGAAAGAGCTCAAATCTGCCATTGGGAATCCTAGAAACATTCATGAGCTGGAACAAATCGCAGTTGAACAGTGGAAGAAACTACCAGCAGACAATTGTACGAAACTTACAGATGGCTACAAAAAACGTTTGGAAGCTGTCATCCCTGTACAGGGTTGTGCAATCAAATATTAGTGAAGGGTGCCTTTAATCCTATCCAGGTCATATTTTGTTTTTTGTCTCAGAAATTACTATGTCTAAGTTGCACAGATATCTTATTTTTGGTGTATACCTTTGAACATACTATTAAAATATTATGATGACATACAGTTGGAATATTTCCAATTATTCCTCAAGATAATGTACACAACATACCTAAAATGCAAGGGTGCCAATAATGTTGACCACAACTGTGATGAGTTATGGATTTTTCCTCCAGGAACTTGTCCAAAACCTTTTCAAGCACAGCTACGCTAGAAGCTTTTACTACATCCTCCAGTAATGAATTCCACAGCTACGCTAGAAGCTTTTACTACATCCTCCAGAAATGAATTCCAGAGTTTGATTGCACATTAGGAGAAAATATTTTTTCACTCGTTAGTATTAAATGGGCTACACTGTAGCTTTATTGCATGTCCGCTAGTCTTTCTGCTTTTTGAAGGAGTAAACAACCAATCTACGTTTACCCATTCCTCTCCATTCATAGACCTCTGTCATATCTCCCTTCAGTTGTCTTTTTTCCAAGTTGAAGAGACCAACCTTTTGAGCCTTTTCTCATACAGGTACCTTCCATACCCATTACCATTTTAGTGGCTCTTCTTTCTACCTTTTCTAATTTTGCTATATCCTTTTTAAGATATGGCAACCAGAATTGCACACAATATTCAAGGTGCAGTCGCACCATAGAACGATACAGAGGCATTATAATATCCTTTGTTTTATTCTCCATTCCTTTCCTTATGATTCCTAGCATTCTATTTTCTTTCTTGGCCGCCACTGCACACTGGGGAGAGGGTTTCAACGTATTTTTCACGATGACGCCTAAATCCTTTTCCTGGGCGGTGGTCCCTAATGTGAAACCTTGCATTGTGTAACTGTAGCTTGGGTATTTCTTCCCTAAATGCACAACTTTGTACTTATTCACATTAAATTCCATCTGCCATTTGGACGTCCAGTACATTTTAAGACACTGTGCTCAACTTTGTCATAATAGGAATATTCATGCGACTATCTTCCAGATAAAAACTCTCTTCCCTATTAACAATACATAATAATACTTTTGCATGTCTCAGCTACCTCAAAATGAGAAAGAATATGGAGTAACCTGTCCCAAGCAATCAGCCCTGCTGCAGGATACTCTTTCCTACTGCCTATCAGCCACACAGTGAAACTCTGACATCTAGTGTTCAATGAGGTAAATTACAAGAGAATACTCAAACTGAACTCAACTTTTTGGTGGGTCAGCCCCAAAACTTACTACTCCCCTTCTAAAACTTACTTCTATGTCAAATAAAGACAAAAAAATAATACATCAATCTAGACAAACTAGTTATGTGGAATCACAGAATCACAGTCTCTAGTGGGCCCCATGCAAATTCAAATTCAATTGACTGCTGGCTTAAGTGGATACTCTTGTGAAAACACAAAACAGATAAAAGACAGTCAGTCATTCTACTTAGATGGTCATATACCTTAGCAAAGCACACAAAAGGCTGTCCATAGAAGATGAAACTGTAGAGCAAAGTATAAAAATCATAGCAGACCCAAGGGTACCACATTAGAAGAACAGAGCAAATACAGTTTCAGGGGAGGGCCCTGGACTGGTCTAGCAGGACTCAAGGAAAAGCTATTAACTGGTAAGTAAAACATCACCTTCCATATCATCCTGCTAGACTAGTCCAGACAAGTGGGACGTACCAAAGTTACAACTCCACTGAGCGGGAAGAAGACACAGCAGCTCGCAAAATACTTGAGCCAAAAGACATGTTTCCCCACGCGTGACCATCCAAGCAGTAATACTTGCCAAAAATGGAAAGTGATGCCCATGTTGTCACTCAACAAATATCTGTGGGGCTACTGAGCTTTGCTCCGCCAATTAGGATGCTTGTGCACAGGTAGAATGGGCTGCAAACCCTACGGAACCAGTCTGTTTTGCAAAAGATATGCAGAGATAATGGCCTCCTTGATCCAGCATGCCAAAGTCGACTTAGCCACTGCATCACCCTTGCACAGGCCAGCAAACAGCACAAAAAGATTGTCAGACTTACGAAAAAATTTCCAAGTACCAGAGAAGCACCTTCTGGATATCCACAAAACAAAGATTCTTACCCTTCTCATGACACTGCTCCTTCACATGAAAGGGAGAAATCACCTTGGGCAAGAAGGGAGGGACAGGCCAAATGGAAACGGCCCCCTTTGAAAAACACACATAAGGATCTTGGCATGACAGAACCTGCAGCTCGGAAATTTGCCTTATGGAACAAATCACAACCAAGAAAACCGTCTTGAGTGTCAAATTCTTCAAAGTAGCGCACTTCAATAGCTCGAAAGACATTGACATCAGGGCCTGAGCCCCAGATAGAGATCCCAGGAAGGGACCACAGACCAGAGGGGAGAAAGCACGAGGCATCCAGGTGCAAGATTAGAGACTTACCATCCACTGGACCTCAGAAACAGTCTATAGCTGCCACCAGAACTTTCAGGGAGTTAAGGGAAAGGCCCTTCTCCAGGCCATCCTGTAGAAATTCCAACAGAGATGGCACCTTGGCTACCTCAGAAGCCAACTGCCGAATGCCGAACCATCACTCAAAGAGGCACCAGACCTGCACATATGCAAGTTTGGTAGACCTCCTCCGGGCTCTGAGCAGAGTGGAGACCACCGCTGGGAAACAGTCCTTACATTCTAGCCATCTCTATTAAAGAGCCAAGCCGTAAGCAAGAAGGGAACCGGGACCTCCAGGACAATTGGTCCCTGCCTCAATAGGCCATGAGACAGAAAAAACAAAGAGGCGGCGCCTGCAGGAGCCGTATCAGGTCTCTGAACCACACTCACCTTGGGCAATCCGGGGCCACCTGGACATCCCTGCCCAGGTGGCATTCTTTATGCTGAATCACATGCCCTATCAGGGACAGAGAGGAAACACGTACAGCAGGTGCTCACTTGGCAACGCTGGGCCAGGTTGTCAATGCCCTTGGGCCTCGTCTATGCATGACAACTGAAGTAGTGGCAAAATTTTGCACTTGAGCAGGTTGCCATCAGATCCATTTCGGGTTGACCCCCACGGTGCAGAATCAACTGAAATGCCTCCTGACTCAACTCCCACATTCCAGGACCTAATCCTTAGTGGAACACAGGATCTGGTGTAAGAGATAAGGGTTTTGGGGCCACTTGGCAATAGTGATCATAGCATAATCGCATTTGATTTAATAACTGGAAGAATGACAGCGAGGAAATCTTCAGTACTACCTTTTAACTTTCAAAAGGGGAACTATGATAAAATGAGGAAAATGTTAAGGGAAAAACCAAAAGGAGCAGCTGCAAAGGTTAAAGATTTACATCAACATGGATGCTGTTTAAAAGTGTTTTCTTGGAAGCCCAGACCAGATGTATTCCATGTTTTAAGAAAAGTGGAAGGAAGGCCAAAAAACGGCCAGCATGTTTTAAAAGTGAGGTCAGAAAGGCTGTTGTAGCCAAAAAAAGCATCTTTCAGCAAATGGAAAAAGGAACTAAATGACAAACACGGGAAACAACATAAGCACTGGCAAGTTAGATGCAAAGCATTGATAAGGCAGGCAAAGAGAGAATTTAAAAAAAATCTTTCCATGGAAACAAAAGTACATAATAAAAAATGTTTTCAAGTATATTCATAGCAAAAAAACCTGTGAGAGTCAGTTGAACCATTGGATGATAGAGGGGTATAAGGGGCGCTAAGCGAGGACAAGGCCATAGTGGAGAGACTGAATGAATTCTTTGTTTCGGTCTTTACTGAAGATGTAGGGAAGTTACCCATAACTGAAATGTTATATCAAGGTGATGTATAGGAAGAATAAAAAGAAATATCGATAAACCAGGAAGATGTATTACAACTATTTGATAAACTGAAGAGTAGCAAATCACCTGGACTGGATGATATACATCCAAAGGTGTTGAAAGAACTGAAATATGAGATTGCAGACCTACTATTAGTAATCTGTGAACTATCGTTAAAATCATCTGTAGTACTGGAAGATTGGCGAATGGACAATGTAATGCCAATTTTTTTTAAAAGGGTTCCAGGGGTAATCCGGGAAACTACAGACCGGTGAGCCTGATGTCAGTACGGGGCGAAATGGTAGAAACCATTATAAAGAACAAAATTACTGAACATGTAAATAGTCATGGTTTAATGGAAGAAAGTCAATATGGATTTAGCTAAGGAAAGTACTGTCTTACTAATCTGTTATAATTTTTTTGAAGGTGTGAATAAATAGGTAGACAAAGGTGAGCCGGTTGATATAATGTATCTGGATTTTCAGAAAGCCTTTGACAAGGACCCTCATGAGAGACACTTGGCGAAATTAAAAGTCATGGGATTGGAGGCAGTGTAGTACCGTGGATCAGGAACTGGTTAAAAGATAGAAAGCAGAGAGTAGGACCAAATCGCCGATTTTCTCAATGGAGAAAGGTGATTAATGGAGTGCCCCAGGGATCTGTGCTATGCCCGCTGCTTTTTGACATTCATAAATTACCTGGAAATAGGAATAACGAGTGAAGTGATCAAATTTGCAGATGAGACAAAATTATTCAAAGTTGTTAAAACACAAGAGAATTGTGAAAAATTGCAAGAGGACTGATAAGTTAACCCACTTAACTCTCCATTGCCCATGTTCCCTGTAAGTATTAGCGTATGTGTCTCATATCTCCTCGTGTTAAATGTATCCCCCAATTGTGTTGTGACCATTTTGATTGAAGGATAAGGTGGTATACAAAACTGTCTAAATGAATAAATAAATTAGAAGACTGGACATCCAAATGGCAGATTAACTTTTATTGTGGAGAAGTGCAAAGTTATGCACCTAGGAAAGAACAACTCAAACTATGGTTACACAATGCAAGGTACCACCTTAGAAACCACCAGCCAGGAAAAGATTTAGGCGTCGTCATGGATAATACGTTGAAACCTTCCGTCCAGTGTGTAGCGACGGCCAAGAAAGGAGTAGAATGTTGGTGGGCGGAGGGGGGGGGCTTAGACAACATGAGGCCCTGTAGGAAACGAAAAACAAGGGGCTGAGCGAAGATGGGCTTTCCCTCAACAGAATGGTGGTGCAGCACGATAGCGCTCAGGTGCACCCAGACCGAGTTGGACTGCTGTCCCACCTGGGACAGATGGAGTAGGGGTACTGAAGTACCAGCTGTACCGAGCAGAACAGGTTCACCCATCTCTCGACATACCACACTGAAAAATGGCACCACTTAAAGGCATATGCCCTTCTCGTGGAGGCCTTGCAGGAGGCAAGAAGGATCTCCTCCATGTCTCCTGGGACGCTAAAGGGAGCGAGCGCTACCCTTTCAGCAGCCAAGCCATGAGTGACAGGGACCCCAGGTTGGGGTGCAGGAGAGAGCTCTCCTCCTCTGACAGAAGTCCTGGGGCGCAGCCCAGGGGAATCGGAAATGCTGCTGACAGGTGAAGTAGCGGGAACCAAGGTGGCCTGGGCCACTTGGGGGCTATCAATATCAGTGACACTATGTCGCTCTGAACCTTGAAGAGGGTCTTGGTGACCAGCGGTGTTGGCAGGAAGGCATAGAGAAGGCCTTCTGTCCATGGAATGAGGAACGCATCCACTGCCACCTGGGATGGGTTCGGCTGGCGGGAGCAGAAGCTGGGCAACTGTGTGTTGTCCGGGTTGGTGAACAGGTCCACTAGAGGAGTGCTCTAGAGCCAGAACAGCTGGGAGGCCGCTCTGTGGTCCAAGTGTCATTCATGCAGCTAGAGGACTCTGCTCAGCTTGCCCACCAGAGCATTCTGCTGGCCCGGGAGGCTTGCAGGAACATCCCATTGTATATGAGCAGAAGGCCACCGCCTCCTGGCAGAGGGAGTACAACCCCATGCCCCCCTGCTTGTTCATGTAGAACATTACGACTTGGCTGTTCATCGGGACCAGCACCAACTGGTGCTGGTGCCTGTGGTGGAAGGCTTGGAGGGCCAGAAATATGGCCCAGAGCTTCAGAAGGTTGATCTGCAACTGGCATTCCACCTGGAACTAACTACCTTGTGTGCAGAGGTCCTCACAGTGTGCACCCAACCCAGCAGGGAGGCATCCGTGGATAGGACCCTCTGGGGGTGGGTGCCTGGAAGGGCATCCCTCCTTGAAGATTCTGCACTTCTGCGTCTAGCGCTTGAGACATTCTGACTTTCCAGAGGGAGAAAGGCCTTGGCCTGGAGGTGTCTAGCTGAGCTCTGATGAACTCCAGGCACTGGGCCGGGGAGAGGTGGGACTTGTGGTAGTTGATGACGAACCCCGGGTGCTGCAGAGTGTGAATGGTGCACTCAGTGGTGTGCTGCACTTCTGCAAGCTTTGTTTCCCCTTATGAGCCAATCGTCCAGGTAGAGAAAGATGAAGGCCCCTTGGAAACAAAAGGTTGGCTGCGAACACCACTAAGCACTTGGTGAAGCACCTTGGTGAAGAGGCCAGCCCAAAGGGTAGCACCCTCCCACCATGAACCTAAGGTATTTTCGGTGGCTGGGATTGATCAGGATGTGTGTGTAAGCATCCTTCGGGTCTAAGGAGCAAAGCCAGTCTCCCTGCTGGAGATATGGCAGCAGTGTTCCAAGGGAGAGCATTTTGAACCTCTCCCTCATCAGGAATCTGTTCAGGTCCCGCAGGTCTAGGAAGGGCCTGAGGCCCCCTGTCCGTTTGGGAACAAGGAAATATCTGGAGTCAAAGCCTTTGCCCCAGAAGTGTTTGGGCACTGGCTCTACTGCCTTGTTCTTGAGGAGGCCTGCAAACTCCGAGAGGAGGAAAGCCCGGTGGAGGAGAGGCCTGACAGGCTCTCCTGGAAAGTAAGAGGGTGGTGTCTGTTGCAGGTGGAGGAGGTAAAGCTCCCTGACAACTTGCAGTACCCATGGGTTGGTGGTGATGGAGGCTCAGCTGTGGGCAAACAGAGCCAGACGCCCTCTTGTGGGCTGTAAGGGATCTTCTGAGGGAAGGGAGGTCATGCCCAGGAAATCAAAAGCTCCCTCAGGTTGGCCGGGGCTGGCGCCTGGGTCTTGGGGATCTTTTGCTTGCAGGGGCCGTGCCCTTGCCCCTTGTGCTACTGGCCTGGAACTGTGGGGCACTGCCAAAAAATCCCTTTTTCCTTGGAAAGAAGGGCTTCTTTCCTGGGCCCTTCTTGCAGGGATGCACAAAGGTTTTTTTAGAGAGTCTGGTACTTGTCAGGAACTCAGTCTCTACTTCAGCCTCTTTGTCTGCCATGGGTTTCCCAAAGAGATTCTCTCCGATACAGGGGACATCAATGAGCTTGTCCTGAACTCACTGCTCGAGGTCAGATGACTGCAGCTAGGCCTGGCATAGGGCCCCGATGCCTGAGGCGGCTACCCTGGCCAAGGACTCAAAACCCATCGTATGCTGCTCGAGATAAGAACTTCGAGCACTCCTTGACCACCAAAGCCAGTGACTTGAATTATTTTAGATGTTCCCAGTCGAGGCCTGCCGAGAAACTGGTGAGTTCCCTCACCAACTCTTTGAGATACATACCAATGTATAATTGGTAGAATTGGACCTGTCAGGCAAGCATCGAGCCCTGAAAGGCCTTTTGGCCAAGGGTGTCAAGGTTCCGGGTCTTCCTACCGGGGGCACCAACGAATGAGTCTTTTGACTCTTGAGTCAGTGCATGGCTGACTCAACAACCATCAAGCTTTGGGGGAGCTGGGACTTCTGGAACCCAGGCTCCAGCGGACTCCGCACATAGAGTTGAGCCATCTATTTACTATGGGCACCGAGGCTGGCGTTTCCCATATATGGAGAAGGTGGTGATCAAGGATCAGAGGGAGAGGCACCGTGAGGGCCTCCTTTGGAGGGGCCTCGTACTAGAGAATCTCCAGTTCCTCTGTGCAAGAGTCTTCCTCTGCTTTGGTCTCAAAGGCGAGCGCCTTAGCCATGTCCAGCACAAAGTGAGGAAGGCGACGTCCTCAGGCAGGGAATGGTGCCGGGACACCGAGGGAGATGGGTCAGAGGGCACGTCTCGGTGTCGCCGAGTATCGGGGGACTGCTTGTCCTTGGTCTCCGAGTTGGACTCAGTCTGAGGAAGAGTCCAAGGCTCTGCAGTTCCCGTGATCGAGACCTGCCATCTCCGGAGGACCTATGGTCTGAGTCACGGGCACTGGCCGGGGAGGACCGGTGCCCTGAGGAACGGGATCTGGATCTCATCCTCTGCTGATGGGTCTCTCGAGGCCGGTGGTGCTCGAGGATTGGTTTGACTTCCAAGGAAGCCCTCGATATAGAGGGTCCAGTTGTCGAGGCGGGTGAACCAGAGGAACCGGACATTAACACCTGCAGCTGGGCCATGAAAGCAGAGATACTACGCTCCAAGGCTGCCATCCTGGTCTCCATGCCAGTTGCGTCTACAGCCTTCGACACGGGCACCGAGGGCCTCGAGCCTGGCATCGGCTCTGTCAAGGGGGAGTCCTCGACAAGGACGGTATTGGGGGTCAGAGACAGGTCGCCGGCTGCCAACGACTCCTTCTGGGGCAGCTTGAAATGCTGTTCCCGCTCTGACCCCTTGGACTCACATCTAGGACTGCAGGGCCTAGAATGGGATTTTCCTGCTTTCCCACACCCATCCTCCAGAGTGGTCCTTCAAGGGTTTTGACTTCTTGCGTCCACCTCCAGGGATTTTCCCTCAAAGGACCCATGGCCACAGGACTCCGAGGCGGCCCAGGCATCGTGGGGCACTGAGGTACTGGAGGGGGCCCTGGAGCACAATGGCGCTGGAGATTAAAGCGCGGAGTCGAACTTGTGAAAAATCTTTTCCTGCTGCAGCTGACGGCTCTTGATGGCCTTTGTGGTCATCGCCTTGCAACGTTCGCAGTCCAAGTTGTCATGGTCTTGCTCAAGGCAACGGAGGCAGCAGTCATGTGGATTGGTGAAGGACATCTTACTGCACCAATCACATTTTTTGAAACCGCTGGAGACCATCGGGAAAAAAAAGGGGGCCATGCCACCCAGGCATGGGTCCGAGGCCTATGGTCAAAAAAGGGCATGAACACCAGTCGAGGAACACCTCGAGAAAACAAAAAAGGATGACCCCAAAGAGAGACACCGATGCAAAAGCTGGCTCGTGGGCAGGAAAGGAAGCGATACGCATATTGGATAAAACAGGATACAAAAAAAGGCACTTTTTCCAGGGGAAACTGGACAGACATCTGAAGGGCTCCATTGAAAAAAGGAGACTGAGGCAAGATGGCACCCTTGGACAGGACAGGTGCATCTCCCAAAGGTTTTCTTTGAAAGCTGGGGAGATGCTTCTGCAAGGGCTCCGTCGGCACCGACGTCACCCATATGTGAGGACAGACTTCCTGCTTGTTCCTGGAGAATATTTTTTTACTCAACGTGCAATCAAACTCTGGAATTCATTATTGGAGGATGTAGTAAAAGCTGTTAGTGTAGCTGGGTTTAAAAAAGGGTTTGGACAAGTTCCTAGAGGAAAGGTCCATAAACCATTATTAAAGAAGATCCGGGAAATCCATTACTTACCCAGGGACGAGCATTTTGGAACCCGTGTGCCTTTTTGGGAACCTGCCAGGTACTTGTGGCCTGGATTAGCCACTGTTGGAAACAGGATACTGGGCTTGATTGACCTCGGTCTGACCCAGTATTGCATTTCTTATGTTCTTAGGATCCAGGGAGTGCCGGCTGAGAAAGTCCACTTCCACATTGTTCATCCTGGCAATCTGCAGGCTGGCAAGGCCAGGAGGTTCCTCTCCGCCCAGGCAAACAGAAGAGACATCTTTAGAGCTACTCCTGCACGCTTCATGCTGCCTTTCCAATTGACATGCCACTGCTGTGGGCCATACAGTCTTGGCAATGGGCTCCCCAGCCTGAGAGACTGGCATCCGTCCTCAGGTGTGCACAGGAGAAATTGTCCAGTGGCACTCCCTTCCTCAGATAATAAGGCTGCTGCCACCACCACAAGCCGGACTTCACCATCACGGGAGCGACAGTCTGCGTTTGAACGTCTGAGAACTCAGGGACCACTGAGTCAGAAAGGATCACTGGAGTATTCGCATGTGAGCATGCGACCATGGCACCATCTCTATGGTCGCCGGCATCAATCCGAGGGGCTGAAGATAATCCCAGACTCTGAGAACCTGTTGTGCACAGAACAGTGCTAGGCAATCCAAAAGTCTTTTGAACTTCTCCTCTGGCAGGAAAACTCTGCCCACTCAAGTGTCGAAATCTGTTCCCAGGAACTCAAGGGTTTGGGAAGGAAACAACTGGCTCTTTCCCCAACTTATCACCCAGCTGAAGCTTTCTAAAAAAGGACACCACTCAGGATGCCAAATGAGACGCTGCTGAAAGGGAACAAGCCCAGATGAGCCAGTTGTCAAGACATAGATGGACACAGATCCCTTGTTGCCACATCCGCCACCACTATGACCTTGGAGAACTTCTTCGGGGTGGTGGATAACCTGAAAAGGGGGAGGTGGGTGAACCAATAGTGCAGATACTTTTGCTGATCTGCCCGATCGGGATTTGAAAATATGCCTTGGCCAGATCCAGAGAAGCTAAGAACTCCCCTCGGTGCACTACTTGAATCATGGAGTGCAAAGTTTTCATCCGGAAGCACAGGATACGCAAGTGCTCACTGACCCTCTTGAAGTCCAGAATGGGCTGGAAAGAACCATCCTTTTTGGGCACCACAAAATAGATGAAGTATCTGCCCTTGCCCCACTCATCCGGGGGTGGGGCGGTCACCACGGCCCTTAGGCACAGAAACTTATCCAAGGTGGTCCACACAGTGGCACTTTTGATCACAGACCCACAAGGGGAGATGACAAAGGCATCCGGAATCGGCTCTTTGCATTCCAAGACAAAGCCGAACTGAATGATGTCTAGGACGCAGTGAACCTTGGTAACCCAGGCCCATTCCTGAAAGAAAAAGTGAAGCCTGTTTCCAACTGGAAGAATCAGAGAATGGGACCCCCAAACCTTCACTGTGCAGCCCGGGAAGGTCCTCCTCTGAAAGGGACCTAGTCCCTGGGCTCACGCGCTCCACAAAAGGAGTGAGAATGAGTCTGAAGCCCAGATGCAGATGGGAAGAAAGGTTTTCAAGGTCGGTAATGACAAAGTCCCGAGACCCCTAGGGATCTGGCCAGCATACCCTCAGTGGACAAGGGGAGGCTGATAAGCAAGGGGCACTAGTCCACTTCACAGGCCCTCTGGACCTGTCTTCTGGAAGCCAGTAAGATTTCGTCTAGCCCAGGTCCTTCACCAGCTTCTCCAAATCTGCTCCAAAAAGAAACTTCTCCTTAAAAGTCAGTGGGCCAACTGGATTTTGGAAGATGAGTCCGCTGCCTAGTGCCAGAGACAAATCCAATGTCACGACACAGTCTTCAGAGAACCATCCCTGGCCACCAAACGTACCAGGTCATGCATGGCATTAGAAAGGAAGGCCTTAGCAGACTTTAAAAAAAAGGGGTATCATCATCTGGCATTAGAGACTGAATCCACTGGAGCAGAGCTCGAGACGTCAGGATGGTATATACTACTAGCTGCAGAATAGCATCTGCCATGGCAAACTGGCTCTTCAACAACAAATACACCTTATGGTCCAGAAAATCCTTTAAGTCCAGGCTCAGTACTGAGCCATCTGAATCCAAGTCAAAGTCAAAATATCGAACAGCTCCCAGCGGTTCTCCATTTCCAGGAGGTGCCCCTTGCCCGGGACACTTAGGCAAAGGCAAACTAACAGGGCTTCCACTCTCAGCCTGCCCCGCAAGAGACTGTGCCTGGGGGCACCATGAGGCTGCAGGGTCTGCATTTCCACGCTAAAAGAACCAGGCCTGCTTCACAAAAGAAAAGAATTCCGGGGAGAACAATCCGGAGTCCGGAAGCTCTGCTCTCAGAAATGACCCTCCCAACATCAGCGGGCACAGCCACAGACCCTTGAGAGGATGAGGAGCAGCTCACAGCACGGTCGCTGGACCCTCCAGCCAGCTGGATATCCTTACCCACAGCACCATCCATCACCAACTGCCCTGAGACAGGTATGACCGGACTAACTGCATCCCCGGCAGAGAGAGAGGGGGAGCAGGCTTTCCAGGGATAACTCAGAAGCTGCCATACAAGAACAGCCAAGTCTTGAATCCAGAGATGAGGCACCTCACTTGCCACATGTCAAACAATGTTTCCTGGAAGTTTTAAGAGAGTGTTAAGGCAAGTATCACAACAGCGCATGCTAAGATCGCAACAGCCCAAAACCATGCATTAACTATGCTTTTACTGCAATGCGCATTACAGGTGCCAGGGTAGAAACATGCATTGGAGAAACTTAGGCAGAACACGTGTACAGGCCATGCAACTGCCAGGCACAAAATAGGAGAAAACACTACTAACACGCAGAAAACGGCAGGAAAACCCCACACTGCGCCAATGGTCACCAGTGTTCCGCCCCGAATTGTGTCCCAGGAAAATAGTATTGGGAGCCCCCCCAACAAGGACAACGACAAGGTCAGGCCTTCATACTCACCCCTTGAGAGGCCGAGGCAGGGGATCTGTGCCGGACTCAGCTGTACTCCCCTGATACTGTTACACTGGCTTTTGCAGCACTGCTTTTAAGGTGGCTGGCAGGCATATCCCTCTGAGAGCCTTTTGCAATCTTTGGGAGAGAGTGGGAGAGACATAGGAGGTGGTGCTGAGGTTCTGTGAAGTTGTTGTACTTTTCCAGATCCTTCCAATTTGTGGCTGCTCAACAGGCTCTTATGATAAGCACATGGAGCTGAAACAGTTTTCCCTCCTCCTATAGCTACTGAAAAAAAACACAGTCTAATGGAGCCTCCCATGTCACCCTCAAGTGAGTCACCCTCAAAGTGGCTGTTCACGAGTGTTTAATCAATTTTTTCCTCTCCATCTTCAGATTTCCTGCAGAGAGGAGAAAAATCCATCCACTATCTGCTGAAGACAAAGAAATATATGAAGAGACCTCTGGTGGCTGAGGCGAATAGAGGCGTAGGAGTGATGTCATTGAAACCTGTGCTTTTCATTGGTTCTTTGCCTCGGAACACAACCCACTTGTCTGGACTGGTCTAGCAGGACAATATGGAAAAGGGAACTGCAAACATATGTAGAGGGAAAGTAAGGGGGCACAATTGTTTTGGTAGGCAATTCATTCCAAGACTGGTCAAATTGGATCTCCTCCCCCCTATAATGTCACACTAATGTTGATAGGATATACTGCTATCCCTTAGAGAGTAAGAGTAAATAGAAAGAAGCTGGAGAATTTTCTTCTCTTAGGTACCCGTATGACGATTATAGTGGGTTGTAAAGAATCATACACTGTCCTTAGGTACTTGGCATCAAAAGATCTGGCAAATCATGGCTCTTGAAATATGGCTGCTAAGATAAAAGGAGCAGAGGAGTAAATTGTTGTATTATGGTCCCCTTTTGTGAAAGGAAAGATGGCGTGGGCAAGGATGAAGAGAACAGATAACTCTTACAACGAAAACATTCTGACCTCATTATGTGATACAGGTAAATTTGTTTTCCTAGACCAGGGCTTCTCAACCTTCTTCTGAAGGTACACTTTGTCAGTCAGTCAATGAAAATACACGAGACAGATTTGCATATATTGTGCATCCATTGTATGCAAATATTTTTCATACATATTCATTATGGAAATCCTAAAAACCCAACCAGCTAGGTGTACCTCCAGGAGAGAGTTGAGAAGCACCGTTCTAAACATACACCACCAAGTTCAGTTGTTGGAGGTTAGTCAACTTTGTGTTAAATATTGTATTCATCGTCAAGTTGGATGATTGGTTATAGTGGTAGAGAACAACTTAAAAGCTGGATTGAATGTTGACACATGAATGGGGATGTTGAATTTGGAATAACCTGTTGTAACCCCATACACTTTAGACATATTTTTTTTAACTATTTTTTTTTTAGTACATGGAATGATATCTGACGTTTTGGTGATGTTATAAGTTCTATCAGATGTAAGATTGTTTTGGTTGTTGTGTCATCCAGTGTATTAATAAATAATAATAAAAGTTTAAAAAAGAAAATAAAAAAAAGAATGGGGGTACCTCCGCAGTCACATCCTCCTTTGACCTGGATTTATTACCTGCCTTCTGCAAAGAAAGACTCTGGTGGAGATCAAAGTGTTTAAGCACCTCAGATGGACATTTTAAATGTTTGTTATATTAGAATCTTCGGATGTTGACTCTGTGGTCCCTGCTATGTTGATAATAAATTTTGCTCTTTCATCTGATCGTGAATGGCTTTTCCAAAATGTTTTATAAGAAAAAGGAAAGAAAGATTTCCTTCTTCTGAAGCCAGGAGTTTTGCAACTGGGAAGTTTATTCTTTTAAATTTCCCTGTAAATATCTGGTCAAGTACCAATCTGTGAGTTATATTTTTTGAACCCTCCCAGCTTACTGCCTTTATTAATACATGTAGTTCTACTCTTTCATTGGCAGGTGATGTTACTCCGTAGTTAGTTTGATGTTGGCTGGAGGTGCTAGAGTACTTTTCCTATTGCATTTGGTTTTGTTTAGTTTATTTTTGGAACTCTCCCCTATTGTGGACAGGATATGGGGGCAAGAATTGGGGAATCTTTACTATTTTTCTTTTGATTGTAATTTTTCCTTGTTTGGTATTTCATCATGTCCCTCATATTTCTCTACAAGTTATTATGCTTGAATCATATTTGTAAACTTATAAATAAATAAATAAAAAACAACAACTGATCTACCCATGGAGGGAATTTTCCTATCAAACAAAAGTTAAAATAAGATTTAGGTTATAAGCACTCTAAGCTGCTCTAAAGCATCTTCCTCTTCTCTCTGCCTAGGAAAGCAAAAGCAAGGGAGTGGGGAAGGTGGTTGGGAAAGACAGGCAGTGCGCATAGGAGTCTCTGTTAACAGCACCTACACCTTGTGCACAAAAACAATTGTGCGCATGTCCTGGAATACTATCTGGCTCATATAGCAATATTATTCTGTGCAAAAGTTCTGCTCGGAATAATATCAGTGTTCATAAACATTGATTTTCTGCACAGAATAATACGCAGAATAATGATGTTTATGCATCAGATAGCATTTCAGCACACTTCCCCTGACATTTTCTTCAGCACTCTCTTCAGCAAAGACAGAAAAAAAAGTTGCGGGTGCTGTATGTTCAAGAAACAGCAATAAATTCCTCACCAGCACTGACCACAGACTATGGGCTAAGCATTGAGCTCGGCCTTTTGCACACTTCTCCGCATCTGTGCTACACAGCTAATTGATTCATTACCATCCATTTAAATAGATTTAAAATAAGCTTTGTACTGCCATTAGCATAGCCATTTGTGCATTGAAGAACATAAGATATGCCATACTGGGTCAGACCAAAGTCCATCAAGCCTAATATCCTGTTTCCAACAGTGGCCAATTTAGGTCACAAGTATCTAGCAGTTTCCCCAGAAGGCACAGGTTCCACAATGCTTGTATTGGGACAAGCAGATTATGTTAGATCCTTTCCTGCATTTTGTGCCCACACTAACGCAGAAAATTGAGTGCAAACACTGCACTACTGCTTGCGCTAATGGCAGAGAACTTTGCTGCATCGAGCCCTCAGTATTTTGAAAATATATACCAAAAAACAAAGCCAATTCAGATTCAACAAATTATCACTTTTTTAAATTCTTGTACCAGCTCCAATGTAATTCCACCCCACCTCTGGAAACAGTTAAGTCACCCAGAGTCTAGCTATCTGACCAGTCTATGTTGGTTATAATTTCATGACTAACATCACGCATGGCATGAACTGATCAGATGCCATGGTCACACCGATAGGCACATGAGAAATGCAAGAGAGTGCTTAAGGAATTTAAAAAAACAACTCAGCACTAACATTTTTTAGCTGCATGAATATTACAGTATAGCATGTGGACTTTTGAAATATTGCAGATTAGAGACAGAGGGTTCATTGAGAGATGAAACATTTATGACGTCTTTCAGTGGAGCATAGGCAGAGAAAGAAGTTACTATCAGAGCTTGACCCTGAAAGACTAAAGTACTTTGCACAGATTAAAAGTTCTAGGGCAATAAAGAAATAAAGGAATTTCAAATCACTTACCAGGAGCAGAAACCAAGATTTGACAACGCGTGAGAATGGCCAACAGGAAA
Source organism: Ichthyophis bannanicus (assembly GCA_033557465.1). NCBI lineage: Eukaryota > Metazoa > Chordata > Amphibia > Gymnophiona > Ichthyophiidae > Ichthyophis > Ichthyophis bannanicus. The sequence goes on from CM066040.1 coordinate 142,810,770, forward strand.
TCATTGTGAGAATGCACTGAATAAAAGAAAAAAAAAGAGGGCATGGAAACAGAGTCATTTATATAAAGGAAAGAAATCAGAAAAAAAAAGTTTCTTTCAAAGAAAAGCCACCAAGCTAGAGCATTAGCAGGGGGTGGGGTTTGCATCTGAACTGGGCGATAATCTGAGCCAGGAAATGAAACAGAGACAATATTCACTGTGCCCATGAAATCGAGAGGTCGGTCAGCGTGGAATGGCCACACCTAATGATTGAAGTTAAGGTTCATTTGGTACAGGTATGTGCAGCGTATGGTGCAGGTTGAAACCACCACTCCAGATTGCTCCAGGTCAGCCTTAAGCTCTTTGGATGTTGTACATGGTGTTTTTCCCAAAAGATCACACTATCCTTCGAAGACTTCTAAAATTCATTTTCCTCTTCCCACCACATCCTGGGAGGTTCCTGACAGTTCCATGAGCAGAAAATGTCTTAATAACATTACAAACTGTAGGCCCAGGAATCCCAAGGTCTTTGGAGATAGCCTTAACATAAGAACATAAGAAATGCCATACTGGGTCAGACCAAGGTCTATCAAGCCCAGTATCCTGTCTCCAATAGTGGCCAATCCAGATCACAGGTATCTAGCAGTTTCTCAAAAAGGCACACAGGTCCCACAATGCTCGCCCTGGGGTAACCAGTGGATTTCCTGGGTCCTCTTTAACAATTGTTTATGGACCTTTTCTCCAGGAACTTGTCCAAACCTTTTTTAAACCCAGCTACATTAACAGTTTTTACTACATCCTCCAGTAACGAATTCCAGAGTTTGATTACACGTTGAGTAAAAAAATATTTTCTCTTATTAGTCTTAAATGGGTTACATTGTAGCTTCATTGTGTCCTCTAGTCCTTCTACTTTTTGATGGTGTAAACAACTGATCTATGTTAACCTGTTCCAATCCATTCATTAATTTATAGACCTCTATCATATCTCCCCTCAGCCGTCTCTTTTCCAGGTTGAAGAGCCCCAACCATTTAAGCCTTTCCTCACAGGGGTATCCTTCCATCTCCTTTACCATTTTGGTGGCTCTTCTCTGTACCTTTTCTAATACTGCTATATCCTTTTTAAGATACAATGACCAGAACTGTGACCACTCCATCTCAAATACAATGATCATTCCATCTCAAATAAATTTGCTTTTACTCATGATCTCTTTATCTCTAATGCTCTCCATTTTTTTTGCTCTAACTAGGCTCCTCCCAGAAGACATGGCGTCAGTCACTGCTCTCTGTCATGGCGGTTTATTAGTTCTGCCACACGCCTCGTCCCACTGGCTGTGGTGGTGGTGTTGGGCTTCTAAGAACATAATATATGCTAAACTGGGTCAGACCAAGGTCCATCAAGCCCAGTATCCTGCTTCCAACAGTGGCCAATCTAGGTCACAAGTACCTAGCAGTTTCCCAGAAAGAGACAGGTTCAATGAGGCATTGAAAAGGTCAGTCAGAGGAGCTGCTAGAATGTCCCCAGGCTTCTTCAGTATTCTCGGATGTATCCCATCTGGTCCCATCGCTCTATCTACTTTTAGTTAAGCTAGTTCCTCACGAACAGTCTTCTGAAAATCGTTCATGTTCCTATTTGTGAGTGTTTTCTGAGGTCCTGCTCCTGGCCCTTCATCGTGGAACATATAACAGAAATATTTGTTAAGCTATTCCACTTTATCCTCATCAGCTTCTACATATTCCTATCCTTCACCCTTGAGTCTGACAATACCACTTTCGTTCTTCCTCCTCTCACTAACATATCTGAAAAATGTCTTATCCCCCATTTTATTGCATTGGCTATTTCTTCTTCTTTTTATATCTTTGCTTTCCCGACTGTTTTGCTAACTTCTCTAATTTTTTCCAAATATAGATTCCTGTCTTCCTCTCTCTGATCTCTTGTATTTCATGAAGGCCTTCCCCTTTTTCTTCACCTTTTCAGTTACTTCTTTTAAGAACCATAGTGGCCTCCTTTTCCTTTTACCTTTATTTACCTTTCTAACAAAAAGGTTGGTTGCTCTTAAAATATCCCATTTCAGTTTTGTCCACTGTTTTTCTACATCCCCCTGCTGTTCCCATCCCGCTAAAGACTCCTTGAGGTATTGGTCCATCTTGGCAAAGTTAGTTTTCCTAAAGTCTAAGACCCTCGTTTTTGAATGGATTTTATTAGCTCTAGTCTTAATACTGGACCACATCATCTGGTGATCACTGAATGCGAGATGATCTCCCCCTATAACATCAGAACCACTTTCATCATTGGTAAGCACCAAGTTAAGCATGGCCCCTTCACATGTGGGTTCTGTTACCAGTTGCCTGAATAGTTCTCTCTGTAGAGAATCTAGAATCTCCTTACTTCAAGATGACACTGCAGCAGGGATGTGCCAATCCAAATCCAGCATACTGAAATCACCCTTCAGTAGCACTTCCCCTTTCCTGGCAATTTTTTTATTTAACTGTATTTATATACCGCCTTTCACTAGGTCAAGGCGGTTTACATAGAACAAGAGAGAAAATACATTGTAACGGCATCTTCAACTATGTACAACATACATTTGATACATAAGGGTTTATAACTATATACAGTCAAACTATGCATTATACAGACAGACTACTGTTTGTGCAGTTGCAGTCAACTGGCTTATGTTATGGGGGTGAAGTGCTCAGTGAATAGGTGTGTTTTCAGATGTTTTGAGGTCTATGATGTTGGAATGCTCGTCTACTTGCTTGCTTATTAGATTTGGTTCTGATGTGGGGGATGAACAGGGTGTTCATAGTGGAGGTTCATCTAGATCTGAGTTGCTTGGTGGTCTGAAGAAGCGTGCGTAGGTGAGGAGGGAGAGGGGGTAGAGGGGAGTTGGTGTGAATTGTTTTGTGGGTTAGGATGAGAGAATTTTGAATTTTATTTGGCTCTGTAATGGGAGCCAGTGGAGCTGTTTGAGGATAGGGGTGATATGATCCTGTCATGTCACTGCCTGTAGTGTCTTTGCTGTTGAGTGGAGAGCCATTTGCAATGGGACGAGGGTGGATTGTGGAAGGCCTTGGTAGATAGCATTGCAGAAATTCAGGTGGGGTATTATGGATGCTTGTAGGATAGTCCGGAAATCTTTTGGTTCAAGGAGTTGTCGTAGGTGTTGTAGTTTCTGTGTTTTGAAGCAGATTGTATTGGTGATTTTACTGATGTGGACTTTTAAAGTGAGGTGCTGATCAAGGGTGATCCTCAGGTACTCAATGCTGTGAATGTCTTCTACTAAATCTCATCCACGTCTTCTGCCTGCGAGGGGGAGTCTGTATATCATGCCAACACAAATGGATTTCTCTTTCCCTCTTTCTAGTTTAACCCACAGTGCCTCCTCTCTCCATTTTAAGCCCTGTAATTCTATAGCTTTAATATTATTTTTTTACATATAGTGCTACTCCTCCTTCCTTTCTTCCTACCCTAATCTTCTTGAATAAAGAATAGCCTGGTAGAATTACATCCCAGTCATGGTTATCCATGAACCATGTCAGCCTCTTTCATTAATGCCTCAACATCTGGGCTCTTATTTCCCATGCTACGGGCATTTATACATAACGGCTTTCCAGATGTTGCTCCTTTCACCCATTTCTATAAAAGGTATGTAATGTTTCACTTACCCAGGGGCTTTCTTCACCCATCCACAATGAATCTAGTTTAAAGCCTTCTTCAGTAGGTTAGCCAGTCTGCAACTGAAGACATGTTGACTCTTCTTGGACAGATGGACAACATCTCTGCTACTTTCTCCTTCCTGTCAATTCCAACCCCTCCTGCTGCCTCAGTCTCACTCCTTTCCCTCCTTTGAAGTCCACTCCATCTGCCTTTTCACTCCACTACCTCTCCGGGTAGCTGTTATTTATCGACCTCCTGACAAGTCCACCTCTACCTTTCTCACCGATTTTGACTCGTGACTTTCTTTCTTTCTTTCTTTTATTCCCCCCCCCCCCCTCTTATTCTCAGGTATTTTAACATTCATGTTAACCTCTCTGATCCTTATGCTTTAAAGCTCCTTTCCTTTACCTACTCATTCGACCTCCAGCTTTGCTCTACTGCCCCACTCACCAGCAAGGCCACTGCCTTGACCTTGTATTTTCTCTAATTGCTTACCCTCAAACTTCTGTACCTCAGTTCTTCCCTTATCCAACCATCACCTGCTAAGCCTGGACATGAAGGCTCACATAAGCAACACAGTAAGAGCAGTTTACCACAAGATTCGGACACTCAGGCACTTACGCCCCCTGCTGGAGCCAGATGACCTCCGGACAATCTATCAAGCACTGGTTATCCCACATTTCGATTACGCCAATGCAATTCTACAAGGACTCCCGCAAACCACCCTGAACCCATTCCAGCTTGCAATGAATGCCGCGGCCAGAGTTCTGCACGGTGCTTCCAGGAATGACCATGTGACACCCATCCTGAAACATCTCCACTGGCTCCCCATCCATGGCAGAATCTCTTAAAACCCTACTACTGACTTTCAAGGCCATCAACAGGCTCTCCTCCACCTCCCTCACGGAGCTTATCCACCCTATGCCCTCTAACAGATCCAGAAGATCCGCTGCAGTCAACACACTGGTAATCCCAAAGGCAATAACACAATGCACTCAAGCAACAATAAACAGGGCATTTAGGTTCTGTGCACCCAGATGCTGGAACGCCCTACCACCCAGCATACGGGCAATCTCCGACCTGACCCAGTTTAGGAAAGCACTGAAGCACCACCTTTTCGTCAAACACTACTCTGATGACAGCTCACAAACAGCCACCCCCTCCACCAATTCCGCCACACCAACACACCCAGCACGCAATGAGGCATCCACACCCAGTGGCGCCATTCGCCATCCTCGACTATGCACAACTTGTATATAGCATCATGTATGTACCCCACCTCTGTAAAAGTCACTCTCCCCACCTGACGTGATTCCTACCTGTAAATAGTTTCCCCAGCATTATCCAAGTTCTAGCACCTGTTTCATTGTAAATAAAGAGCAGGTTTGCCTGCACTGTATAAGCTAATGTTGTATGTAAACCGCACTGATGTTAAATAGCGCGGTATAAAAGAGACATTAAATAAATAATAAATAAATAAATAAAGCTTCACTCTTCATCACCAACCACTTCAACCTCATCCTGTCTCCTCCAACTTCTTTAGAAATCTTCATGCTATTGACCCTTTGGTTCTCTCCTCCACTGTTTCATCACCTATTTCCTCCACTATGTAATCAGAGTCTGTTGATAAGCCAGTAGCTTCCTATAAACACTGCACTCTCCTCTGCTCTGGATGCTCTTGCTCTGCCATGCCACATCCTGTGAGGCGTACTATACCCCAGCCCTGGCATTCTTTTACGACCCACTATCTACGTTCCTGTGCACGTTCAGCTGAGCGTGGTTGGCTCAAATTCCGCTCCCTTGCAGACTTTCTACACTTCAAATTCATGCTTGTCTCTTTCCAGTCAGCCATAGCACTCGCCAAACAAGACTATTATGTCCATTTAATTCTCTTGCCTCTGACCCTTGCCATCTCTTTACTACTCTCAACTCTCTCCTCAAGTTGCCTCCGCCTCCGACTCCTCCCTTTCTGCCCAAACCCTGGCTGACTATTTCCATGACAAAATCCACAAGATCACCCTCCAATTCTCCACAAAGTCAGCTACTTTCCCTCCTTCCCCTCCTCTCCATTTCCAACTTTCACCCTCTACCTCTGCTACCCTTTCTTCCTCTCCTATGATCTTTGAGGAGGAAACCATACACCTTCTTTCCTCCTCCAAACTCACTACCTGCTCTTCTGATCCTATTCCCACCCGTCTACTAAGCCCCATCTCCTCCAATGTTGTCCCTTCCATCACTCATATTCTCAACCTATTGCTCTCCACTGCAACTGTATCTGAAGCCTTAAAGCATGCTGTAGTTACACCTCTCCTCAAGAAACCCTCAAATGATCCTACCTGTCCTTCTAACTACTGACCCATCTCCCGCTTCCCCTTTGTTTCTAAACTACTTGAAAGTGCGGTTTACCGCCGTTGCCTTGACTTTCTCTCCTCTCAAGCCCTCCTGGATCCTTTACAATCTGGCTTTCGTCCTTTACATTCTACCGAAACGACTCTTGCCAAAGTCTCCAGTGACTTGTTCCTGGCAAAATCCAAGGGCTTTTACTCAGTCCTCATCCTTCTTGATCTCTCTGCTGCTTTGGACACTGTTGACCACAACCTTCTCCTTGATACTGTGTCCTCGCTTGGTTTTAAGGGCTGTGTACTATACTGGTCCTCCTCTTATCTCTCCCATTGCTCTTTCAATGTTTGTTCTGGTAGATCCATCTCTGCAGCTATCCCGCTCTCGGTTGGTGTACCCCAAGGATCTGTCTTGGGTCCACTTCTTTTCTCTCTCTATACACAGTCCTTTGGTGCACTCATATCTTCCTATGGCTTTCAGTACCATCTTTATGCAAATGACTACAAGATCTACCTTTCTACACCTGAAATCTCTCTGGCAATCAAGACCCAGATCTCTGCTTGACTTTCTGACATTGCTGCTTGGATTTCTCACCACCACTTAAAATTGAACATGGCCAAAACTGAGCTTATTATTCCCCCTAAAACCTCCTCTCCTCTTCCTTCTTTCTCAGTCTCTATAGATAACTCTCTACTCCTCCCTGTTTCCTTGGCTCGCAACTTTGGGGTTGTCTTTGACTCCTCTCTCCTTCTCCACACACATCCATCTGATATAGAGAAAGGAACAGCAGGTCTTAGCTAACATCAACAAAATCCACCCATTCCTTTCTGAACACACTACTAAGACACTTATCCACTCCTTAATCACCTCCCGTCTTGACAATTGTAACCTACTCCTTGCTGGTCTCCCTCTGAATCATCTCTCTCCCCTTCAATCTGTTCAACACTCTGCTGTGCAACTAATCTTCTGCCAGCCTCGTCATTGTCATATTACCCCTTTTCTCAAATCACTTCATTGGCTCCCTATCTGTTTCCGCATCCAGTTCAAAACTTCTCCTGCTGACCTAGAAGTCCATTCACTCTGCAGCTCCTCACTACCTTTCTTCTCTTATTCCTCTCTACACCCCTCCCCGGAAACTCCGCTCTTCTGGCAAATTGCTTCTATCTATGCCTCTCTCTTGTATTGCTAACTCCAGACTTCGCTTCTTTCACCTTGCTGCTTTTATGCCTGGAACAAACTACCTGAGTCTGTGTGTCAGGCGCCTTTCTCTGGCCCTTTTCAAATTCAGGCTGAAAACTCACCTCTTCGCTGCTGCTTTCGAATCTTGACTCACCTGATCTCTTTCGTGTTTCCTTAACATTCCCCCTAGATGTATCCCTGTCTACACCTACTGTGTTGTCTGTCTTGTCTAGACTGTAAACTCTGATGAGCGGGGACTGCCTCTTATGTGTCTGTGCAACGCTGTGTACGTCCTTTAGTGCTATACAAATATTCAGTAGTAGTAGTAGTAGTAGCAGCAGCAGCAGCAGAATTGCACAAAATATTCAAGGTGTGGTCGCACCAAGGAACTATACAGTGGCATCATAATATCCTTTATTTTATTCTCCATTTCTTTCCTTATGATTCCTAGCATTCTATCTGCTTTCTTAGCCACTGCTGCACACTTAGCAGAGGGTTTCAACATATCATCCATGAAGACGCCTAAATCTTTTTCCTGGGTGGTGGTTTCTAAAGGTGGTACCCTTGCATCGTGTAACCAAAGTTTGGGTTGTTCTTTCCTAGGTGCACAACTTTGCACTTATCCACATTAAATTTCATCTGCCATTTGGACGCTCAGTCTTCCAATTTATCAAGGTCCTCTTGCAATTTTTCACAATCCTCTTGGGTTTTAACAATTTTGAATAATTTTGTGTGATCTGCAAATTTGATAACCTCACTCGTTATTCCTATTTCCAAGTCATTTATGAATATGTTGAATAGCAGTGGGATGTGAGAGCCAAATGAGAAGGGGTTAACACGGTAACACAAAAAAATCATAGAAATGTCTGAATGCTGGAATTTTACTGAGATGCATACGTGAAGCTTTCAGAGGTATGTGACATCATATGGAAAAGATGTGAACACACACTTATCAGTAAGTGGGGGACAGAGAGAGGGTAAAAAGACAACTGTGAAATATAAACATGCCAGCTTAGCATGAAAAAGAACAAAATGGCCCCCAGTATAGTTGTCAGAACATGGGGAATTAAAGAGATATATTTATTGGGAATTGGATGGGAGAGAACCAAGCAAGAGAACCAGGTAAGTGAGTGGGGGCAGAGGTCAGATAACAATACAGTCTGACAAGGCCCAAGCTGATAATTGCAGACATGGGTCTGAGAAAAAGGTCAACAGAGAGGGGTTAGACATGAGTAGAATAACATGGCAAATCACACAAGTGTGTGTGTGGGGGGGGGGGGGGGCCCTAGACAGCTGGGACAAGAATTAGCTAATTAGAGAAGAATGCCCAGATAGGAAGTATGGTCCTGAGCAAGGGTATATAATGTAACAGGACCAAATAGGTGATGTTCGTCTCCTGCGCAGTGAAGGCTGTGTAGGGTATGGATTCCCTGGGTTCCCTATGGCCCCAGTATCCCTCTTGTCATGTCTGAGTGTTGTGTGTGTGTGTGCACGCTAGTTAGTCTTGTGTATGTCTGTTATACTGATCTCTTTTGTCCAGGATGCCTGTCATACATTCTCTCACTGGCTATTAGTAGTACATCCCTCTGTCCTGTCTGTGTTTAGTTATTTTTGAGTCAGGAATTAAGACAATCATGCAGGCAGGACCAGACATTGTTGCTTGTAGCTGTTTAGAGATCTGCACTCAAATAGGAACAGAATGACCCTGTTTATTTGCTGTGAGAAGTGGCATGATCTGTATGGACTGCTTTATCCTGTTGTTCTTAGTCTTTTTACTTCTGTAAGATAGGGAATAATAAAAGGATCCTTTTGGAAGAAAAATCTGCGAGATAGTTATTACTATATACGAGCATGTTGTTCTGCATAAGGTGAGATTTTATTGGGAAGTGTAAGTCTTCCCTGTGGTGTTTCTTTCACTAGGACGTGTAAGTCCTCTCTGTGTGTTTCTTTTATCGGGAAGTGATTTGTCCTCCCTGAGTGGTTCCCCTTTTGGACGGAGGAAGGTGTCTGCTTGAGAACTGTTTGGCCCTCAGTCCAGCTGACCCTTCGCTCCGTACAGGGCCCAGCACAGATCTCTGTGGTACTCCACTATTTACTTTTCTTCACTGTACCCTTTTGAAGTTTGATATTAATGGCTTTTCTGATAGTCTCAGACAGCTCTCTTGTCTTCACCATTATGAAAATGGAACAGAGAGTGGATGTGGCAATTTTTAAACATTAAAGTCATCATTCATTGGCTGATTCAAGTTATGTGAGTACTGACAATTGATCACAGGTGCATCTAATTTTACTGCAGTAGGAATATGGTTCTTCTGTTCAAACGGATTTGAATTGTTTATAAGGTGCCAATAATCATGTCCTCATTAATTCTCAAACCCTTCACTCTAATGTCTACCAACACCTTAACTATTGAGTGAAATTTTAAGTAACTGACACACCACTATTTTTTGTTTTTGTCGGAAGTTTTTACCATGAGAGATGCCTCCCTCTTGAAGAGTAACTTCCCTTTTAATTACTTTTGTGGTAACCTAACCACTGTATAAAATATTGTGAAATAATCGCATTCAACCTTAGCATTAAGGTTAAATGCGATTATTTCACAATATTTTATACAGTGGTTAGGTTACCACAAAAGTAATTAAAGGGAAGTTACGCTTCAAGAGGGAGGCATCTCTCATGGTAAAAACTTCCGACAAAAACAAAAAATAGTGGTGTGTCAGTTACTTAAAATTTCACTCAATAGTTAGGGTGTTGGTAATAATCATGTCCTGGCAATGTCCCAGTTTTTATACTATTTGCTACTATTTCCTTTTTTAATTGGTTTTTGTTTTATTTTATTCTTTTATATGTCAAATATGCATGCATATATGACACTTTTTTTCAGGATATATTGAACATTAAGGGGTTGACCACAACTGTAATTTTCATTAGGGCTAGGTCTACTGGGAAAGCAGAAGTGCAGAAGCCCCAAATGTTATGAATTTTATTCTCTAGGACAGCACTTCTCAACCTGAGTTTGTTGAATCCTTGTGGCATATCTAACCAAATTCTGCACAGCTGTCAGCTTCACAACCTCCTACTGTGTGTGCCTCAATCTGCATATAATGGAGGTAGAGGGCATGCAGATCTCTCTCATGCATATTTATAACACTAAGGAACCAAAAACAGCACTAGAAGTGGAAAATCACCAAATACTGAAACACTCCTACGCTTGGATACTATCCAATAGCTTAATATGCCTAATTCCATACAAATATACCGGGCCAAAAATGGTCCAACCTTCAAAACCTCTCTCTAAAAAAGGAGAACCAGCCAACCATCAACGTGTTACTAAACAGGGGAGAAAAAGCCTCAGGACAATATCACATCCCTCTATGTGGCAAAATACAGCTGTAGAGGAAATTAAAAAAACGCAGCATCATTGGCTTAAAAACCTCCCCCTTTTTTAAATTTTATTTACACATATAGATATTTTAATTATTACATTGGAACACTTAAAGTACTTTTTCAGTACCCAATTTCACTTTCAATATTTACCCATACACATTCAGTGGCTTATATACTTTATCGCATAGCAGTAGAGAGGTAAATCACAGCACAAGTGGGGCAATCAAAGAATAGACAAGGAAACCCTTAGGAAACGCCATTGAACAAGCAGCTCCTAAAAACAAAGTAAAGCAAAACAGTTAGGAAATCTTCAAAATGGTCCTGCAGGTCCAACCAATTTACTTATCTGATAAACCGCTGACATCAGCGGTGATGCCACTGGGCCTGGCTGCACCTGGGGTGGTGGGGGGCAAACACTCTACCATCCCTGGCCCTCTCCTTGAAAGGAAGAGCCTCGCTGCAGGAAACAGGTTCTCTGGGAGCACACAATATCCCAAAATGTCCCTACTGTGGCCCTGGATCGGTCTGTATCTACATGCTTTGGGCTTGTCCTCCGGCAGGCATGGCACCTTGAATTCATCCAAGGACTTCACCAACTTTTCCAAATCCTTCCCAAAGAGTAACTGGCCTGAGAAAGGGAGCTTACCGAGCTTCATCGTAGAAGCCACATCCGCTGACCAATTGCACAACCACAGAAGGCATCAAGCAGCCACCACCATGGCCATGTTCTTAGCAGAAATCCGCAAGAGATCATAAAGCAGATCCACCAGGAAGGCAGCCCCGAACTCCAGATGCACTTTCTGTGCCCAGACAGAAGCCCTGGAGCCCACTCCCTCCTGCGGGCCCTGTGATTAGCGGAGACATACACGGGTCACATAGGCCCAAACAGACAGCGCCCTGCAGGCCCAGTGGAAACACCTTGAAGGCCTGCTTAAGCACCACCTCCATGAGCCGGTCCTGTGGGTCCTTGAGAGCCGTGCCCTCCTCCACTGGAATGATGGTCTTACGCGTGACCGCTGCTACTAATGCATCCACCTTGGGAAGGCGCAACGTCTCCTTTCGGCTCAGGCGGGATGGGGTAAAGTCTAGCCATACTGCGTCCCACCCAAAATCTAGCGTCCGGAGTGCTCCTTATCTATCATAGCCCATAGAGCTCTGTGGACTGGGAAAGACTGAGAGGGCCTATGGATACCTTCCATTAAAGGGTCCTTGTTGGACTCTGGACTCATCAGCCCCAGCTCTGTGATCCGCAGGACTGCAAGTGACTCCATAATCAGAGCTGGGAGCTCATCCCGGTGGAAAATCTGAACAGCCGGTGGATCCTCTACTTCAGGAAGCTCTCCTTCCTCTAGCTCCTCCTGGAACTGCTCCAGGAGGTCTGCTGGATCTTCCAACGGGTTTAGCGACTTCAGGGAGGCTAGATCCTGCTCCTCGTCCATGCAATCCCACCGTGGACACTTTGCTGGAGTTAGCGCCCTTCCCTGCCCCCAAGGGAAGGGCACTGAAACCCTCTGCCCAGTGTGCAGCGGCAGCCAAGAAAGCAAATAGAATGCTAGGAATCATAAGGAAAAGAATGGAGAATAAAACAAAGGATATTATAATGCCTTGTATCATTCCATGGTGCGACCGCACCTTGAGTAGTGTGTGCAATTCTGGTCACCGTATCTTAAAAAGGATATAGCGTTATTAGAAAAGGTACAGAGAAGAGCCACCAAAATGGTAAAGAGGATGGAAGGATACCCCTATGAGGAGAGGCTAAAAAGGTTTGGGCTCTTCAACCTGGAAAAGAGGCTGCTGAGGGGAGACATGATAAAGGTCAATAAATTAATGAATGGCGTGGAACAGATAAACGTAGATCGATTGTTTATGCCATCAAAATATAGAAAGACTAGGGGACATGAAATGAAGCTAAAGTGTAACCTATTTAAGACTAATAAGAGAAAATATCTTTTCACTCAATGAGTAATCAAACTCTGGAATTCCTTACCGGAGGATGTAGTAAAAGCTTTTAGTATAGCTGGGTTTAAAAACTGTTTGGAGGAAAGGTCCATAAACCATTACACAGGTACACTAAAAAAAATGTTTTTAAACTGCCTCTAATGTTTCGATTGATTTTTACGTTTTTTGGTGCGCTGAATCCAAATCTGGTAACCAATTTGCTCCATCACGTACAGATTTTTTGCTACATTGGGTTAGCAGTTTGAGGTGAACGTTTCAGATTGAGTGCGATCGAGATAAAAGTTTCTTGGATGAATTCTTTATACTAATTGTTTAGTAGTTATTCAAATAAGAATAAAGAAAATTGTAACAAGGCAGCACATAAGAATAGAGTAATGTCAACAAAACACACTGTGATGGTAGCAAAATTGTCTGCACTTAAAACAGCCACATACATGTGCACAAACATTGAGCATATAAGAGCGAGGTTAGACACAAAGCAAAGCAAAGAAATGTGCAAAAAATGTTGTACAGGTATGTATGTAAGAATAGAAAACGCAAACCGCACCATTGCAATACATGAAGACAAACACCCGATGGTGTGAAAATAAAATTCTAATAAATGAGATCCGACACTGTGGTAATAACTAGCAAATTTTTATTTCAAAGTTTAGTAAAAACACGATATTTGTCAACACAGTTTAGATTTTAAAGTCATTCTTGGGTCAATCAATCTCCTGGTGGGCCCGTTTCTTCTTCCCCCGAATGCTTCTCTTGGTGCGCTGCTTGGCATATTTTTCATCTGGGGTTTCCCGCAGCAGCAACCAGCAGAAATCAGCCATCATAGTGGTGTTCCATCTTCCCTGATACCTTCTCTCTGCGTCCTTGATGTCCTGGTGAAACCTTTCACCTTGTTCTTCACTGTACGCCCCCAGGTTTTCGGGAAAGTAGTTCACATGGGAGTGCAAGAAATGGACTTTCAGGCTCATGTTACAGCCTTGTTCTTTGAAGGCATTGAGCATCCTGGCAACAATATCCTTATAGTTCTCATCCCGCCTGTTCCCCAAGAATTTGAGAACATCATCCTTGAAGGAATCCTAGGCTTCTTTTTCCTTCTCAGACATCGTTTCAGCGAATGCTCCATCTGAAATGAGTTTCCTTATATCAGGGCCAACAAACACTCCTTCCTTTAGCTTTGCTTCAGAAAGTCGGGGAAACTTTGAGCAAAGGTACCGAAAGCACTCACCATCTTTTGGAAGGGATTTGATGAATTGCTTAATGAGACCCAACTTAATGTGGAGAGGTGGTAATAGAATTTTATCACGAGGTACCAAGCTCTCATGAAGAACATTTTTCTCACCGGGTCTCAAATACTCCCGAATTGGCCAGTCTTTTTTCCCCCAGTGTAGGTTGTGGGCCCGGCTATCCCACAAGCAAAAGAAGCAGGGATATTTGGTGAAACTGGATTGCTGCCCTAATAGCATGGATAGAATTTTAAAGTCTCCACAAATCATCCACTTATGCTCATCATAACGAATCTTCTGAAGAATCAGGGCCAAATTCTCGTATTTTTCTTGGAGAATAACAGAGTGAGCAATAGGAACTGAAGCGAATGTGTTGCCATTATGAAGAAGAACACCTTTTATGCTGTCTTTTGACGAATCAATGAACAGCCGCCATTCAGCAGGATCATACTTGAGTTTAAACTTTTCCATCACTCCGTATATATCGTTGCAAAATACCAAATCTTCCTCTTTGCTGAAATACTTCAAAAATTGTGTCTCGCGGTTGCGGTACCAATAAAAAGTTGTTCCTGGTGATAATAGATTTTTCTGTTTAAGCCGAGAACCTAGCAGTTGGGCAGCATCTTTTGGGAGTCCTAAATCCCGGACTAAATCATTCAATTCAGCTTGAGAGAAAAGTTCAGGTTTCGGATCTGGTTCAGTTTCAAACTCGGAAGTACTGGACTCATTGGGAAAAGCCATCTGATGAGTCTCATCATGATCAGAACCGTCCACACAAATATGATCCAAAGATTTTGGTGGTTCAGGCACAGGTACTTCGTTGCTATGAGGCATAGGCCTAATTGCTGAGGGAAGGTTGTGGTAACTTATTACGTTCTTATTTTTTAAGTTGTATCCCTTCACAATGCAAGAGCAAAAATAGCAGTCACTGCTGTGGTCTCTTTGTTCACGCCACATCATAGGTATTCCGAAACGAAATGCTTGTTTTTTACCTTTCATCCATAAGCGTAGATCTTCCTCACATGTCTTGCACACTTTGTGAGGAGCCCACGGTTTGTCTTGATCGCCTAACTTCAAACCGAAATAGGCGAAATATACTTTTTTTAATAAATGCAGAAATGTTCCTCTGCCGCTTTTTCACGGTATATTCCCCACAAATAAAACAAAAACTGTCCGGAGAGTTGACGCAACCTCTGGCTCTGTGAGCCATCACAAATACACAGCACTGCAAACTACAACTGTAGTGAACCACCTCGGAATAAAGCTGGATTACGACTGAGCAAACAAAAGGTAATAATGAACTTGCAAGAAACTGAAATTTGACAGGAACGTTCATGTCGCAACCACCGTGTTTGAGCGAGCGAACGAGGCGAGGCGAACAGGAAAGAACATGCGCCAGCACGAGTACTGGATTTAGCCCCCCGCCTCCCAATTGTCCTGTTAATGTATAAAATGAATACAAAACACTCTAAAATATCATGAGGGAGTGTTTCTAGTTAGTTAACCATTACAACCTCTATTTTGGGCCAAGAAAATAAACTGCAGTCGGCTAAAAAGAAATTATGTGAACATTCCTTATATGGGTAAGAAATCTAATTTTGCAAGAAAACGTGACGCGATGGAACATTTTGGCTATTTTTCCTGGATTCAGCACCCCAAAATCTATAGGAATCAGTTGCAAAACTGGAGGCAGTTTTTTGGTAGTGTACCTGTGTTATTAAAGAGGACTGGGAAATCCACTGCTTGCCACACAATATAAGCATTGCGGAAGCTGTCTCCTTTGGGGAAACTGCTAGGTACTTGTGATCTAGATTGGCCACTACTGGAAACAGGATACTGGGCTTGATGAACCTTGATCTGACCCAATATGGCATATCTTATATTCTTATGAGGGGACACCTCACCTGGTTCCCTGTTTCATCAGAAATGCCTGATGGAGCAGAAGCACAAATTTATGGGAGAAAAGGGGTCACAAACCTGTTAAGGACCTTGTCTACATTAAAATCCTGCATGGCTGGAGGCCCCAGGCTAGCCACTGAGGGCCGCAATGTGCTATCCAATATGGAGGCAGTTCCCGCCAAAACCACGAGACCGCCACCATCCCCAGCAGCCCCCACACAGCCTAACAAGTCTCCTGCATCACCTTGGACCTTTCCTGGGTCTCTTCGAGGTCCTTAGCATCCATTTCACCAGATTTACGGCAGCCGCAACACAGACCAATTTCTGAAGGCTAGGCCCAGCGGCTACCACACAGCGCACATCGGCCATGATCCATGTGACCATGGTGCACACTGTCCACCCCCCTCCCCCCGTGCTGACAGTAAAGACCAGGAAACTCTCCAGTGCCTCCAGGAGACTTACCAGAGTGGTTCCTTCTGCAGGGGACCAGTAACCACTGGACTGGACTGGACTGGACTGGACTGGACTGGACCCCCCCCCCCCCCGCCGCCCCCCGCCGCCCCCGCCCCCCCCCATCCCCCTGCGGCCCCCCCCCCCCCCGCCGCCGCCGCCGCCCCCCGCCGCCCCCGCCCCCCCCATCCCCCTGCCGCCCCCCCCCCCCCCGATTAAGCAGTGCCATGTGGTTTCCTCTGCCGGTACCTCTTATCTTTTTTTTTGTATTAAAAACTTTAGCAGTCTGACAGAGGCAGCAAGGGATAAAGAATGAGGCACAAAAGCTTCTACCACCGGCCCCCTCCAAAACATTGGGGAGGGAGCAATGCAAAGGGGGCTATTGGAGGAGGGACCTGGAACCTCTGGGTTCTGCACCCTTGGCCCAAACACGGTCTAACAGAAACGTTCCACAGTCCTGCACAGGCTATGCTCACCACCTGCTGGAGACTGAGAAATACTGGCTCAGTTCAGTGGGCACAAGCTATTTGTACTGATCCAAGAGAGTGTCTCAGTCTCCACCTGCTGGTTGGTGAGCATAACCCACTTGCCTGGACTAGACTAGAGGGATGCTCTGGAAGAAACAATTTGACAAATCAGTGGACCTAGCTGCTTACCAACTTTGAGAATATGCACAACATCCAGATGAGAAACCAAAGAAAAGCCTTGCATATGACCGCGGTAACATGCCAAGGCCACTACCTGAACATGCAAGGAATTAAATGCGAGACCTTTTTCTAGATCTGCCTTCATAAAGGTTAGCAAATCTGGCAGTGAGGCTGAGAGAGCATGTAGATTTCTCTCCTCACACCAGGCCTCACATACACACACCAAGCCCAAACATAAGACAAAGAAGTGGATTTCTTTCGAGCTTTCAGCAAAGTGATGATCACTTGTGCGGAATTGCCTCTTATTCTTTCACCAAGTCCTTTCAAGAGCCAGGCTGTAAGACAGAACCGATCCACTTGTGGCACGAGTATCAGTCCCTGGGATAGAAAATTGTGAACTACTTGAAGACGCCACGGAATGTTCACCACTAGATGAACCAGGTCCATATACCAAGACCTCCGAGGCTAATCCAGAGTCACCAGAATAACCAATCCTCTGTGCGCTTCTATTTTTTATTTTGCAGAAGACAGCCTATCAGAGGCCACAGAGAAAACGTGTATAACAGGTTGTTGCCTGGCGTCGCCTGAGCCACTGCATCTAGTCCCTCAGACATCGGTTCTTTCCCGTGGTTGAAGAACAGCCCCACTTTGGCATTGGAGGCAATCGCCATCAGATCCATGATCAGCTGACCCCAGCGCTGAACTCTCTCGAGAAACACAGACTCCTCTACATAGTAACATAGTAAATGACGGCAGATAAAGACCAGCATGGTCCATCTAGTCTGCCCAGCACAATGGCAATAGGTGCACCTGCCGCTACGTGCAGGCCACCCCTCCCCACGTCCCTGTTTAGGGGTGAACCCACCACTCCATGCAGGACACTCCTATTTGTTGAGAAATTAGATGGTTCAGTTTATTTTGATTTTATCCTGTTGCTGTAAAAGGGATCTACTGTGTCTGTCCCATTCCATTTTGAATTCCGTCACCGTGTTTGCCCCCACCACTTCCATCGGGAGGGCATTCCAAGCATCCACCACCCTTTCCTTGAAAAAGTATTTCCTGACATTACCTTTCAATTTACCACCTTGCAGCTTCCTGTTGTGCCCTCTAGCTTTACAGCTTCCCCGTCTTTGGAAGAGGTTTGTTTGTTCATTATATCCCTTTAAGTATTTAAAGGTCTGAATCATATCTCCCCTGCCCCTCCTCTCCTCCAAAGCGTACATGTTTAGGTCTTCAAGTCTCTTCTCATAAGGCTTCTGACGCAGGCTCCAAATCATTTTAGTCGCCTTCCTCTGAACAGCTTCCAGTCTTTTTACATCCTTTGCAAGATATGGTCTCCAAAACTGAACACGGTATTCCAAGTGAGGCCTCACCAGTGACTTGTACAGTGGCATAAGTACCTCTTCCTTTCTGCTGGCGATTCCTCTTTGCATGCAGCCCAACATCCTCCTGGCTTTTGCCATCGCCTGGTCGCACTGTTTTGCCACCTTGAGATCTTCAGAAATAATCACACCAAGGTCTTTCTCCTGATCCGTGCACACCAATCTCTCGCCCCCTATCGCGTACATTTCCCTTGGATTTCTGCTATCCAAGTGCTTGACTCTGCATGTCTTCGCATGAAATCTTAATTGCCAAGCATTTGACCATTCTTCCAGCTTTTGTAGATCTTTCCTCATGTTAACCACTCCCTCGGGGGGAGTCTACTCTGTTGCAAATTTTTGTGTCATCTGCAAAAAGACAGACTTTTCCATTCAGTCCTTTAGCAATATCACTCATAAATACATTGAACAGTGCCGGGCCCAGGACCGACCCCTGGGGCACCCCGTTAAACACCTTCCCTTCATCCGAGTGAGCTCCATTTACCATCACCCTCTGTCGTCAGTCAACCAATTTCTGATCCAATTTACCATCTTAGGATCCATCCCCAAGCTACCGAGTTTACTGATAAGCCTCCTATGAGGAACAGTATCAAAGGCTTTGCTGAAATCCAGGTAGATGACATCCATCGCATGCTCCTGATCTAGCTCCCTGGTCACCCGGTCAAAGAACTCAATCAGATTTGTTTGGCAAGATCGTCCTTCGGTAAAACCATGTTGCCTCAGGTCTTGCAACCTGTTGGTTTTGAGAAAGTTCACTATTCGCTCTTTCAGGAGCGCCTCCATGACTTTTGCCGCCACCGAGGTAAGGCTCACAGGCCTGTAGTTTGACACTTCTGCCCTGTCACCACTTTTGTGTAGAGGTACAACATCAGCCATTCTCCAGTCCTGAGGAACCTCTCCTGTTTCCAAGGATCTGTTGAAAACATCCTTTAACGGCCCTGCAAAAACCTCTGAGCTCTTTCAGTATCCTAGGATGTATCCCATCCGGTCCCATGGCCTTGTCCACTTTCAGTTTTGCAAGTTGTTCTAACACCTCATCTTCTGTGAATGGTGTGGTAACTACTTCATTCCCATTTTTATATTTGGGAGCCACAGGTGGTCCTTCTCCAGGACTTTCTATAGTAAAAACAGAGCAGAAGTATTCATTTAGCAATTTCGCTTTTTCAATGTCACTTTCCACAAGTCCGTTCACAGCACTTCTGAGTCCTGCAATTCCACCTCTGATCTTCTTCCTTTCCCGAATATACCTGAAGAAGGTTTTGTCACCACACTTCACATCTTCAGCCATCTTTTCCTCTGCCTTTGATTTTGTTATCCTTATTTCTCTCTTTGTCTCTTTGAGTTTGATCCTGTATTCATTTCTGTGTTCCTCTGTTTGCGAGCTTTTGAATTTTGCGAAAGCTGTTTTTTGCCTTTATTTCAGCAGCCACTTCTTTGGAAAACCAAATAGGCTGTCTTCTCCTCTTGTTTTTGTTTACTTTTGTTACATATTTATCTGTTGCCCCTTTTATTGCCACCTTTAGTTTAGCCCATTGCAATTCCACTTCCCTTAGCTCCCTTCCACCCTGTCAGCTCCTCCTTTAGGTACTCGACCATTTTATTGAAGTCGGTGTTTTTGAAGTTTAGGACTTTGAGCCTGCTATGATTGGCCTGTACCATGGCTTTTATCTCAAACCACACTGTATGATGATCGCTGCTGCTCACAGGGACACTCACACAGACATTCGACACGCTATCTCCATTGGTGAGCACTAAATCCAGCGTTGAGCTTTCCCTGGTTGGTTCCTTCACCATTTGTCTAAGTAACGCATCTTGGAGAGCATCCACAATTTTTTTGCTTCTTTCCAGATTTGCAGAAGGAGTAATCCAATCCACATCAGGTAGATTAGTCACCCAATATGATCGCTTCCCCCTTTGTGGCTATCTTGGCAATATCTATAATCAATTCGTTATCTATCTCTTCAATTTGTGTTGGAGGTCTGTAGACTACAGCAGTATGGATGACAGTGCCATATCTTCTTTCCAACACAATCCAGAGCGCTTCTTCTTTTCCCCATGCATTTCAGTAGTTTTAATATTGCTTTTGACATACAAGGCTACTCCTCCTCCTCTTCCGTTTTCTCTGTCTCTTCTGAATAGATTATAGCCAGGTATGGCTATATCCCAATCATGCGATTCGTTTAGCCATGTTTCTGTAAGGGCCACAATGTCCAAATCCATTTCCACCATTAGGGCTTCTAGGTCTTGAACTTTGTTGGCTAAGCTTCAAGCATTTGTGCTCATTGCTTTCCAGCATTTAACTGGCTTGTGTGTATTTAGCATTGATTTTGTTCTGCCTACATCTTCCCACTTGTTTATGATGTGTGGTTTAAATGTGTGGCTGTTTCTGATTTTAATCTACTTTTGCAGCCACCATTCTCTAGCGACCATTCTCCCCGGTCCAAATGATGGCTGAGAAAATCAGCCTGAATGTTTTCTTTTCTTGCTAAATGAGCTGCCAATAAGGCTTGCAGATTGAGCTCTGCCCAGTGAAGGAGAGGAGATATCTCTGCTGCCAGAGTCGCACTGCCCGTGCCGCCCTGACGACTGATGTAAGCCACCATAGTTGCACTGTCCGAGAAGACCTGGACTGCCTCATGCTGAAACACTGGAGAGAAGTACCAGAGAGCCAGAAAAAACACTCGCATCTCCATGCGATTGATGGACCAAGAGCTCTCAGACGATGACTATTGACCCTGAGCCACCAGGGCTTGACAGTGCGCCCCCCAGCCTGAGAGACTTGCATTTGTGGTGACTACTACCAAATCGGGGGACTCCAGCAGCATCCCTGACTGCAGCTTTAGAGGATCCAACCACCAGAGAAGACTCATCTTCACTCAACTCAGGCACAGCAACCTCTTTAAGAGTGCATGCTTCTGCAGGGACCATAGAGTTGAGAGCACCTCCTGCAATGGATGCCTATGGGCTGTAGCAGAGGGCACCAGATCCAGAGTCGCTGCCATGGAACCCAAGATATGAAGGTAATGCCAAGATGAAGGGGATTGCATACAGCACAACCTTTCTGATCTGACTTTGCAGCTTCTTGACTCTGTCCAGAGGAAGAAAGACCAAGCCTCTTTTGTGTCGAAACAAGCCCCTCAGTAAATCAGCTCCTGCATCGGAACCAAGGAGCTCTTGCTGAAATTGATTACCCATCCTAGACTTTGCAGAAAGTCCACCACACGCTGCGTTTCCACTCGACTCTCCTGAGTCGACTCTGCTCTGATGAGCCATTCATCTAGCTATGGATGAACCAGAACCCCCTGATGACGAAGAGCGGCCGCCACGACTACCATTACTTTTGTGAGATTTTGAGGAGCTGTAATAAAACCAAATGGCAAGGCCTGGAACTGAAAGTACCACATAGGAATGATGAAACTGAGATACTACTGATGATCTGGCAGAAATGGAATATGTAAAATGGCTTCAGTGAGATCCAGAGAAGTAAAAAAAACTCGCCCTCTCACACCACAACAATCACGGAACGCAAGGTCTCCATATGAAAATGCAGAACACGCAAGGCCTGAATGATGTTTTTGAGATCGAGAACAAGGCAAAAGGAGCCCTCCTTTTTGGAAACTATAAAATAAATGCAGTAATCGACCTTGACTGAGCTGGTCCTAGGTCACTTTGACCGCTGCTTGAATTGGATCAACCTGTCAAGCATGTCCACGACTGCCTTTGCCTTGGCTGGGAGACAGCATAAAAGGTATTGACAAGAGAATGTGCCAACTCCAGAGCGTAGCCAGAATGAACACCGCCCGGGTCCCCCTCATTCATGGCAACTTCTTGGAGGTATCTGCCCCTGCAGTATAATATCCTCTACTTGAACCTCTACCTCCTCAAAAGGAATGATCCCTGGAAGAATAGCGAGAGCTCTGAAAAGGAGCAAAGCGAACTGCACAAAAGCAACGAAAGTCCCTGAACTGACTGCTTACCAAAGCCATAGATTTTACAGCCTTAGGCTTATCCTTCGGCAGCCCAGGCACTTTAGTCTTGCCCAAATCCTTAACAACTTTCTCCAGCGCTTCCCCAAAGAGCAGCTTACCCTTCAAATGAAGCTTACCTAAGCAAGTTTTAGCTGCCACATCCGCTGACCAGTTTCACAACCAGAGAAAATGACGAGACAAAACCACTGAAGCCATGCTCTTAGCCGAAGCCCGAACCAAATCATACAAGGCATCTGCTAAATATGCAAAACGCAACTCCAACTTGGTCACCTCAGCCAACAACTCCTCAGCCCCAGAACTAGAGTCTGGTGAACTCTGCACCCATCTCAAACAAGCCTTAGAGACATATGATCCACAAATAGAAGCCTGCAATGCTAAAGCATGATTTCAAATGCTTCAACAAAGTTGCCAATTTTCTATCCTGACCATCTTGCAAGGCAGAAATGGTGGTCTTTTTAGTCACCACCGAAACCAGTGCATCAGCTTTTGCCAGCCTGAGAAGATCCTTTTCCTCAGAACGAGACATAGCTCTGCCACCATGCAAACCAGCCTCACGGACTTTCCATTCAACATCAACCATCTCCTTAATAGTTTTATACACTGGAAAAGACCACTGCGGCTTCTGCATATCCTGCAATAAAGGATCCTCTGAGTACTCTTCCACCACTGGAGAAGAGAGAGGAATATTTAGAGCTGACAAGGACTGACAAAGACTGAGAAACAAGGACTGACAACTCCTCCCATCTAAAGAACCAAATAATATTGGGGTCCTCTTCTGGAAAGATCTTTCCCTCCTCCACATCCCCCTGGCAGGATCCCCCCACAAATCAGAGGGGCCTTCCAAAGGATCATCTGAAGCCGCAAAAGCAACTCATGCATGGTCCTCCCAAGAGTCGCCCTGTACCCATGGGCGGTTGGTCAATGATTCTAGCGGGTCTTTTGAGGAGGCCAGAGAAGTATTCAATAAGGTAGTATTGAAGCTCTGAGAAGGAGACTGAGCCAAGCTGTGCTTTAAGCAATAAGCTTGGTGCAACAATAAATCAAATTATGGGGAAAAAGGCGGACTGGCAGACTTACCCTCTGTCATACGACATCCTCTGGAGCTCCCCTGAAGCCGCGGGAAATGAATCTTGCCTGATGGAGAGGCTCCTAGTCTCTGTAACTGCACCAGATAATATTGGCGCAGGTCCCGTTGAAACCATGGGATCCTGCGGCTGAGGTGAAGAAATAGCTCCTTGCTGAAAATGCTTCCCGTTGAATGCTTCTGTTGCAGCAATCTCCCCTGGAGCAATTTTAACCACTTTAGCCACGTTTTTCATGCCATAGCACGGAAGAAACCAAGTCACACCCACCAGAGGTATTTTACTGCTGAAAACAAAAGCCACCAGCAGCACCAATCACGATAAAACTCAAGCCCAAGACAAAAAGAAAATAAAACCACAAACAAACAGAAAGAAAATAAACAAGCAAGCTCACCTCAAACAAAAGAGAATTTCTTACCGGGAAAGACAAACCGCTCCGGAGCGCTTCCCTGCAGGTCACCTCACACACACTCAGTTTCTTCTTAAGTATTAATTTCTTTTTTTTAAAGGGACAGAGCCTGCCAAAAAGAAAAAAGCACAAGGTCCTACAGAACAGATGGGAAAGAAAGCATAGTTACTCACCTGTAACAGGTGTTCTCCAGGGACAGCAGGAATCAGTCCTCACTTATGGGTGATGTTGGCACCGACGGAGCCTGAGCGGAGCAATTCCCCAGCTTTCAAAGAAAGCCTCTGGGATTGCTACCACGCATACGTGGTCCTCTTCCCGCCCAAGGGTACCATCTTGCTCAGTCAGATCCCTTAGCTCGAGCCCTACCAAGCAGATGGCAAGGGAAGGACAAAAATTCAGCAACTCATCAGGGGAGGCGGAAGGATAGTGAGGACTGATTCCTGCTGTCCCTGGAGAACACCTGTTACAGGTGAGTAACTACACTTTCTCCAGGAACAAGCAGGAAGTCAGTCCTCACTTATGGGACTCCCTAGCTACAAGCTACCGAACCTGTAACCAAAAAACGCCTCCGCGAGGCCGTAAGCAGAAGCCAAAGCCTGAAGAAGCCCGAGTCCTCGGGTCGAAAACCTCGGTAGCCGCGAAGAAGGGTCGGAGGGCAGGAGTTGCTTATACCCTGAACAGATTACGGAGTACAGCCTAGCCGAAGGCACTATCCCGGCGGGACTCCCTCTCCAGGCAGTAGCAGGCAGCGAAGGTGTTCGTGGAAGACCAGGTCGCCGCCCGACAGATATCCATCAGAGGCACGGAGCGTAGCGAGACCACCAAGGCCGCTTTGGCCCGAACCCCGTGTGTGGTGACTCGACGATCCAAAGGGACACCCGCCTTCGCATGAGCGAAAGTGATGCAGTCCGCCACCCAAACAGAGAGGGTGCGCTTGGTGACTGCTTGCCTCTTTCTATTGGGATCGTAGGTCATGAAAAGTCTGTCAGACTTGCGATGAGTCTGGGTATGCTGCAAATAGAAGGCGAGGGCCCGTTTGCAGTCGAGGATGTGGAGAGCCAATGACGCCTGGTCGGCGTGGGGCCTCAGGAAGAAAGTCAGCAGCACTATCTCTTGGTTGAGATGGAAGTCCGAAATGACCTTGGGTAGGAATTTAGGGTGGGTATGGAGGACCACCCTGTTCCCATAAAATCTGGTGTAAGGGGCGCCAGCCATGACCGCCTGGAGCTCACTGACACGGCGGGCCGAGGTCAGCACCACCAGGAAGGCCACATTCCAGGATAAGTGCTGGAACAAACATGTTGCCATCGGCTCAAAGGGTTGATGGGTGAGCTGCATGAGTACCACATTTAAGTCCCATTCCGCCAGAGGACGACAGATGGGTGGCTTGGATAGCAGAAGGCCCCACAGGAAGCGGGAGACTAATGGCTGTCCCGAGGGAGGTTTTCCCTTGATAGGGAGATGGTTAGCCGAGATGGCACTCAAATGAACTCTGACAGAGTTGAACTTCAGCCCTTCCCTCGAGAGGTGGAGGAGGTACTGGAGAACCCACCGAACCGGGCACGAGAAGGGGTCGATCTGGTGTTCCGAGCACCAGATAGAGAAGCGTTTCCACTTAAAGGTGTAAGCCCGCCTAGTGGAGTCCTTCCTCGAGGCAAGGAGGATTTCCTCGACCTCCTCCGGAAGGGCTAGAGAGGCTAGGCAGACCCGTTCAGCCACCAGGCCGTGAGGGATAGGGAGGTTAGGTTCGGGTGTAGCATCCGGCCCTTCTCCTGCGTTATCAGGCCCCTGGCAGAGCCCAGGGGAACCGGAGGCTCCGTCGACAGCCAGAGCAGGAGCAGGAACCATGGCTGCCGAGGCCACGAGGGGACCATGAGGATCAACATTGCCCCATCCCGTTGAGCCTTGAACAGAGTCCTCGCAATGAGGAGGAAAGGAGAGAATACATATAGGAGACTGGAGGACCAGTCCAGAAGAAATGCAGGGCCCTCCCTGCCGGGGTGCGGTACCGGGTCACAAAAGCGAGGGAACTGCATGTTCTGGGGGCTGGCGAAGAAGTCTATCGCTGGAGTGCCCCAGTGTAGAAACAGCCAGCCTGCTACTCTGGGATCCAACCGCCATTCGTGGAGTCGAAGGATTCTGCTGAGCCTGTCCGCCAGGCCATTCTCCTGACCTGGGAGGTACGCAGCCCTGAGGCATATCCTCCGTCGGGCAGCGAAAGAACAGATAAGGACCGCTTCCTGGCAGAGGGAGCATGATCCCGTGTCCCCCTCCTTGTTGATGTAGAACATAGCTACATGGTTGTCGGTCTGTACCGGAACCGAATTTCCGCTGAGGTGATCCTCGAAGGCCCTCAGGGCCCACCGAATTGCCCGGAGCTCGAACAGGTTTATCTGCTGCTGAGCCTCCGTGGGTGACCATTGCCCCTGCATGCAGAGAGGCCCACAGTGGGCTCCCCACCCTAACAGGGAAGCGTCTATAGTCAGTACCACATCGTGATGTGGGGCCTGAAAGGGTGATCCCCACAGAAGGTTGCAGGGGGTTTACCACCAGTTCAGGGACAAGCGGAGATCAGGGAGAACCCTGACGGGGTCCCCGAGGCATCCGAGGGACTGGCTCCATTGGGTACCGAGACACCACTGAGCTGTTCGCCTGTGCAGGCGGGAGTGAGGAACCATATGCACGGTCGAGGCTATGTGGCCCAGGAGAAGTAGCATGGACCGAGCGGTGACCTGGTGGGCACTTTGGACACGAGCCGCCAGAGCTCGGAGGCGAGTGGAGCGATCCACCGGCAAAAAGGCAATGGCCTGCCGAGTATCGAGGAGCGCCCCAAAGAACTCGAGAGCCTGCACTGGCTTGAGGTGAGAGACTTTGGGTAGTTGACCAGGAACCCAAGCTCTCCAAGAGGAGGACAGAGCGCGACATCGCTTGCCAGGCCTCCTCGATGGAGGAGCCCGTAATGAGCCAGTCGTCGAGGTAGGGAAAAACCGGCACGCCCCGGCGCCGAAGGTGAGCGGTGGCCACGACGAGGCACTTCGTGAAGACCCGTGAGGCGGACACAAGGCTGAAGGGGAGCACCCTATATTGGAAGTGCTCTCCCTGCATCCTGAAACGCAGGTACTACCTTTGTTTGGGGGTGGATCAAGATATGGGCGTAAGCGTCCTTTAGATCCAAGAAGCATAGCCAGTCGCCCTGCCGGAGGAAGGGCAGCAGCACGCCAAGAGATAACATCTTGAATTTCTCCCGCACCAGGAATTTGTTTAGCATGTGGAGGTCGAGGATGGGCCGCAGACACCCCATCTTTTTCGGGGCGAGGAAGTACCAGGAATAAAAGCCCAGACCTCGAAGATGGGGAGGGACCTTCTCGACTGCCTGTTGGGCAAAGAGGGAGTGCAATTCCCGCTGCAGCAGAAGCTGGTGTGCAGGGAGTCAAGGAGGCTCCGACGGGGAGAAACGGGGTGGAAGCCTGTCGAAATGGAGGTGATAGCCCTCTCGGATGACCTGGAGAACCCAAGTGTCTGATGTGATAAGCGCCCACGATGGGGCGAAGCAGGACAGACATCCCCCCCACTGGCTGCTGAATTGCCGGAGGGCGAGGGGCCATGCCGCTGGCATCAAAACCCCTGAGTAGGTTGTGGGGGAGCCAGTATTTGGGCCTTCGGGCCCTTTGGTTTACGGTGCCTCAGGCTGGGCTTTCCCTGCGCTGGAGCAGTCGGCGTGGGGATAGCCAGGTACGGCGGGTAGCTGCGATACTGGAGACCCTTTCTGGGGAAGAAGGGCTTCTTGGTTGGCTGCTTCTTCTGAGGCAGGGTAGAGGTCTTGCAGGAGAGACGGGTCCTGGTGACGAACTCCGTCTCGATCTCCGCAGCCTTCTCCTCCACCGGCTTACCAAAAAGCTGCTCACCGAGGCAGGGAACATGTCCAGGAGCTTCTCACGGCACCCATTGCTCCAAATCAGAGGATTGGAGCCATGCCTGGCGGCAGGCCCCAATGCCCGTGGCCGCCACCCGAGCCAATGTCTCGAAGCCATCATAGGAGGTACTTGGAGCAGTCGGCCACTGATTTTAGCAGGGTGTGGAATCTGTCAATGGGCTCCCCCTCGAGGCCTGCAGTGAAACCTCCAAGTTCCTTTGCCAAGTCACATAGGAACATACCAATGTAAAACTGGTATGCCTGGATGCGACAAGAGAGCATGGAACCTTAATAGGCCTTGCGGCCTAGGACATCAAGGGCTCTCGACATTCAGCCCGGTGGTACAGACAAGTGTGATTTCGGGCTCTTCTGCTTCCTCATGGCCGATTCCACCACCAATGAGGTGTGCGGGAGTTGGGTCTTTCGGAAGCCGGGCCCGCGCTGCACCTTGTACATTGTGTCAAGGCGCTTGCTCATGATGGGGACCGAGGCTGGGACCTCCCACATGCGGAGCAACAGCCGAGATAGAATCGGCGGTATAGCCACTCTGAGGGATTCCCTGGGTGGGGACTCATACTGAAGAATATCGAGTTCTTTGGCACGAGGGTCCTCCAAGCCATGTCCCAAATAAACACCAAGAAGGAGGTGTCTTTGGGAGATGAACGCCGCTGGAATGCAGGCGGCAAGGGGTCCGGCGGAAGATCCTGGTGGGTGAGGGTTTCCGATGAGGTGTCCCCATCAGACTCCCAGTCCAAAAAATTGGTCAAGGGATCAGAGCCGGGCGGGTCACCCTGTCTGATGGCCGGCGGCCTGGAGACAGAGACTCTGGATGATCTCGCCTCCGAGGAATGGGAGAGTGAGCGAAACTGACGTCGAGGACCCTCACGAGGCCTGTGGCTCTCGGGGGTTTCCTGGATGGATTAGGGTGTTCTACGCGAGGGACCCGCAGTCTCTGGGCGCAAGTCAACGAAGTTAGCTGTGAGCGCCTGCTGGGAAGCAATGAACGCAGAAACGCTGCGTTCAAGTGCCAGCATACGGGACTCCCACACGGGTGTGGAGCTCTGGGACGCTGGGGTCACCGGATTGGGCGTCGAGGAGGAGAGGGGGTCCTCACCGGGATGACCCTCAGGAGGACTGGGCGCCTTTACCGGAGGCCTCCATTTCCCTGCGAGGTACCTTGTGGGGCCGCTCCTTGTCTGACTCTCGGGAACGCTGAAGGGGGCTAAGCGACCGCGCTTGTCAGGAGCCCCAGACAGCGACTTCGAAGCCGCCTTCTTTTTGCGTCATTCCACCTTGGGAGACCCCTGGATGGAGTGCCGCCGAGAATGCGGGGCCGCAGGGGGAGAACCCACCGGAGGGGAGACGACCGAAGGCGCCACCGAGGACTCCGAGGCGGC
The DNA here is from genome assembly GCA_033557465.1 of Ichthyophis bannanicus. Taxonomy (NCBI): domain Eukaryota; kingdom Metazoa; phylum Chordata; class Amphibia; order Gymnophiona; family Ichthyophiidae; genus Ichthyophis; species Ichthyophis bannanicus. The sequence continues at coordinate 142,839,660 of CM066040.1, forward strand.
CTTCCGGAAGACGTCTCTGGACTTCTGCTTACGACTGAGCAGGGCCTTAGAGGACATTTTCTTACAGAGCGAACAGAGCTCTGGGTCATAGTTGGCTCCCAGGCACTGCAGACAACAGTCATGAGTGTCCATAAGCGACATGTGCTAGCGCACCTATCGCATTTTTTAAATCCGGTGGCCATGGGGGAAAAAATGGCCCCTGCGAGGCTGAAGACCCACGCAGCCAGCGGTTGGAGAGAAAAAAGGGCGCAAAGCCCAAAACAAAAAATTTAGGAAAAAATGTATCCCCGGCAGCTCTGAAAGTAGAGCAGGACAAAAGGACGGATAGAGGACCGGTGCAACCGGAAAAAAGAGAGCCTGTTAAGGCAAGGAAAACAAAACTTTTTCCAAGGGATGAGGATGTGTCCCCGAAGGGTTCCGTGGAAAACGGGAGACTGAGCAGAGTAAGAATCTGTGTGAGATCTTTGTTACGAGAGGACCACGCATGCGTGGTAGCAATCCCAAAGGCTTTCTTTGAAAGCTGGGGAATTGCTCCGTGCGGGCTCTGTCGGTGCCGACGTCACCCATAAGCGAGGACTGACTTCCTGCTTGTTCCTGGAGAAAGCCAAACAACTCTCCACCTAAAAAGACAAGAAAAAACCTGAGAGAGAGGAGCCTTTGGCACAAGGAGAAGGACCAGGACCTCCTGGTTTGCACCGCAGAAAAAGGGCCAACACTGACTGAACAGTATTGGTTCTCTATGGAAAGAAATCCCTTTTTCTTACAAAAAACAGCACTTTGTGCAAATTTGAAAAATCTAAGCTAGTGGAGTCCAGACTGCACAGAAACTCTTCACTATCTGCTGGAGAGTGAGGAATACGGGTGTGAGAGAACGTGCACGGAACCCTCATAGGTTGACATCATCAGAAACTATGGCTTTCCATCCCCATCTGCTGGTGACAGGGCATAACCCATGCATCTAGACTGGACTGAAGGGACAATAAGGAATACTGGATCCAGGCAAAATGTTCTCCTCTTTTCGCCAGAGTAAATCCAGTAGACTGAAATGGATCTTGATAAGCAACTCCTGAAATATCCTTGTGGCAGCCGTTTATAATAGCATTGAATGTTTTATTTTTAAATAAAAAAAGTGAGTGCAGCTGTTCTGACATAATCAAGGATACTGAAGAGGATCATCTGCAACTGCAGACAGCATCGGAGAGGAAGTTTGTGGCTTTTTAGTGGAAGGATAAAACTCCTGCATTCTCCTGAGCAGGGTCCTTGCACTGAGAAGGCAATAGAATAGTTTGCACAGGCAATGGAGATGAAAAGAATATCTGCACGTCTTTGGAAGATGAATTTCTGTACCGAGCTATTCGTAACAAAGATCCACCATCTGTCTCACACAGATTCTTACTCTGCACCAAATGAGAATGAGAGTTCTTTGGTAAAGAAGAGAAAGTATAAGAGGCAGCAAGTTTTTCCTTTTGGTGCTGTGCTATGCTGATGGACCTTTGTGCCTAAATGATGGTTTAGCAGCATTATTGAAGTGTGCTCTTTGACATATTGCTCTTGCTCAAACCAGTGAACTAGCCCCAAGGTACTCTGTGCTATCAGTCGAGAAGTCTCAGTCAAAACATGCACCTGCTCTGAAGCAGTATGGTGCTCTCCTTTTTTCACAGTGGGACTTTTTAGGCCTTAGTAGTTTCTTTTATTTATTTTACTTAATTTTATGAGGTTCTTTTCATGGATTTTAAACTGTAATTTTTATAGCAACATAGTATATGATGACAGATGATGACCAGTATATTTTTGTAAACTGCCTTGCCTTTTTAAAGAAAGACGGTATATGAAGTTTTAATAAACATAAACATATGTGAGGAACAAAGACAAAATCTTGGGAAGAAATTTACTTTTTAATTTTTAGGCAACAATTCTACTCGTAATATTTTCAGAGCCAAAAGAGGAACTATTTCCTGGTCCTAACAGATATTCACCCGCACTCTTAGCAGTCTTCCCGTTGGTAAGTAGGGCCCAGGCAGATAGGTTTTGTGGGTACTACGCTTGACCTGAAGCTTGGTTTATTCTGTGCCATGGTTCCATACCAAAGAACCTATAGGAATTAAGCCAGGGTTCAATAAATCACAGACCCCAGGTCACCATGGTAATTATAAATTGTACCCTGGTGTCCAGAATTTGATTGTCTTCATCCCCCGGCCATCACCTAGTATCTCACCATTGTTCCAGCATTCTTCACTCTTCCATTGCAATTGGCTCTGCGTGTAGTTTGAGTCGCATGGTGGAGGAAGGTTGCTGATCTCGGTGTTTCAAGTCTCGCGGGCCCAGAAAACTTCCTTCAACGCGCAGCTCAAACTCCATGCAGAGCAGATCACAGTGGAAGAGTGAAGAACATCAAACAACATTGAGACATCAGGTGACAGCTAGGGACAGAGAGAGACACCGACAGACAGACAATGGGTAATAGTTGGTGGGGGGGGATACTGTGAGAAAGACGCTGGGGGGGGGAGGAGAGAGAGAGAGAACAAGGTATGGGGATTATGAGAGGTTTTATTTTCCTTCACATCTTACCAGGCCATGGTGATAAGTGAAGCAAAAAAGGGAGTTGTTTCAGGTACAGCTATAAAGGGTCACCAATAATCTGGTGACACATTCATTGGGGGATGGGAAGGGAAGGGCCTTCTGTTGCAGCGGTATAATAGTACATTAAGGGCCCGATTTATTAAGCTTTCTTTTCCCATAAAGAATGGGAAAACAGTAAATCAGGCCTTCAAAAAAAAAAAAACAGAGCTGCGATATACCTTTTGGGGGGGGGGGCACTGTGACAGAGGTCTTGGCAGCTAGCTGTTAAATGTTTTAGCTGGCTTTTAGATTCCCTAAAAAAATAATCAAGACCTGAATTAAGCAAATGCTAAGTTTTGTGGATTCATTTTTTTAAGGAGCTAATGAAAAATAAGATGGAGAATGACAAAAATGGAGCTAGCAAAAACATTTTCTGAGAGGGCTTTATTTTCAAGAAAGTTTTAATTTTTATGCAGAACTGAACAGAGACTGAAGTGACTGCTGAAGATACTCAAAACTAGTTCTGAGATCAGGGAGAGCTATCCCATCCCGGTGCCGTCAGATGCCACTCACTTGTGTTCCCTATTCAGTTCTGCTTCTCAGAGAATTTCCCATCTTCTCACAAAGTAAAAGGGTGGGAAATGTATTGCCTTTTATGGATTAGTAATTGATTTATTATTGTATTTGATGTGTATGCTGCTTTATTTTAATGTACTGTCGTCACCCTAGCCTGGGCCAAAGGCCTAAAGGCGCAGGGCTGCCAATGTTAGTCCTTAAATAAAGAATTATACTATTCTTGTCCACAGCTTGGACTTCTGGGACTTGTAGTTGTTTCTCCTTATCTAAAGACAGTAGTGTAAAACCGATGGTTTTTAAAGGCAAACAAGAAGTTTATTTATCTTCCCCAAAGCACTAAGGCTCAACACAAATGTTAGGATTCTTCTCCAAGCAATAACATCAGGAAATTATACACAAACTAGGACTGAAACTGCTTCATAAGCCTTTTAACGTGTAGCTGTTTTCATCAAACGTTCAGCAAACAAAACATAGCTTCTTCCTTCAAGCGAAGCAAAGTGTCCATTTTTATCTTCTGCTTCTTTAGTAATTCAAATACAAGTTATGCATGTATTTTTTTCATTAGAAGCGGTTCCTAGCATTAACACAGATAGGTTAACTCACCCTGTTTCTTCAGTGCTTTCTTGGTTAAAGACTTTTTATCAGAAAGCTTTCAATCTGCCTTCTGGCACAATGAACAGTCCATTGCTAATTCCTCGGTTATAGAATCCTGCTCAGAACAGTCTACCTGCATCTCTTCCTGCTCTTCAGCATGTATGGCTGACTCTGAGCTTTCATGAACTGTTTCTGGCTTAATGCTTTGTAAAAGCTCCTGGACTTCTCTCCACAGGTGCTCTCCACAATAAGGAATGTTTGCACCTGGAATGTGAGGATTCCTTCTCTGGATCAACTGCCTCAGTTCTTCTAACTTGTTCAGCCCTGGCTCTTTCCACCCATCTGGGTTCTGATCACTTCTAGCTGCGAGTTTGTCCACCCACCTTTTGGCAGCTTGAACTCTTTAAGCTGGACCACAAACCGTTTGAACTGCAGCCTGACCCTCGTCAGCAATTCTCCTAGCCACACCTCGGCTGGCTTCAGGACTAACAGCACTCCTCCTGCAAGCCTGGCTTGGTTTATGGCTGCTACTTTCACTGCTGAGCTCCTCACCAAAATCTTCACCGGGAGTGGAGGAGTAGCCTAGTGGTTGGGGCAAGGTACTTCGGGCCGGAAGGTCAGGGGTTCAAATCCCACTAGAGGACAGCAACCTTGGGCCGGAAGAACTGGGGTTTCTAGTCCCACAGGTGCTCCTTGTGGTCTTGGGCAAGCCACTTAACCCTCCATAGCCCATGTTCCCTGTAAAAATAGTTCTGTGTGCTGTGCTTTCCTGTCTAATCAATGTGTTTATACCTCAAAACTTTCCTGTCATGATTTGACAATTTTCAATCTGTAATCAAAAAACCGCTGCTGATCGCTGGAAGTAGCGGTATACAAATGTATACTAAATAAATAAATCTCCTTTCTGCTCCTAGGTGCTGGCTCTCTTCCTTTTTTCTCCCCTGGGTTTATAAGGCTGTTTCTTAACTAGCGTACACTGCTTCCTACTCAGGTGTTTTTCATTACTCCCCAAGCCTGCACTTAGGTTAGCAGAGCTTGGGTGTGGCCTGACTTCAGTGACTGCGTGTTTTCTTCCTTTACCTGCACTCTGAAAGCTGTGAATTCCCTGCCTGTCTCTCTCCTGAAAGGTATATTTACAATTTTCCTCTATTTCCATGGGCTCAGCAGAGCTCTCCTCATCACAGTACATATCAGGGCTTGACAAACTCCAGACGCCAGGACAACATGGCAGCTGGGATTTCATGACCCAGAATTTTTTTTTTTTTTTTTTTTTTAATGCAAACCAAGCTTCTTTCTTCACCATGCAGCTCAAACTCCTTTCAGAGAGCACGAGCTAATCACAGTGGAGGAAGAAGCATGCCTTTGTTTGTCACGGCTAGTGTTATGGAGTGGCAAACAAAGCAATTGCCCTGGGTCCTCATGTCACAGTGGACCCCCAAGTCTGCTTCAAACTGAATGAAGAATACCCTGCAGGCAAGCTTTGGGGCCCCCCACACCAGTTTCTGCCCTGCATATTTAACTCCAACCCTGTTTTTGGTGCAGCCGCAAGAAGAGGCGAGAGAGGCTAGGGGATTGCTGTGGCGGGCTATATATGAGAGAGAGACAGAGAGACTAAGTGATGGCTGCAGGAGGCTATATGAGAGAGAGACTAGGTGATGGCTGTGGGAAGCTATATGAGAGAGAGACGTTGATGGCTGTGGGAGGCTATATGAGAGAGAGACGTTGATGGCTGTGGGAGGCTATATGAGAGAGAGACTAGTTTAACGGCTGTGGGGGGCTATATAAGAGACAGTGAGGGACTAGGTGATGGCTGTGGGAAGCTATATGAGAGAGAGACTAGGTGATGGCTGCGGGAAGCTATATGAGAGACTAGGCGATGGCTGCGGGAGGCTATAAGAGAGACAGACAGTGATGTCTGCGGGAGGCTATATGAGAGAGAAACAGTGATGGCTGCAGGAGACTATATGAGAGACAGACTAGGTGATGGCTGTGAGAGGATACATACGAGACAGACAGACAGAGAGCACCTGGGAGATGGCTGGGAAAAAAAAAATTAACCAAAAATGTTCTGCCTGCACATCCCTAAATTTAATCTCATAACAATTCCTTTTGTTTTATCTTCACAGGTATGTTGTCATTTTCCAGCTTCTTTCAAACAGTTCTCAACTGCCATTTAACACCTTCTTCAACCCTTTTTTTGGCTGTAATGAAGGACAGCTTATTAGGGTGCTTAAAAAAAGAGCCTTTTCTGTTTGAAAGCAAAAAGAGATACCACCTCCCTAAAAATAAAGCCATCCGATTTTCCTTCCTCACCGTTTTCTTGTGTAAGAAGTCTGCGAGCCTCAACATCAAACTCTTCTTTGCTTATCTTCTGTTTGAACCACAGCTTCAAGTTAGCCCAGTACCTAAGTGGCAGTAAAGCAAAATAAATTTAAAGAATTCTCAATTTCTTCACTTTTGTGCAAGTAAAGTAAGGTTCTGCTCTAAAACTGCACGGTTAGTTACAGCAAAATTCTATTTTGTTATGAGCGGGAGACTTAGAAAACATTTCCCAAAGTTGTTGGTTTCTGTTTAGTATGCCAATATAGTTACAAACAAAAACAGGGAAAAACTCTGGTTAATTAATTTGGCTCTGGGAAAACAAGGGGAATGAACCAGAACATTTTAGAACCAATTTATTTTCTCTCTTTTTTCTTTTTTTATGGCTCAGAAGTTGCTTCTCATTCCTTTAGGCTTATGGCTCAGGACCAGAATCCAGCACCATGAACTTTAATTTACAGCTAGCCATGAGTTTTCCCTTTATTTTATATCCCCGCAACTCACTTAATCCCATCACTGTATTCACAATCCACAGTCAGGGGTCACGCACTCAAGCCACTTCGAGAATTCTGCAATTTGTTTTCTAAGACCAGCCATGAGCTATCACTATTGTGTAATGACTGGTATTCCCTTCTCCCAAGAGCTACACACTGAAGAATTCCTCAACTATAGTTGCACCAAGAAAAGAAGGCCTGACCCAAGAGCCAAACCCAGGTTCTCCACATGTGCAAAGCACTGCCACTGAGCCAGTCCACCAGTTCATTTTCCACACACAAACTGGAGAAAACACATTTACATTTCCTATTTCCACTCAACATCTTAGTTAAAATACATTTTGCTGCTTTAAAGTATAGTCTATATATATTGTTCTGCTCAGAGACAAACAGAACAGCTGTTTAGATTGTCCACGGTCATTTTGTTGGTACTGGGGACCAAACTCTAATTTCTGAGGTATAATGTCGCCTTCAGAGCATTTTCCAAAGAGAAAGATGCAGTAAAAAATCACCACACTGAGGACCACATTTACTAAAAGGCACTACCCATGTTGGTATGCACTACTAACATGCATTCATACAATGACATTTGACTTACCAGGTAATGTCCTTTCCTTGAGTCCTATTAGACCAGTCCAGACAAGTGGGTTATGTTCCCCTACCAGCAGAGGTGGAAACAAAAATATTCTAGTGGCTTCTTATGACCTCCTTGATCCAGAAGTCTAGGGTAGACTTAGTAGCCATGGCCTGCAAACAGCACAAATAACCTGTCCAATTTGTAAACAGAATTAGTGACCTTGAGATAATGGAGAAGCACTCTCCAGTCATCCACAGGAAAAGGTTCTTGTCCTTCTCTTGGCACTGCTCCTTAGAAAAGAAGGGCAGACAGACCATCTGATTAACATGAAAGGATGGGCACCACCTTGGGCAAGAAGAGAGAGCAAATATACATGACCTCCACCGAGAATGACAAGTAAGGATCCCCGCACAACAATGCCTGCAACCTGGAGATGCAATCTACTCAGCAAGATGAAACCAAGACGACATTTCCTTAAGCATGGCCCGCTTCAGGAGCTCAAAGGGTCCCAACATGAGGGCCCAGAGAACCAAAGCAGAGATCCCAGGAGGGAATGACTGAATGCAAGGAAGGATATAAGTGCTGTACCTCCTGAAGAAAAATGAGGCACACTGGCCACCGGCCCTCTGAAGCACTACAAAGCTGCCACCGGAACCTTCAAAGAGCTAAAGGAAAGACTTATCAATGCCATCCTGAAGAAAGGCAAGTCTGCCTTACTAGGAGCAACCAGATTATGATGCCACCAGTGCTTGAACAGGCGCCAGACGCATACATAGGCAAGACTGATAGAGCCTCTTCTCACTTTTAGGAACATGGAAACCACAGCAGGAGAATAGTCCTTACACACTAAATGGCACATCTCAAGAACCGAGCTGTGAGAAGGGAGCCGCAATAGCCCTCAGGTTGCCGACAGTCATAGAAGAGGCTTCCGCAGAAGACACATCAAGTCCCCAATTCATGGCCTCTGTGGCCAATCCAGCACCATCAGGACAACCTAGCCCGGATGCTGTTCTATGCAGCGAAGTATGCTCCCCATGAACAACCACAAGAGCGAGTAGGTATGGAAGTCACATGCGCTTTATTAAATTTAAAAACCCCAACGCGTTTCGGCGATTGCCTTCATCAGGGGGTACTGGAGGACAACAAAACGATATAATTAACAAGATGTTATTGTTTTATTTTAATATGAATTATAAAAACGTTACAAAGTGTTATAAAAATGAGCTGTATAAACATAATGAACTAAATAAAAGGAACAAACAGTATATTGTAGTAAAATCATAGTATACTTACAAGTAGCCTTTATCAATACACTAGACGGAGCGCATATAATAGTAAAGATATGGCACAAAACCAATCGTGTAGTAGACAATGCTAAAAAATATATATATATAAAAAGATGCCATTAATAACATAAATAGAAAATTAAACAAAAAGAAATGTAGCTCAGTAAGGAAAGGCACCTCAGTCTCTAGCACCTCATACGAACCACTTCCCGGACCGTCCTCATAATGACCTTCTTCAGGCCTGGGGTCACTACGCACCCACTATATGAATTCAGGGAAGGATCCGGGATTGGACTGGAGTTCCTCAAGGAAAGCCAATCAGCAGGTAAGGCCTAATTTCTCCTTCCTTATTGTCCCTCCAGTCCAGTCCCAATCTCAGGGATGTACCATAGCAGTACTAACCACTGGAGGGACCCACGAGCCCGCCCTAAAACACCACCAGCCTGACCCTCATGTTGCCCACTGCCTGTATATCCAGGCAGTAATGCTTCACAAAGGTATGGAGCAACAACCACATGGCTGCCCTGCAAATATCTCCCAGCAGAACCAAACTCGCTTCCGCCCTTGAAGCCGCCTGAGCCCGGGTCAAATGAGCTCATAACCTTGCGGGTTCCAACCAACGGCGCAACAAGTAAGCGGAATCAATCGTTTTTTTAATTCATTGGGAGATGGAAGCCTTCAAAGCCACCTCCCCCTGACGAGATCCTCCAAACGACATGAACAGCCAGTCTGACTTTCAAAACGTAGCTGTTCTCTTCAAATAACGCCTCAAGGCTCGCCTCGCGTCCAGGTGGTGTAACTGTGGATCCAAGCAGTCTTCGGATACACCCGGCTGGTCCAAATGGAGCACCAAAAGCACTTTCAGCAAAAACGACGGCACTAGATGCAATAGCACTCCCTCTCTGGATATGGAGAGAAAAGGCTCTCAGCACGATAGAGCTTGGAGCTCCCAAATCCTTCTAGCGGAGCAGATAGCTACCAGAAACAGCATTTTAAGCATCAGATCCTTTAGTGTGCATGAGCCCATAGGCTCAAAAAGCTCTTCCATCATCACCGATAAAACCAAATGGAGGTCCCAAGACGGGACCACTGACTGCAGCTGAGGCTGGACCGCCCTCAAAAATGAACCACATCCGGATGTGTCCCCAAAGACACTCCCTATACTCTACCACGGTAACAACCACCCAGACCTTTGAGCCCTCATGGCCCCTATCACATCAGAACGACAAGACTCCTCCTCCCCATCAATCCCAAGCTCTCATCCTCCCCTGATGCTCACACTGCCAGCACCATCTCCTGTGCCCTAATAAACACTCGCTCAGCCCGCAATAAAATCCAAACCCTCTGAGTATATCACCGACAATGGAACAAACATTATGTGCATCACTGAAGCATGGTTTACCGACAATGACAACATACTCCTTAACCAACTGAATACTAGAACACAATCCACAACTGTCCACACCTTCACAACAGAGGTGGTGGCATATACATCCTTGTCAATAAGAATCTCCAATTCGCAACTACAAACACTAAATCCTCACCAGGCTTGGACATTCTCACAGTTTCCAACAGCTTACCATATGCCTAGCTTATAGAGCCCCACACAACAAGACTGATGACCTTGACGCACTCCTGGATATAGTTTGCTCCAACGCTTCACACCGTAAATACCTCATTCTCCTCGGAGACCTTAACCTCCCCTCTACCCACACTAATGCATTCCTTCAAGCAGTGCAGGATTTGCAATACACTCAAATTGTCTCCTTATCCACCAAGGTGGAGTCCTCAACCTGATCTTCTTTCCCACCACCCTGTCTAGCTTTCACAAGCACATCCCACCCACCATATCACCTATCCCTTGGTCAGACCATCATATTTTCAATACCCCACCTATACATCTCATACCCCCCACAGAACAAGGCCAGCACTACCAGGAGATTCATTGCTTTAACGAGCACACCTTCCTCCAAAAACACTTCCGACAAGCTCCCTCATCAGAGACTTTTGGCAAAACTAAAAAGTCATGGGATAGCAGGCAGTGGTACTATTGTGGATCGGGAACTGGTTAAAAGATAGAAAGCAGAGGGTAGGGCTAAATGGCCAATTTTCCCAATGGAAAAAGGTGAATTGTGGAGTACCCCAGGGATCTGTACTGGGTCCGCTACTTTTTGACATATTCATAAATGACCTGGAAAGGGGAATAACGAGTGAGGTTATCAAATTTGCAGACAACACAAAACTGTTTAAAGTTGTTAAAACAGAGGACTGTGGAAAACCCAAGAGGACTTGGTCTGACCCAGTATGGCATATCTTATGTTCTTATGACGATCCAGTCCTTTCTGCCCGAAGCCGACCTTGAGATGCTCGTCAACCAATGGAACTTCATCATTTCGGGAACAACATGGCGTGGAAACATTATTAACAATCCTATTCAGCACTCTGATAACAGGGCTGGACAACCTCAAACAGGGTTTTGCCCTCATCTTCCTCGACATTGCTGCTGCTTTTGACTCCGTCAACCATGATCTACTGCTCTCCCGCCTAGCCGAAAAGGGCATCCATGGAACCGCCCTTGCATGGTGCACCTCATACCTAAATGACAGATGGCAACACGTCCGATCCGGTACCTCAACCTCCACACCATTCCCACTAACGAAGGGCGTCCCTCAAGGCTCCTCTCTCTCTGCCCTATTCTTCAACGTCTATATGCAGCCTATCTGCACTATCATCAGGTCCTTCGGTGTAAACTGCCTAATTTACGCCAACGATGTCCTCATGTTCACCCCAATACATACGGATCACCCAGACGTATCCCGGCTATCTTCATGCTTCAATGCAGTCACAGACTGGCTTCACTCTCAGATGCTCAAAATCAACCTCAAAAAGACAGAGGTGCTTTTCATCAGCAGAGACCAAGCATTCACCCCCCCATCTTCATTGAAAGTACGCGACGCCGAACTCCTCACGAAGACAACGATCCGTTACCTTGGAGTTATGATTGACCAACACCTCAACCTAAACGCCCAGATAGGACACATCTCAAAAGCGATCTACCATAAAATCCGGATGCTACGTCATATCAGACCGCTACTCGAGCCAGACGACTTTCGAACAGTCTTTCAGTCCCTGGTGATGCCCCACTTCGACTACGCTAACTCCATCCTCCTCGGCCTACCGAAGTGCACTCTACAACCTTTGCAGCTAGCAATGAATACCGCAGCTCGAACCCTCCAACAAGCATCTAGCAGACAGCACATCACCCCTATCCTGAAGACACTGCACTGGCTCCCAATACGCTACAGAGTCACCTTCAAAATCCTAACAATAACCTTCAAAGCCATCAACAAATGCACGGCTAATGCCCTCACTGAACTCATCCAGCTTACCCCTCCCAACAGACTCAGAAGATCTGTCGCCACCAACTCCTTAATACTCCCGAAGACCATTACCAAATGCACCAATGCCTCTAGAAACCGTGCCTTCGTATTAGCTGCACCATCATGCTGGAACAACCTACCACCCAATATCCGTGCCATAAACAACCTTCTCCAGTTCAGAAAGGCTTTAAAACACTACCTTTTCCTTCAATGCTTTCCCAACCCTGAAGACATCACGTAGCCGCACCCCATCCATATCCACTTATTCCACCCTGACATATCCCCCACAAAGACCTTTGCACAGCACACATAGATGGATTGAAGAGTTGTGTACATAGTTTATATTGAAAAGTTTGTACATAGTTGTTATCTGTTATCCAAGTTTGAATTCCTTGTTTAATGTAAGTCCAAGGTTTCCCCCCTTGGACATCTGTGTTTCCTGGAAACCGTGCTGATGTTAAATAGTGCGGTATACAAACAATGTTAAATAAATAAATAAATAAAAAAATCATATCTTCAGCAGCCGAGACACCTCGATCCCAACCCTCCAAACAGCAACATTGTGCACCATGGTATTCCACCGAGCTGCGTGAGATGAAGCGTGCCCTTCACCACATAGAGCGCCAATGGAGAAAAACCAAAACCCCTGAGCTACACTCAAGGTACCTTGAACAACAAGTCATAATGTGACAGTACCCTCAAGCACAAGCGTGAATTTCACAGCAACTTACTTCTCCGTTCTCTCAATAAACCCAGAGAGCTCTTCAATCTAGTAAAATCTTTCACCAGAGACCCCTCCCATCCCAAGCAGGTAATCTCCCTAAACCCCCAGGACATGGCAGACTGTCTAACCTCTAAATATAGCTCTACCAAGCCTAATGCACCCTGCCTTTTACCTTCAGCAACCCCATCTAAGACCATTCCTTCTTGGATCACCTTCAGGGATGTACCTCCTGAAGAACTTGATGCCATAATCTCACAAATCAACACCACTACTTCCGTGCTCGATCCCTGCTCAGTCTCATGAGTGAAAACTACAAAATCTCACTTTCTCCCAATCCTTTGTTCCATCCTTCGGGCATCACTCATAGGCCTACCTCCACCCCCCTCCTCCCTCAAGCAAGCATCAGTCAGGCCCCTCTTAAAGAAGCCACACCTTGACCAAACCTCACCGGCATCATATAGGCCCATAGCCAGCATACCCTTTCTTGCGAAACTTGTAGAAAAAGCAGTTCAGATCCAGCTCCAAGAGCACATCGATCAACATGCTCCCCTTGACAAACACCAACACGGATTTCACCCAGGCCACAGCACATCGACTCTGCTGACCTCCCTAGTATCTTCAGTCATCATCGGGACCAAAGAGACCTACGGAGACTTCATACTGCTATTTCTGGACATATCAGCCACGTTTGACACAGTCTCTCACCAAACCTTGCTCAACCAACTTGACAGCATCGGAGTGCAATGTCAGCCTCTTAAGTGGATTCACTCCTACCTCTCTCACCGAACGCAACAGATACAAACTGGACACCATACATCATCTCCTTTCACCCTACCTCAGGGTGTACCTCAAAGTTCCACATTTTCATCCCTCCTCTTCAATCCCTCCTCTTCAACATTTACGTTCAACCACTTTAACACAATCATTCATAAATTCAACGTTGACTATCAAATCTATGCCGATGACATAATGATCTACACACCATTCTCCACATCTGCTCCAGACTATGTAACACATCTTGCTTCAAAGAAATAGTCAGCTAGGTCCAACTATACAACCTGACAGTGAACTTCAGCAAGACAGAAATCCTCCATGTCACTAGGGATCCCAAATTCACCCCACCAACCTCTATTAAACTCGATAACTTGGATTCGAACTTGGAGTTCTGCGTTAAGTATCTTGGTATCACACTTGATCAGCAACTGACCTTCCAGTCCCACATCCGCAACAACACTAAGGCCATTTACTTCAAACTTGAAACACTACGCAACCTGCGCCCTCTCCCCCCTACAGATCACTTCCGTGCAGTTTGCCAAGCATCCATTACTCCCATCCTTGACTAATGCAACGCAGTATATCAAGGCCTCCCCAAAACCACCTTACTCACTCTACAGCTGGCCCAGACCACCACCACATGTACTATTTTTGGAGACTCAAAATTCAGCCATGTCACACCCATAGTGAGGTCACTGTACTGGCTGCTAATTGCTTCTAGAATCAAGCATAAAATCCTCACCCTCATCCACAAAGCCAAAACACAACTGCAGAGTAGCTCCAAGCTTTAATCAGCATTCCCAACACCAATAGGCCTCGTAGACCTGCAACACAAAATCTCCTTGACCTGCTCCCATGACTTTGTAAGAGCACTCAATATGCTCGCACTCACACCTTCACGCTATATGCCTCCACTCTCTGAAATACATTGCTCCCCCATACTGTGATGCATCCAATCACCTACCACTTTCAAAAACACACCTCAAGACATACCTCTTTCAGGAGCATTAAAGAACTGACCAGCTTACCGACCAGCCGACTCAGAACATCCCTCCCACATCCCCCGGTTAAACCAAATCAGCTAAGTCATCTCTTCTTACTTTTGTTACTCTTTATGTTTATGTTTATTATTTACTTAACCGCCCTTCAGGGTAAACAGAGCGGTGTACAATGAAAAAAAAAACAACAACAACAACACCACCACAGCAAGGCTCGGGGCCAGAAAAGGAAAAGAAGTTACAACTCAATAATAGGACAGAGAAAAGAGGACAGGGAAAGAGTAGCAGACACAGGGGAGAGGCTAAGGCTGGGAAGAGGGAAGGTCAAAGGCAAGGGTAAATAAGTGGGTCTTTAAAGCGTGTTTGAAGGTGGGGTGATGTGGTTCAAGACGGAGGGTAGTGGGGAGGGAGTTCCAGAGGGCGGGACCTACAAAGAAGAAAGCTGAGGAGCGGGTGGAGTGAAGGTGGGCCTGTGACGGAGGTGGAAGGACCGAGGGGTGTGCCGAGGGGTATGAAAGTGGATGAGATCAGCAAGGTATTGCGGGGTGGTAGTGTGAAGGATCTTGTGGATGAGTGTGAGAAGCTTGAATTGGATACGGAAGGGTATGGGAAGCCAGTGAAGACGAAGCAGAAGGGGAGTGACGTGGTCTCTAGGGGAGGAGTGGGATACAAGTCGGGCAGCGGTATTCTGGATTCTTTGCAAGCGTGTCAACTGGAACTTGGTGATGCCTGAGAAAACAGAATTGGAGAAATCAAGCCGGGAGATAACCAAAGATAGCAGGAGGGTAGCAAGAGCAGAGGGAGAGAGGAAGGGGTGGACTGCACGAATCTGACGAAGGTAAAAGAAGGAAGTCTTTGAGACATGTGAAACGTGGGCAGAAAAAGAAAGATCAGAGTCGAAGAGTACCCCAAGGTACCGAAAGGTGGAAACTAGAGAAATAGAGGTGCCTGGGAAGGAAGGTGCCAGTGATGGGGAAGGGTGACCATGAGGGAACCAGATAGCAGTGGTTTTTGATAGGTTGAGGTGTAAGCAATTTTAGGTCATCCAATTGGAGATAGCAGCAAGACAGGAGTCAAGTGGGGCAAGATCGGGACACAGAGGGGAGGTGTGATATAGTAGAAGAATATCATCCGCATAGTAGAAGGCCGAGATACCGAATTGTTGAATTAGCAGTGTGAGAGGGGTTAGGAAAAGATTAAAGAGCAGAGGGGCCAGAACAGAACCCTGGGGAACCCCACAGGATAGGGGAAAGGAGTCGGAGGAAGTGACGGATGGAGAAGATGAGAGAACAGTGCCAGACCGAGAAGAGAGGAAGGAGTGAAACCACCGGAAAACAGTGCTACAGAGACCAGCATCGCGAAGTCGAGAGAGAAGAAGGGAGTGATCGACCAGGTCAAAAGCGGCGGAAAGGTCGAGAGCCACCGCCACCGAGATGTCACCACGATCGTGAGCCACGTGCAGGGAATTAGTGAAGGCGAGGAGAATGGTTTCAACACTGTGCCCGGTGCGAAAGCCTGATTGACGGGGGTGAAGGAGATTGATAGAGTCCAGATGGTGAGATAATTGAGCAAAGACGATTTTCTCAAGGAGCTTGGAAAGAAATGAGAGGTTGGAAACTGGGCGATAGTTGTTAGGGTCTAGAGGGTCAAGAGAAGGTTTCTTAAGGATAGGACGGATCAGAGCGTGCTTCCAGGGAGAAGGAAAGGTTCCTGTGGAAAGACTAGAGTTAAGCATAGTTTGAAGGTAGGGAAGGAGGAATAGAGAAGGGGTGAGTAGCCAGACAGAGGGGATAGGGTCGAGGGAACAGAAGGTTTTGTTTGAAGAGGAAATGAAGGATGGTGGAGTTCACTGATGGTGGTCAAAGAGAAGGAGGACCAGGTGTGGGACAGTAGGGAAGTGGGGGGAGGGGAAGCAACTGGGGGGGGGAAGAAATAGGTGGAGGATGGGAGGGCAAAGAAGCCCTCAGGGTGGTAATTTTATTGCTGAAGGCTGAGGCTAGAAGAGAGGGGGCAGGGACAGGGTGAGAAGAGACAGTGGTGGTAGAAGGATGTAGGGAGGTGAGGAAACGTAGTGTAGAATAGAGGTGACGGGTCTGGTTGGGGGCACTGGCGATAGCAGTGGAAAAGTAAGTGGATTTGGCAAGGTGGACCTGAGAACGGTAATAAGAGTGCTGAGCTTTAAAAAAGGACAGGGTGGATGAGGAGGGGGATTTGCGCCAACGCCTTTCGGCTCTTCGGAGCTGAGACCGGAGTAAGAGAAGACCGGGATGATACCAGGGGTGTGACGGGCGGTGGGAGGTTATGCGTGGACGAAGAGGGGCAACTTGGTCGAGAGCAGTTGAAAGGGATGAGAACCAAACAGATGCCTGAGAGTTGGGAGATAAGGAAGAGAAGTTGGAGGGGAGCAAGTCTGTGGCTGGGGGAAAACGCTAAGTCGTAGAGGGGGTGATGGAGCGTGAGAGACGTGGAGCAGGTGGAGATACCGGGGAGGAGACTAGCATCGAGGCTTGAGGGTAGGAGCAAAAGACCGTTAGGCAAAGGTGGTCAGACCAAGGGAGAGAAAGAAGACAGATCGTGAAGTGAGAGTGTGGAGGAGGAGAGGGTCAGAAAGAGATCAAGGGTGTGACCAGCAGAGTGAGTGGGGAAAGGGACATGCTGGTGGAGAGACAGGTCCTGAATGAGGGCGAGTCCAGGTGAAGATTGAAATCTTCCGCGATAAGGAGGTGAGGGAAAAGGAGGGAAAGATCTGAGAGAGAGCGAAGAAGAGAGTCCCAGAGATCGGGACGGAGGGCAGGAGGTGCATAGACTTTTCTCTGATCAGAGAAGAGCAGTGCTTTTTACAGTGCTCTGCTAAAGAAGTGGATATTGCCTCCTGTGACACCTTGCTGTGAGTTCTAGCTGTTTATTAATTATTGATTGTTTGTCTAACTGTTTATTTAATTATTTATTGTTTGTCTTAGTGGTGTGCTAGTTCAGCCTTCTCTGTTATAACTTACCTTGCCTCTCTCAACTAACTGGGCTTTGTGTGGTAGCCAGGTTAACTGTCCTTTTTACATTAAATCTCTCTCCCCAGAGCCTGCTCTGTGTTAAACTTTTTTCCTGTCCTAGCCTGCCTGAGTGAATCCTCCCCCTCCCCCCCCTGCTGAGGTATTGTGTAGCCTTCTTCCTGTTTCCCCCACGTGTGCATAGTCTGTTTTAGTCTGCTTTTCTCTGATCAGTGAAGAGCAGTGCTTTTTACAGTGCTCTGCTAAAGAAGTGGATATTGCCTCCTGTGACACCTTGCTGTGAGTTCTAGCTGTTTACTAATTATTGATTGTTTGTCTAACTGTTTATTTAATTATTTATTGTTTGTCTTAGTGGTGTGCTAGTTCAGCCTTCTCAGTTATAACTTACCTTGCCTCTCTCAACTAACTGGGCTTTGTGTGGTACCCCCCCTCCCCCCTGCTGAGGGTTCAGGACAGGGTACCTTGTAACTGCCCTCTTTAATAGGACTTATCTCCCTCCCTCCCTCCCCAGCACCCACCCACCCCTGGGGTAATTGTAGTTTTATAGGTACTTGCACATCATTGAGGAAAGGGGCTGCTCTCAGGTGCAGCTCGTTATCCAAATCAGTCATACACAGAGGACCTGAGATTAATTACTTAAGCTTCAGGTACACAAGGTGTATTAGGGGTATTAGATACACTTTTATTGGTATAAGCATCTACACCAATCCTTATTATATACAGAATTTAAAAGACCTAAACACAAGCTTTAAACTAAGATGCAGACAGAAGTCCAGCAATGAGATGGGGGTTCTCCGGTCTTTTGCATTGAGTGTCACATGTATGATTTTCTCCCAGTTGGTGAGAGGTCTTACGTATGCACTAAGTGCAAAGAACTCTTTGCTCTCAGGGAACGAGTCCGTTCTCTAGAGGCTAGAGTAGCAGACCTGGAAGACGTAAGAAAGACAGAGAAGTACATGGACGAGACCTACAGGGATACAGTCCTGAAGTCCCACCTCCAGTCTGGCAGCATCCCTGTTGCCATGGAGGAGAGAGGTCACGTGACAGGAGAGCATCACCCTGGTGTGGCAGGAAGTGATCCTGTAACTAGGACCTGTCCTCCAAGTGATGTAAAACCCTCTCGCACCGAGGACGTTTCTCCAGGGCCATGTCCCCACGAGGGGAGGGTCAGGACAGCTGTTATAGTTGGTGATTCAATCATTAGGAATGTAGATAGATGGGTGGCTGGTGGACGTGAGGATCGCCTGGTAACATGCCTGCCTGGTGCGAAGGTAGTGGACCTCACGCACCGCCTAGATAGGATCATAGATAGTGCTGGGGAGGAGTCTGCTGTCTTGGTACATGTTGGTACCAATGACATAGGAAAATGTGGTAGGGAAGTTCTGGAGGCTAAATTTAAGCTTTTAGGTAGGAAGTTGAAATCCAGAACTTCCAGGATAGCGTTCTCCGAAATGCTTCCTGTTCCACGTGCAGGACCCAAAAGACAGGCAGAGCTCCGGAGTCTCAATGCGTGGATGAGACAATGGAGCAGAGATGAGGGTTTTGGATTTGTTAGGAACTGGGGAACATTCTGGGGAAAGGGGGGGCTCTTCCGAAGGGATGGGCTTCACCTTAATCAGGATGGGACCAGACTGCTGGCATTAACCTTTAAAAAAGAGATAGAGAAGCTTTTAAACTAGAAAATAGGGGAAAGCCGACAGTCACCCAGGAGTGCATGGTTCGGACGAAGGTATCCTTGAAGGATACTACCAAAAGCAGTGAGGTTCCAAAAGGGAGTATAGTAGCCCAAATGCCCTTGAGTAAGGAGCAGACAGAGCATAAAGATTCCAAATTACCCCTGCCTACCAATAGCCAGATTAATATGAATAAAATACAGTCTCTAAAATGCTTGTATGCCAATGCTAGAAGTCTAAACAATAAGATGGGAGAGTTAGAATATATAGCACTAAATGAGAGGTTAGATATGATTGCACTCTCAGAGACATGGTGGAAGGAGGATAACCAGTGGGACACTGTGATACCTGGATACAAACTATATCGTAATGATAAGAGCTGATCAAATTGGTGGAGGGGTTGCGCTCTATGTTAGAGAGGGCATTGAGTCAGAAAGGATTAAAGTTTTGCAGGGAACAAAATTTGCTGTAAAATCTCTATGGATTGAAATTCCATTTATGAAGGGGAAGGTGATGGCAGTGGGAGTACACTATCGACCACCTGGCCAGAATGAACAAATGGATGATGAAATGCTCAAAGAAATCAAGGAAGCTAACAAAAGTCACAACAGAGTAGTAATAATGGGTGATTTCAATTACCCCGGTATCGACTGGGTCAGTGTCACAGCAGGACAAGCTGAAGAGATAAAGTTTCTAGATGGAATAAATGACTGCTTTGGAGCAGCTGGTTCATGAACCGACCAGAGGGGAAGCCATACTGGACCTAGTCCTTAGTGGAACGCCAGATCTGGTGCAAGAAATAAGGGTGTTGGGACCACTTGGCAATAGTGATCATAGTATGATCATGTTTGATTTAATTAGTGGAGGACAGATAGTAAAGGCATCCACAGTACTACCTTTTAACTTTCAAAAGGGAGACTATGATAGAATGAGGAATATAGTTAGGAAAAAACTAAAAGGAGCGGTTCCAAAGGTTAAAGACTTACAGCAAGCTTGGGTGTTATTTAAAAATACTATCCTCGAAGCCCAGACCAGTTGTATTCCACGCATTAGGAAAAGTGGAAGAAAGTCCAAAAAACTGCCAGCATGGTTTAAAGGTGAGGTCAGAGAGGCTGTTGCTGCCAAAAAAGCAACCTTCAGGAAATGGAAAAAAGAGCCAAATGATGAAAACTGGAAACAGCACAAGCACTGGCAAGTTAAATGCAAAGCATTGATAAGGCAGGCAAAACGGGAATTTGAGAAGAAACTTGCTACGGAAGCAAAAACACGAAATAAAGACTTTTTCAAGTACATTCGTAGCAAAAGGCCTGTGAGAGAATCAATTGGACCATTAGATGATAGAGGGGTAAAAGGGGCAGTAAGAGGAAACAAGGCTATAGCAGAGAGACTGAATGAATTCTTTGCTTCGGTCTTTACTGAGGAAGATGTAGGGATGTTACCCAAGACTGAAGTGGTATTTAAAGGTGATACTGCAGAGGAATTGAGAGAAATATCGCTACACCGGGAAGATATATTACAACTATTTGATAAACTGAATAGTAGCAAATCACCTGGACCGGATGGTATACATCCCAGAGTGTTGAAAGAACTGAAATATGAGATTGCAGACCTGCTATTTGTAATCTGTGAACTATCATTTAAATCATCTATAATACCTGAAGATTGGAGGGTCGCCAACGTAACACCAATTTTTAAAAAGGGTTCCAGGGGTGACCCAGGAAATTACAGACCGGTGAGCCTGACGTCAGTACCAGGGAAAATGGTAGAAACCATCATAAAGAACAAAATTACGCAGCATGTAGATAGTCATGGCCTAATGGGAGACAGCCAACATGGCTTTAGACAAGGAAGATCTTGTCTTACTAATCTGATATGTTTTTTTGAAGGTGTGCATAAACAGGTAGACAAAGGTGAGTCGCTTGATATAGTGTATCTGGACTTTCAGAAAGCTTTTGACAAAGTCCCCCATCAGAGACTTTTGGCGAAGCTAAAAAGTCATGGGATAGGAGGCAGTGTACTATTGTGGATCGGGAACTGGTTAAAAGATAGAAAGCAGAGGGTAAGGCTAAATGGCCAATATTCCCAATGGAAAAAGGTGAATAGTGGAGTACCCCAGGGATCTGTACTGGGTCCGCTGCTTTTTGACATATTCATAAATGACCTGGAAAAGGGAATAACTAGTGAGGTTATCAAATTTGCAGATGACACAAAACTGTTTAAAGTTGTTAAAACCCAAGAGGATTGTGGAAAACTGCAGGAGGATCTGGATAAATTGGAAGACTGGGCATCCAAATGGCAGATGAAATTTAATGTGGACAAGTGCAAAGTTATGCACCTAGGAAAGAACAACCCACACTATAGTTACACAATGCAAGGCTCCACATTAGAAACCACCACCCAGGAAAAAGATTTAGGAGTCATTGTGGATAACATGTTAAAACCCTCCGCCCAGTGTGCAGCGGCGGCCAAGAAAGCAAATAGAATGCTAGGTATCATAAGGAAAGGGATGGAGAACAAAACAAAGGATATTATAATGCCTCTGTATCGCTCCATGGTACGACCGCACCTTGAATATTGTGTGCAATTCTGGTCACCGTATCTTAAAAAGGACATAGCATTATTAGAAAAAGTACAGAGAAGAGCCACCAAATTGGTGAAGGGGATGGAAGGCTACTCCTATGAAGAGAGGCTAAGAAGGTTAGGGCTCTTTAGCCTGGAGAAGAGACGGCTAAGGGGAGATATGATAGAGGTCTATAAATTAATGAATGGAGTGGAACGGATAAACGTGGATCAATTGTTTATGCTATCAGAGTATAGAAAGACTAGGGGACATGTAATGAAGCTACAGGGTAAACTATTTAAGACAAATAAGAGAAAATATTTTTTCACTCAACGTGTAATCAAACTCTGGAATCTGTTACCGGAGGATGTAGTAAGGGCTGTTAGTATAGCTGGGTTTAAAAAAGGTTTGGACAAGTTCCTGGAGGAAAGGTCCATAAACCACTATTAAAAAGGGACCCAGGATATCAATGCTTGACCCAGTACAAGCATTGTGGAACCTGTCTTTTGGGGATATTGCTAGGTACGTATAACCTAGATTGGCCACTGTTGGAAACAGGATACTGGGCTTGATGGACCTCGGTCTGACCCAGTATGGCATGTCTTATGTTCTTATGACTAGAAGAACATGGGTCGGAGGAGAGGTATGAAGACGGAGAAGAAGGGCCTCAGGGTAAGAGAGAGATGGGGAAGAGATCTGGGTGAAGGGGAGAGAGGGGGCGAGGATGGCTGCCACACCGCCACCTGAACGGGCGATGCGGGGAACAGAAACTGCTGAAAAGCCGGCAGGAAGGCAACGAGCAAGGAGGGCGTCCTCCCCTTCCCTCAACCACGTTTCAGTGAGGAGGGTAAGGTCGAAGGATGTCTGAGAGATGAGGTCTTGGATAAGGAGGGACTTAGATCTTATTGAGCGGCAATTAAGAAGACCAACTTTGAGCGGCATGATAGAAGAGGCAGAGGTGGGAGGGGTTTGCAAAGAGGTAGAAGTGGAGAGAACACAGGGTCGAAGATTGGGATAGCAACGTGAACGGTAGTGAGGGGCCCTGGGTGGGCGGTGACCCCAATGAACCGGTATATATGTTACATCGCTCTCCCCCTTCCCCCCTCCCATAGCCTATTAATTATTATTGCCCACTGCATTATTTATTCTACCTTTGCTCTTTATTGTTGTTCCCTGCTTTGCATATTTTACCCTCGCTAACCCTCGCAGACTGTTTCACACTGCCTTGCCAATTGTGGATTTACACTGTTCTGCCAATTGTTCCCCTAATACTCATTTTTCACTGTCTTGCCTCCTCCTGTGTTTTGTACCCCTGTTAATTTTATCCCCTAAATCAATTGTACACCATTTTGACTGGTAGAAAAACAGTATACAAAAAACAGTTAAATAAATAAACAAACAAGTAATGTCCGCTACCTACTCTCTTAGGGACCCGCAGGCCAGACTCTTCTTCAAGCTGTCCTGCAGAAAAGCCAGCACTTTGGGCACCGATTCTGACAAAGGGCGGCTCTGTTGCTCCGTGCACCAGGCCTCAAAAACACGCCACATGCAGATGTACAATAGTAAGGTGGATTTCTTGCATGCCTTCAACAAAGTGGAAATCACCGATGACAAGTAGCCCCGTTTCCTCAACCTAGCCCTTTCAAGAGCCAAGCCATAAACGAGAATTGATCCACTTGAAGAATTCGGACCGGCCCCTGGGTCAACAGATTTACCCAGAGCGTAAGGCGCCATACTTGATCCACCATCAGTCGGACCAGGTCTGCGTACCACGGCCACCTCGGCCAATCTGGAGCAATGAGAATCACCTTCCCCCGGTGCACCTCTATGTGCTGCACAACCTGCCCTATGAGTGCCCGTGGGGGAGAAAGACATACAGCAGCCCTTCCATGAGCCAAAGCTGTACTAGAGCATCCAAGACTTCCAACATTCTCTCTCTCCTCTTGAGGAACCAGCTCGCTTTGACCGACTTGAAGGTCGCAATGAGATCCATGATCAGTATGCCCCATCTGAGCATTATCTGTGAGAAGATTGTGTCATTGAGAGTATATTCTCCTGGGTCCAGATGAACCAGACTCGAGTAGTCGGCCATCACATTCTCTATCCCTGTGACATATGCCGCCACGTTCCCTTGCAGATGGCTCTCCACCCAGTCCATGAGCACACAAGCCTCACTTTCCAGTCACACACTTCACATGCCCCTTTGTCAAATGATGTATGCGATGGTGCTGGCATGGTCAGAGAAAACCCACACTGCCTTTCCCTGAAGGAAGGGGTGGAAGGCCTGCAGAGCGAGGACGATCGCCCTCATTTCTAAGCGGCTGATGGGCCAGCTGCTCTCCTCCAGTTTCCACCGTTCCTGAGCAACATGGCCCCTGGAATGGGCTCGCCAGCCGGAGAGACTGGCGTCCGTCATCAGCTGTACACAGTGTGGAGATTTTAGGGGCAACCCCGCTGCTAGGTTTTCTGGACACAGTCATCACCTGAGTGACCCCTTCATCACCTGATAGGGTAACTGCTGCATCAGGGGATGCTTCTGTGGCAACCAATGGCATAGCAGCACCCTCTGTAGTGGCCTCATATGTGCTTGCGCTCAAGGGACCAGCACGATCGTTGCCACCATGGTCCTTAACACCTGCATATAATGCCATGCCAAATGGCACCAGCATTCAGAGGAACTGATGCACCCGCTAACGGAGTGCCTGTGCTTGTTGCCCTAGCAGAAACATCCTGCTGTTGAGGGTGTCGAAGCGGGTGGCGAGATACTCCAGGCCCTGCGATGGAACAAACTGACTCTTGGCAAAGTTGATCACCCAGCTGAGACCTTGCAAAAACTTGACGACACGACACGTGGCTTGTGCGCTCTCCTGTTTTGATTTTGCCTGACTAAGCCATTCATCGAGGTAAGGATGAACCAAAAATACCCCTCCTGATGCAGCGCCACCATGACCATCACCTTGGTGAAGTCCTTGATGCCATGGCCAGGCCAAAAGGCAGCGCTCTAAACTGGAAGTGCCCCATGGGCACCACAAAGCAGAGAAACTGATAATGCTCTGGACAAATGAGAATGTGCAAACAGGCCTCCATGAGGTTGAGGGAGGTGAGAAACTCTCCCCCGTGCACGACCAGTATGACAGATCATAACATCTTTATATGGAACCAGGGCACTCGCAGACATCGGTTCACGTACTTGAGGTCAAGAATGGGCCGGAAGGAGTCTTCCTTTTTGGGAACTATGAAATAAATGGGAGTATCAACCGCTGCCGCACTGGTCCCGGGGCATGTGCTCCACAGCCTCCAGTTGGATAAGCCGCCCCAAGGTGTTTCGCATCCCCTTTGCCTTGCCCTGAGTTTTGCAGAGAGACTGCATGAACAAGGGAAAGAGAGGTCTTGCGAACTCGAGCGCATAACCCTCCCTTTTCACCTCTAAGACCCAGATCTGGACCTAGGCGGGTAGAAGTCACGTAGCCGACCTCCCACAGACTGCACCTCCGCCTGGGCCTGCCTCACTTCATTACGTCCTTTATGAGGCAGAGGAAGAAGAGGTGGAGTAGTATCCTAGCCCAGTCCCTCGAATCTCCCGAAAGGCTTGTCCATGAGAGGGAAAAACGTCCCTTCTGGTACGGCGCAAAATGCGGAAACACCTAAAATCCCGAGCTTTCCCTCCTCACCGGAGCTGCAGAGCATTCCTTCTTCTGCTTATCCTCTGGGAGACGTCCCCTTTTTGACTCCCCCAGGTCCTTAACCAACTTATCCAACCGTGAATTAGATGAAACATCCGCCGACCTATTCCTCAGCCACAGATAACGGCGTGCTGCCACCACCAAAGCAATGCTCTTAGAGAGGCCTCTAATGAGATCATAAAATGCATCCACCAGATACGCAGCCCCCGATTCAAGTTTTGTCACCACCACAGAAGGCTCCTCTGCCAGCTCCAAAATACCCTATGCCCATCGCAGACAAGCTCTGGCCACAAACGCCCTACAGACTGATATTAATGCTCTATCCCTGTAGGCATCAAATGCCTGTTTTAACAAAGTATCAAACTTTCTGTCCTGCACATCCCTGAGCATGGACGTTCCTTCAACAGGAATTGTGGTCTTGGTGACCAGAGACACTGCGGCATCCACCTTTGGGTAACACAGAAGCTCCCGCTCTTGTTCCTGGAGCAGGTAAAGCCGGGCCATGGTCCTGGTTCCTCTAAGCCCGGCCTCCGGGAAGTCCCACTCTTCCTAGATCATCAACACAAATGTAAAGGAAAAACCCTCTGCGACTTCCTGACACTTGAAACAACGGGTCTTCCAGCACATCATCGTCCAGCTGTCCCCTGCTGTCATATCAAGGGTTTGCAGTGACTGAGATATCAGGGTGGCCAATTCCTCAGACAAAAGATGCGGACAATATGCAATTCCTCCTCTTGCAGGATTTCACCTTCTTCAGGCTCCCTCGGCGCTTCTCTATACCTATCCAAGTCTTCCATCTCCTCCTCCAAGTGAAGAGAGCCCATTTCTTCACCCAGGTCCTGTTCGATCCTGCGCTTGCTAGAGACCGGCTGTTCATCCAGCATGGCCTGTACTGGTGCCGCTCTCTTCCTTTTCCCTACCAAAGAAGGGAAAGAAGAAGCCGTCCCCCCCCACCCCCCACCCCCCCTCCCCCACTTCATGCAGAACGCCCTGTGCATGAAGCACGACAAACCCTGGGGTAGCTCCCCCAACAGCATCTGCGATGTGGAGGGCATGGGAGCAGTATGTCCCCTATCGCAATGCTCCAACACTGGAGGGGTGGAGTCAGTTCCATCTGCATTGCCCACCAACCCTGCTGCCCCTAAGGAGGGTGAACTCTTTTCCCCCTTGGCATGCGAGCCCCCCTTGGATCCTCCTAAGGACCCAGCTCACACAGATCCGTCTGCTTTGGTATCATTGTCAGCCATTTGGGCGTCGGCCTCACAGCTGCGGCACATGCCAGTGGCTGAGAGTGTGCCCCTTCACGCCCCACATGCCAAATATGTGGTCCGCGCTGGCATGGTTAGGCCTGGAGAAAGAAAAGCCTTTTGTGCCCTTTCCACCTCTCCTGCCACTTCCTTACTGTATTTCCTTGTCCCTTGCGTTTAGCGACAGAAAATCCAGCAGCCAGTCACCAGAAATAAAAATAAAACCAAAAGTAAGCTAAAAAGTGAAAAGAAGAAACCGCGGAGGAACAGCCAGAGTCCGTGTAGGCCCTCCCCCCCCCCCCCCCCCACAGTGTTCCCGTGCTGACTGGCTGAGAGAGAAAACGAGATGGCGCATTTTCCCGTGGCCCTGCTCTGAAGTGAAGACACCACGCAGTCTCACACGCCAAGCTGGAGCCGCAATTAACTTGAAACAAGAAAAAACCCCTGTGTTGTTGCCTGCAGGACATGTAGCCTCTGTCTCATTTGTATCTTTGGACTGTTCTCTGATTGTCGCTGTCCTCACCTCATGCTCAGCCCCATTGAATGGCTTCGGCACGGAGGCAGGAGCCTGCTTGCAGGACTACCATGACTGGCCATGATCCTTCTCAGTGGCTCCTCACCCACTAACAGGTTTGGGAGCCGCAGCAGCTGCTAGAGAGTTCAGATCAGCCCCTCCCTCCTCTGCAGAGAAGGGCCCCTTCCTCTAAAGCTACCCCCCATATGCTCCGAAGCTCTTTTGTTCTTTTTTTTTTTTAAACAGCCTTTATTGCTGATGACTCCCCACTCCTTAAAAATGTTAAAGGAGAGTAATTTAGCCCAATCAGAGGAAAAAAAAATACTTAGGCATCTGGCACCACCCACCAGCCCCAAATATACTGATGTAATAAAAACGATGACATGCTCAGTCTCCAAGCTGCTAGCTGGGGTTGACTACCCTAAGGTTGGAACTGGACTGGAGAGACGATACGGAAATGCCTTGCTACTATGACCAATGCCATGCTATTGGTCAAGGCACAGACCAAATCGTAAAAAAGTATTGAAGAGACAGGCGGAGCCCAACTCCAATTTTGCTGCCTCCGACATGGGCTGTTGAAACTCTAGTCCCGCATCCAACAAACCCTGCCTCCACCTCAAACATGCCCATGCCACATAGGCCCCACAAATCAATGCCTGTAGCGTCCATGTGCAAAAATGTTGTTCGCACAGGGCCCCGCACTTCAGGGGGCTTCGCGCCAACAACATTCCACATTCAGCACTGGCAAGCATAGCGGCTTTAGAGGGAGCCAGAGAGGCCCCGGCTCACCTCTTGACAGCCGCCGAAGTGAAAAGCTTCTTTTTTCCTTCACTTCGGCAGCTGTATTGTAGTTTAGAATGCTGGCACGCGCTGAGTGCCGAGAAACAGGAAATCCCCTTTGACCTCAGCGCCCTAAACTACAATACAGCTGCCGAAGTGAAGAAAAAAGGCGCTTTTCACTTCAGCAGCTGTCAGAGGTGTGCCGGGGCCTCTCCGGCTCCCTCTAAAGCCTTTTAGACAGCCGTGGGATTCTTCGGAGGGGAGGGGGGGGCTAAGACTGGATAAAGCTAATGGGGAGGGGGTTGGGGGTCTTAGACTGGAAATTAGCTGAGTGGGGTGGGAGCTTGGACTGGAAATAGCTGATGGGGAGGGGGGTTTGGACTAGAAATGGGCTGAGTGGGGAGGGCTTGGACTGAAAATGGGCTGAAGAAGGGACTAGGATAGGACTGGAAATGAATGGGGGAGCTAGGACTGGAAATGGATTCATGGGGGGGGCTTGGATTGGAAATGGGCTTATGAAGGGGCTAGGAGAGGACTGGAAATGGGCTGATGCGGGGGGGGGGAATGGGACTAGAAGGGAGCAGATGCTGGGTAGGGCTGGAAATAGAAGGGAGCTGATGTTGGGGGAGGACTAGAATAGGATGCAGCTGGGGGAGTGAGGACCAGAGGAGAAAAGATATTTTGTGTGGGAGGGAAGAAAAATCTAAGATTGGCCGGATATTGGGAGAATAAGTGGGGATTGAGGATGGAGGGGTAAAATCTGAGTGGATGAAAAAGGAATAAAGAAAGAAATGGAGGAAAGAGCAAAAGGAGAAAGATCAGTATGTTAAAGCAGATGTAGAGAGAATGGAAAAAAAAAAAACTAGAAGATTGCAGAAAGGATAAATGGACAGCAGACAATGGAGAGTTAGCAGAAGATAGGAAGAAACCAGAATAAAGTGACTAGAGCAATTACAACTGAAAAATAAAATGCACAAACAACAATAGGTAGAAAAATACTTTTCTATTTTGAATTTATTAACTGGAATATGTCGGCTCTGGGAAACGTGCTTCGTTAACGTCTGCATTTTGTTTAACACAAGAGGCAATTAATTTATAGTTTTATTTCTGCAGTGTTGTTGTGCATTCCAAGTTTGGCTTTTGAGATTCCCAGTTTAATTATTGTCTTCCTATTTCTAAATTGTGATCTCTTGTTCTTTCTTTGGTGACGGTCTATGTTCTGTATGTGTAACTGAGCTGAGGTATTCTGTTTATGTATTTTCTATTTGACAGTGCCACTTGTTCTCTTTCCCCAGTAGGAGATGTATTGGTATTCTCTGAACTGTATTGGTTTAATTTTTGAAATGTTGCCTTTTGATAGGTAGGGTATGGTGCTTTGTGAGTCCAGGTAGTGCTGTTATGATATAGCGGGTTTGCTTTGGGTTCTAAATGGACAGTGTTTGTAGTACTTACTAATGTGCTTGCCAGTTGGCACTGAAGTATAATAATGTAGAAATCTGGTAGTCTTTCTTTATCCATACACTCGTTAAGAAGCATGTTTCCTAAACGTTAGTGCATGTTAACATTATGCAAATATTTATTCAAATGAGGCCCTTAGGCAAATGAGGCCCCGCAATGAGTGTCCGCACATGGCCCTGCACCCCTCTTGAGCCACCCCTAGTGTCAGGGAAATAATCTCAAAGGACTGCTTTAACAGGGCTTCCAGCTTTCAATCCTGAGCATCCTTCAGAACCGTTCCCCTTCTATGAGGATGGTTGTTTTTTGGTCACCGCTGACACCAGGGAATCTACTTTAGGAGCTCCTTTTCAACTGCCAGAAGTGGATACAATTGAGCCATTGCCCGACCGCCCTGCAAGACGGCCTCTGGTATCTCCCACTCAACCTCTATTATCTGCTTGATGGCCAAATGAACCAGACGCTGTGCTTGAAGTCCTGATGCCCTGAAGCAGCAGTCTTCCAAAGGCTCATTGCTGGGCAGCGAATCTTACGGGATATTGAGTGCCGCTAGAGACTGCACAATTATCGTAGCCAGCTCTTTTCGCCAGAAGATGTGAATGATATTGGGGTCCTCCCCAAGGGGAATTTCCTCTTCTTCCAGTTCGGTCGCTGTGGAGTCCCCTGAGGGACCTTCTAAAGGGTCCACAGAGGCCCCCAAATGGACTGATGACTGCTCCATCCACAGTTCTACATTCAGGTGGCGATTCTTTGCCAGCGGGTCTTCCAACTCTGCCAAAGACCTAGGGTTAAGGCCAAAGGCTCGCTCCTCCTCGAGA
The DNA here is from genome assembly GCA_033557465.1 of Ichthyophis bannanicus. Lineage (NCBI taxonomy): Eukaryota > Metazoa > Chordata > Amphibia > Gymnophiona > Ichthyophiidae > Ichthyophis > Ichthyophis bannanicus. Next base: position 142,869,676 of record CM066040.1, read on the forward strand.
GCCCCCTTTGGTCCCTGAACTCTCCCCCAGCCCTGCTTTTAACAGTAGGCTTGATGTAACAATAAAACAAAACCCAGGGGAAAAAAAAAAAAAGCTATCACAGGGGACCCACAGCCAGCCAATTCCGCCGCCGCTTATAAGTGACTGGGAGCTGTAGCAAAAGAATCCTGCCTTTGCTGGATTCTTGCACAGTTGACTCAAGATGGCCGTGTTTCCCACCAAAACCACAAGTCCTCTGAAAGGAGAAAGAAGCTGATTTGAAGGCTGTACTCTATCTCCCGACACAAGGGCTGTCTCCCCTACAGTGGCCTTGCTGTCCAATATCTCCTAACAAAACGTGGCCAGTGAAATGGCTTTGGACTATATATGCACACCTATTTGACACACAAAAGAATCAAATAAAATAAGACCAATTAAAAAAGGAAATAGCATAAAAACTGGGACATTGCCAGACATGATTATTGGCACCCTTATAAACAATTCATATCAGTTTGAACAGAAGAACCACATTCCCAACTGCAGTAAAATTAGATGCACTTGTGATCAATTGTCAGTACTCACATGACTTGAATCAACCAATGAATGATGGCTCTAATATTTAAAATGACCACATTCACAATAGTGAAGACAAGAGAGCTGCCCGAGACCATCAGAAAAGCCATTCTCACCAAATAACAAACTTCAAAGGGGTACAAGACTATCTCCAAAAACCTTGGGATTCGTGCATCTACAGTTAGCAATATTATTAAGAACTTTTCTCCTCATGGAACAGTTAAGGACCTCCCAGGACGTGGTGGGAAGAGAAAAATCAGTCCAAGAAGTCTTCAAAGGTTAGTATGAACCATTGGAAAAACACCACGTATAACATTCAGAGACCTTAACACTGACCTGGAGCAATCTGAAGTGGTGGTTTCAACCCACACCATATGCCGCACACTAAACAAAGAAGGACTTCATGGGCAAAGGCTAAGGAGGACCCCACTGCTCAAAGACAGACATAAAAAAGGCACACCTGATCTTTGCCCTAACCCACCTTGGGAAACCACAATCCTTCTGGGAAAATGTTATGTGGAAGATGAAACAAAATTTGAGTCCTTTGGCAATGCAGACCAGCGATACATTTACAGGCAAAGAAATGAAGGGGGGAAAAAAAAAACCACACACCTTCCTACAGTTCAATATAGTGGAGGTTCCATAAAACTGTGGGACTGTTTTGCTGCCTCAGGAACTGGAGGCCTGGAACGTATTAAAGCAATCATGAACTCAGAGGACTACCAAGATATTTTAGAGCAAAATGTTCTACCTAGTGTCAGAAAGCAAGGTCTGGGTCAAAGGTCATGGGTCCTCCAGCAGGAATGTGACCCAAAACATACATCCAAAAAGTACAAAAGAATGGTTAAAAAGGACTGTTTTAAACTGGCAAGCAATGAGTCCTGATTGCAATCCAATCAAGAACTTTTGGAAAGAGCTGAAATCTGCCACTGGTAAAAGGAATCCTAGAAATATTCATGAGCTGGAACAAATCGCAGTTGAAGAGTGGGAGAAACTACCTACAGACAGATGTAAGAAATTTATAGATGGCTATAAGAAATGTTTGGAGTCTGTCATCACTATCAGGGGTTGTGCAACCAAATATTAGTGAAAGGTGCCATTAATCCTAGCCAGGTAATATTTTCTTTTTTTCTCAGAAATTACTACATCTAAGGGGTATGTTTACTAATCAGTGGTAGCGGCTTCCGTGCGATATCAGAGCAGCAGCCCCATTGATTTCTTTTTATTTGTGGTATACCTTTGAACATACTATTAAAATATTATGATGACATACAGTTGGAAGATTTCCAATTATTTCTCTCGATACTGTACACAACAAACATAAAATGCAAGGGTGCCAATAATGTTGATCACAACTGTATTTCCTTTTCCTTTCCAGTAAGAGACAGGAGTGAACAGAAGCTCCTTCACCAGCTGCTGGAGACTGAGAATACTGATCTTGGGATTCGTGCACAGTGCCCTTTTAGCACGACGTCACCAAAACCTGACATGCTCAGTCTCTAGCTGCTGGTGAGGGGGACAACCCAGGTCTGGATTGGACTGGAGGGACAATATCTTCATTCCATATGTCGGAACCCATTTAAAGAGGCAATGTTCCTGCAGTCTCTGTGCCAAGGCTCCCTCAAGATTGATACTGAGGGCCTCAGTTTGTCAAGGTTCATCTTAAATCCTGAAAGGGCCCCAAAATCCCTAACTTTTTGAAGCAACATAGATAGTAAGAGCAACGGGCAGATCACAAAAAAAAAACAAAAAAAAAACCCAGACATCGTTGGCGAATAATGCTATCTTATGAGGATCCCGGTCCACCATCATCCCCAATACATCCCTGTTTGCACTTATCCTACACATTAACAGCTCCATAACAGTGCAAAAAGAAGGGGAGAAAGTGGACACCCCTGTTGGGTTTCTCCCTCGATCTGGAAGAAACTTAAAAAAAAAAAACCCCAATAACCTTTAGCAATGCTTCCGGTCCAGCATATAGGGTCTTAATCCATTCCTTACAGTTCAGTCCCACTCCCATTATTCCCAGCACCATGAACATGAAATCCCCCTGAGCACCACAAGCAAATAAATTGTGCCAGGCTCAGCTCTACTCCCCTGAAACTATTTGGCTGGCAAGCAGAGCGCTATGAAAGTTTTCAGCAAACTTCGGGAGAGAACAGGAGGGGCAAAGGAGGAGAGAGGGGGCATTGAGGTTGTGTGAGGCAGTCATACTCTTCCAGATCCTTCCAATTTCTGGCTGCTTAACAGGCCTTTATACCGGGTAAGAGTGTGGAGCTGAACCAATTTTCCCTTTCCCTATAGCTACCGAAAAGACTTCAGTTTAGAAGAGAAGTGCTCTAGTGAGAGATCAACACACAGGCTGTCATTTACCAATCTTTTCCTCTCAAATCTTCAGAATTTTCTTCAGAGAGGAGAACATCCATCCACCATCTGCAGGAGACAAAGAAATATTGAAGGGACCTCTGGTTGCTGAAGCAAATAGAGGCATAGGAGTGATGTCACTGAAGCCTGGGCTTTTCTTTGGTTCTTTGTCTCCATCAATTTGCTGGTAGGGGAACCCAACCCACTTGTCTGGACTAATCAGTTCCATAGTTAGTAGGGTCAATATTGGAGTGGTAGAGTAGTCTAGAGGTTACAGCATTGGCTTGATAACCAAGAGCAAGTCGCTTAACCTTCCAATGCCTCGGAAGAAAGCCCTGGCAATCTACTTCCGGTCACACTGCCAAGAAAACCCAGGAGCTGCTAGGTCGTCAGGAGTCAGCACTGACTCAAAGTTACACACTGATTGCAAGGTCAATATTGGTGTGTAGTGTTCCAAAGGAAAGCATCTTGAACTTCTCCCTCACCAGGAAATTGTTAGATCTCGGAGGTCCAAGATGGACCTGAGGTCCCCTTTTTGGAACAAGAAAGCACCTTGAGTAGAAGCCCTTGCCCCAGAGGTGCTGAGGAACAGGTTCCACTGTTTGTCCCACAGTAGACTTGCTAGCTCTCAGAGCAGGAGAGCCTGGTAAAGGAGAGGTCACACTGGCTCTCCTGGAAAGGGCCCCGGAGATGGCAGCGGAGGTGCTAACCGTCCTTTACCACCCAGAACGCCCACTGGTCTCAGATGACCTCAGGCCACTTGTGGGCGAAGAATGCCAGGTGGCCCCCTGTGAGCTGGTGAGGGTCTCCCAGGGGAAGGGAGGCCCTGCCCTGGGAATCAAAAGCTCCCTCCAGGTTGAGCTGGAGCTGGGGTCTGTGGCTTTGGGGCCTTTGGCTTCCTGGGTCCGTGTCCCTGGCCCTTAGGCTAGGATCCCCGCTGCTGCTGGCTCGGGAAGGCTTGGTAATGGTGACTGGTGAAAAGGGCTCCTTTTCCTCGAGAAAGTTGGCCTTTTCCCTGAGGTTCTCTTTCAGGGAAGGGTCAAGGTCTTCTTCGAGAGCCTCTGCCTGGTCACTACCTCAGCCTCAATCAAAGCCGCTTTGTCGGCCATAAGCTTTCCAAACAGGTTCTCCCCAGTGCAGGGGACATCCAGCAGCTTTTCTTGGACCCATTGTTCGAGGTCCAAGGCCTGCAGCCAGGCCTGGCATTGAGCACCGATGCCTGCGGCTGCTGCCCAGGACTTTACCGGGTTTCCCCGGTGGAACCTCAACTGGCTTCAAAGGTTTTTTCTTTTTCTTGCCAGGGTCCGGTGTCTTTCCGGAGGAGTCGCCGCTGCGGGACTCCAAAGATGCTTGGGCCTCGCGGGAGGTGCTCGGCTTCTGACTCAGCATCGGGGAAGCCGGGGCTGAGCGCCGGACCATGGGAACATCTTCTCCTGTAACTTAGACCTTTTCTTGTTGGTTCGTGGAGTCATGACCAGGCACAGATCACAGGAGGTACTGTCGTGGTCCGGGCAGAGGCAGTGCAAGCAGCAGTCGTGGGTGTCTGTGACAGACATAATCTGACTGCAACGGTGACATTTTTTTAAGCCACCAGGAGACATGGTGGACCACACCTGGCGGGGGTCAATGACCCCCAGGCGAAAAAAGGCGCGAATGCCGGCAAGGCAAGTCTCGATGAAAAAAGTGGAAAGCAGCTGAGAACGGCGCCAAGAGGAACCGGTACGCAAACCAGGAAAAAATCAACTATAGGATACGTTTTTAAGGGATGTTTCTGAGGAAACAGAACATGCGTCCATTGTGCTCCACAGAAAAAAAAACTGAGCAAGATGGCACCCTTGGGAGGGGGAAGGGGACCACGCATGCATGGTAGCATTCCCAAAGGCTTTCTTTGAAAGCTGGGGAAATGCTCTGCGCAAGCTCCATCAGCGCCAACGTCACCCATATGTGAGGACTGACTTCCTGCTTGTTCCTGGATAAATAGTTTTTATTCCATTTACCTTGAAGTTTTAAGGTTTTAATCAGTTTTATAGCTATTTATTTATTTGTATTTATCTTATATGCGTTTTATTTATACACTTTAAGTTGTTTGCCTTTTTATACATTTTAGTGTAATTATTTTAATTTCTATTTATGCTTGTATTATTTGTGTTTTATGGAGATATCACCCCTTGAGGAAGGCGCATGCCGAAATGCATCGGAGTACACTGCAATAAAAAGATTATACCTGCTGCCCTTTGCTTTCTGCTGTCTAATTTGCTGTGGCAGACACCATCTTCCACCCTTACCACCTCAAGGACAAATTAAGGCCTCCTTCACACATGCCAATGCTCCACCCAGCAAGGACCATAACATCCTAGATGACTTGGAAAATAAACATACCAAGCATCAATGCTCAGCGCATAAATCACCTCCCATCAGTTTCAACATGTACTCTATCAGGATGCGCTGCTCAAAACCTTCAGGGGCACTGTCGACACTGTAAGGTCACTTATTCAGCATCTGCTTACCCTACAGACACACTACCCCCAGAACACACAGACGCTTTCTCCCCCCTCCTAGGGAACTTGGGCGTGTGCGGTAAGCATCTGATCCATTAGGCTTTCGATGTGTTTGACTTGGCTGCACGGACAGCAGCTACGGCTATCACAGCCAGACGCACCGCTTGGCTCAGGGCCTCCAGACTCTGATAAGACATGCATGAACACCTGGCTGATGCCCCCTGCATAGTAAACAATCTCTTCGGGGAGAAAGTCAAGGAGACAGTGAACAACATGAAGGACTACTACACGACCCTGCAGACCCTGTCCTCTGGCATACAGTGCAACTCCAGCAGCACTATACCACAAATGGCAGCCCCAGCGCCCCAAACAGCAGTCCTATCACCAGTACCAGCAGAAGCCGAGGCATAGAGATCGCAGACCGTAAAAACAATCCTCGGCGCCTTTGGGGAAAAGCTTCCCCTCCTTTGGCACCAAGGCCCAAAAACAACCCGCCGGTAGGGGGCCGTCTCTCCCTCTTCATGGAAGCCTGGCAAACAATAATGACTGAGAAGTGGATCCTGAAGACCATTCACCAAGACCTCTCACCAGAAGACAATCCCTCACAGCCACACCCCCAAGCATCTGCTCACCACCATAGAGTCAGAGATTCGCGACCTGCTAGCAGCCAAAGCCATACAGCAAATGCCGCTCACCGAGATCAACCGCGGCTTCTACTCCAGGAACTTCCTCATCCCCCAAGAGGTTGATGTGTTTGCCCCATCCTCGACCTTTGCAGACTCAACAAGTTCATCCATAAGCAACAATTTTGTATGTACTCTCTGGGATCCATTCTACCACTCCTGCAACCCAATGAATTGCTTGCATCACTAGATCTCCAGGACGCCTACACCCATATTCCCCCAGCACAACACCAATACTTGCATTTCTGTGTCATGGACTGCCACTACCAGTACAAGGTCCTTTCCTTCGGCCTCTCATCAGCCCCATGGGACTTCATGAAATGTGTCATGGTGGCAGCTGCACACCTCCACAAATCAGGGGTCTGCATTTTTCCCTACCTGGATGACTGGCTCATCACTGCCCCCTTGAGAATGGAAGTGCAGAAGTTGATTCAGCACATGATGGCTACGCTGTCATCACTGGGCTTCTTGGTCAACTACAAGAAGCCCCAGCTTCAACCTTCGCAGTTGCTGGAATTCATTGGTGCTGCCCTGCACAAGCCCAAAGCAAGGGCCTTCCTGCCACAACACAGAATGGACACCATCGTCGTGCTGGCACGATCTGTGGTGTCCTCCACCAGCATCTCAGCCAGGAAGCTGCTACAGCTCCTAGGCCACATGGCAGCAACCACTCTGGTCCTCCCGCTTGCAAGGCTACACATGCGGAAGCTCCAATGGAACCTTTGCTGCAACTGGAACCAGCACTCCCAACCCCTGTCACACAAGATCATCAAAGACCAAAGTGTTTGGACCGCCGTGTCCTGGTGGATGCTCACCCAAGGGACGTTCTTCCAGCCACCTCAGCACGATCTGATCAACACCACAGATGCCTCCACGACCGGATGGAGAGCACAGCTCTGCACGCAAGGGGCCTGGATGGTGCAGGAGCGCCAACACCACATCAACCTGCTGAGACTGTGGGAGATCAGGTACACCCTATAGGTCTTTGAGACTTAGATCTCCAACAAGAGTGTGTTGATCCATACAGACAACCAAGTTGCGATGATCTCCTCATAAACAAACAGAAGGGCATGGGGTCCCTTCCGCTATGCCAGGAAGCTCTCAGAATGTCGGCTGTTCCCTGCAGGCCTCCTACCTGCCAGACGAACTCAACCAACTGGCAAACAGCCTCATGAGTGGTCCCTCGACCCCGGATTCGCAGACCCCTGTTCCAGCGGTGGGCCAGGCCACAGTTGACCTCTTTGCCCACTCGTCCAACACAAAATGCCTACAGTTCTGCTCCAGGCATCCTGCAGCACATAGACTGGTGGCGGATACATTTGATCTTCACTAGGACCTGGGCCTACCCCCCACCCCCTCGTTGCCCGGGCCATCCAGATAATGATCTCTGACGGGGCAACAGTCGTTCTCATCGCCCCATACAGGCTGAGACAGATATGGTTCCCCTATCTGAAGCACCTTGCCATCACTTCACCAATATGACTCCCCCTAATGCCCAACATCATCACCCAGGACAGGGGAGCACACTTCACCCCAACCTAGTGACGCTCACTTTTACTGCCTGGAAATTGAAAGGGTGCAGCTGTCTGCCTTCCACCTCACCACAGATGTCCTACACTTCATCCTTGCAGCCAGGCAGGAATCTACCCAATGCTCCTAACTCCCTGAAGTGGAAACGTTTCGGCTCCTGGTGCTCAGCGGCGGGTTTGGAACCACTGTCCTGCTCCCTGCCACTTGTCCTGAGATATATCACCACCCTCGCCCACAGTGGGCTCAAAACTTCATCCATCAAGGTCCACCTGTCCTCCAGTGCCAACTCGAGAACTAGCCCATCTCCTCGCACCTGCTAGCCTCCCACTTCATAAAGGGCCTGGCCAATCTGCGGCCCACAGTGCATCAGCCGGATCTCCCTGGGTCTTCAAAATCATCCTGCAGCAGCTCACGCAGGACCCGTTCAATCCCAACAAGCCAGGCCACCCCGTCACCAAGACAACACTCTCGCAATGGATCACTTCCTGCATCGCCTTCTGCTACTCCTGAGCTGGTTCAAAACCACTAAGCGCCATCATGGCCCACCAATTCCAGGCCATGGTGACCACCCTGGCAAACCTGGGGACCGTGCCAGTGCAACATATATACAAAGCAGCCATCTGGTCCTCTATCCAAACCTTTCAGCAGCACTACTGCCTGGACCGACTGGCACTGTCCGACAGCTCCTTTGGCTGCTGCATCATTAACACGGCCATCTGGCAGAGCCAGGTCGGACTCACCCAGGCCCCTGAGGACAGGGCAAGGCCCCTTGGGCCGAACTTGGATAATACAGCTGCTGCGAACCGTGGTGCCATAGTCACATAATGATGGTGCTACTTATGCACTGCGTTAACTTGAATGTACAGGACCTTTTCAACCTGGTTAAGTCACTATCAAAGGAACCATCTTCTGAACAAAATAATGATATCCACCCGCAAGAATTTGCTGATTACTTGCAATCAAAACTCCTACAGACAGATGAACTCTCAAAAAGCAATATACAAGAAACGACCTGCCCAACATCCCTATCCGCACTTCACACGCCTTCTTCTAAACACATTGAAGACACCATCTCCTCACTCAACACGACCACTGCGCAAACCGATCCCTGCCCAGCCTTTTGGATAAAGGACCTGCGGGGTAACTTTAGCACCTTCATTGCAAGAATCATGAACCTCTCTTTCACTACTGGCGCCTTCCCATCTGCATTAAAACTCACATCCATCAGGCCACTACTGAAAAACGCTAAACTGGATCCAAAACGACCAGACTCCTACAGGCCAATAGCCAGTATCCCCCTCTTAGCAAAGATCTTTGAGAAAGAGGCACAGCGCCAAATCCAAGACCACATCGACTCCGCAGCCCCTCTAGACTATTCTCAACACGGTTTCAGAGAATTCCACGGCGTCGAGACACTGCTTACCACCCTCTTCAATGATATTCTCAATACCATAGACAACATCCGACAAGGCGTAGTGCTAATCTTCTTGGATATAGCAGCAGCGTTTGACTCGGTAAATCACGAGATTCTCCTCGGTCGACTGGAAGGAAAAGGCATCTGCAACTCAGCACTTGAATGGTGTAAATCATACCTCGACACCAGAATGCAATACGTCAAATCTGCAACAGGAGAATCAAAACTCTTCCATCAAAGACAAGGCGTTCCGCAGGGGTCCTCACTCTCATCCCTCTTGTTCAACGTCTATATGCAGCCTATCTGCGATATCATCAGGTCCTTCAATGTGAAATGTATGATATACGCCGACGATATCCTACTCTACATGCCATTTTCCACAATGCAAATGGACTTACTGCCTATAACAAACTGCTTCGATGCAGTATCACAATGGCTCCTGTCACAGAACCTCCGCATTCAGCATAAGAAAACTGAGGTTCTCTTTATCACAAGAGACCCCAACTTCACCCCACCACCACATATAAGTGTCAAGGGAGCTGACCTAGGCACCAAGGATACAATAAAATACCTCGGAGTCACACTAGACCATAGGCTCGACATGAAATCACACATAAACAATATCGTAAAATCTGTATACTTCAAAATACGCACTCTTAGACACCTGCGTCCCCTACTAGACCACGAAGACTTCAGAACCATCTACCAAGCACTGATACTGCCGCACTTCGACTTCGCCAATTCCATTCTACAAGGACTCCCACAATCCACAATAAGCTCCTTGCAACTCGCAATGAACACCGCTGCCAGGGTTCTTCTAGGAGCGGCCAGAAGTGAACACATCACACCTATCCTCAAAGAGCTCCATTGGCTCCCTATACACGGAAGACTTACATTCAAAACCCTCCTTCTCACATTTAAGGCCTTAAATGGTTTATCGTCCACATCACTTACCAAACTCATCCAATCCGTCCCATCAAATAGAAATAGGAGACATGCAGCATTAAACTCACTAACAACCCCAAAGGCTATAACAACGTGCAGCCTATCAACATCAAACAGAGCTTTCATGTTTAGCGCACCAAAATACTGGAATGCTCTCCCACCTGATCTCCGCGCCATAACCGACCTAACCCAGTTCAGAAAGGCCCTTAAACTGCACCTTTTCATCAAATACTACCCTACATGAACCGTAACATAACAGCCTCACCCTAGTATAATCCACAATATCCCTCTTGTTCCAAGCATCACTGCTAATTTTATGTAAATAGTTTGAGCATGCTATCTAGCTAATAGATTATATACTCCATGTAAATAGTTCTCCCATGTTATCCAAGTTGATACTCCTGTTATATGTAATACCAAACAGCCTGTTGTTCTGGTTCCTTTCTGTTATTTGTAAACCGCGCTGATGTCAAAGAGTGCGGTATATAAGAAGTTGAAATAAATAAAAAATAAAATAAATAAATAAGGTATGTTAGCCTTACCTGTTGATGTTGTTATATCGCATAAGCTACCTATTGGTTGATGTTTCCTGTATCCGGCTATGCTAGCCTCCCTGTTCTCTGTAACTATAGTGTTCTCTGTTACTAGCGGACCATTACTGTTCTTGTTGATCACTCGTTGTGCCAGTAGCACAGATAATAAAACATTCACCGCAACACCTGTGTCAGCCATCTGTCTACTAGAACGTAGGCTTTGTCCAATCTCAGCATAAGCAGGCCAAATGGCCAGGACTAGAGTCACTAGGTGTGGCTGGCACATCCTGCTTGTAAAGGGGGTTCTCCGTAGACAGCAGGATAAGTCAGCCTCCCCTAGGTACGAAGCCAACAACCTCACATGGCTGCCTACTTGGAGGGGTGTCTAGGCTTTGCATTTCTGAGCTATAGGAGAGCACTTCCGTCTATGGCACCGTCGAATGACATCACCAGGTGTAGCTGACTTATCCTGCTGTCCACAGAGAACTCCCATTACAGGCAAGTAATCTTGATTATTGTGTACAATTCTGTCATCATATCTTAAAATGGATACAGCAGAATTAGTAACAGTACAGAGAAGAGCCACCAAAATGGTAAAGGAGATGGAAAGATAACCCTATGAGGAAAGGCTTAAAAGGTAGGGCTCTTCAACTTGGAAAAAAAAGACTGCTGAGGGGAGATATGATAGAGGTCTATAAAATAATGAATGGAGTGGAAGAGATAAACATAGAACTGTTGTTTACTCCTTCAAAATTAGAAAAATTAGGGGACATGCAAAGAAACTGTAGCCCATTTAAGACTAATGAGTGAAAAAATATTTTCTCCTGACGCATAATCAAACTCTGGAATTAGTTACTGGAGGATGTAGTAAAAATTGTTAGTGTAGTTGGATTTTAAAAAGGTTTGGGGAAGTTCCTGGAGGAAAAATCCATAACCTATTATTAAAGAGGACCAGGGAAATCCACTGCTGACCCCAAAATAAGCACTGTGGAATCTGTGTGTCTTTTTGGGAACCTGAAGGTACTTGTGACCTGGATTAGCCACTGTTGGTAGCAAGATAATTGGGCTCGATAGACCTTGGTCTGACCCAGTATGGCATTTCTTATGTTCTATGCATCACTCTCTTTCTGGCTAAACGGGTTAACCGTTCTTTCACTATTAAGTTTCCCTGCCTCTAATGCACTCAACCGGGAGTTCAACAGTTCTCCTATTCGAGCCTTTTCACACTCATCGGCTTGTGCAGAACCTACCCCCGCCTTCGCTCCGGAAAACTGCAAATCGAGGACGGGGGTGACTAGGCCTAGTGATGCGCATATCCCCAGCAGTGCCGCGCTCGCCTTGATCGGGTGTACGGCGCAATACTCACTGCTTCACGTTCTCCCCCAACGCTTCGCTCAAGCCCTTCTTGGCCGCCTCCAGCTCGCTGACAAACGTCGCCATCTTCAGGCTAAGGGCACTCGAGCCAGTAAACGAGGAAAGAAAGCAAGGCCGAAGCTTTACGACTACAGGCCGTTCACTGCTATACGACCAGGCCAGGAAGCGAGCGCGTCTTTCTGTTTCTATGGTAACGCGTAAACTCTGCTGCTGCTGCTGCTCTTTTGAGTCTTTTCTAGCAGAGGCGTGTGCCATGATGATGATTTGCAGAGCGTTGCCAAGTGAATGCAGCTCTTTACAGTGTAATAGTCCCTGCTCCTTGGAGTTTACAAGACTGACAAGACATAAAGAGAAATAAAACAAGAGGCTTGGAGTTAAAGGGAACTTGTTTATTTTTTTCTGCTTAGATGGAGAGTGGAGGAGTAGCCTAATGGTTAGAGCACTGGGTTCGATTCCCACTAGCACGCCTGGTGGCCCTGGGCAAGTCACTTAACCCTCCATTACCTCGGGAGAAAGGCCTGGCAATCAACTTCTAGTCCACACTGCCAGGAAAACCCAGGAGCTGCTGGGTCAGCATTAATTTGAAGGCACACATTCATGCCAAATATCCAGGAGCCGGGGGGCTTAATAGGGTAGGCTGCTGTGAATGTGAAGGGGGAGGAGAGATGACGTAGCCCATAGGTTTTCAACCCAGTCCTCGGGGAACCCTAGGCCAGTCAGGTTTTCAGGATTCCCACAATGAATATGCATAAGATAGATTTGCATACAATGAAGGCAGAACATGCAAATCTTTCTCATGAATATTCATTCTGGGAATCCTGAAAACCTGACTGGCTTGGGGTTCCCCGAGGACTGGGTTGAAAACCCCTGCATAGCCTGATGGAGAAGAGGAGGGGAGCCCTAATGAAAAGGGAGAGGGGCGTGTGATGAGGAAGGGGGTATCCTGATCCTGACACAAAGGAGTAGCAGTCTAGTTTCTATTAATTGGATTCAGCTCCAGAATGAGGAGGAGGTCAGAAGCATCAGGCTGCACCAGGAGGAACAGGTTAGATTAAGCACCACGCTGCCAGTTGCTGGCCAAAACTGTCAGCACCTCAGGGAATGGTGCTCATGCAATAGATCAGGGGTCTCAAACCCAAATTGTTTTGAGGGCCAAATGAGGACTTGTAAAGTAACCCGCGGGCCGCATTGTTGGAACTTTTTTTTACAATGGAAAAAAGTCAATAAAAACGTCAACATACATACATACAACATGTTGACTTCAACATATTGACTTTTTTATTGACTTTTGGACTGCAAACTTCCATTTACATTGCATATTTCTACTGTAACAAAGAAACAAAAAAAAAAAGTGCAGTATAACAAGTCCATTTGGCCCCAGAGACCAGCGCAATGGCTCTCGTGATGCTTCCCCTCCGCCCGTCCCTAGCTTCAGCCGCCTCCCATCATGTCTTCCCATCCCCTCCCGGGCTGCGGAGCCCGACTACTACAATAAGAAGGAAAGCTCAAGAGAACCAACCGCTCACCATCCCTGGTGGTGATAACGGCGAATCGTAACGGCTTCTTCCGCTCCGGCTCCTTGCTTCCAACTTCCCGCTCAGCCGCCGCCGCACACACAAGCACTTCCGGGACACGCAGGAAGGATGCGCCCCACCTCACTGTTATTCCAAACAAAATGCTAATTGAAAGGAGCTGCCAGCAGCGACGGGGAAGTCAGACCTCGCGGCCGGAATGAAGAGGTGCATGTAAAACAGTGGCGAGAGAAAAATAAATAAATAAATGTCTATTTTTTTTATTATCCCCAAATGCGTCACGGGCCGCGTGTTTGAGACCCCTGCAATAGATAATCCTCTAATTTTCAGAGCAACAGATTCCCCTTCCAGTTTCACAGCCTCAACCTCGTCCCGTTTCCTCCAACCTCTTTAGAAATCTTCATGCTATTAACCCTTTGGCTGTCTCCACTGTTTCATCACCTCTTTCCTCCACTATGTCATCTGAGTCTGTTGATGAGGCAGTAGCTTCCTATAAGGCTGCACTTTCCTCTGCTCTGGATGCTCTCACTCTACCCATGCCCTGCCCTGGCTTTCTTCCACTACCCGCTATCTATGTTCCTGTGCTAGTTCAGCTCAGCGTACTTGGCTCAAATTCCGCTCCCTTGTAGACTTTCTATTCAAATTCATGCTTGTCTCTTTCCTGTCAACCATTGTACTCACCAAACAAGACTATTACGTTCATCTGACTAACCCTCTAGCCCAGTGATGGCTAACCTTTTTGAGCCCGAGTGCCCAAACTGCCGCACAAAACCAAAGAATTTCCTCAAAGTGCCAGCACGTCAATTTGCATAAATATTTGCATAATGCTAACATACACTAACTTTTAGTAAACATGTCTCTTAATGAGTGTATGGATAAAGACAGACTAAAAGATTTCTACATTACTATAATCCAGTGCCAACCGCCAGGCACATTAGAAACTACTACAAACACTGCCCATTTAGAACCAATAGCAAACCCGCCGTATCCTAACAGCACTACCAGGAGTCACAAAGCACCATACCATACCTATCAAAAGGCAACACTGCAAATATTAAACCAATACATTTCAGAGAACAACAATACATGACCTACTGGGGAAAGAGAACAAGTGGCAATGTCAAAAAGGAATTACATAAACAGAATACCTCAGCTCAGTTACACAGTTGCAATTGCTCCAGCCACTTTCTTCTGGTTTCTTCATGTTTTCTGCTAACTCTCCATCATCTGCTGTCCATTTGTCCTTTCTTTCTTCTCTCTTCTAGTTTTTTTTTTCCATTCTCTCTCTCTCTACATCCGCTTTAACATACTAATCTTTCTCCTTTTGCTCTTTCCTCATTCCTATTTCATCCACTCAAATTTTACCCCTCCATCCTCAATCCCCACTTACTCTCCCAATACCCGGCCAATTGTACATTTTTCTTCCCTCACACACAAAATATTTTTCCCCTCTCCATTTCATTCTCCCAGCCCCATCCCCTTCTAATCTCCCCCAACATCAGCTCCCTTTTAGTTCCAGCCCCACCCAGTATCCGCTCCCTTCTAGTCCCCTCATCAGTCCGTTTCCAGTCCTAGCTCCCCCATCCATTTCCAGTCCTATCCGAGTCCCTTCATCAGCTCATTTCCAATACCAGCCTCCCATCAGCCCATTTCTAGTCCTTTCCTAGCCCCACCATCAGCCCATGTTAAATCCTAGCTCCCCTCCACTCAGCCCATTTCTAATCCAAGCCCCCCATGAGCCTACCTCCAGTTCTAGCCCCTCCATGAGTCCATTTCAATCCAAGCCCCCACCACAGCCCATTTCCAATCTTAGCTCCCCCAACACCCAATTCTCAGTTCTATCCTAGCCCATCCATCAGCCCAGTTCCTGTCCTAGCTCCCTCCCCTAAGAGCCCATTCCAAGCCCCCCGTCCCGTCAGTTATTTGCGGTTCAAGCCCCCGTCCACTCAGCCCATTTCCATTCCAAGTCCCCCTCCCCATTAGCTATTTGCAGTTCAAGCCCCCCACTTCCCCTCAGCCCATTTCCATTCCAAGCCCCGTCCCCATCAGCTATTTGCAGTTCAAGCCCCCCACTTCCCCTCAGCCCATTTCCATTCCAAGCCCCATCCCCAACAGCTATTTGCAGTTCAAGCCCCCTTCCACTCAGCCCATTTCCAGTCCTAGCAACCCCAACCCATTACCAGTCCTAGCCCCCCATAGCCCACTCCCAGTCCGAATCCCACCAGCCCATTTCCAGTCCTAATCCCCCATCACCCAATTTTCAGTTTAAGCCCCCCCATAGCCCATTACCAGTCCTAACCTCCCCATCAGCCCACTCCCAGTCCTAATCCCCCATCACCCAATTTTCAGTTTAAGCCCCCCCATAGCCCATTACCAGTCCTAACCCCCCATCAACCCACGTCCAGTCCTAATCCCACCAGCCCCTTTCCAGTCCTATTCCCCCATCACCCAATTTTCAGTTTAAGCCCCCCCATAGCCCATTACCAGTCCTAACCCCCCATCAACCCACTTCCAGTCCTAATCCCACCAGCCCATTTCCAGTCCTAATCCCCCATCACCCAATTTTTAGTTTAAGCCCCCCCAGCGCCCATCACCACTCCTAACCCCCCCAGCCCAGTGCCCATCACCACTCCTAACCCCCCCAGCCAGCCCAGTGCCCATCACCACTCCTAACCCCCCCAGCCAGCCCAGTGTCCATCACCACTCCTACCCCCCCAGCCCAGTGCCCATCACCACTCCTAAATCCCCCCCGCCCACCACTACTAACACCCCCCCTGCCCATCCCATCACTACTCCTAAACCCCCCATCCCATCACCACTCCTAACCCCCCCAGCCCAGCCCATCACCACTCCTAACCCCCCCCCCAGCCCACCCCAGCCCAGCCCATCACATCACCACTCCTAACCCCCCCCCCAGCCCAGCCCAGCCCATCACATCACCACTCCTAACCCCCCCCCCAGCCCAGGGAAAATTAAAAAAAAAGAAAACCTGTCTGTTGCCGCTGTCGGGGCCGCCGCGGCAGAATCGAGCGTGCCGCGGGGCCCCCCTGTATCCGGCAGAGCCTGCCCTCCCCGTAGCAGCTCTCTCTTTGGAGCTGCAGTCAGACGCGCCGGCTTGCAGAGCGCGAGGGAAGAGTTTCTCCCTCGCTGCTCTGTTAAACCCGCGGGTGCTGATGGGAAGTTCCCATCAGCCCCCGCGGGCTTAACAGAGTCGCGAAAGGGAAACTCTTCCCTTCGCGCTCTGCAAGCCGGCGCGTCTGACTGCAGCTCCAAAGAGAGAGCTGCCAAAGAGAGAGCTGCTACGGGGAGGGCAGGCTCTGCCGGGTACAGGGGGGCCCCGCGGCACGCTCGATTTTGCCGCGGCGGCCCCGACAGCGGCAGCAGACAAGTAAAATTGAAAAAAAAAAAAAAAAACCTAATTGCGGACCTTCCCGCGTGCCAGCTGCAAGGCCTTCGCGTGCCACAGCTGGCACGCGTGCCATAGGTTCGCCATCGCTGCTCTAGCCTCTGACCCTCGCCGTCTCTTTACTCTCAACTCTCTCCACAAGGTGCCTCCGCCTCCAATCCCTCCCTTCCTTTCTTCCCAAACCCTGGCTGATTATTTCCATGACAAAATCCACAAGATCACCCTCCAATTCTCCACAGAGTCAACTACTTCCCCTCCTCCCCCTCTTCACTCCCAGCTTTCCCCCTCTACTTCTGCTACCCTTTCTTCCTTTTCTATGATCTCTGAGGAGGAAACCGTACACCTTCTTTCCTCCTCCAAACTCACTTCCTGCTCCTCTGATCCTATTCCCACCCATCTCCTAAGCCCCATCTCCTCCACTGTTGTCCCTTCCATCTCTCATATTCTCAACCGATCGCTCTCCACTGCAACTGTCCCTGCAGCCTTCAAGCATTCTGTTGTTATACCTTTCCTTAAAAACCCCTCACTTGATCCTACCTGTTCTATCGACTCATCTCCCTCCTCCCCTTTGTTTCTAAACTACTTGAATGTGTGTTCACCACCATTGCCTTGACTTTCTCTCCTCTCAAGCCCTCTTGGATCCTTTACAATCTGGCTTTCGTCCTTTACATTCTACTGAAATGGCTCTTGCCAAAGTCTCCTGTGGCTTGTTTCTGGCAAAATCCAAGGGCCTTTACTCAGTCCTCATCCTTCTTGACCTCTCTGCTGCTTTTGACACTATTGACCACAATCTTCTCCTTGATACCCTGTTCTTGCTTGGTTTTAAGGGCTTTGTACCATCCTGGTTCTCCTCTTATCTCTCTCATCACTCTTTCAGTGTTTGTTCTGGTGGATCCTCTTCTGCTGCTATCCCGCTCTCATTTGGTGTACTGTGATAAGGAAGCTTATCATAGTTCAGGAAGGAGCTATATAAGAGGTGAATTGGCTCTGAACAAGCAACCTGTCTTTGCTGGTAGAAATACTAAAACAGAATGTTTTCATAAAAGACTACCAGTCCCAGAATGCACCAGGTTTCAAACAGCCTCTAGAGGAGCTGAAGTGGGGAAACGTGTGTTCAATCAGGAGAGCTATGAGGTAATCCCCAATCACTCATCTCCAAGGGCAGGGCTTGATTCAGCACAGCTGAGCTGTGCTAGGGTGGAGTATCCCTCTAAACAAGTTAAAAGTAAAACATATTCTACACAGAATCAGAGGAGGAACTCAGAGCTCAAGTTCCAGATCAGGAAGCAGCAGCAGCCACAACGTGGAAGAAAGAAGAGAAAAACATCTTGGAGGTCTAAAGAAGGAGCCCATAGCAGTACGTGTGTTGGGAGTCATTCCAGAGGCAAGCATACTCCATTGGACTGGAGGAAGCCAGAGGAGTGGGGTTACAGAGCCAGGAATTCCCGGACGGCACCTCTGAAGGAGACGGCTGCATTTGGAAGGGGCCCTAAGACCAGTGCAAGAAGGTATGTGAAGAGAGATCCAGTGTCCAGGGATCTTGATTGGAAGGCTGGACATAAAAGCTGGACTACATATTGGCCAGGATATCTGGAGAGGAAACCTAACAGTAAAGGAAGCTCAGGTATGAACTCTGATCTATGCCCTAGCTCTTCATCTGGAAGACAGCAGGGAAACAGATATTATCCTGAGAGTGCTCCATTAAGGAATTCCTCTGAGCCAGACCATGATATTGATTCTATGATAGTTGAAGAAGAAGGAGATATTTTAAATGATCAGAATGAATACATGGATTGCTCTCTGAATAAGCTACTGTGGTAAAATACTTTCACAAATACAACAACCATCAAAAAGAAATATAACTTGTTCTTTTATCTACCCAAAAAAGTTTACAAGAAAGCTTTAGGGTAGGATTTGAGCCACGTAGAGAAAGTGAACCAGCAAAGGGGTTTGCAGCTGGCTAATTGGTAATTAAGCCATGCACAGTTGCACGTGAGCTCTGAAAAGAAACTACTGTTTGTGTGTGAAAATACAAGAAAGTTATCCTTGAAAAAGAACAGTTTTTGGTTACTTTTTGGGTTTTGTTTTTGCTTTTGGAGCACTGCTAAAAGGTATTAGCAGGAGCCCTCAGAAAGACCTTTCTGTTTCCCATCAAGGTCTTTATTGTTTGATTGCTTAAGAAGCTCAGTTGCTTATATCATGATTTGTTTTTCCTAAGTACAATACTGAAAGCAAGTATCCTTTTGTGTTACCAAGTAAATCTGTGTGGGAGAATTAACCCCATAAATAAAATATATTTTCTTTGCTTACACTCGAGCAACACAACTCATTATTTTGTGAATGGCTGATTCTGGTATGAATGGACTATATTCCCCACAATCCTTTGCAAGTCATAATAGTATTTTGCCTTTGCCAAGACTGTGGACATTCACGCCCAGCGCCCCGTTTACAGTACCCAAAGGATCTGTCTTGGATCCACTCCTTTTCTCTCTATATACCCAGTCTCTTGGTGCACTCATCTCTTCCCATAGCTTTCAGTACCATCTTTATGCTGATGACTCCCAGATCTACCTCTCTACACCTGAAATTTCTCCAGCAATCCAGACCCAGATCTCTGCCTACCTTGCTGACATTCCTGCTTGTATTTCTCACTGCCGCTTGAAATTGAACATAGCCAAAACTGAGTTTATTTTTCCCCCTTAAACCTCCTCTCTCCTTCCTCCTTTTCATTTTCTGTGGATAACTCTCTACTCCTCCATGTTTCCTTGGCTCACAACCTTGGGATCGTCTTTGACTCCTCTCTCTCCTCCACACACATCCATCTGATAGCTAAAACCTGCTGTTTCTTTCTCTATAATATCAACAAAATCAACCCATTCCTTCTGAACATACTACTAAGACACATCCACTCCTTAATTACCTCCCGTCTTGACTATTGTAATCCATTCCTTGCTGGTCTCCCATTGAATCATCTCTCTCTCCTTCAATCTGTTCAACACTCTGCTGCGCGGCTAATCTTCCACCAACCTCGTAATGCTCATATTATCCCTCTTCTGAAGCCACTTCATTGGCTCCCTATCTGTTTCCACATCCAGTTCAAACTTCTCCTGCTGACGTATACATGCATTCACTCTGCAGCTCCTCACTAACTTTCCTCTTATTCCTCCCTACACCCCTCCCCGGAAACTCCACTCTTCTGGCAAATATCTTCTATCTGTGCCCTTCCCTTCTATAGCTAACTCCAGACTTTGCTCCTTTCACCTTGCTTCTCCTTATGCCTTTAACAAACTACTAAGTCCATACGTCAGGTGCCTTCTCTGGCCCTTTTCAAATCTAGGCTGAAAACTCACCTCTTCGCTGCCGCTTTCAGATCTTGACTCACCTGATCTCCTTTGTGTTTCCTTACCATTCCCCCTAGGTGTATCCCATGTCTACATCTACTGTGTTGTCTGTCTTGACTGGATTGTAAGCTCTGATGAGCAGGGACTGTTTCTTACATGTCTATACAGTGCTGCGTACATCTTGTAGCGCTATACAAATGCTCAGTAGTAGTAGTAGTAGTAGTTCCAGTCTCCTTCTAGGTGGGCTTGTGCTCCAAATCTTTGAAGTACCAGTAGTAACACCTCTGCCTTAAGAGATTACCACTTCAAAAGAAATTCAAAATAAAGAAGAGGAGAATGAAAAAGAATATTACAAAAGGGAACTGCAAGACGTATATGTTTTTAATAGAGCTTGCACAATCTTTTTCCTACGTTTCTTTTCTAAACTGGCAGCTTTGAAATTGGAAGGGGAATCCGTTGCTCTGAAATTTAAAGGGTTATCTATCACATGAGCACCATTCCCTGAGGTGCTGACAGTTCTGGCCAGCAAAATGTTTGGGTGACTTGAGTTTGTAGGCCAGTTTTGGAAGGACATATACTAAAGTAAGGTATTTAAAAAAATGATAAGTGTTTTCTGTTTTTTTACTATGGAAAAAATTGTCAGTGCACAATTTCTGGTACTTTGATCGCATTATGTATTTTACTCTGCTCTGCCCCTCTGAATGTGATATGCCACAAACATGGCATGTTCTTGGCACAAAACTATTGGGTAAGATGGCTTTCATGACATGCTTTATATGACTTTACTTCCTGAAATAAATTGTTCTTGGAAATCCTGAGTTTATATTGGTTTTGTACAGTTTGAGTGGGATTTTTATTATACTCTGGAAAGTCACATGTTGCAATGTTCCAGCTGACTTCAGTACACCAGAAATGAAAAGCACAATCCTCCTTCATGTAAACGTAGCAGTACAGTAGCCTCCATCTCCTGGCAGCAAGTATATCCAGTATGCGCATGGGGCTGGTGCATTCTGTGCCTGTATGCATGTATATGTGTGAGATAGTGCAACACAACTGCCATGATCAATACTTGCCAGTTTTAGCTCATAACTTTCCAAATTCAAACCTCAAAACCTGACCTGAAGGGCTTTCAGACTCTGACCTGTTCTAGAGGTCAGCCATGGTGAGGTGCTGCAGGGAACTGGAGATTGCACTCTCAACCTAACACTGCACTAGCTCAAACTTTATACCTTGAGTTTTTAACTGGATTTTTTCCCACTGGTACTGAATAGCTATGTGGAAAGAACTGTATAATTTGTCTTAGCTGGAGCAAATACAATGATCTGTTTGTAGAGATTAAAGAAAACAGTTGTCTGTTTGCCTGGCCAGATCAGGCAGTGCATTGGTTTGTGTGCATCAGTTGCCAAGTGAGAAATATGATAGTGAGCTGGAAGCTTCTACAAAAAGAAAAATCATATTTTCTAAAGCAAACACTGATGAACTGTCTTCCAAAATCATTATGAAAAGAGGTCAACCACAAACTGATTTTGTAAGCATGGCTGATCAGGCAAAGGAAACAAAGACTGCAAAGTGTATTTGTATGAGAGATACAGAGGGAGAGGAGAACCAGCAAAGAGAAAGTGTCAAGAATAGGATCAATTCACCCATATGGAAACTTAAATTTAGTAAAAATAAATCCCCCATGATGTGAAATTGTTGTTTGATTTGTGTCCCAGCTCTGGAAATCAGTGCCATAAAGAAGTGAGAATTTTCTAGAACACACAATAAACGGTGCCAGATCAGGACCAGTGTAGTTTCCAGCTGCCATGGGGAAAAGGAAGCAAGTTCCAAATTTGCCATGTCAGTGATAAAAGGTTCCAGGATGGTAACCTGACACGACCTGGCAGAAAATCAGCACTGTCATTAAGTTATTGTAGCCACAGCCAAGGACTTCATTTCACTTCAGCTGGGAGATTTCAGTCAGTTTAATAAGAAGCAAGATGGCATTGGTTTACAAACCCTAATATAAGTTCTCAAAAAAGTGTCCCTTCCTAGTGTTTCTGCAATACGTTAGCTGTGAAATGACTCCCCTGGTCAGAGTCGATGTGCCCTATCATTCCATATCTTGGAATGATTTGCTCCAAAACTATCTTTGCTACCCCTGTTGCTGTGGCAGTGGCCGTGGGATATGCTTCTACCCATCCCATCAGGTGATCCACTATTACTAAGAGATATTTCACCCGCCCAACCAGGGGAAATTCAGTGAAATCAATCTGTATGTTTTGAAATGGGCGGAGACCAGGATATCTCCCTCCCTGCGGTTGTTTCCTAAGGACCTTTTTATTTATTCTCTTACAGGTTATACACCTCTCACACACCTGCTTGGCTACTGTATATATCCCCATACATGCATAGTACTTTAGAATCAGATCACACATTGCTTGTACACTCCAATGACTCCCTTGGTGTAGAATAGCCATAATTTCTCTCATGATTTGTTTGTTCACCATCTGCCTTCCATCAGGTAAAACCCACTTTCCCCCTTCTGTTTCTGTTGCCCCTATTTCCTCAAGCTGTTGTTTTTCTCTTGCAGTAAATGTGGGATTTACTGTGTAACTCACTACTTCTGGGGTTAAGTGGAATATAGGGGATATGTTTTCCCCTAAGGCAGCTTCCTTAGCAGCCTCATCGGCTATCCTATTCCCTCTTACCTCAAATGAATTCCCAGCTTGATGTCCCTTCACATGCATTACTGCTATCTCTTGTGGTAGCAGCAGATTTTTCAACACTTGTTTGATTAATTCCTCATGCACTAACTCCTTTCCCTTACTGTTTATCAAACCTCGTTCCTCCCAGATTTTTCCAAAGGTGTGTACCACCCCAAAGGCATATTTTGATTCCGTGAAGATGGTCCCATCTCCACTCCCTAATAGCTTCAAAGCCGGACTCAGGGCATATAGTTCACATATTTGTGCTGACCTATTATTGGGTAGCCTTCCTGCTTCAAGGGAACAGTGACTTTCTCCTTCTGTTACTACATACCCATTTCGTATTTTCCCTTCTATCACCCTAGAGCAGGGGTCTCAAACCTATCACGCGTGCGCTGTGGCAGGCCTTGCAGCGTGAGTGAGGCCCTATGCACAAAAAGTGGGCCCCCGCAGGGGCGGCCCAAGGGGGGTGTGGGCCTCATTTGCATAAGGGGCCTCATTTGCATAAATATTTGCATAATGTTACCATGCACTAACTTTGAGTAAACATGCCTCTTAATGAGTGTCTGGATAAAGAAAGACTAAAAGATTTCTACATTACTATAATCCAGTGCCAACTGCCAGACACATTAGGAACTACTACAAACACTGCCCATTTAGAACCCATAGCAAAACCCGCCGTATCCTAACAGCACTACCAGGACTCACAAAAGCACCATACTCTACCAATCAAAAGGCAACACTGCAAATATTAAACCAATACATTCAGAGAACAACAATACATGACCTACTGGGGAAAGAGAACAAGTGGCAATGTCAAATAGGAATTATATAAACAGAACACCTCAGCTCAGTTACACATGCAGAACATAGACCATCACCAAACAAGTAATCACATTTTAGAAACAGGAAGACAATAATTAAACTGGGAACCCCAAAAGCCAAACTTGGAATGTACAACAACACTGTAGAAATAAAACTATAAATTAATTTCCTCTTGTACTAAACAAAGCGCAAACATTAATGATGCACATTTACCAGAGCTGACATATTCCAGTTAATAAATTCAAAATAAAGAGATATTTTTCTACCTTTTGTGCATTTTTTTTCAGTTGCAATTGTTCCAGCCACTTTGTTCTGGTTTCATCATGTCTTCTGCTAACTCTCCATCGTCTGCTGTCCATTTGCCCTTTCTTCTCTCCTAGTTTTTTTCCATTCTCTCTCTCTACATCTGCTTTAACATACTAATCTTTCTCCTTTTTATCTTTCCTCATTACTATTTAATCAAATCAAATTTTACCCCTACATCCTCAATCACCACTTACTCTCCCAATAACTGGACAATTGTAGATTTTTTTATCTCTCCCAGACAAAATATTTTTCCCCTCTCCATTTTACTCTTCCAGCTCCATCCCATTCTAATCCTCCCCCAACATCAGCTCCCTTCTAGTTCCAGCCCCACCCAGCATACGCTCCCTTCTAGTCCCTGCATCAGCCCATTTCCAATCCTAGCCCCCCATCAGCCCATTTCCAATCCTAGCTCCCTCCCCTCACAGCCCATTTCCATTCCAAGCCCCCTCCCCCTCAGCCATTTGCAGTTCAAGCCCCCCCTATAATTCCAGTCCATCAGCCCACCTCCAGTCCTAACCCCATCTAGCCATTTCCAGTCAGCACCCCATAGCCAATTGCCAGTCCTAACCCCCCCCATCAGCCCATCAGCAAACAGCCCATTACCTGTCATAACCCCATCAGCCCACCTCCTGTCTTAACCCCCCCCAGCCCATTTCCAGTCCTAACCCCCCCCATAGCCCATTTCCAGACAGCCCCCATCAGCCCACAGCCCATTACCAGTCTTAACCCCCCCCAAAGCCCATTACCAGTTCTAAACCCCCCAACAGCCCATTATCAGTCCTAACCCCATCAGCCCCTCCAGTCTTAACCCCCAGCCCATTTTCCGTACGTGCCCCCCCCATAGCCCATTACCAGACAGCCCCCATCAGCCCACAGCCCATTACCAGTCTAAACCCCCCAAAACCCATTACCAGTTCTAAACCCCCCCCCCAACAGCCCACAGCCCATTACCAGTCCTCCTCATCAGCCCACCTCCAGCCTTAATCCCCCAACCCATTTCCAGTCCCAGTCCCAGCCCATTTCCAGTCCCAGTCCCAACCCATTTCCAGCCCCAGTCCCAGCCCCCCCAATTACCAGTCCTACCCACCTCCCCCTCCCCCGGCCTAAAGTAAAATTTATTTAAAAAAAAAAAACCTGCTGGCTGCCGCCGCGGGGCCCCCTCTGCTGCCGCGGCAGCATGGACTGTCCCGCGGGGCCCCCTCTGTAAGCTCGGAGATCCCTCCCTCCGTGCCTCCGTGTCTCCCTCCGTGCAGGCTGTGAGAGACGCGAAGGCAGACTGTCTCCTTCGCGTCTCTGTTAAGCCCGCAGGGGCTGATGGGAAATTTCCCATCAGCCTGCGGGCTTAACAGAGACGGGAAGGCAGAAGGAGACAGTCTGCCTTCGCGTCTCTAACAGCCTGCACGGAGGGAGACACGGAGGCACGGAGGGAGGGACCGAGCTTACAGAGGGGGCCCCCGCGGGTCAGTCCATGCTGCCGCGGCAGCAGAGGGGGCCCCGCGGCGGCAGCCAGCAGGTTTTTTTTTATTTTATTTAAAAAAAAAGCCTAACTACTTCAATTTTTGTGGGCCCTTTGCAGCTGTGGGCCCTACGCCATGGCGTACATGGCGTATAGCTAAATCCGGCCCTGGCGAAGGGAGAGTCTCCCTCGAGTCTCTGTTAAGCCCGCAGGGGCTGATGGGAAATTTCCCATCAGCCCCTGCGGGCTTAAGAGAGACGCGAGGGATACTCTCCATCTCCCTTCGCGTCTCTGCACGCCGGCAGAGAGGGGCTGAGCAGCTCCGGGCGAGTCCCGCCGGTCATAGGGAGCCCCGCGGGACACTCCATGCCGCCGCGGGGGCAGCGGGCAGCTTTTTTTTTTTTTATTGCCATGAGCCAAGGGAGGGGGGTTAAGACTGGCAATGGGCTAGGGAGGGAGAAGAGGGGGGTTAAGGGGGGTTAAGACTGGCAATGGGCTAGGGAGGGAGGGAGGGGGGTTAAGACTGGCAATGGGCTAGGGAGGGAGGGAGGTTAAGACTGGCAATGGGCTAGGGAGGGGGGGTGAGACTGGCAATGGGCTCGGGAGGGAGGGGGTTGAGACTGGCAATGGGCTAGGGAGGGAGGGGGAGACTGGCAATGGGTAGGGGGGAGGGAGGGGGTTGAGACTGGCAATGGGCTAGGGAGGGAGGGAGGGAGGTTAAGACTGAGGAGGGGGGTTGAGACTGGCAATGGGCTAGGGAGGGAGGGAGGGAGGGAGGGGGGTTGAGACTGGCAATGGGCTAGGGAGGGGGGGTTAAGACTGGCAGTGGGCTGGGGAGGGGGGTTAAGACGCAGTGGGCTATGGGGGGGAGTTAAGACTAGCAATGGGCTGTGGGCTGATGAGGGCTGGCAATGGCTATGAGCTGATGAGGGCTGTCTGGAAAATGGGGTGATGGGGGGGTTAGGACTGGTAATGGGCTATGGGGGGGGTTAAGACTGGTAGTGGGCTGATGGGGGGGGTTAGGACTGGTAATGGGCTATGGGGGGGTTAAGACTGGTAGTGGGCTGATGGGGGTGTAGGACTGATAATGGGTTATGGGGGGGGCTAGGACAGGAAATGGGCTGATGGGGAGGGGTTAGGACTTGAGGTGGGCTGATGTGGTTAGGACTGGTAATGGGCTGTGGGCTGATGGGGGGTTTAGGACTGGCAATGGGCTATGGGGGGCTGAATGGAAATGGGCTGATGGGGGTTAGGACTGGTAAAGGGTTATGGGGGGGCTTAAACTTAAAATGGGGTGATGGGGGTTAGGACTGGAAGTTGATTGACGGGGCTAGGACTGGTAATGGGTTGGGGTGTTGCTAGGACTGGAAATGGGCTGAGGGGCAGGGGAGGCTTGAACTGCAAATAGCTGATGGGGAGGGGGCTTGGAATGGAAATGGGCTGTGAGGGAAGGGAGCTAGGACTGAAAATGGGCTGATGGAACAGCTAGGATAGGACTGGAAATGGGCTGTTGGGGGGAGCTAAGATTGGAATAGGGCTGTGGTGGTGGGTTGAATAGAAATGGACTCATGGAGGGGCTAGAACTGGATGTAGGCTCATGGGGTGGCGTGGACTGGAATTGGGGTGAGTGGAGGGGAGCTTAGAATTGTCATTGGCTGTTGGTGGGGCTAGGATTGAAAATGAGCTGATGAAGGGACTTGGACTGGAAATGGGCTGATGCAGGGACTAGAAGGGAATGGATGCTGGGTGAGACTGGAACTAGAAGGGAGCTGATGGTGGGGGAGGATTAGAATGGGATGGGGCTGGGAGAGTAAAATGGAGAGGGGAAAAATATTTTGTGTAGGAGGGATGAAAAATCTACAATTGGCCAGGTATTGGGAGAGTAATTGGGGATTGAGGATGGAGGGGTAAAATTTGTGTGGATGAAATAGGAATGAGGAAAGAGCAAAAGGAGAAAGATTAGTATGTTAAAGCAGATGTAGAGAGAGAGAGAGAATGGAAAAAAAACTAGAAGAGAGAAGAAAGGACAAATGGACAGCAGACGATGGAGAGTTAGCAGAAAACATGAAGAAACCAGAAGAAGGTGGCTGGACCAATTGCAACTGAAAAAAAAATGCACAAAAGGTAGAAAGATATCTCTTTATTTTGAATTTATTAACTGGAATATGTCAGCTCTGGGAAATGTGCATCATTAACATCTGCGCTTTGTTTGGTACAAGAGGAAATTCCTATTTGACGTTGCCACTTGTTCTCTTTCCCCAGTATTCTCTGAAATGTATTGGTTTAATATTTGCAGTGTTGCCTTTTGATAGGTAGGGTATGGTGCTTTGTGAGTCCTGGTAATGCTGTCAGGATACGGTGGGTTTGCTATGGGTTCTAAATGGGCAGCGTTTGTAGTAGTTCCTAATGTGCCTGGCGGTTGGCACTGGATTATAGTAATGTAGAAATCTTTTAGTCTTTCTTTATCCATACACTCATTAAGAGACATGTTTACTAAAAGTTAGTGTATGGTAACATTATGCAAATATTTATGCAAATAAGACCACTTATGCAAATGACGTGCTGGCACTTTGAGGAAATTCTTTGGTTTTGTGCGGCAGTTTGGGCACTCGGGCTCAAAAAGGTTAGCCATCACTGCCCTAGAGGATCTGTCTACAAACAAATGCTTCCCTGTATGCAAGGGGGTATCCCCTAAGTCTGGTCTTACCCTGGTCTGGTATTCTATGATGTCCAAGCAATCATGTTCTGGTTCCTCACTTTCCCCCTCACCTTTCCATAAGAAAGTGGCTGGGTTTAAACACTGCTCTGTGGTTAATACTAAATCATCTTTTTCCATTAGCATTGCCTCATATTTCAGGATTCATGAATCAGTGAGCCACCTCCCAGCCCTCTGGGTTAGGATGGTTCTCACCTGATGTGGGGTACTTACTACTAGGGCCCCCCCCCCCAAACGTCAATTTCCTGCTCTCATCCACCAGTAGGGCTGTTGCCGCCACTGCTTGGACCCACTCCGGCCATCCTCTAGACACTGACTCTAGAATTTTAGATAAATATGCAACTGGCTGTTTCTTCCCTGCCCATTTTTGAGTAAGGATCCCCAACGCAGTCCCTTTGTCAACAGTGACAAAAAGGTGGAAGGGTTTGTGCAGCGAGGGTAAAGCAGGTACTGGGGCTTCTACCAGGCTTTGTTTTAGTTTTCTTACTAACTCCTGCTCCTCTTCTTTCCAGATTAAGTTGTTAGGTTCTTTTTCTAACAGCTTCAAGTATAATCTTTTAGTCTTTTGGGCATATGAATCTATCCATAACCTACAGTATCCGGCTAATCCCAGGAACTCCAAGAAGGCTCTGGTAGCTTCACTGACTTGAGTTTTCTTTTCTCCTGATAGTAAAAGATCATCTACATATTGCAAAAGAGTCACACCTGGTGGTGTAGAGAACTTTTCTAATACCTGTTCCAGTACTTGTCTAAACAAGTTGGGTGATTCTGTAAACCCTTGGGGTAACACTGTCCACCGGAATTGTTGTTTCCGGCCAGTATCGGGGTCTTCCCACTCAAAAGCAAATATGTCCCTACTAGTGGGGTCTAAGGGACAAGTCCAAAAAGCATCTTTCAAATCTATAACACTAAACCACTTATGCTCATGGGGTATTTTACTCAGTATCGTGTAGGGGTTTGGCATCACTGGGTGCCTTATCTGTACTATTTGGTTCAGCTTTCTCAAATTCTGTACGAACCTATATGATCCATCTGGTTTTCTTACTGGAAAGATGGGAGTGTTAAATGGGGACATACATGGTTCTAATAGTGCATCCCGAAGTAAGCTTTTTATAACAGGTTGGAGGCCCTTGCAGCCTTCCAAGGAAATGGGATATTGTTTTTGGCGCACTATCTCGCCCTTCTTTCTTAATTCTATCTTTAGGGGTGGGATATCCAGTCCTCCCGTTTCCTTCCCTTGCCCATACTACAGGGTCTATTTGGCTCTCTTCCTCCTCAGTGAGGAGAGCCATTCCTACAACAATTTGGTCATCTTTTACCTTCATTTCTAAGTTTAACTATGTAATCATATCCCTTCCTAAAAGATTACTCCCTGCCTCTGGAATGTACAGCAAATGTCCCTCTATCTCTTCTTTGTCTATTTTTAGCAGTGTCAGTTCAAATATTGAAACTGGAAATCTCTCTCTCCCTTCACTCCCGAAACTGTAAGTTTTTGATTTGATAACTTCATTCCTTTTGGTACATAATTTAAAGAACTTTGGGCAGCCCCTGTGTCTACTAAAAATACTACTTCTTCTTCCTTTGGCCCCACCTTCACATTTATCAAGGGTTCTTGGTGGGACCTTAGATTAAGAAACCCCTGACACCCCTAATCTTCATCAAAATTCATCTGTGGTAATATTTCTTCCTCTCGTTTTAATTCAGGACACTCTCTCTTGAAGTGACCTATTTTCCCACAGTGATAACATCCTGCCTGCACTTGGGGCTTGGACCGTGAATTACCAGTCCGGTATTCTTGCCACCCTTGCCCTGTACTCCTGTTAACCCATCCTCTCCCACGTCCTCTCCCCCTTTGCCCTATACCTCCCCTGGTTTTACTCATCACCTGTCCAACAGTATTTACCATTATCTTTGTCTTTTGTTTTTGTTTCTCATCCTCTCTTTTCACATACACTTTCTGTGCTTCTCCCAGCAAATCTTCTAGTGGTTTATCATTCCAACCCTCTATTTTTTTCAAGTTTTTTTTCTTATGTCTGGCCAGGACTTGGTCACAAAATGCACCGTTAGTAGTCCTTTGGCTACCTCATTGTCTGCACTTATTCCTGAGAATTTTCATCTGCTTTTTTAATCTCTTCAGGAAAACGGAAGGTGTTTCTTCCTTTTCCTGATGTACTTCAACATCCTCCCTAATAGACTGCCTGGAGGGATGTTCCCGGGGCCTGTACTACCAGACCCATCCTTACTCGAGTTTCCCTTAGAGCCTTTATTTCCCATCGAGACTTTCTGTCACCGGTGTGTCTGTCACTTTGTCTCTCTCTGGCCGCACTCCTCGCAGATGTGTCGGAACCGCGGATTAAGACTTCACACTCACTTCGTGTCCAAGACATGTCTCACACACACACCACTCTGTCTCAATCCCCAACCACCAAGGTAATACTTCAGTCTTATTTCTTACCTTGGTCCGTGCACGGAATTGCTTGGTTGGCGCACAGGTGCTCCCTATACCTGGTCTGGTTCACTGAGTCTGTATTGCTTTCACCAGTCTCCGGATTCTGTTGTCAGTGCAGTGGTGGAGTCCGCCATCACCAACACGAGGCCGTTGAACTCAACGGGACGCGTCTCCCCGTCCTCAGCGGTGGCGGCCTCCTCCAGTGATGATACGATCCCGGGACAAGCGCCCAATCTGTAATAAACAACCATAAGGGTTTTTTTTTGTCACAATAACAGACACTTCAGTGAAACCAAAGTTTTTTTTATTTATTATTCAATCTTGCAAGATGAGTGGCCACAATTTGTTATTCGTGACCACACTTTGCCATATGAACAGTTCCATATTTATTACATTCATTTCTTCTACAAATTTCTCCCCTATTCTATTGGTGTAAGTATTTCTAATTTCCTACCTATTAGTGATTGTTATTTAGGTCATGTGGATCTCCACCTCCATTTACCTCTCTTAATCCCTTCCCCTTTTACACCTCTCCCCCTTTTTTAACCTTATTCCGTTTATGGTTATGTTACCGGTCTTATGGTTTCTCAGAGATCCCCCCCTCCCCCCCCTTATGCCCATGGCCTGTTTTTTCCTGTTTTTCAGAGTTCCTTTCTTTCTCTGTATCTAGCATTTTTTGTATCAGCATGTTTCAGTGTTCTTGTCCTTGAGTTTCTAAGTTTTATGTGCAATAGGCTGGAAGCTAAGGGAGGGGTGTATGGGGGAAACCTAAGTTTTTTGCAAGGCCAGGAAAAATATCTTTATTTTGTACAGCATAAGAAAATGGAATATGTGAACCAATGTGTGTGTTCAAGCAAATAACATCTTATAGATTTCTAATTCTATTCTATGTTCTGCATATATTTTGTAAAAACAACACATTTAAAAACCTTTAAAACATTTCTAACAGGTTGCTAACTTTTTGAAACCCCCCATGCCCACTCCTGCCCTTATGCTGCCCTGCCCCTATCCCACCCTTGCCCCACCCCCTGTCCCCAAAAAATAACTGCAGAGAAGGCAATATGCAAACTGAACAAGCAAGATTATTACACATTCTTAAACAGAAATGCCATACCAACAGAATACCCAGCAATACACACACAATACAGACAGGCCTTCATCAATAAATGAGCACAACATGAAAAGAGAAATAAATAGACAAAAATTAAACTGAAACCCCGAGAAGCCAGACTCTGCATGCAGTGCAACATCAGATAAATAAGAGATGCAGTTCCCCATATTGTGTAAAATATAAAAATAGCACAAAGTCCAATCACGAAATTGAAAATACAATTATTTTTTCTACCTTTGTTGTCTGATCATTTTATTCTCTGATCATACTGGTCCCGATCTGAGGCTTCTGCTTTCCTGTCTTCCATTTAGCTCTCTTTCTATGGTCTACAGTCCATCTGCCATTTCTTGTCTCTTTTGTTTTCTTCACTTCATTCCATCAGCCACCTTTCCAGTCTTCCCTTCCCATTACCTTCCAATGTCAACACCCTTGTATTCCCAGGACTGCCAGTGGTGTCCATTCCCTTCCAATCCCCCTCCTTCCCCATTGTCCAGTCCCTTCTAGTCCAAATACCATCCTAGGTATCATCACTTCCACTTCCAGTGCCACCCCTGTGTCAGCTCTCTTCCAGTCACCCTACCCTCTGTCCATCCCCCTTCCAGTGCTATCCCCATGTGTCCCCTCCCTTCCACCCCCCATTACCCAGCCACCTACCAGTCCCATCCCCATCCCCAAGTATCAGCTCTTTCCAGTCCCATCCAGCCCCCACCTTCCCCCATGTCAGCTCCCTTCCAGCCACCTCCTTCACCCCTCTTTCAACTGCCATCCAGTCCCCACCATCCCTCATGTCAGTTCCCTTCCAGCCACCTCCTTCACCCCTCTTTCAGCTGCCTTCCAGCCCCCCCCCCTTCCCTCCTCTTTCAGGTCCCTTCCAGCCACCTCTCCCCCCCTTTCAGCTGCCTTCCAGCCCTCACCTTCCCTCATGTCAGCTCCCTTCCAGCCACCTTCTTTCACCCCCCTTTCAGCTGCCTTCCAGCCCCCACTTTCCCTCATGTCAGCTCACTTCCAGCCATCTCCTTCGCCCCTCTTTGAGCTGCCTTCCAGCCCTCACCTTCCCTCCTCTTTTAGGTCCCTTCCAGCCATCTCCTTCACCCCTCTTTCAGCTGCCTTGAAGACAGCTGAAAGAGGGGGGGAAGAAGATGTTCCCCCTGGGTCAGTCGCTTCTGCTACCTCCTTCCTTTTGCAGCTGCAGCTCCTGCTTCTTACAGAGCAGCAGCTGCAATAAAGCTAATTTAAAAACAAAATGAAACCTGTGTGGAGCCCTCCGGCCCTATGGAATCCCTGCTGCAGCATCCTGCACTCAAAAGGAAGTGATGCTACAAGGGGTGGGACACTGCAGCAGAGGTTCCATAAAGCCGGAGGGCTCCACACAGGTTTCATTTTGTTTTTAAATTAGCTTTATTACAGCCGCTGCTCTGTAAGAAGCAGGAGCTGCGGTTGCAAGAGGAAGGAGGTAGCAGAAGCGACTGACCCGGGGGAAGGTGGAGGCATGAAGGTAGCTGAAAGAGGGGGGAAGGAGATGGCCAGAAGGGACCTGAAAGAAGAGGACCCCAGATGAAAAGCTGGTTTTCTGCTCTGGCTGCTCCCGTCCCCTCGGCCAGAGCAAAAAAATGGCTTTTGAAGGGCCAGTCTGACCATGTTAAAACTGGCCAGGCTGGCTGAAAACCGGCCAGTTGGCAATCCTACATCAGTATCCCTACTAACACTGAAGCTCTGATGCAGTAAACTACATTATCCTTTAATACAGTAGTGTACTGAAGATTTTCCAATGCTAATCTTATTTCCATTGCAGAGAGAATTTTTAGCTGTGAAAAATCATTGTAAACTCATTGCGCTAAAGGGGGACACATACAAAACACATTTCAATTTATTAACTTTACAGCATAACATTACAAGAAATAGCCACCCCCCTGCTGACAGGCCAAAGTTTTGCGATTAAAAAATAGCGCCTACATTTATGCAATATACATGTAGGCCTTCCTGGGACAGAGAACAGATGGGGAATGAGCAGAACTGGCATGTTTTAGAAACCACTGGGCTCCTCACAGAATATCAGCTGGCAAGATTAGTTTTTGATGAAAAAAGGCCTCCAGTTTCCTCCATGATCAACCTGGATCCTCCTGTCCAAGTTCACACCAAAATCCTCCCTTCCCTTGGCGATCTTACTGTGCCCTAGCCACTGTCTTGGTTTTATTTATTTATTTATTTAACAGCTCTTATATACCGTGCTATTTGACATCAGTGCGGTTTACATTAAACAAAATACACTCAGATTTAGAGAACTTGTCCAAGTTACAGGTAACAGGTTCTCTTCTTATCTCTCCAATTGTTCTTTCAGTGTTTTTTTCTGGAGATTCCTCCTCTACTGCCATCCCTCTCTCATTTGGTGTACCCCAAGGGTCTATTCTGGGCCCTCTCCTTTTCTCTCTCTATATCCAGTCTCTTGGTGCCCTCATCTCTTCTCATGGCTTTCAGTATTATTTTTATGCTGACGACTCTCAAATCTATCTATCTACACCTGGCATCTCTCCTTTGCTCCAAACTCGTATCTCTACTTGCTTATCTGACATTGCCACCTGGATGTCTCACCGCTGCCTGAAATTGAATATGCCTAAAACTGAACTTCTTATTTTTCCCCCTAAACAATCTTTCCCCCTTCCTCCTTTCTCTATCACTATTGACAACACTCTTCTTCTTTCTGTTTCCTCGGCCCACAACCTTGGGGTCATCTTTGACTCTTCCTTTTCCATCTCCACACATATTCAACATATAGCTAAAACCTGTCGTTTTCTCTCTCTACAACATTAACAAAATGTGTCCCTTCTTCTCTGAACACACTACTAAGACTCTTGTCCACTTTTTGGTCACCTCCCATCTTAACAATTTCAACCTCCTCCTTGCTGGTCTCTTTCAGTGTCATCTCTCTTCTCTTTAAACTATCCAAAAATCTGTTGCGCGGCTAATCTTCTGCCAGCCCCGATACAGTCATATAACCCCTCTTCTAAAATCGCTTCACTGGCTCCCCTTCCATTTCCGTATCCAATTCAAATTTATCCTTCTAACATATAAATGCATTCACTCTACTGCCCCTCATGACCTTTCCTCTTACTCTCCCTACACCCCTCCTCGTGAACTCCATTCCTCCTCTGGCTTTCTTCTCTCTAGGCCCTTTTCTTCTTCTGCAAACTCCAAATTTCGATCTTTTCACCTTGCTGCTCCTTATGCCTGGAACAAACTTCCTCTGTCTTTACATCAAGTCTCTTCTCTCCCCCTCTTCAAATCCATGCTAAAGGCTTACATCTTTGAGACTGCAATTGGATCCTAATCCCTTGTTCTCCTTCCCTATTTGAACCCCCCTGTATTGTTCTGTCTGTCTTGATTAGATTGTAAACTCTACGTGCAGGGACTGTGTTCTTTATATGTTTATACAGCGCTGCGTATGCCTTGTAGTGCTATATAAATGATTAATAGCAGTAGTAATACTAGTATATCTTGAAATGTACAGAATGATTTCTGGTCTTGCTCTATCTGATTATTTCTCCTAAAAAGGAAAAGTATTTAGGGGCCTTTTTACTAAAGGATTGCGCTTACTGTGCGATTAGTGGCAAAACGAATGTGTGGTAAGTGCAGCCATCATGTGCTACCTATTGGGAGTGTGCACAGAAAGTTCCTGGCAGTTAGTATATGATCCAGCCCTGGAGCACGCAGCATGATTAACGCAGGTGCACCCAATGACACCCCTAGAATATGCATTCTCATTGTCACATTGCCACTCAGCACATGGCAGTGGCCCTTATGCTAACAGCAGTGTGCTCTCTATGCCCACATTCTGCCTCTAACTCGCCCACTTTCCTCCTTAACATGCAATGGCCACTTACCATGCATTTTAGCAGCTGGCATGTTAGTATTCTCGGCTGCCAGTCATACATGATGAAATGCATGTTAACTAGGGCTAGCTCATCTACTAGGCGATGCCTAGGGTGCTAGGTCCCAGTGGGCGGTATAGTGGCCCCTCCACAATTTTAAAATTGGTGACTTTCTGCCAGGACCGTACCAAGCTAGAAATGTGCCCTGTGCAACTAATGAAACTGGAGTCCCCCTCTGCCCCAGCCATGTGCTGTAACTCCCTCTTAATGAGCTTCCTGGAAGCCCAGTAAAGATATCGGTGCCCCATTCTGCGCTTGCACCCTGTGCAGCCGCACCGCTCAAACTGCCCTTGGTACGGCCCTGCTTTCTGCCACCACGGTAGTGCTGCAGTGGACCGTAAAGTGCCCACGCAAGTGTGTGCACTTACAGCCTGCTGCCCCTGCCCCTTCTGACACAACTTCCTGTCGGAGGGGGCAGGAGCAGCAGACTGTGCGGACACACATGTGCGCCCACGCTTTAAGATGTGGTGCGGATGAAGTGGCAGAAAACCACTGCTCCCCCCCCCCCAAAAGAAAAACATTGAGGGATTGCCATACAGTACCCTCTCCCAGGTGAGATTTTGGAGAGGAGGGGGCCATAGTGCAGTGCAGCACAGCACAGCATGGTGGGACTGCCTACGGTGGCAAAAGCCCTGGGGCCAGCCCTGGTGTTAACAGCAGTCAGCCTTTAGTAAAAGGATCCCTTAATCAGTAAAATACATTTTCCTTTCATAAACTTAGATTTTTACTGTATGTCTCCACTATGCTACTCTGTTAGCCTTTGGTATCTGGTGCTTTATAGAAATTCATCTTCAAGTAAAATTTCTAAAGATTTTGTGGGTAAACAGAAAGTTGAAGATGTTATTGTTAAGTGGCACCAAGTCACTGTCAACTCATGGCAAGCCTGTGGATAGTTGTCCTAAACTGTATTCAGTCTTCAGTCAGGGAGCTAAATTGTTGATAAATTGGTATCCATAGCTGCAGTTAGTGTATCAATCCTTTGCCAATCTTCATCTTTTGTGCTGATCTTCAAGCTTGCCAAGCATATCTTTCTCTAATGATCTGTAGTGTCTTGCAGGAAACTACAGAAGGAAAATCTGGGGTACCCATTCTGGGACCCAGAAGAAAATAAGAATGGGGGGGGGGGTGTCCACCCAGAACCCCAGAAGAGGCTTTAGGTGCGGACAGAGAAATAGAACCTGCCTGGAACCAAATCAGTGAAAGAAAAAAGAATGAATGTATCTTTTCTATCAGTAATCCTTTTTACCTTCATTTCGCTATACTGTACATATTTGATTTATTTTTTTTGCAGGGGGGGGTTCACCTAATAAAGGCATTTTATTATAATCATCCCCTGGTATGGACAGAAATTTCTTGCTGAACTTTTGAGGTGTTGAATCTTTTCCTTTCAAGTCAACCAGTGAGGGCCATCTACCCCTATCCTTCAGAACCCTTAATCTGTGTTTTTCTGCTATCTTTTTTTGTGTATCTTCTGGGGCAAACCCTCACCCTAACAAGAGAGGGGCTACACTAAATTTTAACATGGTTTTTACTTCTTTCTTAGCATTGAATCTTGACTACAGCTCTGAAACTGTAGTCAAGATTCTAGTTCGAGAGTTAACCCTGACAAAAAAATCCCTGGTGGCAAAGTTGGCTCTGAAGCTCAGCACACAGTTCTAATGTATAGCTTATTGTATCTACCCCTCAAATGCAATTGCTCTGTGCATTAATTAATCTGTTCTATGACACACTGAACCATATTGTGGAATATAAAAAACAATTATACCCGCCCTAAACTAGAACAAAAAATACAAGCGAGGAAAGCATGCATATAATTCTTTCCAGCCCCCTGTATACATGTGTGTCTGTATGTCTGTGTTGCCTGTCAGTTGGTGAGCATGTGGGTGAAAATATGAGTGTGAGTGTGTGCACATTTGTATCTATGTTGCCTCTGTGCATGTCTCTGACCTGGACAGTAGAGGGGTGAGGCTTGTAGAGACTACGGATGCAATCTGTGCAATTTCGCCACTCTAACATGGAGCCTGCAAATGTTTAGCCACAATAAAATGGAGTCTACTCACAAGGTTGCGGGGATGCCTCAAGTATGCAACTATAGTGAACAGAGAGAGACCCTGGACTCATTGTTTCAGCCCTGATCATTAACAGAAGACAAACACCTTTGCAATGCTGCCATGAGTCCCTGCACCCTGCTGAAGCTAACTTGGCCTGGTCATAAACTGTGGGGGCTGAAACCTTTGGCCTGTGGAAAGGGGTTCTCATTCAAATATTTGGTACCTAAAGGACACCTTCAGATTCACTACCTTGGAGCACTGAGCCCTTGCAAGGACCAGTCACCTGAAGACACACATGCCGGCTCTCTGTGCCTAGATGAGGCTAAAACAATAAAGGAAGACTGACGACCATAGACTGGGCTTTTTGCCTATCGGGGCTTTTGCCTGTCAGAAGACCAACTGATCATTTCTCTGTTCTCCTTCATGCCTGCTTGTAATCTGTCTGATCTTTATCTCTGTACTGTCTGTGAAGTGCCTCTCTCTGGGGTGGACTTGTTAGGAACCTCTTAGCTTGAGTTGCAAGAATATTATTTTCTACATGCTTTCCTGAAACTTGTGTGCATCACAGAAGAGGCATCATGGACCTCATGCTTCGTGCAACTCTCCAGAGACTCTAGGTGAGAGACATGTGAGAATGTGTTTATATCACTATTAAAAGGAGACAGTTAGCTAAAATGCAGATTTGTTTTGTAGCAAGAGGAATCTAGAAGCAGTGGTAATAATCTTTAGTGCCTGCATAAGGGAGCCTCCTACTACCAATTAATTGTTTACTTATAATATAATGCACTTTATTCATTGTATATGCTAATATTATAAGTTATATTAACCCATAACAAAATTGACTTAAGAGTCAGGAGATCAATTGCCCTGTTTTGCCTAGATATCGATGTGATTTTTGGATTGGGGATTTGAGGAGATACTGCTAATCTTTGTGAAACCCCAATGATTCCTACATGCTATTGTTATAGCAAACGCTGTGCAAAGCTCTTATTCAATCACTCACCCACAGAAGGAAAACTCTCAGACAGGCTGGAATGCAAACAGGATCTTTAATGTGCACACAGGATCAGACAGAGAGCCGGTACCCTCCAACAAAAAGGTCTGAACCCCGAGGACGGCCTACAATGCCTTATATACAGTACAGTTTTTAACTCATTCTACAATCCCATTTGCCACAGGTATTTCCTGCCCACCAATCAGCAGCCCCTGGGGAGGTACCTGGGTGACTGTCCAAACCGGTATGCTCTGGTCTGTTGGTTTCTGGGCTAGGGGATACTGTGCTCAGACCTGAGTGGGGGGAAGGGTGCCTACTGAAATCTCAATGCCTTTTTCTTAGCAGGCTGATTACCTCATGGCTTGCGGGGGAAGGGTCAGGCTGATCAGAGCCTCATGGCTTGCCGCATGGCTTGGGGGAAGGGCTACCTACAGCTATACCTCATGGCTGCCTCATTCCCCCCTTTTTAAGTAAGACCTCAACCGCTAGAGGCGGTTGAGGGCTGTATTACTGGAGGCAAGCCGCAGAGGAGTATATTGGGTCAGGGCCATGACCGTGGCAGCCGCCTTGCGTTCTACCAGGGTTGCCAAGGGTGGAAACAACCTGTAAGGAAAAAGGCACCTGGTTAAAATGTACGGTACAGCAATGGGACAAGTTAAGGTAGAGAGTTACGTATACAAAGGTCTGTCATGTTCAGAGCAGTTTGGGCAAATAATACTGCTGTGTTAGTAGTCTCTGCACTTGTTTGAAAGCAAGTCCGTATCAGGGATAGGAGTAAGGCTAAAGCACCTTTTTCTCAGTCTGATCCCGGTTTCAGGAAAGGTGTCTGTAAATCAGTCTCTCCGGTGGTCCAGAGTTCGTCAGCAGTCTGTTAGAACCCCGTACTGGGCAGAAGTGTCAAAGCGCAGGGGCTGGTTTGGAACTGTGACAGAAGTCCAGGCTGGAACAATTTCTGGTGCAAGGGCCTTGACACGAGAGTGATGGATCCTCGGAGCAACTTCACATCATTAAAATGCCTTCACCAGTTTACTGTCCATCAGTCCTTCCACATCATTAATTTCCTTCATCAGTTTACTGTCCATCAGAGTCCTTCCTCTCAATATATCACTTTATCCCTCACAACACTTTCCACCAACTACATACATAGGTCCTTCAATTTTTCTTTTTCTATACCATACTAATGTATCCTTATCTGGCAAGGCTGCTAAAACAATTGTTAGAAACATAGTATTGTTGTAAACAGTGTCCATTTTCCACTAACTTAATTGGTGCAGTTCTAGATTGGCATGGGTGCTCATTCTAAATAGCGACTGTCTAAACAATCTTCAATATAAAACTATACATCAATTCCAATAGAAAGAAATATGGCTCCTAACATGACAGCCACATATCTCTCATGTATGACTAGAGTCCTATTGTATACCTGGTTCCCAGTGAGAGTACTGTAGGAAACTTAAAAATACTTGGACCGATCTTGAAAATGCAGTGTCCACAAGGATTATGTAAGCTATCCATTAATTATGGTGTCAAAAGAGATCCTCTTGAGGTGAGAGACTAAGAGGGTACAAGGCATTGGTGGTTGGGCCTCATGGCGATACTCCTTCTGGTTCTTCTTGGCCGGCAAGGCATTTGTGAATAGGCCTCATGGCAGTACTTCCTCGGGTTCTTCTTGGCCTATTCCCCTTGCCTATTCATGTCTCTTCAGAGGCATAGATGTACAAGGTTCATGTTTTTCTCAGGCCTTGTGGGTCCTCGAGGTACTTAGAGCAGTCTGAATTCCGGTGGCCCAGATCATCACACTTGGAGTAGCACGTTTATTGCCTTTTTCCTAGGCTGTCGTCTCACCTTCTGCCCCTCTCTCTCTCTCTCATTCATTTTCTCAAAGCTCTCCTGGATCATTGCTGACAAGTAAGATTTAGTTTTTATCCAATCAACTCAAGTTAATGTTATCATTATATTTGTAAATAATTAAAAAACACAGTTCCATCTTTCCACTAAATTTGCTCTGATATACTTGGGAACAAAGCAATTTCAGATCAGCCCCTTTCCAAAATTTAATATTTACTCATCTTATTGCTGTGTATACTGGACCTCTACATAATGTACTCCTACCAGTATATTTGGTAACAAAGTACAAATGTATAAACTAAAAGATTTGTATCTCACAGTGCTATAATATATTGTGCTCTTGAACTCTGGACACCAACATGTAAAATTCAAATACAGAAGGACAGGTGAATTTATTCTAAATAGCACCTATGATGTTACTGTCCTGTTCATCATTCATCAGCACAGAGCTTAACAAGGCAAAGTGATTACCTTGTATCTTATAGTTCAAAACAGGCATGGAACTGATACTTTTATAAGAATTATATCTAAAGTGCTGTATATCTTGTAGCGCTATATAAATGTTTATAGCTCTACGAGGTGTTTGCCACAATATATAAAATCCCCTTTTAACTTTTTTTGGTTTGCTTGATAGCATATAGCATTTAAACACATGACTATTGGCAGCCTATCTGATTGGAATACAAAGGTTTTCTTGATAAATTTTAGTAACCCTCCCCATTCCCCATTCGTTCCCAGCCCTCAGGAGACATACACATGGTACACAATCAAGATCAGACATCTGAGAATGTTCAAGGGAGCCACCCCTCATGGTTTTAGATGCTCAAAATTCTTCATTGGAGGCTAGGTGAATTTGTTCTTTTGTCCTCTCTAATGGGTCTCCATTCATCTGCTAGAAGAATGACTCCTCCCTGATCTCTAGTATCTTTCTGTAGCCATGCAAACTGATTGGACGTGCATTTAACAAAGCAATTGGGGCCTGAGGCAGAGGATGGACTCAGTCCACAGGACCCAGGAGTCTGTATGAGTGTAACACTGTGGGGTAGGAAAACTTGAAGCAGAGCTGGAATCTACAGAATCCTCTCTAAACCCAGATTTAAATTGTGAAGCATGCACTGTAGGGGCGTTTTCTCTTTAGACTCTCCCGACCCCATGCTCTAATTTAGTTCAATAACTAAGCACAGTATACAATGTAGATCAGATCTTCTAACCTAATCTCAATTTGGGAAAAAAATGCAATTTACAGTAAGAGAGAGAAGTATGCAATTTATAATACAGATCCCTATCTAGACTTAATCCAGGAAAAATGATACAATTTATAATACAGACCCTATCTAGTCTTAACTCAGGACAAGTAATACAACTTACAATATTTGGCAATTTACAAAATATATATATATACAAGCTAGCTATTCTTACAATGTCCACCAGATGGAGCTCCAGGATCACTTAAAACACAGGGAATAGTAGTAATTACAGCTAATGTCCACTAGATGGAGCTCCAGAGTCACTTTAAGTATATTGCAGTGTAGCTTACACGTGGTCTTTTCAAGATGGCCGCCTCCACGTGCGTCCCGATAGCTGCTCCTGGGTGCAGGGGAATTCGCACACGTGGTGTTCCCAAGATGGCTGCCACCCCACCGTGCTCCTTCACACCGGCTCACCCTCTACTCCACAGATGGAAAAAAAGAAAATGATGGACCTTCAAATGATCACTTCTCCCTCAATCGACCCCAAAAAAAGGTTAGCTTCTCATATTCTGGTTTAAGGGCAGGAAACCTCAGCGGGGGCTCAGGGGAAGGCCGGGAGCTCAGGGGAAGACCGGAACCTCAGCGGGGGCTCAGGGGAAGACAGGAAAATTCAGCGGGGGTCAGCGGTGCACCGGGACAGCACCGAGAGGCACAAAACCTCAGCGGAGGCCCAAGGGAAGGCAGGAACCTCAGCGGAGGCCCAAGGAAGGCAGAAATTCACATCGGAGCACATGGGAAGCATGGATTCACATCGGACAGCATGGGGGGGGGCATAATTAACATCGGAACACAACGGAGAGAGAAATTCACATCGGAGCAGAAATTAACACAGCGGCAGCATGGGGGGGAACAGAAATTTACATCGGAGCACAGAAATTACATTGGGGGTTCAGGGAAAGGCAGTAAATCCACACCGGAGCACATGGGGAAGCAGAAATTAACATCGGAGCAGAAATTAACACAGCGGCAGCATGGGGGGAACAGAAATTTACATCGGAGCACAGAAATTACATCGGGGGTTCAGGGAAAGGCAGTAAATCCACACCGGAGCACATGGGGAAGCAGAAATTAACATCGGAGCAGAAATTAACACAGCGGCAGCATGGGGGGAACAGAAATTTACATTGGAGCACAGAAATTACATCGGGGGTTCAGGGAAAGGCAGTAAATCCACACTGGAGCACATGGGGAAGCAGAAATTAACATCGGAGCAGAAATTAACACAGCGGCAGCATGGGGGGGGGAACAGAAATTTACATCGGAGCACATGGGG
Organism: Ichthyophis bannanicus; assembly: GCA_033557465.1. Classification (NCBI taxonomy): domain Eukaryota; kingdom Metazoa; phylum Chordata; class Amphibia; order Gymnophiona; family Ichthyophiidae; genus Ichthyophis; species Ichthyophis bannanicus. The sequence goes on from CM066040.1 coordinate 142,912,740, forward strand.
AGACAGAAATTCACATCGGAGCACATGGGGAGACAGAAATTCACATCGGAGCACAAGGGGAGCATGAATTAACATCGGGGAACAGAAATTAACACAGCGGCAGCATGGGGGGAGCAGAAATTTACACCGGAGCACAAGGGGAGACAGAAATTCACATCGGAGCACATGGGGAGACAGAAATTCACATCGGAGCACAAGGGGAGCATGTTAGAGAACTCTCTCCTTGCAGTCACGCTTCAGAAAAACTCCCCACAAGCAGAAAGGAAAGAAGAGAAGCAGCTATCTATTCTTTATCTCAGGTATGTTTAACTTATCAAGTGCTATATTTTGGTTACTTTTAGAAGTTTTCTGCAGCGCTTTTAAAAGATTCTTAAGAGTGGTAATACTAATATCCTAGGCAATTTTTAAATACCTTTTAAGGGGCCCAAGGTAGCAAAATGAATTGCTCTGATTTAGCAAAATTAATTGCTCTGATTTCTAGCAAAATTAATTGCTCAAAACTGGACGAACGATGGCTTCAGAAAACCCCCCCCGGGGTCCCTACTAGGACCGTTCGTGCGGGTGATCGGGCCGCTACAGGTTTCTAGAATTTACTAGGAATTACAGACGGAGTACAGAATGTAGCAGTACTCACCAGAGCTCTGATCAGACAGGTAGTTTGGATGCCAGTCTATCCAGCCGGTTTTCAATCGGGGATTCAGCCGCAGGGACCAGCTGTCCAGACAAATCAAGGTGTCCTTCCGAGCACAAAGTGGCCCGGGGGCGCCAAGGACCGTTAATCACCTGGAGGGGCCGGTCCCTGACTGGTGGAGGCCCAGATGCTGCAAAGGCAGAAGTCTTCCCACCGTGGGTGTGATGAGAGAGGCTTTTCTTTTAATATTTCCCGGCCAATGCACCAAAATGTTATAGCAAACGCTGTGCAAAGCTCTTATTCAATCACTCACCCACAGAAGGAAAACTCTCAGACAGGCTGGAATGCAAACATGATCTTTAATGTGCACACAGGATCAGACAGAGAGCCGGTACCCTCCAACAAAAAGGTCTGAACCCCGAGGGACGGCCTACAATGCCTTATATACAGTACAGTTTTAAACTCATTCTACAATCCCATTTGCCACAGGTATTTCCTGCCCACCAATCAGCAGCCCCTGGGGAGGTACCTGGGTGACCTGTCCAAACCGGTATGCTCTGGTCTGTTGGTTTCTGGGCTAGGGGATACTGTGCTCAGACCTGGAGTGGGGGGAAGGGTGCCTACTGAAATCTCAATGCCTTTTTCTTAGCAGGCTGATTACCTCATGGCTTGCGGGGGAAGGGTCAGGCTTATCAGAGCCTCATGGCTTGCCGCATGGCTTGGGGGAAGGGCTACCTACAGCTATACCTCATGGCTGCCTCACTATAAAAATGGAGCAGAGTCTAAACATTCTGTAGGTACAGAAAGAATCAATTTGAAACCAAGTATGATAATGTATCTACTAATTAGATGTCAGTGTGTACAGACTAAAAAGGATGGGTATTACTGTTAAACCACAGAGTACCATTGTTCAATGGCAACAGGTTTTGTGGTGCTTCTCTAACTGTACTTGGCAGTACAGTTAGCAACCAGCAACAGACTAGATGGTTCAATCATTAGATGTTACCGTACATAGCAACTATGAAGACGGCTATACCGTTCAGGCACTAGATTTCACAGTAGAATTTACTACAAAGTGGAAATGAAATACACATCTGAATCACTAAGAGCCAGCCCAAGAGGGATGGGGTGTGGAAGTGAGAGGTGTGTGTGGTGGACTGTGTGATGGGGAAAGCATGCAGAGCATACCTCAGAATTATTTCCAACACCTATGCATGTGTGTGCATGTCTGTGTTTTGTTTGCGTGTATGTGTGTTAGTGTGTGTTTTTATGTTATGTCTGTGTGTGTATCTGTATTGGCTATGTGTGTGTCTGTTATGTGGAAAGTAGAAAGTAGGGAAGTGAGAGGTAGCTTGAAAAGAGCAATTTCCTAACTGCTAGGTTTCAGCTATGCTACTGGAAATGCTTCTCCCATAGAAAAGCAGTAGGCCATTTTATGGGAAACTTTCAGGCTGCTCCTTCCTAGAGCTTTTTTTGAGAGAGCACTAGGCGGTACTCAGTATTGGCACCTTTTTCATTGCTTAATTAAACTGATCCATGATTCTCATGTATTCATGAGTATCGGCACCTTTTTTTGGCTAGAAAAAAACACTGGCCCTACCACTAAGCAAACTAAGGGGCTTGTTTACAAAGCCGTGGTAGCGGTTCGCGATCGTTATTGGAGCCACGGCCCCATTGTAAACAAGCCCCTAAGTGTCCATCTAGGGTGGGCTGTGGCAAGGCAAAACAGGGCCTTCCCCTTCCCTACTTCTGCTGCTGCCACACTACCCCTGCCTGGGCTGCCCTAAAGCACTGTATGCTGACATGTACAATAAGGAGCCTCTGAGCACAGGCATGTGCTCAACGTCCGCCAGACCCTGCACTCTCTGATGCAAGCCTCTTGCTGGGGGGGGCAGGACCCAGAAGAGCTTGAGTGCACACCTGCACTCAGAGGTTTCATGCTGTGCATGCCAGTGTTTCAGGATGGCCTGAGCAGAGGTAGGGTAATGGCAGTGGTAGCGGAAGAAGGGAGGGAGCAAGGGAAAGGGAACACGTTGAGTGATGCTAGAAAAGGAGGGGCGGAGAAGGAAAAGAGAGATGATGGAGAGTGGAGAAGCTAGACTACAGAGGAACTGGGGAAGAGAAGGGAAGATGTAGGACTACACATAGGGTTGCCAACTGGCTGGTATTTACCTGGCCTGACAGGTTTTCACAAAAGGAAGCCATGGCCAGTAGGACAGAAAATGGGCCAATGTAAATGCTGGTTTTATTTTTTGCAAGTCTCGAGACCTGCGCAGTCCACCATATTCTGGGGTGCTCTGATCCTCCCACGGCCCATTACTGCTTCAAGTTCCCCCAAGAGCCTGGCCTTGTGACTGGCACTAGTGAATCAGACTGGCAGACTCACCCTGTCTACTCATTCCCAGCCCCGCAATTGAAACATTCATTGTTTGAATTGCAGGGCTCTGCAGCTATGGAGTGCTGAATGGTTCAAACATCAGCCATGAACTTCAATTTCAGGGCTGTGCTGAGTGAGGAGACAGCAGTGGTAACGGGGCACTTGAAGGAAGGTGGAAGCAGCTGCCAGACAGGTGCTGCCTGGGTCTGAGGTTATCAGCACTGAGGGAGAATTTGGAGAGAAATATGGGCCCCCTCTCCCCCAGCCACACACAGGAACTTCTTAGAAGCCCAATGATGATGTCAGCACTCCTTTTGTACTTGCGCCCTGTGCAGCCACACCGCTTACATAGCTCTTGGTATGGTCTCGGTGGAGGTGTAAGCATAAGCGGTACTGGGGGAGGTAGCATAAGTAGTACAGGGAGGAAGATGACATCAGAGTAAGGATGATCCTGGTGGGGATAGCACAGCAGGGATTCAAAGGATAAGGACCTTGTGGGAAAGCATGTAAAGAGCAGCAACTGGTGACTGTGGATGAAATCAAAGTATGGACGTTGGGAAGTAGGGTGGGAACTTGGAAGGCAACATAGAATTGGGGATGGGAGAGAGGCAGAGTCTGAATTTGGAGAATGAGGGCTAAAATGTAGATGCAAGTGTGTAAAGAGTTGGAGCAGACAGAGATAATCTAATGTCAAAGACATGCAGAGAAGGAAGAGGAGGAGAGAAAGGAAATGGAAAGGAGAGGCTGAGAAGATGGACACAAGGAAAATGGAAAAGAGAGTATAGAACCAGCTCAATTATCATAGAAGATTAAAAATAATTATTTTCAATTTTATAGTTTATGAGGGGTTTTGCCTCTCTTCTCTTTTTGTATTTTGTAAAGTACAGTAGGAAATGGATTTCTATTTTTCCAGTATTATACTTCACAGTCTGTTTTTTGGGGATTTGTATTTCAGTTGTTGACTGCATGTTTCTGTTTCTAATTTCTGGTCCTTTATTCTGGATTGGCTGAGAGTCTGTTCATGTTCTGTTTGTGCAAAGGGTTCTTGCTAGTGTGTAGTTTCTGTGTAGGGATCTGTAGGAGTCCTGTTCATTCTGTTTGCCTTATAGGAAGAGTATGGAGGTTCTAGGACCTAGTGCAATATTTGCAGTTTTACCTTTTCATAGGTAGGAGTGTTGCAGTTTGAATTCTTGAAATTAATGCTATTTGGTATGGATCTACCTTATAGCTTTTGAATCTCTGTGGATTTTTTTTTGTTACTTCACAAAGGGCATTATTTACTGCAGGGCCTATTTTATGCAATGAGACCTATTAACTAATAACATGCATTAATTGCATTAGTGTGCACTAACATGGTAATGCACTTTAGTAAGTAAATCTAGCCCAAAGTATCTGACAGTGAAATGTGAGTGTGTTGTTGTTCTTGAGATGATCGCACAATTTGAATATTTATATATTTTTTGTGGCAAGTTAGAAGGAGAAACATCCTCCCTTCATTGTTTGAGAATGTGGAATGTGTGTTACAGAACTGGAGGTCCAGAGTTATATATATTTTTTAAACTGAAATTTAGAATTACAGAAAGGACAAGGAAAAAGATCATAACTGATATACAAGAAACCATATTAGGAACAATACTATCCATTTGAATCCCACATCATGAGGAGGGTGGCCCAGTATTTTAAAAAGCAAATGCTAAAGAGAAATAATAGCAAGTAAGGGGCATGTTTACTATTTCAGTGGGGCCGCGGCTCCGATATTGCACGGTGTCCACTACCGCGGTTTAGTAAACATACTCCTAAGACAACTGTTGGACATTTTTGGTTTGTTTTCACCTGAAAACAAACCAAAAATCCTATGCCCCTATTAATTGATGGCAAATGATGAAGGGTCATAATTCTGAATCAGTAACTTTTCCAAATGAGAAAGGTCTGGACAAATATATTTTATACCAGCAAGTGTCACCAAACATTTTATAGGGGAAACGAAGGATCCACCAAGGGCAAGCACAGGATTTAATATATTGACATTCTGTCCAATCATGTATAGATATTAGACTTTACTCCCAGACAGAGAAATTTGATGAATGATGCTATCAAATCATTACAGAAATAGCTATACAGAGTGGCTGAAACTGGAAGTGCTGATCATTGGGACAGTGAAGGGCTCGAAGATCAGGAGCGGTGGGTATACCCCTAAACAAAGGCATGGGGAGGGGTGACCCGCACGGAGCAGCGGGCACACCTATTCTTGCCACTTTACAGGGCAGACTAAATGGACCATGCTGGTCTTTAATCTGCCATAATATACTATGTTACTATGTATTGCATTGGTGGGGCTGGAGCATGTGGGCATAGAGTTGTTCACTCATCCTGGGTTAGCTAAACAGGCTGATCCAGTCAGGCTTTTCCCTATTGCATGCGTGAAGATGTGATTCTGTTTATCCAGTTGGTTTCTCTTAGATCATCAGAGCTACAAATCCCTGAATTCAATGCGACAAAATCAGATCTGGATCAATCTGTTCAATTAACCTGGGATGAGCTGGCAACCCTGCTGGGGGGGGGGGGGGGAGGTATTGTATTTGGTGCTTCTGGGCATACATTGCATATTGCAGAATGTGTGTATTCTGAAAGTGCTGCATTTGAAGGATCTATATGTGCTTTATTGACTACAGCAAGGCTTTCAACTGTGTAAAACATGAGAAACTCTGGGCCATATTAAGAAGCATGAGTATACCAGAACATCTGATTGTTCTCTTGCACAAGCTTTACATTGATCAAGAAGCAATAGTTCAAATGGAACAAGGAGAATCAGAATGGTTTAAAATCAGCAAAGGTGTATGAAAAGGCTGCATACTTTCCCCCTATCTGTTTAATTTATATGCAGAAAAAATCATCAGAGAAGCATGACTGTATGAAGACAGCCAAGATATGAAGACTGGTGGAAGACTCATCAACAACCTTTGCTATGCTGATGATGCCACACGTAAAGAAGACAAAGATCCTGACAACTGGCAAAATCAATAAGTTAATCGTTGATGGAGAAAAAATTGAAATAGTGGACAACTTTAACCTACTTGGTTCAACTATCAATGAAGAAGCAACTAGCAGTCAAGAAATCAGACACATTGCTCTTGGCAGAATGGCTATGAAGGACCTAGACAAGACAAGATTCTCAAATGCAGAGATGTCTCTCTCTCCATACAAAGATTCAACTTGTTCAAGCCATGGCATTTGCAATAACGTCATATAGATGCAAAAGTTGGACAGTGAAAAAAATAGGAAGAAAATTGATGCCTTTGCATTATAGTGCTGGCAACGAATACTGTGTATAGCCTGAAGAACAAACCAGTCCGTACTAGAGAAGATCAAACCTAAGAAGCTCAGAAGACAAGACTTTGACTTTCATACTTTGGACACATCATGCAAAGAGAGAGATCATTAGAGAAAGACATCATGCTTGGCAAGATAGAAGGTCAACGCAAAAGAGGAAGGCCAGCAATGAGATGGATCGATACAATAACGACAGCTACGGGTACCAGTCTGTCAACAATGAGCCGCTTGACTGAAGACTGAACACAGTTTAGGATAACTATCCAGAGGGTCACCATGAGTCGACACCAACTCAATGGCACTTAACAACAACACAAGCACATTGGCTGTATGGTTATCATGTTTTGATTCCTACATTCTGTACAAAATCTTTCTCCTGCATAATTTTTCAATGAGTGAAATATTTTTTTGTGCTGTCTTTAAAGCTGAGTGTTTTTCTTTTGATCCATATCTAAAATTTAGCATGCTTTTGGACTATTATAGCCTCTTCCTAGGTTGCTATTGTAAGTATTTACTGCTCAGTAGTTATTTTAATTCTAGCTATGCATTTGCCCCTTCACTACTTTATTTCAACACTGGGCTTGCAGGAGAAATCCTAGCATCATGTGAAGAATTCACAAAGGAGTTTTGGTTAAAAGGGGGGTGGCTGATCTGGTTGCATGGGGGCTCCAGAAACCCCTGCACAGGACCTGTATGGGGGAGAGGGAAGAGGAAGAGAAGGGGTAATTCTGGACATGGAGCAGAGAAAAGAGAATGGGAGATCCTGGACTTAGATGGTGGGCCAGCCCTGGAAACTTTCTTTAGACCATGATACGATCTGGCCCACTTCTGAACGCAATGTGTCTTTTAACCACAGCCCCGCCCCGCTAAATGTGGTCTTTTTTCGTTGCGTTTTCAGGGATGTACCATCTTAACCCCTTAACAATGATGTCTTTCCAACAGCTTTTGGGTTGGAAAGAATAAAAAGGAAAACGTGCCACGTCACGACGCCCCCAACCCTCCTTCACGCTCGTCTCCGCCCCCAGCCCCTGCTCCACTCCGGTTTAAGGCGTGTGGCACCGCCTCTCGCCAGTCTTGTCTTCGTGTCACTCCTGCTGTCGCCATGCCGGGTCTCCTGCTCGGGGATGTGGTTCCTAACTTTGAGGCAGAAACCACCTGCGGCAAAATTAAGTTCCACGAATTTCTGGGCAACTCGTACGTAGCGACTGGGGCTGGGGCAGGGGCAGGGGGCGGCGGCGCTTGCTGGCGGTTCCCCAAAACCTTGCACCTGTGTCTCCTCGTGCCTCACTTCCTGCTACTGCTGCTCTTGCTTCGCTTGGGGAGGTCACTGGGTTGTGTTGCGGCGGTGCCTAACGCAAAGGACTGGGAAGCTGCTGAAGTCAGGGCTGCTGCTGGGTGGTTGTGAAACGAGCGGGCGTGGGGAGAAGGCACGACATAACCCTTGAGTTGCTAGTTCCAAACTCGTTCTAGGGTGTGTGTGTGAAACTTTTAGCAGAGGCCGTCTTCTTAACCTCTTCTTTTTTTTTTTTTGTCTTCTCCCCTTGAAAGGCACAAAATCAGGTCCAGGTATTTGTGCCCCATAGAGATAATTTCTAAGATTAAAAGGCTGACAAATTCTTGCTCTGATTGCTTTTGTAGCTTCCTCTTGCCACTTCTCGCACCTACAGTCAGTCTGCCTGCCTGCCTGCCTGCCTCCCTGTTTCTTGGGTACCTACTTCATGGGTTTGGGTCAGATGCAATGCTTACATAGGAGGTATGTCTGCATCCACATAGCTCTGTCCACGAGAGCTGTTTTGCATGAGGCATAATAATAACAATAATAATAAAACCCCACCAAAGTGATACATAGCGAGAGAGATTACAGAACAGTATGTGACTCGGAAACCAACGTTCGGATCCTCTTCTGCCTTCTTTAACATATTACTTTCGTGCCTCAAGAATCTGCTAAAGTTAAGTCCTTTAGGGTAGGATCCTGCTTATATACAGTAATAACTAAGCAGATATATTGGTATAAAATGATTACTGGGTCTTGTTACAAGGCTTAAACATCTTCTATTTTGGAGAGGACTTTGCCTTGAGAGTTACTAAGTCCTGGTATGCTTGTGCACAGGGCTTGGCCAACCATTAGGCAAGGATAGGAAGTTGCCGAGGCTAGGGTGAAAGCTTCTGAGTGGTGGAAAATACCAGCAGTGGTCAAGCTAAAGCAATAGACCCCATATAAATTAGAAGTTGTAGTAGTAAAAGGTGCACAAACTCCCATGCCCATTAGCACACCCTAACTGCAGTGAGAGTGGCACACACAGGACTGGATTTAATTTTTTTTTTTTTTGTGCCCCTGTAGGCAATACAAGACAGCGGGGATCCCAGCGAGCAGGGATGGGAGAGGTTGTCCGAGATAGAAAAGATTGAAATGTCAGAAGAGGAGCAGAGGCAGGCCATAGTGCCACAGTGGTGCTCTTTTAAAGCTGCACATAGTCTTAATGAAAGCAGGAGTGGGCTCGTTTTTTTGTTTTGATCTGGTGTCCTAAAATACCTGCTTTTTCTGAATGTAACTGTCCTTGAATTCCTGAGAAAGCCTTGAGCGAAAGCCAATAAATCCAGGCCTGCACACACGTACTTACAAAGCGATGTTTAATGTCTAAACGTCTAGTGTCTGTCCTACATTTTTACAGGATTGTTGTAGGAGTTGTAGTGTTTCAGTTTACCAGGGTTTGCCAGCTTAGAGTAAGAGCCCTGCAGATGGCCCAAAATACTACTGTGAGGCTAGTCTTGGGCTGGCCTTTGTCATTACATAATTCCCCTTTTGTAGCAGTCATTAGTTGCCAACTGCGGCAAGAGTATATTAAAGTCCTGTTACTGATGTGTTAATTTTTCAGTCTTATTGCTCCTGCTGCTTTACGTGCAAAATTGTATACCCATCTCTGGCTGCTTTCTGCGTGCTTGCAGGATGCTTTTGTTACACCTTCACAAAGTATGTATAAAACTCAGTTTAGGTTTTGAAATTTTCCTTTGTGCCATTTGCTATCTCCAGAGATTTTATTACGTAAATATTTACGGGAAGTGTTAAAATTACCTAATGCTGATGTTATATCTAGTTCAAAACTATTACTTATCAGGACTGGGTAGTTCTCCTGGATGGTCTGTTGCTGATTCTCAACAGCAGGTATCTCAGGGGCTTAATTTGACTGAGTTCCTTGAGGACACCCAGGATAGCATCCCGTCTCGTGCTACGTTGCTTGTTACTTTTGTCTTAGAGAGTGATAAAATCTCTGTATTTAAAGAAGATTTTAGGAATAGAAATGTTTCTTTTTGTGGATCCCCCATTCAACGGTTTCCAGATGTGTCCAGACCTACACAGGCACGTAGGAAAGCCTTTTTGGCTTTTAAACCTAGGGTCTTTGCTCTGGGTGCCTCCTTTTTTTTTTTTTTTTTTTTTGTGAGATATCCATGTAAATTTTTGTTAGTCTTCCAGGGGGTGAGAGATGGGTTTTTTTGACCCACTTCAGCTGGAGGAGTTTTTGTCTAGTAGGGAGACATAGGGGCTTGTTTACAAAGCCGTGGTAGCGGTTTCTGATAGTTTTCGGAGCCACGGCCCCATTGAAATCAATAGATTCTGTGGTTGAGAGGGTGGATTGCTTGAAGGATACTAGCTATGATATGGAGTTTAGTCTCCTTGTGATTTCCTAGATTTTATTATGTTATTAATTTGAAAAAGTCTTTCTCCCTTTTTGTGGACTATAATATTTTGTTTTCTTTTTCCTTATATGGGGGTCTCTTTGAGTTGTACTAATAGTTTTTAGAAACATAGAAACATAGAAATATGACGACAGAAAAAGACCACATGGCCTATCTAGTCTGTCCTTCCATAACAACTACAACAGTCCACTTTTTGCCTTTAGAGATCCTCTGTGTTGGTCCCATGCTTTCTTGAATTCAGTTACTGTCCTCATCTCTACCACCTCCACTGGGAGACTATTCCACGGATCCACTACTCTTTCCGTAAAGAAATATTTCCGCATATCACTCCTGAATCTATCTCCCTTCACCCTCATCCCATGTCCCCTCGTAGCAGAACTTGCTTTCAATTGAAAGAGGCTCTCCCCCTGTACATTTATGCTACGGAGGTATTTAAACATCTCAATCATATCACCTCTATCCCGCCTTTCCTCTAAGGTGTACATATTAAGATCCTTAAGTCTGTCCTCATATGCTTTATAATGAAGCCCATTAATCATTTTGGTAGCAACCCTCTGCACCGACTCCATCCTGTTCACATCCTTTTGAAGGTGCGGTCTCCAGAATTGCACACCATACTCCAAATGGGGTCGCACCAAAGACTTATAGAGAGGCATTATCACCTCCTTTTTTCTGCTAGCCATTCCTCTCCGTATGTACCCAAGCATCCTTCTAGCTTTTGCCGTCGCCTTTTCTACCTGTTTAGCTACTTTAAGATCATCAGACACAACCACGCCTAGGTCCCGCTCTTCTTTAGTGGACAAAAGTACTTCACCTCCTATACTGTATTGCTCCCTTGGATTGCTGCAGCCCAAATGCATGACCTTACATTTTTTAACATTAAATCCCAGCTGCCAAATTCTAGACCATTCTTCAAGCTTAGCTAGATCCCTCCTCATGTTATCTACCCCTTCCTGGGTGTCTATTGCTTAATTATTTGTAATTGATTATATTTGGAAAATCAAATAAAGTTGAACTTTAAAAAAAAAACCCAAAAACAACCCCCCCCTCAGTTTACTTGAACTTATGTCATCTCGTAGCAGAGTTTGTTTTCAATTGAAAGAGGCTCTCGTGCATTTATGCCATGGAGATCTTTAAAATGTGTCTATCATATTTCCTGTATCCTGTCTGTCCTCTAACAATAACTAATTAAATAAGTAAGTAAGAAAGATTTTTAAGTCTGTTCTCATGCTTTTTAACAACCTTTTTTATAACAACATTTTTATAACTAATCATTTTAGTAGCCGCCCTCTGCATAAACTCCATCCTGTTTATATCCTTTTGAAGGTGCGGTCTTGAGAATTGCACACAATACCCCACATGAGGTTGCACCAGAGACTTATACAGAGGCACTATTGTCTCCTTTTTTTCCGCTGGCCATTCCTCTCCCTATGCACCTATCCTTCTGGCTTTTGCCATCACCTTTTCTACCTCTTTAACTGCTTTAAGAGTATCAAAAGCAATCTTGCCCAGGTCTTGCATTTTTGTGGACAGAAGTACGTCACCCCTTACACTGTACCGCGCCCATGGATTTTTGCAGCCCGAGTGCATGACTCTGCATAGCATTAAATCTCAGTTGCCAAATTATTGACCATTCTTCAAGCTTAGCTTAGCTCCTCTGTCCTCATGTTATCTCCTCTGTCCTGGATATCTACTCTATTGCAGATTTTGGTATCATCTGTAAAGAGGCAAACCGAACCCTACAGCCCTTCGACAATATCACTAACAAAGCTGTTAAAAAGAATTGGACCAAGGACAGATCCCTGTGGCACACCAGGGCTGGCCCAACCACTAGGCAGTCACCTAGGGTAGCAACTTCTGGAGGGCAGCAAAAGCTGGCAATTCAAAGCTAAATAGATTTTGCAGCCAGAGGGGTGTAAAGCTTGAGGTTTGCTTATGGCTCCAACACTTTGGACCAATTCTAGGCCCTGTGGCACACTTCTGGTAAATTCATTCTCAGATTGAGCACCATTTACCTGTACCCTTTGTTGCCTCCCAGTCAATCAATTTCTAACCCAGTCAGACACTTTAGGATCCATCCCTAGGATGCTCGGTTTTCCACCTGTGTGGAACAGTGTCAAAGGCTTTACTGCAATGTAAGTACACCACATCTAGGGCTCTCCCTCGGACCAACTTTCTAGTCACCCAGGCAAAGAAATTAATCAAATTTGTCTGACAATACCTGCCTCTGGTAAACCCATGCTGCCTTGGATCCTGCAATCCATTAGACTCCATAAACTTCACTATTCTCTTTAGCAGCGTTTCTAATAATTTACTCACCACAGAGTAAATTAACGCATCCTTCTGCTTTTGTGTAAAAGGACCACATGCACCTTTCTCCAGCCCTCTGGGACCACTCCCGACTCCAAAGCAGCATTGAAAGGATCAGTCAGTGGAGCTGCTAGAATGTTCCCAAGTTCCTTCAGTATTCTTGGATGTATCTCATCCGGTCCCCTCACTTTTTGTTTACTTTTAGTTTAGCGAGTGCCTCACAAATTAGTTTGAATCGTTTTGAGATCCCCGTCACTTCTGTTCCTATTTGTAGGTGTTTTTCTGAGGTCCTGCTCCTGGTCCTTCATCTTTGACACATAACAGAAATATTTATTAAGCCATTCTGCTTTATCCTCACCTCCTTCTACATATTTCTCCCCTTCACCCTTGAGTCTGACAGTACCACTTTTGCCCTTCCTCCTCTCAATAACATATCTGAAAAATGTCTTATGCCCCCATTTTATTGCATTGGCTATTTCTTCTTTTTGTATTTTTGCTTACCAGAATATTTTGCTAGCTTCTCTGAGTTTTTCCATATTTAGATGTTTGTCTCCTCTCTGATCTCTTGTATTTTATGACGGCCTCCCTCTTTTTCTTCATCTTTTCAGCTACTACTTATGAGAACCATAGCGGCCTCCTTTTCCTTTTATATTTATTTACCTTTCTAAAAGGTTTGTTGCCATTAAAATATCCCCTTTCAGTTTTGTCCTTTGCTTTTCTACAACCCCCAGCTGTTCCCATCCTGCTAATGACTCCTTGAGGTATTGTCCCATTTTGGCAAAGTTAGTTTTCCTAAAGTCTAAGACCCTTGCTTTTGAATGGATTTCATCAGCCCTAGTCCTAATACAGAACCACACCATCTGGTGATCACTGGATGTGAGATGATCTCCCATTATGACATCAAACATTGGTACGCACCAAGTCCAGTATGGTCCTTTCACGTGTGGGTTCTATTACCAGTTGCTGGAATAGTTCTCCCTGTAGAGAATCTAGGATCCTCCTTATTTCTAGATGACATGGCAGCAGGGATGTGCCAGTCCAACATCTGGCATATCAAAATCACCTATCAGTAGCACTTCTCTTTTCATGGCAATACTGTGTATGTCTTTATTTATTCTCCATCCACTTCTCCCTGTGAGGGGGATCTGTATATCATTGCATTCCCTCTTTCTAGTTTAACTCACAGTGCCTCCTCTCTCCCTTTGAAGCCCTGTAATTCTATAGCTTTAATATTTTTTTTTTATAAATAGTGCCATTCCTCCACCCCTTCTTCCTACCCTGTCCTTTCTAAATAAAGTATAGCTTGTATAATCACATCACAATCATGGTTGTCCATGAACCATGTCTCTGTCACTAAATCAAAGTCAGCCTCTTCCATTAAAGCTTTAACATCTGGGTTCTAATTTCTCATGCTACAGGCATTTATACACACCTGTTTCCAGATGTTGCCCCTTTTACTCATTTCTACAGAGGTATTTAATCTTTTACCCAAGGGCTTTCACTTACCTGGGAGCTTTCTTCACCCATCCCCAATGAATCTAATTTAAATACCTCTTCAATAGGTTAGCCAGTCTTCTGCAGAAGACACTTTGACAGATGGATGCCATCTCTATTCTGCCCTTAGAACATCATCCCATGGTCCAGGAAACCAAAATGCTCTCGATTTGATACAATCCATGCATTCATCTCCAGGATATGAGCTTCTCGGCCTTTATCATCAACAGGGAGGATTGAAGAGAACACCACCTGTGCACCTATCTGCTTCACCCTCTGTCCCAGAGCCATGCAGTCACTTTTGATATGCTCGGAGGGATACCTAGCAGTGTAATTTGTGCTGACATGGATGAGCAACATCTGATAATAGTAGGCTTGATGAATCTCAGCAAACTCTCCGTAACATCTTGGATTGTGGCACCTATCAGAGAGTATACCCCTCTGTACATCGTCTGCTAGGCAGATGGATGCCTCAGTACCCCTCAGTAACTGTGGGTTGTTCTTTCCTAGGTGCATAATTTTGCATTTGTCCACATTAAATTTCATCTGCCATTTGGATATCCAGTCTTCCAGATCCCTGGGATACTCCACTATTCACCTTTCTCCATTGAGAAAATTGGCCGTTTAGCCCTACCCTCTCTGCTTTCTACCTTTCTTAACCAGTTCTTGATCCACAGTAGTACACTGCCTTCTATCCCATGACTTCTTAATTTCATAAAGAGTTTCTCATGAGGGACCTTGTCAAAGGCTTTCTGAAAATCCAAATACACTATATCAACTGGCTCAACTTTATCTACCTGTTTGTTCACACTGTCAAAAAATATAAGAGATTAGTAAGACAAGACTTAGCCAAGCAGAGTCCATGTTGTCTTTCTCCCATTAAACCATGACTATTTACCTGTTCATTAATTTTATTCTTTATAATGGTTGCTACCAATGTTCCCTCTAATTTTCTGTAGGCTGTGTGCGCATAAAATATCAGCTGTGCAACTTTTGAAGAAAGGTTAAATTTTTGTGCGCAACATAACGACACTCGGAGTTATATACTTTAAAATTTGACTACACATCAGAATACAGTATGTACACCACATTGATTTTAATAAAATTAAATGAAAATAGACTATTACTAAATGAAGGGGAACATTTCTAGTAATTACAATCACAAATTTAAAAATTTAAGACATCTGTGTTGTTTTCTATTAGAATCAGAACCGTAATTTTTGTGCGCTCTATTGTAAAGTATGTGCGCTCACTCGGCGAGGTGTGTGCGCGCGCACACGCGCACAGCTTAGAGGGAACAGTGGTTGCTACCATTTTGACTGGTACTGACGTCAGGCTCTGTGTTCTGTAGTATCCTGGATCCCTTTTTAAAAATTTGCGTTACATTGGCCATTCTCCAATCAGATACTACAGATCTCCCCTAGACAGTCTGTTTTTTGGGAGACTCGCAGCAACCATGGGTGAGATGATGTTAGGATATCCACGATGAATGTGCCTGAAGCACTGCAGGCAGTGAAAGCAGTACATATAAATCTGGCTAGGGTGTATATACCAGGACCAGCTTGAGAACTGCTGCTCTAGAAATTATGTAGAGATTGCTTGAAGATATGTCCATGATCTAAACCATAATATCTGAACCATCAAGATATAAACCATGATCAACTCTTGATACGGCTTCAAGATAAGGGAATCAGCGGCCCAGCATTGAGCTGGTGTAAATGGTATCTAACCGACAGATGGCAGCAGGTTCGTACAGGTACTACAACCTCTGAACCTTTCCAACAAAAACATGGTGTACCTCAAGGCTCCTCACTCTCTGCCCTTTTGTTCAACATATACATGCAACCCATATGTGAAGTAATCCGCTCCTTCAATGTCTCATGTCTGATCTATGCCGATGATGTACTACTCTTCATACCATTCTCGATTGACAATCTGGATTTCTCCCCACTAGTAAAATGCTTCAAGGCTGTAGTGGACTGGTTCCACGCACAGGGCCTCAAGATAAACTTCAGCAAAACAGACGTACTCTTCATTACAAGAAATCAATCTTTCTCCCCTCCACCGGCACTAAAGACGAGACGCTGAGCTCACAAGCAAACCCGCTACCTCAGCGTCACATTGGACCAGCAGCTTGAGTTCAAAACGTACATCAGCAACATCATCAGGCAGGTCCACCATAAAATACGAACATTGAGACATCTCCGACCCCTATTGCAACTAGGTGACTTCAGGACAGTCTTTCAGCCCCTTGTGACCCCCCACTTTGACTACGCCAATGCGATCCTTCATGGCCTACCCAAGAACACATTAAGCCCGTTACAACTAGCAATGAATACCACGGCACGCTTCCTACACGGAGCATCCAGAGGAGACCATATCACCCCATTTTAAAAATGGATCGAAGGGGAGAGCGTGTTCAATGGTAGACAGCAAGTAGTAGGTTTCAGAAGTCTAAACGGGTGGTGTTAAGAATGTGGATTTGTGCTTTGGTAGTGTTCAGAAAGGAAGGTATAATTTTTGCTGATCTGGTAGCACAGAAAACTACTATTTTTACCTATCGGATATTTGTAGAGGAAAGAGTCAAAGATGATTCCCCCGCCCCACTGGGGAAGATGGGAAGGATGACAGTGGTGTTCACAGAAATAGAGAAAGGAGGGAGGGGAGAGGTGGGCTTAGGGAAAAGATAAGATACTCTGTTCTGCTTTGGATGGCAGTGGGACACCCAGACAGCAATGTCGGACAGGTTGGCTGAGATTTGTGCCTGAATCCCTGATGAAGTTTCCAGCAGAGGTATATTTGGGGGGAGACAGCATACTGGCAACCATGAGAAGATCTGGGCCCAAGGAAATGTGTGTAGAGAGTATATCTCTGCTCAGTCATGGGACCTCAACTGATAATAGCATAGTAGTAGGGGAGGATCCACCACAGCATACACTAAGTGCGATGGGAGAGAAGAATACAGAACATTTAGCTACAAAATCCAAATAAAGAAGTGCATCGAGAAGATGACTTATCTGTTGCTTGACACTGATCACCAAGAATGAGGATCTAGTAAAGGCCCTCTGATTTGGTCATGGAAAGGTTGCTGGGGACTCTTGTAAGGACACTTTCTGCAGAACATTATTTATTTAAAAGGATTTATATACCACTTTATCCTGAAATCAAAGCGAGTTACACAGCAAACAAATCAAGTAGTTGGGTGCGGGTGTGTGTGTGTGTGTGGGGGGGGGTGCATGCAGTGAATTTGGGTTGTGTGTGTATAGTGTGAAGAGGTTGGTTGCGTGGTGAGTTGTATACATTGTGAGCTCTGTACAGGAACTATTTACATTTTTTTACATTTACATTTGCATTTTTACATTTTGTTTAGGCAGTTCAAGTGATGTCATTGTAGTGTTTGTAGCGTTCTGGAAGAGTATTGTCTTTAGCATCTTCTGGATGTCATTGAGGTCATTTGTGCTCTCAGGTTGTCGGTGAGTTTTGCTTGTTTGGGTGAGGTTTGCTTGTGGGGTGATTTGGGTGGTTGGGGGTTGGTGATCTTTGTTGACTTGTTCGATGAATAGGGTGGTTTTGAGTAGCTTCTGGAATTCTTTTATGTCTGTTGCTTTCAGTTTATCTGGGAGGACAGCCCAGATAGGGGCAGCAAGAGAAAGCTCGCATGGATGTGGATTTGTTGGTTCTTGTGAATAGGCTGGGTGTTGGTATGTTCTTGGTGCTGTTTCTGTCTGGTCTTGCTTGTTTTGGTTCCGATGAGTTCCTGTAGTATCTCCGCATGTGCTTTTAAAGGGCTCGACATAGAGGCAGTGGCCATGCTGGTGGAGTTACAGAACACAGTTGGAAGCTGAGCACAAAGGTCTAAAGCCAGGAGGTTAGAGGCCATATGGGTTGGAGGGTCATAGACATTTTATTTTTAATATCTCCAAGAATGAGGTAAAGGGAAGATGGTTCACAAAAGAAGGAAATATGATAAAGGAAGAGGTAGGTGTTTCAGGAGGTCCTAAATGACAGCTACCCAGAGAGGTGGTAGAGTAAATAGGCAGATGGAGTGGACTTCAGAGGAAGAAAAAAGGAGTGAAACTGAGGTAGGAGGGGTGGAATACTCCAGGAATGGAGCGAGTAGCAGCCAGACACATCACCCAAGGCCAGCTGAGTGGGGTGTATGGGAGAAGAGGTAACGTCCAAGATAGAGGGCAGCAACTGAAGCAGTGTGTGGAGGGGGGAGCAAGCTTCGCTTTTTTCAGAGCAAAAAGATGTATTGTAGACAGAGAAAGTAGTTCTGAAAGTGGGTAAGTTGTTTTGTTGTAGAGTGGGCATTTCACAGCAGAGATTAAAAAGATAGGGTTATTTAGTGGTTGTCTTTTATAAAGAGATTTAAAAGGGGGCAGCAAACCAGAGTGAAATACAGTGGAAATCAGCTTATGATCCAAATTCTTAGGAAGTCCAACAGATGTTGTTTGTTTAGAATTATGCATTTGATAAATAAGATTACATTATGTGGAGAGGCTCTGCTAGTCAGGGGAGGAAGAGCACATATGCTCCAAAACTCTATAACCCCCAGTTCCCAGGCGCAGGCTTTTGTAAACCTATTTTCCACAACTGCCCCAGCCAATGGGGGTCAACAGAAAACAGTTTGCTTTAAAATAACATATTAAAGACAGCAAGGGAAAAACAGGCAGAGAATAAAGTCATCCGATGAGAAAATCTCTTGATCTCCTTTGATACTAAGGTGAGTAATGTTGCCTCTTCGCTACCCTTCTGGACTTTGAATCCAACTTCTAGATGTCGCTGTAGTGAATAAAGGCACACCCTTCACCTGGAGACTAAGAATCTGTGTCCTACTGGATACACGGCGCTGACCTACCATGCTGGCTGATTCTTGATTTTCCAGTTAAGTAGGATGGCCTTTTTCTGGTAAATGGTCTAAAATTATTCTACAGTTTTAAAAAAAACAATTTCCCTTTGCATGCTTGGTAAGACCCCTTCTCTAAAGGCTGTAGACATACAGTGAGTGAATCTGTCTATTCAAACCTCTTTAAGAATGGAATATTTTTACTGCATCACCTTCCTTCCATGTAATGGCTTCAGTGCAGTGGGCCTGCTCTTACCTGAGTTTTCTCTTCTTTTCTCCTCAGATGGGGAATCCTTTTTTCCCATCCTAGGGATTACACCCCAGTATGTACAACAGAGCTTGGCCGAGCAGCACAGCTGTATCCAGAATTTGAGAAGCGTGGTGTTAAGATGATTGCCCTTTCGATTGACAGTGTCCAGGATCATCGAGGATGGAGCAAGGTATTCTCGGAAGGGAACTGGGGTGGCCCTTATAGTTTGACAACAGCTTGGTGTTTGTGCAGTGTGGTACACTGCAGTGTGTATGTTTGAGGTATCTCTTCAAAGTCTGAACAAACTGTTCAAATGTAACTACGGTTGTAGACATTCCAGTTGAGGTACTTGTGCTTAAACGAGACCAGGACAAAGAATGGAAGAAATAGTAAATAGAAGCAGAAATCTTGTTGGAGTGGTGTTTTTGAGTGGTTGCATTTTTTTAAACTGGCCTCATTGACTGCTCTTACAAATGAAGAGAGGAATCCTGGCACCATTTGACTTTGCCTTTGACAGGGAGGGGGATCTCATCCTTGTGGTGTGCCCTCTTTAACTTGAGGCTCTGGCTAACCATATGACACAGGAGCCTGAGTGCACCATGTAGCACTTAGTTTTTCAGAAGCTCTGTATTAAACAGCTCTTTGTTTACTGGAAACATCTACTTTGTAGAATTGTGTTTTTTAGACTTTCAAAACAAACCTGAATAGTGCTCTGTGAGACCTTTGGCATGGTGCATGGGTAGACGTTCTGGAAACGATTGTCTACACATTTTGTTTTCTATGGGATACTGGTTGATTGTTTAGTTTTTATCTTCATATAATCTTTAAACCCTTCCTTTTTGTTATCTGCAATCAGCCTTAGCAGGTACCATACATACAAGAACTGGTAATAAATATTGCACTGAACTAAATTCATGCATATGACGCAATACCCCAATGCTGAAGAGTTTACATTGGTTACCCCTCCAGGCCAGAACCCTATATAAAACCCTGGTCATGACTTTTAAAGCCTCAAAGAGCCCATTTCTATCACCTATCAGCAATATGATACATGTCACTCCAGATAACATATCCAGGAGATTTGTGACATTGAACTCCATTGACCTTCCGAAACTCCTTACGAAATGCTCTAAATCAACAGCCTCTAGAGCCTTCTCACTGTTTGCGCCCAGAGCCTGGAATGCCCTTCCACCCGAAATCAGAGCCATCACAAGCCTAATGACGTTCAGAAAGGCCTTAAAATATCATCTGTTCCTAATATACTACCCGGAAGCTTCTCCGAATGAAAATAGCCCTCATGCTGGTCTTTCCCACTCGACCCTGTTAGAAAATGGCTAATCATGACGGTTCATACTTGCACACTCTATCCATACCGTATTTATATTGTACTTGTGATTTATTTATTTACCACTTCCATGTAATTAACCAAATATACCATGTATATAGTCAGCCTTGTTTACCGCCATGTTCTTGTATATAGTTAACCCTGTTTACTGCCAGGTTTTTGTACCATGTTCATTGTAAAAAACCAATGCTGACCATGTCATTGTGTTTAAATTTGTTCATATGTAAACTGCACTGATTAAAAGAGCGCGGTATATAAGAAATAAAAATAAATAAATAAAATAAATATCTGGGTCTGTTTGACAGGTTACATGGGGGGGGGGCTAAGAAGCAAAATGTTGGGGTAATGGCCATGGTAATATTGCTGGCTATTTAGATTACAGAGCTTTTGTAAGACATGGGAAGAATGGATAATTTCCCAGGATATAGAACTTTATGTGCATGCTAACAAATTACGTGCAATCATACCAAAATTGCATCATTTTCCCTTTTGGACCGCTCTCTTGGATTGTGAGGCTTGCTCGCTCACTTTCATCCATTGTAGCAAAGCTGTAAACCTGTTTTAGTGCAACCTGCTTGGCGTTCCTGTGCCATCCTGCAAAGAGGATCTATAGCCCAAGGCAAAGCACTGGATCCTGACAGCCACACAAAGCAGTCATCAGTGTGTAGTATTTGTCTGTAGGAAGAAGGGGTAATATGCCATTTACCCTTGTAAGTGGCTTTTTGAAGTTTCTCTCATTATTTAGTTACAGTTGTCAACATTGACACCCTTTCATTTTAAGTATGTTGTGTACAATATCTTGAGAACATACAGTTGGAATATTTTATAATTATTTATCTTAGACTTCAGGTAAACTAACTTTGCCAAGATGGGCCAATACCTCAAGGAATCATTAGCGGGATAGGAACTGCTGGCGGATGCAGAAAACAGTGGGCAAAACCTGAAAAGGGATATTTTAAGGGCAACCAGCCTTTTTGTTAGAAAGGTAACTAAAGGTAAAAGGAAAATAAGGCCGTTATGCTTTTCAAAAGTAGCAGCTGAAAAGGTGAAGAAAAAGGGGGAGGCCTTTATGAATTACAAGAGATCAGAGAGAGGAAGACAAATCTATATTTGGAAAACTTAGAGAAGCTAGCAAAGTAGTCAAGAAAGCAAAGATACAAGAAGAAGAAATAGCCAATGCAATAAAATGGGGGGATAAGACATTTTTCAGATATGTTAGTGAGAGGAGGAAGGGTAAAAGAAGGGTGAAGAGGAATATGTAGAAGCTGATGAGGATAAAATGGAATTGCTTCACAAATATTTCTGTTCTGTGTTCACAGATGAAGGGCCACGAGCAGGACCTCAGGGAAAACACCCACAAATAGGAACAGAAGCGACGGGGATCTCAAATGATTTTCAGAAGACTGTGTTTGTGAGGAACTAGCTAAACTAAAAGTAGACAAAATGGGACTGGATGGGATACATTCGAGAATACTGAAGGAACTTGGGGATGTTCTAGTAGCTCCACTGACAGACCTTTTCAATGCCTCTTTGGAGTCGAGAGTGGTGCCAGAGAACTGGAAAGAGGCACATGTGGTCCCTTTACACAAAAGCAGAAGTAAGGATGTGTTTTAAAAAAACCTACAGGCCTGTTAGTCTAACCTCTGTGGTGAGTAAATTGGAAATGCTGCTGAAAGAGAAAGTAGTGAGGTTTCTGGAGTCCAGTGGACTGCAGGATCCAAGGCAGCATGGATTCACCAGAGGCAGGTCTTGTCAGACAAATCTGATTGATTTTTCTTTGACTGGGTGACCAGGGAGTTGGACAGAGGGAGATTTGTAGATGTGGTGTACTTGGATTTCAGTAAAGCCTTTGATACTGTTCCACACAGGCAACTTAAAAACAAATTGAGCACCCTAGGGATGGACCCTAAAGTTACTGATTTGGGTTAGAAATTTGTTGAGTGGGAGGCGATGAAGAGCCTGTTTCTTGAGAAGAGCAGTGCTTACCAGGGCTCTCCCAAAAAGGTGATTTTTGCTGAATTTGCTGCTAAATTGTGAGTTTTGTCGGTTTGTCTCCACATATTTATCTATCTATTTGCCCTTCTGGGTGGGTTCCCTTACCTACTCCCTTGCTGTGTGCCCACTGTTCAGGAACAGCCTACTGGCCAGAGACACTTAGGTTCCCACCCACCCCCCCCAGGGGCTACATTGCCTATATAGTGGTCACATACGTGCCATCTGTCGTTCCTAACTTGGGTAACGCCCACATCTTCAACTTTTTCTTATTATTCTTCCTCTTCTGGGACTGCTTAATCAACATGTTGTGTATTCAGTGCAATAACTGTGGTACTTTCATTCAAAGAAGAATCATTTGGAGCCTAAGAGCTTGTCCTATATGCCTAAAGTCAGCTGCCATGCATGAAGAACTGACTACTAAGGAAAGACCTAGCAGCCATGCATAAAGAAGTGTCTCTACTGAGGGAGGAACTGGCTGCAATGAAGCACACCTCGTCTAAGATACAAACTGAACAAAGTCCACCACCGCTCCCACAAAGAATCAAACACCCCAGGAACAAATGGCTCACAGTGGGTTCCGGAAGATTGCGACCTGTAATGCAGAGACATCCTACACATCAAGAGAGATCCCTGCAAAATGCCTTCTCTGCCTTGGCTAATGAGGATGCCCAACCCAAAGAAACTGAAGGGCCCTTAAATGAGTCAGACAATGCCCAATCTCCTGCTAAAGCACCAAATATGAAGAAAACCTCACCAAACAGAAAACTATTACTACTTGGAGATTCCATCATCAAAGGCACCAACTTGGGAACACAGCTCAAAGGAGAGGAGATAGTCATATGCCTACCAGGCTCTTCAGCCAGCAGGAATAAAAACCAAGTTGTTGAAATACTTAGCGCAAAAAGTGAGCACTCCAAACCAGATGATATTATCCACTTGGGCACAAATGACCTGGCTAGAAACAGTGCCTCTACAGCCCAAAAGGACTTCCAATCTCTGGGAGAGAAACTCAAGCCCATTGTTAACACTGTTGCATTCTCA
The DNA here is from genome assembly GCA_033557465.1 of Ichthyophis bannanicus. Classification (NCBI taxonomy): domain Eukaryota; kingdom Metazoa; phylum Chordata; class Amphibia; order Gymnophiona; family Ichthyophiidae; genus Ichthyophis; species Ichthyophis bannanicus. The sequence continues at coordinate 142,936,058 of CM066040.1, forward strand.
GAAGTTCTACCTGTTCTTGGTAAGGGGACAAAAAGGCTGCATCGCATTAACAACTTTAATACATGGCTCCAGACCTGGTGCAAACAAGAAGGATTCAGATTTATTGGCAACTGGGGCAACAGATGGACCAACAAGAGACTATACTGTGCTGATGGACTACATCTCTCTGTCACAGGGAAAAGTAACCTAAGTGAAAAATTCAGGCAGTATGTGGATATGCATTTAAACTAGGAAAAGGGGGTGACGGATGTGGAAGGTCAACATCTGCATGCCACCCCCTGCAAAAGCAGAACATCATCAGAAACAGCCACACTCTTAAACCACACATCAAAAACAAGTGGGAAGAAGTGGGCAGAATAAAATCAATGCAAAATACACACAAGCCAGGTAAATGCTGGAAAGCAATGAGCACAAATGCTCGAAGCTTAGCCAAAAAAATTCCAGACCTGGAAGCCCTAATGGTGGAAACGGATTTGGACATCGTGGCCGTTACGGAAACATGGTTTAATGAATCGCATGATTGGGATATAGCCATAGCTGGCTATAATCTATTCAGAAGAGACAGAGAAAATGGAAAAGGAGGAGGAGTAGCCTTGTATGTCAAAAGCAGTATTAAAGCTACTGAAATGCAGGGAACATGGGGAAAAGAAGCGCTCTGGATTGCGTTGGAAAGAGGAGATGGCACTGTCATCCATATTGCTGTAGTCTACAGACCTCCGACTCAAATTGAAGAGAGAGATAACGAATTGATTATAGATATTGCCAAGATAGCAACAAAGGGGGAAGCGATCATATTAGGTGACTTTAATCTACCTGATGTGGATTGGATTACTCCTTCTGCACATCTGGAAAGAAGCAAAAAATTGTGGATGCTCTCCAAGATGCATTACTTAGACAACTGGTGATGGAACCAACCAGGGAAAGCTCAACGCTGGATGTAGTGCTTACCAACAGTGATAACGTGTCGAATGTCTGCGTGAGTGCCCCTGTGAGCAACAGCGACCATCACACGGTGTGGTTTGAGATAAAAGCCATGGTACAGACCAATCATAGCAAGCTCAAAGTCCTAAACTTCAAAAACACTGACTTCAATAAAATGGCCGAGTACTTAAAGGAGGAGATGACGGGGTGGAAGGAGATAAGGGAAGTGGAATTGCAATGGACCAAACTAAAGGCGGCAATAAAAGGGGCAACAGATAAATATGTAAGAAAAATAAATAAAAACAAGAGGAGAAGGAAACCTATTTGGTTTTCCAAAGAGGTGGCTGCGCAAATAAAGGCAAAAAACACAGCTTTCGCAAAATTCAAAAGCTTGCAAACAGAAGAACACAGAAATGAATACAGGATCCAACTCAAAGAGTCTAAAAGAGTAATAAGGATAGCAAAATCAAAGGCAGAAGAAAAGATGGCTAAAGATGTTAAGGGTGGCAACAAAACTTTCTTCAGGTATATTCAGGAAAGGAAGAAGATCAGAGTTGGAATTGCAGGACTCAGAAGTGCTGGGAAAGGACTCGTGGAAAGTGACACTGAAAAAGCGAAATTGCTAAACAAATACTTCTGCTCTGTTTTTACTAAAGAAGATACTGGAGATGGACCAGCTGTGACTCCCAAATATAAAAATAGGACTGAAGTAGATACCACACCATTCACAGAAGATGAGGTGTTAGAACAACTTGCTAAACTGAAAGTGGACAAAGCCATGGGACCGGATGGGATACATCCCAGGATACTGAAAGAGCTCAGAGAGGTTCTTGCAGGACCATTAAAGGATGTCTTCAACAGATCCTTGGAAACAGGAGTGGTTCCTCAGGACTGGAGAATGGCTAATGTTGTACCTCTACACAAAAGTGGTGACAGGGAAGAAGTGTCAAATTACAGGCCCGTGAGCCTTACCTCGGTGGCAGGAAAAGTAATGGAGGCACTCCTGAAAGAGCGAATAGTGAACTTTCTCAAAACCAACAGGTTGCAAGATCCAAGGCAACATGGTTTTACCGAAGGACGGTCTTGCCAAACAAATCTGATTGAGTTCTTTGATTGGGTGACCAAGGAACTAGATCTGGGGCATGCAATGGATGTCATCTATCTGGATTTCAGCAAAGCCTTTGATACTGTTCCTCATAGGAGGCTTGTCAATAAACTCAGTAGCTTGGGGATGGGTCCCAAGATAGTAAACTGGATTAGAAATTGGTTGACTGACAGACAACAGAGGGCGATGGTACATGGAGCTCACTCGGATGAGAGGAAGGTGATTAGCGGGGCGCCTCAGGGGTCGGTCCTGGGCCCGGCACTGTTCAATATATTTGTGAGTGATATTGCTGAAGGACTGAATGGAAAAGTCTGTCTTTTTGCAGATGACACAAAAATTTGCAACAGAGTGGACTCCCCCGAGGGAGTGGATAACATGAGGAAAGATCTACAAAAGCTGGAAGACTGGTCTAATGCTTGGCAACTACGATTTAATGTGAAAAAGTGCAGTGTCATGCACTTGGGTAGCAGAAATCCTAGGGAAAAGTACACAATAGGGGGTGAGAGGTTGGTATGCACGGTTCAGGAGAAAGACCTTGGTGTGATTATCTCTGATGATCTCAAAGTGGCAAAACGGTGCAACAAGGCGGTGGCAAAAGCCAGGAGGATGTTGGGCTGCATACAAAGAGGGATTACCAGCAGAAAGGAAGAGGTACTTATGCCACTGTACAAGTCACTGGTAAGGGCTCACGTGGAATACTGTGTTCAGTTTTGGAGGCCATATCTTGCAAAAGATGTAAAAAGACTGGAAACTGTTCAGAGGAAGGCGACCAAAATGATTTGGAGCCTGCGTCAGAAGCCTTATGAGAAGAGACTTGAAGACCTAAATATGTACACTTTGGAGGAGAGGAGGGACAGGGGAGATATGATTCAGACCTTTAAATACTTAAAGAGAAATGATGAACAAACAAACCTCTTCCAAAGACGGGGAAGCTGTAAAACTAGAGGGCATAACATGAAGCTGCAAGGTGGTAAATTGAAAGGCAATGTCAGGAAATATTTCTTCACTGAAAGGGTGGTGGATGCTTGGAATGCCCTCCCGATGGAAGTGGTGAGGGCAAACACGGTGATGGAATTCAAAACGGCATGGGACAAACACAGTGGATCCCTTTACAGCAACAGGATAAAAGCAAAATAAACGGTACCATCTAACTTTTGAACTATCTAGCGTCTGAACAAATAAGGGTGTCCTACATGGAGTGGTGGGTTCACCCCTAAACAGAAACAAAAACATGGGGAGGGGTGGCCTGCACAGAGAGACAGGTGCACCTACTCTTGCCATCTTGCTGGGCAGACTAGATGGACCATGCTGGTCTTTATCTGCCGTCACTTACTATGTTACTATGTTACAAGTAAATGGAGCTCACTCTGAGGAGAAGGAGGTTACCAGTAGTGTGCCACAGGGATCTGTCCTTGGTCTGATTGCGGAAGGGCTGTCGGGTAAGGTTTGCCTCTTTGCAGGATACCAAAATCTGCAATAGAATAGACACTCAGGAAGGAGTAGATAACAACATTAGGAGGGATCTAGCTAAGCTTTTAGAATGGTCAAGAATTTGGCAGCTGAGACTTAATGCTAAAAAATGCAGGGTCATGCATTTGGGCTGCAATAATCCAAGGGACTGGTACAGTGTAGGGGGTGAAGTACTTTGTCCACAAAAGAAGAGCGGGACCTAAGCGTGATTGTGCCTGACGATCTTAAAGTAGCTAAACAGATAGGTGACAGCAAAGGCTAGAAGGATACTTGGGTGCATAGGGAGAGGAATGGCCAGCAGAAAAAAGGAGGTGATAGTGCTTCTGTCTGGAGACCACACCTTCAAATAAAAATAGGTTGGAGTCTTGCATAGGATGGCTACTAAAATGGTTAGTGATCTTCATTATAAAGCATGAGGACAAGCATAAGGATCTTAATAGGCGGGATAGAGGAGATATGATAGAAATGCGTTTTAAATATCTCCATGGCATAAATGCATAGGAGGAGAGCCTCTTGATTTGAAAGCAAGCTCTGCTACAAGGGGACATAGGGTGAAAGGGGATAAACCCAGGAGTAATATGCAGAAATATTTCTATACGGAAAGAGTGGTAGATGAGTGGAATAGCCTCCCAGGTGGCAGAGATGAGGATAGTATCTGAATTCATAAAAACATGGGACAAATATATATAGGATCTCAAAGGAAAAAGGACTATTGTAGTAGTTGATATGGAAGGGCAGACTAGATAGGCCATGTGGTCTCTTTCTGCCGTCATGTTTTTATGTTTCTAATAGTATGTGCAAAGGTATGCAACAAAAAAGATGTCTGTGCAACTTAGCGCACAGAACTTTCTGAGAAAAAACAAAACAAAAACAAAATGACTTGTACAGGAATAATGGCACCCTTCACTAATATTTAGTTGCACAACCCTTTGCAGCGATGACAGCCTCCAAACATTTTTTGTACATCTGTCTGCTGGTGGTTTCTCTCACTTTTCAACTGCAATTTTTTTTCCAGCTCCATGAATGTCTCCAAGATTCCTTTTACCAATGACAGATTTCAGCTCTTTCCAAAGGTTCTCAATTGGATTGAGATCAGGACTCATTGCTGGCCAGTTCAAAACAGTCCATTTGTTACTTTTTAACCAACCATTCTTATACTTTTGGATGTATATTTTGGGTCATTGTCCTGCTGGAGGTCCCATAACCTTCGATCCAGACCTAGCTTTTTGACACTAGGTAACACATTTCACTCCAGAATACCTTGGTAGTCCGCAGACTTAAGATTCCTTCAATATGTTCTTGGCCTCTTTTTCCTGAGGCAGCAAAACAGCCCCACAATTTTATGGAACCTCCACCATGTAACTGTAGAAGGGGTGTGTTTTTCCTTATAAGCTTAATTTTTCCACCTGTAAATGTATCACTGGTCTGCATTGCCAAAGAGCTCAAGTTTGGTTTTCTGTCCATAGAACATTTCCCAAAAGGATTGTGGTTTCTCAAGATGGGATTGGGAAAAGATCAGGCATGCCTTTTTAGGTCTGTCTTTGAGCAACGGGGTCCTTCTTTGTTTAGTGCACGGCATATGGTGTGAGTTGAAACCACGACTTTAGATTGTTCCAGGTTAGCCTTAAGCTCTCTGAAATTTATATGTGGTATTTTTCCAACAGTTTGCAATAACATTTGAAGACTTCTTGGATTCATTTTCCTCTTCCCACCTCATCCTGGGAGTTTCTTGATAGTTCCATGAGCAGAAAATTTTTAATATTACGAACTATAGATAGAGGCATTCTAAAGTCTTTGGAGATGGCCTTGTACCCCTTTGGTGGTGATGGCTTTTCTGATGGTCTCGGGCAGCTCTAGTCTTCACCATTCTGAAAACGGAACAGGGAGTGAATGTGGCCATTTCAAACATTAGAGCCATCATTCATTGGTTGATTCAAGTCAAGTGAGTACTGACAATTGATCACAGGTGTGTCTAATCTTACTGCAATAGGAATATGGTTCTTCTGTTGAAACTGATTTGAATTGTTTTTTAAGAGTGACAATGTCCTGGCAATGTCAACGTTTTTGTGCTATTTCCTACTATTTTTTCCTGTCTTAATTTGTCTTGTTCCTTATTGTCCCTCCAGTCCAGTCCCGCACCTCCGGGTAGTGTACCTCTTCCAGCAGCTTGGAGGCTGAGCCTGTCATCTTTTTGATGACACTAGTGGACATATGCAGCTGGCACTGCCCACCAGCCCCAGTATGCTCAGCCTCCAAGCAGCTGGAGGAGGTTGTGAGCCAGGGTGCTGGACTCGCAGAAAGGACAACTAAGGAGATAGGCGTTTTTCCGGTTATTGCGGGAAAGTCTATGGGGTGCTGTTGGTTACACACCCAGACGTGCTGAGCTTCCTAGGGGGGGGGGTGACCCACCACCTCCTCCTCCTCCGTCTGCCAAAGAAGGCAGTGGTACCGCCCTGGAATCTCAATCTGATGCTGTCTGGGGAACCCGTTGAGCCATTGAGTCGAGCTTTCCTGCAGAATTTGGCTCTGAAAATGGTATTCCTGGTGGCGAGTTGCTCGGTATGCAGGATTTCTGAGCTTCGGACCCTGTCATGCCAGGAGCCATTCCTTTCCTTCTCCAAGGAGAAAGTGGTACGGTGCCCAGTACCTTCATTTATGAGAAGGTGGTGTCAGCATTTCATGTAGATCAGGCCATTTCCTTACCGGTTCTGGCAAGCGCGGATGTGGGCGAGAGCAGGTATGGGCTGTGCCTCCTGGATGGTAAGAGACCTGCGTAGGTATGTAAAAAGGGCATTGTTTTCAGAGATCGGACCGTCTATTGGTTCTGTTTGGCAGGTCGCGCAAAAGTGAGGCGGCAGTTAAGCATCCATTTCCAGATGGATCAGTGAGGCAATCACGTCGGCATACATCTTGAAGGGTAGAACAGTGCCTGTGGGGTTGCAGACGCATTCCATGAGGGCTCAGACAGCTTCATGGGCAGAGTATACTTTAGTTCCGCCGGTGGAGATCTGTAGGGTGGCATACTTCTTTGACCATTTTCACCTGGATACCCAGGTAGCGGGGGATGCTTGTTTAGGATCGGTAGTGCTTCAGGCTGGTTGTGTGGGTCCCTCCCATTAGTTTAACTGCTCTGATATGTCCCAGAGGTGCGGGACTGGACTGGACGGATGATAAGGAAAGAGAAATTAGACTTGCCTGCTAATTCCTTGAACTCCATTCCAGTCCTGGAACCCTCCCTGAGTGCTGCTTGTGATCCTGTGCACACCCCGGTCCTGAAGCTGGCTCCCTTGGTGGAGGAAATGGCTGGGATGAGCCGGGGAGTGGTGTGTAATCAGTGTTTGGGGGAGGGGCAGACCAGAAGAGCTGTCGGTTGCTCGCTTCCTGCTGGTTGGAGTTGCTCAGGCGCTCAACAGGTAGGCCTCTTCATCCTGGAGTGGGGGACGGGGTATCCTTCCCAGGGGATGGAGGGGGTACTAGTTTGTTTAGGCGTAGAAGTGTTTGCTGCATGTTTAACTACTTATTTGTTGCTCCTCTGAGTCTGCTTTGTCAATAGGTACTGGGGCTGGTGGGCGGTGCCAGCTGTATATGTACACTAGTGTCATCAAAAAGATGACATGCTCAGTCTCCAAGCTGCTGGAAGAGGTACACTACCCAGAGGTGCGGGACTGGACTGGAGTTCCTCAAGGAACAACAATTAGCAGGTAAGTCTAATTTCTCTTTTTATTTGATTCTTTTGTGTGTCAAATGTGTGCATATATAGTACAAAATCATGTCACTGGCCACTTTCTTTTTTTAGGAGATATTGGACATTAAGGGGTTGAACTGCAGGGGTGCCAATGTTGACCACAACTGTACAAAAAATGTTAATTTTTAAAGGTATGATGTCCAAAGATGCATTTTTATAAGATTGTTCTAGGAGGGATGATATGGTTTAATGAAAATCTGGGGGTGGGGGCACGGCGCAAGACTAAAGTGTGCAAGTGTGTGTTTTGTGGTGGTGTGTTTGCCTATAGTGCCTAATACCTTTTGCGCTGACTCTGCATGCAGTCATTTTGCTCCTCAGTATTCTGTCTCAAGCAGATGGTGACAAGGCATCCTCTGCGGCACTGGACTGATCAGAATAGCAGCTCCAAGGCCCAATTGGAGAACAACCCAGTTGAACAAGTACAGTGGCAGGAGTCCATGTCCCTCCCCCTGGCCTGGCAGACCCTAGGAAGTATTTCTTTGCCTAAGCTCTCCTGCCTTTCTCCTTTGCCTGCATCTGTTTAAATAGACCATAAACCTCCTGGGGTGGGTTTTTTTTTAAGTTATTGGTGTTGGTATCCTCCGAGAGGACACTGCCTTCAGCACCAGTCAGTTTTTTATTTCCAACAATGCCACAGCAGTAGTGTGTGTATTTTATTTATTTAGCACGTTTTATATACTGTATTTCCTAAGGTCAATACAGTTTACAAGGAACAATTTAAGTGGTTGGTGTATGTTAACTGACAGGGAAAAACCAAGTGAGTTGATGGCCAGGGAGGCCACATCTTGTTCAAGCTAGCAAACACTCTCTTGTTCACCTTATCTGCAGTTCACAGACTTCTGAGCAAACACTCCCTGGCTCCAGGGGAATGGGAGTTTTCAGAGCCTCTGGTGTGATTCAGAATTGTTGGGGCTCCCATTTATGGTTCTTATGGAAGCTAATCAAAATGCCACGGTCCTGTGCTTTTTCAGTCACCTGAAGGAATGGGGAGATGGCGAGACTGGATGCCCTCCTATGGCCATGACCCCCAAAGAGGAGCTTTTTATTTTTTTTTTTCTCTCTGGGCTGAGGTGTGTTTGGTTTTTTTGCAGAGGAATGCGTCCCATCTTGGGTTGGTCATTCTGGTAGCACCATACTGGCCAGGAAATCTCTGGTATGTGGACTTGGTGTGCCTTCAGGTAGAAGCCCACTTATAGATTTCATGGGGATGGACCACCTTTTGTCAGGATTCAGGTCTCATGGATGACCCATCTTCCCTGTCTTGTGGCTTGGCTTGGCTCTTGAGAGGTAGTGTTTTAACAAGAGAGCTATGCTGAGGACATTATGACCCTCCTACAGGCACATAAGTCCTTTAGGTTATGCCAGGCAGGATTTGAGCTTTCTTTGGAGTCTTGATGTTTTTCCTAGTGTATTGTTCCTTTTAGGACCACCGTGATAGACCTTTGCTTTTTCCTACAAGAAGGTTTGAAGAAGTCTGTCTTGCTGCTTAGTTCAAGTGGCTGCCTTTTGTTTGTGGCCAGGTTGAAGGAGCTTCTTTGGGTTTGCACCCCAACATAGTGTGTTTCCTGAAAGGGGTTACCCATTTGCATCCTCCAGTGTCTAGTTGTTCCAGCATGCAATCTCAAATTTTTGTTTTTTTTTTCAGGGCCTTGGTTTGGCACCCTTTGAACCCTTTAAGGGCTTCAGTAAAAGATGTTACCTTAAAGGTATTCCTGGTAGCAGTATGCAGTAAGGAGGATTTCTGAACATTGGAATTCCTTTCTGTGGTTCAAGGAGGTGGGAGTTTCACTGTATGTACAATGCCTTACCTTCCTCCTAAAGTAGTGTTGCCTTTTCACGTTACTTTTTTGGACTTTGCCTTTTTTTTGGAAAGAGAATTGCAGTAGTGAGTGTCTCTTTTGGCAGACCTTATATGTGTGTAAAGCACTGATGCATTAATCTGACAAACCAAAGTAACTGGTTACTTCAGATATCTCAATCTTGTTTTCAGGAGCAAGAGGGCAAAGTTCGCTACCAAGGCAACAGTTGCCTGCTGAATTACACTATTGTCAGCTTACGTATCGTGGACTAAGTCTCTCAGGATCTTCAGCCTCTGAGAATGTATCTCTGCTTATTGGGTGGGGTCTCGAACAGCAACATGGTCTGTTACTTTCCGTTGCTAAGCACTATAGGCTGTATGTTCAGGCCAAAGAAGATATGGCCTCTGGAGCCAAGGTCTTAGAGCAGGGATTGCTTCTTCCTCTCTAGGTTGAGGGGTGCTTTGTTAAATTCCACATGTTCTCGATTGGTCTGGTAGACAGGAAAGAAAAACATTTGGTCTTAACCAGCTAATTTTCTTTGAATCCATCCAGACCACTCAAGAGTTCTTCAATGAAATTCTACTCTGGTTTTCTGACCTAACTGCTAGTCTGAAAAGTTTCTCTTCTGAGTTCCTCTACGGTGCAGTCATGTTGCTTAGTTTCCTGGATCCTCCCCTTCTGTAATGGGGGAAACATATTTTTGTTTTCACTGCTTTGTTACAGAATTACTGAGGAGCAAGTGGTTGCATGTGTCTTATAGGCAGGCAGGAACTCACAGCTGTATTGTCTCTATCTGCTGAGACTATAGAGCTAGTTGGCAGGCATAATTCATATGTTTTTGGCTGGTCTGGATGGACTTGAGGATTTAGGCTTATGGACAATCATTTGGGAAAGAGTGACAAGGGTGCAACCAGGCTGCTGGCACTGACCTTTTAGAAAAGCAGCTTTTAAAACCAAGAATATGGGGGGAAAGCTGACAATCATTCAGCTGCACATGGTTTCGGACTAAGTGTTTTTGACAGATGCTTATAAAATGGAAGATAGAACATGCCAGTAGAGAGGTTGCAATAGAGGCTAAAGTAACCTCTGTGTCTTTAAAGCATAGACTTGGAAGATTCCAAGTTATCCCTGTCAAGTACTAGGCAGGTTGTATGTACTGTAGATGTGCACAACACCAATGTATTTATGTAGTCTTAATGCAACAGTTAAGGTGTCTGGAACTGAATAAAGAGCTAGATATCAAGCATCTCGCAACTGGGGAAGGAGAATAACAGAGTTGGGGGCACTGAAAGTTTGTACCCTGGTATCAATGAGGGTCATATTGGTAAAAAGGTTATGCTATATGCTGAAGATAGCATAGTGAAACAGAGTTAGTTTTGCAGGAAACATACACTGGCATCTTTTATGGATAGAAACTCATGTGTGGTAAAGAGTATAGTGGTGGGGCTATACTACTGTCTTCCTGGCCAGAATGAACAAATGGACAAAATGCTAACAATTTGACAACACAAAGGAAATGTTTTAAATGTTACATTCAGTACACGTTAGGGAGGTGATGTTTCTATACCAATTAAATGCTTCATGGAATAGATCTAGTCCTTAATGGAATGCCAGTTTTGGTGCAAGAGGTAACTACACCAGGGCCACTTGGCAATAGTGATCATAAAGAGCTCGAACCTAAGTGGAGGGGGACTAAAGCTATAGGATGAAAAGGGTTAGAAACAAAACTAAAAGGAGCAGCTTTGAGTTTACGTTGGGGCATGGAAAGGTTAAGCCAAAAACATTTCAAAAATGTAAAAGTAGATCCAAATGAACTCTTCAGCTCACACCTTTCCTGTAGTTGTTTAGTCAGGTGCAGTAGGGGTTTCCTTATCTTTAGAGGGCTTTACAGTATGCTTGTATCTGAGGTAATAGAGAATTTAAGTAGCTTGCTCAAGGCCACAAGGAGTGTCTGGTATCTGAATCCTGGTATATATTTGGTTCCAGCCTGCTACTTAAACACTAGGTGGCTACCCCACAGCAATGACCTTATCTGCACTGAAAGTAAAGTTTGCTGAAGCGGAAAAAATGTTAACGTTCAGATTTGAAGAAAGAAGCCTGTAAGGAAGCAGGTTGAACCATTAAATGATCGAGGGGTAAAAGGGACATTAAAGGACAAGGTAAAGCAGAAAGATGAGTATTCATTTTATCTTAACTGAGATTATATTGGATATACCATTTCTAGCATGGGTGATTCAAGAGGCACTGAAAGCACGGTGAGCCTGGAAGAAACAATATTGCAAATTCACAAACTAAAGAGGACTAAATCACGTAGATTAAAAGAGAATGCATTTCTGGGATGAATATCAGTCCTTTAAGAATGGAGAGTGGCCAACATGCCATAAAAAAAAGGGTATGGGAGGCCTCTGGAGCTGATCAGAAAACTTACTGAGCCTGATATTGGTCTGTGCCAGGGAAATAGAAACTATTCTGAAAAACAAAGTTTGGGACAGAGCCAACATGGATTTATCCAAGGAAAGTCTTGCCTCACCGATTTGCTACCATGATCAGTTGTAGTATATAAAGGTGAGCAACTTGCTGTGGGGTATCAGAAGATGTGTATCTTCCTTTTGAGAAACGTCTGAGGAAATTAGTGCCTGCTATTTCATGAATGTTTTTTTGGATAGTGGCATGTCCCAGGGATCTGTACTGGGACTTCTGCTTTAAAAAAATATATATATAATTTTTTGGGAACTTTTGGGAGATTGGGTTGTCCTATAGTACACTTGGGCCACCAGGGATTTTGGGTCATCTGATGTGCCTTAGATAACTCTTGCTCCCAGCTGCTGTAAAGTAATATATTTTCCTGATCAGCTTGGGAAAATTTGAGCACAGACTGCTTCATGAAGGAGTAAAATAGCTTGTATCAACCTGCTAAATGTTCAGAATTTGCCAAGCATGCTTTAGGAAGTGCCCTGAGAGTTGTAGCTCTTCCAGATTGAGCTGCTTCCCAAAGGCTATAGGTGGTTCTCCTTGGAGCAGTCTCTTACACTCTGGCAGATGTGCCACCTCTTAGTGCAAGCAAGATGTACTAACACGGTATCACCCACCACTTGTTTTGACTTGTGATTTTTGCATACATCTGTGGAAGCTCGTCTTTATCTTGCATGCATGTCCCCTAAATCCTTTTGTCCTGAGGTGCGATGGTGCTGCTTAAATTTTTTTTTTAATTCCACTCCATAAGCGTAAATGAGCTGAAAGTTTAATACACATGGCACTCAAAGTAGGCATTGAACTTCGAATAACTTCTGCGATTTTTTTTTTCTCTTGTGGCCTAAAAGCTCATTTGAATTCCATTTTTAAGTGCTGCAGCTTAGGGAGCTATACATAAATTACAGCTTGTTTTGGCTTAGTTCTTTTGTGTTTAATCCATTTTTTCTAATCCTGGTTCTAGTTTCATTAAGATGGTTATGTAATACAAAACAAATTACTGATCTGATGCCCATGAAATACTTTGCAGTGAATTTTGTATGTAATAGTTGTAGTTGAATAGCAGATAACGGGATAATTTCTCTGTTGTGGGGCAGTAACCTGTCTGTCTGGTTGGAGGGGCCAAGACAAATCAACCTGTAGCCCTGCCTCCAAGCTCTCTAGCTGCTGATGGGTTTGGGCAGAATATTGGTGGGGCCATAGCTCCTGTTCTGGAGCAGTGGTTCCTGACCCTGACTGGCAGTCCCAGCCAATTGGGTTTTCAGGATATCTGTAACAAATATGCATGATCCTCTTACCTCTTCAAGTTAACTCGTTATTTTTTTCTAGTAAAACAAGATGCTGCCTTCACATTGACATTTGAATGGATTTCCAGAACAAATACCAGAAAGTCAAGAAGTGGTGTGGTTGTGTTTGGGGGTTTTTATGTTTTTTAATTTTTTTTTAAACAAGCTGCTGCTTGTTTGGTTTTTTTTTCTCTTATTCAAGAAAAAAAGTATCTCCAGTGAGGTGTGGTAGTCTAGTCTCTTTATATAAAAAGAGCCTGCAGGAGGGGGCCTGCCTTATTTGGATGAAATCGGATTTCCCTTTCAGGAAGCTTGGACGGTACCCATGTTCTGACCAGCTTTTCTAACACACCTCTTAAAGGAGGGAGGGGAGGTTAGGTTAGGTAATTCCAGTTACTGCTGGTTATAAATTTGACTGCTAATGCTAGTTTACATAGAATTATAGATGTGTTTTAACAGTAGACAAGTCAACACAGCAAAGATGGGATAAACAATAAAATGTAATGCTTTAAATATACTTCTACTGTGGTTTTCTTTCTATAACTTAAAATGATCAAAACAAGATCTATAGTTTATTGGAGTGGAGGAGTAGCCTAGTGGTTGGGGCAAGGTACTTCAGGCCGGAAGGTCGGGGGTTCAAGTCCCACTAGAGGACAGCAACCTTGGGCCGGAAGGACTGGGGTTTCTAGTCCCACAGGTGCTCCTTGTGGTCTTGGGCAAGCCACTTAACCCTCCATAGCCCATGTTCCCTGTAAAATAGTTATCTCCAAGTTATAATACCCTGTTCAATGTAATTTGTTTGTTCAATGTAAACCACACTGATGCAGAATAGCGCGGTATATAAGAGAATATAAATAAATAAAATAAATAAAAAAATATTCAGGGTTGGCCTGAATCCAGAGTCTTGGTTTCTTTTGAAACAGTGTATTCCAATGTAGAGGCTCTACTTTAGAGAAGAGAACCCATCTTGCTGCCTACCTTGAGGGTGTATGGCCTTGACCTTTTAGAAAACCATTATGGTATCGATGTGCACGTTCTTCATATCGTAACATCACATGCTTACACCTTGCAGTACTGTGAAGTAATGCGCCTTTTAAAAGAAGTAAATAACGGGACTTCCGGTGACGTCAGAGCGAATGGTGGTGTAGCTCTTGGCTCCGCTGTCATTAGCCTGTTTAAGGGGGAAAAATACCCTGAAATGTGAAAGAGGAGAAGAGCAAGTGGAAGGAGGCAGTGGAGGGAGACCTCTGGGAGGGGTAGCAGCGGAGCAGAGCACTGATCGGCAGGCCGGGGCAAGCGGCGGGTAGTGGAGTGCCGCCAGGCCCGAGGAGCACACACCAAAAGACAGAGGGGCCGAAGAGGGACGAAGGCCAGGACAAGGCAAGAGCGGATGCCTGAGGCGGACAGCTGAAAGTGCAGCTCGCTGAAGCCCGTGATTGTGAGCCCGTGGAGCAACCAGAGGGCGCCCAGAGGCGAATGGAGCGGGTGGGAGCCACATGGGGAGCTCGGCGCGCCAGGAGGATTCAGCACTGAGAAGGGAACCGAAGGAGAGCAAGCGGATTGCTCAGCCTGGGAGAGGAGGTGAGGACCGCGAACGGAGGGAGACCGTTAAAGTAAGGGGAAAGAAGAAGTGTGGCCACAGCAAACGTGGGGGCAGTGGAGAGTGACAACTGGGCCCCAAACAACTGTCAAGGCATGGTGTGGAGGCCGGCGGAAGAGAGGAGGGCAGGGAGCGCCCAGGTTCACCACTGGTTATTACAATAAAGTTCTGTATTAAGCTGAGAAATCCAGGGAAACGGGACTGAGAGCCAAGGAGGCCCGGATTGGCGGCCCAGAGAGTTAAGACATATCGGGTGTTGAAACGAGCGGAAAAGGGGGGGGCCCAGCCAAGAGGGCAACACAGAGCACATGGAGAGGTCCAAAGGGGGACAGGCCGCAAAGAAGAAACTGGCGGAGTTTAAGTCCCCATATGTTACACCAAGAAAAGGGAAGGAAGAAGAACAAGAGGGAAGAGCAGGGATGGAACGTCCAGGAATGGCGAAGTTGCTCAAGACGTGGCTGTCAGAGATGGAGGAAATTAAGAAGGAGATTAGTGGAGTCAAAAATGAATTAAAATCTATACAAGCTCTGAGACAGGACATTGTGGAATTGGGGACATGGGTGACAGACGGAGAACCAGCTTGAGCAGCAAGAAACGGCGCTAGAGGAACTCCAGAAGGGTTGGGAGGAAGTGCGGAGAGTACAAGAAGAACAGCAGAGGAAGATGGAGGACCTGGAAGACCGGTCTAGACACTGCAATATTCGAATACGCGGCCTGCCAGAAGTAGCCAAATATAAAAATTGTGAGGAGGTGTCGACTAAAATATTTCAAGCTTTACTCTTATCTGCGTTCCCTACAGAAGGTGTGGAAGGAGAGGAGTTGCTAATAGAGCGGGCCCATAGAGGACAGGGTCCTGTAAGAGAACCAGTCACGTGACAGTGATATGCCTAAGCTCGTTTAAAACAAAAGAAAAGCTTCTGAGGGAGGCCAGAGCTTCATGACAGTTCACCTGGGAAGAGCACAAGTTGGAAGTGTTCCAAGACCTCTCAATGGGCACCCTTCAACGCAGACAAAAATCTCGGAGGTGACGGCCTTTCTGCGGAGAGAGGATATGAGCTATAAGTGGCTGTTTCCATTTGGGCTTCTGATAACATGCAAGGGGAAGTCAAGACGAGTGCAATCGTGCGAGGAGGCCTGGAGAGCACTTAGGGCGTGGGGACCTACAAACCTCCCGGAGGGGGGGGAAACACCAGAACGGGATCATGAGTGCTACAGTTGCGAGTTCCAGGAGAGAAAACACAAGGTGGCATAGAGTACCAGCGGAGGGCAGACAACTGGCGAGAATGAGCAAAGAGGGCCAAGACGTGCGAGTGGAGGAACAAGGAGCTGGATGTAGTGGCGGACATTGTGGAACAGGGTTTTTGATATGTACATAATGTGTGGGGGTAGAGGGGTAGGAACGGGTTACGGAATAAGGGGGAAGAAGGAGAGGGAGTAGGTGAGGGCTGAGCTCATAATGGTAGATGTTGGGGGGCGGGCAAGGGGGTCTGAGAGGGAGGTCAAGGAGGGTAGATAAAGGTGGAGGGGGAGAGTAGAGCAGAGCGGGGAGGCAGAGGGGAGGAGAGGGAGGGGTTTAAGCGGGTTGGTAAGGTAGGAGTCAGGCCGCGGCCTGTTTGTCAGTCATGGTTGGGGAAGTTGTTTCTCCCCTTCAGGGAGGAAAGATGAGGGAGGGAGGTAGGGTGGATGGGGGGGAGGGGAGGGGAGGGGATGGGGTAGAGGAGGTGAAGGGGGAGGTAGAGAGAAGGGGGGAAGGGAGGGGGGGTCAGTAGGGGATAGAGAGGGAAGGGAAGGGGGGAGACTGTATAGGTGAACCGAAAATTGTTACCATAAATGTGAAAGGTCTAAATGCACACATGAAGAGGCAGAAATTGTATAAGGAATTGACTAGACAGAAAGCCTCACTTGTTTTATTGCAGGAGACACATTTGCTACGGAGACATGAGTCTGTGGTAAAACCTAAGGGTTATTCTGAAATACTGTTTGCATCAAATATGAAGGAGCGGAAGAAAGGAGGGGTGGCGTTGCTGGTAAGCGGGACACTTAAAGTAGAATTGCATACAATATTCGCGATAGAGGGGGGAGATATCTATTGGTACGAATGAAGATTGGAGATGGGCGCATACACATTCAGCACACAAAACCACTCATCAGGTCACAAAAAGATTTTTGAGAAGTGGATCAGAAGATGTGTTTACTGGGAGAGGGAGCGTGGATCTGTGGAGGAGATTTTAACATGACCTGGGATGTGGGGAGAGACTCTACAGGGAGGGGGGAGGGGAGCAGATAGGAGGAGATACCAGAATTTTGTAAAGGAAAATGATCTGGTTGATACATGGCGGTTGCAAAACCCAGGGAGGCATCAGTACACATTCTATACAGCGGTTCATGGGACATATTCCAGGATTGACACTATCTGGGTAGGGAAAGAGATAGCAGGTAGGATTAGGGGGGGAGAGATAGAGCCGATCACTTGGTTGGATCACGCACCAGTAATTGTGCGTTTGAAGAGTAGGGACGAGAATAGGGGGGTAAAATTATTGGAAACTGAATGAGGCCTTGTTAGGAGATACCAGAGTAGTGCAGGAGCTGGAGAGGATACCAGAATATTTCGTACACAATGATAATGGAGAGGTAAAGGGGGGGGGTGGTGTGGGACGCGTTTAAGGCGGTGGTGCGCGGCATTCTGATTAAGTGGGGTGCAAGAATAAAGAGGGAAAGGGAGGGGAAGGAATTTCAACTGCGACAGCTGTTGGTTAGCTTGGAAGAGGCTGATGCGTAGGATTTGAGCGGGAGGCATAGGGGTAGGTGTTGGAGACCAGGGCCAAATTAAATGCGCTGGAAGCAGAAGAGATTCAATATCGGTTAAAATTACTACGGCAAGAATTCTTTGAAGGAGGTAACAGAGCAGGGAAATATATGGCGAGGCGATTGAAACAGAAGAGGAACAAGACATTGATTATGCAGATCAGGGGCCCAGGAGGGGTAGAAAGGGACGAGCAGAAGATTAGAGAAGTGTTTGTGGACTACTATCGAAGGCTGTATGAGGCAAAACCGGATAGGCCAGAGGGAGAGATAAGGGATTACTTGGAGGCAGCAGGACTTCCACACTTGGAGGAAGGGGAGAGGGATGCATTGGATAGAGAGATACAGGCTGAGGAAGTGGAGGTGGCTATTAAGGGCTTGAAATCAGGGAAGGCCCCAGGGTTGGACGGGCTCACGGCCAGCTTCTATAAAAAATTTAGGAGTGCTGGTGAAGCCTCTGACAAGATTGTTCAATTTACCAAAGGAAGGTGAACGATTAGCGGAGATGATGGGATGGGCAGGGGCCACAGTAATTCATAAAGAGGGGAAAGATCAGCAGGAGTGTGTCTCATATAGACCCATTTCGTTAATAAATCTGGATGCAAAGTTGTTGGCCAAAGTATTAGCGGGGAGTATTAACCAAATTTTGGGAAAGCTAGTACATGAGGATCAGGCAGGCTTTATACCAGGGATTACACAAGATTAATGGCCCACTTCTTCTTGAACGATATATACTGAATAAACAAAAAGATGTCGTTCACTGTCAATTATAGATTTTGACTGGAAACTATCAATCAAAACAACTAGATTTTCCTAGAGGTCTCAGTATAAAACATGGCAGGGTGATGTAAAATCACTTCTACTTTCACCTATAGCCAGATCACATCAATGACCTCTCTAAGCAGAAAATCAGCTCCCTAACTCCAGTAGCTGACTCAAGGTCGTCTCTATCTGCTACTTAAAAAATGCTCACGACCATCAAATTAATGTTGCTAGGGGTCTGCTGAATTTTTCCACACTGTATTGTACTTCCTTGTTTCTCCACTTCCGATTCCAACGCCAATCCCCGGCACCACTGGACGTTTCACAATTCCGTTTCTTCAGGGAACCGTAAAGATAATCTAAAAACAAAGCAACAGCTTACTCTTCTATTCCAATCCCACTCTATAAAAAGTATCAAAAATACCATAGCCCTTACACAACACCACTCTATCGAAACAAACTAATCTAAAAACCAAAAACTATAAAAACCAAACTCGCCAAAGATGCTGCCCACGTTTCAAAACACTCCTTTTCAAAGTGCAAAAAGCCAACTTCGGAAAAACGCCGCGCATGCCTACTAGCACTCAAAACCCGCTTTTAATGATTACTCTGTCTAGTGTCCCCCCGCTCACAGCTGTGTTACGTAGTATTCACTTCATTCTTAAAGATAAACACTCCCTTTCACAAAACTTACTCTTTTGGCTCTTTACGGTTCCCTGAAGAAACGGAATTGTGAAACGTCCAGTGGTGCCGGGGATTGGCGTTGGAATCGGAAGTGGAGAAACAAGGAAGTACAATACAGTGTGGAAAAATTCAGCAGACCCCTAGCAACATTAATTTGATGGTCGTGAGCATTTTTTAAGTAGCAGATAGAGACGACCTTGAGTCAGCTACTGGAGTTAGACGACCGTGTTGCCAGCATATTAGGGAGCTGATTTTCTGCTTAGAGAGGTCATTGATGTGATCTGGCTATAGGTGAAAGAAGTGATTTTACATCACCCTGCCATGTTTTATACTGAGACCTCTAGGAAAATCTAGTTGTTTTGATTGATAGTTTCCAGTCAAAATCTATAATTGACAGTGAACGACATCTTTTTGTTTATACCAGGGAGGCAGGTGTCGGACAACATCCGGAAGATATTAAATGTAATTTGGTCAGCGAAGCGTACAACGGATCAGGTGTTGCTTCTCTCGCTAGATGCTGAGAAAGCGTTCGACCAGGTGTTTTGGAAATTCTTAATCTCCGTATTGGAGTTCATGAGGTTTGGGAAAGGCTTTGTGGATTGGATAAAAGCGCTATACTTGGATCCCAAAGCGTGCGTGAGAGTGAACGGGGGCTACTCAGGGTGTTTTCCATTGGGGAGGGGGACTAGACAGGGGTGCCCCCTCTCGCCGCTTTTATTCGCTCTGTCCTTAGAGGCGCTAGCAGAGAAGATAAGGATGTGGTTAGATGTTAAGGGGGTGATGGTGGGGCAGAGGGAATATAAGATGGCCATGTTTGCTGACGACATCCTGCTTATGATTACTAAGCCAAGTGAGACGTTACATGCAATTATAAGAGAGTTACAGGAGTATGGGGAATTGGCAGGATTTAAGATTAATTGGAGTAAATCTGAAATCCTCAATATAACAGGAGGGGAAGAGTTGCAGAGGAATATACAAAATGCTTTTCAATTTCGGTGGGCAAAGAGATCTATTCGGTATTTGGGAGTCCACCTGGGGAGGGACCTGGAGGACCTGTATAACTTGAACTATAAGAAGGCCTTCGAGCAGGTAGAAGTACAATTGAGGGCTTGGAGTAGGGGATATATATCTTGGATGGAAAGAATGGCAGTGACAAAAATGATGCTCCCCCAGTTCCTCTTCTATTTTCAGGTACTACCAATTGAAGTACCGGCAAAGGCTTTAAAGCGACTGCAAAAGCAGGTAGAGGGGTATATATGGGGGGGCAAGCGACCTAGGGTGGCCGCCCAGACTCTGCAGGCGCTAAGGCGGGAGGGAGGTATGGGGGTACCGAACTTTAGGAAGTACTATATAGCAGCACAGTTGAGGGCAGTGTATTCATGGATGCGGGAACAACACAAACAATGGGTTGTAATGGAAGAAATAGGATTTAGACCAGGTGAGTAGGAGAGATTGGTATGGGGAGGGAGGGGTAACAAGGGGGAGAACCCAATGGTTGGACATACTCTGGATATATGGCAATGGCAGAGGAAGGGGATGATGGGGGGGAAAAAAAGCTGTTCGCGCATGATGTTGCTGGTGGCATGTTGTGAAGAGGGGGTTGGCCCTGACATAGCAGTGTTACAATGGGCGCAACAAGGGTTAAAGCAAGTGTCCCAAATAATCCATGGGAAAGAAGTAAGACTGAAGGAATACGTGACCTGTACCACTTGAGGGAGAATGATAGATATCACTACCTCCAGATGGGATGATATGTTAGGCAGAGGGAGCACTGGCAGGATATTTTAAAAGAACCGGGATGGTTTGAAGGCAGCTGTTTTATCTTCGTTGGGGAGGAAGGGGGTTATCTCCCGGATCTCTAAAGGGGAGGAGAAGTTGAGTTATATGAAGGCATGGGAGAAGGATTTAGGGGGTGTCATGGGAGATTGAGGAATAGGAGCGGGTCGCACAAGACATAGCGAGAGCATCCATTGCTACATCCCTTCGAGAATGGGTGGAAAGTGCTGTCTCAGTGGTACTCGACACCGGAGCGTCTATACAAAGCAGGGGTCGGAAGGACGGATGAATGTTGGAGGCGGTGTGGAGAGAAAGGAACTTGGTTGCCCGGTGGTACAACAGTACTGGGGGAAAATTGGGGATATTATAAGGGAAATCACAGGTTACAGTTTAACTCTGACACCAGAGTCATGTCTCTTTTTTATTAAAGAAAAATTATGAGAGAGAAGGAAATTGGAGCATTGTATGGCAATGTATACTTGCAGCAAGGTGTGAAATTGCATGACATTGGAAGGATGGTGTACTGCCATCCTTGGAAAGCTATAAGAACATAAGATATGCCATACTGGGTCAGACCAAAGTACATCAAGCCCAGTATTCTGTTTCCAACAGTGGCTAATCTAGGTCATATGCTAGGCGCTTGGGAGAATTGTATCAAATGCATCGGTTAACAGGGCTATAGAAAGGGAAGGTGGGGAAGGTAGAGCGACAATGGATAGGAGTGTGGGAATGGATTCATAAGGGAGAGGAGTAGATATGGATAGGGGGCGAGAGGGTGGAGGTGCAATGGAAGGGGGGAAAGGAACACACACAGTTTTATGTGGGTTATTGGATTCATGTGTATAAGTTCAGGGGATTAATGTATAAGGGGGAAGCAAGAGAGGTGGGGGGAAGGGGAAGGTTAGTGTAATAAGGTTGGTTCTATATGTAAGTAGTTGGAGGAGGGACAGTCGGTGATTTAGAAGCTAATGCCGATGATATCATGCTATACTCACAACTAGACACTAAAAACCCAGACTACAACCCACTAGAAACATGTATCAGAGAGATGCAAGACTGGTTGCAACAAAGTAGTATGTGTCAATCACAAAAAAACCGAAGTAATGTATATCTCCAAAGAACCGAATTTTGACCCACCCACATCAATAACACTATGTAACAACACTTACCAAACAAAAAAAGAAATAAAGTATCTAGGAGTCACATTTGACTGTGACCTAAAGATGGAAAAACACCTCCGAAACACCAACAGAGCAGTTTTCCACAAGCTTAGAGTGCTCCAACCCATTCGGAATATTATTGATCCCCAAGACTTCAGAACAGTGGCCCAAGCACTCATCATGCCACATTTTGACTACTGCAACGCCATCCTACAAGGTTTACCTAAAAAAACCCTAAACATATTACAAATGGCACAAAATGTAGCTGCCAGGGTCATAATGAAGAAAAATCTAAGTGACCACATCACACCAGTGCTAATTCAATTACACTGGCTACCCATAACAGCTCGAACAAAATACAAAATACTAACAACCACTTTCAAACTCATCCACAACTTAGCACCTTCCTTCCTCAACAACCTAGTAAGATCGCAACCTCCTACCCGAAACAGAAGAACCCACAATTCCAACATCCTTCACACTCCAACAGATATAAGATCTGCCAAAGCTAACACCAGCCACAGGGCTTTCTCATATGTGGCACCAACACTGTGGAACCAACTCCCACCAGAACTACGAGCTAGCAATGACCTTCTAGACTTCAGAAAGAAACTCAAAACGCACATTTTCCAATCTCATTTCAACCTGAACTAAATCCACAGATGGAGCAGCCCCTGACCACTGTGGCCAAAAAGCTTATCCTGTATTTATGTATATATGTAAATGAACTCCCCCATAGCTAAGAAGTGTCAACTCTGTATGATGTGCTTTTCTGACAATCTGTATGTAAACAAAATTTGTACCTGCCTTGATTCGGCAGTTTCACAATAGTAATCCTACCCGCTTCTGATCGCTGGAAGGAGCGGGCTACAAATGCTTGCTAAATAAATAAATAAAATAATGAGGGCAAATTGTGAGGGAAGAGATTTATCATGCCTGTGAGATAAAGGAATGTAACAATTGTACTCTATATTGGTGGTTGTGTTAATGCCAAATAAAAACAAGTTAAAAAGAAAAAGTAAATAACTATCTTGTTGGAAGTGACACGCATCAGGTACTTACCTATGCTGCTTTAATAATCTTGGAGATTTTAAAAACTTTTTTTTTTAAACCGTTTTGTAAGGAACTGAGGAATTTGAATTTTTTTAAAAAGTAGTGTTAAACTCGGCTACACTTGGCTATTAACCAAACTGTTGCTTAAATAGTAAATATTAATCTGATTTGTACACTTACCAGTGATAGCTTTTTCATAACTGGTAAAAGACTTTAACTTCACATTTTACTTTTTTATCAAGAGTTCAGTAAAAACTACTATTCTTTATCGTCCCTCCAGTCCAGACATGTGGGTTATCTCCCCCCATCAGCAGTTGGAGACTGAGCATGCCAGGATGGATGTCACAGTAGAAGAGCCCCTTGCATGGACTCTACAACCAGTATCTCGGTCTCCAACAACTGGGGAGGAACTTCTGCGTAGTCTAGACTTCACTGAAAGGGCAAGGAATTTAAATTTCTTTTTCAATTTGGCTAACTTTTTTTACTCTTTTGGCAGCTTGAGCAAGTGTCGGCCATTTGAGGAATGGAATTCAGCATGCTGTGTGAGAATAGAGACTGTTGGGTCGATTAGGCTCTGCTAAAGGGTACGCACCTGGTGGTCCAGTCCCTTCCCCTACCCCCTTCCTGTCAACCTGCAGGCACAGCTCGCTCTTTTTTTTTTGACTAAGATTTGGGCTGTCTTTATTCTTACTGCAGCCTACTGTGTTTGGTTTTTTTTTTCCTGTGAGCTTTCTCTTAAAAAATCCCCAAACAAATGCAAAAGTGAACATGGCCCAAAGCCCTGGGGAGAATGCTGTATTTGAGTGGCAGGAAGGCTCAGCTGCCTGCCTGCTGCCAGTCAGGCAGCATATTTGCTTGCTTTTGTCAGAGTTTGTGCAGATGAGTACTTTTGTGTGGGTTGTTTTTTTTTTTAATTTTTTTCCCCTCTCGGGCTGTCAGTTTAAGGCATTTTTATTTTCAGCAGGTTTTGCTTATGTCTTCAGAGAAGTCGCATTGCTCAGCCTGTAGTGGGGGTCGGCGTCGGCAGGAATGTTTTGTGTTTTGGGAGGGGAAAACCATTGTGGCACTCTTTTTCCCCCTATTGCATTTTTACTGTCAGGACTTATCAGTTACCAATATGGTATTTTTAGTTCATCCTTATCTGGACAATTGGCTGATCAGGGCAAAATCTCTGAATTGGAGAGTGCTGCAGCCACTGGGTGAGTGGTAGCCTTTCTACAGCGCCTCAGCTGGATAATTAATGTGGCCAAGAGCAAGCTCGAGTCCTCCCAGGATCTCATTTACCTGGGAGCACAGTCTGACACCATGACAGGGCTGGTGTCTCTACCCTCCAATCAGATAGTCGAGATTCAAGAGCAGGTGAAATGTTTTCTTCACATGGCGGCTTCCTTGGCATGGCATTATCTACAGCTCCTGAGATCCATGGCAGCATCTCTATTGCTAATGCAGTGGGCCAAAGCTCATATGTGGCCATTGCAACAAGCGTTGCTGTCCAACTGGTCTCCTTAGCGACATCCTTTGTCGCAGTGATTAGTCTGTCCTCTCAACACCAGGATGCATCTGAGGTGGTGGCTCAGGAGAAAACCTCATAGCCAGGGTGCCCCTGGAAGCCCTGGAGTGGGGACTGCTGATGGATACCAGTCTCACGGACTGGGGGGGCACACTGTGAATGTCAAATGACACAGGGCCTGTGGTCAACAGAGGAGAGTGCTTGGTCCATCAACTGTTTGGAAATGAGAGCAGTGTTCCTATGCAGTTCTTTCAACCTTTGCTGCATAGAAAGGCAGTCAGTGTGCTCCAGCAATGCCACCACAGTAGCATACATCAATTGCCAGGTAGGCATGGGCAGTGTGACTCTGGCATTGGAGATTCAGCCGCCTCCTGGTGTGGGTAGAAAAGAATCTGATGACTTTCAGCAGCGCATATCGTGGAAAAGGAAAACATCAAGGCCGATTATTTCCCCCCCCCCCCTTAGTCAAAACTGATTGGATCCAGGAGAGTGATCACTGAATTCCATGGTCTTCTATGAGCTGACTCTGCATTGGGGAGAGCCGAACATGGATCTGATGGAGTCAGCAGAGAATGCCAAAGTGAACAATTTCTTCAACAGGCGCAGAGAGCAAATGCCCAAAGGGTTTGATGCACGATGGCCCAGAAGAGGTCTCCTTTGTGTTCCTCCATGGCCCCTCATAGGTAATTTACTTCACTGGGGTCAGGAGGTCATCGTAATTGCTGTGGTATGCGGATCTTTGGAGGTGGTTGGTGACACAGCCATGGTGCCTGCCGACCGGACCTAATTATACAGAGTCCAGTACTCACCCCAGGTGGATCGACTGTCACTTATAGCCTGACTCTTGAAAGGATGTGGTTGAGATGGAAGGGATACTTGGCTATAGGGTGTTAAAGGCTCGAATGTTGTACGTCCTTGTATATTAGTCTGGTGGGTGTTTTGAGAGTTAGTGTTCGGACAGTGGTCAGTGGGCCTTGTCAGCTTCAATTCTGGAGGTGCTGGAGTTCTTGCAAGCAGGCCTAGACAAGGGTCTAGCCTTAAATTTATTACGAGTGCAAGTAACAGCCTTGACGTGTTATTGGGGCAAGGTGCAAGGAGTTTCTTTAGCAGCACACCCTGGTGTAGGGGTGTGGTTTTGTTGGGGTTTTTCCTACAGGCGGTAAAGCAGGTTTGCCCTCCAGTTCATCTTGTG
Source organism: Ichthyophis bannanicus (assembly GCA_033557465.1). NCBI lineage: Eukaryota > Metazoa > Chordata > Amphibia > Gymnophiona > Ichthyophiidae > Ichthyophis > Ichthyophis bannanicus. Next base: position 142,961,392 of record CM066040.1, read on the forward strand.
GTTCCTCCATTGGACCTAGACTTTTGTCTTGATGGCACTGATGGGGAGGCCCTGTTTGAGCCACTTGTGCAGGCCACCTTGAAGGACCTTACCTTGAAGATGGTATTTTTGATCACCATCTTCTCAGCCAGGCAAACTTCAAAGTTGCAGGTGCTGTCCTGCAGAGAGCCTTTCCTCTCATCTCCAAGGAGAAGGTGGCGGTATGGCCTGTTCCTCCTTTTTGCCCAAGGTCATTGTCTGGCTTTCATCTCAACCAGCCAGTGTCTCTTCCATTTTTTTCATGCCTTGGCAGATGATCTTCTGGACCGGCAGTTCATTTTACTGGATGTGCGTAGTCTTGCGCTAATATCTCAGGCGAATGGAGCCATTCCACAAGTCGGATCACCTATTTGAGGTGTTTGGCAGTCCATGTAAAGGAGGCGGCATCTAAGGCTTCGATAGCATCTGCCTACCTGCTTTAGAGTAAACTTATTCACAAAGCTTTGTGTGCATTCGACAAGAGCTCGGGAGCCTTCCTGGGTGGAGTGTGGCTTGGTTCCACCTGGGGATATTTGTAGCATGGCAACTTGGTCATTGTTTCATTCTTTTACACGTCATTACAGATGGGATGTGCAGGCCCACAAGTGTAGTTTTGAGGCCAGTGTACTACAAACCCTATCTTGCAGGTCCTGCCCATCATTTAAATACTGCTGTGGTAAATCCCACACATCTGGACTGGACTGGACAAGACTGATAACAAAGGTGAAATTAGGCTTTACCTGCTAATGATCTTTCCTTGAGTCCATCCAGTCCAGGACCCACCTGTGCTAGTGGTTTTGCCTCTCAGACTTCTAAACTGAGCGAGCCCGGGTCTGCGAGTTTCAAGATGTCCAAGGAAGAAACATTTTTATCGGTGTCCTGGGGGTGCTTAGCTGGGTGCTTTCTGGATTCTCTAACAGATGAAGGTTCCGCAGTTGGGCATGTTCCAGGTTCTTGCTCTTCTTTTGTTCTGTACATAGGCTTGAGCTATTAAGTGGTTTGTTTTTTTGGAACCTGCATTAGTTTTTTTTTTTTTTTTTTTTCTGCTGTAACTGTTGTGCTTTGTCAATAGGATACTGGTTGTGGAGTCAGTGCAAGGGGCTCTTTTACTGTGGCATCAGAAAACTGACATGCTTGGTCTCCAGCTGCTGGTGGGGGGGGGGGGATGAGTCCCTGCAGCCCAGACGTGTTGGTTAAGGAAAGGTCATTAGCAGGTATAGCCTAATTTCACCTTATATCTTAGGAAACTAATTTATATTTCTTTTCCTAACATGATTTAAATAAGGAAAAAATGTTTGGTGTTTTTTTAAGCCAATTGAAGTTAAAGGGAAATTCTTTATGCTAAAAAATGCTTTGACCTTGTAACAATGGTTAACATCTTTGCTGATTTTTAGATGTTACAAATTTATTTATTAGTATACAAAATTGTAATAACATCTACCTCTACTAACTTTCTTCCCTATCGCTGGGTAACCCACTGTTATAGTAATCAAACCAATAAATACTATGTGTAATTGAGGTTGGTTGGTTTGTTGTAAACTCTTGCATGAACTTGAGAATTGGTCTGAAGTAAATTTTGTATTTGTGATACTTGTAAGACCCTGAGTTTTTCAGGTGATATGAGAGCCTTTACACTAGGATCCCAGAATGCACTGCCATTTTCCAAGATGGTTGCGTGGGGGCAGGAGCATGTGGGTATTAATTCTGCCCCCCCCCCCTCCACCAACCATTTGGGGGCAGAGGCCATCAGGCCACTAAGGAGTTCTCCTCCTCCTCTTCCTCCTCCTTTTTGGAGGTTTGGGTGGGGGATGACTGGTAGACTCTACCAAACTTCACCTTGAATGATCTTTTTGATTCATGCTTCACCTTTACCACCTGCTTGAAGCTGGCATAAAGATCTCAGCAGAATTTCTTTAAAAAAAAAAGAAAAGAAAAAACCAATTATAAATTCCTTCTTTTGCATGTGATTAGCATTTCCACTGTGCTGCTTTAGTACAGTGATATTTTACTCATGATTTTCCTGCACTAACTTGTTTTCTGAATTAGGAGCAAGAGAACATGGTAAAATCTCTAGCATAACCTTATGCTAGAACATAGCACAATTTGCTGCATTGATTTGTCTATGTACAAGACGCATTAAGCAAATAAATCGTAGTAGCATTAGTATCTGCTCTTTCACTAGAACAACCAAATGTAATAGGTACAAGGGTATAGGAAAGAGGTTATAGCCACAGCCATAACTAGATTGAACATAATGTCTTCAATATAGTTATGACTGACAACATCTCCACTCTTGAAATATATTTACCAAGTAGACATTAATGAAGCACAGATGTGTGGATACAAATAGGCCCTCACTTAAAGTTCATAAAGTTTGTAACCCACCTTGAACTTGTTTGTCACAAGTTTTCTGTGTTACCTATTTGAATGTAAAGTAAATGTAGAAAAGACAAATATTTTAGCCTTTGTTTAAATATTTATTTATGCTTGGAACCGAACCTGGCCAAGTTTAAAGCAGGGCTTTAAGCCTACTTTTTGTCCCAGGCTTTTGGAGAGGCTGACGCAGCAGGGTGATCTAACCTTATCTGCTTTTATTAGCTTTTGGGTGATTGTAAAACGCTATGATGCATTTGTGAATGGTGATAAAACAAATACTTCGTATCTTTATATTACAGTAACTAACACCAACAGGTTTTACCCAGCAAACCATGCCATGGAGCTTCTTGGCATGTACCTACACCAGTGTTCTGTAGGAGCAGCCAGTGATGTCACTAAGGTTGAAGCTAGTCCAGTTGCCACTCTCCTCCCCAGCAGGATGCAAGCTTTTGGTGGTATTTAACCCTTGGCAACCTCTTCATTTTCTTGCATCCCCAAAAGGGAATGATTTTGGGCATGGTTCCATGATGTTGCCTATTACTTTACACACCGCCTTTCAAAACTGATTGACTCTACTACTGCATTCCCACTATGTATGATTAAAGGTGGCGACTTTATTGCACCGTGTTCAGCAGTTTGGAGAGACTGGCATCCACTTTAGACATTTTAGAAAGGGACCATATGTCTGTAGATTTTATGCTAACACTATCTGTAGGCAATGGTGCTTACATCTTACTGTGCTGCTCCTGTTCCTACTTCTCTGAGCACCATATAGTCATACAATTAATTTTCTATAATGCCAAAGATGCATACTATTGAAACATTAGTAAATGAGGAGAAGACAATCAGTACCCTGTAAAGACTTCACCAATACAACTGAAACATTTTGAACAGGAGATGTGGCTTAGGCAACAGTTTTTGTGCTATACCATCTTCGCCTTCCAGCCTAGGCCAGTTACTGTACGTTGGGGAGGGGTTGGAGGGAAGCAGGGGCTCAAGAGGTTTTGACATTACTGATGGGCCTTGAGCTTGGCCTGAAATAGTTAATGTTTGAATCTTCAAGTGACACCATCCCTCTTGCCAAACCCTCAACCTTGCATAATCTTCTGACCTATGTCCTTAAGCATCAGTATGATGGAATGCATGCAGGTCAAGGCAAGCACCTGAACTGGCCTGATTTCAGGAAGGGTTTTTTTTTCTCCATAGACAGAGAATGGGAACAAAGCATTAATCCTTTTAGAAGTCTAAATCTTCTATTGTGTGCAAGTTCTATGTAGGGTGGAAGGGAGGGGAAGGAATAGAAAGAAAATAGGCATTGTGAAATACTTCATACCTTTAATATTTAAGGAAATTGCGTCCCGATTTACTTAGGGGCGGATGCAAAAAAGCTGCTGTTAGAGTTGTGTGCTGAAAGCCTTGGGCGTGGTCTTCTAGCGTAAGATTAACACAGATGTTGTGCTCCTGTATGCAGCAAGCAAATAGCATACAAATAAGGGAGGCGCAGAAAGTCTGCGCTAAACTGGTAGACATATGCACACAGGCTTCTGCGTCGGCAGCACCTAGATCCTGCTTACAAAAAGGCACTTATGCGCATGTGCTGGAAGTCTGTGGCACAAATTTTACTCTGAACAATACTGGTTTCTTTGAATACTGATATCATGCCGAGCAATATTCTGAGCAGAATGGTTGCTGTCATGTGCTACATACAGTTCCATCTGCACAAACATTTGTTCCAGCATGATTCTCCTGCCTTTTTAAAGAACTAATTTCATCAAAGCCCATAAAATGATGGGGGGGTGGCCTGTTCACTCATGAAATGGATATAAAATGCTACTCGCAACTGAGTGCAAATCCCTATGTCTCCAAGTAGACATTAACGTTCCAGCATTAAGTTCAGTCTTCACTCTTCTGCACACGTCTGCGTGGAATACCTAAATGCTTGATTATTATGTAATTTGAATGGACTTACATGAGCTATATGCTAGCATTGTTGCTGGCATCTGCACAGTGATTACACTCGCACCAATTCCTTTTCTGCATTGTGGTGCGCCTCTAATTATTAAAATAGGTGGTGCAACATCTGCACACATTATGTGTAGGCTGTAAGCTAATGTTTCTGCATTGACTCCTAAGTGTATTCACCCATAGCCGCACTAGAGTCTGAATTGCAAAGGCACTTTCTTCAATAAGTATCTTATACACAGACGTACTTCAACCTAGCTGTGACCATGCCTCAAATGCTTTGTTTAATGTCGTCATGCCTCATACAAATCACATTTTTTTCTTGTTATGCGGTGGTTTCCATTTAGATTGGCTCCAACTGAATTGCATTGCGGTGGTCCAGACAATATGTTCCGTCTCTAGTCACATCCACGAGCTTAGAGTAGCTTCAATATGGGGAGAAGCATATTTAACTATTATAAAGGGATTGATGTATTGTTTCTGGTTTCTTCTTCAGTTTTAAATGTTCTATGTTTTGGTTTATTGAAACCTAGAGAGTGTGTGTGTGTGTGTGTGTGTACCATACAGTCATTGCTGACTAAAGAGAGTTTCTCTCTTTTTCTGTTTTTATCCATTTAACTTTAATGGGGGGAGTGTGGGCTTTAAAACATGAAACCCATAGTACAAGATCTTTCAGTAGGTTGGTGGCCTAGTACTTACAGTAGATGAAGTGACTTAAGGCCACATTAAGTGGTAAATGGAGGAATCATGTGAGTGTGTCCAGTTTATTTAGTTTTTTGCTTGATGATGATCCACTTACAGTACTATAATACTGTTCCTGAATCTGTGTTTTCTATGCAGGACATCAATGCATACAATGGGGACGAGCCTGTTGACACACTCCCTTTTCCAATGATTGCAGATGACCAGCGCGATCTAGCCATCACACTGGGTATGCTGGATCCTGATGAAAGAGACAACACTGGCATGCCCTTAACTGCTCGTGCTGTGAGTTGCCTATTTTTCAAAGCCATTCATGTACCCTGTTACCATACTAAAGGATATGTTTGGTAATGATGGTGTCTGGAGTAAATCCATTTAAAAAAACAGGATTCCTTATGCTGGTGACTTTTTTAGCACATTGTATCCTCAGTGGTTGCATTCAGAGTGCAGACAGTGTTTGCCTGCTTTGTGGGGGGTAGGGTGGGGGAGAGCAAGGTAGAGAGGTGAAATTTAATGGAGTGAACTTTCTCCTCCCCCATCCAGATTGATGTGAATTAGCTTTCTCTGTTTCCTTCCTCACCCACAGCTGACACTCCTGTTTTTTGCTTCTTTTTTGCCCTTACACACTTGCTGTCTTGCAGGACAATGCAGAATCCCGCTGCTGCTACTACTGAACATTTATATAGAGCTGTACAGGTACACATATAAAGTGCCTGCTCACCAGAGCTTACAATCTAGTTAGTGCCTGGTGCTTAAAGCTCTAGTGCAGGGTTTCATAGCATGACTTTAATATTGACTCTTTGTGCTGGAATGCAATATTCAAATTACCCAGTGTGCAAGAAGTCTGTTTTTAAATTGGGAAAGCAAGCCAAACACATGCACACAGAAGTCCAGGAGAAACTGACTCATCTAAGGTGAAGTTTGACAGTTCACCTCAGATGACCTAGGCATCGGGGAAAGCCCCTGATGCCATTAGCATTCTGTTGGGGGTCTGGTGGTCCCCCCCCCTCCCCAGTATCTTAAATCTGGAGTGGGAGCATTACTCATATGCTCCCACCCCTGTGCCGCCATCTTGAAAAATGGCAGTGCCTGGCCTTACAAAATGCATCTTGGGATGCACTGGGTGGGGTCAAGCGCTACCATTTTTTTCAAGATGGCGGTGCAGGGGTGGAAGCATGTGGGCAATGCTCCTGCTCCAGATTAAAGGTACCGGTGGGGGAGGGGGTATTGGGGCCACCAGCAATTTGGTTTTTGTTGGGGAGGGGAACAGCCCCCCCCCCCCAAGTATTCTGTTGGCATCAGCAGCTTTCCCTGATACCTGCATCTGAGGTGAAGTGTCAAACTTCACCTCAGATACTTTTGCTTCCGGCTGGATCTTCACACCTGTCTGAAGCTGGCATGAAGATGCAGCATCAAGCAGTATGTAAAACTGCTAAGTTTCACTGCAGCATTTTACTTCGGATACAATTAGTTATGCAGCAACTTGCATGCCAAGTGTGCTGCAGTTTAGCACAGGGTTTTTGGTGTTTTTCCGGCACTAGCTTGCTTTCTGTATCAGAGAGCAAGCCTAGTGTGGGGAAAGCACTAGAAAATGCCATGCTAAGCTTTTCTGCATCAGCTTGTTAGTCTCTGGCTCCCCCTCCTAGAACTGATGCTGCCAATCTTAACTGTCCCACCTGATATTTTTTTTTATCACTGCTGCAGTTAAAACATATTTGAGGTTTATTTTCTTGCTCCTTAATTTTTCTGTGCCTGTTCTATTTACTCACTTTGTTACTTTTTTTTTTTTCTGTTGCCTCTTTCTGTTGCCTGTTTTTTTTTATATATTCCTCGTTTCTTCTATACTTTTTCCACTTTATTGTTCTTTTGCTTAACAGTCCTAAGTGTGTTTCATTTTTTGTTTTTTTTCTCTTTACCTTAGCTATAGTCTTAAATGCTCCCTTCGCACTCATAAGAACATAACATACTGGGTCAGAACAAGGTCCATCAAGCCCAGTATCCTGTTTCAAACAGACAATCCGGGTCACAAGTACCTGGCAGGTTCCCATAAAGACACACATGTTCCACAATGCTTGTCCTGGGGCAAGCAGTGGATTTCCCAGGTCCTCTTTAATAATGGTTTATGGACCTTTCCTCTAGGAACTTGTTCATATATTTTTTTTTTTTAAACACAGCTACACTAACAGCTTTTACTACATTCTCTGGTAATGAATTTCAGAGTTTGATTATGCATTGAGTGAGAAAATATTTTCTGTTATCAGTTTTTTAAATGGTTACATTGTAGCTTCATTGCATGTCCCCTAGTCTTTACTTTTTGATGGCGTAAACAACCAATCTACGTTTACCCGTTCTATTCCATTTGTTAATTTATATACTTCTAGCATATTTCCCCTCAGCTGTCTTTTCCATATTGAAGAGCCCTAACCTTTTAAACCTTTCCTCACAGGGATATCTTTCTATCCCCTTTACTATTTTGGTGGCTGTTCTCTGTACCTTTTTTTTTTTTTCCTAATTCTGCTTTATTCTTTAATATATGGTGATCAGAATTGCACACAATATTCAAGGTGCGGTCGCACCATGGAACAATACAGAGGCATTATAGTATCCTTGGTTTCTTCTCCATTCCTTTCCTTATGACTCCTAGCATTCTATTGGTTTTCTTGGTCGCCGCTGCACGCCACGCCAAAGGGTTTGAACATATTATCCACAATGATGCCAAGATCTTTTTCCTGGATGGTGGTAATGTGGAACCTTGCAATCGTCTAACCATAGTTCGGGTTGTTCTTTCCTAGGTGCATAATGTTGCACTTGTCCACATTAAATTTCATCTGCCATTTGGATGTCCAGTCTTCCCATTTATCAAGGTCCTCTTGCAATTTTTTCACAATCCTCTTGCGTTTATCTGCAAATTTGGTCACTTCACTTGTTGTTCCTATTTCCAGGTCATTTTATGAATGCTAAAAAGCAGTGGGCCCAGCACAGATCCCTGGGGTACTCAGTTATTCACCTTTCTCCATTGAGAAAATTGGCCATTTAGCCTTATTCTCTGTTTTCTATCTTTTAACCAATTCCAGATCCACAATAGTACACCCCTTCTTCCTCCCTTTCTATCCACACTCACTCATCCCTCCCATCTTGTTTTCCTCCACCATTCCTGCAAAACAAACTTGAAATTTTAGTTAAGATGCATAATCTGCTTTGCAATTTAAAATAAAAACAAACTATTGTGTGTGTGTAGATAACATTTTTTAAAGCCTAAAAACCATGGAAATAGGATATGCCTCCATCCTTCAAACCTGGCATAGATAATGCTGGAAAGCAACTATTTAACATTACACTCTGCCCTGACAAGCAGGGACCTACCCTTCAGTCTCCATGTAAGCAGGATGCATGGCTGGGGCCCTGATCATCCCACTACTGGTGCTTGTTCAGTGTATAGCCTTTCATCCATCACTGGGTGCCTGTTTATCCTCTCAATTGCCATAAGAACATAAGATATGCCATACTGGGTCAGATCAAGGTTCAAGCCCAACAGTGGCTATTTCGGGTCTCAAGTACCTGTTGGGTTCCCAAAAGTATACAAATTCCATGCTGCTTGTCCCAGAGGTAAGTAGTGGATTTTCCCAGTCCTCTTTAATGATTTATGTACTTTTCCTCCAGGAACTTGTCCAAACCTGTTTTGAACCCAGCTACACTAACAGCTTTTACTACATCCTCCAGTAATGAATTCTAGAGATTGATTGCATGCTTGGTGAAAAAAAATTCTCAGATTAGTCTTAAATGTGTCACATTGTAATTTCATTGCATGTTCCTAGACCTTTTTCTACTTTTTGAAGGTGTAAACCAATCTGTTTGCCTGCTTCACTCTTGTTGTTGTATAGACCTCTATCATATCGCTCCTCAGCAGTCTCTTTTCCATGTTGAATATCCCTAGCTTTTTTTAAGCCTTTCCTCATAGGGATATCCTTCCATCCCCTTTACCATTTTGATCGCTCTGTAATTGTGCTATATCCTTAAGATATGGCGACCAGAATTGCAGATAATATTCAAGGTGCGGTCACACCATAGAGCGATATAGAGGCAATATAATATCCTTGGTTTTATTTTCTATTCTTTTCTTTGATTTCTAGCATTCTATTTGCTTTCTTGGCTGCACCTGCACACTAGGCAGAGGGTTTCAACATACTAGCCATGATGACCCCCCCCCCATCCTTTTTTCCTGAGTGGCGATTCCTAATATGGAACCTTGCATTGTGTAACTGTAGTTTGGGTTCTTCCCAAAGTGCATAACTTTGCACTTGTCCACATTAAATTCCGTTTGCCCTTTGGATGCCCAGTCTCCAATCGCTTCAAGGTCCTCTTGCAATTTTTCACAATCCTCTTTTGTGTTTTAACAGCTTTGAATAATTTTGTGTCCTTTGCAGATTATGATCACCTTACTTGTTCCCATATCCGTTTCTATCTTTAAAACATTTCTGAATCCACAATAGTACACTGCCTCCTCTCCATAATGTTTTAATTTCTGCAAGTGTCTCTCATAAGGGACCCCTGTCAAAGTTTTTCTGAAAACTCAGATACACTATATGCCACTCTGTCACAAACAACCCTGCATACCTGAAATGCATTCCCTTTTCCCCAGTGCATGGTTTTGTGTTCTCTTCTCTTCCCTCTCTAGTCCCTGCAGTGCAATTCCTTCAGCCTTGGATAGCTGAAACTACATATCTTTCCATGGCCATCGGTGTGCATGCTCCAGCAACAGGGACAGCTCAAGGCAATCTGTTGCCTGAGGTGAGGGATGAGGTGTCTCCCCCCCCCCCCGTGTGTGTGTGGGGGGGGGCGGCTTTCTCAAAACTCCAGTCAGGGACTGAACCAAACCAAAAAGCAGATTAGATAATGTGGAAGAAATACAAGATGTTTATACATCAAGGAACTAAAGGAGAGCGAGAAGCACAGCACGGTTTATAACACCAAATTATAACTCATGTTTTATTTTGTTATAAACTGTGCTATGTTTCTTGCTTTTTCTTTTTGAAAATATATTTTGCATTCACCGAACCCACTCCTTGAACAATGAATGATCTCGCTAAGAACAAACATTCTCCAGTACCAGGCATATTGTGAACTAATACAAAACTCTTCAAAAAAGTCACTGAGGATCTATAGAGCAAACCTACCATATCATACCAGCTCAACTTCCAAAGCTCGCATAAGGAGCCAAAAAAAGCATAACTATAAATATTGCAGCGGGCCCTGGAACATCCAAATACCTATTTGAAAAGCTGAACAATTCAGATTACTACAGTAGAGATCCCTATATACAAACTCCATGTTAACTGAACACTTGGCCTTGGCCACAAATGCAGAACACAGACCCTCGCCAAAGTACAGAATAAGTGACCATAACCTAATAATAAACATTATGTAGATAAAAATTAAACTGCAACCCCAAAAAGTCAGATTCTGCATACAATGTAACGCCAGAAAAATAGAAAGAGCTGCATTTCCCTATATTTTAGTCTTGGTACTATCGTTATATTTTATAATCATTTCTCTTCTACCTTTGTCTGTCTGACCATTTTATTCTTGATCATGCTAGTCCCAGTTTGAGGTTTCTGTTTTCCTCCACCTCCCAGTACCCCCCCCCCCCCCCCGTCTCCTTACTCCCAGGGGCGGCATGAGGTGATGCAGGGCCATGTGCGGAGGTTCAATGCAGCATTTTTTGCATAAATTTTAGTATACTTTGGTGGCATATACATTTTAAAATTATCTAAAATCCTAGGTGGCTTCCAAATATATACATGCAGTTTAGTAAAACAGATGTTACAATAAAACAATAAAAATAATAAAACATTAAATTTGATTAATGAAAAGCCACTAACACAGCCCCCCTCCCCCCAATTAGACCATCGCCAACCTGCACCTCAGATTAATTTTGCTATGACCAGATTATTGATGAGGAGGAAAGATATAAAATGAGAAACAAATCTTGATAGCAATGAATTCAAATGCTGGATTGGATTGTGCTAGAGCTGGAAAAGTCTGGAGCTCAACAGAGGTGAAGCTATTGGGTTACTAAACAAAAATAAACTGAGCTGTTCCTTAAAATTTGAAATTTCCTTGAATCTGACCTGACAAAATATTTTAAATTTCAGTCTGGCAGCATAAAGAACACAAAATTGCAAATCTCAAAGATAAAACATTCAAGTACCCCCCCTCCCCACCAACAAACACCCTAAAGTTGACCTCACCAAGAACCCATACAACAAATCTACTATTCCATAATAGCACTAACTTCCAAAACTCTCACAACATAAAGCATACCCAGAAAGGGCAGCATCACAAATATTGCAGTGGGCCCTAGAACATCCATATTCCTATTCAGAAAACTGAACAAGCCAGATTACTACAGTTCCCTGCATAGAAACTCCATGCTAACAGAACATGTAGCCTCAGTCACACATGCAGAACAGAGACAGAGCTTCACTAAATAGGGAATATATCAATACAAACTAAAAATGGACACATGTAGGTAAAAAATTTTTTTTACCCATAAATCTTTAGGTTTACAGGATTTCTTTCTCAAAATTGTACTTTTATTGCAGAGTGAGGCGAGAACTTTCACACACAGGCATCTGCATTGTTGACAGAAACTAACATAATGGCGTAGCGTGAGTGCCACTAATGCCACCTCAGTGTGTGATCTTAGTGGCACCTGCAACTGTTTTGCCATGCTGAAATGCAGTAACTGCAGGGGGATGTAACTGCCCCCCTGCAGTTAGCCTATGTCCCCGCTTAATCAAACTCTGGAATTTAGTTACCAGAGGATGCAGTAAAAACTGTTGTAGCTGGGTTTAAAAAAGGTTTGGACAAGTTCCTGGAAGAAAGGTCCATAACCTATTTATTAAAGAAGACCTGGGAAATCCATTGCGGAACTGTGTGCCTTTTTGGGAATCTTCCTTACTTTGATCTGGATTGGCCATTGTCTGGAAACAGGATACTGAGTTTGAGGGACTTTGGTCTGACCCAGTATGACGCAGAGCTTTGGAAACATGCTGCTTTCTCTGGGAACAAGCAGGAAGTCAGTTCTCACATATGGGTGACGTTGACGCCGATGGAGCCCACGTGGAGCAAATCCCCAGCTTTCAAAGAAAGCCTTGGAGAATTTGCTACCATGCATGCGTGATCCCCTTCCCGCCCAAGGATGCCATCTTGCTGAGTCTCCTTTTTTCCGTGGAGCCCATCAGACGTCTGTCCCTGTCCTGGAAAAAGTTGATTTTTTTGTGCCTCTTTGGCTCTCTCCGGTCTGGCGCCAGTACCCTTTCCCACCTCGGTACCTCAGTATTGGGTCTGTTCTACGTTTTTAATTTTAATTTTTCTTTTTGGGGCGTCTTCGTACCCTTTTTTCCCTCGCTGGCAGTCCAAAGGGTCTTCAACCTTGCTGGGATTGTTTTTCCCGCCCATGGTTTCCAGCGGGTGCAATTGGTTCAGGAAAATCATGTACCTCACCGATACGCATGACTACTGCCTCTACTGCCTCTGGTGCCTCGGCCCAGACCACAACCCGACCTGACCTGACGATCTGTGGTCTGTGCAAAAAGATGTCCTCTAAGGCCTTGAGGAGCTGTCAGCAGCAGCATGATAACATTTTCCCTGACTCCCCCATGCCTCCGAGAGCCAGGACCTCGTCTGAGGCCTCCACGCCTTGGGAGGAGCACTCTGAACCCGAGTGTCGTCAGGGTTCCTCAGAGAGGGGGAGAAGGGAACAGAAGAGAAGGAAGGCGGCATCTCTGGATGGTTCAGAGCATCCGGGTTCCCCTCGGGGCCGGTCGCGCAGCCCTGAGAGCCTGCCCGAGGCATCGAAGAAGCATCCAGCCAAGGTTCCTTGCAGGGACACGGTCGCAGATCAGCCTAGGCAAGTACATACTGTCCTAGTCAGACTCCCCTCCAGGGAACCGGCTTCAGGCCCAAGCGTGTCGGTGCCCGAGCTAGGGGCTGCAGAGCTTCCGGGACTGGTGTCCAGGATGGTGGCCTTGGAGCACAGTGTCTCTGCCTTCATGGAGCAGCAGCGGGTGCTGTTGTCCAGCATGTCCAGTTCCTCCGCCCCGACCACCAGGCGGTTGATGTCGAAGTCGACCCTGGAGGCTGAGCCGATCTCTGAGGCCTTGTGGGCCCGAGTTGATCCTCGGCCAAGGTCGTGCTCGGCCTCCCGCTTATCAGGACCAAGGTCGTCACCACAGAGCCTGCAGGCGTTGAGGTGGATGGCACTGGGGCCCTCGAGGCCCAAGGAGCCCCTCGAGGCTTCCTTGGAGGCCTCCACCTGGGAGACTGAGGACGAGTCGGCAGCCCAGGTAGCCACGTCTGGCATCAGTGCACACCGCCAAGCTTGACTGCAGTCGTCTGATCTCAAACAATGGGTGCAGGACAAGTTTGGTCGATGTCCCCTGCTGTGGGGAGAACCTCTTCAGTAAACCCATGACCGACAAGGCCGCTGAGCTGGAGACCGAGTTCATGACGAGGACTAGGCTCTCTAAGAAGACCTCTACCCCCTCCCATAAGAAGAGCTCGGGTAAAAAGCCCCTTTACTCGAAGTCCACTGTTTACCGAAACTACCCCCCTTACCAGGCCTCTCCGGCTCCCCAACAAGGGCAGCAGGCCAAGGGACAAGGGCATGGCTCACGTAAGCAGAAGGCCCCCAAACCTCAGGTTCTGACCCAGCCTGGAGGGGGTTTTTGACTCCTGCAGCATGGCCCCTCTCCCAGCAGGAGTTAGGCAGCCCACAGGAGGTTGGCTCGCCCTGTATGCCCACAAGTGGGGCGCTATCACCACTGACTCCTGGGCATTACAGGTGATCAGGGAGGGATACCTCCTCCAATCTAGCCCAAGTGCCTCCACATTACTTCCCGGGAGAGCCCATCAGGTCTCCTCTTCACCGGGACTTTCTGCTGAAGGAGTTGGCAGGTCTTCTCGAGGATCATGCAGTATAACCGGTGCCCCATCACCTCAAGGGCAAGGGGTTCTACTCCAGGTACTTCCTCATGCCAAAGACAACGGGGTCCTACGGCCCATCCTCGACCTGCGCAACCCTCAACAATTTTCTAGTGAGGGAGAAGTTCGAGATGCTCTCCCTTGGAACATTGTTGTCTTCCCTCCAGCAGGGAAATTGGCTATGCTCCTTGGATCTGAAGGATATCTATACCTACATCCTCATTCACCCCAACCACAGGCAGTACCTGTGGTTCATGGTGGAAGGGTAGTCACTACCTTTCGGCTTGGCTTCACAAAATGCCTGGCAGTCATAGCCAAATTCATGTCTCCAGGGGGTCCTTGTCTTCCCCTACCTGGACGACTGGCTCATAAAGAAGCATGGCCTCAGAGGTGTAGCAGGCATCTCATGGTAGCCTGTAGCTGGGGAGTCCCATATGTGAGGACTGACTTCCTGCTAGTTCCCGGAGAAAGCGTAGTTACTCACCTGTAACAAGTGTTCTCCGGGGACAACAGGAATCAGTCCTCACAACCCTCCCTCCTCCCCTTGGCGTTGCAGTCCTATTTTCTTCTTGGGTTTGTTTGTTTTTTGCTGTCTTTTTAGCTATGTCATTTGACTGAACAAGATGGCATCCTTGGGTGGGAAGGGGACAACGCATGCATGGTAGCAATTCCCAAATGCTTTCTTTGAAAGCTGGGGATTTGCTTCGCGCAGGCTCCATTGGCGTCTGTCACTCTTTTGTGAGGACTGATTCCTGCTGTCCCCGGAGAGCACTTGTTACAGGTGAGTAACTACGCTAAATATGCCAAACAAGAGAAGCTCAACAGCACCCATGCAGCACCTCCCACTTCCACTAAAAAAAAAAGGAGCGACTCGGCGCCCCAACACGGTACTTCCCACCCTCTGAAAAACCAGAGACTTTGTGACCAAGAAGGTCTTGGCAATCCCAACATAACTCCTGAAACTGTGCAGTAGACCAGCATGGTGTTAATATAAATATATATTCTGCAAAAAAAAAAAAAAGAAATGCAAGATGCTTGCACACTAAGGCACTAAAAGAAAAAGTGAGAACTGCGGCACAGTTTATAGTACCAAATTATAAAATTATAACACATTTTATTTTGTTATAAACTGTGTTATGGTTCGTTCTTTTTCCTTTTGAATATATATTCTGTATCCACAGAAACCTCTCCCTCAACAGTGGATGCAGAGCAGAAGTTTAACATTCACCCACAGAACTCAATATATTTAAAAAAAAAAAAAAATCCTATTTCTGATCATCTAACAAACATTCTCCAGTAACCGGGCATAATGGGAACTAATATAAGACGCTACAAAAGTCACCGAAGATCTACAAGGCCAAATCTACCATACCATACCATACCAGAATAAACTTCTAAAACTCATATAAGGGGCCTACCCAGAAAAACACACTATAAATACTGCTGTAATCCCTAGAACATCCATACACCTATTTGAGAAGTTGAACAAGTCAAACTACTACTGTACAGTATTGATCCCTATGCCCAAACTCCATGTTAATAGAACACATGGCCTCAGTCACACATTCAGAACACAGACTCTCACCAAGTACAGAATAAGTGACTACAACCTAAAGTAAAAATTAAAAATATGTAGCCAAAAATTAAACTGAATCTCCAAGAAGTCGGACTCTGCATGCAGTAAAAACATCAGATAAATAAGAGATGCAGTTCCCCATACTGTGTAAAATATAAAGGTCGCACAAAGTTCAATCACTAAATTTTAAAATTATTTTTTTCTACCTTTGTTGTCTGACCTTTTATTCCCTGATCATGCTGGTCCCAATCTGAGGCTTCTGCTTTCCTGTCTTCTCTTAGCTGTCTTTCTATGGTCTATAGTTCATCTGCCGTTTCTCGCCTCCTTCTTTTTTTTTTCTTCACTTCCTTCTATCAGCCTATTTCCAGTCCTAGTAGTCCTCCCCAGTATCGGCGCCCTTTTTTCCAGTCCTCCCCTCCCAGTACCTTCCAGTTTCAACCTCTTGGCATTCCCAGGACTGTCACTGGTGTCCAGTCCCCCTCCTTCTGCATTGTCCAGTCCCTTCTAGTTCAAATACCATCCCAGTGTTGGTGCCCCCTCCCTTCCCTAGTGTCATCACCCTTCCAGTCCCCCTCCAGTACCATCCCCCAGGTATCTGCTCCTTTCCAGCCCCCACCTTCCCAGTGTCAGCCCCTTCCAGACCACTCATCCCCTCCCTCCCCATGTTAGACCCGTTGCAGGCCCCACCTTTCCCCTGTGTTAGCTCCCCTGCAGACTCACTCTCTACTAGATGGCAGCTACAGGTCCTGCCTCTTAGAGAACCGCGGCTGTACTAGTGATATTAAGAGGCAGGACCCGCAGCTGCCATTGAAAGGAGAGGGCAAGTCTGCCGCTGCCGAGAGTGGACTCTGCAGCAACGACAACTTGTGCCTTTTCTCTGCCTTCAAAAGTTTAAAAAAAAAAAAAGACGGCTGTTTTTGGGGGAATTCTTTTGCCACCCTCAGAACTTTGCTGCCTGAGGCAGCTGCCTCACTTTGCCTTATTATAGAGCTGCCCCTGTCCAGCAACATGCTATTTCTGCCCACCCCACCCCCCCTTTCCCAGCACATATTATTCTTCCTGACATCAGTGCCACACAAAACCATCTTCTCTCTCCATGCTACAGAATAAGGGTAGCCTACACTGTTTGGGAGCACTGAACCCATCCCCCTCCACCACAAACTACACAATAGTTCAAAGGGCCTTTTAAACCTATGTGAAACTTTAGTGCCGTGCTTCCTCAAGCTGGTTCTGGAGTATCCCCTCTCACTAGTCTAGTCAGGATATCCACAATTGTTCATGTATTCTTTCCTATACCACAACTTTTTTGAGTCAAGATGTACATTGTGTTCAGTAATGCATGAGCAATTTCATGTGCACTGGCTCCACTACAAGAGACTCTCTTCCATACTCATTGACAGTATACTAAAAAGATCAGACTGGCTAAGGAGGACTTCAATGTCAGCAGGAAAAAGACTGCATTACATATTTGGATATTTTTTTAAACTATGCATTGCTACTATGATGTGTATAGCGGCTTCATGGAGAACTTGAGAATGAATATTGCACTCGTTCCCTGGTAATGCTTTGTTTTTCAGGTGTTCGTTTTTGGCCCAGACAAGAAGCTGAAGTTATCTATTCTATACCCCGCCACCACAGGCAGGAATTTTGATGAGATCCTGAGAGTGGTGGATTCTCTCCAGCTGACTGCAAAACACAAAGTTGCAACTCCAGTGGACTGGCAGGTAAGGAGCCTAGTCAGCAGGTAGCTGTAGCTTCCCAGACTATTTAAATTGAACTTGTCCAAGTTCAGACAGAAGGCTCCAAATGGACCAGATTTTCAGGATATCGCTAAAGGATGTGCATATGAGAGATTTGCATACATATATATACCTCCAGTGGATGCAAATCCATCTCATGCCTTCTAGTTAAGGATATCCTGTATTTGATAAATCCTTTTGTCAGCTGCACTTTTTAAGGCAAATTCTTAAACAAAAGCAGAACAACAAATGCAAAAATGTGCTGACATGCTATAATGCTCACCTCCCTCCCCACTGCAGCTTTAAAAGGTTTTCCCCTTGGAACTCTGTGGCCTTGAAGGGCAATAGCTCACTGGTAATACCCTCATTTAAACCAGGAGCAAGGATTTTTTACACTCCAATATTTTAGTAAATATCAAACATGCAAGTACACTTCACCAGTAAAGCTACAGACTGTTGTACCCCTCCCCTCAACTAACTCTTAAATTACATTAGATAAATACATCCCACTCAGCCCATTCCAGAAATCATAGCATCTCTGCTTACATGAAATGTTGAAAGTATTGCTTAATTGGAGCCCAGGCTTCCACAGATTAGTGCAAGATGTCTCTTCTCCCCCCCCCCCCCCCGGTAACTACTGACCAATATTTGTAAGTGAGACACAATTCCACCAAAAGGACATACTAAGCAATGAGTTATTCTTCCAGCAGCGTAAAACGTTTTGCATGGTTACTGAGAGCAACAAATCCAAGAGGTTTTTATGCCTTGGCCTCGAGGAATACAGATGAGACTACGACGGAAGAATCAGTTTCAGGGGTTCCCAGAAACGGAGCACATCTTAAATTCTACCTCATGCCTGTTGCCAAAACTGAATATTACCACAATAAAACAAGACATTCTAATGTCCCAGTGTCAGATAAACAAAACCAACATCTGTGTTTTATAGTCCTTATCAATTCTATGCAGTTTCAGTGGTGGCCATATTACTGCGTGTGTTAAGGTTGAAGGCAAACACTGAAGGGTCATCTCTAAAACAAAAAAACAAAAAAAAAGTCAGACCAGCCAAGATATTTCTCGCAAACTCTTATTTATTGTGCTTTTATTGTTGGTCAAGTTGCTATATTTTAACATGTAGAAAGTGGCTGCATGGCCTTTAGCAGAGATCTGACACAAGTCATCTAAGGAGGAAGTAGTCAGGAAATCCTGGTTACTTAAGACACAAGACAATTGTAACCATTTGTAGCATTATGAAAAAGGGAGAGCATATTGGAAGGACATCTCCCACTAACCGTATTCCCCACTGTATCCTGAAGAATCAGACAAGTTTCTGCTTAACTTTAAAGCACGGATTATACCATATTGGGAACTGTTGGGAGTATACCAACTTAGTTGGGAGATACTAATTCAGTAATCTCAAGACCCATAGTGTTGAAGAAGTAATTGGATGCACTCACAGCTGCTGTGAAGGTCACAGGATCTAGTGTGAGAGGTAAATGTTTTGGGGCGCTTGGCAATAACCATTATAACATCACATTTAATTTAATAAATGGATGGAGGATAGCAAGGAAATAGACTTTCAAAACGGAGACTATAATAAAATGAGCAAAATGGTTAAGAAAAAAACTAAAAGGAGCAACTACAAAGGTTAAGAGTTTGCATCAGGCCTGGGCAGTAGTTTTAAATAACATCTTGGAAGCCTAGACCAGATTATTCCATGCTTTAAAAAAAAGGTCTTGAAGGACTAGAAAAAGGGACTGTTACTTCTGGAGAGAGATCTGCAACTGTGAGTATATACTTCTGGTAATTTCCTAAAAGGAATTCTTTGTATTAAAGCTAATTAATCTGTGAACCCACTATTTTTGTTAAATCAGTCAGGGCCTAGTAGCAGCAGTTTAAGTTTAAATTTAAAACACAGAGGAGAACTTTCTGGTTACATTTCATACGCAGCAGAGAGCTTGTAGTTTAAATTTAATAGTCACTCAGGGCCTAGTAATAGTTTAGTTTAAGTTTTTAAAACACAGAGAGCTTTCTGGTTAAATTTAGAACCCAGCAGAGAGCTTGTAGTTTAAATTTCATAAGAAGTTAGAGCCTAGCAGCAGCTAAGAGCTAGAATTTAAATCAAATCAGAATATAGCTTACCTCAGCAGCACAAGATGGGGTACTGTGTAGCAGCCCTCTTTTAATAAGTGTTATTTCCCTCCCTCCCCTGGGATAATCGTAGCTTTAATAGGTACTTACACATCTTACAAGACAGGAGGTGCGCTCAGGTGAAGCTCATTACCCAAATCAGTCATACACTAAGGACCTGAGATTAGTTAAGCTTCAGGTGAACAAGGTATATTACACGTATTAGGTACAGTTTTATTAGTATAAATATCCATAACAAGCCTTAGTAAGTAAAGAACTTAGATCTAAACACAAACTTAAAACTAAGATGCAGACAGCAGTCCAGCAGCGGGATGGGGGCTTTCCAGTCTCTTGCATGGAGTGTCAATGTATGATTTTCTCCCAGTTGGTGAGAGGTCTTACGTGTGCACTAGGTGCAAGGAGCTCTTTGCTCTCAGGGAATGAGTCCGTTCTCTAGAGGCTAAAGTAGCAGACTTGGAAAGCATAAGACAGACAGAGGTACATAGACGAGACCTACAGGGATATAGTCCTGAAGTCCCACCTCCAGTCTGGCAGCATCCCTGTTGCCATGGAGGAGAGAGGTCACGTGACAGGAGAGCATCACCCTGGTGTGGCAGGAAGTGATCCTGTAACTAGGACCTGTCCTCCAGGTGATGTAAAACCCTCTCGCACCGAGGAAGTTTCTCCACGGCCATGTGCCCATGAGGGAAGGGTTAGGACAGCCGTTATAGTTGGTGATTCGATCATTAAGCATGTAGATAGCTGGATGGCTGGTGGACGTGAGGATCGCCTGGTAACATGCTTGCCTGGTGCGAAGGTAGCGGACCTCACACGCCACCTAGATAAGGTCTTAGATAGTGCTGGGGAGGAGTCTGCTGTCTTGGTACATGTCGATACCAGTGACATAGGAAAATGTGGTAGGGAGGTTCTGGAGGCTAAATTTAGGCTTTTAGGTAGGAAGTTGAAATCCAGAACTTCCAGGGTAGCATTCTCTGAAATGCTTCCTGTTCCACACGCAGGACCCAAAAGGCAGGCAGAGCTCCGGAGTCTTCATGTGTGGATGAGACACTGGTGCAGAGATGAGGGTTTTGGATTTGTTAGGAACTGGGGAACATTCTGGGGAAAGGAGGGGCTCTTCCGAAGGGATGGGCTTCACCTTAACCGGGATGGAACTAGACTGCTGGCATTAACCTTTCAAAAGGAGATAGAGCAGCTTTTAAACTAGATATTAGGGGAAAGCTGACAGTCGCCCAAGAGCAGATGGTTCGGAAGAATGTATCTTTGAAGGATACTACCAAAAGCAGAGAGGTTCCACAAAAGAGTAAAGTAGCCCAAATGCCCTCAAGTATGGAGCAGACAGAGCTTAAAGATCCTAAATTACCCATGTCTAACAATAGCCAAATTAATATGAATAAAATACATTCTCTAAAATGCTTGTATGCAAATGCTAGAAGTCTAAAAAATAAGATGGGAGAGTTAGAATATATAGCACTAAATGAAAGGTTAGATATGCTTGGAATATCAGAGACATGGTGGAAGGAGGACAACCAGTGGGACACTGTGATACCTGGGTACAAACTATATCGTAATGATAGAGCTGATCAAATTGGTGGAGGGGTTGCTCTCTGTTAGAGAGGGTATTGAGTCAGAAAGGATTAAAGTTTTGCAGGAAACAAAATCTGATGTAGAATCTATATGGATTGAAATTCCATGTAAAAGGGGGAAGGCAATGGCAGTGGGGGTGTACTATCGAGCGCCTGGCCAGAATGACCAAATGGATGATGAAATGCTCAAAGAAATCAAGGAAGCTAACAAAAGTTACAGCACAGTAATAATAATGGGTGACTTCAACTACCCCGATATCAACTGGGTCAGTGTCACGGCAGGACATGCTAGGGAGATAAAAGTTCCTAGATGAAATAAATGACTGCTTCTTGGAGCAGCTGGTTCATGAACCGACCAGAGGGGAAGCCATATTAGACCTAATCCTTAGTGGAACACCAGATCTAGTGCAAAAGATAAGGTTGTTGGGGGCCACTTGGCAATAGTGATCATAGCATGATCGCCTTTGATTTAATTAGTGGAGGAGGGGATAGTAAGGAAATCCACAGTACTACCTTTTAACTTTCGAAAGGGAGACTATGATAAAATTAGGAAAACAGTTAAGAAAAAACTAAAAGAAGCAGTTGCAAAGGTTAAAGACGTACATCAGGCTTGGCTGTTGTTGAAAAATACTATCTTGGAAGCCCAGACCAGCTGTATTCCATGCTTTAAGAAAAGTGGAAGGAAGTCCAAAAAACTGCCAGCATGGTTTAAAGGTGAGGTCAGAGAGGCGGCTGTTGCCAAAAAAGCATCTTTCAGGAAATGGAAAAAAGAGCCAAACGACGAAACCTGGAAACAGCACAAGCACTGGCAAGTCAAATGCAAGGCATTGATAAGGCAGGCAAAGGGAGAATTTGAGAAGAAGCTTGCTGCGGAAGCAAAAACACGAAGTAAAGACCTTTTTAAGTACATTCATAGCAAAAAACCTGTGAGAGAGTCAGTTGGTCCATTAGATGATAAAGGGGTTAAGGAGCACTAAGACGCGACAAGGCGATAGCGGAGAGACTGAATGAATGAATTCTTTGCTTCAGTCTTTACTGAGGAAGATGTAGGGATGTTACCCATGACTGAAGTGGTATTTAAAGGTGCGGAAGAATTGAAGGAAATATCGATACATCGGGAAGATGTCTTACAACTATTAGATAAACTGAAGAGTAGCAAATCACCTGGGCCGGATGGTATACATCCAAGGGTGTTGAAAGAACTTAAATACGAGATTGCAGATCTGCTATTAGTAATCTGTGAACTATCATTAAAATCATCTCTAATACCTGAAGATTGGAGGATCGCCAATGTAACACCAATTTTTAAAAAAGTTTCCAGGGGTGTTCCGGGAAACTACAGACCGGTGAGCCTGACATCAGTACTGGGAAAAATGGTAGAAACCATCATAAAGAATAAAATTACTCAGCATGTAGATAGTCATGACCTAATGGGAGACAGCCAACATGGCTTTAGACAAGGAAGATCTTGTCTTACTAATCTGTTATGTTTTTTTGAAGGAGTGAATAATCAGGTGGACAAAGGTGAGTCGGTTGATATTGTGTATCTGGACTTTCAGAAAGCCTTTGACAAGGTCCCTCATGAGAGACTTTTGGCAAAACTAAAGAGTCATGGGATAGGAGGCAGTGTACTATTGTGGATCAGGAACTGGTTGAAAGATAGAAAGCAGAGGGTAGGGCTATATGGCCAATTTTCCCAGTGCAGAAAGGTGAATTGGGAGAGGCGGTGACCAAACGTACACAGTCTACCTGGGTGGCAGACCGTATCGCCCTCGCCTACGAGCAAGCGGAGCTCCTGCTGGAAGGCCGTATCACGGCACACCATGTCGGGGCCATGGCAGCCTTGGTGGCAAACCTGCGCTCTGTCCTGATGCTGGACATCTGCTGGGCCACCACTGAGTCTTCAGTCCATACCTTTTCAGCCCATTATTACCTGGAAAGGGAGTCCTGTTGGGGCAGTGCCTTCGGCCAGGCTGTGCTCTGTAATCTCTTCGGGGTTTAGGCAACTCCTACCTTCCTACCCTTCTGTGTTCAGGCTACCAGAGTGCTGGTTTTCATTGGACACAGGGGTCTTACTGTAGTTTGTAGCCATGGACTAAATTGCTGCTGCTCACGGCTCCCCTTGAGGGCAACCATGTTTTTTTGCTATGGGCTTTCGGTAGCCTGTGGCTGGGGAGTCCCATATGTGAGGATCGACTTCCTGCTTGTTCCTAGAGAAAGTGTAATTACTCACCTGTAAGAGGTGTTCTCTGGGGACAGCAGGAATCAGTCCTCCCAAACCTCTTTCCTCCCCTTGGAGTTGCTTCCTTGCCATCTTATATTTTTGCTGTCTTTAGCTATGTCGTCTGACTGAGCAAGATGGCATCCTTGGGCGGGAAGGGGACCACACATGCATAGTAGCATCTCCCAAAGGCTTTCTTTGATAGCTGGGGGGATGTTTCCGCGAGGGCTCTGTCGGTGCCAACGTCACCCATATGTGAGGACTGATTCCTGCTGTCCCTAGAGATCATCTGTTACAGTGAGTAACTACGCATTTTCAGAAAGTCTTTGACAAAGGATATCCCTACGAGAAAAGGCTTAAAAGGTTAGGGCTGTTCAACTTTGGAAAAGAGAATGCTGAGGGGAGATATTATAGAAGTTCATAACCTAATGAATGGAGTTGACCGGGTAAATGTAGATCAGCTGCTTTACTCCTTCAAAAGGTAGAAACACTAGGAACTGCACTGAAGCTACAATGTAACCCATTTAAGAGTAATCTGAGGAGAAAATTTTTCACAGTGCGTAATCTAACTCTGGAATTTGTTACCATAGGATGTAGTAAAGGCTGTTAGTGTAGCTGGATTTAAGAGGTTTGGATGAGTTTCTGGAGGAAAAGTCAATAAACCATTATTAAAGAGGACTGGGGAAATCCACTGCTTACCCATTGGACAAGCAGCATGGAATCTGTATACCTTTTGGGAACCTGACAGGTACTTGTGACCTGTATTGGCCACTTTGGAAACGGGATACTGGACTTGATGGACCTTTTTGGTCTGACACAATAAGGCATTTCTTATGTTCATGCACACTAAGGAAGATAACTGTAAAGGTGCAACCAACTCTGATTCCAATTGATCCATCTCTGAGAAGGTTCATCAGATATGTTGTGAATCCAGGATATCCCCTGGTGCAAAACAAACATTCAGTGATACTGTAAATTTTGGAAAGTTTACCCCCTCAATTCTTTGGGCAACTGCAACATGCTAATTGCAATATGCAGCTTTTCCATAGAAAGCCCATCAATTCTAACTCTGTATAAAATTTATTTGAAAATTGCACTAGGATTGTACTGAAATGATAATCACCAGAGCAATTGCCATCTTTACTATGTCAATCCTGCCTCATCACATGAGCTACAACGGTGTCTGTTTTGCACACATCTGGGTAGCTTGAAGCAATTACAGTTCATTCTCAGCTGACTATTTCATTCTTCAACATTATACCTAGATACTGCAAGCCTTGTGCACTATATCATTTCTCTTACTGTACACATTTAACAACATAATTTCAGATTTTATCCAATTAGCCTTATTCCTCAAATGTGCTGAACTCATCAATGTATCTATTAGGACTTCAAAAGTAGCCTCTGGCTTAGTGAGAGAGAGCAGCGTCATATCAGCATATGCTGACATCCTTGTATATTCTGTCTCCAAAAGAGATACCCGCTGTCTCTCCTCCTGTTAGTGCAGTGCAAGCTGCAAAGGCTCTCTTGCCAAAACAAATAGAAGGGGGGAATGCAGACATTCCTGTCTAGTACCATGCCTCGATTCAAAAGTTCATAAGGGAGTTAAAAATGAGCCAAAAGTATTGCCCAAAGTCAAACCATTCCAATGCCTGAAACAGATAAAACCAGTTCTATCAAATGCCTTCTCTGCATTTAGTGACACAAAGAAGGCAGGTTCCTTCAATTGATTAGCTATCAAGTGGAAGCAGACCAGAGTATGCGAGTACCTATTAGGCACAAAACTGTTTGTTCAGGATGTACCAAAGACTATATTTGCTGACCCAACTGGGTGGCCAATATCTTTGCGTAGACCTTACAGGCAATGCTAATTAAGCAAATTGATATATAATGTAGATATCTCCAGGCTTATGAATTTACCACTACTAATGCTTCCATAAATGTTTCCTGCATAACATCAGAGTCTTTACAAAATTGCAGGGATTTTAACAAGTTATTTAATCGAAGTTACTAAATGTTTTATAAAACTCAGTTAACCCATCCATATATAAGGGGTTTTATGCTGGTTAAGGAAAAGGATTGCTTCCTTGATGTCCTCTTTTGTATATCAGCCTATCCAACCTCCCTGCCTCTTACACTGTTATTTTGAGAACTATTAAAAGAACAACAAGATCAGCTTTTTTAAAGCTACACATGTTAGATCTTTGAGCATCCTGTAATATTCTAATTTGAGGCTGGAATTCTCTATGTTGAATGATGAGAAAATCAAGAAAAAGTGGAAAGAATTTCCAGAGTCATGCCATAAAGATCAAGTGGATAAACAGCTGTTTCAACTCGTACCTTATGATCGGAAACCATTGGTGATAAAGTCGAAACCGTGTTGAAAGCATTATCAAAGAACAAAAAGCACCAGGTATTGATGGTGTTCCCATTGAAGTATTACAGCAATTGGCTGCACCTGTTACCATATTTACAAAGCTCAGCCAGCAAATATGGAAGATGACATGGCCAACTAACTGGAAAAGATCTGTGCTTATACCAATACTGAAGAAAGGTAGCAGACAGGAAATTATTCTGCAGCACGATTCTGGTAAAGATCATTCAGCAGAGACTACAACCATGCCTGGCACAAGAACTTCCCAAAGTGCAAGTAGGGTTCAGAAAAGGATGAGGAACGAGAGGCATTGCGGATGTGAGAGATCCTTAAAGACAAAAGAATACCAAAAAGGATATCTGTTTTACTGACTACAGCAAGGCTTTCGACTGTGCAAACCATGAGAAACTCGGCGTCACATTAAGAAGCATGGATTTCTTCATGAACAAGCAGGATATAAGCCCTCACGTATGGGTGGCATCACAGACTGAGCCCCACCTGGAACATGTCCAGCTTCCAAAGGAAGCTTTTGGGAGATACACTGCACATGTGTGCCTGCCTTCCCACCCAATGTGGTGCCATATTCTCCAGTCTTCCTTTTCCATTGAGCCCTTAAGACTTGCTCCTGCAGTTCGGAAAAAGCTTTTCTATCTGGCCCTCATGGCTGGTTGGTTTTTCTTTTCTGCCTGAAGTTGCTTAGCTTTTTGGGTTTAAAAAAAAAATTCTCTTAGGGTTTTTTTGTGGGGTTTTTTTCTCAGCACTTTGTGTGTGTTTTTTCCTCCCCCCCCCCCCCTTGGGGTGGATTCCACCCATGGCAGTTTTTCAGTTTGATTTTGCTTAGATGGTGTTTTTTGACATGTCTAAGCCAACTAGTGGCTTGAAGAAATGCACCAAGTGTGGCAAAACTATTTCTGCCACTGACCGTCATAATTAATTGGTGTTTGCAATGCATTGGGCCTGACCATGAGTTGGCGTCGTGAAAGCTGTGCTTGCAGATGATAGGCCGAGGGCTGACAGATCTGGGAAAGCAGGAACATAAGAACATAAGAAATGCCATACTGGGTCAGACCGAGGTCCATCAAGCCCAGTATCCTGTTTCCAACAGTGGCCAATCTAGGTCATACGTACCTAGCAGTTTCCCCAAAAGACACAGGTTCTGCAGTGCTTGTACTAGGTCAAGCATTGATATCCTGGGTCCCTTTTTAATAGTGGTTTATGGACCTTTCCTCCAGGAACTTGTCCAAACCTTTTTTTAAACCCAGCTATACTAACAGCCCTTACTACATCCTCCGGTAACAGATTCCAGAGTTTGATTACACGTTGAGTGAATAAATATTTTCTCTTATTTGTCTTAAATAGTTTAACATGTAGCTTAATTACATCACCCCTATTCCTTCTATATACTGATAGCGTAAACAATTGATCCACGTTTATCCGTTCCACTCCATCATTAATTTATAGACCTCTATCATATCTCCCCTCAGCCGTCTCTTTTCCAGGTTTAAAGAGCCCTAACCTTTTTTAGCCTCTCTTCATAGGAGTAGCCTTCCATCCCCTTCACCAATTTGGTGGCTATTCTCTGTACTTTTTCTAATAACTCTATGTCCTTTTTTAAGATACGGTGACCAGAATTGCACACAATATTCAAGGTGCGGTCGTACCATGGAGCGATACAGAGGCATTATAATATCCTTTGTTTTATTCTCCATCCCTTTCCTTATGATACCTAGCATTCTATTTGCTTTCTTGGCCGCCGCTGCACACTGGGCGGAGGGTTTTAACATGTTATCCCAATGACTCCTAAATCTTTTCCTGGGTGGTGGTTTCTAATGTGGAGCCTTGCAATCGTGTAACTATAGTGTGGGTTGTTCTTTCCTAGGTGCATAACTTTGCACTTGTCCACATTAAATTTCATCTGCCATTTGGATGCCCAGTCTTCCAATTTATCCAGATCCTCCTGCAGTTTTCCACAATCCTCTTGGGTTTTAACAACTTTAAACAGTTTTTTGTGTCATCTGCAAATTTGGATAACCTCACTAGTTATTCCTTTTTCCAGGTCATTTATGAATATGTCAAAAAGTAGGGGACCCCAGTACAGACCCTGGGGTACTCCACTATTCACCTTTTTCCATTGGGAATATTGCCATTTAGCCCTACCCTCTGCTTTCTATCTTTTAAACCAGTTTCCCGATCCACAATAGTACACTGCCTCCTATCCCATGACTTTTAGCTTTGCCAAAAGTCTCTGATGGGGGGGACCTTGTCAAAAGCTTTCTGAAAGTCCAGATACACTATATCAACAGACTCACCTTTGTCTACCTGTTTATGCACACCTTCAAAAAACCAGAATCAGATTAGTAAGACAAGATCTTCCTTGTCTAAAGCCATGTTGGCTTCTCCCATTAGGCCATGGCTATCCACATGCTGTGTAATTTGTTCTTTATGATGGTTCTCTACCATTTTCCCTGGTACTGACGTCAGGCTCACCGGTCTGTAATTTCCCGGATAACCCCTGGAACCCTTTTTAAAAATTGGTGTTACGTGGCGACCCTCCAATCTTCAGGTATTACAGATGATTTTAATGAAAGTTCACAGATTACCAATAGCAGGTCTGCAATCTCATATTTCAGTTCTTTCACCACTCTGGGATGTATACCATCCGGTCCAGGTGATTTGTTTACTATTCAGTTTATCAAAAAGTTGTAATATATCTTCCCGGTGTAGCGATATTTCTCTCAATTCCTCTGCAGTATCACCTTTAAATACCACTTCAGTATTGGGTAACATCCCTACATCTTCCTCAGTAAAGACTGAAGCAAATAATTCATTCAGTCTCTCTGCTATAGCATTGTCCCCTCTTACTGCCCTTTACCCCTCTATCATCTAATGGTCCAATTGACTCTCTCACAGGCCTTTTGCTACGAATGTACTTGAAAAAGTCTTTATTTCGTTTTTTTGCTTCCCGTAGCAAGTTTCTTCTCAAATTCCCGCTTTGCCTGCCTTATCAATGCTTTGCATTTAACTTGCCAGTGCTTGTGTTGTTTCCAGTTTTTCATCATTTGGCTCTTTTTTCCATGTCCTGAAGGTTGCTCTTTTGGCAGCAACAGCCTCTCTGACCTCACCTTTAAACATGCTGGCAGTTTTTTTGGACTTTCTTCCACTTTTCTTAATGCGTGGAATACAGCTGGTCTGGGCTTCGAGGATAGTATTTTTAAATAACACCCAAGCTTGCTGTAAGTCTTTAACCTTTGGAACCCGCTCCTTTTAGTTTTTTCCGAACTATATTCCTCATTCTATCATAGTCTCCCTTTTGAAAGTTAAAAGGTAGTACTGTGGATTCCTTTACTATCTGTCCTCCACTGATTAAATCAAACATGATCATACTATGATCACTATTGCCAAGTGGTCCCAACACCTTTATTTCTTGCACCAGATCTGGCGTTCCACTAAGGACTAGGTCCAGTATGGCTTCCCTCTGGTCGGTTCATGAATCAGCTGCTCCAAGAAGCAGTCATTTATTTCATCTAGAAACTTTATCTCTTTAGCTTGTCCTGCTGTGAGACTGTCCCGTCGATACCGGGTAATTGAAATCACCCATTATTACTACTCTGTTGTGGCTTTTGTTAGCTTCCTTGATTTCTTTGAGCATTTCATCATCCATTTGTTCATTCTGGCCAGGCGGTCGATAGTATACTCCCACTGCCATCACCTTCCCTTTCAGTAAATGGAATTTCAATCCATAGAGATTCTACAGCAAATTGTGTTCCCTGCAAAACTTTAATCCTTTCTGACTCAATGCACTCTTTAACATAGAGCGCAACCCCTCCACCAATTTGTTCAGCTCTATCATTACGATATATTTTGTATCCAGGTATCACAGTGTCCCACTGGTTTCCTCCTTCCAACCATGTCTTCTGAGAGTGCAATCATATCTAACCTCTCATTTAGTGCTATATATTCTAATTCTCCCATCTTATTGTTTAGACTTCTAGCATTGGCATACAAGCATTTTAGTGACTGTATTTTATTAATTTTATTAATATTAATCTGGCTATTGGTAGGCATGGGTAATTGGCTCATCTGATTCAGCATTCTCAGTCCCAAACCCCTTCGTCTGTGTCTGTCCATGAAAGGTCCTGAGGCGGTCAAGGGGAAGGAGCAGCATTCTCTGTTGGAGCAGTGAGGGGAGGCTCCCTGCAGAGACCCTGTTGATGTCAAAGGGTGAGCGCCAGAGGTTTGGGTGCTGCAGCCTTGCAACCCTACTTGAGACGATGCGGAGAGTGATGACTGGGAACAGCTGGCCAAACTTCCTTGGCAGGAGGATCCTACCCAATAGCAGTCCACTCCGTGCCCAGGAGGGCAGCTGGATGTCTCCTGATGTATCGATCATCATGGAGTCCCCACCGATGTCCACAACATCAGCCCCCTCACAGATAGCAGTTCTGGAGGAACGCCTTAGTCTTAGAAGCTCACTTTGTGGCAGTGGAAGTCCTGTGAAATGCAGGCTTAGGCACGGAATGCATCACCGCACTCCTTCCAACCTATCTGGAGACCCTTGCCCTTCCTGCTGAGGTTGGGACATCTGGTGGGAGATTGGTATTGACTCCGGTTGCTGGAACCATCTCCCTCTCCAATGTATTGGAGTCTGATGCCCAGAGACACCATCTTTGGCATGCTGGGCAGCATGAGGGCCATCGACGTCCTCCCCTCCAAGCCACAGAACCGGCAGGAGGAGACGACTTGGTAGTACTTTGACTTCTCTTGGAATCTGAATTGGAATGGGAAGCCAAGGTGGAATCAACTGCATTTGACCCATCGCCTCCACCTGAACAGTGTAAGTCACTCTTGGAGGACATGTCCTTTCAGGACTTCGTTAGGGACATGGCTAAGGCCATCCCCTTCTCTTTGGAGTCAGAGGAGGAACTGAGGGCAGAAGAACTTGAACTACTCCATTACTTCTTGGCCCCCCAGGATGCAGTGACTGTTCCCATCATCATGTCCTGAAGCGCTTGCTGCTGCAGTTCTGGGAGGCGCTACTCACACTTCCGGCCATCAGCTGCCAGCTCAATTTTTCCCTGTACCACATCTAGAAGGCCCCAGGGTTTGAGAAGCCTCAATTGCCCCACAATTCCATTGTGGCAGTCTGCTTTGAAGTATGCAAAGAATGCTAAGATGTACTCCTCAGTCCCACAGAGTTGCGAGGCTCGGACCCTGGACTCCTTCAGGAGGACGTGCTTTCAAGGTTCCATGCTGATCGCCAAGGTCCCATCTTTCAAGACTTACATGAACATGTGCCTCAGGGATGTCATGTTGGACCTGGAGGGCTTTGCTGCCATTGTTCACAAGGACCATCATGAGTCCTTTTAGGGGTCACGTGGCACACAGCAAAGATTGATCAAAGTTCATGATGCAGGATACCTATGACACTTTTAAATCCACAGGCAGGGTGGTGGCTGTGGGCATCGCTGCCTGCTGGATGGCATGGCTATAGACTTCAGTCCTAGAGCAGTGGGTCAAGGACAAGATCGCCAATGTCCCCTGCCGGGTGAGAACCTCTTCGGCAAACCCATGAAAGATAGAGATAAGGAGCTGGAGAAGAAACAGATGAAACTCATCGGGCTCTCCAGAAAGACTGCAGACCCAGCACAGAAGAAAAATCACACCAAGAAGGTATTCTATCAGCATCTGTGCTGGTATTTTCCAGCACAGACTTAAGATATGCCATACTGGGTCAGACCAAGGTCCATCAAGCCCAGTATTCTGTTTCCAACAGTGGCCAATCTAGGTCATATGTACCTAGCAGTTTCCCCAAGGGACACAGGTTCCACAATGCTTGTATTGGTTCAAGCATTGATATCCTGGGTCCCTTCTTAATAATGGTTTATGGACCTTTCCTCCAGGAACTTGTCCAAACCTTTTTTAAACCCAGCTACACTAACAGCCTTTACTACATCCTCTGGTAACAAATTCCAGAGTTTGATTACACGTTGAGTGAAAAAATATTTTCTTTTATTAGTCTACCCTGTAGCTTCATTGCATGTCCCCTAGTCTTTCTATATTCTGATAAGGTAAACAATCGATCTACGTTTACCCGTTCCACTCCGTTCATTAATTTATAGACTTCTATCATATCTCCCCTCAGCCGTCTCTTTTCCAGGTTAAAGAGCCCTAACCTTTTTAGCCTTTCTTCATAGGAGTATCCTTCCATCCCCTTTACCATTTTGGTGGCTCTTCTCTGAACCTCTTCTAAAATCGCTATATCCTTTTTAAGATACGGCGACCAGAATTGCACACAATATTCAAGGTGCAGTCTCACCATGGAACGATATAGAGGCATTATAATATCTTTTATTTTCCATTCCTTTCCTTAGCATACCTAGCATTCTATTTGCTCTCTTGGCTGCTGCTGCACACTGGGCCGAGGGTTTTAACATGGTATCCACAATGACGTCTAAATCTTTTTCCTGGGTGGTAGTTCCTAATGTGGAACCTTGCATCGTGTAACCATAGTTTGGGTTGTTCTTCCCTAGGTGCATAACCTTGCACTTGTCCACATTAAATTTCATCTGCCATTTTGATGCCCATTCTTCCAATTTATCAAGATCCTCTTGCAATTTTCCACAATCCTCTTGGGTTTTAACAACTTTAAATAGTTTTGTGTCTGCAAATTTGATAATCTCACTCGTTATTTCACTTTCCAGGTCATTTATGAATATGTCAAAAAGCAGCGGACCCAGCACAGATCCCTGGGGTACACCACTATTCACCTTTCTCCATTGGGAAAATTGGCCATTTAGCCCTACCCTCTGCTTTCTATCTTTTAACCAGTTCCTGATCCACAATAGTACACTGCCTCCTATCCCATGACTCTTCAGTTTTGCCAAAAGACTTCCCACTCATAGTGGAGGGAGAAGATCCTAAAGGCACAACAGGGTCCTCAGGAGCATAGCAAGCTGATTGTTGCCAGGCTAGGTACCCCTGCAGGTTGGGGGGCAGTTCGTAAACTTTGCCCACCAGTTGCCCCTCATCACCTCTTGACACCTGGGTGATGCAGATTGTCCAAAGCAGATATCTGCTGCACTTCACCCAGCTGCAGCTTCCATATGACCCTGAGGAGTACCCAATAGACCCTGTGCACCACAGCCTGCTGCAGAGCAAGGTCTAGACTCTGCTGTCTGACCACACCATCGAGCCAGTTCCCCCGGCTTAGACTGGGCAGGGTTTCTACTCCAGGTACTTCCTGGTCCCCAAAAGACCGACAGGTTCCATCTAATTCTGGAACTGCGAAACCTCAACCGATTCCTGGTGCATGAAAAGTTCAAAATGGTCTCAGGGACGCTGCTCCCATATCTCGTGCAGGATGATTGGCTATGCTCCTTGAAATTGAAAGCTTCGTGTACACACATTCCAATCCACCTGCATCACAAGCAGTACTGTCACTTTGTGCTGGGCGGTCAGCACTATTAATACCACATGCTCTCCATTGGGCTGGCTGCACCCCCCCCCCCCCCGGGTCTCCACTAAGTGTCTGGCAGTTGTGGCCGCCTTCCTTCTGACCCAGGGGTCTTTGGCTGATCAAGACTACCATGCAGGCTATTGTTTGGCAGTCGGCCACCCTCAAAATTCAGGTACTCGAGGGCCTCATCTTCGTGGCCAACTACCTGCCTTCATCTGATGTAGCAGCTGGGGTTTTATCAGGGCCCTCTTCAATACCACTCTGGTGCTTGCCTTTCTGGTGGACTGCCTGCAGTGTCTCATCAAGGTAGTAGGTGTATTGTGGCACCAGCACCACACCATGGCCTGTTGGGAGCCCTTGGACACATGGCTGCCATGGTGGTACATGTTACTCCTCAAGACCACCTTTCCATGCGACAAGCTTAGTGGACCTTGTACATGCAGTGGAGGCAGGAGGCCATTCATCTGCAGAACAGGGTAGTGGTCACTGTACCACTGGCGCAGTCCCTAGCATGGTGCCTTGAGCCAGACAACCTGCTGCAGGGCCTTCTATTCCAGCTGGCAGCCCCCCCACAAAACGCTCATGATGGACACATCCAAGCTCTGCTGTGGTGTACACCTAGATGTTCTTGATAATCAGGGGCAGCTGCCTGAGCAAGAGTGTCCACCAAATCCAACTTTCTCAATCTTTGGGTCATAGCAAATGCCCTCCACGCCTTTCATGCGCACCTGGCGAATCATAGAAACAGGCCATGTGGTCTCTTTCTGTCGTCGTGTTTCTATCTAGTCTGCCCTTCCATATCAACCACTACAACAGTCCCCTTTTTTCCTTTAGAGATCCTCTGTGTTTGTCCCATGCATCTTTGAATTCAGATACTGTCCTCATCTCTACCACCTCCACTGGGAGACTATTCCACGGATTCACCACTCTTTCTGTAAAGAAATATTTCCGCATATCACTCCTCAATTTATCCCCTTTCACCCTCATCCCATGTCCCCTCGTAGAAGAGCTTGCTTTCAATCAAAAGAGGCTCTTCTCCTGTGAATTTATCCCATGGAGATATTTAAATGTCTCAATCATATCACCTCTATCCCACCTTTCCTCTAAGATGTACATATTAAGATCCTTAAGTCTGTCCTCATATGATTTATAATGAAGACCACCCTCTGTACTGACTCCAGCCTGTTTTATATCCTTTTGAAGGTGTGGTCTCCAGAATTGCGCACAATATTCTAAATGAGGTCGCACCAAAGACTTACACAGATTCACTAACACCTCCTTTCTTCTGCTGGCCATTCCTCTCCCTATGTACCCAAGCATCCTTCTAGCTTTTGCTGTTGCCTGTTCTTCCTGTTTAGCTACTTTAAGATCATCTGACATGACCATGCCTAGGTCCTGTTCTTTAATGGACAAAGTACTTCATCCCCTATACTATATCGCTCCCTTGGATTGCTGCAGCCCAAATGCATGACCTTGCATTTTTTTAGCATTAAGTCTCAGCTGTCAAATTCTAGACCATTCTTCAAGCTTAGCTAGATCCCTCCTCTTGTTATCTACACCTTCCTGGGTGTCTACCTTCAGCTATATCACTAACAAAGATGTTAAAGAATCTGACCAAGGACAGATCCCTGGGGCACACTACTGGTAACCTCATTCTCCTCAGAGTGAGCTTCATTTACTTGTACTGTTTTGTCACCTCCCACTCAACCAATTTCCAACCCATGCAGTAACTTTAGGGTCCATCCCTAGGATGCTCAGTTTGTTTATAAGTCGCCTGTGAGGAATGGTGTCAAAGGCTTTACTGAAATCTAAAAACACCACATCTAGGGCTCTCTCTCTGCTCAACTCCTGGTAACCCAGTCAAAGAAATCAATCAGATTTGTCTGACAAGATCTGCCTATGGTGAATCCATGCTGCCTCTGATCCTGTAATCCGCTGGACTCCAGAAACCTCACTATTTTCTTTCAGCAGCATTTCCAATACTTTATTCACCACCAAGGTTTACCTAACCAGCCTGTAGTTTTCAACCATGTCCTTACTTCCGCTTTTGTGTAAAGGGACCAGATAAGCCTCTCTCCAGTCCTTCGGCATCAGTCCTGACTCCGAGGCATTGAAAAGGTCAGTCAGTGGAGCTGCTAGAACATCCCCAAGTTCCCTCAGTATTCTAGGGTGTTTCCAATCTGGTCCCATCGCTTTGTTTACTTTGTTTTGCTAGTTTCTCACTAACAGTCTTCTGAAAATTGTTCAAGATGCCCCTTGCTTCTGTTCCTCTTTGTGGGTGTTTTCTGAGGTCCTGCTCCTGGTTCATCTGTGAACACAGAACAGAAATATTTATTAAGCATAAGATATGCCATACTGGGTCAGACCAAGGTCCATCAAGCCCAGTATCCTGTTTCCAACAGTGGCCAATCTAGGTCATACGTACCTAGCAGTTTCCCTAAAAGACACAGGTTCCACAATGCTTGTACTGGGTCAAGTATTGAGATCCTGGGTCCTTTCTTAATAATGGTTTATGGACCTTTACTCCAGGAACTTGTCCAAACCTTTTTTAAACCCAGCTACACTAACAGCCTTTACTACCTCCTTCGGTAACAAATTCCAGAGTTTGATTACACGTTGAGTGAAAAAATATTTTCTCTTATTAGTCTTAAATAGGTTACCCTGTAGCTTCATTGCATGTCTGCTAGTTTTTCTATATTTTGATGGCGTAACCAGTCGATCTACGTTTACCCGTTCTATTCCATTCATTAATTTATAGACCTCTATCATATCTCCCCTCAGCTGTCTCTTTTCCAGGTTAAAGAGCTCTAACCTTTTTAGCCTCTCTTCATACGGGTATCCTTCCATCCCCTTTACCATTTTGGTGCCTCTTCTCTATCTTTTCTAATAATGCTATATTATTTTTAAGATACAGTGACCAGAATTGCACACAATATTCAAGGTGCGGTCTCACCATGGAACGATGTAGAGGCATTATAATATCCTTTGTTTTGTTTTCCATTCCTTTCCTTATGATACCTAGCATTCTATTTGCTCTCTTGGCCGCTGCTTCACACTGGGCCGAGGGTTTTAACATGTTATCCACAGTGACGCCTAAATCTTTTTCCTGGGTGGTGGTTCCTAATGTGGAACCTTGCATCGTGTAACCATAGTTTGGGTTGTTCTTCCCTAGGTGCATAACTTTGCACTTGTCCACATTAAATTTCATCTGCCATTTTGATGCCCAGTCTTCCAATTTATCAAGATCCTCTTGCAATTTTCCACAATCCTCTTGGGTTTTAACAACTTTAAATTGTTTCGTGTCATCTGCAAATTTTGATAACCTCACTCGTTATTTATAAATGACCTGAAAAGGGGAATATGTCAAAAAGCAGCGGACCCACCACAGATCCCTGGGGTACACCACTATTCACCTTTCTCCATTGGGAAAATTGGCCATTTAGCCCTACCCTCTGCTTTCTATCTTTTAACCAGTTCCTGATCCACAATAGTACACTGCATCCTATCCCATGACTCTTTAGTTTTGCCGAACATCTCTGAGGGACCTTGTCAAAGGCTTTCTGAAAGTCCAGATTCACTATATCAATGACTCGCCTTTGTCCACCTGTTTATTCACACCTTCAAAAAAACATAACAGATTAGTAAGACAAGATCTTCCTTGTCTAAAGCCATGTTGGCTGTCTCCCATTAGGCCATGACTATCTACATGCTGAGTAATTTTATTCTTTATGATGGTTTCTACCATTTTTCCCGATACTGACGTCAGGCTCACTGGTCTGTAGTTTCCCGGATCACCCCTGGAACCCTTTTTAAAAATTGGCGTTACATTGGCGATCCTCCAATCTTCAGGTATTACAGATGATTTTAATGAAAATTCACAGATTACTAATAGCAGGTCTGCAATCTCATATTTCAGTTCTTTCAACACCCTTGAATGTATACCATCTGGCCCAGGTGATTTGCTACTCTTCAGTTTATCTAATAGTTGTAATACATCTTCCCGATGTATCGATATTTCCTTCAATTCTTCTGCACCTTTAAATACCACTTCAGTCATGGGTAACCTCCCTACATCATCCTCAGTAAAGACCGAAGCAAAGAATTCATTCAGTCTCTCCGCTATCGCCTTGTCACCTCTTGGTGCCCCTTTAACCTCTCTATCATCTAATGGACCAACTGACTCACAGGTTTTTTGCTATGAATGTACTTGAATAAGTCTTTATTTTGCGTTTTTGCTTCAGCAGCAAGCTTCTTCTGAAATTCTCCCTTTGCCTGCCTTATCAATGCCTTGCATTTGACTTGCCAGTGCCTGTGCTGTTTCCAGGTTTCATCGTTTGCCTCTTTTTTTCCATTTCCTGAAAGATGCTATTTTGGCAACAGCCTCTCTGACCTCACCTTTAAACCATGCTGGCATTTTTTTGGACTTCCTTCCACTTTTCTTAAAGTGTGGAATACAGCTGGTCTGGGCTTCCAAGATAGTATTTTCCCCAACACCCAAGCTGGATGTAAGTCTTTAACCTTTGCAACTACTCCTTTTAGTTTTTTCTTGACTATTTTCCTCATTTTATCATAGTCTCCCTTTCGAAAGTTAAAAGGTAGTACTGTGGATTTCCTTACTATCCCTCCTCCACTAATTAGATCAAATGCAATCATGCTATGATCACTATTGCCAAGTGGTCCCAACACCCTTATCTCTTGCACTAGATCTGGTGTTCCACTAAG
Source organism: Ichthyophis bannanicus (assembly GCA_033557465.1). Lineage (NCBI taxonomy): Eukaryota > Metazoa > Chordata > Amphibia > Gymnophiona > Ichthyophiidae > Ichthyophis > Ichthyophis bannanicus. Next base: position 142,999,254 of record CM066040.1, read on the forward strand.
GACTAGGTCTAATATGGCTTCCCCTCTGGTCGGTTCATGAACCAGCTGCTCCAAGAAGCAGTCATTTATTTCATCTAGAAACTTTATCTCCCTAGCATGTCCTGCTGTGACACTGACCCAGTCGATACCGGGGTAATTGAAATCACCCATTATTATTACTGCGCTGTAACGTTTGTTAGCTTCCTTGATTTCTTTGAGCAATTCATCATCCATTTGTTCATTCTGGCCAGGTGGTCGATACTACACCCCCACTGCCATCGCATTCCCTTTTACATGGAATTTCAATCCATAGAGATTCTACAGCAAATTTTGTTTCCTGCAAAACTTTAATCCTTTCTGACTCAGTGCCCTCTCTAACATAGAGTGCAACCCCTCCACCAATTTGATCAGTTCTATCATTACGATATAGTTTGTACCCAGGTATCAGTGTCCCACTGGTTGTCCTCCTTCCACCATGTCTCTGATATTCCAATCATATATCTAACCTCTCATTTAGTGCTATATATTCTAACTCTCCCATCTTATTTTTTAGATGTCTAGCATTTGCATACAAGCATTTTAGAGACTGTATTTTATTCATATTAATTTGGCTATTGGTAGACATGAGTAAATTGGGATCTTTAAGCTCTGTCTGCTCCATACTCGAGGGCATTTGGGCTACTTTACTCCTCTTTTTTTTGTTTTTGTTTTTTGGAACCTCTCTGCTTTTGGTAGTATCCTTCAAGGATACATTCTTCCAAGCCATCTGCTCTTGGGTGACTGTCGGCTTTCCCCTATTATCTAGTTTAAAAGCTGCTCTATCTCCTTTATAATTAATGCCAACAGCCTGGTTTCATCCCGGTTAAGGTGAAGCCCGTCCCTTTGGAAGAGCCCCTCCTTTCCCCAGAATGTACCTCAGTTCCTAACAAATCCAAAACCCTCATCTCTGCACCATTGTCTCATCCACGCATTGAGACTCCGGAGCTCTGCCTGCCTTTTGGGTCCTGTGTGTGTGGAACGGGAAGCATTTCGGAGAACGCTACCCTGGAAGTTCTGGATTTCAACTTCCTACCTAAAAGCCTAAATTTAGCCTCCAGAACCTTCCTAACACATTTTTCTATGTCATTGGTACCGACATGTACCAAGACAGCAGACTCCTCCCCAGCACTATCTAAGACCTTATCTAGGTGGCGCGTGAGGTCCGCTACCTTCGTACCAGGCAGGCATGTTACCAAGCAATCTTCACATCCACCAACCACCCAGCTATCTACATGCCTAATGATCGAATCACCAACTATAACGGCTGTCCTAACCCTTCCCTCAAGGGCATATGGCCCTGGAGAAACTTCCTCAGTGCGAGGAGGGTTTTACATCACCTGGAGGACAGGTCCTAGTTACAGGATCACTTCCTGCCACACCAGGGTGATGCTCTCATGTCATGTGACATCTCTCCTCAATGGCAACAGGGATGCTGCCAGACTGGAGGTGGGATTTCAGGACTATATCCCTGTAGGTCTCGTCTATTACCTCTCTCTCTGTCTTATTTTTTCCAAGTCTGCTACTCTAGCCTCTAGAGAATGGACTCTTTCCCTGAGAGCAAAGAGCTCCTTGCACCTAGTGCACACGTAAGACCTTTCACCAAGCAATTCTGCTTTATCCTCGTCAGCATCTACATATTCTCCCCTTCACCCTTGAGTCTGACAATACCACTTTTGCCCCCCTTCTCACTAACGTCTGAAAAATGTCTTAGCTAATGCAATAAAATGGGGGGATATTTCCTCCTGTTATTTTGAATCTTTGCTTTCCTGACTACTTTGATAGCTTCTCTAAGTTTTTTTCCAAGTATAGATGCCTGTCTTCCTTTCTCTTTGATCTCTTGTATTTCATGAAGACCTCCCTCTTTTTCTTCACCTTTTTCAGCTACCTCTTTCGAAAAACCATAGCATTCTCCTTTTCCTTTTACCTTTTTATTTACCGTTTTAACAAAAAGACTGGTTGCCCTTAAAATATTTCCTTTCAGTTTTGCCCACAGTTTTTCTACATCCCCCAGCTGTTCCCATCCCACTAATGACTCCCTGAGGTATTGGCCCATCTTGGCAAAGTTAGTTTTCCTAAAGTTTAAGACCCTGCTTTTGAATGGATTCTAACAGCCCTAGTCCTTATACTGATCCACACCATCTGGTGATCACTGGATGCAAATTGATCTCCCACTATAACATCAGAAACCTTTTCACCATTGGTCCAGTATGGCCCCTTCCCATATGGGTTCTGTTACCAATTACCTGAATAGTTCTCCCTGTAGAGATAGAGAATCCAGGATCTCTTTACTTCTAGATGATACTGCAGCTGGAATGTGCCAGTCAACATCTGGCATGTTGAAATCCCCTATCAGTAGCACTTCCCCTTTCCCCTAGCAATGCTGCGTATGTCTTCAATTAACTCTGTCTACCTCTTCCTCCTGTGAGGGAGGTCTGTATATCACGCTAATGCAAATAGATTTCTTTCTCTCTATCCAGTTTAACCCACAGTGCCTCCTCTCTCCCTTTTAAGCTCTAGTTCCAAAGCTTTAATATTATTTTTTTACGTATAGTGCCATTCCTCCCCTTCTTACCCTGTCCTTTCTGAATAAAGTATAGCCTGGTATAATTAAATCCCCGTCATGGTTTTCTGTGAACCATGTTTCTGTAACTGCCACTCAATCCAAGTTGGCCTCTCCCATTAAAGCTTCAACATCTGGGATCTTATTTCCCATGCTATGGGCATTTATACACACTGTTTTCCATGTGTTGCCCCTTTTACCCATTTCCTTAAAGGTATTTAATGTTTCATTTCCCTAGGGGCTTTCACTTACCTGGGGGCTTTCTTCACCCATCCCCCAACGAATCTAGTTTAAAGCCCTCTTCAGTAGCTTAGCCAGTCTGCTACTGAAGACACGATGACTTTTGTTGGAGAGATGAATGCCATCTCTGCTCTGCCACCCTTGGAACAGCATCCCATAGGCCAGGAAACCAAAACGCTCTAGATGACACCATCCACGCAACCATGCATTCACCTCCAGAATGTGAGCTTCTCTTCCTTGGCCTTTATCCTCAACAGGGAGGATTGAAGAGAACACCACCTACGTTCCTATCTGCTTCACCCTCTGTCCCAGAGCCATGAAGTCACTTTTGATACGCTCAGAGGGATACCTGGCAGTATCATTTGTGTTGACATGGATTAGCAACATTTGGGTAATAGTGGGCATGATCAGTCTTGGAAAACTCTCTAACATCTCAGATTTTGGTACCTGGCAGACAGCATACCTCTCTGGACATCAAGTCTGGTCGGTAGATGGATGCCTCGGTACCCCTTAGAGTCACCAACCACCACTACCCTTTACTTCCTTGTGGTCATTGATTATGTATCTTTGGGGCACTTGAGTTCTGGTTGTTCCCTTTCCAGGGCTGCTTTCACCTCCTCCACTTCCAGGGCTGCAAAATGGTTCTTCAATTCAAGGGCTGGAGAAGTTGGATTGGCGATTCTGAAGGCCCCTGGTGATTTCTATCCAACCTTCATCATTCTGTAGGCACCCATCTTCTCCTCTACTGGAGAACTTGGATGTTGCAAGAAGCATCTCATCAATGTACTTTTCACTGTCTTGAATGTTCCTTGGCCTCGCCACCTCCTCTCTGAGTTCCTCCACTTGTTTCCTGAGAGCTTCAGTATGCAGGCATCCTGCACATGGAACCGGTCCTTCAACTGGCATTGGGACCTCTGGACAGAGGGAGAAGCTGTAACGGGGACAACAACTTTAGCGATACGGTTTTTCCCAGCCATTATTCAGTTCGTGGAGTTTTTGAATTTCACTTTGGCTGAAGATTGACCGCATTGAGCATCTTGACCTGAAGCAGGGTTTCTAAATCTTAAACCCGAAACGTAACATGTTTGTCTTTGTGGTTTTCAGGACAGCCTGAAGGATCTCATGTTTCAGCTAAGTACAATGATTAGCTGTTTTGTTTTTTTAAAGGAATTTTCTAATTAAAATGGTGGAACCATGGTGGTGAATGGATTGATTCCTTTCACTGGGTTGGTAGCTCCAACAAAAATAATCTATACTAGGGATAGTTCCTTGAATGATCAGAATTTTTTCTAGGTCCTTGTTTGTTTTTGGTTGAGGGTTTTTTGTTGGTACAGATGTCAGACTTGCCAGTCTGTAGTTTCCAGATTACCCCTGAGCCCTTTTTAAATATTGGTGTTACATTGGCCATTCTCCACTCTTTAGGGGGTACTACGGGTGATTTTAATGATAGTTCATAGTTCACAGATTATTAATAGTAGGTCTGCAATCTCATATTTCAGTTCTTTCAATACCCTCTGATGTATACCATCCTGTCCAGTTGATTTGCTAATTTTCAATTTATCAAATAGTTGTAATACATCTTCCCAGTTTATCAATATTTCTTTCAGTTCTTCTGATCACCTTTTTATATACCATTTCAGGCACTGGTAAATTCCCTACATCTTCAGTAAAGACCAAAGCAAAGAATTCATTCAGCCTCTCTGCTATGGCCTTGTTCTCACTTAGTGCCCCTTTTACTTCTGTCATCCAATGGTCCAACCAAATCTCTCAGGTTTTTTGCTATGAATATACTTGAAACATTTTTATTATGCATTTTTTGCTTCTAGGGCTAGTGTGTGTGTGTTTTTTTTTTCTTCAAATTCTCTTTGCCTGCCTTGCATCTAACTTGCCAATTCTTTTTCCATCACCATTATGCCACTATTCTTTACTTAATACTTTCATATAATTTACAAAATCTGAATCCAGCAGAAGCATTTTAGGCATCAAGGCTCATTGTAGAGATTCAATATCAGCCATGCCAGTCGGTGACAGAATATTTTAATTTCAGACCATGCTGGTATATCTTCACCACCAGCAGCACGCTCATTAGACACTTAGAAATTAAGAAGTAATGTATCCTGAAAAGACTCATGTGGGTGGGAGTTAGAAAAAATTCTGACGAACAGGATTTTACTTATTTGCCAGGGATCAATTAAGACTGGCCAACAAAATCTGCTGAACCCCTAATGAACCTCAGGAGATGCTCTTAGGCTTGGCTCAAGCTGCAGTAAAACGTAGTAAAAAGGAAAAAAAAAAAAGCCTGCAAGGCCTTACATAATCTTGCTTCTGATTTGGCAGGGAGATGAATACAGCTCAATGTGGAGGTGGGCCAGAAGGAAGGTCTTTGCTTAGTGAAAGATCCCTTGCCACAATCATGGGGGTGTTTTTGAACCATGCCACACACAAAGCAATACCCTGGAAAAAAAATATCACTTGCGTACCCAGTAGGAACAAAAAGATTGGCCCACCTCCACATTGAGCTGTATTCATCTCCCTGCCAAATCAGAAGCAAGATTATGCAAGGCCTTGCAGGATTTTTTTTTATTTTTTTACTACATGTTTTAAATGTAGGAATTATTTACATGTTTTACAAGAACATGTAAATTTAACCTGCACCAAAAAGGAAATGCAGTGAAGCTGCTTCAGAATCTGCTCTGTAGCATTCCACATACTTTACAAAGGGAGACTTATTTGTAGCCTGTTACAGTGCATCTGAGATACTACTGTAGTATAGACAACCTGCACAAAATTGCCGTGTGAAAAATGAGTGGACTTTGTATAGCTAGCATAGACAAACATGCTCTTATTATCCCTGACAAATGTGTTGAAATGACAAAGTGGGATTGAAATTCTCCACAAAAATGCCTGTGTATACTTTTCATGGCTGTCTTCAAAATTATTCTCCCATAAGATTCCAGTAAATACTTACATATTCCAATAGCAGAAATGTATTGCAAAATCTAAGCAAAATGCCAGTTGAACCTCAAAGTACTAAACTGCTCTTAAAGAGAAGGGCTTCCTGGATCTCTTACACTGATGCATTCAGCTCCATGGAAACTGACCTTATCTTTTTGGCTAGTGAGGAAACATTTGGATGAGCTAGAGAGAGAATTGGGAGTGTAGCAAAAAAAAAAAATCGGATTAGACTATTAAGGGGCTTGTTTTAGCAAAGTTTTGTTCCATTGTATGTCTGGGGAAAAATACTTAGTTAATAAGTTTCTATGTTGGTTTTTTTTTTTTTTGTTTTTTTTTTGTTTTTTTTTTAGTTATTCAGTCTCTTGACCCCCCTTTCAGTCTGGGAGAAAACAAAGCAGTTCCCAAATAATATAAAAGGGACAAAGGTAAAGGTGTGGGGGGGGGGGAGGGAAACAGCAGTATTGTATTCCAGTGATCCCAGACAACCAAAGAGAAGGACCTGGTGCCTTTTGGGGAAGGCCTTGGCGAAAAAATAAGGTTTTTTTTTATAGTTGACTTGAACCAGGGTTGGGATGCCTTACATCTTAAGCAGAGGACAAGGCATTCTAAAAGAGTGGTGCAAAGTTATTTAAATTCAGAACACTGGGTACATTGAGGTATCCTGAACGAAGCACGTGAGTTGAACATGGGAACCAAGGGTATTTAAGGGGAAAACTTGTGGACCAGCTAAATCTTGTGAATAAAATGAAAGAAATTTGGAGTTGAAAATGGTACTGTTAATTGCTTACCCTTTATGCTGAAGCACTGACCTGTCTGTCTCCTGCTCTTTCTTCTCAGCAAGGAGACAAATTAATGGTTCTCCCTAATATTCCAGAAGAAGAGGCCAATATGATGTTCCCACGTGGAGTTTATTTCAAAGACCTTCCTTCTGGCAAGAAGTACCTTCGATACACATTTCAGCCTAAGGAATAAAATTATTATGGGAATGGGGTAGAATGGAAAGGGAAAGCTGAATCCCTGCATTAAGGTCCTGATTGCTTATACCAAAACGTTATCTGCTGTCCATGCTCATTAATATGGATTGGTTGTTTTTTTTTAATATAAATATGAACTGATTCGATGCTTGTTTCTCAATGGTAGGGCAGGAGTGAATGTATGTATACTCATTTCTGGCAGTGTTTTGCACAAACTGACTACTACAGCTGAGGCATGGGATTTCCCTGCCTACTGTGGAATGAATCAGAAATTATAAAGCTGAATTTCCTAATGCAGGTCTCATGTTCCAGTTTGATTTACTTTAGAGATTCATGGTATGTAAATTAGGCATGGACTGCAATCTTTTCAGCTGCTTCTTCCTCTGGGGGGGGGTTTGTTTACTCATAAGTCATAAAATCTATGAAAGTCGGTAAAAGAATGCTGAAGGAAAACTTGCATTTCCTAAAAGCTTTTTTCTTTTCTTCCCCTCGCCCACCCCCTAAAACAAGGCAATAAAAGGCAAATCCTGTTTTTGTGGTTCTGGTGAAGGGAAACTGCATTTTCAGGAAAGCCTTAGATTATTGCCAAGTCTGTTTGTTTGTTTTTTGGCCTGCCTGCACTAAGATAAAGTTTAATTGATTGATAAGCTTATCTCATGAAGAGTGGTAACTTTGTCCCCGATTCCTATCACAGCAACTGTAGTAATCATTGTCAACTCTTATTCCTGGAAATACATTAAATCTATCTTGTTTATAAGTTAAGTTTTATCTTCCTGAGAAACATAGCTGTGAAAATGGGGCTGTGTACTGTCAGTGGTGGCCATGTAACCGCAGTAAAACATTTTTGCAATGAGCAGTCGGCACAGCGGGTGGGTAAACAACTTTGGGCTAATCAAAGCTGCTATGGGACAGAGTTAAGGGGGTGGTGGGGAATCCTACATGATTAAGTATGGCATTTTTCAGTGCTTCATTACCAAAGCTTACTATAGTGGAAGGTACAAATCCTCTATAAATGTCAGTTCACTTAACTGCAAATGTCCACATTTTGTAATGTTTTTGTTTTTAGACAACTGCCTTATTTGTGCTTCTGCTAAAGCATAAATTTGGGAGTTGAATAAATTGTTCAGTATCATTTGGAAATTATCTGCATGTTGGTGGTACTTTTTAAAACTGTCTATAAAACCAGTTTAGCCATCAGGCAGACTAGGCAGTTGCCGAAGGTGGCAGATTCAGAGGCGAGGGATGCATATGTGTGATGAAGAGGAGCTGCAGTGCAAATGAAGTCAAAGAACTACTGCACCACACCATTATCCCCATGGGTAAAAATTTGTTTTCAAATAACCCATTTACCTGTATTAATGTTTTTTGGAAACAGCCCTTTGTGTGTGTGTGTGTACTATATGTGCATGTTTATACACACACACATATAAGTATGATGCCCAATTATACATGTTTACAGGATCATTGTGGTAGGGCTACTATTGCTATAATCGGTTGTTGAATTTTGATAATGAAACACTCTCGGGGGAAGATGTCTAGAGGCCTCTACTTCATCTTTATCCTTGACCTGTCTGCTGCTTTTTGACACTGTTGATCACCACCTTCTCTTCAGTACCCTGCTTTTGCTTGCATTTAGGAGCTCTGTTCTCTCTCGGGTTTTCTTATTTGTCCCATCATATCTTTTACTATGTTCTGATGGATCATCCTCCACTGCTAACTTTCTTTCAGTTGATGTGCCTCAGGGCTGTCTTGGGCTCTCTTCTTTTCTTGCTCTGTACTCATCCCCTTAGTGCCATGATTGCCTCTCATGGTTTTCATTATCTTTATACTGAGAACTCTAATTTACCCCTCTGTGCCTGAAATCTCTCCAGGAATCCAGGCTTGTATCTCAGCCTGCTTTTCTGATGTTGCTGCTTGGATGTCCTGCTTTCTGAAACTGAACATAGCCAAAATGGAGCTTATCTATTCTTGCCCACTTCCCTTCTTCTTCCTTTCTTTCTGTGGATAAAACTCTCATCCTCCTTGTTGCCTCGGTGTGCACCTTTGGAGTTGTTTGACACTCTTCCTAGTATTCCTCTCTTCACCTTCCATAACCTCATTCCTATGCACTTTTTTTTCTCTTTTTCTCTCTCTGCATTCATCCACCAGAGAGCAAAAACCTGTTAATTTTAACAGCAGCAGCAAAACACACATCCACTCTCTAGTTATCATTTGTTTAGACTATTGTAACCTGGTCTTCACTATGAATTCTTTCCCTTTTAATCCACGCAAAACTTGGCTGCACAGCTAATCTTGTACCAGTGTTGCTTTTGTTCACGTAAACCATATCCTCAAAGTCATTTCTGATCTACAAGTGCATTTAATCTGCTGCTTCTTATTACCTCTTTTCTCTCACCCCTTGGGAACGCCACTTCTCAGGTAAATTGCCTTTGTGCCCTTTTCTTTCTTAACTCCCAACCTTTGTGTTCCATTTTGCTGCACTGTATGCCTGGAACAGACTGAGTCAATACATCAGGCTGCTTCTCTGGTCCTATTTAAATCTAGGGCAAAAATGATGTATTTTTAAGGCTGCTTATGGTTCCTGATTCCTTATTCTCATGTGTAGTACCCATTAGTGTGATGATAACTTTCCCTTAGTTTCCTCCCTGGTCCCCTGCTTGTTGTGTCTCTTGCAAAGATTGTAAGCTCTATTGAGCAGGGACGGTCTCTCGTGTGTATGCCTTTTAGTACTATACAAACAAGTAGTAGTACCAAACTTTATTTGAAGGGGATATAAGGCTGAATGTTTGCTGGTGGCACTAAATGTGATTATATTTCATTTGATCTATTAAGCTCTGGATATGCATGTGTGTAAGTCATGTTAGAGCCATTATAAGATAATGAACTTCTGTGGCAATAATACATCTACTACATTCCAGTCTGGCATGAGTGGTGATTAACCCGGCATATGGAAGAATGTTTTAGAAGTAATTTTTAAAGGATGTAGTCTCTGCTTTGAAAGTGTGTGGTATTTTTTTATATTACCAAAAAACTACCAGACAAGTCTGTTGGAATAAGTGGCCGCCTCATCCTGAACATTTTAGGAGATAAAAGGAAGGCCCCAGTTTCCTGAGATGATGAACTTCATACCTTGCTGTGAAAATGTAGCGAATGAGCTACTTTCCTTAAACCCTGCCCTATTTTGTCTTCTGGGTCTTTTTTTTTCCTATTTCTCTTCAAAACTACTGCTAGTCTCTACCTTTCATCCCCTTGCCTAGTGGCTGTTCTTTCCTGCACCCTTCCCCTTCCAGCAGCCCCCATTAAACATAGGCCATATGGTCTCTTTCTGCTGTCATGGTTTTTATCTAGTTTGCCCTTCCATATCAACTACTATAGTCTCCTTTTTGCCTGTAGAGATCATCTTTGTCCCCTGCTTTCTTGAATTCAGATACTATTCTCGTCTCTACTACCTCCACTAGGAGACTATTTCACGCATCTACCACACTTTCTGTAAAGAGATGATCTCCAGGAACAAGCAGGAATGAGTCTTCACATATGGGTACATCGGTAACGATGGAGTCTGCGCAGGAACGCTTCCCAGCGTCCAATCAAAGAGCTTTTGGAAGCATCCCACCACGCCTCCGTGCTGCCTTCCCGCCTTTCCCAACTGCCTCTCCTCAGTTTTCGTTTTCTGCGGAGCGGACAGGACGTCCTCCTGTCACCACAGAAAATTCTTGTTTTATTTCTTTAGTTTTCTTGTGGTTGCGGCTGTCTTCCTGACGCCACCGGTACCGCCGGTGTTTTCTTTTCTTGTAAAATCTTCCTTTTTCACGGGATATTTTTCTTCATAGTGTCCCACGGTTCATTAGGCCTTTTAGGCCTCTTCTTTTTCCTTCATGGAACCGCCAGCCACTTTCTCCAAGAAATGTTCAGACTGTGGCGGTACAATTTTATTTTTAGACCCTTGAAGTCGGTGTCTAACCTGCTTGGGTCCTGACAACACTTTGGTGAGAAGAGGTTTTCAACATCGAGGTTCCCTCGATACACGGTTTCCCTCCAACTTCGGGGCACCGTCCCCTCCTTCTACACAGGATCAGGTAACCCACAAACAGTCTGTTAAGACTAGCCAGCCCTCCAGTGGTAGGTCTCATGCACAGCATGTAGACGGCTCTGGCCTTGCCCTCAAGGGCCCACTGGTTTCAAACCCCGGCGGGAGTCTTTGGTCTCCAAAGCCTTTCAGGGGTTTCGGGTTGTTCCTGGGGTTCACACCTCACAGAACATACCTGAGCCGTGTCCGGTGGTGGCAGCGACTTCGAGCGGTACCGATACCCCGGCATCGGCACTGGTGTTGGATGAAACACTCCTCACCAGGGATGGTCATCTGGCGTCCTCGGTACCTTCGGGACCGGGGGATTCTCTCCAGACTGACTTTCCTTTATCGGTACCAGCACCGATACTACCACCGACGTCGGTACCCTCCAGACGTGCATCGATAGCCTTGCTTTTTTCGATGCCAAGTCTCGAATCGATCTCCAGTCTGGAGGACTGGGTACCAACTCACCTTGGTACCGGCTCTCGGCGGAACCGAAGGCTCAGTTCCGATGATTCGGATCTGCAACTCTTGGTTCTCTCGGGGCCGATTGAGCTGCCCTCGATGCCGAGTTTGGAATCGATATCTAGTCTGGAAGACTGGGTACCAATACGCTTTGGTACCAACACCGATCGATACTGCTGGCTCGGTACCGAGGATAGCGGCTGAAGGTTTTCGGTTACCCCGGTACCGATTGAACGGTCACTGATTACTGCTCCGATGTCTGTCGGGCTTGACTCTGACATCGGTACCGGTATCCACAGTAACATCGTGCCCAACTCCTGCCATGCTTTTTTCAACAGGATCGCTCCTTTCTATACCAAGCTTGGAGTCAATACCTGGCATGGACAATGTGGTAATGACGGTCACTGCTCCTGAAGGCCAGTACCGGCGACCATCCCTTAAGCATTCCACACTACACCGTGCAGGATCTTCTATTCCAATATATTTGGATAGTTCTGTCGGTGCTCAGGCTAGTTCTTCAGATCTAACCTGTCCAAGGGAGATTCCTGTTGGGGATCCCTCTTTTCAGAGTTTCCTCCTGGATATAGCAAGATCTCTTGCCATTCCTATCCCAGGACATGATCCTGCACAAGGCTCTGTTTCTACCACAGCAAAGGAGAACATAATGCTTCCTTTGCATCATTCCTTGCATGAACTCCTTCTAGGAATGTGGGAAACACCTTTAAGGGTACCCCCACCTTCCAGAGCAACTGATCTCTTTTATCAGGTGCCCCCCTCTCCAGGGTTTCAAAAGACTCAACTTCCTCATCATTCCATAGTAGTGGAATCAGCAATGAGGCGGATATAGAGTAAGAAAAAGCACTCTTCTTATCCGCCAGGTCGTGAGTCTAAGACACTAGATGCCTTTGGACGTCAAACCTTCCAGACATCTATGCTTTCTGCAAGAATTCTCTCATATATTTTTTTATATGAGTCTGTCTCTTGAGGCGGTCATAAAGCAATTACATCTTTTGATTCCTTCTCTTCCAGAGTCCAAGAGTGCAGGCTATTCTTCACTGCTTAAGCATCTCCAGAGTATCTCTTGCTTTCTTGCTCGTGCTTCCCTAGACTCTTTTGAGTCTGCTAGCAGGATTTCTGCTATATCTATAGGGGCACGACGTAGAGCCTGGCTTCAGACTTAGACAAATGGGCATAGCAAAGACTGGGACATACTCCTTGTACTGGAGACAATCTTTTCAACAAGGAGTCTTTACGTCAGGTTACTCAGTTGTCCACTGGCTTACCTGTTCCTAAGGGCTGTTCTGCACCTTCTGTCCCAGTAGGTAGGAAATGTCCTGCCAAACCACCTTCCCATAGGAGAAGAAGGTTTTAGCATCATTTGCCCATCATGCAGATGTTCCCAAACGGGAAGCATCGTCCTGGTCTGCAGAATTCAACCTCTCACTAGGCTCAGCAAACCCGGCAATTGCAGGGTTTCTGATCAATCTTCATCAGATGCTTGTGACTGGGGGTTAGAATCAGCAGTTGCTTCTTCTCAATAGAGGCAATCCACTGCTCTCTTTCTAAACCCTAGACATGGATCTCTTTCCAAAAGACATCCATTTTTCTATGTTCTATGAGCTGTCAGGATGTTCATGCCTATAGGGCACAGGGTTCTCCTCTTCTTCCTGCTAGGGAAAGAGGTCTAACCACTATCAAATGATAGTTCCTGTGCCAGCATGTTTTTTTTCCTTTCTATAGACTCACTACTTTGTAAGTCTTCTTCAGCTCCATTCTTTTTACCTTCTTACCAAGCTGTTAGAGCGGTATTGCTTCACTGGAGGGCTTTTCTTCAGCCTCTCTAGTTTTGTTACTTTTCCACTGCGGAGTTCTCTTCTCTGAGTTGACTCCTCTTTTTCAATCTTGCTTTGAAGCAGTTCATCAGACATGTCCAGAGGTTTCTACTCCTGTTCTGTCCTTCCTGTTTTTAAACAGTAACATTCTTTTTGCTGTCTGGCAAGCAGCTGCCAATGCAGGAGCCTTAATGTTTGGACCACTGGTTCTTGTCCACCAGCAACCAGATTTGTCCTCCACTAACATTCTGTCTGGTCTTAGTAGTGGTTCCAAGTCAGTGCTGTCATCTGTCTTGGAAACATTTTCACTACAAGCTTGTTGCATTGTCTTCTCTTTCTGCCATCTCCATTCCCCTGGGTTTGGCAGCATAGTTGACATAGAACTGACTACTGGAGAGCCAGTACCTATCTCCTCATTCTCCTGCATCATGCTCTCTGCAATCCTACAGAGAAGCTTTCCACTATGGGCCCTTGCTAGAGAGCATGGGGTTTTTTTCTCCAACAGCTGTCCTAGATGGCTGGAAAAGGCTTTTTCAGTTATGTCTCCCATGACTAGAAAGGATCTCCCTTTTTAATATAAAGGACATAGGCCTTCTCTTATGTGAAAGCTAAAGGAGTTGCCAATTCCCTGCTTTGGTCCATAGTACTTCCAATCGGGGATATGCTTTTCTCCTTGCAGCTTGTCCTCATGGTAAGAATGCATGATACCATGCTGACCTGCTTAAGGGCAGAGAGGTATCTCATTTTTATGCGTCTCCTGTTCACTTACCATGCTAGAGTTCTACAATACTCGGGACTTGCTGGCTGCAGACTGATATCATTCTCTGCTTTTCACATAACCGTCCTGGTTATTTCACTACCTAGCACCCCTGTAGCTCATAACCAGTGGGAACAGATTCTCTATATATCTTCTCAAGTGGGTTCCACCTTCTTGTTAGATGAATCTTTCCTCTCCACATTTTCCTATGTGAATACTGTTCTGTAGGCATATCTCTATCTGCTTTATTGCAGACACCCATATAGATGTCTATATATTCATATCTGTAGCATACATCTTACAGATGTCTGTCTATCTTTGTGTGTATTTTATGCCCTTCATATCTCGCTATAGATATATTCTCATATATCTATCTGTCAAGATATTTACTATGGGTAGATAGGTATCCTGCATTTATCTACCTGACTGTCCAGGCTCATATAGCTATATGATTCTGACAGATGGGCTTTACCCATACCTATGCTATCCAGCATGTTTGGGGTTCTACACTCACAACCACTTTTGTGGTAGTTAGCAACTTCCACCATAACCTTAAGGTTTAGGTACCTCTGAAGCTCTCGATGTTCCAGTATCTCTCCTAGACATTGCGGATCTTCAGCTAATCACAGGCTCTAACACCTCAGGCGTTTGTCATTTCTTTTGGGATACAAGGGGTTTTCATACCTTTTCCTCCCACAAGGACTGTGCCTGTTTGTACAATCCGGTCAGCCTTCTCTTTTTGCTCCCAAGGGTGAGCCACTCTGTCGCCAAAAGAGTTCGGCTTTTATCATAAAGCCTTCCGCTGAAGGCCCACCGTTTTTGGTACTACCCCAGTTCTTACCGGGGTTCCCTCTTACCTTTCAGGAATCTGACCACCTCTCTTTTTTTCCTACAGGTTTATTATCTCCACTTCACAGTGAGGTCACCCTTGAGGTTCCTCTACTGGGTTCCCCAGTAGATCCCAGGAACCTCCTTACTGCTGTGTACTCCTGTTAGGGGAGGTCCATATTGCAATATTCCTTCAATATCATTGATGATGATTATCATTCACACATGGACTCCTTCCTTGCAGTCCTATGCTAGGTTAGCTGTTCCACAACTTTCTTTCTTCAACTCCTACCCCCCATCCTCAGGATGCCTGGTGTTGTGCGGGATAGCATGTTCCAACCTGTAACATGCTGGGACTCCAGGCATCTTAGCTTGGGAGTCCCCATATGTGAAGACTCATTCCTGCTTGTTCCTGGAGATAGCACAGTTACTTACCTGTAACAGGTGATCTCTGGGAACAGCAGGAATAAGTCTTCACAACCCATCCACCTCCCCAGGAGTTGTATCTCTGTCTATCTTTCCTTTCCTCTCTCTTTCTCTCAGCTTTAAAACTTAACTGAGGAGAGGCAGTTGGGAAAGGCGGGAAGGCAGCACGCAGGCGTGGTGGGATGCTTCCAAAAGCTCTTTGATTGGATGCTGGGAAGCATTCCCGCGCAGACTCTGTCGGTACCGACGTACCCATATGTGAAGACTTATTCCTGCTGTTCCCAGAGATCACCTGTTACAGGTAAGTAACTGTGCTTTTCTGCATATTACTCTATTCCCTTTCATCCTTATCCTAGGTCCCTTTGTTGCAGAGCTTGCTTTTAATGGAGGTTCTTGTGTGTATTTGTGGTATTTTAAACTTCTCTATCCTGCTTTTTCTCTAACGTATACATATTTAAGATCTGTCTGTCTTCATGTGTCCTCCCTCCCCCCCCCCCCCCCAATATGTTGCCCAATTTAACATTTTATTGAAGGGATAGCAGATATAATTCACAACTGTTTCAACAACAACAACATACAATACATGTCAGTCCCAAACTGTACCAGCATTCTTGTTACATCCCTTTTTTTTATTCCCTTCCCCCTGCACAAATAGGCCAGCATATTCTTTACATTCACACTCAAACCCGGTCAATTGTGGTCTGCGTATAGCTGTCAATTTTTCCATTAAATATATCTGATGGAGCCTCTCCACACAATGCTCCAATAAGGGAGGCCCCAATTGCTTCCATCTATATGCTACTTCTCATTTTGCCGCACTTAAATATGCCATGATTGGTTTTCATTCTTTCTGTGGGTCTCTCTCTTGCTCCATCACCCCAGTAGGTATAGTCCAGGGTTCCTCCTCACCTCCATCCCTCCTATTTGCTATAGCCACCTTTGGACTCTTTCCCAAAAGAGCTTTATTTGGGGGCATGTCCATGAGATGTGATACATAGATCCCTCTTCCCTGCACTCCCTCCACTCCCTCCAACACCCTTTTGACACTGATGGAAACATCTTATGCAATTGTATTGGTGTATAATACCATCTCGTCATAATTTTGTACCAATTTTCACTTATGGCCATGGATAACTTGATCAAATATGGTTTTCCATTGCTTTGTCCCCATAGTTATTCCAAACTCCTTTCCCATGCTAGCATATATCCAGGTTTACTTTCCATATTCCCCTATACTGCTTTGTATAAGACAGATATCAATCCCAAGGACCACTTGTTCCCATACTGTATTGCTTCAAGATTGGAGTATTCTCGTTCTAGACCTTCCTTCCCCAGTTTCTGCCTTAAATAATGTAGCACGTGTCCATAGCGGAAGAGGTCACTTGCCCCTAGGCTATATGTTTCTTGGAGATCCTCAAATGGGACCCAGTCTCCTCCCCCCATCTAGAAATTGATAGAACCACCTTAGTCCTGCTTTCTCCCACTTTTTATAGATCCCTCCTTTTTGCCCCAGAGTAAAGTCCCTTGTATGGCACACAGCCTTCATTACTGAAAATTGAATGTCCCTGCATCTTCCACTTTTTTCCTTGCCCTCTCCCAAATCTGAAGTACATGGTGCAGATAAGGATTGTCTTGAGTTTTGTGCCCCCATCCCACCCTGTTCATCCAAGGGAGGTGTCCTAATGGTTGCGCCCCCCCCCCCCTTCACCATCCCCTCCAGGGCAATAAAAGTTATCTAATTTGGAAAGCCTAATAATAGGCCTGCAGGTCTGGTATCCCTAGTCGTCCTTCCTCTCTTTGTCAATATATTACAGCTCTGGCAATTGCAGTGGTCAGGTTTTCCATGTAAATCTGTATAGCTTCCTTTGCAACACTTGTATATGCCCCCATTAGAATCCCTATGAGAAGGGCCTGAAAATAATATAGCATCCTGGACAAAATATTCATTTTTAACTGCTGCTATATGCCCCATCCACAATATTGCCGTATCCTGTCCATTCCCGCAAGTTTTCAGTGTATCTGCCATAAACGTTTACCTGGGCATGGGGGTTCTGATATAAGGCCTGTAACCAGTGTAAATATTTTGACCCAAATCACATCTTTTGCATTGCTACAAACAAGAATGTCCAATCTATCAAATGCTTTTTCAGCGTCAATAGAGAGTACTATCATTCCCTCTTGCTATTGGTGTACTGCCCAAATCACCTCCAACACTCGCTTAATATTATCTGAGGCTTATCGCCCTCCTATTAAAACCGTTTGATAGATATCTACAAGTGTGAGCATCCACTTAGCAAGTCGACTTGCCAGCATTTTAGCGAGGATCGTTACATCTGCATTAAGTAAGGAGATTGGTTGATATGAGCCGCAATGTAATGGGTCTTTTCCCTCTTTTGTTAAAATTATGATCCTGGCTGTTAACATTTCTGCTAACAAGTGTCCTTCAGCTGGTATTCCATTAAACGACCTCCATAAAACCTCTACCCCCTCTTCTCTGAAAATCTTATAGAAGACATTAGCCCGTCCAACCCTGGTGCTTTTCCATGGGGCAGTTCTTTAAATACACTCTTAATTTCTTCCCACTGTATCTCCTCCTCTAGTATTGCCCTCATCCTCTCCCACTATTGGCAGGGCAATCTCCTCCAAATATTTCTGAGCTTGTGCTGATCTCCCCCCCCCCCCCCCGGCTGTATAAATCTTTATAAAATTGGTAGAATCTGGCACCAATTTGCTTGTCTTCAAAATGTTGCCCAATCTCCCTTTAATGGCCAGTATGGGGCTAATATTTCTCGTTTCTGTAGCTTACATGCTAGCAATCTCTCTGCTCTATCCACCCATTTGTAAAATCACTCTGCTTAGCCCTGGCAATTTGAAATGCAGTTGTTTCTAGCTGCAATTTATTTAACTCCATATAAGTAACTGATTTAAGTGCTTTAATCTCTGTGCTGTTCCCCTCTCTATATTGCTCCATTGCAATTTTAATATTACCTTGCAGTTGCTCTTTTTCCCTCCTTTGCTTTTTAACCCTAGCAGCTGACATTATCAGGTGCCTCTGAATCGCTGCTTTCATTCCCTCCCATATGACCACCTCTTGTACTTCCCCATTCTCCAGGACCAAGCAGGAAGTCAGTCCTCACATATGGGTGACATCGGCGCCGACGGAGCCCTCGCGGAGCAATTTTCCCCAGCTTTCAAAGAAAGCCTTTGGGAATTGCAGCGCGCATGCGCGGTCGCCTTCCCGCCCAAGGGTGCCATCTTAGCCAGTCTTCTTTTTTCCACGGAGCCCTACAGATGTACCCGTCGTGTCCCCGCAAAAAAGTTGATTTTATTCGTAATATTCTCTTTTTTCCTTCGGTTTGACGCCGGTTTTCTTCCCGCCCGGACTCGCGACGCCGGTCACGAGTCCTCTTCTTCTTTTTCGGTTTTTCTGATTTAGTCAGTTTCGTTTTCGGTTTTTTCACTGGCAGCCCGGTCTTTTGACCTCGCAGGGGCCCTTTTTCCCCCGATGGCTGCCAGTGGTTTCAAGCGGTGTGGTCAGTGTGACCGAAATATGTCACTAACTGACACACACGATAATTGCCTCCGCTGCCGGATCATGAAGAAATGATCTGTGGGGCCTGTGGCAAAATGTCCTCCAAAGCGTTGAGAAGTCGGCGGCATCAGCGGGATAGGATCTTCGCTGACCCCAGCCGTACCCGGACCTCGTCGGAGGCCTCAGCGTCCAGAGGTTCCAGCTCTGACCGTCGCCGGAGTTCCTCCGACAGGGGTTCTCCCTCCGGGGACCATCGACGTAAGGTGAAACCCGCGAGGGCGGCGTCGGTGGACGCTCCTGGCTCCGCGAGGGCCAGGTCGCATAGCCCAGATAGCCGTCCCGGGTCCTTGGAGAAGGAGCACCTCTCGAAGCGACCTCGCATGGAGTCGGAGCTGCCTGCTCGGGTAAGTCCTGTGGTCCTCCTGGACTCGCCTCCGAGACCGCCGACGTCGGGCCCGACACCGTCGGGGGCTGCTGGGTCACCTGAGGTCAGACTCAGGTTGACGGCCTTGGAGAGCAGACTGTCTGCCTTCATGGACCAGCAGCGGGCACTGCTCGCTAGCCTCGCTGGCGCTGCTGCCCCGACCGCCGGGACGTCGACGTCTAAGTCGACCCCGGAGACCGAGCCGATCCTCGAGTCCATGCGAACTCGAGTCGATCCTCGGTCGAGGTCACCCTCAGCCTCCCGTTCGGGACAGAGGTCGTTGACGCCGACTCCCTCGGCGTCGGGGCGGCCGGCGCCGCAGCCTGCCCGGGCCGACCCCACCGATTCCTCCTCGGAGTCGGTCTGGGAGTCTGAAGAGGAAGAGTCGCCTGATTCTTTTCGGACTCGGTGTGTCCCCTCGGACTCGCCTGAGTCCGAACCTCGGAAGCAGTCCCCTCCGGAGGATGCCCGGTTCTCGGACTTCGTCAGGGATATGGCCAAGGCTTTGGCCTTCGCTGCGGATCCCGAGGAGGAGCCTCGAGCCGAAGAGCTCGACGCCCTCCAGTATGACTCTCCTGCCAGGGAACACTTTACTGTACCGGTTCCTCCCATGCTGGAACGACTACTCTTCCGCATGTGGGAGAGTCCGGCCTCCTCGCCGGTCCTGAGCAAGCGGGTCGATTCTATCTATCGAGTCCGCAAGAGCCCTGGCTTCCAAAAAGCACAGCTACCACACCATTCCATGGTAGTGGAATCGGCCATGCATCGTCTTAAGAGCCAGAAGATGCACTCCTCGGTGCCTCCTGGCAGGGAGGCCCGTAACCTGGATGGCCTTGGTAAGAAGTGTTTCCAGGGCTCTATGCTTGCGTGTCGTGTCCAGACCTACCAGCTATACATGGGCATGTATCTCCGAGACCTGGCTAAAGAGCTAGCCGGATTCTCCGCTGGATTGTCCGAGGAACCTTTGCGGAGGTTCCTAGCCTTGTCCACTGGCATTCGGGAATGCTCAAAATTCATATCCCGAGCAGCCTATGATGGCTTTGAAGCATCGGCTCAAGTGGCCGCAGCCGGCATCGGTGCCCGCCGACAGGCTTGGCTTCAGTCGTCTGACCTTGAGCCCTGGGTGCAGGACAAGTTGGTCGATGTCCCCTGCCGAGGTGAAAACCTCTTTGGCAAACCTATGGACGAGAAGGCTGCACAACTAGAGACAGAGACTCTCACCAGGACTAGGCTTTCTAGGAAGACCTCCGCCCCTTCCCAGAAAAAGAAGGGCTCGGGAAAGAAGTCCTTTTACCCGAGAAAGGCGGCTGCCTATAAACACTACCCCCAATATCAGGCCCCCGCAGCTCCCCAACAGGGCCAGCAGGCCAAGGGACGGGGTAACGGGTCCCGTAGGCAGCAAGCCCCCAAGCCTGCACCACCAGCCCCTGCTCAGCAGGGTGGGGGCTTTTGACTCCTTCAGCATAGCCTCTCCCCCTCCACTGGCCCCTCCCAGCACCGGAGGCCGGCTGGTTCACTTCGCCCACAGGTGGTCCACCATCACTTCAGATGCCTGGGTGCTTCAAGTCGTAAGAGAAGGCTATCTTCTCCACTTCCACCAGGTCCCTCCCTCCTATTTCCCGGGAGAGAACCTCCACGACTCCCTCTGCACAGGGACTTACTCCTTCAGGAGTTAGCAGGTCTTCTACAGGAACAGGCGGTGGAACCGGTGCCCCACCACCTGAGAGGTCAAGGCTTTTATTCCAGGTATTTTCTACTACCAAAAAGAACAGGAGGCCTCAGACCCATCCTGGACTTGCGCAACCTCAACAGGTTCCTCGTGCGGGAAAAGTTCAAAATGCTTACCCTTGGAATCCTTCTGCCCTACCTCCAGCAGGGAGATTGGCTATGCTCCTTGGATCTAAAGGATGCCTACACGTACATCCTCATCCACCCAAGCCACCGCCAATACCTAAGGTTTGTGGTGGCAGGAAATCATTACCAGTACAGGGTACTGCCCTTTGGCCTGTCCTCCGCACCGCGAGTCTTCACAAAATGTCTCGCGGTGGTGGCGGCCCATCTCCGGCTTCACGGCCTCTATGTCTTTCCGTACCTCGACGACTGGCTCATCAGAGCAGCGTCCGCTCCGGAGGTCACCAACGCCACACACCGCACGGTGACTCTTCTGCAGTACTTGGGCTTTGTCATAAACTTCGCAAAGTCCACTTTGCTCCCCTCACAGGATCTCGAGTTCATCGGCGCAAGACTGCACACTCCTCAGGCGCGAGCTTTCCTGCCTCTCGACAGGGCTCAACGGCTCATGGACCTAGCCGACCGTTTTCGCAGCCAGTCCCTGGTCTCCGCCAGGCGCTTCCTGAGACTGCTCGGCCATATGGCTTCCACCGTCCATGTGACCCCCAATGCCCGCCTGAATATGCGGCCTGCTCAATGGTGTCTTCGCAAGCAGTGGCAACAAGCCACAGGCGGCCTAGCAGACCTAGTGCGCTTCTCCGAGCCGCTGTCCTCGTCTCTCCAGTGGTGGCTTCATCGGCCGAACCTGGTACTCGGCATGCCTTTTCAGTCACCTCAGCCGGCCCAGGTGCTGACGACAGATGCGTCCCTCCTGGGTTGGGGAGCACATTGCCAAGGGGCACGTACTCAGGGCCTCTGGACCACGTGGGAGTCTGCTCAGCAGATCAACTTCCTGGAGCTCAGAGCGATCCGCCTGGCTCTCAAGGCTTTCTCCCACCTGACCTCTCACCAGTCCGTCCTTGTCCAGACGGACAATCAAGTTGCCATGTTCTACGTGAACAAACAGGGGGGCACGGGCTCCTTTCTTCTCTGTCGGGAAGCACAGAAGCTCTGCTCTTGGGCCGTCAGTCACGGCGTTCTCCTCAAGGCAGTTTATCTCCCAGGCCAAGAAAATTGCCTGGCGGACAAACTCAGCAGGATCCTCCAGCCGCACGAGTGGCGCCTGGATCCCTTGGTAGTTCAGAAGCTCTTTCTAAAGTGGGGCCTCCCCACGATGGATCTCTTTGCCAGTCCTCACAACCGGCAACTTCCTCGCTTCTGCTCTCGTCAGCCACATCCCCTTCGAGTTGCGGCAGACGCTTTTCTACTCTCATGGTCGGAGAGCCTTCTGTATGCTTTTCCTCCCATCCCGCTAGTCTCTCGAACTCTTTTCAAGGTTCTCCGAGACAAGGCTTCCATGATCCTGGTGGCCCCTCGCTGGCCCAGACAGCCGTGGTTTCCACTCCTGCTGCAATTAGCGGTAGAGGATCCATTCCCTCTGGGGTTTCAACCGGATCTCCTCACTCAGGATCAGGGGTCTCTGCTACACCCCAACCTCAGATCTCTCAATCTAATGGCCTGGCTGCTGAGAGGGTAGTCCTTGCTCCCCTTCTCCTGCCGGCAGAGGTGGAAGAGGTCGTCCTAGCTTCTTGGCGACCTTCTACCCGCAAATGCTACGCCCTTAAATGGCGTCGCTTTTCCGTTTGGTGTACCCAGCAGTCTCAGGATCCCTTCTCCTGCTCGGTGTCTGTGATCTTGCAGTACTTGCTCTACCTCTCTAATCTGGGACTTAAGTCCAACTCCGTCAAAGTTCACCTCAGTGCTCTTTCAGCACATCATGTACCGGTGGACGGCAGACCTCTTTCCAGCGACCCT
The DNA here is from genome assembly GCA_033557465.1 of Ichthyophis bannanicus. NCBI lineage: Eukaryota > Metazoa > Chordata > Amphibia > Gymnophiona > Ichthyophiidae > Ichthyophis > Ichthyophis bannanicus. The sequence goes on from CM066040.1 coordinate 143,021,979, forward strand.
CTCATAGCGAGGTTTCTCCGAGGTCTCCTTCTACTTAAACCACCTCTGCGCTCGCCAGCGCCTGACTGGGATCTGAATGTGGTTTTACAGCGGATCACCTGTCCGCCTTTTGAACCTATGGCTACCTGTTCTCTCCGTTTTCTTTCTTGGAAAACATTGTTCTTGATAGCCCTCACTTCCGCTAGACGCGTAAGTGAATTGCAGGCCCTCGTGTCTGATCCCCCTTACACTCGGTTCTACAAAAATAGGGTAGTCCTACGGACTCACCCAAAATTTCTTCCAAAAGTGGTCTCCCCTTTTCACATCAATCAGGAGGTGGTACTTCCGACCTTCTTTCCCAGACCACACTCCAGCCGAGCTGAAATGGTCCTCCATACCCTGGACTGTAGAAGGGCATTGAACTTCTACCTTGACCATATGCGGGAGCACTGTAAAGCTGCTCAGCTTTTTGTGTCTTTTGATCCCAATAAATTGGGGCTCCCGGTCTCCAAGCGTACTCTGTCCATCTGGGTTGCGGACTGTATCACTTGGGCTTATGGGGCAGCCGGGCTCTCCTTGGATGGTCGAGTCACGGCTCATTGTGTTCGGGCAAAGGCTACGTCAGTGGCTTACCTCCGCTCTGTTCCGCTGGCAGACATCTGCCGGGCCGCTACTTGGTCTTCGAGCCAGACTTTTGCGGTCCATTACTGTCTCGAGAGGGAGTCCCGCAGGGACAGTGCTTTTGGACAGGCAGTCCTCCGTAATCTCTTTGAGGTTTGAGCAACTCCTACCCTCCATCCCGGATGTGGGCTACCGGTGGGTAATAATTCAGCGAAGATTCCTTCCTTCTGTGCTGCTGAGCTAGAGGGAGCTCATTTTTGTGCTTATGGGACTCCCAAGCTTAAGGCTACCGGAGACCCTATGTGAGGACTGACTTCCTGCTTGGTCCTGGAGAAAGCGTAGTTACTCACCTGTAACAGGTGTTCTCCAGGAGCAGCAGGAATCAGTCCTCACAACCCTCCCTCCTCCCCTTGGAGTTGCAATCATCTGCTTAAGTTTTTTGCACATTTTTATGCTGTCTTTTTTAGCTATGTCATCTGACTGGCTAAGATGGCACCCTTGGGCGGGAAGGCGACCGCGCATGCGCGCTGCAATTCCCAAAGGCTTTCTTTGAAAGCTGGGGAAAATTGCTCCGCGAGGGCTCCGTCGGCGCCGACGTCACCCATATGTGAGGACTGATTCCTGCTGCTCCTGGAGAACACCTGTTACAGGTGAGTAACTACACTTTATCATTCACCTGCCAGTATTCCTGGATGCACTTCCATATATCCTTCACAGTTTCCTCCTGCATAAGAAGGCTTTTGTTCAGCCTCCAAAAGCGTACTCCTCCTCCTCCTCCTCCTCAACCTCTTGTATCGCCATCCAGGTTCGGTGATGGTCAACCATGTTATGTTACCTATTTCCACTTCTCCCATCCTTTAATACCCAAACCTTATCAATCAAAATGTAGTCTACTGGACTAAAAGCTTTTGTGGGGATGTGAATAAAAAATATAGAAAAGTATAGTCTCTACATCCCTTATTCTGCACCTCTATGAATCTGATACATGAAACTTCTTAATAATGCCTTGCCCTATTTGTTGGCTTTTTGTGTTTCCATCTCTTCCCCCCTCCCCCCTCTCCCTTTGGCCTGCTTATCCCAGCTAGGGTGTAGTGCTAAATCGAAATCTCCCCCCATCCCCCATACCAATTTCCCTTGAACAGACTGATCAACTAGCTCCCTTACTTCCCTCCAAAAGTGGATGTCTTGTGTTTGGGGCATATATTTGCTAGAGTGACTTATTTCCCCTATAATTTCTCCCTTTAATGTTATCACCCTGTCTCCTTTATCTCGGATTGTTTCTCCTACTTGGAGTGGGCACCCTCTCCTTACTAGGATGCCTACCCCCCTTCTTGACCATAGGACTACCAAAATACTGATGTGGCTACAGGCTTCAAAGCAATAACCCCTCATCATCGTAGGTGGGTTTCTTGGATATATATTATATCCCATTCTGTCTCCCAGAAGTGGTGTTGCCTCTTCTGAGGAGTATTCAGCCCCTTAACATGGACAGTTCTTATCTGCACCCACAATATTTGAGTGCTTGCTGGCACACTGCAGATTTCCCTCTTAACTGCTCCCCCTACCCCCCCCCCTTCCCTTCTCTCCCTCCACCCCCCTCCCTTAGTATCCATTCTCCTCCTGGAGACACATATAGGAGAGGTAAGTGATGTGCTTCCAGGCACCATCCTCTGCCACTCTCCCCACCCTTGCTCTACACCTCCATACATTCAACCAAAGCTCACCACCAGTTTAATCTCACTCACCACCACATTTCCTTGGTTTACTGCCTAAATGCCATTTCCACACTGCAATTGACCCCCACCCTACACATCAGGCAATACAGGCATATTACTAAGAGTCCTTTTAATACTGTCCCCCTCCTGTAGTTGATGCTTATATTTCCCCTTCGTCATTAAGTTTGCTTGCCATCATACATTCCAAATTGCCCCCTCACCTTTTATTCAATCCTTGCATTCATCTTTCCCTCAAACATTTAGAGCCTAAAGTTACTTACAAACCACCCCCCCCCCCAAAAAAAACCCCTTTAAACATTAACTGGATTCAATAGTGCACATTAGAAATATCCAATCCCTCCATGCTCTCCCTCCTATATGTCCTGTGGACTAATGCATCATATCTTACATATGTCCACAGTAATTCTTTCAGGTGGTACCACTCTCTAAGGTGTCACTTGGGCTTTTTCCCTTTGACAGTCTAGTCAGCCTCTGGCGTTTAGTGGTCACTGCCATTTCAGTTCTATATTCTTAGTGGCTGCAGTTTGCCAAGGTGCCAATTGGATCAATGGGGCTTCTGCTATGTTTTGCACTCTGAGCTCCTTCAACACCAGCAAGGCTTCTCTGCTGCTCTTCACATGCTGTGATGTATCTTTCACTGTAATTAAGAGTCCAAAGGGGTAAAGCCACTTATACCTCCAGCCTTCTCGCCTTAAAAGCACTGTCATCTCTCTCGGTTCCTGGTGTCTTTGTAGAGTTTCTAATGACAAATCCTGATATCTCTATAGTGTATCCATCCCACTGAAAAGGTTGCAGCTTTTGGGAAGCTGCCAGGAGCCACTCTTTCATTCTACAGTAGCTCAAGCATGCTACCATGTCTTGGTGTTTGTTTTCTTTAATAGGGTCTAGGCCCTAGGCCCTGATGAGCTCTTTCAAGCTGTAGTTGTGCCAAGTCTGCTTCTTAATAATGCCCAAAACATTTTCATGAGTACAGCTTCACAGTCTTTATATTTGGGCTTCTCTGGGATACCTCTGCCCTGTACATCTCTGGAATGATTGAGGTTGTTTGCATTCTCTTTTAGAAGCTCTTGTGTCTGCTTTAAATCTTCCCAGCCATTCTGCAGTTGTGTCCACTTGTTGGCCCAGATCTCCCTCGTTCTCTTCCACTTGGGCTCCAAGGTCTACCATATCTTGCCTCAGTGCACTTAGAGATGTATACAGAGGCACTATCACCTCCCTTTTTTCTGCTGACCATTCCTCTTCCTATGTGCCCAAGCATCCTTCTGGTTTTCGCTGTTGACTTTTCTATTTGTTTATCCACTTTAAGATCATTGGAAATAATCACGCTTGGGTCCTGCTCTTCTTTTATGGATAGAACTACTTCACTACCTACACTGTAACACTCACTGGTGGGATTGGAACCAGCTGGGTACCGCTTCAGGCCATCCTGCCAGTGGTGAGGATGTATGGCTGGCAGCACTGCATGCAGTAACCACATGCCTAGACCACTGCTGTCCCTCCTACAGTAGATTGGCAGCATTGGGAAAAGCCCTGGATGCCATCAATCCCCTGTTGGGTGGGAGGAGCCTGACTCCACAGAGCTGGCGTTTGTAATGTTGTGTTTGGCCTGATTTGGTGAGCATGGGCCACAACAGGAACCAGTTTGTGTGAACTGCGCCAAACAAGCTGAATCCTACCACTGGTACTGCTCCTTTTGTATTTTTGCAGCCCGAATCCATGATCCTGCATTTTTTAGCATTAAATCTCAGCAACCAAATTTCTTGACCATTTTTCAAGCTTAGCTAGATCCCTCCTCATGTTTACTCCTTCCTGGGTGTCTTGCAGATTTTGGTATCATCCACAAAGGCAAACCTTACGCGATAGTTGTCCTGCAATATCACTAACAAAGATGTCAAAAAAAAAATTGGACAAAGGACCTATCCCTGCTGCACACCACTGGTAACATCCTTCTCATCAATTTACTTGTACCCATTGTTCCTCCCACTCAATGACTTTCTAACACAACAATGCTGTGTTTGCCTTCAAGTCAATGCTGACTCCTGGTGACCTAGCAGCTCCTGGGCTTTCTTGGCAGTGTAACTGGCAGATTGCCAGGCCTTTTTTCTGAGGCAATGGAGGGTTAAGTGACTTGCCCAAGGCCACAAGGAGTGCTAGTGGGAATTGAATCCTGGTCTCTTGGTTCCAAAGCCCGTGCTGTAACCATTAGGCTACTCCACAATTTCTAACCCAGTCAGTCACTTTAGGGTCCATCCCTAAGGTGCTTCATTTATAAGTTGCCTGTGTGGAACACTGTCAAAGATGCTGCTGAAATCTAAGTACACCATATCTAGTGCTCTCCCTCCATCCAACTCTTTGGTCACCCAGTTAAAAAATCAATTGAATTTGGCTGATAAGACCTGCCTCTAGTAAACCCATGCTGCCTTAGATCCTGCAATCCTTTGGACTTCAGCAACATCACTATTCTCTATTTTTAGCAGCATTTTCCATTAATTTACTCACCACAGAGCTCAGACTAACTGGCTTGTAGTTCTCAACCTTCTCCTGCTTTTGTGTAAAGGGACCATATGTGCTCTTCTCCAGTTCTCTGGGACTGCTCCCGACTCTAAAGATTCTGTGTCTGCTCCTGGCAGCGGCTTCTATTGCTTAACTCATGAGACGTGCATCTGAGATTCATACTCAAAGATGTAACATCAATTGTGCACATGCGTAACTAACTTGGGTTGTCTGCCATGTGTTACCAGTGCTATCCTAGCTACAGCATCCTCCCAGTAATCCAGACTAACCAGCAGCCTGCACCTCTGTCCTTTTTTTGTTTTCTTCTGCTCCGTGCAGCCATGTAATTCACTGCTCATCAGTTTGAACTCTGAACACTCTACTGCATCTACAGAGAGCCATGTGGTTCAAAAAGCAGATCAGTGAACCATGTGGCTACATTGATGGGGAGGAAGTTATAGGCAGAGTTTGGAAGGGAATCCTCTCTCTCAAGTGTAACTGGAGCAATCTGACCACCATGACGTGAGTTTTGCTAGGTGGCTACTGCTCCTTGCACTTGGCATCCAGGAGAAGATACTTTTTTTTTTTCTGTAGTATGGTTTCCATCCTTTCCAGCTGTCTTGTGGCCTGCATGGTTCAAATATCAGCTGTTTGAACGATGCAGGTTGCTGTAGATAGCTGTTTGAACCATGTGGTTTTCTGTGATTTTGGAACCTCAGGGGCCACAGGAGCAATGGCAAAGGTGGGGTACTACTACAGAAAGGAGTAGGGAGAGGGTGGGAAAAATCAGGACTCTGGCTTTGGGAATCCTATGGAGGGGGGATATGGAAAACAGTGGAAACATGCACGTTAGGCAATGGGTGGGGATTGAGGGGACAGCAGGAACATGAAGAGGCAAGGATTAAAGGTAAACTAGCCCTCTGAGCTAGCATGGGCTGGAGAGCAGAGAAGGAATTTGAGGGGGAACTGGGATGGTTTATTGAAAACTTTGATGTACCGTCATTCAATCACATCAAAGTGGTGTACAATAAAACAATTAGAAAAAAGAAAGAAAACACCATAAAATTAATAGGACAGAATAGAGGGATAAAACTGAAAAAGAGGAGGGGAGCAGAACCCTGAGATGCAAAGATAAAATACAGATGAAGTTGGTTAATGAAAGTTAAGGGACAGAAGTGGGGAGATCAAATGCTTCATGGAATAGGTGGGCTTTTTTTTTAAATTTTTTTAAGCAAGGACTTGAATTTATGGAAAGAAGATTCAAGCCGAAGCTCTGTTGGAAGGGAATTTCACAGTGAAGGACCCAAAAAGAAAAAGGCAGAATGTCGGGTGCATGTTAGGTGAGCTCGTGAGGGGGAGGGGAGATGAAGACTATAGCATGTAAAGATCTAAGAGCTTGGGGAGGAGCATGAGAAATGAAAAGAGATGAAGGGGAGCTTGAATAAAGGGTTTTATGGATAATGGTAAGAAGTTTATATTATGAGTGGTGAGAGAGTGGGGTAACATGGTCATAGCTGGAAGCATGGTGAACGAGATGAATGGCAGTGTTTTTGAACAGATTGCAATTGTTTAGTTTGATGAGGAAGGCTGAGAGATCACATTGCAGTAGTCCAGTTTAGCTTATACGAGAGTAAGAAGGGTTATAAGGGGTGGGAGAATAGACCAACTAGATCGAATTTGATGCAAGGTATAGAATGCTGTTTCACTGCTGAACTGATATCGGATTGGAAAGTGAGGGCTGAGTCAAGAATGGCGCTGAGATATGAGTTTGGACACAACTGGGATGGGGTGACCATTAAGAGAGGGGGAAGGGGGGGAGAGAGATATGGAGAGCCATAAAGTTGAAGTTTTTGCAGGATTAAGTTTTTTAGATGGTTAGTTTGGCTCTAGGAGGCCACTAGTAACAAGCAGACATTGATGGAGGAAAGATAGGGAGATTGAGAGTGCATGTGGAAAAGCAGCAGGATGTCGTCAGCGTAAAAATGTGCAGAGATACCCTGCTGCTGAATCATAGTGGCAAAGGAAATGAGAAAAATGTTATAAAGGAGGGGACAGAGCCCTAAGGGACAGCGCAAGAGAGAGGAAAATGAGAGGAGGGGCCCTGGTACGAAACTTGGAATGTGAAGAGAGGAAAGAATGAAACTAGTGGAGGGCAGTGTCTGCTAAGCCAGCAGAAAAAAAGATGTAAGAAGGAGAGAGTGATTCATGAGGTTGAATGCTGAAGGATAAGTCCAAAGAAACAGCTAATGTGATATCGCCCTTATCCATTGAGATATGAGCTTTGTTAAGGACTGACAGAATGATTGATTGTTTCAGTAATGTGAAGGGTTTTAAAGCCTGATTGACAAGGTGCAGAAAGTTAGTTAGGATGAGGTGTGAAGAAAGCTGAGAAAATGCAAGCTTTTTGAGGAGTTTAGAAACAAATGGGAGGCTAGAAACAGGACAAAAGTTAGAAGGGAGAGAAGGGTCACGTGTAGGATTCTTCAAAATAGGGCAGATAATAGCATGAAGAAAAAGGCCAAAGAAAGGCTGTTTATTGAAGAGGACAGATTGAGGGGTACAAGGGCTAAGGGACTGTTCAGGGATTCAGATAGAAGAAACAGTCATCCTATGCCCCTGTCAGTTATACTGAATCCTGTCAAAACCAAAAGGACAACCATGTACAAAATTCAATATGGTGACGGTGATAAGAACCCTGCACTGATGCTGTCCCCTTGAATGGTGATGAAACGTCTGCAATCAAGCTCTGAGACCAATCCAACATCATACTGAATCCATGCATATTTCACTCAGTTGTGTGCTATCGCAGCAGGATAAGAGCAGCAGATGCAGCTGCTGGTGACTGTGGGAAGAGGATGGAAGAAAAGGACCATGGCTTTGGGGGTAGCAGTGGAGGGATGTTAAGAAGTGGAGCCAAAACAGAGAGACTAGGATTAAAGTAAGAAAATGATTAAAACAAATCCTAAAAGTATTATATATGGAATAAAGTTAATAAAAAGTTACAAATGGAAAAAAGGAATAACTGCAAAGGTTTAAGAGTATAAATCAGGCATGGAGGATGATCACAAAAACCACCTTGGAAGCTCTGTCTAGACATATTTCACCTAATAGAGGGAGAAATAAGGCCAAATGCCAGCCTGTAGGATCAAAAGAGGAGTGGAGAGGCAATTACAGCCAAAAAAACTACCTTCCAAAAAAGGGGAGAAAGGGAAAATGAAGCGATGGGAAACAGCATAGGCACTGGCAAGCTAGATGCTAAGAACTGATAAGGCAAAAACTTAGAATGAACTTTTTCAGGTGCATTGTAAGCTGGGGGTGGGGGGAGTAATCTGGACCATTAGGTGATCATGATGTAAAAGGGGCATTCAGAGGGCAGAAACTAAATAAATGCTTCAGTCTTTACTAAGGTAAAGGAATTACTCCTGCCACCAACAGTTTTGAGTGGTGATGATTCAGAAGAATTAAGTCACAGTAAATCTGGAAGCTGTAATGACCCAAATCAACAAAGCTGGCAAATAACCTGTACAGTACTGTATGTATCCTAAAGTGCTGAAATCTCAAAAATTTAATTACAGATTAATAATAGCTTATCATTAAAATCATCTATGGTACCTGAAGACAGGAGGGTAGCTATATAATGCATATTTTTAGAAAAAGTTGCAAACGTGATAACGAAACTAGATCAGGGCACCTGATTTTGTTAGTGCCAGGTAAAATAGTAATATCTATTCTAAAGAATAAAATTACTGAATGAATAGACAAATATGTTTTAATAGAACAAAGTCGACATGGATTTAGCCAAGGATTCTCTTGCCTTATTTTTTCAAGGTGGCTAAAGATGAGAGAGTTAATATACTCATACCTCCATGAAAGACTCGTGAGGAAATTAAAAAGCCATGGGATATGAAGCAGTGTCTTAGTATGGATTGGGAACTGATTAAAAGATGGAAAAACAAAGTACGGCTAAATGTCCAGCTTTCTCAATGGAGAAAGGTGAATAGTAGAGTAAACATAGTTACTCACCTGTAATAGATGTTCTCCAGGGACAGCAGGAATCTGTCCTCACATATGGGTGATGTTGGTGCAGAAGGAGCCCGAGTGGAAGCATCTCCCCAGTTTTCAAAGAAAGCCTTTGGGAGATGCACCATGCCTGCATGGTCCCCTTCCTGCCCAAGGGTGCCATCTTGCACAGTCATATGACATAGCTAAGACAGGAAAACACAAATTGGTATAGCTAAGGCAACTCTATGGGGAGGGGGGAGGGTTGTGAGGACTGATTCCTGCTATCCCTGGAGAACACCCATTACAGGTGAGTAATTATGCTTTCTTCAGGAACAAGCAGGAAGTCAGTCCTCACATGTGGGACTCTGTAGCTACAGGCTACTGAGAACCTGTATAAAAAACACGGTCAAGCTGTGAGTAGCAGCCGGTGCATCCGAAGGACACTCTGAAAGGACCCCAGTGTCCAGGGAGCCTGAACACTGAAGGGTTGGTGGGTCGGAGTTGCCTAAACACCAAAAAGATTACGGAGTATGGCCTGGCCGAAGGCGCTGTCCTATCGAGACTTCCTCTCTAGGCAGTAGTGAGCTGCAAAGGTGTGGACTGAAGACCAGGTGGCAGTCCAACAGATGTCTATCATTGGGAAAGAGTGCAAGTTTGCAACCGAGGTCGCCATAGCCCTGATGCTGTGAGCCATGACTTAGTGCTCCAGCGGGAGCTCTGCTTGTTCGTAGGTGAGGACAATGCAGTCTGTTACCCAGGTGGACAGGATCCAGTTGGTCACTGCCTCTCCCAGCCAGCTGGGGTCATAGGAGACGAAAAGCTGGGAGGCTTTGCAGTGGCCCTGGGTATGCTACAGGCAGAAGGAAAGGGCTGTCTTACAGTCCAGAATATGAAGTATAGCCTCCGCATTGCTGGCATGAGGTCGTGGGAAGAAGGTGGGGAGTACCACACCTGATTTGAGGAAGGCAGAAATTTGGGGTGCATGTGAAGCATGACCCTGTTCTTATAGAACATTGTATATGATACTCGCTGGAGCTTCCTGACCCTGTGAGAGGAGGTGAGCACCACCAGAAAGGCGACCTTCCAGAAGAGGTGGCAGATGGCTAGGGGCTCAAACAGCAGCATAATGAACCGCGTCAGCACTAAGTTAAGGTCCAATTCTGCTGGGAGCGGCCGGATTGGGAGCTTGGAGAGCAATAGGTCGCACAGGAAGTGGGAGATGAGGAGCTGAGTCAAGAAAGGCTTGCCCTCAGTAGGGTGGTGGTGTGCTGAAAGTGTACACAAGTGCACCCTGACTGAGTTGAACTTGAGTCCGGCCTGGGAGAGGTGCAGCAGGTATTTTAGGACTAGCTGCACTGTGCAGAAGGGTCTGCCTATTTCTCTGAGCACCACATGGAGAATCTATGCTACTTGAAGCCATAAGCACATCTTGTGGAAGGCTTATGGAAGGTCAGCAGGACCTTCTTCATCTCCAAGAGGTTAAAGGGAGCCAAGGCTACTTGTTCAGCAGCCACACTGTTAACACCAGAGACCCCAGGTTGGGGTAAAGGAGGTTGCCCTCCTCCTAATTCAGCAGGCCCTGGAAGTTCCCAAGAGGGACCGGGTGTCCTGTTGCTAGGCAGAGCAGCAGTGGGAATCACGGCTGCCTGGGCCACTGGGGAGCTACCAGGATTAGTGACACCCTGTCCCAAAGGGACTTGAATAGGCGACCAGCGGAGTAGGTGGGAAGGTGTACAGAAGACCTTCTGACCATGAGATGAGAAAAGCATCTGACGCTACCTGGGATGGATGAGGTTGGTGGGAGCAGAAGCGGGCCAGCTGGGCATTAATCGAGCTGGTAACGAGGTCCATCTGGGGGTCCCCCAGAGCCAGAATAGCCTGTAGGCTGCTCCAGGGTTTAGCCGCCATTTGTGCAGTTGCAGGACTCTTACTAGCCTGTCTGTGAGACCATTGTCTTGGCCCGGCAGGTAGACCACTCTTAGGAGCATCCCCTGGCTGACTGAGTATGAGCAGAAGGCTGCTGCCTCCTGGCAGAGGGCATAGAAGCCCTTGCCTTCCTGTTTGTTCACATAGAACATTGCCACTTGATTGTCTGTCTGGATGAGCACCGGCCGGTGCTGGAAATAATGGTGGAAGGCCTTGAGCACCAGGAATATGGCCCTGAGCTCCAAGAGGTTAATCTGTTGATGGGCTTTTGGCCCCAGACCTGGTGCCGTGTGTGTGGAGATTCCTGCAGTGGGCTTCCCAAACCAGAAATGAGGCATCTGTGGTGAGGATCTGCTGAGGAGTGAGAGACTGGAAAGGCATGCTTGCCCTAGTGTTGCGTGGTCTGCCACCAGCAGAGCGACTCTGGCATGTAGATCTTGTCCCGGAAGCGGCCGATGGCCTGCATCCACTGAGGCACCATTGAGCTGCCCTCATGTGAAGGTGGGTGTTCAGTGTGACGTATACAGTCGAGGCAGAACAGGCAGAGCATGCCGTGTGCCGGTTCAGAGCGTCTGCTCTGGACTTTTGCAGCCAGGGCCATGAGCCGTCCAGCCCTGTCACTGGGTAGGAAGGCCTTCACCTGGAAGGTATCAAGGTGTGCCCCAATGAACTCCAAGCTCAGTGTTGCAGTGAGCGGGGACTTGGGGTGGTTTATCATGAACCCCAGTTATTGCAAGTTACCATTGGTGCGGCTTGTGGCCTGTTGCACCTTGGTGGCTGTGTCACCTCTGATGAGCCAGTCATCTAAGTAGGGGAAGATGAAGGCTCCTTGTAGGTGTACCACAGTTAAAGGTAATGTATTTGGCCATGACTGCCAGGCACTTTATGAAGACTCTGGGTGCGGAGGCGAGCCCGAAGGGTAGTACCATGTATTGGTAGTAGTCTCCCCTGACCATGAACCTGAGGTACTGCCTGAGCCTGGGGTGGATGAGGATGTGGGTATATGCATCCATTAGGTCCAAGGAGCATAGCCAGTCTCCCTGCTTTGAGGTATGGCAGCAAGGTTCCAAGGGAGAGTATCTTGAACTTCTCCCACACTAGGAACTTGTTTAGGTCTCTCAGCTCTAGAATTTACCCTTAGGCCTCCTGTCCTCTTAGGGATGAGGAAGTACCTTGAGTACAACCCCCTGCCCTGTTGATGGGGCACTGGTTCCAAAGCCATGTCTTTGAGAAGACCTGTGAATTCCTGCGGTAGCAGGGCCTGGTGCAGGGGAGTCCTGGAGGGCTCTCCTGGGAAGAAAGGAGGGGGTAACCTTCTCTGACAACCTGGAGTGATGGTCAATCACCGGTGGGCAAAGTGGGTCAGGTGTCCCCCTGTGGGGTGCTGGTCTCTTGGAGGGGGAGAGGCTATGCCTAGCAAGTCAAAGGCTCAGCCTGGGCTGGGTTTGGCTGGAGTTGTGGCCTTGGGGCCTTTCTGCTTGTGAGGTTGTTACCCAGGTCCACGGGGACCCTGCTGAGGGGTCTGTGGGGCCTGGTATTGTTGGTAGCTCTGGGATCCCTGGCCCTTCCTGTAGAGGGGGGGGGGTCCCAGGGTCCTTATGCTTGGGGCCCGAGGAAATTTTCTTAGAGAGCCGGGTCCTTGCCTCGAGCTCCGTGGCTTTGTCTGCCATGGCCTTGCCAAAGAGGTTCTCTCCTATGCAGGGGACGTCCAGGAGCTTTTCCTGGACCCATTGCTCGAGGTCAGAGGATTGGAGCCAAACCTGCCTCCTGGCACTGATACAGGAACTGATGAACCGGGCCATGGCCTCAAAGCCATCGTAGGTGGCCCGGATAATAAACTCCGAGCAATTGGCGGCAGTTTTGGGCAGTGTCTGGAACCTCTGGAGGAGTTCCCCAGAGAGGCTGGCGGAGTAGCCCTTTAGCTCCTTCATGGTATCCTGGAGGAACATTCCCATGTAGAGGAGATATGCCTGGATCCAGCACGGAGCTCTGGTACCATTTTCTGCCGAGGGCATTGAGGCTCTGGACCTCCCTACCAGGAGGCGTCCAGGAATGCGTCTTTTGTCTTTGGAGTCGATCCATGGCTGACTTGCCCATCATGGAATGGTGTGGTAATTGGCTCCTGCAGAAGCTGGGCCTGGGTGGACCTTATATATTAGTTTGAGCTGGTGACTAACTATGGGTACCATAGCCGGTGTCTCCCATATACAGAGGAACAGCCTCTCGAGGATCGCCGGGACTGGCACTGATAGGGACTCCTTTGGGGTCAAATTGGAGGATCTCTGTGGTGGCCAGAGCTCTGGCCATGTCCCACACAAAGTCAAGGAAGGCCTTATCCTTAGGTGGGTACTGAGGGCAAGCCCCCTGTGGGGATGGGTCTGACAGAAGGTCTCATACCTTTGGGTGACTGGAGAAGTGTCATCCTCAGATTCTCAGTCGGAGGCTTGTAGGCCTCGGCGGTGTGGCCAAAGCAGCGGCCGTTGGCTGGGGAGGATCAAACTCCCATGGAACGGGACTGTGAACGTGACCTCCGCTGGTGATTGGACTGGGCAAGGGAGCTCCGGGGAATTAACTCAATTCAGGGGGAAGTCCTCAAAGTTGAGGTCCAGTGTTTTCGGAAGATGAACCAGTGGAGCCAGACAGTGTTGCCTGCTGAATTGCCAAGAGGGCAGCCAATTTGCACTCCAGGGCCTCGATCCTGGTCTCCAGCCCAGAAGGGATCACAGCAGTTACCACGGATGCTGAAGGTATCTGGTCTGGCACCAGTGGAGGAGGAGTGTCCCTAGTGTGGATGGCCATGGGTACTTGGAGCTGATCGCCGTGGTCCATTGAGTCCTTCCAGGGAAGTTTTGGTGGCAGCTCCTGCTCTGACCCCTCGGTCTTCCTCCGGGGGGCTCAGGGATCTGACGCAGGACTTACATGCCTTCCCCAAGTCTCATGAGGAGTTCTGCAAGGCTTTCTTCTTCTTCTTTGGGATCTGGATCAGGGACACCCGGTCAGCAGACTTGTGGCCCTCACTGGTGGCCACGGAGTCACTGTGCGATCCTGGGGTCTTGGACTGGGCCCTGGAAGGGGTTTCCGAGGCAGAGTCTGACCTGAACATCCAGTCGTGCTTCTCCTGACTGCTTTGGGGGCAGCCTCTTGCAGGACCCGCAAGTCTCCGCATCATGCTTAGGGCCGAGACAATAGAGAAAGCAATTGTGTGGGTTGGTGATAGAAAAATTATTAGTACTCCAATCACGCTTCTTAAAGCTGCTGGCCATTGGGGGGAAAAAGTGTCTTCGACCTCACCGGGGCTCGAGCAACTGCCATCGGGGAAAAAAGAAAACTCATAGGCCTGAGGATGTGGTGCCGAGGCAAGTGAACTCAGGGGCAGGAAAGGGACTGACCAGCCATGGCTGGAAATAGAGCTAACTGTGAGAAAAAAAAAATCAGCTTTTTCTGGGGAATTAAACACATATCTGCTTGGCTCCATGGAAAAAAGGAGACTGAGCAAGATGCCACCATGCATGCGTGATCCCCTTCCTGCCCAAGGGTGCCATCTCTCAAAGACTTTCTTTGAAAGCTGGGGAGATGCTTCTGTGTGGGCTCTATCGGCTCTGATGCCATGCATATGTGAGGACTGACTTCCCGCTTGTTCCTGGAAAGTCCCAAGGATCTGTATTGAAACTGCTACCTTTTAACATATTTGTAAATGACCTGGAAATAGGAATGCGTAAGGTAATCAAATTTGCAGATGACACCAAAATCAAAGTTAAAGGTAATGTAGGATTTTAAAGATCTGATTTTATAAGAGGAGTGTATGAGGAAAATAGAAGTCACAAAGAGCTGCTGTGTTAAAGCTCTTGCAGGCAAGTATACAAAGCTTATAATTTATGCAAAAGCAATTGGGGAGCCAATATAGTGATGATAGAAAATGTGCTCCATAATGGTAATAGTGTATGGTAGTAGAGCAGCAGTGTTGTTGAATTTTAGAGACTGTAATGAAGGGAGGTCATTCATTGGTAGGTCTAGTGGGAGCAGGTTGCAGTAATCTAGGTGGGAAGTTTTGGCAGCTTGCTCAAAAAGGAAAGATGAATTTGCGAAGACTACATCAGGGTCTGCTGCACAATAAGACCAATCCTAAAGAAATTAACACTCAACAAGAACAATCCAGCAGCCTACAGACCTATCTCAAGCATCCCCCTACTGGCTAAGATCATTGAGAAAGCGGTACAACATCAGCTACAGGACCACATAGACAACCACGCACAACTTGACCTCAACCAACATGGCTTCCGCCCCCAACCACGGAGTCGAAACTCTCCTGCTATACCTATTTGACGATATACTCAACCTCATAGATAACAGCAAAAACGGAATACTCATGATCTTCATTGACATTTCATCAGCATTTGATACAGTGGACCATGGAATCCTACTAGGAAGACTACAGAACATCGGATTACATGGAGTCACACTGAGATGGTTCCACTTCTATTTAACGGACAGACAGATACAGGTCAAGATTGGCCCCAACACCTCCTGACCCAGAAAGGTCATGCAAGGCATACCCCAAGGATCCGCCCTATCAGCACTACAATTCAACCTTTACATCCAGCCAGTATGCAACATTGTGTATCTTATCTTGTGTTCTTGTATAATCTATGCAGACGATA
Source organism: Ichthyophis bannanicus (assembly GCA_033557465.1). NCBI lineage: Eukaryota > Metazoa > Chordata > Amphibia > Gymnophiona > Ichthyophiidae > Ichthyophis > Ichthyophis bannanicus. Next base: position 143,037,394 of record CM066040.1, read on the forward strand.
TCATGATATACACACCAATCACCCTCGACAACCCAGACTACTCAAAGATAACAGAGTGTTTAATGCACATGAACAGCTGGTTTCAAGACAACAACTTGACAATAAACTACAAGAAGACCGAGGCCCTAATCATAAACTCTGACTTTATCCCTCCTCCCAACATAAAGATAGACACCACAACCATACCCATACAATCAGAAGTGAAATACCTCGGAGTGACTCTGGACAAAGAACTGAACCTCCAGTCCCACATCGGCAGAACCGCCAAAAATGCATACCACAGGATGAGCCTAGTCCGATGCCTCAGGCCCCTCCTCTCTCAAGAACACTTCCGCACAGTATGCCAGGCTTTAATAACCCAAATCCTAGACTTCTGCAACCCAATCTATCTTGGTCTAACAAAACAAGCCCTCAGGCCACTGCAATTGGCACAAAACACAGCAGCACGCATAATAACAGGCACCAAAAGACAAGAACACATCACTCCCACTCTAAAAGATCTACACTGGCTACCAATCAGCTCCCGCATCAGATACAAGACAATCATAAACATCTTCAAAATCAAACAACACACATCAGCTATCAGCCTACACCCACTCATACAACCCGACAGCAGCACAAGACCAAGGAGGAAATGCACATCCAACGGAGTCAACACCCCTGAGGACTTCAACAAGGTACGAAAGGACACCGAAAAATGAGCCCTTTCAAAAGTGGCTCCAACAATCTGGAACACACTCCCTGATGAATTAAGAGCAACATCAGACATTAAGGACTTTAGGAAACTACTAAAGACGACGCTCTTGAGCACTACGGGAACATCACAATACTCCAACTCACCAACATACCATCGAGACCAGATCACAATACTGAAGCAAAGCCCAATGTATATAGTATTGTAGATAGCGCACGTTATAAATAGCTCACCACAAATCATCAATCACCTACACTCACGCACTCACAGCATGCGCACAATAAACACAAGACTTTGGTGGTATAGAAATCTGTTTAAATAAATAAATATATGTTTCTTTTTTAGTAAATTTGGTGCCAAATCTTGCATGGCACTCAACCAAAAATAAAATAGCTGATACGAGAGACGTAAAGTTGAAGGAATGGAAATAAATAGGTGTGTGAAAGTTGGACCTTATTTATATGCATCTCACTCCTTTTGAGTACTAGTGTAAGTAGACCTACTATTATAGGTATTTCACTTGTGTGTTCTTTTGGATAGCATCTCAACACTGATTACCTTTATAATTACAAAGTCTTCCTATGTATTTCAGGTATTGGGATGCAAAAGTGGCTAATGTGACAGATGCTGAAGTGTGGTATTTGAATGTAATAGAATATTTCTTAACAATAGACACCTGTAGTCAACTAATTGTACCAAAAGGGGTCTGGGGCTTCCAATTTATACTGGGTTAAGGCAGTGTTTTTGAAGCCCAGACTAAGTCCTACCCAACCATTAGAGAAGGCTAAGCAGTCATTGCAGGCAGTGGTGTCTGAGGCATGGCAAAGAGCAGCCGCAGACCTTAGCAATTGCAAAACTCAAGAGTCATCGGCACATTTTTTTTTTTTTTTTTACCTGGTGGGAGTGTATGCATTTTTATAGGATTGTTGGGGGAGGGGTGGTTTTGTCCTGATCATGACTGTTGAGTATCCAAGCCTCTGGAAAGAACGGGGTTGAAAGTTTGCCTGATGTTCCCAGTACCCTTGGTACCAGCTCTGTCAGGTGTGCCATGAGAAGGTTACCACTGCTTGTTGCTCAAATCCAGACTAACAGTTCTGCTTCCAGCATTTTGCAGAGACACCAGCATGGTGGAGCAGGGCTCCTTTTTGAGCACTCTGAAATCATACATGTCTCATGCCATGAGGCCTAGAACATGGAAATTAGTAGACTGCATACAGGTCATGGATAGCTGGGTCCCACTTTGTACAGTACATGTGTGGCATACAGCATCTTGCCCCCCCCCCCCCTCCCTGACCCTTCCCCTTTAAGTCCTTCCAGCCTCTGTCTCGTCCCCAGGCTGTATGAGATACGGAGAGTGTACACCGACTGTGACTCAGTCCGATTGTTGGGAGCAGCAACAGTGGAGGAGCTCAGGTAGACAATGTAACTATCTGGACTAGCAGTCCACACCACACTGATCTCTCCCTTTCCCCATCCTTGTACCTAGAGGGAATTATTCCATTTTGATAGGTTCATATCTATACTCTCTCTCCCTTGGTTTTAAAATAGGGAAGCAAGACTGGTAAGGTTTCACCATTTCTTTAGCTCTTCATTTAGGCATCCGAGTTCTGTCTGTGTCTGCACTGACTGCTCCACGGACATGGATGTTTCATACAGCAACTTTATGTGGGTGTGGCTAGAGTTTGAAAACGTTGGGGAAACTTCATGAGATCTATTTGCATCCACTGACTTCCATTGTATCGAAATAGGTCCATGAATATTCATTAGGGACATCATGAAACCCTGACTGGTCTGTGGCCCTCCAGGACCAGAATTGCCCACCCCTGGATTAGGGGACACTAAACAAGAGGATGCTAGTATAATGGGGGATGCCAAATAATGTGTATTCAGTGGCCCTCCAAAAAGTAATCTGCCTACAGAGCCGTACCAAGGGCTGTGTGAGTGGAGTGGACGCACAGGGTGCAAGCACCGAAGAGGGCACCGAACGTGGCTGGGTGGAGGGGGCACCAGATTTGTTAGGTGCACAGGGTGTATTTCTAGCTTGCTATGGTCCTGACTGCATACGCATACAGCTATGTATGTGGCTCATCATGAAAGATTCTCATTTTCAGTACAGGTGTAGCTCTTCTCTACTTGTTCAGCTGAAGGTGTAATTATTGTTCTCTGGCTTTAATATATTGCCAGTAGCAATGTGCTCTTACCAGAATATCTTTGAGATACAGATGGGTGACGAATCCTTGCATACCCAAACCTATAATTAAGATTAGCAGTCATTTTGAAAACAAAATCATAATGATAATCCAAATGGAGGTTCCTTTCTAAAATGGTGTCTACCCCTTTTAAATGGACTTGAGAGTGGCAAAAGCCTGGCTCCAGTTCAGTTTTGTTCTTGGGTTTCCATAACTAACTGGCTGTCACACAATCAACTAAACTAAAGCTTATTTTTCAGTGGCAGATGGAGGATAACCAAGTGAGAGTGTTTTATTTTCTGCAGTGGGTTCATATTTCTATGTTTCTAATATTCTGGTGTATGAAACGTGCTCCATTCTTCAGGGACACGTCCGGATTTGAGATACATGTTCCCATTAAAAGGAGACTTACCTCTGTCCTGTAACTAAATATTTAAAAGGATTTAGAGTTTAATAGTACTAACATAGTAACATAATACATTAAGGCAGAAAATGACCAACTGGCCAATCCGGCCTGCCCAGTTCTTCTGTCTAGGTTGTCAAACCTCCATTCCAGCTACCAGCCACAATGCATGGCCAAATGCAAAATTATTTATCCTTGTTTTGGGCAGTCTTTTTGTCTTCCTCCTTGGCACACCACCAATTTAGTTAGACAAGTATAAAAAAATCTCCTCTTAAAACCTTGCACCTCACCTTTATTATTTTTAACTACAAAGCTTTATAATATAAATTACCAGCAATACTAGAATGGACATTGCCCAAATGGTTGCTCTCTCTGGTCCCCTGCATGGACCACCACCCCACCCCGACCCAACTATGAAAAAATGGCAAATTGGATACATGCCTATATTAAATCTGCTGTATTCTAGTGGTAGCCTATTAATTTATGTTTAAGCAAATACTTTTAGCTAAATTTCAAAATACTATGTGTTATTTTAAAAAAATGGTATTAATTAAAAACTTTTGCTTTAAACATTTTAATGGTCTACCACTAAATTATATCAGATCTGATGTAGTATTTGTAGCCTACCTGGCAAACCTTGCTGCTAATTTGATTCTATCATCACAGACTGATATAGTTACACTTACTAGTAAGGGCCCCCTGTGTAGCCTGCCAGATAGAACCAATTGCATAACATTGAAAAAGAGAAAATGACAGCAGAAAAATGCCATATAGGTATCTAGTCTGTCCATCCAAACCAACAGCCCAGCCTCTACAGTATCTTCCTTGCTCTCAGAGAGCCTTTGTGCTTTTATCATGCTTTCCTGAATTCTGATAATGTTCTCATCTCCATCACCTTTCCTGGGAGGCTTTTCCAAGCATCTACTACCATGTCTGTAAATAAATGTCCTTAGATTGCTCATGAATTTACCCCCTTTCATCCTATGACCCCTTGTTCCAGAGCTTCCTTTCCACTGAAAAAGGCCTGACACTTGCCTATGTATGCCATGAAAGTATTTAAATGTCTCTACCCCTTTCCCACCTCTCCAGAATATATACGAGGTGTGACAAAAAAAGAAACGAGACTGTGGCAGCCATGCCCATGACTCAATGCCAGTTGGCTAACCACTTATGTCACTGTGTTGTGCAACATCTCGCCACTATTCTGCTAAAATATTTTTCATCTCTCTCACTCTGTTTTTCAGGTTTTTTTGTAGCACACTGCTCCATCGCTTTGTCACGCAACTGGAGGTGGCAAAAATATGGCGCAAAGAATCAACTTTAAATTTCTGGTTAAGTTGGAGAAGGGCCCAATTGAGTGTCTCCAACTTCTCCAAAAGGCTTATGGAGAAGATGCAATGTCAAGGCCGCAAGCCTTCGAGTGGCACAAACGCTTCAAGACTGGCTGCGAGGAGGTGGAGGAAGACCCCAAGTCAGGATGGCCTTCCATGACAAAGATGGCTGAGAACACTGACAGAGTGAACCAACAGGTGCGGAGTGATCGCAGATTGATGGTGCAGATGATAGCTGAGGAGCTCAGCCTGAACAGGGAGTCAATGCGGACCTTCTTGGTGTAGGAGCTGGTGATGCGGAAACATAGAAACATGATGACAGAAAAAGACCACAAGGCCCATCTAGTCTGTCCTTCCATAACAACAACTACAACAGTCCACTTTTTACCTTTAGAGATCCTCTGTGTTGGTCCCATGCTTTTTTGAATTCAGTTACTGTCCTCATCTCTACCACCTCCACTGGGAGACTATTCCACGGATCCACTACTCTTTCCGTAAAGAAATATTTCCGCATATCACTCCTGAATCTATCTCCCTTCACCCTCATCCCATGTCCCCTCGTCGCAGAACTTGCTTTCAATTGAAAGAGGCTCTCTCCCTGAACATTTATGCCACGGAGGTATTTAAACATCTCAATCATATCACCTCTATCCCGCCTTTCCTCTAAGGTGTACATATTAAGATCCTTAAGTCTGTCCTCATATGCTTTATAATGAAGACCACTAATCATCTTATTAGCACCCCTCTGTACCGACTCCATCCTGTTCACATCCTTTTGAAGGTGCGGTCTCCAGAATTGCACACCATACTCCAAATGAGGTCGCACCAAAGACTTATACAGAGGCATTATCACCTCCTTTTTTCTGCTAGCCATTCCTCTCCGTATGCACCCAAGCATCCTTCTAGCTTTAGCCGTCGCCTTTTCTACCTGTTTAGCTACTTTAAGATCATCGGACACAACTACGCCTAGGTCCCGCTCTTCTTTAGTGGACAAAAGTACTTCACCTCCTATGCTGTATTGCTCCCTTGGATTGCTGCAGCCCAAATGCATGACCTTACATTTTTTAACATTAAATCCCAGCTGCCAAATTCTAGACCATTCTTCAAGCTTAGCTAGATCCCTCCTCATGTTATCTACACCTTCCTGGGTGTCTACTTTATTGCAGATTTTGGTATCATCTGCAAAGAGGCAAACCTTACCCGACAGCCCTTCCGCTATATCACTAACAAAGATGTTAAAAAGAATCGGACCAAGGACAGATCCCTGGGGCACACCACTGGTAACATCCTTCTCCTCAGACTGAGCTCCATTTACTTGTACTCTTTGTCGCCTCCCACCCAACCAATTTCTAACCCAAGCAGTAACTTTAGGGTCCATCCCTAGGGTGCTCAGTTTGTTTATAAGTCGCCTGTGAGGAACAGTGTCAAAGGCTTTATTGAAATCTAAATACACCACATCTAGAGCTCTCCCTCGGTCCAACTCCCTGGTCACCCAGTCAAAGAAATCAATCAGATTTGTCTGACAAGACCTGCCTCTGGTGAATCCATGCTGCCTCGGATCCTGTAATCCGCTGGACTCCAGAAACCTCACTATTTTCTCTTTCAACAGCGTTTCCATTAATTTACTCACCACTGAAGTTAAACTAACCGGCCTGTAGTTTTCAACCACATCCTTACTTCCGCTTTTGTGTAAAGGCACCACATGAGCCTCTCTCCAGTCCTTTGGCACCACTCCCGACTCCAACGAGGCATTGAAAAGGTCAGTCAGTGGAGTTGCTAGAATGTCCCCAAGTTCCCTCAGTATTCTAGGGTGTATCCCATCCGGTCCCATCACTTTGTCTACTTTGAGTTGAGCTAGTTTCTCACGAACACAGTCTTCTGAAAATTGTTCAAGATGTCCCTCGCTTCTGTTCTTATTTGTGGGTGTTTTCTGAGGTCCTGCTCCTGGTTTTTCATCTGTGAACACAGAACAAAAATATTTGTTAAGTAATTCCGCTTTATCCTTATCAGCTTCTACATATTCCCCCCCTGTACCCTTGAGTCTGACAATACCACTTTTGCCCTTCCTCTTCTCACTAATATATCTGAAAAATGTCTTATCCCCCATTTTATTGCATTGGCTACTTCCTCCTCCTTTTGAATCTTTGCCTTCTTGACTACTTTGCTAGCTTCTCTAAGTTTTTCCAAATACAGATGCCTGTCTTCCTCTCTCTGTGATCTCTTGTATTTCATGAAGGCCTCCCTCTTTTTCTTCACTTTTTCAGCTACTTCCTTCGAAAACCATAGCGGTCTCCTGTTCCTTTTGCCTTTGTTTACCATTTTAACAAAAAGGTTGGTTGCCTTTAAAATACCCCCTTTCAGTTTTGCCCACTGTTGTTCTACCAACTGTTTCGGAGCAGTAGCTGAATGGTTGCTGACTCAAAACCTAAGAATAAATCATAGCAAAACTGATGTCCTATTTGTTACAAGGAATCTTAAGTTTGTACCTCCGCCGTCACTGATGGTCAACAACACAGAACTGACATCCAAACCCACGATCAGATACCTCGGCATAACATTAGATCAACACCTGGACATGACAATGCACGTGAAGAATGTGACAAAGAACATATACCATAAGATCAGAACACTACGCCACCTCCGTCCACTACTAGACTATACTGATTACCGGTCAACCTTCCAGGCACTAGTCCTGCCACATCTAGATTTCGCAAACATCATCCTTCACGGGCTCCCTCAATCAACCTTAAACCCACTACGTCTGGCTATGAATACAGCTGCTAGAGTCCTTTCTGGGTCACCAAGGTCTGCTCATATAACACCTATCATGAAAGACCTACACTGGCTACCACTACAAGCCAGACTCTCATACAAGTCACTAGTTTTGACCTTCAAAGCCATGAATATCTACCCACCAACACCAATCAGAAAACTAATCCACAACACCCCTGAAAATAGAAACAGAAGGACTACAACTATGAACACTTTAATAGTTCCTAAGATGATGACTTCATGTACTAAAGCCACATCAAACAGAGCTTTTTCATTGTTTGCACCCAGGAATTGGAATAAACTTCCCCACGAAATCCGCGGCATCAAAAGTCTATTACAATTCCGCAAAGCCGTAAAGCATCACTTATTCACAAAATACTACCCAGAAGTGTCCATGGACACCCACACAGCCAACAGGCCTCCCACTCACACCAAACACCCTAGCACTTTAATCCAACCAGAAAACGGGTAGTCCCCACGAAAATCTACCTTACTACTATAGACTCATCCTACCCATGAATACATGTTCAATATTCACTCGAGTTTAAATATGGTACATAATTAAAGCATATAAATAGTATATTGTTTATTGTACATAGTTATCCCTGTTATTCCATGTTTTATATTCCCCTGTTCTCTGTAAACTCGATGTTACCTGTACACATTGCAGTATATTTTGTTCGATGTACACCGCGCTGATTTTAATAGCGCGGTATATAAGAGATGTTAAATAAATAATAAATAATACATCCCCCAGCTGTTCCCATCCCACTAACGACTCCCTGAGGCATTGGCCCATCATCGCAAAGTTAGTCTTCCTAAAGTCTAAGATCTTCACCTTGGAATGGATTCTAACAGCCCTAGTCCTAATACTGAACCACACCATCTGGTGATCACTGGATGCAAAAGGTGGGCGCCAAGCTGGTGCCCAAGCTTTTATCAGACTACCAGAAGGAGCACCGGGTCAATGTTTGTTGAGACTTGCTAGAGAAGACTGGAGAAGATCCAGAGTTCGTTGGCTGAGTCATCACAGGAGACGAGACTTGGGTCTTCCAGTACGACCTTGAAAGCAAGAGACAGAGCTTGCAGTGGAAGACTCGACTGTCACCCAGACCAAGAAGGTACGCATGTCCAAATCAAGGATCAAGGTCATGCTGATCGCATTCTTCGACCAGAAGGGAGTGGTCCATCATGAGTTTGTACCTGAGGATCAGAACAACCAGCACGTCCTCAATTTCCTCCATGACCGGGTTTGGCGCAGCAGGTTGGCTCTGTGGAGTGACATGTTGTGGCTACTCCACCACGACAATGCACCTGTACACACCGTGCTCGGTGTGAGGCAGTTCTTGGCCAACAAACAGATCACAGCTCTCGACCACCCTCCTTCTTCCCCAGATCTCACACCATGTGACTTCTGGCTCTTCCCCAGGCTGAAGACTGCTCAAAGGAACACATACTGCCTCTGTAGAAGAGATCAAGGCCACTGTGACAAGGGAGCTGAGGGACCTCAAGGAGGAGGACTTTACCGAGTGCTTACGTACATGGCAGAAGCGAATGCAGAAGTGCATTAACTCTAGGAGGGATTACTTTGAAGGGGACAATGCATAATTTCTCTGTAGATTTTGTAATAAAACTTTTAGGGGACAGTCTTGTTTCTTTTTTGTCACACCTCGTATGTTTAGATCTTTAAATCTCTCCCCATAAGCTTTATGATGAAGCTCATCAATTGTTTCTGTAGCTGCCCTCTGGATCAACTCCTACTTTTTGAAGGCATGGTCTCCAGAATTGCATACAGTACTCCTAATGAGGTCTCGCTAGAGATTTAGATGAAGGCCCTATCTCCTCCTTTCTGTGCTGGTTATTCTTTTCCAAATGCATTTTCTGTTAGGATTTCTAATTATAATATTACTTGCCTTTCAAATGGATTCATCTGCTTGTTAATTCTACTGTCACAGTCTGCTAGACAAACTTGGCCATGGGATTGGATTTCCACCAGGGCTTTTAACCTTTCATCACTGAAGTTGCTCTTAGTCAGATATACTGATTCCTCCCATCTTGTGTCTATTGAGAAAAGGCTTAGGATACTTATAAATAAGGTGTGCTAAATTTAACACACCCTTTTTGTGATTTTAGCTCACAAAAAAATGTTAATTTTAGCTCACATTCTTACTCGTGATTTAACAAGCTTACATACAACTTCCATCTAAATGAAGGGATTAGCTATTAACACGCCTCATTGCATTGGAGAGTAAGTCCTTGAAGGCTTAGCTCACTATTTTAATGCTGAAAATTTAAATCATGGGTCAAAGGTGGAGTGAAATTAATTCATATTTCTGGGCTAGTGCTGTGCCACCGTAGTCCTGAATATGGATTTTCTGGAGATGGGAGTCCTGAACTCAAGTCTTCTGGACCCAAGCTGGACCTTCGCCTCACACAGTATCACAGAGTATCGCCAGAAATGTGAGTTAATGTTATTCTACCTCTGAACCATGAGTTAAATTTCTAATCCTGACAAGAAAAAGGTTTAAACGTGTGGGAGTACCTGGGTCATAAGGACTCTGTCCTGGAACTCCTATGGCAGAGAAAGTCTGCCCAGGAACCTCTCCAACCATCCACTAATCCTCACCTACCCACCCAACTACACCCCATCATGCAATGCAATGTTTGCCTTTGAGTCAATGCTGACTCCTGGCAACCCAGCAGCTCTTGGTTTTTCTTAGTAGTGTGACCAGAAGTAGATTGCCAGGTCTTTTTTCCAAGGCAGTCAGGGTTAAGTGAGGTGCACAAGGCGTGCTAGTGGGACTGAACCCTGGTTGCTTGGTTACCAAGCCAGTACTCTAACCATTAGGCTATTCCTCCACTCCACACCCCACCACAGAGATACCCGCTGTCTTTACTGCTAGTCATTTAAAAATCATGGAGAAGGAAAACACAACCACCCACAGGAAGACAAAACATAGATGGGAGAAAACTGGAGACTATAAAGTGAAAGTACATGCAAATGTGTGTGTGTCATGCGGAGTGCTGGGTACTGCATGTGTGTGTGTCATAAGGAGTGGAGGCAACAGTGAGCATGTATGTGTATGAGCCAGGGCTATGTATGCATGTCTCTCTGAGAGGTCAGTATGTTAGGTGGGTGGCTGTGTGTTTATGCACGTTCCCTTATCCTCCTGCACTCATTCCTTGTCCCTCCCACTATCCTCCTTCCTATTCTTCACTGCCCCCTTTTCTCTCCACCCACCTTTGCATTCTCTCAGACCTTTCACTCCCTTTCTTTCCCTTCTCCCCCCTATCTTTTAGGAACCTGACAAGTACTTGTGACTTGCATTGGCCACTGTTGTAAACAGCATACTGGGCTTAATGTAACTTTTGGTCTGACTCAGTATGGCATATCTTATCTTCTTATGCCCCTTCCCTTATGCTCCACTCCTATTCTCTTTTACTCTTCTAGCACAGTCCCTTCGCTTATGCCCTGCCCTTTTCTTTCCTCCTAACCTCATCCCTTCCTTAGACTCCGCCTCCTCACCCACCCCTCTCCTAGCCTCTATTCCTCACCTACCCCTTCTCTGGCAGCCCTCCTCCTCTAACACTGGCAGAACCCAGGTGTTCCATTAGCCTCTGTAGGCAGTGGCCCTGTTCTTAAGGTTTCAGGCCCGCTCTTCCGGCCGATGGGACTTGGGCAATGTTCCCTCTAATTTTCTGTAGGCTGTGTGCGCATAAAATATCAGCTGTGCAGCTTTTGAAGGAAGGTTAAATTTTTGTGCGCCACATAATGACACTCGGAGTTATATACTTTAAAATTTGACTACACGTCAGAATACAGTATGTACACCACATTGATTGCACTAGAAAATATTGTAGAACTTGTGAAAACCATAAATACACAACAACTTTTAAATTTTAAGACGTCTGTGTTGTTTTCTATCAGAATCAGAACCAAAATTCTTGTGCGCTGTTGTAAAGTATGTGCACTCGCTCGGCGAGGTGTGTGCGCGCGCACACACGCACAGCTTAGAGAGAACAGTGGACTTGGGGTCTCCCACTGACTTTGCAGGTCACACTTCCACTCTTAAGCCAGTGAGACTCGATGTCTCCCACCAGCCTTTCCAGGATGTAGCTACAGCTCACTGGAACTACCCCAGGATTCCTGTCCATAGCTCCGCTCTTCATGTTGGCGGGATTAGGACTCCCATGGGTTGTCATCCAACGTCTTTGGTGGTGAAGAGATTGATAGCATGCTTACATATATGCAAACAAACATTCATCCTACTACTATTACTGAACATTTGTTTAGCACTATAAGACGTATGCAGCGCTGCAGACACATGTAAAAGACAGCCCGCTGCTGATCAGAGATTAAAATCTAGTCAAAACAGACAACACAGTAGCTGTATACATAGGATACATCTAGGGAGAATGGTAAGGAAACACAAAGGAGATCAGGTGAGTCAAAATTGAAAAGTGGCAGTGAAGAGGTGAGTTTTCAGCCTGGATTTGAAAAGGGTCAGAGATTTATTTATTTAACAGGTTTTATATACTGCTTTATCATTTCAATCAAAGCAGTTTACACTGAAACTTAAACTTGGTAATGCACATTAAACAGGGACATTGATAACTTGGATGAGATGAAGCCTGACATACAGACTCAGGTAGTTTGTTCCAGGCAGCAAGATGAAAGGAGCGAAGTCTGGAGTTAGCAATAGAAGAGAAGGACACAGATAGAAGTGAGTTGCCAGAAGAACAGAGTTCATGAGGAGGGGTGTAGGGACAGATAAGAGAGGAAAGGTAGTGAGGAGCTAAGAGTGAATGCACTTCTAGGTCAGCAGGAGAAGTGTGAACTGGATGTAGAAATGGATAGAGAGCCAATGAAGTGACTTAAGAAGAGGGGGTAATATAAGTATGACAAGGCTGTCAGAAGATTAGACGTGCAGCAAGAGTATTGAAAAGATTGAAGGGGAGAGAGATGATTCAGAGGGAGACCAGCAAGGAGTAAGTTACAATAGTCAAGACAGGAGGAGACTAAAGAGTGGATAAGTATCTTAGTAGTGTGTTCTGAAAGGAATGGGTGAATTTTATTGATGTTATAGAGAAAGAAATTGCAGGTTTTAGTTATCAGTTGGATGTGTGTGGAGAAGGAGAGAGAGGAGTCAAAGACGACCCCAAGATTGTGAGCTGAGGAAACGGGGAGAAGTAGAGAGTTATCTACTTCTCTTAACCCATGCTTCCCGGTATGATCACGTCACCCCTCTCCTTATACAGCAACACTGGTTACCGGTACCGTTTCGTATCCAATATAAGATTCTTACATTTGTCCACAGGGCTCTCCACACAGGTGTCCCCCTCTATCTTGCGGATCAAGTTCACTTCTGTTCTTCTCACTGCTCTCTTCGCTCTATTCACCTTGATCGTGTGTTTCTTCCTCCTCCCTCACATGCACATTTGGAATCCACCCGCTCTTCCGCTTTTTATTTTCTGGGCCCGCGGCTATGGAACTCGCTCCCTTCCTCCCTCCGGTCCGAAACATGTTTCCGGCTGTTCAAAGCAAAACTCAAAACTTATCTGTTTAGTTTGGCATTTAACCTCCCCCCATAACGCTTGTTCCCTTTCCCCGCTCCCCTATTATTGTTTTGATGTGATTATTTATTTGCCTGTTTTCTGTTCCTTTTCTCTTCTTTCCTGTTTTTAACATGATTGCGTTCTTTTCTATTTTCGCAGCTCTGTTATTTTTTAAGACTGTAAACCACCCAGATGCCTTCTGGTGTGGGTGGTATATCAAATTTTAATAAAACATAAACATATCTGCAGAGGCTGAGGAAGGGGGAAGGAGGTTTTAGGGGGAAAAATAAAATGCTCAGTTTTGGCCATGTTCAATTTCAAGAGAGGTGAGACATCCAAGCAGCAATGTCAGAAAGTCAGGCAGAGATCCGTGCCTGGATTGCCGGAGAGATTTCAAATGTAGAGAGCTGGATCTGGGAGTCATCGGCATAAAGACGGAACTGAAAGTCATGGGAAGAGATGAGTGCAGCAAGGGACTGTGTATAAGGAGAGAAAAGGAATGAACCCAAGACAGATCCTTGGGGTACACTAACTGAGAGCGGGATAGCAGTAGTGGAGGATCCATCAGAATGAACACTGAAAGAGTGATAGGAGAAATAAGAAGACAACCAGGATAGCACAGAGCCCTTAAAACCAAGTGAGGACAAGGTGTTGTTGTTGTTTAAGTGCTGTTGAGTCAGTGTTGACTCATGGTGAGCCTCCAGATGGTTGTCCTAAACTGTGTTCAGTCTTCAGTCAGGAGGCTCATTCTTGACAGAGTGGCACCCATAGCTGCTGTTATTGTATCGATCCATCTTATTGCTGGCCTTCCTCCTTTGCGGTGACCTTCTACCTTGCCAAGCATGGTGTCTTTCCCTAATGATCTCTCTCTTCACATGATGTGTCCAAAGTATGAAAGCTGAAGTCTTGTCATCTGAGCTTCTAAAGAAAGTTTAGGTTTGATCTCCTCTAGTACTGACTGGGTTGCCTCAGATCATGCAATCCATTGGTTTCCAGAAAGTCCACCATTCATTCTTTCAAGAGCACCTCCATTACATTTCCCACCACAGAGGTAAGGCTTACCAGCCTACAGTTTGTCACTTCTTCCCTATTACCACTTTTGTGGAGAGGTACCACATCAGCCCTTCTCCAGTCCTGCGGAACCTCTCCTGTCTCCAAGGATCCATTAAAAACATCCTTTAAAGGCCCTGCTAGAACCTCTCTGAGCTCCTTCAGTATCCTGGAATGTATTCCATCTGGTCCCATGGCCTTGTCTGCCAGCACCATAATTCAGGTATCAATTTTCATCCTGTCTGTCCAACTTTGACATCCATATGACATTATTGAAAATACCATGGCTTCAACGAGTTGAATCTTTGTATGGAGAGAGCCATCTCTGCTCTTGAGAATCTTGCTTAGGTCTTTCATAGCCATTCTGCCAAGAGCAATGCATTGTCTGATTTCTTGCCTGCTTGTTTCTTTATTGATAGTTGATCCAAGTAGGTTAAACGTGTCCACTATTTCAATTTCTTCTCCATCAACAATGAATTACTGATTTTGCCAGTTGTCAGGATCTTTGTCTTTTTTACATTAAGATGCATGCCCATTTTAAGATTATGTTCATTGATCTTGAGAAGCAAATATTTCAGATCATCTACATTTTCAGCCAGTAATGTGGTATCATCAGTGCAGTGAAGGTTGTTGAATCTTCCACCAATCTTCACACCTCAGTTGTTTTCATACAGTCCTGCTTCTCTGATTTGTTCTGCATATAACTTAAACAGGTAGGGAGAAAGTATGCAGCCTTGTTGTACACCTTTGCTGATTTTAAACCATTGTTTCTCTTTGTTCCGTTCGAACTGTTGCTTCTTGATCAATGTAAAGGTTGTGCAAGAGAACAGACACATTTGCATAGCTCCTAAACCCTCAACAATAGGCACTACACTAAGTGAAACGTGCGTGACAAATCACTTACATAGTAATATAGTAGATGACGATATAAATGATCCACACAGTCTGGTTAATAAAGTGGTTAGGATAACTGTAGCTATGTGCAGGATCCCCCCCACCCTCAACCATGCCTTTGTTTATGGGCTGTATGGCAGCTTACACCTCCCTGTGCCTTATTAATAAGTGCAAAGTTATTTCACTGCTGAGGGTGTACGGAGGGTGAAGGACACAGGACCAGCCCAGCCATCAAACAAACAAGGCGGTCGCTTAGGGCAGCAAAGAGCAGGGCATTCAAAGCTAAACAATAGATTTTGGCAGCCAAAGAGAGTGTAGTATTTATGGTCTGCCTAGGGTGCCAACACTTTGAACCAACTCTGGGGCCAGCCCTGGAAGGACATAGGGGACAGAGTCGTTCCATCTACTCCTTTCTACCCTCTGTTATTTCCTCTTTTCCTCCACAACCCTCCCTTCTCATGCTTCTCTTCCCCAGGTCCATGCGTGCAGTGCTATGCTCAGGATTAACCACAGCACATCAAGCAGCATTGGTCTGGCATGTTGGAAAGGGATCTTCAGCTGTCAGTCTCCATTTCTTCAAATGGCAGGGCTTGGGCTCCTGGCATTCCTCTGCTTCCTCTACTGCTAGTCTGCTATTTCTTGGGGTGGCAGGAACTGACCGCCCCACCACCTTTACAGTTCCTGGTTCCTGTTTGGACTGTGTCTCCATTCACTTACACACGCGTGCACAAACACAGACGCGTATGAATTGATGGACAAACAGTCAGAAAAGGCCTTGGCCACAGATGTTTTCATTTCATATGAAATGTGCTAAAAAATTAAAAGATATTCAATAACAATGATGTGTTGTGCATGAGTGCTTCCAAGGGAAAGAGGATAGAAAAGACGGTGCTCTGATTATCTCAACATAACTCATTCCTCCACCCAGTTGAAACTGAGTATAAGCAAACACTAATTCATGTTTAAATTTTGTGATAATATTCCAAGAAGTAATTACGGTTGGTTGCTATTGATTTCAGATAAGTGAAGCTTAAAAACAGCTTATCTGATGGCCTATTTTCCCTGATAATTAAATTGTTGTTGTTAAGTGCCATCAAATTGATGTTGACTCATGGTGCTCCTGGGGATAGCTGTTCTAAACTATTTTCGGTCTCAGTCAGGCAGCTAATTGTTGATAGAATGGCATCCACAGCTGCTGTTATTGTATCGATCCATTGCATTGCTGGACTTCCTCTTTTGCGTCGTTCTTCAACCTTGCCAGGCATATATAATGATTTTTTTTTTTGCATGATATGTCCAAAGTATGAGTTTCTAAAAAAAACCTTAGATTTGATCTCCTGTAGTACCAACAGATTTGTTCTTCGGGCAGTCCATGGTATTCAGTTCACTGACACAGCTTCCAGCTTCCCTTGCTTCATGCTTCGTATGTTCCATGTCCCAATATATGACATCTTTGCAGCTTCTGACTCTCATGTCATGTTTATCAGCAGTCAGACAGCCCGAGGGCTTTGATCCAACCACATCATAAATGCTGGCTTTAATCTGAAGAGTCTTTAGCTCTTCCCAGTAGCTGGTTGAGTGCCTTCCAACCTGGGGGGTCTCATCTTCCAGCAGTATATTGCAATTTATTTTGTTATGACTATCGATTGGGTCATGAGTCGACATTGACTCGACAGCACTTAACAACAACAACAACAACAACAATTAACTGGGTTTTCATGGAAAGATACAGAAGCAAATTGTCATGCCTTTAACTTGCTCTTGAGTGGCAACTGCTTTTACCTTTGGCAACTGAGAGGTGAGACAGAAGGAAATACCTAGCTCTATGGACACTGGGGTCTATTGATTAAACTGCATTAAATATGCATTACTGTAGCATATTTAATGTGGCACTCACTAAATGGTTTAAATCAGAGGTTCTCAAATCTGTCTTCATGGACCTCCAGCCAGTCGGCTTTTCAGGATATCCACAATGAATTTGCATGAGGAAATTTACATAGAATGCAATTGTGGATATCCTGAAAAGCCAACTGGCTGAGGTCCTCCAGAACAGGTTTGGGAATCTCTGGTATGAACCCTTTAGTGAATAAAGTTTGTTTATGTCTATTATGCTTAATTAATCACCTTTCAAAAGTAACCAGGAACTTCCCAATCTAGAAATGCACCCTGTATGACTCGCCAATCTGGTGCAGCCTCAACCCAGCTACACGCAGGACTTTGCTCCTGTTGGGCTTCTTAGAAAGCTGGTGATGATATCAGCACCCTTTCCATACTTGTGCCCAGGGCCAGCCCAAGGGTGTCTGCCACCCGAGGCAGAAACCCCGCAGCAGTATTTCTAAAAGCGGTGGCTTTTTGAAATACTGCCACTGCCCACCTCTCCCTCCCGAGATGGAATTGATGGCTGTTGGGGGGACAATTGTAGCTGGGGGGACCAATCGTGTGCTGCTGTGCCCCCACCCGGGCCGCCTAGCTTGCTTAGTGGACGGGCCGGTCCTGCTTGCGTCCTGTACAGCTGCCCTGCTCATGCAGTCCTTGTTATGGCGTGATAGTAAAAGAATATGAAATAAAAGGTTCAGATTTAAAACACTAAACTTACAAATAAATTTAATTTAAAAATAAAGTACTAATTCTCATGGAAAGAAAGAAGAAGAAATATAGAGTGTTGAGGTGTTTTTTCTACAGCTCGTAACATAGGCATGATCTCTCCCCATACCCATGCGTAAAAGAAGAGATGCCAAGACTCAAAGTCCCCCTCGCCACCCTGTGCCAAACAATGGGGATCACGAGTCACTCCTGCTTTGCTCCCTCCATCTAATGTGGACCAAAGTAAGTAGAGCCCAGGAGTGATCATGAGTCACTCCTGCTTTGCTCCCTCCAAAGTGTCCCACAGTGCCAGATGAACTGACACTCAGCTGTCCATTCAAAGTCTTTAATTCAAATGTCCACTCAGATGTTTAACTGAGCAGCAGTGATCATCACACAATGTGATTTGAGGTAAAAGCCAAGGCAAAGTCCAATCACAGCAAACTCAAAGTCCTAGACTTCAAAAACGTTGACTTAAGTAATTTATTTATTTATTTAGCTGCATTTATATCCCGCTTTTCACCGGGTCAAAGCGGTTGGGGGATACATTTAACACGAGGGGATATGAGACACATACACTAATACTTACAGGGAACATGGGCAATGGAGGGTTAAGTGGCTTGCCCAAGACCACAAGGAGCATCTGCGGGACTAGAAACCCCAGTCCTTCCGGCCCAAGGTTGCTGTCCTCTAGTGGGATTTGAATCACCGACCTTCCGGCCTGTAGTACCTTGCCCCAACCACTAGGCTACTCCTCCCTCAAACGGGAAAGTACCTGAAGGACAAGTTGGCAGGGGGGGAGGAGATAAGGGAAGTGGAATTGCAAAGGGCTAAACTTAGAGGCATAAAAGGCGCAACAGATATATATGTAAGGAAAGTAAATAAAGAGGAAAAGGAAACCTATATGGTTCACCAATGAAGTTGTTGCACCAATGAAGTAGTTGCACAAAATTCAGAAGATCACAAAAAAGAAGAACACAGAAATGAATACAGGATAAAGCTAAAAAAGACAAAGAGAGAAATAAGGATAGCAAAAGCAAAGGCAGATGAAAAGATGGCTAAAGATGTAAAGGGTGGAGACAAAACGTTTTTCAGGTATATTCAGGAGAAGAGGAAAATCAGAGGTGGCACTGCAAGTCTCAAAAGTGCCCAAACAGATTTGTAGAAAGTGGCATTGAAAGTGAAAATGCTCAACAAACACTTCTGTTTTGTATTCATGAAAGAAAATCCTGGAAAAGGACCACGTAAGATGAACAAATATACAAATGGGAAGGGAGTAGATACCACACCATTCACAGAAGATGTTTAGGATGTTTTTAATAGATCCTTGGAGACAGGAGAGGTTCCGCAGGACTGGAGAAGGGCTTGATGTGGTACTTCTCCACATAGGGAAGAGGTGACAAACTGTAGGCTGGTAAGCTACTCTGTGGTGGGAAATGTAATGTAATGTAATGGAGGTGCTCTTGAAAAAATGAATGGTGGACTTTCTGGAAACCAATGGATTGCATGATCTGAGGCAACATGGTTTTACCAGGGGAAATCATGCTAAACAAATTTAACTGAGTTCTTTGACTGGGTGACCAGAGAAGTAGATCACGGGCATGCAATGACTGTGATATACCTACATTTCAGCAAAGCCTTTGATACCGTTATTCATAGGAAGCTTATCAATAAACTGAGCAACCTGGGGATAGGTCTCAAGGTGGTGAACTGGATCAGAAACTGGTTGACTGACAGAAGACAGAAGGTGGTCTTAAATGGAATTCACTCAGAAGAAAGGAAAGTGTATAGTGGCATGCCTCAGAGACTGGTCCTGGGACTGATACTGTTCAATGTATTTGTGAGTTATATTATGGAAGGACTGAATGGAAAAGTCTGCCTTTTTGCAAATGACACAAAAATTTGCAACAGAGTGGACACTTCTGAAGGAGTGGACAACATGAGGGAAAAATGGTCTAATGCTTGGCTGTTAAGATTTAATGCGAAGAAGTGCAAAGTTATGCACTTAGGATGCAGAAATCCAAAGGAAACATATGTAATACGGGGAGAGAGGTTGGTGTGCACGGACCAGGAGATGGACATCGGAGTGCTAGTGTCTGAGGATCTCAAGGTGGCGAAATAATGCAACAAGACAGTAGCCAAAGCTAGAAGGATGCTGGGCTGCATACAGAGAGGAGTAACCAGCAGAAAGGAGGAGGTACTAATGCCTCTGTACAAGTCACTGGTGAGGCCTCACTTGGAGTACTGTGTTCAGTTTTGGAGACCGTATCTCACAAGGGATATAAAAAGACTTGAAACGGTTCAGAGGAAGGCGACCAAAATGATTTGGAGCCTGCGCCAGAAGTCACATAAGAAAATACTAGAAGACCTAAATATGTATGATCTAGAGGATAGAAGGGACAGGGGAGATATGATGTAAACATTTAAATACTTAAAAGGTATCAATGAACAAACAAACCTTTTTCAAAGAAGGAAAAGCTGTAAAACTAGAGGGCATATGATGAAGCTGTAAGGTGGTAAACTTAAAGCAACATCAGGAAATACTTTTTCACTGAAAGGGGGGTGGATGCTTGGAATGCCCTTCCGATGGAGGTGGTGGGGGCATATACGATGATGGAATTGAAAATTGCATGGGACAGACATAATGGATCCCTTTATAACAAGAGGATAAAATCAAAATAAATTTAAATATCGTTTATGAAGAGCTTACTTAACCCTCTCCTCACCAGTAACCTCACTGGGTTCTTGGAGCTACAGAAAGCTACATTCAAAGACAATGGGAAGGTTATCAAAAGACAGCAATAAATACAACACAGTTCTATATAGAAAATACACCAAAGCTTTCGTGGAGAGAAACAGAGAAACATGTTCTCCCTGTTTACTCTACCTTACTAGCCATGGTTCACTTTATTTATAGGATTCTTTTAGATGATACAGCATAATTTTACTTTATCATTATACGTCATGTATTTATCATATCGTAGGTCAACTTTATTCAGTGTGGGTCAGTGTGGAGACATACATGGAGCCTAAGACATAATTGTTTACTGCTACATAGGACATTATGAAGAGACATACAGGATTCCAAGCCACAATTGACCTAATTGACATAATTGTTTACTGCTGATAACTTGATATCTACTAACCCTGAGAGTATTTTAGCTAATAACCCTGAGACAGCTATCTGGTATCCCTGAGACTGGAGTACAACCTGCCCTTTCTTTATTTCAGGACATGTAAACCTTCATTTAGTAAGCTAATATATGAGGTTTTATTTCTAAGCAAAGTTCTGAACAGAATTAACTCTTTCTCAGGTTTAGTCAGTCTAATAGTGTATGGTACCCTGTACCAATATACATGCTTCAGTTTATACTCAATAAATAGAGGGGGTTTGACCTGCGCTGAGCAGCAGGTACAATCCTAAGCACAGGTAACAAATTCCAGAGTTTGATTACACGTTGAGTGTAAAAATATTTTTTCTTATTAGTCTTAAATAGTTTACCATGTAGCTTCATTGCATGTCCCCTAGTCTTTATATATTCTGATAATGTAAACAATCGATCTACGTTTACCCGTTCCACTCCGTTCATCAATTTATAGACTTCTATCATATCTCCCCTCAGCCATTTCTTTTCTAGGTTAAAGAGCCCTAACCTTTTTAGCTTTTCCTTATAGGGGTATCCTTCCATCCCCTTTACATTTTGGTGGCCCTTCTCTGAACCTTTTCTAATAACGCTATATCCTTTTTAAGATACGGCGAACAGAATTGCACACAATATTCAAGGTGCGGTCGCACCATGGAACGATACAGAAGCATTATAATATCCTTTATTTTCCAATCCTTTCCTTATGATACCTAGCATTCTATTTGCTCTCTTGGCTGCCGCTGCACACTGGGCCGAGGGTTTTAACATGTTATCCACAATGACGCCTAAATTTTTTTCCTGGGTGGTGGTTCCTAATGTGGAACTTTGAATCGTGTAACCATAGTTTGGGTTGTTCTTCCCTAGGTGCATAACCTTGCACTTGTCCACATTAATTTTCATCTGCCATTTTGATGCCCAGTCTTCCAATTTATCAAGATCCTCTTGCAATTTTCCACAATCCTCATGGGGTTTAACAACTTTAAATAGTTTTGTGTCATCTGCAAACTTGATAACCTCACTCGTTATTCCCTTTTCCAGGTCATTTATGAATATGTCAAAAAGCAGCGGACCCAGCACAGATCCCTGGGGTACACCACTATTCACCTTTCTCCACTGGGAAAATTGGCCATTTAGCCCTACCCTCCACTTTCTATCTTTTAACCAGTTCCTGATACACAATAGTACACTGCCTCCTATCCCATGACTTTTTAGTTTTGCCAAAAGTCTCTGATAAGGGACCTTGTCAAAGGCTTTCTGAAAGTCCAAATACACTATATCAACCGACTTACCTTTATCTACCTGTTTATTCACACTTTCAAAAAAAACCATAACAGATTAGTAAGACAAGATCTTCCTTGTCTAAAGCCATGTTGGCTGTCTCCCATTAAGCCATGACTATCTACATGTTCAGCAATTTTGTTCTTTATGATGGTTTCTACCAAATTAGCTGATATATTGAGAACATCCACGTGTCAACCCTGGGACATCCCCTGAAGTGTCAACTTTCTTAGATGAAGAGGGATAGTATACCTTCACCGTTAGTGGATGTGACTCGGCTGGAATACCCAAAATATCAGTCAGATATAGTTGAAACATATCCCTAGCTGAGACCAAAGAAGCCCTAGGAAAGTTCACCAATCTCAGGTTTGCTACCCTGGTTGAGTTTTCCAACAGCTCCAGCTTAACCTTGATTGCTGAGAAATCCTTCACAAAAGAATCTGAATGCTCTTCCAACCTATTAACCCTTGTTTGAACTGCAGACAAAGAGTTATGAACCAAAAGTACCTTTGAAGCATTCTCTTCAATAGCAGAACAATTACGTCAAACCTTCTGTATAAGGGAAGAATCTTGAGCAACCAGGGATGCCCCCAGCTGCACTACTGCAGTCCATATCGACTCCAAAGTGAATATCTCTGGACACTGAAGAAAAACTGAAGAAGAATCCTCCATCACCATCCTTTCCGCTCAGCGCTTGTATCTGGCCATGCAGAGCAGCCATTCCTGCTACCTGAGCTCCCGTTGCCTGCTCCAAAACTAAGACATGCAAATGCTGTTCCGGAGGGGCAAATGCACCAACTAATGGAGACCCCAGAGCTGTCCCTCAACGGCTGTCAGAATCAACCTCAATGAATAAAGCATCCTGCTGCAGCACGTTCGGCTTCGAAGAGCACCGTGAATCAGGGGAGCAATAGAAACACTTGGTTTTGTTCCTGCAGCTGTGCTATACTCAAGCTGCTAGTATTGCGGTGCCCCCCAAATGTTTTAGGTACTAATGGTGAACTGGACCCCCTGTCCCCACTGCCAGTACGATTTCCTTACCCTTTGTCCCTCTCCCCCAAAGTAAGAAGGCAAACTAAACCAATGATTCAATTGCTATTTTACACACCGATTCTGAATTAATCTTATTGTTCCTACTTTGCCTATTATTATTTTTCAGGGAAGAATTGTTTTCTTTTAATTCAACAAAAACGGGGGGGGGGGGGCGGGGAGGTGTCACTAATCATTTCTCAGTGCTGTCTTACTGATAGGGTCATGAGGATTACATGATAAAAGTAGTGTTCGTTTATGAGATGTGATCAAAAAGTATTGAGACTTGTGTAGCTATATAACAATACGTCACACCACGATGCCATTAAGCATGCAGTGACCTAGTTATGTGCTCTGCATGTGCAGAGTATAGCGTGGCTGCAGAACACCTGCACTTTTTTAAATCACGTGATGTTTGGTATTATGCAAAAACAGTTTGTCAGATTTATGATGAGTGAAAAAAAATGAATAGCGAATTTGCGTTAAATTCTGCCAGAAACTTGGAGATTCGCGCAAATAAACTTATGACAAGTTACAGCAAGAGTATGGCAATGAATGCTTGAGTCGTGCCTGAGCTTATGACTGGTACAAATGTTTCCAAGAGGGCTGCAAAGTGTTGACAGTGACGAATGTTCTGGAGGGGCATCCACGAGCAGCAATGAAGACAAAGTTGAAGCAGTGCGTGCCACAATACGCTCAAATCATCGATTGACTTGCTGAAGACATGGACATCAGTTTCAGGTCAATACAGTCCATTCTTACTGTCGATTTGGGGATGAGACGTGTGTATGCAAAATGTGTGCCAAAACTCCTTTCTCCTGACCAAAAAGAAGACTGTCTGCAGCCAGGGAGTTGTTGGAATGCACTGAAAATGACTCAGATTTCAACAAAAAGATTATTACTGGTGATGAATCATGGGTTTATGGTTATGACCTGGAAACTAAGGCTCAGTCCTCACAATGGAAGACTCCAAACTCTCTCAGACCCAATAAAGCCCCTCAGGTGAGGAGCAATGGTAAGGTCGTGCTCACCGTTTAATTTGATTACAAGGATATTGTTCATCATGAGTATGCTCCAAAAGGCCAAACCGTCAATAAGGAATACTACGTCCAGGTTCTGACTCGTTTGAGATGCAATTTGTCATAAAAGGCCAGAATTTTACAGGAAAGGTGAATGGTTGCTTCATCACAATAACACCTCAGCTCACGCATCACATCTCCTCCAGCAGTTCTTGGCCAAACACCAAATTGAGCAAGTCTGTCAGTCTCTGTACTCACTTGACCTAGCACCCTGTGACCTTTTCTTGTTTTCAAAACTGAAATTACCACTGAAAGGAAGGAGATTGGAGGATGTGTAGACTATTAAGCAAAATTCAACATATCAGCTTCACAGCATAAGGAAAGAGGCATTTCAAAATTGTTTCCAGCAGTGACAGGAACGCTGGAAGAAGTGTGTTTTATCGGAAGGGAACTACTTTGAAGGAGACTGAGTGCAATAACTGTCAGTGTGTTACTGTACAAGTCTCGATACTTTTTTTGATAGCACCTCCTACATCGGACACAGGTAAGAAACACAGGTGGATATTACATTTGAACTAAATATAACAGCCACCCTTACACTTTTTGAGATGCAAGTTGTCAAAAACACAAATTACATACTGGATCTGGGGCACAGAGAGAGGAGAAGAGGGCGAGATGATATAGAAGATACAATCAGGTACAAAACAACGCCTAGACGAGCAGCCCTGGGACTCCTTTGCGTAAGAGCAGTGTGAAATGGGGTCAGGGAGCTATTAACTTGCTTTTAATTTCTATGAGAAAGAACCATCCTTGCCTTGCCTTGCATTTCTTTCTACAGGTCCTTGGGAGGGGTTTTTTTTTTGTCCGCATTCCTATAGGCATTAAGGTACAACAGCACGCGGCTCCCGCCCTCGGGTCGGCTATAAAGCGCGCGCGCCGAATCGCTCGACTCCAGCTTTCTACTTTGGTGCTACTGCCACCATGCCAGGCCTCCTGCTAGAAGACGTCGTCCCCGACTTCGAGGCAGAAACCACCTGCGGCAGGATCAAACTCTACGAATTTCTGGGCAACTCGTAAGTGGCGACAGGTCCTTTCCCTCACGCGCCCCCTTTCCGCTCGAGCCCTTTCGTTGCAGCTGTGTCGCGTACGTGAGCGGGAGCGCGAGAACGTGGGGAAGGGGGGGGGGGGGGGCGGAGACTGACTCCTCAGCTGCTTTAGGCTAAGGGTACCGAAGGGACTGCTGTTGTACGTCACGTGCTCCTTTTAAGCAGAGCGATGGATGGAAACCGACTAGATTTAGAGAGGAAACCTGCTGGCAATAGTTCAGTTGGTCGAGGCACAGGCATTCCACTTCTAGCGCCTAAGTTTAGCAACCAATTAAAGATTACTTTCCGAGGAGACAGTATCTTCGAGTTCGTGTTAGATACATACAGTCTGCTGTGCCTTATCTTTCTATCTTAGTGTATCTACCTTTGTAGAAACATAATAGTGATGAACTATACTTATTTGAGCGTTTGTAATGATCATTTTACCATGCAAAATGCACTAAAGCCCTGCAATGGAATAAATGTTCACACTTGTAATTAGTAACGGATGTCTTCTCTACGGCTTGAAAAACTGTAGGTGAAGTTATATCCACCCAGCTTTGTTCAGACCATGTCTAACGTGATTTCGAGTGAACAGTTTCCTTTCATCTCTCTCCAGATGGGGAATCATTTTCTCTCACCCTGGAGACTTTACCCCAATTTGCACATCGGAGCTTGGTCGACTAGCAAAACTATTCCCAGAATTTGCAAAGCGTGGCATTCGGATCATCGCTCTCTCAGTTAACAACCTTGCGGATCATCGGGAATGGATTAAGGTATTTTAGAGGAGAACTGTTCAACTTCTCATTAGCTGGCTTCCTCCCGAGAACGAGAATTCTCTAACATTTTAAGAAATCTGCGGGTCTGGACCAGGCTAATTTTAGCACCCGCTCCTTCATTTAATTCTGGCCAATAAAATCTTTTGATTGCTCCCTTCATCAAAGCTTTCAGACTGAGCAGTACAAAAGAGATATTTTACTGGAATGTGCTTTTGTTCATCTTTTATGTGCGCAAACATGATTTTATATACTTAAGTTAATGAAACGAAATTGAGAGAAAATGGGGGGGGGGGGAGGGGGGAAGTGAAATGAAATAAAAAATGAAACTTTTTTCTCAATCCACCCCTGCTCTTATGGGCAGAGTTCCTGATATTGTGGCACTCATTGCCTTCTGAATTAAGAGCTGAGTACAACTATTTGTACTTTCAAAAAGCTTTGAAAATGTTTGTTTACCCAGTGCTACTTTATCCATCTAAAAGAATGAGTGTTTTTACTTGACAGTTACAATAATCTTTTCTAGAAGGCAGTATGAAGCAGATTGCTGTTACTGATTGATACCATCATTGCAATATATCAGACTTATTTTATTTGTTTATTGAACCTCTTCTTTTTTTATACTTTCTTTTACTAGTCAAGACAGTTTACAGATAACTCGGTGCAAAAATAATGTAACTAGAACAGTAAAGTGTATATTACAAGGAACATATTGTGAACAAGTGTTAAACGTTGACAAATTAACACTAGAAGCCCCAAAAAGGCATTTTACCTAGGAATCCCAAAGTGTGTCAATTGACACATAATCGCGACGACTGCGTTGAGCATGAAATTCAGATGTGAATTTGAAGTTACTTATTTGTTTACTACGTGCATATGTGACATCATTGCATAACTGACATGGTTCTAGCAGTGGTGCTGGTATAAACCTTCGAAGATGCATTTGCATCAATTGACGCACTTTGGGGCTTCTAGTGTTAAAGTTAACTATTTACAAGGAGGTAGTAAGTTGCACAGTCCTGTGAGCACTAGTCCCTAATCTGCGCTTGGTCCATAATGTCCTAAGAAAAGCAGAGTCTAGGTTTTTATGGAATTCACTGGTGAGCTGACTGGCTCGGAGTTGAGGTGGTATAAAGTTCCCGACGGTGGGAGTGTATAGAGCAAAGGCTCTGCTATTAGCTCTTTGGCTACTTGAAGGTTTGTCTGTGGGGATTTCCAGAGTGTGGTTTTTCTCCTGGGTCTGGTGTAACTATTGGTTGCTAATAAGGGAATGAGGCTATCTGCTGATTGGCAGATTAGGATTTTATGAAAGGTGAGCAGGATCTTGTATTTGATCCTGCTTGTGATGGGGTAGCCAGTGAAGCTTTTTAAGGAAAGGGGTGATGTGAGTTTGTTGGGATTCCACTAGTATGATTCTTGCCTCAGTGTTCTGAGCTAATTGAAGGGGGTATAATGTGCTGTTAAAGTCTCTGATAGATGGAGTTGCAATAATCAAATGCTGGGGTGATTACAGCTTGACAAACGGTGAAGAAGTCTAAGGGGTGAGGAGGTTGTGTACATTCTTTAGCGTGTGGAACTTGAAATACATAGACTTGTTAATGTGCTTATTTGAGGCTGAAAGTTGAGTTCTTGGTAAGTATGATACCGAAAGAGTTGATACTGGGTTTTGACATTGAGTTGGTTTATCATGATTGTAGCTGGCAGTTTGAAATTCTTGTCTCTTGTGATGTGAAGTAGTTCTGATTTGCTATAATTAATCATGAGGTAGTGTTCTTTGAGCCAGATATTAATTGCAGCGAAGCAGTTTGAGATTTTGGTGTAGTCAGGAGCTGTGGTTGAGAAAGGAGTAAATATTATGTCATCTGTGTAAATGATGTAATTGATGCCTAAGTTCTTGATAATGTTGTAGAGTGGCTGTATGTAGATGTAGAAGGGAGAGCAGATCCCTGTGGTACTCCTTGACCGAGGGTGAAAGATGCATAGGTTAAGTTGCCAATTTTGACCTACTGTAAGCGGTTTGACAAATAGGAGTAGAATCATTTTAAAGGAGTTCCTTGTATCCTGATCTTGTAGAGCCTGTCTAATAAGAGTTGGTGCAAGATGGAGTAAAAAGCAGAGGATACATTCAGGAAAATGAGTATTAGTCCATGTGGCATGATTTCTGTGCTCTTGATCAGAGTGTTGAGAAGGGATGTCAGGAGGGTTTCTACACTGTGGAGGACATGGAAGCTGTGCTGGTGGATGTCGAAAGGAGCGTGTCTTTCTAAATGATCTTGGAGCACTGCTGCACAACCTTTTCAATGACTTTGGCAACAAATGGAATACTAGAGATTGGTCTATATGATGTCGGACAATCGGTGTCTAGGTTTGGTATCTTCAGTATAGGACAGATGGTGGATTGCTTGAGTGGTGGGGGGGAGTCCTTTGTGATAAGGAGCTGTTAGTCATCTTGCATATGTAAGGTATGAGACTGGCTTTTACCATCTTGATCCAAGACACTGAGCATGGGTCAAGGGGGGAGGTGCCTGTGTTGATAACAGAGTAGGGAGTCAATATGTTCATGGCTGGCTATGTTGAAATTGCTCCAAATGTGATCTTGGTCTGAGCTGACCCACTGTGAGCAATGTTCCCTCTAATTTTCTGTAGGCTGTGTGCGCATAAAATATCAGCTGTGCAGCTTTTGAAGGAAGGTTAAATTTTTGTGCGCCACATAACGACACTCCGAATTATATACATTAAAATTTGACTACACGTCAGAATACAGTATGTACACCACATTGATTGCACTAGAAAATATTGTAGAACTTATGAAAACCATAAATACAACACAACTTTTCAATTTTAAGAACGTCTGTTTTCTATCAGAATCAGAACCGTAATTTTTGTGCGCTCTGTTGTAAAGTATGTGCGCTCACTCGGTGAGGTGTGTGTGCACACGCACACAGCTTAGAGGGAACAGTGACTGTGAGGGAGACTCGAGCTGGGGGTGACTAAAGTTGGTGCATTTAGCTTGAAGGTGTTGAGCCATGCTGTGTGGGTCTACTGCAGGTTTGGTATGAGATATTGCTTGGTTCTTTTGAGTGAGTTGGCAATGTCAAATAACTCCCTGGGAGGTTTTGATGAGGTTTGTGTAGTACTCTCTCTTGGCTTTGTTTGTTTTCAGCTCTTGTAGGTATAATGCATGTAAGTTGTCATCTTGGGAGGTTCTCCATTGACATTCCAGATGGCGCAGCTTGGATTTTTGTTCCTTTAAGTTATTGGAGTACCAGGGGGGGCTGTTTGTGCTTTTGCATTTGTTGATGGTAGGTGGCGCTTTTGTGGCATCTGAAATGGTGTTTATAGACCTTTGTCATATCTCCCCTTAGCCGTCTCTTTTCCAGGTTGAAGAGCCCTAACCTTTTAATCCTCTCCTCATAGGGTATCCTCACTGGCTGACATAGTTCCAGTCCTTTCCAGACTGCACAGTTTTTAAAGCCTGCAAAACGCTAAGTTACAGTTTATATTTTCTTTTTGCTTGATGCTAAGAGAGATTAACTGTTATACCTTACTTTGGGAATATTCTGACTGTAGCCCTAATGCCTGCAAAAACTATAATTTTTCTTATCTCTGCTGGTTTCTAGCTTCCAATATAGAGTTTAACTGTCAGTTTTGGGGAAATCGCTAATATAAAGGGGTATGTTTACTAAATGGTGGTAGTGGCTTCTGTTCAGTATCAGAGCTGCAGCCCCATGGTTTTCAGTGGGACTGCGGTTCCGATATCGCACAGAAGCTGCTACCGCCATTTAGTAAACATACCCCAAAGTTTAACTGTGGTTATACATTAAGCTTGGGGATACTCTGACTGCTTTTCTGGGTAGCCTTGGAGCAGATATCTGTGGATGCCCCCAGTTCAGGAACAGCCTTCTGGCCAGAGACACTTAGGTTCCTGCTCACCCTCCCCCTCACCCCACCCCCCACCGGGGCTGCATTGCCTATATAGTAGTTACATATGTTGCCATCTATCCTTTTAACGTGGGTTAAAGCCCACATCTTCTTCCTTTCTTCTTCTTTATCTTCTCCTTCTAGCACTACTTATTCAGCATGTCTTGTATTCAGTGCAATAACTGCAGTACATTCATTCCAAGACGAATCATTTGGAACCTAAGAGCTTGTCCTCTGTGCCTCAGGACAGCTGCCATGCATAAAGAACTGACTACTAAGGGAAGACCTAGCTGCCATAAAGAGGTGACCCTACTGAGGGAGGAACTGGCTGCAATGAAGCACACCTCTTTTAGGATACAAACTGAACAATGTCCACCGCTCCCACAAAGAATCAAACACCCAAGGGACAAGTGGATCACAGTGGGTTCTGGTAGATTGCGACCTGTAACACACAGACATCCTATGCATCAAGAGATCCCTGCATAATGCCTTCTCTGCCTTGGCCAATGAGGACGAGGAACTGAGGGAGGAACTGGCTGCAATGAAGCGTACCTCTTCTAGGATACAAATGGAACAAAGTCCACCACTGCTCCCACAAAGAATCAAACACCCCAGGAACAAATGGATCACATTGGGTTCTGGTAGATTGCGACCTGTGACCCAGAGGCATTGTATGCAACAGGTGATATCCCTGCATAATGCCTTCTCTGCCTTGGCGAATGAGGCTGCCCAATCCAAAGAAACTGAAGGGCCCTTAAATGAGACAGACAATGCCCAATCTCCTGCTAAAGGACCAAATATGAAGAAAATCTCACCAAACAGCAAACTGCTACTACTTGGTGATTCCATCATCAGTGGCACCAACTTGGGAACACAATTCAAAGGAAAGAACATGCAAACCACGTTGTTGAAGTACTTAGAGCAGAAAGTGAACACTCCAAACTTGATGTTATCCACCTGGGCACAAATGACCTGACTAGAAACAGTGCCTCCACAGTCCAAAAGGACTTCCAATCTCTGGGAGAGAAACTCAAGCCCATTAACACTGTTGCATTCTCAGAGTTCTACCTGTCCTTGGTAAGGGAGCAAAAAGGCTGCATCGCATTAACAGCTTTAATACATGGCTCCAGACCTGGCGAAAACAAGGAGGATTCAGATTTATTGGCGACTGGGGCAACAGATGGAACAACAAGAGACTATACTGTGCTGATGGACTACATCTCTCTATCACAGGGAAAAGAATCCTAAGTGAAAAATTCAAGCAATATGTGGATATGCATTTAAACTAGAAGGGGGTGACGGATGTGGAAGGTCAAGCTCTGGACGTCACCCCCTGCAAAAGCAGATTAGAAATCAAGCAGCCACAAACAAGTGGGAAGATGTAGGCAGAACAAAATCAATGCAAGATAAACACAAGTCAGTTAAACCCCAGAAAGCAATGAGCACAAATGCTCGAAGCTTAGCCAACAAAGTTTCGGACCTGGAAGCCCTAATGGTGGAAATGGATTTGGACATTGTGGCCATTACAGAAACATGGCTTAATGAATCGCATGATTGGGATATAGCCATAGCTGGCTATAATCTATTCAGACGAGAACAGAGAAAATGGAAGAGGTGGAGGAGTAGCCTAGTATGTCAAAAGCAATATTAAAGCTACTGAAATGCAGGGGGCATGGGGAAGAGAAGCAGCGCTCTGGATTGTGTTGGAAAGAGGAGATGGCACTGTCATCCATACTGCTGTAGTCTACAGACCTCCGACACAAATTGAAGAGAGATAACAAACTGATTATAGATAGCCACAAAGGGGGGAGTGATAATATTGGGTGACTTTAATCTACTGGATGTGGATTGGATTACTCCTTCTGCAAATCTGGAAAGAAGCAAAAAAATTGTGGATGCTCTCCAAGATGCCTTACTTAGACAAATGGTGATGGAACCAACCAGGGAAAGCTCAACGCTGGATTTAGTGCTCACCAACGCTGATAGCATGTCGAATGTCTGCATGAGTGCCCCTGTGAGCAGCAGCAATCATCAGTGTGGTTTTGAGATAAAAGCCATGGTACAGGCCAATCATAGCAAGCTCAAAGTCCTAAACTTCAAAAACACCGACTTCAATAAAATGGCCAAGTACCTAAAGGAGGAGCTGACAGGGTGGAAGGAGATAAGGGAAGTGGAATTGCAATGGGCTAAACTAAAGGTGGCAAACGGGGCAACAGATAAATATATAAAAAGTAAACAAACAAGAGGAGAAGAAAACATGTTTGGTTTTCCAAAGAAGTGGCTGCTCAAAGGCAAAAAACACAGCTTTCACAAAATTCGAAAGCTCACAAACAGAGGAACACAGAAATGAATACAGGATCAAACGCAGAGACAAAAAGAGAAATAAGGATAGCAAAATCAAAGGCAGAGGAAAAGATGGCTAAAGATGTTAAGTGTGGCGACAACTTTCTTCAGGTATATTAGGGAAAGGAAGATCAGAGGTGGAATTGCAGGACTCAGAAGTGCTGCAAACAGACTCGTGGAAAGTGACATTGAAAAAGTGAAATTGCTAAATGAATACTTCTGCTCTGTTTTTGCTAAGTCCTGGAGAAGGACCTCCTGTGACTCTCAAATATAAAAATGGGAATGAAGTAGATACCACACCATTCAAAGAAGTGTTAAAACAACTTGTAAAACTGAAAGTGGACAAGGCTATGGGACCAGATGGGATACATCCAAGGATAAGCTCGGAGGTTCTTGCAGGGCCATTAAAGGACATTTTCAACAGATCCTTGGAAACAGGAGATGTTCCTCAGGACTGGAGAATGGCTGATGGCGTACCTCTACACAAACAGGGAAGAGGTGTCAAACTACAGGCCTGTGAGCCTTACCTCAGTGGTGGGAAAAGTAATGGAGGTGCTCTTGAAACAGCGAATAGTGAATTTTCTCAAAACCAACAGGATGCAAGACCTGAGGCAACATGGTTTTACCAAAGGACGATCCTGCCAAACAAATCTGAGTTCTTTGACTGGGTGACCAGGGAACTGGATCAGGGGCATACGATGGATGTCATCTACCTGGATTTCAGCAAAGCCTTTGATACTGTGCCTCATAGGAGGCTTATCAATAAAGTCAGTAGCTTGGGGACAGATCCCAAGATAGTAAATTGGATCAAAAATTGGTTGACTGACAGACAACAGAAGGTGATGGTAAATGGAGCTCACTCAGATGAAGGGAAGGTGATTAGCGGGGTGCCCCAGGGATCAGTCCTGGGCCCGGCACTGTTCTATGTATTTGTGAGCAATATTGCTGAAGGACTGAATGGAAAAGTCTGTTTTGCAGATGACACAAGTTTGCAACAGAGTGGACTCCCACGAGGGAGTGGTTTACCATGAGGAAAGGTCTACAAAAGTTGGAAGAATGGTTTAATGCTTGGCAATTACAATTTAATGCAAAGGAGTGTAGTCATGCACTTGGGTAGCAGAAATACAAGGGAAATGTACGCGATAGGGGGCGAGAGATTGGTGTGCACAATCAGGAGAAAGACCTTGGTGTGATTATTTCTGAAGATCTCAAGGTGGCAAAACAGAGTGCAACAAGGCGGTGGCAAAAGCCAGGAGGATGTTGGGCTGCATACAAAGAGGAATTACCAGCAGAAAGGAAGAGGTACTTATGCCACTGTACAAGCCACTGGTGAGGCCTCACTTGGAATACTGTGTTCCGTTTTGGAGACCGTATCTTGCAAAGGATGTAAAGACTGGAAACTGTTCAGAGGAAGGCGACCAAAATGATTTGGAGCCTGCGTCAGAAGCCTTATGAGAGACTTGAAGACCTAAACATATACACTTTGGAGGAGAGGAGGGACAGGGGAGATATGATTCAGACCTTTAAATACTTAAAGGGAAATAATGAACAAACAAACCTCTTCCAAAGACTGGGAAGCTGTAAAACTAGAGGGCATAACAGGAAGCTGCAAGGTGGTAAATTGAAGGGCAATGTCAGGAAAACCTTTTCACTGAAAGGGTGGTGGATGCTTGGAACACCCTCCCGATGGAAGTGGTGGGGGCAAACACGGTGACGGAATTCAAAATGGCATGGGACAGACACAGTGGATCCCTTTACAGCAACAGGATGAAATAAAAATTGAACCATCTAAATTCTCAACAAATTTATTTATTTCTTCTATACTGCCCCTTCCAGTGATCAAGGGCGGTTTACATGGAACAAGTTAACAAATTAAGTATACTTCCGTATACATTACATTGAACAGAGAAACTTTCCAACTTTTTACATATAATAACAGATGTAGAAAAAAAAATAATATCTGTCCAAACTATTTACATAAGTTATTTACAAGTGGTTCTATACAAATGTGTTAGAGTAATCGTACAACGTGTTACAGAATAATGGTGTGTCATGTGTAGGTGGTGGCATTTATTTCCATTATTATCATAGGTTTTGAGTGTGTGAAGGGACTGTGTGGGGTTATTTAATTGTGGTTTTGGGGGTTCTGAGTTGGTGTGTCTGGATGTTGTGGGACAGGGCATGGGGGGTAGGGAATTTGGAAATATTCAAATAAACAAATAGGGGTGTCCTACATGGAGTGGTGGGTTCACCCCTAAACAAAGACGTGAGGAGGGGTGGCCTGCATGGAGCATCAGGTGCAACTACTCTTGCCATCATACTGGGCAGACTAGATGGACCATACTAGTCTTTATCTGCCATCATTTACTATGTTACTATGTTCCATCTACTTTGCCATTTTGGTGGCTCTTCTCTGTACCTTTTCTAATTCCGCTATATCCTTTTAAGATATGATAACCAGAAATTGCACAAACTATTCAAGATGCAGTCGGACCATGGAACAATACAGAGGCATTATAATATCCCTCGTTCTATTTTCCATTCCTTTCTTTATGATTCCTAGCATTCTAATTGCTTTCTTGGCCACTGCTGTTATCCATGACACCTAAATCTTTTCCTGGGTGGTGGTTCCTAATGTGAAACCTTGCATCATGTAACCATAGATTGGGTTGTTCTTTCCTAGGTGCATAACTTTGCACTTGTCCACATTAAATTTCATCTACTATTTGAACGTCCAATCTTCCAGTTTCTCAAGGTCCTCTTGCAATTTTGATGCTCCTCTTGTATTTTAACAACTTTGAATATTGTATTTATTTAACCAGACTTCTATACTGCCTTATCCTTAATAATTTGTCTTCTGCAAATTTGATTACCTCACTCGTTGTTCAAAAATGACTTGGATATGGGAATATGTTAAAAGGCAGTGGACTCAGCACAGATCCCTGGGATACTCCAATATTCACCTTTCTCCATTGGAAAAATTGTCCATTTAGCCCTACCCTCTGCTTTCTATCTTTTAACTAGTTCCTGATCCACAATAGTACATTTCCTCCTAACCCATGACTTTAATTTCACCAAGAGACTCTCATGAGGGACCTTGTCAAAAGCTTTCTGACCATCCAGATATATTACATCGACTGACCCACCTTTTTCTACCTGTTTTTACCTCACCTTCAAAAAAAATATAACAGATTAGTAAGACAAGACCTTCCTTGGCTATAGACATATTGACTTTCTCCCATTAAACCATGACCATCTACATGTTCAGTAATTTTGTTCTTTATAATGGTTTCTACCATTTTGTCTGGTACTAACGTCAGGCTCACCGGTCTGTAGTTTCCCGGATTATTCCTTGAATCCTTTTTAAAAACTGGCATTACATTGGCTATTCACCACTCCTCAGATATTACAGATAGTTCACAGATTACTAATGTCTGTAATCTCATATTTCAGTTCTTTCAACACCTTCGGATGTATACTATCCGGTCCAGGTGATTTGCTACTCTTTAGTTTGTCAAATAGTTTATCAAAATTTCTTTCAATTCTTCCAATGCATCACCTTTAAATACCATTTCAGTCACGAGTAACTTCCCTACATCTTCAGTAAAAACTGAAGCAAAGAATTCATTCAGTCCCTCCACTATGACCTGGTCCTCTTAGTGCCCCTTTTACCCCTCTGTCATCTAATGGTCCAGCTGAATCTCACAGGTTTTTTGCTTTGAATGTACTTGAAAACCTTTTTATGATGCATTTTTGCTTCCACAGCAAGCTGTTTTTCAAGTTCTGTCTTTGCCTTCCTTATCAATGTCTTGCAACTAACTTGCCAGTGCTTATGTTTCCAGTTTTTGTCATTTGGCTCTTTTTTCCATTTCCGGAAAGATGCTTTTTTGGCTGGAACAGCCTCTCTGACCTCACCTTTAAGCCATATTGGCAATTTTTTGGATTTCCTTCCATTTTTCTTAATGCATGGAATATAGCTGGTCTGGGCTTCCAAGATAGTATTTTTAAACAATACCCATGCTTGATATAAATCTTTAACCCTTGCAGCTGCTGCTTTTAGTTTTTTTTCTTAACTATTTCTCATTTTATCATAGTCTCCCTTTTGAAAGTTAAAATGTAGTGCTGTGGATTTCCTTACTGTCCTTCCTCCATTTATTAAATCAACCATGAACACTATTGCCAAGTGGCCCCAACACCCTTATCTCTTTCACCAGATCTTGTGTTCCACTAACGACTAGGTGCAAAATGACTTCCTCTCTTGTTGGTTCATGAATCAGCTACTCCAAGAAGCAGTCATTTCATCTAGAAACCTTATTTCCTAGTATGTTCTGCTGTGACACTGTCCCAGTTGATAACAGGGTAATTGAAATCACCTATTACTGTGGTGTAATTTTTGTTAGCCTCCCTGATTTCTTAGAGCATTTCATCCATTTTTTTTCATTCTGGCCAGGTGGTCGGTAGTACATCCCCACTGCCATTGCCTTCCCCTTTATATATGGAATTTCAATCCATGGAGATTCTACAGTGTATTTTGTTTCCTGCAAAACTTTAATCCTGTGTTACTCAATGTCCTCTCTAACATAGGGTGCAACCCCTCCACCAATTTGATCTAATCTATCATTGTGATATATTTGTACCCAGGTATCAGTGTCCCACTGGTTGTCCCCCTTCTACCAGGTCTCTGAGATACCAATCATATCTAACCTCTCATTTAGTGCTATATAACTCTCCCATCTTATGTTTTAGACTTCTAGTGCTGTACAGAGTACCAAGTATTTGGAGAGAAGGAAGGGGCAGGGCATCGAATTGGCTGGTAAACTGTAATCATGGTGGTTGACTTAAAAGGAAGTCGCAGTGTCTATCACTTTATTAGTCAGTGGTGAAATGGGCCCTGGACAAAGATAGTAGCTATAACAGATCAGATACAATGGAAAGAATAGGACAGAGACCCTGTCCCATTGGGGTAGGGTGTACTGGTTGGTTGCAAGTTCAGCTCTTATCTTAGTCTCTCTTGTTCAACCCTAACCTATATTCACAGACAAGTTCACTTCTGTCCTTAGTCCAGCAGGTACCAGTCCAGAGGTCTTTCTTCTAACAGGAATATCCTACTGGAAACTGATTGGTCCATGAAAACCAGGGATGTGCATTTGTAAATGCATTTGGTTCGTTTGAGTGCCAAAAATTTTAAAATGATGCAAATCATTCATACACGTATTTCTATGAATCAATGCACATAAATCAATTGCGCTCGTTGTTAAGCTCTTGCATGCATACAGTATGCACCTAAAAATCCCAGATAGGTCAAATGAACATGAAAAATGCCCAAAAAGTGGGAAAATATGCTTATTTGGTATACCATCATTCAATTAAAAACATCATGGCAGTTTACAATGTAGTTCAGCTGTAATACAGAAGACGTGAGAGGACAACAGGACAAAAAAGGGGACATAAGATAAGCAGAAGGAGGGAAAATTGAGTAGGACAACAATCTGTTAATGAAAGGGAGCCATAGAATATAAAAATATAAGCGGCATAGAAAAGGATCGGAACTCTGCTGAAAGCCTAAGAAGAACAGAAAAAAGGGAGCTTCTCTTTAATTTATTTCAGGAAGCTGAAATAAAATTGGAGAGCCAGGTTTTCAGACCTTCTTTAAATTTTGATGTAGAACTTTCTAAATGAATGTCTAAAGGACGAGTATTCCATAATATGGGTTTCTGGCACCAGGACCATACCAAGCTAGAAATGTGACATGTGCAGCTAACAAATCTGATGCCCCTCCTCCACCCAGCCACAATCAGTAATTCACTTTTTTTGAGCTTCCTGGAAGCCCAGTGGTGATGTCAGTGCCCCCTTCTGTGCTCGTGTCCTATGTGGCTGCATCATTTGCACAGCTGTTGGTACTGCCCTGTCCGGCATCCAAAAATTACACTGTATAGTTTCCAATCTTATTTTTTGATATGAAGGAACTATTAATAAATTTAACTGTTATAAAAGAAGAGTTTGCCGAGGGCAGTAAGAGATAAGAAGCAACTGTAAGTATGGCTTGATGTGCCATCTTTAACGTTTTGAATTTGATACTGCTGCATACAGGGGCATGTTTACTAAAGCGTGTACCTCAGGGTTTAGCACATGGTTTGAAACCCATTCTGACTGGGTACTGCGCATGGGGTGGGGACTGGGTGGGAGAGGGACAATCATGAGTAGCTCATGCTAGCTGTGCTTGCTGTCCTTAGCACAGGTGCACTTAACAGGTGCGTCCCTGTTCCGGCTTGCATGATATTGCATCTTTGTACTGCACTAATTGCACATGCCTCCTGAAGTTAGCATAGGCCTTCTGCACTGGTAACACCACCCACATTTGCATAACGAGTATGGGCTGTAGTAAACATGCCCCTGTAGAGAGCCAGTGTTGCTCCATTAGGAAGGGTGTGACGTGATCATATCTTTTTGCATTGTAAAGAAGCTTCACTGCAGTATTTTGTATTCAGAGGTGTTTTAGTATGCATGATGAAGCACTAATCAGAAAAGCATAGTAGCTGAATCAGTTTAAGATGAGAGCATGCAGCCAAGGTTTTTAAGACTTTAGAATCAAGTAGAGATTGGATCAATCTGAACATTCTTAGAGTGTAGAAACATTTTTTCACTAATTGAGAAACATGAGAAAGTAAGCTGATCATCAAAAACACCCAGTATGTGAATAGAATCTTTAATTGGGATGCATATTTATTTCTCTTAATATACCATGCTCTTCAATATCAGTGCGGTTCACATGGAACAATTATGTTTTACGGTGGGTTAATCGTAAAACTACAGAAACAGGAAAGTCAACTTGGATGGTAAAAAATTAAAATTAACTATTTACATATTTAAACATAGTATTATTTACATAATATACATTATTTTGGAGAACATAGCATTATCTTGGACGCATGGCTCATTTTTGGGAAGGTCGGGATGGTGCATCTTCATTTGGGTAGTATTCACAGAAAAATATTCTTTCCATGTCATTCTAGCAAACCACATTACTAACAATCTCTGAGCAATTTCTCCAAATGGGTTGAGAAGAAGCTGGTGGTGGTAGCTGTGTACACCCCTAATAAAAACATTTAGAACACAAGTCATGTTAGTCTGATGGCATCGAACAAGTGACGTGGATTCTTTTCCTCAAAAGCTCATGGCCCATTAAATTGATTAATCTATAAGGTGCCACCATGCAACAAATGGGATGCTGTAGGATATTCTGGTTCCTACTAACCAGTCACAATATAGACATAAATTCTCCCAGGGAGTAATGGGAGCTGTTCTGAATTAAAGTTAAATTTAGCAGTTTCATGTAGGTGAGTACAGTGAAACTGTTTACTATGCTGCAGAGTTTGGTTCTTTTTACTGGTGACTCTCTGCAAATACTTGTCACGGGTGCCAGAATGCCATTTTCATTGAAGGGGGGGGAAGTTCTGCCCCTAAGCTGTGTGAGGCTGCAATTGCCAGCTTTCCTCTCCTGTCTGCCCATAGGGATCTGATGTCCCGCGGGCAAAAGTAGGGGAAGGCTGCGACCTTTTGGTGGGGCCAGGGCCCTTGTGGTCCACCCCTTTCTGATGCCTATGCTTGTCAACCAATTAGTTTACTGAAAGTGGAGTTCAGGGTGATGGCTTATTGCATCAATAGATGGCCTGCTCCAGTAAGCCATTATTCATAACTCTTTTTCTGCCAGTCTTTGAATAGTCAGGATCTTTGTCTTCACATGAAACACCTAGGCCTCAATTGAGAAACCTGTGTTGTGCTATTTTATCATGTAAAAATTTACCACGGATTAACTAACCTGCCATAATTCTGTATGATAGACTAGTGATTTCCACAGTAAATTTACCTTTCAATTGCTGTAGCCTGTGTTCCTTGTCCGCATTAAACATTGATTAGGCTTAAGTTGGGTCTGCTATCTTTTAAAGGGCTGGACCAGTGCTTAGTCAAAAATACGCCTCCACCCAATACCTTTTCAAGTACCCCCTGAAACCCCATTCCTAGTACCCCTGTGGCAACTCTGGGTCTCCTGCTGGTAGTAAGGGGGGAGGGAGTGTTGGCAGGAGTAATCACCAGGCACTCATGCCTTTTTGGCAGCTCCCTAGATCAAAAGTGGCTGACGCTTTATCTTGCATTGAATCTGCAAAGAAGTCTATCAGTCAGTTCAGGAAAGCAGTATCAGTGACGAAGTTAAAGTAAATCTTTTATAAAACAGTGTACCAATGGAACTGTACCTGATTGCATATGCATTTAGAGAGTAAGTGTCAATAATAAGCAAGCTCTATTGGGATTGTTCTCAGTGGAGCAGGATTCAATTATACCTGTGAGATGTTGCCAGGCTTCTCCCTCTCTAGAGCTTCTGTGGTGCCTTTTCTAGCAGCTTCTCATTACATCTTAGCTCTACAGCAAAGCCTGCTCACCTGCTGATCCATAAATCACGGTGAGGAATTGTGTACCCAGTGGAGACAGAGAATGTGATCGTTGATAGAACATATACATGTAAAAACATTTTTCTTTTTTCCTTACATATCTAATGTTGAGGTGGAGCCCGACAATTCCTAAAGTGAATTTAGAATTAAAGCTAGTAAAGTTATTTTTTTTTTTTGTAAATTTACCAAATGGCCAGGTGGTCATCATAATTTACAGTAAATACAAAAAATAAAGATCAGAAGGAAAGAGATGACAGAAATCAGGGGGATTACAATGTCATGGGGGAGAGAAAGAAATGGAGACTAGATTTCTGGGGCAAAGCAGGTCAGGGACTAGAGGCTAAAGGTATATGGGAAGAGCCATGTCTTCAAACCCTTTTTAAATCCAGGAAGGGAGTGGGGGGGAATTCCAGAGGGAGGGGCAGAGAGAAGCAAAAGAGGAGCTCCTGGAGACATCTAGGCAGGGCTGGCCAAGGGCATCTGGTGCCCTAGATGAACCTTCAGCTGTGTGCTGCCCCACTGCCACTCACATACGCCTCCCCCTTTATTGTTTGCCCAAGTGTGCTGATGGATGATAGATGACTCACCTGATGCAGTCGGTAATTCATACGGTTTGTGATTCAATTGCTCCTTCATTTAAACGACATGGATTTGAATTTAAAAAAGACATGTTCCATAATGCTCGTATTGGGGCAAGCAATGGCTTACCTGGGTCCTCTTTCATAATGGTTTATGGACCTTTCCTCCAGGAACTTGTTCAAACCTTTTTTTAAACCCAGCTACACTAACAGCTTTTACTACATCCTCCAGTAACGAATTCCAGAACTTGATTACACATTGAGTGAAAAAATATTTTCTCTATTAGTCTTAAAGGGGTTATTTTGTAGCTTCATTGCATGCCACCTAGTCTTTCTACTTTTTGAATTGCAAGACTCAAAAGTGCCAAGGATGGATTCCTGGAAAGTGACATTGAAAATGCAAAAATGCCAAACACATACTTCTGTTCGTATACACAAAAGAAAATCCTGCAGAAGGACCATGTATGATTGACAAATATATTAATGGGAATGGAGTAGATGCCACACATTCACAGAATGTGTTTCAACAGCTTGAAAAACTGAAAGTAGACGAGGCCATGGGACCAGATGGGATACCTCCCAGGATACTGGAAGAGCTCAGATGTTCTGGCAGGGCCTTTAAAGGATGTTTTTAATAGATCTTTGGAGATGGGAGAGGTTACGCAGGACGAGAAGGGCTGATATGGTACCTCTTCACAAAAGTGGTAATAGGAAAGAGGTGAAAAACTATAGGCCGGTAAGGCTTACCTCAGTAGCGAGAAAAGTAATGGTGGTGCTCCTGAAAGAGAAAATAGTGGACTTTCTAGAAACCAATAGGTTGCATGATCTGATGCAACATGGTTTTAGCAAAGGACAATCATTCCAAACAAATTTGATTTAGCTCTTTGACTAGGTGACCAGAGACATAGATCAAGGGGCATACGATGGATGTGATATACTGTACCTAGATTTCAGCAAAGCCTTTGATACTATTCCTCATAGACTTATCAATAAACTGAGTAGCCTGGGGCTGGGTCCCAAGGTGGTGAACTGGATCAGAAATCTGTTGATTGACAAATGACAAAAGGTGGTGAATGGAACTCACTTGGAAGAAAGGAAGGTGAGTAGTTATGTGCCGAAGGGATTGGTCCTGGGACCAGTACTGTTCAATGTATTTGTGAGTGATATTGCTGAAGGACTGAAGGGAAATGTCTGCCTTTTTGCAGATGACACGAAAATTTGCAACAAAGTGGACTTTGAGGGAGTGGACAACATGAGGAAAGATCTACAAATGCTAGAAGGATGGTCTAATGCATGGTAGTTAAGATTGAATGTGAAGTGCAGAGTCATGCACTTGAGATGCAGAAATCCAAAGAAATTGTATGCGATAAGAGGCGAGAGATTGGTGTGCACGGACTGGGAGAAGGACTTTAGAGTGTTTGTTTCGGAGGATCTCAAAGTGGCAAAACAATGTGACAAAGCCAGAAGGATGCTGGGATGCATACAGAGGAATAACCAGCAGAAAGGAGGTGGTATTAATGCCCCTGTTCAAGTAATTGGTGGGGCCTCACTTGGAGTATTGTGTTCAGTTTTGGAGATTATATCTCAAAGGATATAAAAAGATTTGAAACTGTTCAGAAGCCAACCAAAGTGATTTGGAGCCTATGCCAAAAGATATATGAGAAGAGACTTGAACATCTAAATATGTATACGCTAGAGAATTTTATATTGTAATTTTCAAAAATAACAACCAAGTAATTTAAATGTACAGAAAAGGGATTCCCCATCAACACAATACAGGAAAATCACCTAAAGAAAAGGTAACCAACCATTTATAGGTCATCCATTAGTCCGCAATAAAGCAAAGGAGTGGATAAAGTTAAGGAGGATCAAAGATACCCTTCAGCGTGGATGGTATATCAAGAAATTGCATAAACAAACAGGAAATATATCACATACAGAAATAAGAGGTCAACTACTGTTTTGGGCACAAACTAGCACGTTCATACATTAGCAACCAAGTTAACAGAGGCAGATGTTTCTAACAATTTTGCAGTTAAAAGAACTAACAAGGCTGAAAAAACACACAACGAGTTGCTCTATAAATT
The DNA here is from genome assembly GCA_033557465.1 of Ichthyophis bannanicus. Taxonomy (NCBI): domain Eukaryota; kingdom Metazoa; phylum Chordata; class Amphibia; order Gymnophiona; family Ichthyophiidae; genus Ichthyophis; species Ichthyophis bannanicus. The sequence continues at coordinate 143,080,572 of CM066040.1, forward strand.
AAACACAGGGAAATTGGAGGTCATGTGATGTGGTGAGATCGGGCAGTTGTAATCTGCTCAAGCTCCGGGTCCCCCCTCTCCCGCCAACAAAACGGGCCATTTTTAAGCCTTAAGGCTTCATCAAAAACATAGGTGGAGAAGCAGAAAGCCAGTTGGGAGACCTTTTACGGAGAGCAGGGCATGGCGGCAGCAGCAAAAGCTGGCAGGCACAAAGGAGCAATCCAAGATGGCGGAATCACCCCCAGCACCCTCCTTGCCTGTGTCACCGGCAGCCATAGAGGAGATCTCGGCAGCGGTGTCCAATGCACTGGCGGTTCAATTTGATGCTCTTCATGGTAAAACAGATGCCCTGCAAACCTCTGTGGAGTCATTGGGCAGCTGGATGCGGGAGACAGAGGCCCGAATTGGGACGACCAAGGAGAGTGTAGAGGCGCTGCAGCATGAGGTGCAGAGACTTCAGGCAGCATCACGGATGCAAGACACCAAGCTAGATGACTTAGAAAACTGCTCTCGCCGCAACAACCTCCATTTTCTGGGCATTCTGAGCAGCATACAGGACTGAGATCTAAAAGCCTATTTAGAGGCCCTAATTATGCAAGTGCTGGGCAGCGGAGAGGAACATGGAAGGCTTATGTTAAAGAGTGCACAGAGTGGGGCCTAGGCAGCCAACTGATAACAGGCCTCGTGTGGTGTTGGCAAAGTTCCTGCACTTCCCCCAGAAAGAAGCAGTGCCAAGGATGGCTAAGAAAGGCAGGGGTCATTGTAAAAGACAATGTAAAGGTGAGAATTGTGCAGGTCTACTCCGCGGCCCTGAGCCAAAGAAGGCGGGCTTATGCCCCCCTTGCCAGAAACTAGTGAAGGCTAACATCAAATTTACTGTGCAATATCCCTCTCGGCTCCATATAAATGGAGGAGTGCAAAGGAGCTTCGCTACAGCAGCAGCAGGCAACAAAGTATGTAGAGGGATTGACACAGAAACAGACATCCACGACTCTGGAGCCAGATGAGGAGCATTGAAAACGGACTGTGAGTGGATGGTAGCTCATGGAAGGCCTGCAAATTGAGTAGGCGTGAAAAGCAGCACAACAGTCTGGGGGGGGTCCGGGCCTCCAGCGTTTGCAATTGATGTTAATTTGGCTACAGCCAGCCTGGTAATATGTTTATATATGTATAAGGGAGAGAAATTACCCCTGGACAGCCTGAAGTGGTGGAATGTGGGAGAATTGAATTGAAATGTTTGTTTCTAGCAAATGATGTGGGTTGTTGTGTGGTGGGACATGACTGTACCATGTTTGCTATGGTGAGGAACCCTTTAGTCTCAGTTTGGCTACGGGGAAATGTTTGCTGTTTAGCGAATGATGTGGGTTGTGCATATTGTGGGACATGACGACTGTACTATGTTAGAACCTATTTAATATCAGCTTGGCTACAGGGAGGGAGTTGAGTTATGGGGAGGGGGTTGTTTGAGCACTGTAGAAGCAGGTGGGGGAGGGGGGTACACATACACATCTTAGTGACTGAGAAGAGGGTTAGGGTTAACGAGTATGAGAGGGGATGGGGGTATAGGGTTGAAAGGGGGGATGAGGGGAGGGCATATGGGGGGGTGGGGGGAATTGGGGGGGGGGGAGGGAAGCACAGTCAAAAATGGAATAGAAGGGTGAGAGCAAGAACTAGGATAGGAATATGGGAGGAGCCCCAGGCTGGGGGGGATGGGGTCTTCCTTGGAGACATTTAGGCGCCGGGAGGCAAGTCATCTCATGAAATGTATGGGATAAGGAACACAATTAAGAGATACAAAATACTGCAAGCCTTAGCTAGACAAAAGTGTGACATAGCCCTGCTGCAGGAAACCCACCAGACTGCTGATGAGCATTTGAAATTTCAAAGGGAATAGGTGGACCAGGGGTGGGGGGCTCCAGTGAAGGGAAGAAAAGGTGGAGTGGTCATTCTGATCCACAAACAGATAAGATTTGTATTGGAAAGGGAATAATATGTTTTATTACATGGCATGCTGGAAGGGAAGCCTATAGTGATGGGTAACATCTATAGTCCCAACGTTTTGGATCAAGCGCTATACATGCGTTTGGCTTCCAGAATAGAACAGTTGCTCAATGTCCCCCTGATCCTAGAGGGAGACTTTAATGGGGTGCTGGACACTGATCTAGACACATCATGGGGGGGGGAGGAGATAGTGCTGGTGTCCAGGGCCAAGGCTCTGCAAGGTCTTTGGCGATTGGGGGTGGTTGATCCATGGCACTTGCTGCATCCAATGGAGAGATTTTACCCACCAGTCACCCACCATCTTAGTATCAAGAGGACTCTTTGCACAAGTAGTAGATGCACAAATTGGCCCATCGGAGATCTCCGATCCTGCCTTAATCTGGTTGGAGCTGGAGTGGGCTCAGGCCAACATGCAATCATGAATTTGGCATTTTCCGTTGGACCTATATGGGGATGCTGATTTCCAACTTTACTTCAAGCAACGCTGGCAAGACTTTGAGTTAAACAATGAGGCATAAGGTTGATCCGGAACTCTTTTGGGAAATGGCTTAGGTTGTTCTACATGGGGACATCATTGGTTATTCAGTGCAGGAAAAAGATTAACGGAACAGAATTCATCTAGAAAACCAAATGATTCGGGACCAACAAATATGCAAGCTGCCCAAGTGCAGCAAATAAGAAATTGCTGTGGGAAACTCAAACAGCACTTAGGAGTTGCTTCACAGATGGGCAAAAAAATATCAGCTGTACCGGTTTGGGGACAAACCAGGGAAATTCCTGGCATGTTGTCTTCAGGGTAGTAGGGGGACAAGAACAGTTGCAGCACTAAAGGACACCCAAGGTAAACTACAAAAGGGAAGCTGGGAGATTGCTCAGGTTTTTTGCCTTTTTTTTTTTTTTTTATCAACAATTGTACCAGCGAGAAGGGGGAGCTGGAACCTATATGGAAGAATACCTGAGAGGGCTGAGGCTGCCGAGTCTGGGGGAAGAACAGAGGGCCCATCTGGAGCGATCAATCACGCTTGAAGTACACCAAGTTATACAAAAGGCTCGCTGCCATAGGGCGCCGGGTCAAGATGGGATGGGAGCTGAATTCTACAAGCTGCTAGGGGACTTGGTACCCCCCTCACTGGTGGCGGTATATCACAAAAGGATAAACCAAGGGGCGTTCACATGGGGGGAGAACCATGCGCATATTATCTTATTACCCGAACTGGGTAAGGATCATATGCAGGCTACAGCCTATAGACCAATATCACTGTGGAATTTTGACCTGAAAATAATGGCAAAAGTACTAGCAGAACGTTTAGCCCCAATGTTGGGAGATTTGATACAGGAGTCACAAGTGGGCTTTGTACAGGGCCATCATGCTGTGCGTAACCTGCGTAGAATCTTGGCATCTCTGGAGCGGGTTTGGGAGCGAGAGTGGCAGTCCCTATTGGTTAGCTTTGACGCGGAAAAAGCGTTTGGCCATGTGAATTGGGGGTACCTGCCATACTATGGCTTGGGGGATTCCTTTTGTAGCATGGTCAAACGCCTCTATACAGGACCAACTGCAAGTGTGCTGTGTAACTGTATTCTGTCAGATAAGTTTCCCTTGGAGAAGGATACAAGGCAGGGGTGTCCACTTTTGCCTCTGTTTGTGCTGTCTCTTGACCCTCTCATGCTGGGGAAATACGAGGTGTGCGCATGGGGAAGTATGGGTTCAAGATAGCGGCCTTTGCTGATGACATCCTTGTACATTTGCTTTCGCCACAACAATCGTTGCCCAGATTGTTAGAGGAATTTTCTGTGTTTGGAAGTTTTGCAGGGTTGCGCATTAATATGGACAAGTCTGAGGCCCTAGACGTGCTGGGTACTCCTTCCTCTATTTAGGAATTCTCTTAACTAGAGAACCGGCGGAGCTATATAAGCGGAACTTTGAGAGGATTTTCCTCAAGCTTCAAACACAGCTGCGGGCCTGGCACCCTCTTCTCTTGTCCTGGGGGGGGGGGGGGGAAAGAGTAGTGGTGGTGGGGATGGTGGTCCTGCCCCAGGTGTTATATTGGATGCAGATGCTTCCAGTGTGGCTAGCGCAATGGGACCTGGCATGTTTGGAACAGGAGATACAGGGATTCTTATGGAAAGGGGCGAGAGCTCGTATCCCGATGAATCGGCTGAAGGGAGGTTGGAGGGATGGGTGTCCTGGATTTGCGGCTCTATGCCCTGGTGTCAGGCATGGCATCTAGGGGATTGGTTGGGAGATACGGAGATTTATACCCCTAGGGCACTTGAGGAAACCCTGGTTGCCCCCAGACGTTACTGGCAGCTTTGCACTTAGACGGATCCCAGCTACCCGGGCAAGTGACTCGAAGTGTTTTAGTGAGCCCGGTGAGATGTACATGGATGCAATTGTGTAGGTACTGGGGTAGGTCCCCGGCTGTCTCAAGTTGGTTGCCGCTGCATGGCAATGCTACTTTTACCCCTGGCTCTACGACAGCAATCTTTCAGAAGTGGAGTGAGGTTGGTATCTGACACATTGGGCATGTGGTGGATCTCAATGGGAAGTGTAAGTCCTTTGAGACTCTTGGCAAGGAATATGGGCTGAGTGGCCGCCATTATTTTGTATACTTTCAGGTTTCCCAAAATGTAGCATCCCTACCAGTAAATGAGTTAATCTCAAAGTTCAACGAGGATATTAGAGGGTTTTTTTGCATTTGGTGAGAGGCCCCTGCCCACAATATTGGAATTGAAGAAAAGATTGGCACCCTATACCAAGTTGCCAGAATATTTGAGGGAGGAAGCTCGGTGGGCGGAAGAGCTGGTCCAGGAGGTGCCACCAGGTTCTATTTTGGAAGCCCTGAGTCGGATTGTGGGACTGGTGGAGGGGACTAAGTGGAGAGAGGTGCAATTTAAAAGTATTATCTGGGCACACTTCTCCCCAAGACGGGTACTGTGGAGTGGCCTGGCTTGTGACGGGAGATGCCCTAAATGTGCATTCCCCCTTGTAGACCTGCATCACATGTGGTGGGGTTGTCAAAAAATTTGTTCATATTGGGAGAGAATTAGTAATTATGAGTGACTTGCTTCAGCAGCAGATCAAGTGGACTGGAGCCTTGCTAGCGCTGGATCAATTGGGACCACTCCACCCAAAGGGGAGATGGGAACGAGTACTGGTGGGGAAGGACCTGATACTTCACAGATGGAGAGAACTGCTGCCCCCTACCTTTTGGGAATGGCGTAACAGCTTCCATCAATTGATGCTCTTCGAAAGGAGGGGGGCCAAGGGCAGTGTTAAACACTGGGCTTCCTTGTTTTGGGAACTGTATATCCAAAAGCTCGGACCATATGCCCATAATGAAGTCCTACAAGTGGGGTAGGGTATGTTCAGAAGGATGGGGATAGGTGAACTTGATGGGACCCCATAGGAGGAGATTGGAGATGGGTATTGCAGGAGAAAGTTATTGGTTAGGATAGTATTGGGGGAGCTGTGCTGGGGTGGGGAGGGAATGGGGGGGGGATAAGTAAAATGATGTACCACATTATTTTGAAAAGTGGCCTATGGCATGGTGGACAAGTCAGCCCCATCCAGTGGCATTATGCTTGTATGTATACACACCATCTCTAATTTTTTTGTAGTTCCATAAATTTTTCAAACACAGGGAAATTTCAAATAAAACTTTGCTCCTGTCTGGAGAACCCCAGGTTTTAATAACTTAAATTGTTTACGCTATTTCTCTCGTGAGATTGGGAAACATTTAAACCACAAAAGGGTACCCTTCTCTTCTTGAAATAAACCCGAAGTAACCAGTCTCTATCAGAAACAAGGGCAAGAGATACCAATGTTGCTGGATGGTAAACCTCTGAAGCTGAAGATTCCAAGAATTGGGAGACGTTCAAAACATCCATCCATTGCTTGTTCAGAGGCCAAAATTGAAGACTCTTCTTAGATATCGGCAAGTAATAAATTCTTGAGATAGGAGGGATTAACTCCTGAGATGTCTAGAGCCTCAGATAGGAGGGATTAACTCCTGAGATGTCTAGAGCCTCAGTTAAGTACCTTCTAAACATATCCCAAGGTAATGTTCCAGCAGATCTTGGAAAATTAAACACATATTCACAGCCCGAGACACATTTTCCAATGCCTCCACCTTAGCTTTTTTTTTTTTTTTTTTTTTAGCTTTCAATCTGTCTATTTGTAAAGGAAAAACTGATGGCTTAGTCTGCCAATACTATGGCATTTTAATTAGAAACATTTACGGTGGACAATGGGAGGGTCCAGATTCATCATACTCCTATTTGCTGATCCACATCTGTTGAAAGGTGAACAGGGATGCCAAGATGGAGCCACCAATCCAGACTGAGTACTTGCGCTTAGGTGGGGCTATGATCTTGATTTTCATTGGTGCTGTGATCTCCTTTTGCATCCTGTCTGCAATTCCTGGGTACAAAGACAGCACAGTATTGGCATACAGATCCTTATGGATATCAACATCACACTTCATGATGGAGTTGTAGGTGGTTTCATGAATCCCAGCGCATTCCATACCAAGGAAGGATGGCTGGAAGAGGGCCTCTGGGCACCTGAACCTCATTGCCAATGGTGATCACCTGACCATCAGGAAGCTCATAGCTCTTTTCCAGGGAGGAAGATGAAGCAGCTGTGGCCATTTCCTGCTCAAAGTCCAAGGCAACATAGCACAGTTTTTTTTTCTCTGTCACGCACAATTTCTCTTTCTGCTGTGGTGGTGACGCTGTAGCCTCTCTTGGTCAGAATCTTCATGAGGTAGTTTTATCAGGTCATGGCCAGCCAGAACTAGACGCAGAATAGCATGGGGCAGAGCATAACCCTCAGATGGGCACTGTGTGGGTTACACCATCACCAGAGTCCATCACAATACCAGTGGTACGACCAGAGGCATACAGCAACAGCACAGCCTGGATGGCAACATACATGGCTGGAGTGTTGAAGGTTTCAAAAATGATCTGTCATCCTTTTCTCTGGCTTTGGGGTTCAAGGGAGCTTCTGTAAGGAGGACAGGGTGCTCTTCAGGAGCAACATGGAGTCCATTGTATGTGTGGTGCCAGATCTTCTCCGTCATCCCAGTTTGTGACAATGCCATGTTCAATTGGGTATTTCAGGGTCAAGATACTTCTCTTGTTCTGAGCTTCATCACCAACGTAGCTGTCTTTTTAGCCCATACCAACCATTATACCCTGATGTCTTGGACGGCCAACGATGGAAGGGAAGACAGCCCGAGGATCATCTCCAGCAAATCCAGCCTTGCACACTGCTGCATTGGTTATTGACAATGGCTCTGGAATGTCATCCTCCATGGTGATCTGTGGTGGCAGGTTAGCCCGACAGTGAGTGAGGGAGCTCAGAGTGCTGAACCTCCATCTTAGCTTTTATTGCTATATTATCCTTCAGTAATGCAGCATTAACGTCTGTCATATCTGATTGATAGTTTATGAGAAGTCTTGCTAAGACACTTCAAGACTCTCAATGTCAGTTACCCAATCCTTTTGGAATTCAGTTGCACCTTGTGAGATAAATCCATAGTTTGCTTTGAAACAGCCTCTGTAAGGTGAACAATGGCATACCATATGGATTCTAGTGTGAAACCTTTAGCTCTCTTAAGGGACAGAGACCAGTGTCAATTCAGCCATAGAATGGGAAGGAGTTTGCTTACCCCCATCTACCACATTGCCAGGCAGAGAAGCACACACTAACTGTTCCTCTTCCGACAAATCTGTGGAAGCTCCAGATAGCATACCCAACAGATCACCTGCTAGCTCCCCTTGACAGCATTGGTGCCTACATCTGACATGACCAGCTCCAGACTAGACAGGTCTGAATGGATTCGCCCTGGGCACGGGGGTGGAGACCGTGCAGTTGGAGACAGAAGTATCCATCAGAAGGCAGATAAGAGTCCTCCACAGTCCTTTCCAACAAGCACAAACTTATCTCCGCCATAAAACCCGAATAGCTGCATAAATCGATCTCTAGGACTAGGAACAGAAGGCTTGGAGCCCAAGGGGAGCAACGGAGTGTTTCCCTTTTGCTTAGGCATAGCAAAACTCACGAGGTAAGAGCTCACACAGTAGCAGCCATCTTGAAAGGTCACACTCCCTATTACGAAGTAAAGGGTATTAATGAACAAACAAATCTTTTTCAAAGGGGAAGCTGTAAAACTAGAGGGCATAACATGAAACTGAAAGGAGGTAAATTTGAAAGCAATGTCAGGAAATACTTTTTCCCTGAAAGGGTGGTGGATGCTTGGAATGTCCTCCCAATAAAGGTGGTGAGGGGCAAATACAGTGACAGAATTCAAAATGGCATAGGACAGACATAGTGGATCCCTTTTTATAGCAAGAAGATAAAGTCAAAATAAACCTGTTTCTTATACTTCAACAAATAGAGGGGTGACCTGCATGGAGTAGCGGGTACAACCCTAATCAAAGGCATAGAGGAGGGTGACCTGCATGGAGTGGAGGGTACACCTACTCTAGCCACCTTACTGTGTAGACTAGATGAACCATACTTGACTTTATCTGCCATCATATACTATGTTACAAGAATGAGCCTTGTGAGGAGCGTAAAGAGATCAGGGCAGCAAGACAGGAAGGGCAGGCAGAGTGGAGATGATGGAAAAGAAGTCTATGATCAATGAGATTGTAGGCAGAATATAGGTCGAGGGTGATGACAATGAGTTAACTTTGATCAAGGGCAGTCCAGATTTTGTTGAGAAGAGTGGAGAGTAGCAATTCTGTGCTGTGGCCAGGATGAAACATGACTTGATGTGAATGAAAGGCAAGGGTCTTGTCAGCTGAGAGAAGACAATGTCGTCTAGTATCTTGAAGGCCAGATTGGAGAAAATGGAATGGTCTAAGGCACACTAAAACATACATTAACCAATTAGTGGTGTATAGTAAAAGGGCAGCTTTATCATTTTTTTTTCTCCATTTTTTTTCCATGTGTTGTGTTTGGGTTCGTGTAAAATGATGCAGTTTAATTTACATTGTGAAGTTAAGTAGTCTATGGCTATTTGCAGCCATAGGATATACAGGGTGGCCCAAAAAAGTGAACATCTCATAAATTAAAAGCTTTAAATAGTTTACTTATTTACCTTTTTTAGCTATATAATGTCTTTATTTCGACAATTTCCAGTCGCCATCTATCTTTTTTTGGTCTATCGTTCACATCTGTCTTTGAATTCTTAAATAACTTATATGCTACGAGATGTTCTCACTTTTTTTGGGCCACCCTGTATATCGGTGCAGAATAATTTCTGTACAGAAAGGGAGGAATGGGGTATTTAGCCATGATAAAGTGGTATTTCTGCCTTACACTCATTAACAGTCTTAGAACTGGGTGACTGTAGTCTTTCAATGTTACAAAGAGACATGTTTTACTAAAGTGCGCTACTGGGTAGTATGGAGTTCAGTGAATGCCTGGTGCACCACACTGACATTAGGCACAAGGCACTGTGCTAAAAATCTCATGCTAAGTGGTTAGCACATGAGTGAGTGGGGGCAGAGGAGAATAGGGGCGTAACGTGGCTGATGGCGCATTGCAGATAGCTTGCACCTATAAGGCCCATGCTAAGTACAGCTGTTGCCGTTAGCATGGGTGCATACAGTGCCACATGAAGGCAATGTGCTATCTGCATGGGAAATGGAGGCACACACCCACAAACCTTAGTGTGGGTCTCCATGCTGTTAGTGAACTACCAGCAGAGCCTTGCGTTAACGGGCCCCAAAATAGATATTTTAATTTTAACTTTTCTGGAGTAATTAAGGAGATGGGGGAGGATTTCACAATATTTCTATAGAATAATTAGAATATGTCTCAAAGTTCAAAGCTTTTCACATGGTTACAAGTTTTCTTTCTACATACAAATGGAAAGTTGTTTGTTTTTTGTTTTTTTTTTGCAAATAAACTAAACATATTTATCTTATTTCATGCTCTAGAAATCTTTAAAATGTTAATACTACTTAGTAGACTGCAAGTGATCAGACGCAGTTTCTCAGATTTAGAACCTCTGGTACTTCTCTGGCAAGATCCCAACAAATTTAAAAGGATAACATCAGTTCTTAACGCTAACCAGGTTGTTCATAGGCAAGCTTACCACTTTCATATAAGAGCATCCTTCCCAGAATCAGCCACACCAGCTCAATTTTTATTTTTATTTAGTCAGCATTTGATATAAATCTAATTGTGATATTGTAATATATCAGAGCAGTTTACAGAGTCAATGGAAGAAACCAGACGACACACATAAACATAATAAAATAAATGAATAAAGGGATACAATGAGAACCAAAAGTAAGAGGAAGAGAAATTGCACAGTAGTTACCAGATTCCATTGAACAACCAGGACATAACAGATCCTGTACCAGATCCTGCTACTGATTTCTGGTTGCTTCTGCAGTCTAAGCAGGTCTGTTCCTAATCTTAGGAGCACTTCAGAACCCAAAAGCTTTATAGTGCTTTGATCAGCGATATCATATGTTGAAGCTGTGTGCAGGATGCTGTGACTCGCACACTTCCTAATGCTCCACCCCAGGGTCCCTTCCAGCTCAGACACAACATATCCTAAATGGAATAGTCGTATATATTTCCTTTGGCCTGCCTCATTACTTGCATTACCACTTTTCCTTGATGTTTTTAGCTCTCTAATAAGAGAAAATAAGATTGGAAATTGTACTTAGCTGATCAGTATGAAATTTAACTACTCTCGTAAGATGTCAGATTTTCTACAGGTTATACCCACCACATCACAAAGGGTAAATAACGGCTATAGGAAATGTGCCACATTATAAAGGTTTTGAATTCTGTGCTAAACCTCTGAAATGTTCAGTTCCTACTTCTGAACCTATCTGTTCTTTGCAGGACATCAATGCATACAATGGAGATAAAATCACTGGCACGCTTCCTTTTCCGCTAATTGCAGATGAAACGCGTGAAGTGTCGATGAAGCTTGGCATGTTGAACTCTACCACAAATGACAGCACAGGCCTGCCCATAACTGTCCGTTCTGTGAGTTCTCTTAATGTGGTGGTGGTTTTGGAAGACGTGCCATATTCATTTACTATGTTAAGCAAACAGACTTATTCAAGAACAGTTATAGCAGACTATTTCAGGTGGGAAAAAGTTCCTTACATAATCCTAGTGGTTTTTACATAGGGGTATGTTTACTAATCAGCGGTAGCAGCTTCCGTACGATATCGGAGCTGCAGCCCCATTGAATTCAATGGGGCCACGACTCCAATATCGCATGGAAGCCACTACCGCTGTTTGGTAAACATACCCCATTGAGTGCTAGATAACATTCCCCAAGGAGTTTTAAAGTTAGAAACATTTGCAGTCACCTTTCGTATAAACACACATATTCCACATTTAAACACCAAGACAATTTCATTACTAAATGGAAGAGATTATTATTACTAATATTATCTATATACATTACATAGGAATTATATGGAACATGCTGGAAAACAACCTAATTGCAGCATTAACTTTTATTTGAATGTTCCATGCAATTTTATTCCTGTATTTTGCAGAAATAGATAAAATGTCATTGACCTTTCCAGCATATAACTTGGGTATTCATCTGCAGTTGAGTTTTTCAAGTCTGTCTGCAATAAGATCTTTGGAAGCAAGGCAATATATGCCAAATGTTGTAATCTATTGGCATACATTATAGATTTGTAAAGGTTGGATATATATATATCTACTGAGTTTTTTTTTTTTTTTTTTTAATTTTTATTTATAGCATTTTATACAATTAAATCAAAGTTACAACATTCTTGCAGAAATAGAAAGATACATTGAGGAATAAACGTATTACTAGAACCATTAAAGTAACTGATATTGAGACAAACATATACTTCATACTAGCCCACTAAGACAAAGGGGAGAGATATCAGTCAAACTATCATCAAACAGTGAAGAAAATAAATGCAGCTGACTAGCTGTGGCACGCATACTATGAGAGCTCAAATGAGGCCCCAACAGAAGACTCCAAACGCCTAGCATTAATGAAAGCTGTAAGTTGCGAGGGCTCGTAAAAAATATAGGAAACTGCATTATATGTCACTGAACATTTACAAGGCTGCTTAAGAAAAAACAGCCCCCCCACCTGTAGGATACCAGGGTGTAGCAGAAGAAAATCCCTGTGACGCCTCTGTATCCCTAGCTAAATCCGGGTACACTCTAACCATTAACCCTTTAAATGGCAGATTACTTTTCCTGAAGAGCTTAAGTCACTCTCTGTAATAGTACAAAAGTAACCAACAATGTAGAAGGAACTGGACTCTCTCGCACTCAGATTTTTCCAATAGATCAGTTACATTAAGAATGTTACCTTGATCCTGGTCAACCCCCTCAATAACCACGCCTGGTGTTAATTTAGCCCTAGGCAAATAATAAATCCTAACCAAAGGAGGAATTAATTCAGGGGATACCCCCAACACATCAACCTGATATTGTCTATAAACATTTCTCTAGGAGATACAGACATAAGTCGAGGAAAATTAATTATCCGAAGATTATTCTAGAAAGATTGTCCAAATGTTCCAACTTAGCTTGTATAGAAGAGAAATTCTTCCTAAAGGCATCCGACTGATCTTCCAAGACCACCAACTTTCGTCGCAAATCTAGCATTTCAGGTTGCATTGCTGCTACCTTTTGTTCCAGTCCCTCCACAGCAACTAAAGAATTATTCAGTTTCCGCTCCAGCAAAGTTACCCGTGGCACAACTTGCCAGAGCCAGAACAGGGCAGTCAGCCCTTTAACTTTGGAGGCACCATCAGGCACACACCTCGCCGGAGGGCCTTGCTAGAGGGCCCTTTGGTGGGGACCATAGGCGCCCTTGGCTCAACCTGACCATCGCAGCACCAGCTGACCACCTGGGTAGTAGCTGCAGTGTCGTGGAGCCTTGCGGATAGAGACACTCCTCCTGTTCGACCCCTTGGCCCCACCATCACCCATGCGTAGCTGGCACTCCCCAGTCTGCTCCACCACTACCACATTGCTACACTCAGCCTCCTGTCTCCACTGCTACCATCAGCTACCGCATTGTGCTACATAGCCTTAGACTCCACTGCTACCCCATTACCTCATTATGGCTGCCTCTCTGCCTGCAACTAACTTTACTGCACAGCCTCCTTGCTACTGATTGCTGGTTTACCATTGCTGCCTGCCTGGACATTCTAAACCTTGCCGTCTGACCCTATCCAACTTCCTCATGAGGTAAGCACCCCTCTCCTAGTGCTACCCACAGCCATTTGACTCCACTGCCACCCATCGCTCCCTCATTACCTCTCCCCTATATTGCAGCTAACCCTGCATTGCACTAATCAGGTTACCTACTGCTTGCACTGAACTGACTATCCACTGGTCACCCGCTGCTTGCACTGAACTGACTATCCACTGGTCACCTGCCTGCACTGAACTGACTATCCACCCTTTCACTGAACTGGTTACCCGCTGCCTACACTGAACTATCTACCCATTGCTAGCTCTGTACTGCCTACCCATTACTTCCACTAAACCTTGCTGCACCGGCCACTACCCTTACCTTACCCTACCCTTACCCCAACCCATAGTGCTTAGCATGTAGTCCCCATTTGTAACCCAACCTATACTGCACATTGCTTAAAATCCAAAGCCATCCTCACCTGCAAGATAACTCGCGCTGCTTTGCTCCCTCTACTCCCCTACTATGGCCCCACATCATTGTCCTCTTCCTCATACTCCCGAATTGTCTTCCCCCTACTCTCCCTCTAGCTTCCTCACTACTCCCTCCATTCTATCTTCCAACCTAGCATCAGCCCTTGAGCTACATCTCCCCCTCCCCCTCATTCAACCAACCCTTCTCTCGTTAAGACAACCCCACCCTCACTTCCACCGTACTGTCTCAACCTTACCCCGCTCTGTACTACTCCTCCTCCTCTCATCAGGTAATATCAACCCCAACCCTGGCCCCCCTCGATAACTTTCTCATTCCAAGAAGAGCTCCTCACGCACCTTATCTGATCTCATCCATATCCCTCTACTCTCCCCTTCTGCACTCCTTCACTCATACCCCAATCTCTCAACCAGAGGAATCAACCCCAACCTCAACCCTATCCCCCTTAGAGCCTTGTCCCACCCTAAAAAGAAATCCTCACACACCATATCTGATATCATTAATGCCCCCTTCACTCCCCGTTCACTTCCCCTCATGTCACTCTTGGACGGCACATTCATCCAGACACCCACCCATAGCCTGGTTCATCCAGACCTCTGTATTGCCCTGGCAATAGATCCTTACATAACAGTCCCCCCTAGACTGCTGCCTCATTGTCAAAAGATGTCCTCACATAACTTATCCAACCTTATCCATATCCCTCTCCTTTCCCACTCCGCTCTCCCATTCTCATGCACCCTATGGAATGCATGCTCACTCGCTACCAAACTTCCTTTTACTCACAATCTCTTCATCTCTAATGCACTACACCACCTTGCCCTAACTAAGACCTGGCTCCACCCAGACGATACTACATCTGCTGCTGCTCTCTGCCATGGGGGCTACCAGTTCTCCCATACACCTCGTTCCACTGGCCGCGGTGGTGGTGTTGGGCTCCTACTTTCTCCCTCTTGCCAATTCCGCCCTCTTCTTTTGAAGTTGTCTCCTCACACCACTTCCCTTCCGTGTAGCTGTTATCTATCGCCCACCCAACAAATGCAAATCAACCTTCCTCACCGACTTTGACTCCTGGCTTTCCAACTTTCTAGATCCCTCCTCCCCCACTCTTATTCTTGGTGACTTGAATATTCACGTCGACAACCCCTCTGATCCCCATGCTTTAAAGCTCCTTGCCCTCACCTCCTCATTTAACCTCCAACTTTGCTCCACTGCCCCCACCCACACACAAGGCCATTGCCTTGACCTGATATTCTTCTCTAACTCTTCATCCTTAAACTTCCACAACTCAATCCTTCCCCCATCTGACCACCACCTTTTAACCTTCAATCTTCAGCTTCCGCTGTCTCAAGCCCGGCCTGTCTCATCCGACCTATTCAGAAACATTCATAATATTGATCCCTTAACTCTCTCCTCCACCATCTCTCCATCTTTCCTCCATTTTGTCCTCCAAATCTGTCATCGAGGCAGTAGCCTCTTTTATAATGCTGCACTATCCTCGGCCCTTCACACTCTTGCCCCGCCCACCCCTCGTCCCGTTTAGATGTTCTACTCAGCCCTTGCTCTCATCTACAACCCGCTGTTTACGCATCTGTGCCCGTTCTGCTGAACGTGCCTGGACCAAATCCTGCTCCCCTGAAGACCACCTGCACTTCAAATTCATGCTTGGCTGCTTCCAGTCAGCCATAGCACTTGCCAAACAAAACTACTTCCCATCTGACCAACTCTCTTGCCTCTGATCCTCACTGCCTCTTTAACACCCTCAATTCTCTCCTCAAGGTCCCCCCTCCCCCAGTTCCGCCCTCACTTTCTGCCCAAACCCTTGCCGACTACTTCCATGACAAAATCCAAAAGATTACCCTCCAATTCCCCACACCCTCATCTACCTCCCCCTCCCCATTTCTCCCCCCCCTCCATCCCAACTTCCTCTGCTACCTTTTCCTCCTTCCCTACGATCTCTGACAAGGAAACTGCACTTCTCCTTTCCTCCTCCAAACCCACCACCTGTTCCTCCGACCCCATCCCCACCCATCTTCTCCACCCCATCTCCTCCACCGTTATCCCCTCCATCTCTCATATTCTCAACTTATCACTCTCCACTGCAACTGTCCCCATCAAGTTCAAGCATGCCATTGTCACACCTCTTCTCAAGAAACCCTCACTCAATCCCACCTGTCATTCTAATTATCGACCCATCTCCCTCCTCCCCTTCATATCTAAACTTCTTGAACGAGCAGTCCACCGATGTTGCCTTGACTTCCTCACCTCCCATAACCTCCTTGACCCACTCCAATCTGGCTTCCGTCCCCTACACTCCACCGAAACGGCTCTTACAAAAGTCTCCAATGACTTGTTCCTCGCTAAATCTAAAGGCCTTTACTCCTCATTCTTCTCGACACCTCCACTGCCTGTGACACTGACGACAACCTCATCCTCTCCACCCTCTTCTCGCTTGGCTTCAAGGGCTCCGTACTATCCTGGTTCTCATCCTACCTCTCTCATCGCTCTTGTGTATGCTCTGGTGGCTCCTCCTCCTCTCCCACACCGCTCCATGTTGGTGTACCCCAGGGATCTGCCTTGGGGCCCCCTCTTCTCTCTCTCTCTCCACCCAGTCCCTTGGCGCGCTTATCTCCTCCCATGGCTTTCAATATCATCTCTATGCCGACTCCCCCCCCAAATCTACCTCTCTACACCTGACATCTCTCCAGCAATCCAAACCAAGATCTCTGCCTGCCTTTCTGACATCGCCGACTGGATGTCTCATCGCCACTTGAAATTGAACATGGCCAAGACTGAACTCCTCCTCTTCCTGCCTTCTCAGTCTCCGTGGATGGATCTACGATCCTTCCTGTTCCCTCGGCCCGCAATCTGGGGGTCATCTTTGACACCTCCCACTCCTTCTCCTTACATATCCAGCACATTGCTAAAACCTGTCGCTTCTTTCTCTGCAACATTAGCAAAATACGCCCCTTCCTGTCGGAACACACCACAAACGCTTATTCACTACCTAATCTCCTCTCGCCATGACTACTGCAACCTACTCCTTGCTGGTCTCCCCATGAGCCATCTCCTCCCCCTTCAATCTATACAAAATTATGCTGCTTGACTAATCTTCTGCCAATCCCGCCATACCCACATTACCCCTCTCCTCAAGTCACTTCATTGGCTCCCCATCCAATTCCGCATCCAATTCAATCTTCTCCTACTTACCTATAAATGCATTCACTCTATAGCTCCTCTGTACCTCTTATCTCTCCCCATATCCCAGCTCAGGATCTTTGCTCCACTAACAAATTACTTCTATCTAGGCCTTTCACTCGTACCGCTAACACCCGACTTCGCTCTTTTCATCTTGCTGCACCCTATGCCTGGAACAGCTTACCTGTGTCTATACGCCAGGCACCTTCCCTAGCCCTCTTCAAATCCAGGTTAAAAACCCACCTCTTCACTGTCGCGTTCAGATCCTGACTTCTATCCTTCATTTTAACCTAACCCCCATCATTTTCATGACTGAACTTTAAAACCCATCGAATTGACTAATGTTTTGTATTATCTTGGCTAGATTGTAAGCTCGGATGAGCAGGGACTCTCTCTGATACTTTTGGTTGTACAGCGCTGTGTGTGTGGTGCTTTACAAATGTTTAATAGTAGTACTAGTAGTAGGTACCAGCGCTTCCCCCAGGGAAAGGATTGCCTGCCATATTGCTTCCAAAGTAAAACTCTCCGGATGCTGAAGTGAAAACGACAACCCCAAATCAGGCTCTGATGTAACAGCTTCCATTCCTGCTATCGGCGCTTGCCCTCGACCCACCGCAGGAAACTCCTGGCCTGCGGTCTTTTCCTCAGTCGGCACCGATGCTAACACGAATCGTGCTGCCCAGCGACTGCATTCTCTCGATTCCGCCACCCCTCTGTTCCCGGCCCGCTTGAGCCACCAGCTTCCCACAGCTTTGGAGGGGAGCCAAGCTCCAGGAACCCTTCCAGAAGGGGCTGACCATGAGACACCTTCGATGCCAGGCTCTCTGGTGAGAAAGACCTGAAGCAGGCGCCGAGCCACCTGACTCCGGCGTTACTGCAACTCGGCATTCATCCCCAACTCCTGCCACAGCCCGGTTAACGTGAAGAACAAAGGAATCCAACAGTCCTGCAGAAATTGGCGTAGAGGTAGGAGGAGGTCAAGAGGGCAAAGACCCCCCCCCCCCCCTTTCCTTTACGCTTCTTACCCATTCGGGAGCCAAGAAAAAAACGTGCTCACACAATCGTCAGCTGCTGCCATCTTAACTAAGACACTTCTCCCCCCCCCCCCCCCTATTGCCGGCAAATTCTGATGATCTTATGCCTAATTTGTATTTATGTAAGTTATTCTTGGCTAATCTAAAAATGTAAGCTATAAATAACTAGCTAAATAAAAATAGATTACATGACGAGCTCTCCAGTATGGTTAGGGACTTTATAGTTGGTTTTCCAGGGTTCTTATAACAGTCTAATAAACCATCAATACTAGGTTGTAAATCACAATTTTTGGAGCCATGTTAAATTTCTAGCATTTAATTTGTAATGTACCTCAGCATACCAGTGCTTGCAGTTACTGTTGGTGCTTCCTTTGACTAAGACAGAAAAGTGAAGTCTTCAACTAGAATGATACCATCTTATTAGCTATATATTCTCTCTTGCTTGATATATACTCGTGTGTATGTATTTTACCACAACAAAAATTCCTATTCATTTTTCCTGCCTTTCACTCTTAAAATTATGTGACACTCAATTTATAGAATTTTTCTTTTGGTCCCATAGAAATCATGAGTGACCTAGGCTCTACCATCCTTCATACCAAGTCATTCACCCAGACCAATCCCTCTACATTTCCGAGCACATTTCTCCCGTCTTCTTAGCCCCCTATGGATACAGCATGACTACTGTCCACCAAAATAACCCTATTTACCAATTTAAAAAGTATTTTAATTTTGCACAGATTTTTTCTTATAGTGAAATTCCAGGCAAAACCAAAATAAAAATGAAAACAAAGGGCTTTGAATATATTACTATGGGCATTGAGAATAGAAGGCAGCAAACTGGGGATTTTCCCCATTCTTTTTCCCACCCTAAGGGCAGCACTGTGGTCCAGAAAGATTTTTGGGTCTTCGAGTTCTAAGAATACCTCCTTCATATGCATTTCTGTTAGTGTCCTTTTTCAGCTTATGCACATAATCTTCAAAATTACAAGCTTAAGTTGTAGGGATGTGCACAGGCAAGACCAATGTGGTTAATTTTCATTTTTTCCACAATTTTTCCTAATTTTTATATTTATTTGGTTAGTTTCACACATTCATTTTAAAAGGGAATTTTTAGTCCATTGAGTTAATGTGTACTAACTGATGAATTAAAATGTGCTAAGGGGCATATTTACTAAAGGTTAATGCATACTAATATCCGTTAGGATTAAAATGAGCTGTATGGCACTTAGTTTTTAGTAAGCATGCTTCTACGCAGATGAATGTTAAAGTACTAAATTTGTTAAGGTGCCTTAATGAATCATATGTGCACTAATTAATGTATGACATCAAGGAAATAAACACATACTTTAAAGGGCTCATTCCATCCTGGATGTCCAGCCCCTCTGTACGTCCGGTCTCAGCCAGATGTACAGAGGGTCTCGCAATTCTGATCCCGCGGGGCACGTCTAGGCCCACGGGATCAGAATCATGAACAGGCCTGTACTGCGATTAACCGGGCCTGCACATACAGGACTGTTCCCGACTAACTCAGTCAGGGCTCTACAATGGAGCTGTGGCGCCATGGCTTCAGGTTGCCATGGCACTGCAGCTCCATTGTAAAGCCATGATCCCTGCCGCTGGACTTCAAAGGTGATTTCCCCACAGCCTGCCCTCCAATCTGACTTCCTAAGGCGAGGATCGGGCTGCAGGGAATGTCCTCGGGACCTCCCCTGCCCCATCCACACCCCAGGCCCAAAAAAAAAAATTCCAGGGAAAATATTCCACCTCGAAGTAGAATAACTTCCCCACACAAGTCACCAGTCCTGGACGTACAGGGATGACATTAGAATCGGCCCTGTATGTCCAGGGCTGGCAACCGCCCACTGCCCACCCAGACTCTGCTCCCAAGCCACCCCTTCCCTGCCCCCACCTAACTTCCCCCATACAGCCGGCGGGAAAGGCACAAATAGCAGGGATGGACTACCATTGGGACGTCCATCCCCCTATTCGTGTGACAGAATAACCCCCTAACTATACTGGATGCAGCAAAATGGCATCCATTCAATGCGTACATCTGTGCATAGTATTTTCTCCAGGAACAAGCAGGAATGTAGTCTTCACATATAGGGTATCGTTGGTACCAACAGAGCCTGCGCGGGAATGCTCCCCAGCGTCCAATTACGAAGCTTTTGGGAGCATCCCACAGTGCCTGCATGCTGCCTTCCCGCCTTTCCCAACTGCCTCTCTCCAGTTCTTCGTTTTCTGTGGAGCCAGCAGGTCATGTTCCTGTCACCGCAGAAAATGTTTTTCCTTCTTTTTTATGGTCGCATCTGCCTTCCTCGACGCTATACCGGTACCGCCGGTTCTTCTTTCTTTCTCTTTAAAAAAAACAAAACAAATAAAACAAAAAAAAAACCTCTTTCCAAACTTTTCCAGGTGCACACACCATTTTGGGCCTTAGGCCCAAAATTTCCTCCACTATGGAGAAACCCGCCTCTGGTTTTAAAAAGTGCACCAAGTGTGGCGGTACCATCTCAGTCACTGACACTCACGAGTGGTGTCTTAAATGTTTAGGTCCTGACCACTCCATCTCAGAGTGTATGGCTTGTGCCATGATGTCCAAGAGGGGTCGGCAAAACAGAGCTGCCAAGCTCGGCGCCCTCTTTCCCTCGATGCAGCTTCGGTGGCATCGACATCTTCCAGGGCTTTATCTTCCTCCCATGGATCTCAGGTAACTAAACATAAGTCCAGCCGGTCCTCAAAGGGTAGATCTCCTTCCAAGCATCGAGATGCCTCTGGCGTTGCCCTTGAGGGTTCTGTACTGGCAAAATTGCTCCAGCGGGAGGCTTCAACTTCCAAAGCATTATCAGGGCTCCAGGATGTTCTCGAGGCCTCAACCTCGGCAGAACTACTGGTGCCATGCTCTGGTGTACCGGCTGCTTCCGGTACCAATACCCAAGCATTGGCAACATCAATAGACCAGAGGTTCCTGGCTATCTAACGCAGTCTGGCGGCTCTCCTTGCAGCATCGACGCCCTCGGAACTGCGTCAGACAGTTCAACCTGTGCCGGTACCAGTATCGGTACCGATAGCATCGACATCGGTGTCTGCTTTGCCGGTACCCAGTCATGCGATGCCTTCCTGTACCGATACCCCGATACTGATTTTTCCCCCCCCCCCCCCTCCCCAGTACCGACTTAGGTCGGTACAGGTATCAGGCTCTAAAAGAGCATCCGGACAGAAGGTACTTCGAATCCTCAGAGGATTCTGACAGCTCTGTCAGTTGTTGATATGGAAGGACAGACTAGATAGGCCATGTGGTCTTTCTGTCATGTTTCTATGGTACCGGAATACTTCTCCCGGAGGAACCTTCCTCTCCTAAACGTAGGATGTCTCCTCCAGAAGATATCTCCTTTCAGGACTTCATCAGGGAGGTGGCTCGTGGTTTGTCCATTGCTGTGACTCCTGAAACAGAGCCTAGAGCTAAGGAGTTGGAGATTTTACAATATCCCAAAGCTCCTAAGGAGGCAGCTACCTTGCCTATCCATGAGATCTTACATGATCTCATGTTGAGAATGTGGGAGACACCTCTTACCACCTCTCCTCACTCTCGTAGACTGGATACCATGTATCGAGTCCCTCCTTGTCCTCGATTCCAGAAAACTCAGCTTCCTCACCACTCCATTGTAGTGGAATCAGCTATGAGAAGGATCACGAGTGCAAAGATATGCCTCTAATCCTTCAGGACGTGAGTGTAGAACCTTGGGTGCCTTTGGACATCGTACTTTCCAGGCTTCCATGCTTTCTGCCAGGATCAGTTCCTATATTTTATATATGGGAATGTTCCTCAAAGAAGTCACAAGATTTAGAGGTTTTAAGCCCTCTCCTTCCTGATGACAAGAGGCAGGATTTTCTCACACTGGTTAAACATGCCCAGGATGTTTCTAAGTTTGTCAATCGTGCAGCTTTTGACTGTTTTGAGTGCATAAGCAGAACCTCTGCCATTGCCATAGGTGCACGTAGAATTGCCTAGCTCTGGGTGCAGGACAAACTGGGCAATATCCCTTGTACAGGTGAGAATTTATTTGGCAAGAGAAGGCCAATGAGTTGGATGCTGACAACTCCACTTTGGATAGGTTATCCAAAGCCACAGATGATCCTGCGAGAGGTTTCTTGAAAGATTTGGTTCTTCTCAAAAAAGAGGTTTTATACCTCTTATTCCCAAGCAGGGACGTTCTGCAGGTCAGTATGCCCGAAAGAGTCAGCAACCACCTAAACAAAGGAAAGCAAAGACTGCTAAGCTTCAACCGTCTCAGCAGTCTCAGCCTCCACAAGACCTTTGACTTTCATCTAGAGAACTTAGCCTTCCTGGACCTCAATGGACCAGAGCCTTCCACCATTCCAGGAAGGTTATGTCACTTTGCCCCCAGATGGGAGCAGATAACAGCAGAACATTGGACACTCCATTATAAAAGAGGGGTACAAGCTTCACTTTCTGTGCATGCCTCCTCCCACAATGGTAAGACAGTTCAATTCTCAGACCTCTCTCATCAACCTGTTAGATCAAGAGGTCACTATACTTCTTGCCCAAGGGTTTTACTCTCCCTATTTCCTTATCCCAAAGAAAACAGGGGGACACAGACCCATTTTAGACCTCAGAGAATTGAACAAGTTCCTGTTCAAAGAGAAATTCAAGATTTCTCTTGGTACTCTGCTGCCATACCTTCAGAGTCAGGATTGGCTTCGTTCTCGATCTCAAGGATGCGTACACCCATGTTCTCATCCATCCAACTCACAAAGTTCCTTTGGTTCCTTTTTCAAGGAGAGTACTACCAATACAGGGTGCTTCCTTTGGCCTGGCCTCAGCACCAAGAGTGTTCACGAAGTGCATGGCTGTGGTAGCAGCATTTCTTCGCACTCTAGAGATATTCGTCTTCCCCTACTTAGACGACTGGCTCATTCGAGCCCCATCAGAGTCGGAGGCTAGGACTTCTCTATCTTGCACAATGCGTATCCTACAGTATTTGGGTCTGGTCATAAACATCCCAAAATCCACTCAGTCTAACTCCCACTCGGTCTCTAGAGTTCATAGGATCTTTGCTGGATACCAGAAAAGCAAGGACCTATCTTCCCCAGGCCCATTGCCTTTGCATGGTGCAGTTAGCTTCTCAAGCAGTGCTAAAACCTCTTCTCACTGCCCGAGAAATGCTACAACTATTAGGCCACATGGCATCCACTGTGCATGTGGTTCCTTATGCTTGCCTCCATATGAGAGCAGCCCAGTGGACTTTATCCACTCAATGGACCCAGGCATCAGGGTGCCTGTTGGACAAAATAGCAAACACAAATCACCTTATTTTGTCCCTCCAATGGTGGCAGTCCACTCAGAACCTGTTGCTGTGGTCCCCATTTCAACAACCCTTACCCCAGGCAACTCTCAACAGATGCTTCACCACTGGGTTGGGGAGCTCATCTGCAAGACCTCTCCACCCAAGGCACCTGGACTCCACAGGAGACTCAGCTACATATCAATCTCTTAAAGCTCAGAGCAATTTTCCTTGCTCTTAGAGTGTTCCACACTCGGCTCAGCTACAAGACAGTCCTCATTCATATGGACAATCAAGTAGCCATGTTCTACATGAACAAGCAGGGGAGAACAGGCTGTCGCTTTGCAACGAAGCTTTGTGACTATGGGACCTCACCAGAGCATCAGATTCATCTCCTGGCAGTGAATCTTCCAGGCATACAAAACTCTTGGGCAGACAGACTCAGTCGAGTTCTGCTTCCACACGAATGGTCTCTACATGCAGACCAGGTGGCCAAGATTTTTCAAATTTGGGGAACCCCGGACATAGACCTCTTTGCAAGTCCGTTGAATGCCCAACTTCCCCGGTTCTGTTCCAGAATTCCAGCTCAGGGCTCTCAGGCCAGGGATGCTTTCCTCCTTCACTGGGGTCAAGACGTCCTTTATGCCTTTCCACCCATTCCTGTAATTCCCAAAACCCTGTTCAAGCTTCAGAGAGACAGAGGCCGTATGATTCTCATAGCTTCACATTGGCCACGGCAAGTGTGGTACCCTCTTGCTTCTACATCTCTCTCAAGCTCCCTCCCTGGAGTTAGGGTCTGCTCCAGATCTCCTGTCTCGGGAGGACAGAATGTTATGGCATCCCAATCCCCAATCTCTGCATCTCAGGGCTTGGTTGCTGAAGGCCTAGATCTTCATGTTCTTAACCTCCCTCAGCAAGTAAAGGATAACCTTTATGCTTCCAGGAAACCTTCCACAAGACACTCTTATGCTTTCAAGTGGAAAAGGTTTACCATATGATGTTCACAGAAGGGTCTTAACCCCCTTGCGATACTCTAGTAATGATTCCAGAGGTATCTCCTTCATTTATTCAATGCAGGACTTAGCGCACTGAAATGGACTCTTACTGAGTTACTTTTATTGCAGCTTCTTTCAAGCCTCTAAATGGACAACCTATTTCCTCCCATCCTCTTATAGCAAGATTTATGAGAGGCCTTCTAACTAAGCCGCCCATTAGGCCACCACCAGTGGCATGGGACTTAAACCTGGTTCTTGGTCAGCTCATGAAGCCACCTTTCGAACCCTTAGCTACTACCTCATTGAAATTCCTTTCTTGGAAAGTTATCTTTCTCATTGCAATCACATCAGCACGCCGCATCAGTGAGTTGCAGGCACTAGTAGCTGATCCACCTTTATACAAGATTCCATTATGACAAGGTAGTCCTTAGGACTCATCCACCCTTTATGCCAAAGGTGGTCTCGCCTTTTCATTTAAACCAAGCGGTCTACCTGCCTGTGTTTTTTTCCAAGGCCTCATGCATCTAATGCAGAAAGGAATCTTCATACTTTGGACTGTAAAAGAGCTTTGGCCTTTTACTTGCAAAGAACACAGCAACATAGAAAGTCCTCTCGACTCTTTGTTTTTGATCCTTCTCATTTGGGACTTCCAGTCTCCAAGAGAACACTGTCCAGCTGGATTGCACAGTGTATTTCCTTTGCCTATCAGAGTAAGAATCTTCCTCTGGAGGGCCATGTCACAGCTCACAATGTGAGAGCCATGGCAGCTTCAATGGCTCATCTGCACTCTGTGTCTATCGACGACATCTGTCAAGCAGCCACTTGGGCCTTGGTTCATACCTTCACAGCCCATTACTGCTTGGACAAGGACTCCTGCCGGGATGCCTTGTTTGGTCAGGCTGTTCTTCAACACCTGTTCCATACCTAATCAACCTCTACTCACCATCCCTGGTTGGATGCCAGAGATCCATGGGGGGGAAGTGGAGTCCTTTTCACAGGGACACACAACGTCTGGGATCTCTCCCTGGCATCTAAAGCTAGGGAGTCCCCATATACTTGTACAGTTCATTTAACCCTTTATATAGCTACATAAAGTGGTTTGTATATATTTATCATGTTTTTCCCTGTTAAAATTGTTTTAATGTATACCCAAGTTATGATACCTGTTTTTTGTAAACACAAATCAGCAATCTGAGATGTGTAGTTTAATGTTCACTGTAAACCGCGCTGATGTCAATAGCGCGGTATAAAAGAGACTTTAAATAAATAAATAAATATGTGAAGACTACATTCCTGCTTGTTCCTGGAGATAGCATAGTTACTCACCTGTAACAGGTGATCTCCGGGAACAGCAGGAATTTAGTCTTCACAACCCACCCACCTCCCCTAGGAGTTGTATCTCTCTATCTCTCTCTTTCCCTCTCTATCTTTCCCTCTCTCTCTCTTTGTCTCAGCTTTAAACTCAACTGGAGAGTCAGTTGGGAAAGGCGGGAAGGCAGCACGCAGGTGCTGTGGGATGCTCCCAAAAGCTTCCTAATTGGACGCTGGGGAGCATTCCCGCGCAGGCTCTGTCGGTACCGACGATACCCTATATGTGAAGACTAAATTCCTGCTGTTCCTGGAGATCACCTGTTACAGGTGAGTAACTATGCTTTCTGTGCTGTGGAACTTGCGTTTATAAATTGACCAGCAATGAAAAGATATTCTTGTAAATTAAAAAAAAAAAAGATTTGGACAGAAATTAGCAAGAACAAAACACATATTTCATTGTTTCACATACACAACCACAGTCCTTTCCTGATGCACCTACCCCCAAGTGACTCTCTATACTATGCATGGAAGAGCCTCAAGTAGAAACAAATGCAATCGGAGACCAAGAAAATGTGGTGTAGAACTACAGAAACCTTCCCAACTGTATTAGGTTCCATGGATCTGATTTAAAAAAAAATTTCCAAGCACATTTTGATGTTTTGCTTATGCATAATGCACCTTACGAATTCCAGAAGAAACTGTCATTGGAACCAAGCAAGTGAGGTGAGCACTAGCAGTAAATCTCAGACTGAAATAATTCTAACATACCCTGGCATGGGGTGAGGTTCATTCCTGTCATGGTATGCACAAAATTAACCCTTTTGGATGCCCTCTGTTTCACATCCATACAAACATACCTATATAACAGGCATGTCTAACTTTGAACAGGTCATGATCTACTTTTTCTGGCCAAAAGTGTTGGTGATCTACCACCATGAAAATTAAGTTTCAAATTAGTTTCAAATTAAATTTTAACCCAATAAAGTTGGAGGATTCCCCCCCCCCATTTTAATTAACCATCTGTCATTTACTTGGATGTGATCAGCTGTTAAGCAAATTAAGCAAAAACAAAACAGATGAAGATCCAGTAAGAACTGCGAGGGGAAATGGAAAGTACATTTTTTTTTCTTAAAGTTTTATTGCGTAATAACTAACTTTTATTGAGTAATTTGTGTTAAATTTAGGTTGAGTATTGATCCAGGCTGATCTTGCACAATCTTTAATATTTCGCTCATTAGTGAGACGTCTGAGCCTGCATTTCATCCACCAGCTTTTTGAAGTTGGGTGAATATTGTGTGAGGGCCAGTCTCAGGGAATCCTGGAGATGTTCATCTGTCATGTTGGAACGTTGTGTACTCCTGTCATTTTCAGATGGGGAAAACAGATTCACACACATAAGTTGAACCGAAACAGGAGTTTACAGCTTCACTGCATCTTCTCAAGCTGGGAAATTTTGTCTCTAGGCACTAGCTTCCAAAACTATTCTTTCTCAGCCCCCGGGAAAAATGTCATTTTTAAGGGTTAATATTTCATTTTCAAGAGATGGCTTATGAGTAATTTTTACTGATAGCAGCTGCAGTTTCTTTAATGTCCACATCTACTTTGAATGTGAATGACAAGTACTCCACAACTGTTCCAATTTTTTGGAAGTCACAATCTATTTTCAAATTCCTGGATAACAGAACAGATTTCTGTCACATACTTTTTATTCTGAAAAACAAAATTTGGATATTGTCTCAGATGGTCCTGCGTATTAGGAAAATGATCAAAAGTGGTGTTTGCAAGATCAGTCATTAGCTCAAATTTGCTCTTGTAGGATGAAACTGTACTCATCTCGCCAATGCATTTGTTTTTACCTTGTAGTTCAAGGTTCATATCAGTTTGCCTGTAAAGTCAGCTTGAAATGCCAGATCACATAACCACTCCTCATCTTCCAACTCTGCTTGGTCATCTCCCCTCTCTTTCAAAAAACATCTTATTTCATTCAACAAATCACGAAATCTTTGCAGAAATTTGTGCCTACTTAGCCACCTAGTGGAGGAGTAGCCTAGTGGTTAGAGCACTGGCTTGGTAACCAAGCAACCAGGGTTTGATTCCTGCTAGCACTCCTTGTGGCCTTGGGCAAGCCACTTAACCCTCCATTGCCTCGGAAGAAAGGCCTGGCAATCTACTTCCGGTGACACTGCCAAGAAAACCCAGGAGCTTCTGGGTCGCCAGGAGTCAGGACTGACTCGAAGGCACACATTGCATTTTTTTTAGCCACCTTACATCTGTGTGCAAAATGATTTCCGCTGCCCCTTCATCAAGAGTAAGATTGAAAAGCCATCTTTGAAGTCATCTTCCACAAACTGAATTTACAATTTTGAAAGTGATGTCCATGACAGTCTTTGTATCGAGTCTCTTGCTTGCCAAACTTGCTGGTGAATGATGCAGTGGTAAGAGGAAATCTGGGAAGTTGTCATGCTGTCTACAGCGGGCTATAAAACCATTAACCTCACCTGTCATTGCTCTTGCTCCATCAGTAGTTATGGAAACAAGTCTATGCAATGGAAGATTACACTTTGTCACAAAAGAATGGAAAGAACTGAATATTTCCTGACCAGTAGTTCTCCCTTTTAAAGAAATCATTCCAAGTAGTTCTTCTTTAACAAGGAAGTCTTCAAAAACCATCCGGATAAAGACTAGTAACTGGGCTATGTCTATGTCTGTAGATTCATCCAGTTGGAGTGAGAAAGCAACACAGTTTGAAACATCCTCCAACAATTGTTCATTTGTGTCTCCACACATCTTTTCTATTCGCTGCACGACGGTGTTTCTTGACAATTGTACATCTTGAATAGCAGCTATGATCTCTTATTTTTAAATCCTTCAAAAAGATTGTCAGCTGCTAATTCCCCTTCAGTGAAAAGGATGCTATGGTTGCATTGACTGAATGTGACCTTGGCTTCGCCATCAACTGTTGCTGAGTAGCCAATTTCAGTTTGTTCTTTGAGCTTCAGTTTACGAATTTCACTTTTGGGTGGAAAATAAGCATCAAACTTATTGCTATGCAGAGCCTTAATGATGTTCCAGATTACCCTTTTTGGGCAAGGATACTGGGGCTTTACAAATTAAACACCACTTGTGTTTCACCATGATGAAGTAGTCCATTTCCCATTCATCATGAAAGTGGTAGGCTTTGCTCTTCTTTGGAACACTCATCTTAGTTATACTGGGGTGGCTGGATGTAAGAAGGCCAAATCTGCTAAGTTAGTATAAACACTGGCTGAATCTGGTCCAAAACTGTCACTGTCCCAAAGTATTAAAGATCAACAGGAACTAAAGACCTCTGGATGATGTGCTATACAAGGACTAGAGATGCCAAAACCACACATGCAGTTCTAAAAGTAAAAATAAGAATTCATCATACTGGCACCAATAATCAAATACCACCAAACAATCATCAAAAAAACTCAAACACCTGTCCAGCAAACCAGATAAAATCAAATACCACCAAACAAGTTCAAATACCGCCACACGCGATTTAATAAATTCTGCACACAGTGTAGAATCAATGCAAAGGCTAGGCAAAATAAAATTGCAGAGGCAAGCAAAAGTCAGTGGTTTGAACCAATTCGAAGGCAAGGCATAGGCAAGTTAGAACAAAATTGGAAAAGCCTGCCAAAATCACCAAATTCTTGACACTGTTGTGTCTGCCTGAAAACGTTTAATGAAAGCGAACTATAAAGCGACCAACGACCAGCACACGACACAACTAATACAGTAAGTGTATTCAGGTAAAGCCCAGGCGAATGGATATCGCCTCTAAGGGATGTTGGGGCGGGGGCAGGAATGGGTGATTCTGAGAGGAAGGAGACCAGGTATTTATTTATTTATTTACAATTCTTATATACCGCACTATTAGACATCAGCGCGGTTTACATTGAACAAAAAACATCCGACAATTTACATATGTCTGGTCAATTACATTTAACAGGAGATATAAACTTGGGAAATAGGGGAAACTATATACAAAGGTGTGTTATCTGACAGATATCATGGTTAACTATATACAAAGGTGGTGCAATAGTATATGGAACTGTTTGTATTTACATTGTGTAGTTGGCCTGTTGCGATGGTCTGTCTGTCTGTATGATGCCTGTGGTGTCTCGTCATGGGGTGTGGGCAGCAGCCCCCTGGGGTACCTACAAACTATTGGTAAGAAAACAACAAGCGCCCCAATACACCTGCAGGCAAGATTCCCGCAGGCAGGGAAAAAGACAGGCAAAGGATCAGCAGCAGCGGCAAGCCCTCGGCAGACGACCTGCTGGCACGAGCTCTCTCCTAGTGATGGGGCGAGCTGCTGGAGAGATGGAGCCAAGTGGGGCTGGTGATCTACCTCTGACCCCTCTGCGATCTACCTATTGGACTTGACTGCTATATAAGAGAGCATTTCTATCAAACACAGACATGTTAAGAAATTCAAACTCTTATTAATACATACATAGATACATCTAACCTTTCTCACATAAACATACAGAGTTTCCCTCTTATGTAAGGACTCTCTGGAACACTTTCCCCTCTGTCTCTTTCTCAAAAACACACACTCTTGGCTTCTTTGTTTCAAAGATACACAAAGAAAGAGCACACCCTTGCTCACAGGTGTAAACACAAGTGTCCCCCCACATTTCTCTCCAAGACACATACACACCTTTGAAAATTTGCCCATTAAAAAGAATGCCTTTGGGACATTTTTAGGGTTGTTGTGGTTAAGCATAGCATTTATTGTAGAGGGTTCAGGCAGCTGCTAAAATGTCTGTCCATAGGCATGTTTGCTAGCTGCCAATTTGTCTGCATCTCCTGTAACGCAGCGTTTCCTACTTCCATCTCTACAAGCAATCGTGGGCATGGTTCAGCTGCGTAATAAACGAAGTACAGAAACATAGAAACATGATGACAGAAAGACCACAAGGCCCATCTAGTCTGTCCTTCCACAACAACTACAACAGTCCACTTTCTACCTTTAGAGATCCTCTGTGTTGGTCCCATGCTTTTTTGAATTCAGTTACTGTCCTCATCTCTACCACCTCCACTGGGAGACTATTCCATGGATCCACTACTCTTTCCGTAAAGAAATATTTCTGCATATCACTCCTGAATCTCTCCCTTCACCCTCATCCCATGTCCCCTCGTAGCAGAACTTGCTTTCAATTGAAAGAGGCTCTCTCCCTGAACATTTATGCCACGGAGGTATTTAAACATCTCAATCATATCACCTCTATCCCGCCTTTCCTCTAAGGTGTACATATTAAGATCCTTAAGTCTGTCCTCATATGCTTTATAATGAAGCCCATTAATCATTTTAGTAGCAACCCTCTGCACAGACTCCATCCTGTTCACATCCTTTTGAAGGTGCGGTCTCCAGAATTGCACACCATACTCCAAATGAGGTCGCACCAAAGATTTATACAGAGGTATTATCACCTCCTTTTTTCTGCTAGCCATTCCTCTCCGTATGCACCCAAGCATCCTCCTAGCTTTTGCCGTCGCCTTTTCTACCTGTTTAGCTACTTTAAGATCATCAGACACAACCACGCCTAGGTCCTGCTCTTCTTTAGTGGACAAAAGTACTTCACCTCCTATACTGTATTGCTCCCTTGGATTGCTGCAGCCCAAATGCATGACCTTACATTTTTTAACATTAAATCCCAGCTGCCAAATTCTAGACCATTCTTCAAGCTTAGCTAGATCCCTCCTCATGTTATCTACACCTTCCTGGGTGTCTACTCTATTACAGATTTTGGTATCATCCGCAAAGAGGCAAACCTTACCCAACAGCCCTTCCGCTATATCACTAACAAAGATGTTAAAAAGAATCGGACCAAGGACAGATCCCTGGGGCACACCACTGGTAACATCCTTCTCCTCAGAGTGAGCTCCATTTACTTGTACTCTTTGTCGCCTCCCACCCAACCAATTTCTAACCCAAGCAGTAATTTTAGGGTCCATCCCTAGGGTGCTCAGTTTGTTTATAAGTCGCCTGTGAGGAACAGTGTCAAAGGCTTTACTGAAATCTAAATACACCACATCTAGAGCTCTCCCTCGATCCAACTCCCTGGTCACCCAGTCAAAGAAATCGATCAGATTTGTCTGACAAGACCTGCCTCTGGTGAATCCATGCTGCCTCGGATCCTGTAATCCGCCGGACTCCAGAAACCTCACTATTTTCTCTTTCAGCAGCGTTCCCAATAATTTACTCACCACTGAAGTTAAACTAACCGGCCTGTAGTTTTCAACCACATCCTTACTTCCGCTTTTGTGTAAAGGCACCACATGAGCCTCTCTCCAGTCCTTTGGCACCACTCCCGACTCCAACGAGGCATTGAAAAGGTCAGTCAGTGGAGCTGCTAGAACATCCCCAAGTTCCCTCAGTATTCTAGGGTGTATCCCATCCGGTCCCATCGCTTTGTCTACTTTAAGTTGAGCTAGTTTCTCACGAACACAGTCTTCTGAAAATTGTTCAAGATGTCCCTCGCTTCTGTTCTTATTTGTGGGTGTTTTCTGAGGCCCTGCTCCTGGTTCTTCATCTGTGAACACAGAACAAAAATATTTGTTAAGCAATTCCGCTTTATCCTTATCAGCTTCTACATATTCCCCCCCCCCCCCCCCTGCACCCTTGAGTCTGACAATACCACTTTTGCCCTTCCTCTTCTCACTAATATATCTGAAAAATGTCTTATCCCCCCATTTTATTGCATTGGCTATTTCCTCCTCCTTTTGAATCTTTGCCTTCTTGACTACTTTGCTAGCTTCTCTAAGTTTTTTCCAAATACAGATGCCTGTCTTCCTCTCTGTGATCTCTTGTATTTCATGAAGGCTTCCCTCTTTTTCTTCACTTTTTCAACTACTTCCTTCGAAAACCATAGCGGTCTCCTGTTCCTTTTGCCTTTTATTTACCATTTTAACAAAAAGGTTGGTTGCCTTTAAAATACCCCCTTTCAGTTTTGCCCACTGTTTTTTTTTCTACATCCCCCCAGCTGTTCCCATCCCACTAACGACTCCCTGAGGTATTGGCCCATCTTTGCAAAGTTAGTCTTCCTAAAGTCTAAGATCTTCACCTTGGAATGGATTCTAACAGCCCTAGTCCTAATACTGAACCACACCATCTGGTGGTCACTGGATGCAAAATGATCTCCCACTACAACATCAGAAACACTCTCACCATTGGTAAGCACCAAGTCCAGTATGGCCCCTTCACGTGGGGTCTGTTACCAATTGCCTGAATAGTTCTCCCTGTAGAGAATCCAGGATCTCCTTCCTTCTAGATGATACTGCAGCAGGAATGTGCCAATCAACATCTGGCATATTGAAATCTCCTAGCAGTAGCACTTCCCCTTTCCTAGCAATGCTGCGTATGTCTTCAATTAACTCTGTCCACCTCTTCCTCTTGTGAGGGAGGTCTGTATATCACACCAATGCAAATAGATTTCTCTTTCCCTCTTTCTAGTTTAACAGGCTGATCAAGTTTTCAACTCTCGCAAGACTTGAAATTTTGATCAGTCAGAACTTCCTCCACAGTGTGACTGAAACATGCACACAAAAGATACTGTGGTGAAAGTATTAAGTGCTGCATTTCAGGAGCTGCAAGCAAACAGAAGACCTGGTGTGTGAGAGAATGAGTGAAGTTGGGGGAGAGAAGTCATGAGAGAGAGTTTGGGTGGTCTTGAGTAGGGTCATATGAGAGAAATAGGGAGACACAGGATGAAGCGTGGGTGGGAGTCATGAGAGAGGGAGAGGGGGGGGGCCT
Source organism: Ichthyophis bannanicus (assembly GCA_033557465.1). Lineage (NCBI taxonomy): Eukaryota > Metazoa > Chordata > Amphibia > Gymnophiona > Ichthyophiidae > Ichthyophis > Ichthyophis bannanicus. The sequence goes on from CM066040.1 coordinate 143,113,878, forward strand.
GCACATTCCCTAACACTCCCCATGATACATACAGCCCCTGACAGTCTCCATGACGCACTAAGATGCATGTGCCCCCGACACACACACAGCTCCTGACATTCCCCATGACACACATGCATACAGCCCGATATTGACATTCTCACACACACACAAACCCCAACACACATGACACCACATGCACCACTGACACTTCTACGAGGCATGCATATCAACCCCCCTCCCCCCCAGATATCTCCGATTCTGAAAATGGGGGGTACACAGCATTGTAAATAATATAATCATATAAATACATTAAATCAAAGTAATCATGATAAAATCACCATTCAGATCACAATTCACATTTGCCCATTTTTGTCCTATCTCCCATTCTTCTCGAAGAAACCCTGCCCCAGTGGTTCTCAGAGTATGACTCTGGTGTGCACAGCTGTTTTAAAGCTTGTCTAACTTAAATGAGAATTTGGGAAGTCAGAGTGCCTGAATAATAATGCTGTACTTGTGTTTTCAGGTGTTCATCATTGGCCCAGATAAGAAGCTGAAGTTATCAATTCTGTACCCAGTCTCCACAGGCAGGAGTTTTGATGAGATCCTGAGAGTGGTAGATTCCCTCCTGCTGGCTTCAAAACATAAGGTTTCTACCCCAGCAGACTGGCAGGTATGGAGAGAATCAAAACAGAAACTGTGGGTTGGACCATCCCAGATTGTCAAATTTTATCTTTATTTCATTTTGGTGTAGCAATTTTATGGTTACCTCTTTTAGTACCATGTACTAAGATCCTAAATGTATGAAAGTTTGAAAAATATCCACCATCTGACTCTTATTTATAGTGGGGGCGATATTTAAAGGCATTTACGCGGTTCACAAACCTGCAAATTGTATATATGCCAGTTAGTTGGATATTCAGCAGCACTAACATGGCTAGTGCCGCTGGATATCTGCAGATGCCGACGCTACGCAATTAGCATCAGGGTATTCCATGGCAGAGCGGAGATGGTACCCATCACCAACAGGGCCACGGCAGTCAGGCGCAGCAAAGGTTGGCCTGATATTACCCACAGGAGCTTCTGGCTTCTGCGGCAACCCAGATATTCAGTGACAGTGACTGTGACCGGATAGGGACCCAGCCTTGAATACCCAGGGTTAGTTTTCAGCGGCAATGGCTAGCCACCGCCACCGAATAGCCCCCCCAGCATGCTTAATCCAAATCCCAGTGGGGACCTCGAGGAATCTTTCTGCTTATTCTGCTTTTTTTTTTTTTTGCTTTTTTTTTTTTTTTATAGACATCTTATCTTAGGTCAGGCTTCCTTCCTTCCGTGGGGCTCAGTCTTACAAGCCAGCCATGACAGTCTTATTGGCCCTACAATAGCAAATAACAGTTGTAATGGGACAAAGAAAATAAGTTGTTCTTAAAAGAAAAGTATGCATTAGTCCATGGGAATCTTATAGAAGACGGTCAGCCTAGAATTCATAAGCAAAACAGTTCTGTGACATATTCAAGTACTTGCTGATTCGACTCTAGCAGGAAGACCATAGCATATTCTGAACATTTTTGTTCTATAGAGACAATTGAAAGGAATATGAAATACTTTTATAAAATCATCAGTGAAGTTTCCTGGTGGTTAGAGCAGCAGGCTGAGAACCAGGGAACCCAAATCCTGCTTCTGCTGAGGCTTCTTGTAATCCTGGGCAGGTCACTTAACCCTCCATTGCCTGAGGTGGAAATATCGTAAGCCTACTTGGCGGAAAAATAACAAGTAATCTGAACACAGTTGAGAAAATCCAGGAAGAACCAACTGCAGGGGGGGAAAAAGCATTTGGAGGAAGTTAAGCAAAAGAGTGAAACAATGAAGGGTCTCTTTTACTAACGGTTATCTCAAGCTATATCTGCTCATAGGAATAAAACGGTCCAGGAGTTTTCAGCTGCCCTGAATTAAATTTGTTCCTGGCTGATCTCAAAAGCTAAGCAGGGTTGGGCCTGGCTAGTACTTGGATGGGAGACCACTTTGAAATACCATGTGTTGTAAACTCACTGTGTGGAAGGAAAAACCTGGCAATCTACTTCCGGTTGCTCCTTGCCAAGAAAACCCAGGGGCTGGGTTATCAGGAGTCAGCATTGACTCAAAAGCACACATTGCACTTGCAGCAGATAGCTGATGCTAAGTGTTAGCAAAAGGGGCCTTAACTATGTTTTGTCAATGTTAGAACTCATTGCAAGATAAAATCAATATAACAGCAAGACGTATTCAGGTAGGATGAGTGTTAGAGAAAACTAACAATGGACTGACAGGAAATATGAGCTTCCATTTTCTATTCTTCCTGGCATTGGAAATTTCCAAAACAGATCATACTGGCAAACTAAAAATTTCTGACAATATTGGCACTTGAAGTACAGCTAAGAAAAATGGGGCATTGTAAGAGCTCTTAAATCCAGTGATCTGTCATAGAGTAACTTTACTAATTTACTATACTAGATTAGCACAAAATGGCTTCCATTCCTACATCAGTCCATTTTAAGTGCATAATTTTCCCGTGATGAGGAACTTGCACTCATTAATTATTGACCAGAAATGAAAAGTACATGGGATGAGGGTGATGGGGAATAGATTCAGGAGTGATATGCGGAAATATTTTTTTTAAGGAAAGAGTGGTGGATCCATGGAATAGTCTCCCAGTGGAGGTGGTAGAGATGAGGACAGTAACTGAATCCAAAAAAGCATGGGACAAACAGGATCTCTAAAGAAAAAATGGGGACTGTTGTGGTTGTTATGGAAGGACAGACTAGCTAGGCCATGTGGTCTTTTTCTGTCAATATATTTCTATGTTTCTAAGTCGATGTGACCCCACTTGGGATCCCAACCCCAAGTTTGGGAACCACTATCAGTTAATGGGGTCACAGAAGCATGGCCATTCCCCCATCTCTCTTGAATTTCATGGTGACCTTTGCCAAATCATCAGTCAATATGTGGTCTGAGAGCCAATGAACATTCATAGGCCTTTGCCTTTCCTGGGTAAACTTCCTGTCAGGCTGGAAACCCATGCTGAGTACAGGGGTCTGTAAGCATACACTACACATTGACACAAGGGACTTTGTGCTGACTGATACTGCTGTTACAACTACTGTTGCTGCCTTCCTGCTTTTTAGATGAGTGGCGGGTGGGCAAGGAGGCTGGAGATCTGCCAGTTTGACTGGATAATCTAGGGTCATATGAATTTTCAGTTGTTAAAATGGGGTCTCATGGGATAAAAGTTTGAAAAGCACTGATGTAAGCTGAAAAAAGGGACTCTAATGGAAATCAGCAAGGGCAACACACACACACACACCATTCCTCAAAGACAATGCCTTCCCTCCCCCTCCTTTATGCAAAAGAAGGGAGAGGGGAAACTCTGGTGCTGTGTAAGTGTAGGGGGTTGACTAGGAAATCCAGCTGTCCTTAAGGGCTTATTCACTTGGAGCTACCTTAAGAGAAGTAGAAAGGGGAAGCCTAGTCAGGAATGTGGCAGGTGGCATAAAGAGTCAGAGGCCTTGAAAGAAGGAAGTGGAAACCTCCTGGTCCCTTCTAGCAGGAAGTCCTATAACAGGGTCCAAAGATAGCTGGGGGAATGTCAAGTCGTTATCGGTGATGTTGGAGCGGTGAGACCCATGAGGAAAGCTGAGTGATTCAGTGATGTAAATGGCTGTAAGGAAAGGCAACCCTTATGGTTTTAATTCTGCCACAATGGTAAAGGGGCATCTTAACAGTGGCCAGGCCGGGGGGAAGGAGTGTTTGCTTCACTAATGGGCCGATGCAGAAAACTAGTGTGGCCTTTAAGCACAGAACGCCCCTTTTAAGCACAATTACTGCCACTGCCAAATGCAGAAAAGAGATGGACATGCGTGTAAACACCAAAGGGAAAACTAACACATGGTTACCGTATTTCTCAGATTATAAGCCTCGGGGCTTTTTACATCTGGAAACCATGGCGTAACCTATAGGCAGGAGCGACTTATCTAATAGATTGACACGGTGGACCCTGCCCCTCGAAACTGATATAAATACTTGCAATTGCACAGTGGATGGTCTTTCTCCTTGGGCCCTCCACTCTACACCCAATGCTTGCAATCAGATCCTCCGATCAGCAGACTGGTACATACTTTTACTGTACTCACAAATAGCATACAAAATAGTATACTAGATGAATTTCAGTTACCAAAAAAAATGTTATCTTTAACCCCACAGAAAATGGTGACCCCGAAGGGGGCGGAACTCATACACTGCAAAATTCAAATTGAAAGTTATTCATTACGCAGAATAACATTATAACAGAACTGCCGAGCGAACTGTTGGGATAAATGAGAAAATAGACTGGAGGAGGATACAGGGAAAACTAAGCTTGATGAAACGCAGCATGAAGGCAAATCGCAGCTTTAAAGCATGGTGTCCTGAAATAGAAGCACATTTGCTTCAGCTCATTGTAGAGCAGAGGGCCCAGGGCCGTGGACTGTCCACTGTGCAGGTGCAATTCAAAGCAGTTCATATCGCCAGGAAATATCGAGGGATTCAAGGCTGGTCATTCGTGTTGCTACTGTTTCTTGATAAGAAACAAATTAAGCATTAGACAAAACTGTCAGCAGCTCCCCACTGATTTCTTGGATAAAGTATGGAATTTCAGGGAATTTGTAAACAAAGAAATCATCACATACACAGTGACACCAGACTTTATAATCAACATGGCTGAAGTTCTCTTAACCTCTGACATCCCATTAGGGAGAACGATCAGTCAAAAGGGGGGTTAGAACATAAATATTAGAACCACCGGACACAAAGAGACACACTTTACAGTGGTGCAGGCCTGCTGTGCAAGTGGAAAGAAGCTGCCACCTATGATTATATTCAAAGGGAAGACAATGCCACGTGAAACTCTACCAACCAACGTTGTTGTGAATGAGAGGATGGATGGATGAGAGCATGATGCTGAAATGGCTGCAGTGCTGCTTTAGTAAGCGGCCGGAAGGATTTTTTTAGGAGACAGAAAGCACTTGTCATGGATAGCATGAGAGCCCATTTCACTGAAGACAAAGAAGAAAATAAAATCTCTGAACACTGTCCCAGTTATTATACCTGGTGGTATGACAAAAATGCTTCAGCTGCTTGACCTTTCTCTCAATAGAAGATTCAAAGCTGTATTTCATCTATGGGAAAACTGGATGCGCCACGGAAAGCACAGTTTCACAGCTACCGGCTGTATGTGCCACGCCACATTTGCAGAAGTTACCAGGTGGGTTGCAATAGCATTGAGGGGGGGGGGTGTGAGCGATAAAATAAACAAATCAGGTTTTGTGAAGGCTGAGATCCTAAAGAACCCCAATAACTGAAGACGAAGACAATGAACTCAAAGTGGCACCAGAAATTGCAGAACTATTTCAGTGACACCAAAGATCAGGACTTCAACGGCTTTCCCGAGAGTGATACAGAACAAATCTGATGTGGAATGAGTTATTTTAAAGCGAAAATAAGACCGAATAAATCCAGTTTTACGAAACACAAAAGATAAAACACAAGACAACATTGCTAATTGCGATTTAAACACGGGGCAATTTACACGTGAAAGCACCAAATCAAGGCACTGCGACTTATACACAGGGGCGACTTATAATCCGGGAAATATGGTCATGCCAATTGTATTTAAATTAGAACATAAGATATGCCATACTGGGTCAGACCAAGGTCCATCAAGCCCAGTATTCTGTTTCCAACAGTGGCCAATCTAGGTCATATATACCTAGCAGTTTCCCCAAGAGACACAAGTTCCACAATGCTTGTATTGGGTCAAGCATTGATATCTTCGGTCACTTCTTAATAATGGTTTATGGACCTTTCCTCCAGGAACTTGTCCAAAACTTTTTTAAACCCAGCTACACTAACAGCCTTTACTACATCCTCCGGTAACAAATTCCAGAGTTTGATTACATGTTGAGTGAAAAAATATTTTCTTTTATTACTCTTAAATAGTTTACCCTGTAGCTTCATTGCATGTCCCCTAGTCTTTCTATATTCTGATAACGTAAACAATCTATTTACATTTACCCGTTCCACTCAGTTCATTAATTTATAGACCTCTATCATATCTCCACTCAGCCGTCTCTTTTCCAGGTTGAAGAGCCCTAACCTTTTTAGCCTTTCTTCATAGGAGTATCCTTCCATCCCCTTTACCATTTTCGTGGCTCTTCTCTGTATCTTTTCTAAAATCGCTATATCCTTTTTAAGATACGGCGACCAGAATTGCACACAATATTCAAGGTGCGGTCTCACCATGGAACGATATAGAGGCATTATAATATCTTTTGTTTTATTTTCCATTCCTTTCCTTATGATACCTAGCATTCTATTTGCTCTCTTGGCCGCCGCTGCACACTGGGCCGAGGGTTTTAACATGGTATCCACAATGACGCCTAAATCTTTTTCCTGGGTGGTGGTTCCTAATGTGGAACCTTGCATCGAGTAACCATAGTTTGGGTTGTTCTTCCCTAGGTGCATAACCTTGCACTTGTCCACATTAAATTTCATCTGCCATTTTGATGCCCAGTCTTCCAATTTATCAAGATCCTCTTGCAATTTTTCACAATCCTCTTGGGTTTTAACAACTTTTTAAATAGTTTTGTGTCATCTGCAAATTTGATAACCTCACTCGTTGTTCCACTTTCCAGGTCATTTATGAATATGTCAAAAAGCAGTGGACCCAGCACAGATCCCTGGGGTACACCACTATTCCCTTTCTCCATTGGGAAAATAGGCAGAGGGTAGGGCTAAATGGCCAATCTTTTAACCAGTTCCTGATCCACAATAGTACACTGCCTCCTATCCCATGACTCTTTAGTTTTGCCAAAAGTCTCTCATGAGGGACCTTGTCAAAGGCTTTCTGAAAGTCCAGATACACAATATCAACCGACTCACCTTTGTCCAACTGTTTGTTCACTCCTTCAAGAAAACATAACAGATTAGTAAGACAAGATCTTCCTTGTCTAAAGCCATGTTGGCTGTCTCCCATTAGGTTGTGACTATCTACATGCTGAGTAATTTTATTCTTTATGATGGTTTCTATCATGTTTCCCGGTACTGACGTCAGGCTCACCGGTCTGTAGTTTCCCGGATCACCCCTGGAACCCTTTTTAAAAATTGGTGTTACATTGGCGATCCTCCAATCTTCAGTTATAAGAGATGATTTTAATGATAGTTCACAGATTACTGATAGCAGGTCTGCAATCTCATATTTCAGTTCTTTAAACACCCTTGGATGTATACCATCCGGCCCAGGTGATTTGCTACTCTTCAGTTTATCTAATAGTTGTAAGACATCTTCCCGATGTATCGATATTTCCTTCAATTCTTCCGCACCTTTAAATACCACTTCAGTCATGGGTAACATCCCTACATCTTCCTCAGTAAAGACCAAAGCAAAGAATTCATTCAGTCTCTCTGCTATCGCCTTGTCGCCTCTTAGTGCTCCTTTAACCCCTTTATCATCTAATGGTCCAACTGATTCTCTCACAGGTTTTTTGCTACAAATGTACTTGAAAAGGTCTTTATTTCGTGTTTTTTGTTTCCGCAGCAAGCTTCTTCTCAAATTCTCTTTGCCTGCCTTATCAATGCCTTGCATTAGACTTGCCAGTGCTTGTGCTGTTTCCAGGTTTCGCCGTTTGGCTCTTTTTTTCTATTTCCTGAAAGATGCTTTTTTGGCAACAGCCTCTGACCTCACCTTTAAACCATGCTCTCAGTTTTTTGGACTTCCTTCCACTTTTCTTAAAGCGTGGAATACAGCTGGTCTGGGCTTCCAAGATAGTATTTTTCAACACCCAAGCTTGATGTACGTCTTTAACCTTCGCAACTGCTCCTTTTATGTTTATCTTTATTTAAAATTTTATAGACCGCTTTCTGTCGAAACATAAAGCGGTGTACAATAAAAAGGTTGGCAATGCAAAGACAAGAAAGAGCGCCAATATAATTAGTATTTTTCTTAACTGTTTTCCTCATTTTATCATAGTCTCCCTTTCGAAAGTTAAAAGGTAGTACTGTGGATTTCCTTACTATCCTTCCTCCACTAATTAAATCAAAGGCGATCATGCTATGATCACTATTGCCAAGTGCCCCCAACACCTTTATCTCTTGCACTAGATCTGGTGTTCCACTAAGGACTAGGTCTAATATGGCTTCCCCTCTGGTCGGTTCATGAACCAGCTGCTCCAAGAAGCAGTCATTTATTTCATCTAGGAATTTTATCTCCCTAGCATGTCCTGATGTGACACTGACCCAGTTGATACCGGGGTAATTGAAATCACCCATTATTACTGCGCTGTAACTTTAGTTAGCTTCCTTGATTTTCTTTGAGCATTTCATCATCCATTTGGTCATTCTGGCCAGGTGCTCGATAGTACACCCCCACTGCCATCGCCTTCCCCCTTTTATATGGAATTTCAATCCATATAGATTCTACAGCAGATTTTGTTTCCTGCAAAACTTTAATCCTTTCTGAGTCAATGCCCTCACTAACATAGGGCGCAACCCTCCACCAATTTGATCAGCTCTATCATTACGATATAGTTTGTACCCAGGTATCAGTGTCCCACTGGTTGTCCTCCTTCCACCATGTCTCTGATATTCCAATCATATCTAACCTTTCATTTAGTGCTATATATTCTAACTCTCCCATCTTATTCTTTAGACTTCTAGCATTTGCATACAAGCATTTTAGAGAATGTATTTTATTCATGTTTAATTTGGCTATTGTTAGACATGGGTAAATTAGGATCTTTAAGCTCTGTCTGCTCCATACTTGAGTGCATTTGGGCTACTTTACTCTTTTGTGGAACCTCTCTGCTTTTGGTAGTATCCTTCAAGGATACATTCTTCCGAACCATTCGCTCTTGGGCGACTGTCGGCTTTCCCCTAATATCTAGTTTAAAGGCTGCTCTATCTCCTTTTTAAAGGTTAATGCCAGCAGCCTGGTTACATCCTGGTTAAGGTGCAGCCCATCCCTTCGGAAGAGCCCCTCCTTTCCCCAGAATGTTCCCCAGTTCCTAACAAATCCAAAACCCTCATCTCTGCACCATTGTCTCATCCAAGCATTGAGACTCCAGAGCTCTGCCTGCCTTTTGGGTCCTGCGCGTGGAACAGGAAGCATTTCGGAGAATGCTACCCTGGAAGTTCTGGATTTCAACTTCCTACCTAAAAGCCTAAATTTTGCCTCCAGAACCTCCCTACCACATTTTCCTATGTCATTGGTACCGACATGTACCAAGACAGCAGACTCCTCCCCAGCACTATCTAAGACCTTATCTAGGTGGCGCTTGAGGTCCGCTACCTTCACACCAGGCAGGCATGTTACCAGGCGATCCTCACATCCACCAGCCACCCAGCTATCTACATACCTAATGATCGAATCACCAACTATAACGGCTGTCCTAACCCTTCCCTCATGGGCACATGGCCCTGGAGAAACTTCCTCGGTGCGAGAGGGTTTTACATCACCTGGAGGACAGGTCTTAGTTACAGGATCACTTCCTGACACACCAGGGTGATGCTCTCCTGTCACGTGACTTCTCTCCTCCATGGCAACAGGGATGCTGCCAGACTGGAGGTGGGACTTCAGGACTATATCCCTGTAGGTCTCGTCTATGTTCCTCTGTCTTATGTTTTCCAAGTCTGCTACTTTAGCCTCTAGAGAACGGACTTGTTCCCTGAGAGCAAAGAGCTCCTTGCACCTAGTGCACATGTAAGACCTCTCACCAACTGGGAGAAAATCATACATGTGACACTCGATGCAAAAGACTGGAAAGCCCCCATCCTGCTGCTGGACTGCTGTCTGCATCTTAGTTTTAAGTTTGTGTCTAGATCTTTAAGTTCTTACTTACTAGGGGTTGCTATGGGTATTTATAACAATAAACTGTACCTAATACGTTTAATATACCTTGTTCACCTGAAGCTTAATTAATCTCAGGTCCTTAGTGTATGATTTGGGTAATGAGCTTCACCTGAAAGCACCTCCTGTCTTTTTTAAGATGTGTAAGTACCTATAAAGCTATGATTATCCCAGTGGAGGGTGGGTGTGGGGAGGGAGGGAAGTAACACTTATTAAAAGAGGGCTGTTACACAGTACCCTGTCTTGTGCTGCTGAGGTAAGCTAAATTCTGATTTGATTTAAATTATAGCTCTTAGCTGCTGCTAGGCTCTAACGTCTTATGAAATTAAAACTACAAGCTCTCTGCTGGGTACTAAATTTAACCAGAAAGCTCTCTTCTGTGTGTTAAATTTAAACTAAAAGTACTTTGCTGTTACTTGGCCCTGAGTGGCTATTAAATTTAAACTACAAGCTCTCTGCTGGGTATGAAATGTAACCAGAAAGCTCTCCTGTGTTTTAAATTCAAACTTTAATTGCTGCTACTAGGCCCTAACTGATCCAACAAAAAACAGTGGGTTCACAGATTAAGTAGCTTTAATACAAAATTCTTTTTAGAAAATTACCAGAAGTATATACTCAGTTGCAGATTTCTCTCCAGAAGTAACAGTCCCCCTTTCTAGTCCTTCAAGACCAAATTAGAGATAAATGAGCTACACATAATAAAATGGTATGCTAATATTGGCTGTGCCCGCTGCAGAGAAACGCGTAGAAGATATTGCAACCAGCTTTAGCGCCAGTATCTCTATGCCTGGTCATGAGGTGGCTTAAACATCAGGCACGTACCCTTTATAGTATTTTGATGGGTGCTTTCACTGATGCCTGGATCATCTGAGGGATATGTCAAAGATAATCTATGCATCAGGGACTGCCCCACTCAAAACACTCATCATAAATATGCTGGTCTCTGGCAACCATTCATAAAGTATGCTATGGCAAAATCCTCCACCCTATTGTGAAATGCATTTCATCTTCTTTTTGCGAGTCACTCTATTTCTCAGTTTCCTGTATCCATTTCTATCAATGCTGTTTTTTCTCCAGCGGTCAAGGAATTAGAAATGTATTGCAATGAGTGCATTCACATGCTTATCTTATCCCATGACCGCTGGAGAGAAAACACAGCATTGATAAAAAATGGGCCCAGGAAACCGATAGAGTGACTCACAAAAAGATGAATGCATTTCACAATAGGGTGGAGGATTTTGCCATAGCATACTTTATGAATGGTTGTTAGAGACCAGCATATTTATGATGAGGGTTCTGAGTGGAGCCAGATAGCATTTTCTCTGGAGGGCACAAGAATAATCATTTCTTTTTGTCCTGTAGAAATAAGTGTTAGATTAGGTGTGGGCGCAGCAGATGCTTTTTGATTGTGATGAGGCAAAACATTTGCTAGATGGGGAACTTGTCAATGGCACTTTTGGCATCATGCATAGCAATAACTGTTTTCAGCAAATCATGCTGAGAAGCCATTTTTCTGTGTATTTTTGTAAAATTGGGAACACTGAAAGTTTTGGGATTTTAGCTGTTGAATTTTTTGCTTTTTTTTTCTGATTATTTAAATTTTGCTTAGATTTTGTATAAAGTTTTTTGGGATGGTCAAATGACATCCAACTAAACCTAGACTTTGAGAATTAAGCATAATAGCTAGGAGGATGGATCTTTTGATCCCTTTTGAAGAAGCAGTGAAGGAGTAGCTTAGTGGTTAAGAGAAATAGGTTACAAAGCATGAAAGCCAGGGTTGCGAATCCTGCTCGTTGTGACCTTGGGCAACTTATTTCACTCTTTGTTTCAGGTATAATTTACATTGTGAGCGCATTTGGGTAGGGAAATAGTTCTTGTACCTAAATGTAATTCGCCTTGTGCTCCAATTTGGATAAAACAAGTGATAAATTGAAATCTAAGTGAAATTGTGAGCTGTTAGTGAGGTGTCCTTTTCTCCGACAATCTGAGAGTCAGCATTGCTTCTAGCATAAAAATGCTGAAGGGATGACTTAAATGTGATCGATTTTTTGATTTTGTGTGTGAAATAATATATCAGCTTTGTTTCTTTCAAGCTTTTTGTTTGAAAATTAGTAAAAGATTGATTTTATTTTTAATTTATGAGTTGAAGAGAAGAAAATCAATCCTCCCTATTAGATGGTTTCAGCTTACAGCAGTTTCCCAGCCCTGTCCTGGAATCACATCCAATTAGTCTGGTTTTCAGAATATCGTAATGAATATGCATGAGAGAGTGTTACATATTTAGTGTACAAATATATCTCATGCATAATCATTGTGGATGTCCTAAAAAACATACTGGTAATGTGAAAAAGTGAAAATTGTTTTCTTGACAAGATGCAACTACAAGTAGATTGCCAGACGTTTCTTCCACGCAGTGAGTCTTAGGTATGCTTCCAGGATTGGGTTGGAAAATCCTGGTTCTGCTCTTGGATAGTAAGAGAAATTAAATGACTTGTATATTAGTTTGTGAGAAGAACTGAAAGAATGGTAGGAGAAAAGAGAATAAGGGGTAAGAGTAACCCCTCCCTCCTCCCAAATCTCAGTAAATCTTACTGCAATATAAATCTAGAACAAAATGGTATTAGTTTATTCATGTTTTCATATTAAATGGTTGACCTCTGTTCTTTTTGCTAGCCTGGAGACAAGGTAATAGTTAGCACCTCAGTTTCTGAAGAGGAAGCAAAAAAGCTGTTCCCTAATGGAGTCTGCACTAAAGACCTTCCCTCTGGCAAGAACTACCTCAGGTTTACAACACTTCCAATGGCATAAAGAGAATACAACATTTTCAGCAACATGGGATGTCTGACCTATTGTCCTGCATCTGTCATCTGTCTGGCCTTCTTAATGCAGATCATTTTATGTATTAGCTGATTTGTTGCTGGGGAGGGAAGCATATAGTCTTCACTGGAAACATAAGTCAGCTGTATGAGATTTTGTTTGTTATTATGAAATAAATGACAAATAGATCTAAATTGCAGTGCATCTCTTGTTCCTCTTTAGCTACTATAGTAGACTCTTCATATCTTATAAGGCATGTTTGCACATAAGTGTTTTATGTGCATAAACAGCCTTTTCAAAGATTACCTGGTATATATGCACCAAAACCTTTACACATACACCCTACATGTACATAAATTTGTCTTAATCTGGTCAGAAGCATTCACAGGAGTATGGTTTATGTCCATAAACTTACAATAAAATGAATTTGTTCATGCCTCGGCTATTTATTTTTGTTTGTTTTTTTCTCCATGTGTTAAGTGCCGTGGAGTCAATGGCAACTTGTAGCAACCCTCAAGATTGTTGTAAATTGTGTTCAGTTTTCCGATAGGTGGCTAAGTGTTGATTGATACAATAACAGCAGCTGTGGATGCTAATCCATCACATTGCTGGTGTTCCTCTTTTGTGCTAACCTTCCAACTCATGAAGCATGATGTATTTCTCTAGTGATCTTTCTCTTCACATGATGTGTCAGTCTTGTCATTTGATTGTCTAAAGAAAGCTTGTTTGATCTCTTCTAATAGGGACTGGTTTGTTCTTTGGACAGTCCGTGGTATACACAGTATTCTTTGCCAGCACAATAATTCAAAGGCAATGATTTTCTTCCTGTCTTCTTCACTGTCCAGCTTTCGCATCCATATGACTTTAGTGAAAATACCATGGCTCAACAAGTCAAATCTTTGTATGCAGAGATGTCTGTGCACTTAATCTTGTTTAAGTCCTTCATACACATTCTGCCAAGAGCAATGTGTTGGATTTCTTGACCATTTTGTCTTTTCTTTATTGATTATTGATCCAAGTAGGGCTACTATTTCTCTTTCTTCTCCATCAAAGATGAAATGATTGATTTTGCCAGTGGTCAGGATCTTTGTCTTTTTCATGTTAAGGTGAAGGCCTATTTTAAGACTGTTCCCTGATCTTGATAAGCAGATGTTTCAGTCTTCACTTTCTGTCAGTAACTTCGTATCAGCAAAGCGAAGGTTGTTGCTGAGTCTTCCACCAGTCTTCATACTTTGGTTGTCTTCATACAGTCCTACTTCTCTGATTAGTTCTGTACGCAGCCTTATATACCTTCACAGATCTTAAACCATTCTGTTTCTCTTTGTTCTGTTCGGACTGCTGTTTGCTTGATCAGTGTAAAGATTGTGAATTAGAACAAGCAGGTGTTCTGGTATATCCGTGCTGCTTAATGTGAGCCAGAGTTTTTCATGATATATATACAATCAAAGGTTTTGCTGTAGTCAAAACACATATAGATATCCTTTTATATATTTATCCATCCACTTTTATATATAGTTCTATCTTAAAGTCAAAGTGGTTTACATGTAACAATAACAGATGTAACTGTACACTGAATATTTCAAAAGATTGGCAAACTAAATAACTTAGCATTAACATTAACAAGGCCATAATGTTTTGGGCAGCTGTAGAATTGTACAGAGTGTTTTGGCCGACATTCTTTTGTCTTTTCAAGAATCCATCTTACATCTGTAATATCTCTTGTTCCTTGCCCTTTCCTGAATCCTGCTTACATTTCAGGCAGATTCTGTTCTAGGTAAGTCTGTAGTTCCCCACTAAATCTTGAGTAGAATCGTGCTGGCATGTGGGATCAGAATGATTTGTGCGATAATTTCCACAGTCATTCAAATTACCTTTCTTCAGTATTGGTGTGAATAGAGATCTCTTCCAGTGAGTTGGCCAGGTCATCTTCCAAATTTCCTGGCAGAGCCTGTAATACTTCAGTGGGAATGCCATCAATGCCCAGTGCTTTTTTTTTCTTTGATAATGCTTTCAATACTGCTTTGATTTCTTTTATCACCAATGGTTCCTGGTTGTAAAGTATAAGCTTAAATGTCTGTTGATCCACTAGATCTTTAACTGACTCTGAATTCTTTCCACCTTTTATTGATCTTCTCAGCATCATTCAACATGGATCCTTGAGGATCTTTCAGCATTCCAATTCATGGATGGAATTTTCTCTAATTCTTGTAGTTTTAGGAAAGCCGATCTTTGTCTTCTGAGAGTTTCTGATTCTTTTTCCTGGCATGCATCATTGTAGTACTTTTCCTTGTCTCGCCTTGTACTTTGAAAATCACTTAAAGTTCCGTGTTGACCTTTTTCCTCTAGCTTTAGCTTCTCTGCATTTCTGAGCAATTAAAGTTTTTTTTCAGTCATCCATTTTGGCTGTTCTTGCTTTTTCACCTCTTGCAGAGACTTTTCGCTTTCTTCAAGTACAACTTTCTCAATGTCATCCCATAACTCTTTTGGTGCTCTGTCATTTGTATCCAAAACAGTGAATGGATTTTGCATGCTGTCTTTAAATTCCGGTGATATATTTTTAAGATCACATTTTGCTATATTCATGAGTAGCTTGCTCTTTTCAGCTTTAGCTTGTGTTTGCATACCAGTAGCTGGTGATCTGTACCAGAGATGGTTTTACTTTTATTGATGTTAATGAGATTTTCTATTGACTTCCATAAAATGTATCAATTTTGTTTCATTTTTCTTTTAACAATCCTTTGGGTGACATCCATGTGTACAGTCATCACTTGTGTTGCTGGAAGAAGGTGTAAAATTCTGCTAGACCAAAGATCTATTCATCTCAATCTTTCTCATGCTTCATTTCTGCTGCCAAGCCCATATTTTCCAATGACTTAACCACCACCTTTTGTTCCCAGCTTTTGCATTCCATTCACCCAGACTTAGTATATCTTGTTTGCATGTTCTGTCAATTTCAGCTTATACTTGCTCATGTTGCTGTTATGTACCATTGAGTTGGTGTCGACTGATAACGACCATATAGATAGTTCTAAACTGTGTTCAGTCTTCAGTCAGATGGCTTACTTGACAAAGTGGCACCCATAACTGCTGCTGTTGTATCGATCCATCTCATTGCTGGCCTTCCTCTTTTGTGTTGGCCTTCTACCTTGCCAAGCATGATGTCTTTTTCTCTAATGATCTCTCTTTGTATGATGTGTCCAAAATATGAAAGTTTTGTCATCTGAGCTTCTAAAAGCTTAGGTTTGATTTCCTTTAGTACTGACTGATTTGTTTGTCAGGTAGTCCATGGAATGCACAGTATTTGTCGCTAGCACCATAATTCAGAGGCATCAATTTTCTTCTTGTCTATCTTTTAAACTGTCTAACCTTTGCATCCATATGACGTTATTGAGAATACCATGCCTCGAACAAGCCAAATCTTTGTATGGAGATAGACGTCTAGGTCCTTCATTGCCATCCTGCTAAGAGCAATGCGTCATCTGGTTTCTTGACTACTACTTGTTTCTTTATTGATAGTGGACAGTTTTAACATACTTGGATCAACTATTTCAATTTCTTCTCCAACGCTGAACTTATTGATTTTTGCCAGTTGTCAGGATCTTTGTGGTGGTTATATTAAGGTACAGGTCCATTTTAAGACCATGTTCCCTGATCTTGAAAAGCAAATGTTTCAGATCATCTTCACTTTTAGCCAGTAAAGCATAGTTACTAACCTGTAACAGGTGGTCTCCGGGGACAGCAGGAATCAGTCCTCACATATGGGTGACATCTGTGTAATCTTCTGGTCTACTCTCCGTTTGGTCCTGGGTTCATTTCACAGACAGTAGGGTAAGCAGCACAAATAAGACAACCAACCAGGTGTGGCTTGGAAACAGGTATTTATGTAGAAATAGGCTTATTACATAGGTACAGAATAAAGTTTTATAGAGTGGTTGTTAAAAAGCTGCTTCAGTGTACATCAATGAATCTGTGTGTTTGCATGTGTGAGAGAGAATAGAGTATATGAAAGACTGTGTGTGTGAGAGAGAGATCAGAGAGAGAGAGGGGGGGGGGGGAGGGGTGAAGAGAATTAATTATCAGAGCCTCCTGTCCTTCATGTCCGAGGAAGAGGAAGTATTTCTGTCCTTTATAGTGAATTTTCTCTAGCACCTCCCTTTGAGGTCTGCTATTCTTGATTTAGCAAGGAGGGGCTGCAGACCAATCTCATCGGGCCCGCAGACTGACATCAGCAGGGAGTCAGAGTTAATCTCATCTTGTGAACTACCCTCATTAACTTTGGAGACTGATATCACCAGAGTAACAAAGCTGCATGAAATCCAAGGTCTGGGGAAAAAGCCATGACACCTATGCCATGCTGATGTATGCTGACAATCTGCACCAATGGAGCCCTCATGGAAGCATCCCTCAGCTTTGAAAGAAAACCTTTGGGAGCTGCTATCATATATGTGTGGTCCCCTTCCTGCACAAGGGTGCCATCTTTCTCAGTCAGATGACATAGCTAAAAGACGGCAAAAAAGAAAAGATGGTAAAGAAGCAACTCCAAGGGGAGGAGGGAGGGTTGTGAGGACTGATTCCTGCTGTCCCCAAAGAACACCTATACAGGTGAGTAACTATGCTTTCTCCAGGAACAAGCAGGAAGTCAGTCCTCACATATGGGACTCCCCAGCTACAGGCTACCAAAAACCCATAGCAAAAAAAACACGGTCGCCCTCAAGGGAGCCCTGAGCAGCAGCAATTGAGTCCATAGCTACAGAGTATAGTAGGACCTCTGTGTCTGATGGAAACCAGCACTCCGGTAGCCTGCACACAGAAGGGTCAGAGGGTAGGAGTTGCCTAAACCCTGAAAAGATTACAGAGCACGACTGGCCGAAGGCATTGTCCTATCGAGACTCCCTTTCCAGGCAGTAATGGGCTGCGAAGGTATGAAATGAAGACCAGGTGGCAGTCCGGCAGATGTCCACCATGGGGATGGAGTGCAGGTTTGCCACCCAGGCTGCCATGGCCCTGACACAGTGCGCTGTGACACAGCCTTCCAGCGGGAGACCCGCCTGCTCATAAGTGAGGGCGAAACAGTCCACCACCCACCGGTGTTGGTCCCCATGCCCTCTGGAGCACAGGTAGAAGCAGAGGACCACTGCCTCTTGGCAGAGGGCACAAGACCCCGTGCCCCCCTGCTTGTTCACATAGAACATCACCACTTGGTAGCGGCCCTCTGCCGATAGGCAATGGTCCTCTGCTCCTACACAGTCTGTCAGGATATACTCCTACAGGCAGTATACCTGCCAGGCCAGAACAACTTACTGGCTGACCAATTGAGCAGGGTCCTCCAGCTGCACGAGTGGCAGCTGGACCGCAGTGTGGCCGACCGGCTCTTCCAACTCTGGGGGAAACCTGTGATGGACCTGTTCGCCAAGCCAGTCAACTATCAGTTGCCATGCTTCTGCATTCCTCCAGGGTGGTAGCGGATGCATTCCTCATCTCGTGGTCGGAGGGCCTCATGCATGTTCCCTCCCATGCCACTAATTGCTAAGCCACTGTTCAGTACCCTCTGTGACAAGGCCTCACATCCTGATAGCCCCTCGATGGCCCAGGCAACCATGGTTCCCACAACTCCTCCAGCTATCGGTGGAGACTCTCATCCCATTGGGGAACTCACCAGGGTTCTTGTCTCAGGAGGGGGGCTCTCTTCTGCACCCCAACTTGGGGTCCCTGTTGCTGATGGTATGGCAGCTGAAAGGGTGATCCTAGTCCCTTTCAACCTCTCAGATGAGATCCTGCTGGTCTCTCATAAGACTTCCACTAGGAAAGCTTATGTTCTCAAATGGCGCAGGTTTTCAACTTGGTGTGCAGAGCACGGGATTGACCCGTTCTCCTGCCCGGTTGGACTGGTGCTACAGTACCTTCTCCACCTCTTGCAATCTGGGCTTAAATCAAACTCCGTCAGGGTAAACCTCAGTGCCCTGGTGGCGCACCACCACCCAGTGGATATAAAATCTCTCAGTCCAACCACTGGTGACCTGCTTCCTAAGGGGTCTGCTCTTATCAAAACCCCGTTTGCCCTCTGGCGATCGAGTGGGACCTCAATGTGATGTTGGGGCAGCTCACTCGCCTGCCCTTTGAGCCTCTGGCTACCTGCCATCTAAGATACCTCTTGTGGAAGGTGGTGTTCCTGGTCGCGCTCACCTTCGCTCGCAGAGTCGGCGAGCTTCAGGCCTTAGTGGCAGAGGTGCCATGTACTAGGTTCTACAAGAACAGGGTGATGCTCTGCACACACTAAATTCCTTCCAAAGGTGGTATCATCCTTCCACCTCAACCAGGAGGTTGTTCTTCCCACGACCTCATATCAGTAGGAGTGAGATGGTCCTGCACACTCTGGATTGTAAGAGGGCCTTCTCCTTCTACATACAATGTACTTGGGGCCACTGCAAAGCTGCTCAGCTTTTTGTCTCATAAGACCCCAGTCGTCTGGTGGATGTGATGACCAAACATACACTGTCTACCTGGACCAACACTGGCTGGTGATGTAGGCGGTAGGAAAAAGCTTGGAAGGCTAAGTATATCGCCCGTAGTTCAAGGAGGATGATCTGCTGGTTGCTCTCGTCCTGCAACCAGCTGCCTTGGGTGCAGAATTCCCTGCAGTGGGCTCCCCAGCCAAGCAGGGAGGCATCCGTGGTGAGGACTCTCAAGGGGCTCGGGGCGGCATCACCATCTTGAGGTACTGGGGAGTCTGCCACCAGGTTAGAGAGTCCACCAACTGGTGGATCGGTGAGACTTTGTCCCAGAGGCGCCCCACGGCCTATGTCCACTGGTCCCGGTGGCACCACTGTGTGGCCCTCATGTGGAGGTGGGCATCTGGGGTGACGACCATGGAGGCCATGTGCAGTAGGCACAGGAGGAGCTGGCAGGCACCAAGGATTGTTGCTGTATGTCAAGGGCCAGGGCCCTGAGACGGTCAGCTTGGTCTCTGGGCAGGAAGGCCTTTGCCTGGAGGGTGTCCAGTCTTGCCCCTATGATCTCCAGACATTGTGTCGGAAGGAGGTGAGACTTGGGGTTGTTTATCACAAACCCCAAGTGTTGCAGGACCTGGATGGTGTGCGTCATCACCTGCTGCAACTCTGAGGTCATGCCTCCCTTTATGAGCCAATTGTCCAGGTAGGAGAAGACAAAGACCCCCTGGAGGCGTAGGAAGGCGGCTACGACTGCCAGGCATTTTGTGAAGACCCTTGGGGCGGAGGCCAAGCTGAAAGGCAGCACTCTATACTGGTAGTGTCTGCCCCCCACCTTGAACCGCAGGTACTACCTGTGGTTGGGGTGAATGAGGATGTGGGTATAGGCATCCTTCAGATCCAAGGAGCATAGCCAATCTCCCTGCTGGAGGTAAGGCAGCAATGTCCCAAAGGAGAGCATCTTGAACTTCTCCCTCACCAGGAACTTGTTGAGGATGGGCCTTAGGCCTTCTGTCCTTTTTGGCACAAGCAAGTACCTGGAGTAGAACCCCTTGCCCTTGAGATGGTGGGGCACTGGTTCCACTGCTTTGTCCTTGAAGACCTGCAAGCTCCTTCAGTAGAAGGTCCCAGAGAAGGGGAGACCTGAGGGGCTCTCTCAGAAATTAAGGGGCAGATCTCTGAGTCAGATGGAGAAGGTAGCCCTTCTTGACCACCCAAAGTGCCCAGGAATTGGTAGTGTAGTTAGCCACCTTTTGGGCATAGTGGATCAGACATCCCCCTGTGGGCTGCTGACCTCCTTGGGGTAGAGATGCTACACCCAAGGAGTCAAAAACTCTCCCCTGGCTGGGCTGGGGCAGACGCCTGGGGTTTGGGAGCCTTCTACTTACGAGGGCCATGCCAATGTCCCTTGACCTGCTGACCCTGCTGGGGAGGCCTGAAAAGGCAGGTAGTTTCTGTAAGCAGCCCCTTTTCTTGGGTAGAAGAGCTTTTTACCCAAGGATTTCCATTGGGGAGGGGCAGCGATCTTTTTAGAGAGCCTCATCATGAATTCAGTCTCCAGTTTGGTAGCTTTGTCTGTCATGGGCTTGCCAAAGAGGTTCTCTCCTTGGCATGGGACATCAACCAATTTTGTTCTGAATCCATTGCTTGAGGATGGGTGACTGTAACCAAGCCTGGTGTTGGGCACTGATGCCTGCTGCCGCTACTCGAGCCGCCGACTCGAATTTGTCATAGGCTGCCCGAGACACAAACTTGGAATACTCAGACGGCCTTGGCCAGGTTCTTGAACCATTGCAGAGGTTCCTCAGACAGACCAGCTGAGAACCCGGCGAGTTCCTTTGCCAGGTCTCTCAGGTACATGCCCATGTTCAGCTAGTAGACCTGGATGTGGCTGATGAGCATTGAGCTCTGGTAACACTTTCTGCCGAGGGTGTCCAAAGTGCATGCCTCTCTGTTGGGGGGGCACTGAAGAGTGCATATTCTGACTCTTCAGTCGATACATGTCTTACTCCACCACCCTGGAGTTGTGCAGCAGCTGTGACTCTTGGAAGCCCGGGCTCCAGCGGATTCAATACATCGAGTCGAGTCACTTGCTCACCACTGGCACCAATGCCAGTGTTTTCCACATATGGAGCATAGGCCATTCCAGGATGGGAGGGATGAGCACCATGAGTGATTCCCTCAGAGAGGTCTCATACTGGAGAATTTCTAACTCATCTGCCTGAGGGTCCTCCTCCGAATCGGTTGGAAACACCAAGGCCTTGGACATGTCCTTGACAAAGTCAAGGAACCCCATGTTCTGCAGTCAAGACCACCGCCGGGGCTCCGAAGCAGGAGAGTCAGAGAATAAGTCGTGATGGCGATGGGCATCGGGTGACTCCTCATCCTCTGTCTCCCACTCAGAATAGTCTGTCGAGGACTCGAAGGGAGGATGGTCTGCAGGCCCCAGGGCCAACCGTGGCCCTTCCCGAGCACACTGACTGAGGACAATTGCAGCCCCATCAAGCGGGAACCGGATTGAGACCTCTGCCAAGGATCAACTCAAGGCTGAAGGACCTCGAGGATTGGCTCAGCCTCTGGGGACATCTTTGATGTCAAGGGCCCAGTGGTCAGGGTGGATAAATGGGAAGCACCAGACATCAGCACCTGCTGCTGGTCCATGAAGACAGACACACTGCACTCCCGGGCCACCATTCTGGACTCCAGGCCAGAAGGCTCCACAGCCATCGGCGTGGGCACTGAGGGACTCTGGCCCGATACAGGTTCTCCCAAAGGAGAGTCCTTGAGGATGGTGTCTGGTGACTGAGGCCAGTCTGAGGTCGAGTCCTTTTGGGGGGATCTTTGCAGGCCGCTCCCTCTCTGATCCCTCAGACGAGCGTCTCAGACAGCGGGACCTGGCTCAGAACATATCCGGCCGGTCGCATTCATCCAGGGATGCCATATTCGAGGTTTTCTTCTTCTTTTTGGGTTCCCTTGAGGGAGATCCCCTTTCTGAAGAACCACGGCACTGCTTGGGTGTGGAAGGGCCCACCCAAGATGAGGCCCTGGCCTTTGGAGGTATCGGGGAAAATTCATCATGCTGCTGCTGGTGGCTCTTGAGGGTCTTGCTGGACATCTTTTTGCAGAGACCACATGCTGTAGGGTCATGGTCCAGCCCAAGGCAGCAAAAGCAGCAGTCGTATGTGTCGGTCCAAGACATAATTTTGGTACACTGATCACACTTGAAGCCACTGGCAGCCATGGGGGGGAAACTTCCACAGTGACGTCGAAGACTCGCTGGGCTGCCAGTTGGAAAAAAAGGCATGAAGACACCAAAAAATAATAAACCTATGAAAAGGGACCCGAGCTCGATGCCGGGACAGCGAGATTGGGTGGCAGGAAGAATACCGGTGCAGTACTGGAGGCGAGTATGAAACTCGGGGAGAAAAATCTACTTTTTCAGGGGACAAGCCAGATGGATGTCTGAAGGGCTGCACGGAAAAAAGGAGACTGAGCAAGATGGCATCCTTAGACAAGAAGCGGACCACGCATTCGTTGTAGCATCTCCCAAAGGCTTTCTTTGAAAGCTGGGGGATGCTTCCACGAAGGCTCAGTCAGTGCTGACATCACCCACATGTGAGGACTGACTTCCTGCTTGTTCCCAGCGAAGTTGTTGATGAGTCTCCCACCAATCTTCACACCTCTGTCTTCATACAGTCCTGCTTCTCTGATGATTTGTTCTGCATATAAATTAAACAGGTAGGGGGAAAGTATGCAGCCTTGTCATACACCTTTGCTGATTTTAAACCATTCCCTTTCTCCTTGTTCCATTCAAACTGTTGCTTCTTGACCAATGTAAAGGTTGTGCAAGAGAATTATCAGGTGTTCTGGTATACCCATGCGTCTTAATGTGGCCCAGAGTTTCTAATGGTTTACACAGGCAAAAGCCTTGCTGTAGTCAATAAAACACACATAGATATCCTTTTGGTATTCTTTAGTCTTTTACGAGATCATCTCACATCTGCAATGATGTCTCTCGTTCCTCGCCCTTTCCTGAACCCTGCTTGCACTTCAGGCAGTTCTTGTTCTAGATATGGTTGTAGTCTGTGCTGAATAACCTTCAATAGAATCATGCTGGCATGTGGGTTCAGAGCGATTGTGTGATAATTTCCACAGTCAGTTGGATCACAGTTCTTTAGTATTGGTATAAACATAGATCTTTTCCAGTCAGTTGGCCATGATGTTGTCTTACAAATTTTCTGGCAGAGTCTTGTAAGTATGGCAACAGTTGCATTGGATTGCTGTAATACTTCAATGGAAATGCCATCAGTGCCTGGTGCTTTGTTCTTTGATAAGACTTTCAATGTTGCTTTGACGACTTCTTTCATTACCAACGGTTCCAGATCAAAAGGTGCAGGTTTAAATGGCTGTTGGTCCACTTGATCTTTATCATATAATAACTCTGTATATTCTTTCCACCTTTTCTTGATCTTATTTATTTGAACAGTTTTCTATAGTGCTCCTTCCAACAATTAGGGGTGGTTTATACTGAAGTTAGAGTTACATTGAACAATTAAACTATATACAGAGAACATATAACATGCCAGCTATACCCGAAGTGGGTATAGTGGAGATTGGTTAATATAACTATATACATAAAAGAATTCACAACATGTGCAATGAACAGAGGTGGCTGAGAGGGAGGATCAGCCAGGAGGTAGTTGAGTTGCTGGGTTGTATGATTGTATCGCTGAAGGAGAGGTTGTTATAGTGTTCAGTAAATAACAGTGTTTTCAGTTCTTTGCTGAATGCTTTGCCAGAGTTCTCATCTTCCCAGCATCATTCAGCATGGATACTTGAGCATCTTGTAACATATCAATTCGATGCTGGAATTATTTTTTTAAACTCTCGTAGCTTTAGGAAAGCTGATCTTGTTCTTCCTCTAACAGAAGCAGAAACTATTTCTTTGCATGCATCGCTGTAGTACTTCTTGTCTTGAGGCACATTAGAAATCTTTGCGTTCTGTAATTCCCTCTCTTTCTCCTCTCACTTTAGTTTCTCTGTGTTTCTGGGCAATTTTCAAAGTTTCTTTGGTCATCCATTTTGGCCGTTTTTGCTTTTTCATCTTTTGTAGATCTCATTTTCTTCCAACACAACCTTCTTGATGTCATCCCATAACTTTTCTGGAGCTCTGTCATTTGTATCTAAAGCAGCAAATCAATTTTGCAGACAGTCTTTAAATTCCGGTGGTATATTCTCAAGGCCATATTTAGTTATATTCATCATGAGTGGTTTGCTCTTTTTCAACTTTAGCTTAAGTTTGCATACTAGTAGTTGGTGATCTGTACCACAGTCAGCTCCAGGGTTTTGTCTTTGTTGATGTTATAGAGCTTTTCCATCGTTGACTTCCACAGATATAGTCAATTTGATTTTTGTACAATCCATTGGGTGAAGTCCATGTATACAGTCGCTGCTTGTGTTGCTGGAAGAAAGTGTTTGAGATTAATAGATTGTTGGTCTCGCAGAATTCTCTGTCTTTCTGCAATTTCATTTCTGTTGCCCAGTCCATATTTTCCAACCCCTTTGCCTTCTTCTTTGTTAGCAGGATATCCTGTTTGCATGTTCTGTCAATTTCAGCTTGTACTTGTTTATAGAACTCATCAACTTCATCCTCTTTTGCAGCTGATGTTGGGGCATATACTTGAATAGTAGTTGTCGATTAGCATTCCTCGCAGATAAATAGAAATTAAGTGTTCATTGATTGCATTGAATTTCATTACAGTTCTTGCAATTTTATTCTTAATTATAAATGCAGCACCATTTCTTCTTTGGCTTTCATTATCTGGCATAGTATACCATGTGATTATCAGATTCAAAGTACCTGATGCCAGGCCATTTCAGTTCACTAATTACCATCAGATCAAGTTGTACACATTCCATTTCATTCTTGACCACTTCCAGCTTCCCTTGGTTCATGCATCGCACATTCCTTGTCCCAATATTTAAGACTTCTTTGCAGCTTTGGACTCATTTCATGCACAGCTGCATCAATAGATGCACCGAGGACTTTGATCCAACCACATCATAAATGCTGGTTTTACTATGAAGTGTCTTCAGTTCTTCCCCAGTAGCCCATTGTGTGCTTTCTTACAAGTGTTACCATTCTCACAGAAATGTGATCCTCTCCTGCCAACACTGTTCCGTACTGCTGCTGCCCAGATGTGTGGTTTGTCTTAGTCTGGTACCTCAGCTGCGACCTGTCCATCTTGGGAGACCCTGCCAGTAGTTAAGCTACTGAGAACATAGCTATCAGCATCACTGATGCACACAAGCCCTCCCAGCACAGTAAACTGCAAACCAAGTGAGGGAGTATGTTTATAATTTACCTTTTAAAATTTATATAACTTATATACATACCTACCATACAATTTAGGCAACTTGTTATAAAATTACCTGTGAATTGGAGAGAAACCAAATTAATCTCAGTCCATGCCTGCAATTCCTTGTTCTGCTTATGACCTAGAGATTTTCCTATGGGTGGCATTTATTGGATAACAATGAAAACTCTGGCAAAACATATAAGGGAGGAGGTAATAGTCTGTAACAGTAGTTCCTACTCTGTGTGAGTCTAGATTCCCAGTTGAAAGCAGCAGCAGGAATGGTTGGGAAAGTTTTATAGCAGCAGCTGGGAAACTCAAAGCACTAGGAGTGGCTACAATAGCAGCTGCAGAACCAGAAACAGTAGGAGACTGAGAGCTGCCCAACCTTCAGGAGAGAATGAGTGGGGGAAGGAACGGGGACAACAGTGGCTATATGGCCCACAGGCAGAAGCGGTGGGGACTATTGGGAACTTGTAGCCTGATGTTGCCAGATCTTTGGTTTACAAATCTGAACACCTAGGTAGGGTAGGAGTGGGGCTGGACAGCATGTTCTCCCTTGCCCTGTTACAATTCACCATAAAAAATATACTAAAAGCACCTTGGGAGCACTGGCATTCATCATTGCTTGTTGGGGGGAGAGAAGGGGTCCTCACAGCCGTAAGGTTTGGAACTTCTCTATAATATTGATAGCCATTATACTAAGTGTCCAGGGCAGATGAAAATCATTTGGAGGGATTGAAATGCTAATATCAAGAGGAAATGTTGTGGACTGTGATTGAAAAACTGCTATTAGATACATGTCCTCAAAACTTGAAGATCGTAATATTATATAAAAACATGGGAGGAAAGAGACCTCAGTAAAAAGAAAGGGCTTTATGAAGATGGCCCATTAATATCATGCCCACTTGCTCACACCCCTTTCAATATCATCACAGGTCATAAAAAACCTCCAAATAAAGACTTCTGATATTGAAAAATCTTTTAAAACACTTATCTTTTCACTTATGTCATCTCTAGTCAAAAAATCTTCGGATGAAGTTCTGACACCCTGGAATCACTTACTCCAACGCTGACAGTGTTTCGCCTAATGCTGCTTCAGGGAGTAATTCAGGAGATTTATCCTATAGAGACAAATGATTCATCATCAAACCCATTAAAACTCATCTGCTCTCCTATGTCATTTAGCATAAATCTCTTATCATCATTCTAACCCTAATTAGACATGTGTTTTCCCTTATTGTGGCTATCACTAATGGTATTACAAACTATGAACCACCCATAGTTAAAAGATTTCTTATCCCTAGTCTAAAAAGAAATTCCCCCAAAAAGAGAGGAACATCACTATGCTACATGTATCCCAGATGAACCACATTTCTTCATATCAACATCCAACAGAAATGACACACTACTGACAACATAACACTATCAACCTCCCATTTTCCACACCAGCATACCTTGGAACTCATACAGGAAAAACATTTTGCAAATGAATTATAAACATAAAGGCAGATGTTCCTCAACCGCTGATGTCATACTTGTATCATTCCAGCAGCGTAACTGCAAACAAAACCACTGCTCATTCACTTTTAAGAACTCAAATCTCTATCCTTACGCTGCCGAAGCCTCCCGCAATGGTTCTAATACCCATCATATTCCTTCAGTACAAGTTAGGTACTTACACTTGGATCTGAGGGCCTATTGTGTCTAACAGCATAAGCAGGAGGATATATTCTCTATAGAATTCAGTTGAAGCCTCCTACAACTTTTAACACACATTCCACACTGTAGTATTATTTAACTATTTGTAATTTGAAAATCCACTGTTGTTTTCTACAGAGCAATGCTCCATTTCTATCACCTCCCCTTATATTCGTAGGGATATGGTCAATACAGAAACATTTCTCCAGCCCGTAATCTTGGAGTCATCTTTGACTCCTCCCTTTCCTTCTTCTCACATATCCAACAGATAAAGAAACAATAGAGTTTAGCTCTCTTTAACATTAACAAAATTTGCCCCTTCCTTTCTGAACACACTACTAAAACACTTGTCCACAAAAGAAGAGTGGAATCTGAAGATGATCGTATTGGATGATCTTAAAAGTGGCCAAATAGGTAGAAAAAGCCACAGTGAAAATCAAAAGGATGGCTCGGATGCAAACGGAAAGGAATGACCAGAAGGAAAAAGGATGTGATAGTGCCTCTATAAAAGTCTCTGGTTGAAACCTCATTTAGAGTATTGTGTACAAGGCTGGAGACTGCACCTTCAAAAGGATATATGGAGTCAGTCCAGAGGGCTGCTACTAAAATGAACAGTAGTCTTCGTCATAAGGCATATGGGAATAAAAAAGACCTCAACACGTATACTCTGGAGGGAAGATGGGAGAGGACAGATATGATTAAGACATTTAAATACCTCCATGGTATAAATGCACAGGAGATGGCTTTCTTCCAGTTGAAACAAAGCTCTGAAATGGGGTTATAGGATGAAGGTGAAAGGGGATAGACTCTGGAGTAATCTAAGGAAATATTTCTTTTTTTAATGTATTATTATGTATAAATTTCAACATATAATTATTCAAGCAGCAACATGAATGAACAGAAAATAGAATATACCAACATACACAGGCAAATAACTAAAACAAATTAGTCTACATAGGGGGGAGGGAATCAGAAGTAAAAGAGAGGTTTCTTTCTAATAAGTACAATCTCCAGGAACACGCAGGAATGTAGTCTTCGCGTATGGGTGATATCAGTACCGACGGAGCCTGCGTGGGAACGCTCCCCAGCGTCCAATACGAAAGCTTTTGGGAGTATCCCATTGCACCTGCGCCGCTGCCTTCCTGCCCTTGGAACTCTCCCTCCTCAATTTTTCATTTTCCGTGGAGCCAGCAGGGAACAAATCCTGTCACCGCAGAAAATTTCTTCATTCTTCTTCTTTGTTATTTTTTGTGGTTGCATTTGCCTTCCCGTCGATGCCAGAACCAATATCTTTGATTCCATTTTTTTCTTTCTGTAAAAAAAAAAAAAAAAAGAAAAAGAACTTTAACTCTTCAGGCGCATAGACACCATTTTAGGCTTAGGCCTTCCATCCAGTCTACTGACACGATGGAAAAACCAGTCAGTGGTTTTAAGAAATGTTCTAAGTGTGGTAGCACTATCTCTGCTACTGATACCTATGACTGGTGTCTTAAATGCCTTGGCCCAGATCACCAGCTATCTGAATGTCCCCTATGCAAAAAGATGACAAAGAGAGGCCTACAGAATCGGGCCACAAAACTCGGCTCCCTCTTTGCCTCAGATGCGGTTTCACTCGCTTTGATGTTGTCGAGGGCATCGTCTTCCTCACATGGTTCTCAAGTATTGAAACACAAGTCTCCCTTGAAGACAGGTTGTCCTCCCAAGGGTAGATCTGTATCTAAACATAGAGATGACTCGAGCATTGCCTTGGAGTTGGATCGACCGTCCAAACAATCCCAGTGGGAAGACCTCCCCTCCAAAGCCACCAAAGGGGTCCAGGATGCTCCAGAGGCCTCCACCTCAGGAAATCTCCTGGTGCCGTGCTCTGGGACGGTAGCCCATGCTTCCAGTACCGATACTCAAGCATCGGCAAGCTCTATGGATCAGCATATACTGGCCATTGAGCGGAGTCTAGCAGCTCTGTTAGCAGCATCGGCACCAGTCATGACCTTACTGGCGGTACCGGTACTGTCAACGCTGCCGATGCAGTTGGCATAGAGTTTCATGCCACTTGACACACTCCCGCCCATGCTGGCGCTCGAGTCTGTTCCTGATTCCGAGGTACCGGTATAGCAAGTTTCTCGGGCCGATACCAATCTCGATCGGTACCGGAGCTTACAAGAGCAGAAGCATCGCTCTCACCGATTCTTTGATTCTACCGATTCCGATTCTTCGGATGATGAATCGATTGGTACCCGAGTAATGCAAAGTTTTCAGGAGGAACCCTCACCATCACTGCAACGGCGCATGTCCCCTCCCGAAGATATGTCTTTTCAAGAGTTTATCGAGGATATAGCGAAGGTCCTATCTATTACTCCTACATCAGAGAAAGAACCCAGAGAAAAAAAAACACACACACTACCCGAGACTATTGGGCAGGCCTCAGTAAAGGGGGGAGTGGGTCTGCAAAGGAATTATTTGTTCATTTGCCTTGTGTCCTGAAGTAGCCTTTAATAATTTTGGTGAAACTCGAGTCGACTGGACTGTGGACTGTGTGCTTCCCGAGACAACAGTGTGCAGGCCTGGGAGCTTTGGAGTCCTTTTTGTTGGGCACTTCTTTTTCCAGCTAAGTTGTATGATTGATCTTGTGGGGTGTGTAAAGATGTGAGGTTTGCCGTGTTATTCTCGCAAGTGCAGACCCACTCCCCCCTTTACTGAGGCCTATCCTCTAGTCTTGGGTAGTGTGTGTTTTATTGTTTCCCTGTTTTTCTTGCCATTATCTTCAATATGGTGATGGTTTTGTATGTTACACTTGGGTTTTTGTTATTTAGCTAATAAGAAAAAGGCAGCAGCAAAGAAAGCTTTCTATGGTAAGAAGAATAAATTTTACCCTTCTTACCTCTCAGCTTCTCAATACCAACCTCAAGATACCCAGAAGAGGCAACAGCCTCCCAAGCAACAGAAAAAGCCACAGGCTCCTAAATCCCAGTCTGTGCCTGGTTTTTGACTTCTTCCTAGAGAACATAGCCACCCTGCATCTGGAGAACCCCCATCCTCTCCACATAGCAGGCAGATTTTGCTATTATGCTCACAGGTGGCATCTTATCACCTCAGAGCAGTGGACACTATCTGTTATGTCTAATATCTGTGGCATTCTTTGTCCATTGCTGTCCTTTGCTATCCTTCTCTCTCCTTTTTCTACTTGCTTTCGTATCAATTTGATGGCATTCTTTTTCCTCCTCTATTTTCACCAGCTGCAATTTTTTTTTATTGTACACCGCCCTGACACGTCGGTGACGGGTGGTATATCAAATGATACAAATAAAGAATAAAAGCCATAGTGCGAAAAGGGTACAGGCTACATTTACAAAACATATCCCCCTCCATTCTAGTGGGGAAATATCATTCTCAACCCCCACTCACTGCTCTCCTGCAGCAAGAAGTCACTTCTCTTCTGTCACAATGTGCCATAGAAGAGGTTCCAACATCCCAAAAAGGGATGGGACTGTTTTCCCTACTTTCTCATACCAAAGAAAAACGGGTGGTACAGATGCATCTTAGACCTCAGAAACCTAAACAAGTTTTTAGTCTGTGAGAAATTCAACATGATCTCACTAGGAGCCCTTCTACCTTATCTCCAGAGTCAGGACTGGCTCTGTTCTCTAGATCTAAAAGAAGCTCATACTCATATCCTCATTCATCCAGAACACAGGAAGTATCTATGCTTCATCTTCCAGAGAAATCACTATAAATACAGAGTCCTTTCCTTCGGACTCGCCTATGCCCCAAGAGTATTCACAAAGTGCATGCCGGTCATAGCCGCATATCTAAGGACTCTCAGAATATTCATCTTCCCTTACTTGGATGACTGGCTAATAAGGGCAGCCACTTCACAGGAGGTTCATCTATCCCTCCTTCGTACAATGCAAGTACTGCAGGATCCGGGACTTGTGATAAATCTTCCAAAATCCCATCGAGTTCCCAAACACTAGAATTCATAGAAGCTCTTCTAGACACTTGATGGTCAAGGTCATTTCTACCCCAGGACTGTTATACTCGTCTGGTATGACTCGCATCTCAGATATGGCTCAGGGACCATCTCTCGGCCAGAGAGATGCTACAACTTCTGGGCCATATGGCCTCTACAGTACATGTGGTTCCATATGCCCGGCTGCACATGCGAACTGCCCAATAGACCCTTGCATTACAGTGGAAACAGGTCTCTGGGGCTCTCAAGGACTGGATCCAAATCACAGACCTGCTTGCCAAAGTCCCTTCTATGGTGATGTACCCCAACAAATCTTCTCGTAGGGTCACCTTTTCAGATGCCTCCACATCAATGCATCCTGACAACAGATGCCTCCAATCTAGGTTGGGGAGCCCACTTAGGCCCTCTCTCATGGCCTCTGGATGGAGCAGGAGATGCAGCTCCAGATAAATCTCCTAGAGCTTCGTGCTATCAATGCTCTCGAGGCATTTCAACAACTCCTACAGGGCCACAGAGTTCTCGTCCAGGCGGACAATCAGGTAGCCATGTTCTATGTGAACAAACAGGGAGGGACAGGATCTTGGGCCCTCTGCCAGGAGGCTCTCCAGCTTAGGTCTTTTGCCATTACTCATGAGTTACACCTCCAAGCAGTGTACCTCCCAGGACAGCAAAATGTCCTAGCGGACAGATTGAGTCAGATCCTTCTTCCACAGGAATGGTCCCTCCATCTGCAGACAACCTCCTTCATCTTTCAGACCTGGGGAACTCCAGAAGTAGACCTTTTTGCCACTCAGCAAAATGCAAATCCTCCTTGTTTCTGCACCAGAACCCCAATGTCCAGCTTACAGTAGGTGGATGCTTTCCACCTTCACTGGGGTCTGGATTTCCTGTATGCCTTTGCTCCCATACCCCTGATTCCCAAAATGCGCTTCAAGTGGACAGAGGCAAAATGATTCTCATAGCCCCCCACTGGCCATGTCAACTGTGGTTTCCTCTCCTGCTATGTCTCTCTCAGACTCGCCCCCTGAGTCTCGGGTCAGCTCCTGATCTGCTCTCCCAGGAGGAAGGGACGCTACTCCATCCCAATCCACAGTGTTTCCATCTCATGGCTTGGCTGCTGAAAGCGTAGTCTTGCAAAGTTTTAACCTGACTCAGGAAGTAAAGGAGATTCTGCTAGCCTCCAGGAAACCATCCACCAGATGTTCTTATGAACTCAAGTGGCATAGATTCTCGCCTGGTGTTCCCAAAAGGAGCTTAATCCCTTTTCAGCTCCTGTAGAGGCTCTCCTTCAGTATCTCCTACACTTTCTTCCTCTGGTCTCAAGGCAAACTTGGTGAGGGGTTCACCTCACTGCAATTGCTGCTTCTCACCATCCATTGGAAGGACAGCCTATCTCCTCACAGCCGCCTGTGGTGCGTTTTATGAGAGAACTTTTATTAACCAAGCCTCCCATCAGACCATCTCCGATGGCATGGGATCTCAATGTCGTCTTAGGGCAGCTCCTCAAGCTGCCTTTTGAACTTTTAGCCACAATCTCACTAAAGTTTCTCTCATGGGAGGTTATCTTCCTAGTAGCCCTCACTTTGGCTAGATGCATTAGTGAGCTTCAGGCTTTAGTGGCAGATCCACCTTATACCTGGTTCTACCATGATAAGGTGGACTCACCCCCATTTCATGCCGAAGGTGGTGTCTCCTTTCCATCTCAATCAGTTTACCTTCCTGTCTTTTTCCCTAGACCGCATTCCTCTAGGGCAGAGGCAACCTTGCAAACTCTTGACTGCAAGCATGCCTTAGCTTTTTACCTTCAAAGGAC
This sequence comes from Ichthyophis bannanicus, assembly GCA_033557465.1. Taxonomy (NCBI): domain Eukaryota; kingdom Metazoa; phylum Chordata; class Amphibia; order Gymnophiona; family Ichthyophiidae; genus Ichthyophis; species Ichthyophis bannanicus. The sequence goes on from CM066040.1 coordinate 143,146,870, forward strand.
TCGAGAACACCATAGAGCTTTGCAGTTGTTCATTTCCTTTGACCCTAGTCACTTGGGTCTCCCAATTTCTAAATGTACTCTGTCCAATTGGATAGCAGACTGCATCTCATTTGCTTATGATAGGGCAGGACTATCCCTTGAAGGGCACGTCATTGCTCATAATGTTCGTGCCATGGCTGCCTCGATAGCAAACCTATGGTCTGTGGCCATTGATGAAATCTGCAAAGCAGCTACTTGGTCTTCAGTGCATAACTTTGCTGCTCATTACTGCCTTGACAAGGACTCCTGCTGGGATGCCATGTTTGGCAGGCTGTACTCCAGCACCTCTTTCAGACTCAGAGCAACGTCTACCCTCCATCCCGGAATTTAACGATACCAGACATCCATGGAGGATCCATGACCTCTTGATACCTACTCTGAGGCAAATCTGCAGATTACAATGTCATTTCTCTGTCATCTGGGAGCTAGGGAGTCCCATATGTGAAGACTACATTCCTGCTTGTTCCTGGAGATAGCATAGTTACTCACCTGTAACAGGTGATCTCTGGGAACAGCAGGAATTTAGTCTTCACATCCCACCCTAATCCCCTAGGAGTTGTAGGGATTTCTCCTTTTCTCTTTCTCTCCTTTTATCTCAGCTACAAACTCAACTCAGGAGTGAGAGTTCCATGGGCTGGAAGGCAGTGATGCAGGTGCAGTGGGATGCTCCCAAAAGCTTTCCTATTGGACGCTGGGGAGCATTCTTGCACAGGTTCCATCGGTACTGACGTCACCCATATGTGAAGACTAAATTCCTGCTGTTCCCAGAGATCACTGGTTACAGATAACTACGCTTTACAGCTTTACAATCTCTTCCTTTGAAGCAAAAACTCTTAAGAGCTGTTTTGGCTCATAATACATGTGAATGGCATTTCAGATGGGACATACAGGAAAAATCTGGGATGTCCAGAGCAGAATATCCAAAACCAGGGAGGTGGCAGCTGTGCCTTCTGAAATCACTCCCTCTCCACACCAAAAAATGAAAATCCCAATAACCGGTTCTGGAAATGGATCCTGGGCAGATATCAAAGCTGAGTATATGCATGGATGTATGCCATTTTACAAATGTGGATGTCGCCGAAGTGCACATCTCAGCCTGGCTAGGACAGAAGGGGATGTTTATGTTATAAGACTAGAAAATCTTGTCCTGCCATTTCAGATACTCAGATGTGTGGCAGAAATATTCACCGCTGCGATAAAACTGCATTTTGGTCTTTCCCCTTGGAAGCATTGCAGCCTTATGCATGGTCAGGAGCAAGTATAGGCATGGAAACCTCAACAATTAGGGCTTGACATGTGTGTGCTATTCTGAAATCACACAATGGTGTGCAATTCCCTTGCTCTTACCAGGGCATGACCCACCACACCCCCGTGCTACCTCAACATTCTTGTGCCGGAGACATCTATATACCCAGCTTTCTAAAATGGCTCTGGGGACCTGTCCATGATTTGCACATTTCTATGCCCGTTTTCAGATATTCAACTCATCTGCAGAGCTTCTCAAATTCCCCCCACATACTGTTAAATGGAAAAAGTTACACAACATCTGCAAGAAAACTTTCATTAAAAAATTGCCCCAAGGGCAAGGACTCTTGGCTTTAATGCCAAGAATGCCCTCCTCCTTCTTTGGGTATCTCTAGAAAAATCAGGGAAAATACAAACTCTTGAGCCCAAAAACTGCTCTTTGATATTCTTCTAAAACAAGTGTAAAACAATATTCTGATCTGTCTTTAGGGCAAAAGTAATGAGGAGTGTAACTTGCTTTGTGATAACATCCAACAAGCCTCAAGGAACTCTATAAGGTCTAAATCAACAAACTGGGCTTCCCTCTGGACACCTCCAGGTGACTGAGAAGTTACACCCACAGACAAATATTGTATCCTAATGACTGGAGGCAAATCATCTAGAGAAATCTTCAGAACCTCATGAAAGTATTTCCAAGCCATCTCTAAGGGAGAAGAGAAGGGAGACTTAAGAAAGTTCAAAAGTCTCAAGTTGTTCCTTATCATATGATTTTCCAAATTCTTAGTCAACAAGATATTATCCATAGCAAGTCCAAAATTATCATATGGAGTTTTTCTATCCTACTGCATACCAGTGGTCTGCAACTTCCCACAAAGCCATTGGTAAAAGAGAAACTCCTCACTTCTGGATACCTGCTGACTGACGTGCTACCGAGGTGCCCTCTTCACTCCCACTCCTCAGTGTGCTAGTTGGACTGCCAGGGGTTGGGGGGAGCACAACTTCAGCAGCAGCAATACTTATGAGTCATAGTGAAACCTATGCTGTTTAGAGCTAAGAAACACTCCATCCATGCTCAGATTGGCAGCTTCTGACACACTCCGATCCACCAAAGTCACTGCATCTCTTCCCATGGCATGAACTCCACAGGCTTTGTGAGTCACCTGGACAACCATAGAATCTCTCACTGAGCCTGAGGGTAGGCCCTTGTGCTTGTATTTCCTTGGTCCCATAATCAGAGCACAAACACCAGGATGCCCAGGAAAATTAACTTGGTAATAGGAGCTCTGCAGCACATATCTTCTCCAGACGCCATCTTGCCCTATTTCTTTATGGAAAGGGTGTTGGATGCATGGAACAGCCTCCCAGTGGAGATAGTGGAGACGAGAACTTTATCTGAATTCAAGAAAGCATGGGACAACCACAGAGGATCTCTGAGGGAGAGGAAGGGATTGTCCAACTTAATAGTTCTAATGGATGGGCAGACTGGATGTGCCATATGGTCGTTATCTGCCATCATTTTATATGTTTCTGTATACTCTGGGATAATTTTATTAATCTTTTCTACACCTTAAATCATGATTTATGCATGGGAAAAGCCTCTTATAAAATTAGGTCACATTAAAAGTAGTCACAGCGCATGTACTTAAAAATTAGGCACACTCATGGAATGATTTGGGGTACACTCACAATTTATGTGCTTATTTTCTAAAAAAATGCATGTATGCACAGCACATGCTAATATTTAGGTCTGCTCTCAAGCAGGTGTAATGTTTGCAACTTCAATCTAGGAGTGATTTCTGCAGGATTTATGCTTTTTTTTTTTTTTTAAAGCACATGGACACATGTCTTAATAAAGTAGACACCTTCTTGCCCTATTAATCTAGATGCCCTGTTAAAAAATTACCCTCCATATGTGTACATGCATATTTATAAAATACACATGTGCATACCCAAAATGCACTCCCAGGAATGCCTACGTGCAGATCATATCAAAGCAGGTGCAATCTTTCAGCACATCTACTTTTTCTCTGGGAAGAACCAGGACGTCAGTCCTCACATATGGGTGACATCGTGCCGATGGAGCCTGTGCGGTAACCTCTCCCCAGTTTTCAAAGAAAGCCTTTGGGAGATGCACCACATATATATATGGTCCCCTTCCTGGCTAAGGGTGCCATCTTGCCTCAGTCTCCTTTTTTCCGCAGAGCCTGACATGTGTCTGTTCCCCCCAGATAAAGTTGGTATTTTTTGTCCTTAATTTTTGTTTTCTCCGGTTGTGTACTGGTCCCTTCTCGCCGAGTCCACTTGCCTCAATGTCACGTATCTCTGATTCCTTTTTCTTTTTCTAATTGTTCTGTTGGTGTGGGTTTGTGCCTTTTTTTCTGGCCAGGCCAAGTGAGTTTAACCTCATGGGTGCCATCTTCCCCACCATGGCCTCAGTCATTGGCTTCAAACCATGCGACCACTGCACCCACAATATGTGCACACAGACCCACACAACTGTTGCCTTCGATGCCTCAGACCAGATCATGATTCCTTGGTCTGCAGTCTCTGTATACAGATGATTCCCAAAGCCCTTAACAGCTGTCAGCAGCAGCATGAATCCATCTTCCACAAAGTTGACTCAGCACCAGAGTCATCTGCAAGACCTCACTCCAAGTCCTCCTCTGGGACCTCAGGCCCTCACGGGGACACTTTTTTTACTAGACACTTTGGTCCCCAATGGGCTTAATTTAGACCAAGATTTATCAGTTTTCCTTTGATGCTCTATTTTCCTTTTGTTCATTTTATCATTTTATTATTTTATTTATTTATTATTTTTTTATACATATTTAATATTTTTAATAGCGATAATGTACTATAACATTTTTTTAAAATTGACATTGTGCTATATTAGTTTTTAATACTCGCGGCCTGCTTTTTTTAGGTGTTGGTTCAAGTCGCGTTTTTTTAGTGATATGTTTTTTAGCCTTTACATTTACATAATTATTTTTCCTGGTTTTTTATTGTCATTTATCATGTTTTTAGTATCTGTCTTTTTTTTGGCATGCTGTGTCTCCGTTTTGACTTTTCTACCACGTTTCATTTGACTCCGCCCCTCCCCCACCCCCCTTTTTTTAAGGCACATGGGCGGGCGTCTTTTCATCTATTGTTTCTGACAGATACCAAGCGATTGGCTGTTGAGGAGAAGGTAACCTTAGATAGATCATTCTTTGGTACTTATTTTAAAAGGCCCTTCTAAAGAAGTTATTACTTGGCCCTTGCCGTTCTCATACGTCTCTAGAGTACGCCTTTTTAACGTTTGATTAGTTCTTTTTCAGAAGCAGATTTTTATCAGCGAGCTATATTCTTTCATGTTCGTTGTTTGACACCTCTCGTTCATGCTTCCTCCTGCCAGCTATGGTTTGCATCTGCCTTTTATGGTCGGTTTTATTTTGTTTTTGTCATGACAGTTTTTAGCAATTCACGATTCTGTTTTGTTTTCAAAGTAGGTTTTTATGATAATATTTTATCGTGTATACTAAGCATTTATATCGCACGTTAATTATGCTTCCATATGCACGGTAATCTTGCCGTGTCTCCGTTTTGACTTTTTTACCTTTTTTATTTGGCTCCCCCCCCCTGCCATTTTCCTATGGCGCTTGGGTGGGCATTTTTTCATTCTTTGCTCCAAATAGATACCAAGCGGTTGGCTGTTAAAGAGAAGGTCACCTTAGATAATTCTTTTTCGACACTGATTTTAAAAGTCCTTTTAAAGAAGTTAGTACTTGGTTTTTGCTGTTCTCAGAGTACACTTTAACGTTTGATTAGTTCTTTTTTAGAAACAGATCTTTACCAGCAAGTCTTATTTTTTATTGTTTGACATCTCATGTTCATGCTTTCTCTTGGGAATCTTGGTTTCGCTGGCATCTCCTTTTTTAAATCTGTAGTTTTTATTATTATATTTTTATTTTGTGTGCCATGACAGTTTTCAGCATTCCACGTCTGTTTTGTTTTTAAAAGAGGTTTTGTGTTATTATAGGAGGTTTTTAAGATGATATTTTGTTCCGTACATTCAGCATTCATATGCACGTTAACCATGCCTTTTCATTTGTTTCTTACAATGTTCACAACTGGGTTGTTTGCCATGTTTGCATGCACACATTTTCTGCTTATGTCAGTAACATTTTTTGTTTTTAAGGGTAGTTTATTTTAAAACGTTTTATTATTAAGCATTACCCTTTAATTTTGTTGTATTGTTTTAGATTAGTTTTCATTTAGCTCATATGCTTTCATGTAGTTCACACATCTTTTCCCTCTCTGTTTTTTAATACAAGCTAATATGGGTCTCTCACTTGGTTTGCAGCTTGTCGTGCTGTGAGGGCTTGCGTGCATCAGTGATGCTGAGAGCTAAACTATCGGTAGTTTAACTACTGGCAGGGTCTCCCAAGATGGACAGGTCTCAGCTGAGGTGCCAGACCAAGACAAACCACCCATCTGGGCAGCAGCAGAATGGGACAGTGTTGACGGCGGAGGATCACATTTTTGTGACAACGGCAACAACACCAAACTTAAACTGCGCGGAAGAAAGGCCCGGCAATCTACTTCTGTATCTTGCCATGAAAACCCAATGGATAGTTACAACAAAACAAATTGTGCTATGGTGCTGGAAGATGAGACCTCCAGGTCAGAAGGCACTCAACTAGCTACTGGGGAAGAGCTGAAGACTTTTCAGAGTAAAGCCAGCATTTATGATGTGGTTGGATCAAAGCCCTCGGGAAGTCTGACTGCTGATGTAGCTGCGCATGAAATGAGAGTCAGAAGCTGTAAAGATGTCTTACACATTGGAACATGGAACGTACGAAGCATGAACCAAGGGAAGTTGGAGGTGGTCAAGAATGAAATGGAATGTGTACAACTTGATCTGTTGGGTGTCAGCGAACTGAAATGGACTGGCATGGGGCACTTTGCATCAGATGATCACATGGTCTACTATGCTGGAAATGAAAGACAAAGAAGAAATGGTGTTGCATTTATAATAAAGAAGAAACTTGCAAGAACTGTAATGAAATACAATGCAGTCAGCGAACGCTTAATCTCTATTCGTCTACGAGGATTGCCTATCAACACAACTATAATTCAAGTATATGTCCCAACAACAGCTGCTGAAGAGAATGAAATTGAAGAGTTCTATGAACAAGTTCAAGCTGAAATTGACAGAACATGCAAACAGGGTATCCTGATAGTCATGGGTGACTGGAACGCAAAGGTTGGCAACAAAGAAGAAGGCAAAGTAGTTGGAAAATATGGACTTGGTAACAGAAATGAAGCTGAAGAAAGACTGATAGAATTCTGCAAGACCAATGATCTATTCATCTCAAACACCTTCTTCCAGCAACACAAGCGGCGACTGTACACATGGACTTCACCGAATGGATTATATAAAAATCAAATTGACTACATATGTGGAAGTCAACGATGGAAAAGCTCTGTAACATCAACAAAGACAAAACCTGGAGCTGACTGTGCTACAGATCATCAACTACTAGTATGCAAACTCAAGCTAAAGTTGAAAAAGAGCAAACCACTCATGAATGCAGCAAAATATGACCTTGAGAATATACCACTGGAATTTAAAGACTGCCTGCAAAATCGATTTGCTGCTTTAGATACAAATGACAGAGCTCCGGAAGAGTTATGGAATGACATCAAGAAGGTTGTGTTGGAAGAAAGCAAGAAGTCTCTACAAAAGGTGAAAAAGCAAAAACGGCCAAAATGGATGACGGAAGAAACTCTGAAAATTGCCCAGAAACGCAGAGAAGCTAAAGCCAGAGGAGAAAGAAAGACAATCGCAGAACTCAACAGAGATTTCAAACGTGCAGCAAGACAGGACAAGGAAAAGTACTACAATGACACTTGCAAGGAAATAGAAGCAGAAACTATTAGAGGAAGAACAAGATCGGCTTTCCTAAAACTACGAGAGTTAAAGAAAAAGTTCCAGCCTCGAATTGGAATGTTACAAAATGCTCAAGGTTCTATGTTGAATGATGCTGAGAAGATCAAGAAAAGGTGGAAGGAATATACAGAGTTTTTATATGATAAAGATCAAGTGGACCAACAGCCATTTCAACCTGTACCTTATGATCGGGAACCATTGGTGATGAAAGAAGAAGTTGAAACAGCATTGAAAGCCTTATCAAAGAACAAAGCACCAGGCATTGATAGCATTCCCATAGAAGTATTGCAGCAATCTGATGCAGCTGTTACCGTACTCACAAGGCTCTGCCAAGAAATATGGAAGACAACATCATGGCCAACTGACTGGAAAAGATCTGTGTTTATACCAATACTAAAGAAAGGTGATCCAACTGACTGTGGAAATTATCGCACAATCGCTCTGATCCCACATGCCAGCAAGATTCTACTGAAGATTATTCAAAAGAGACTACAACCATACCTGGAACAAGAACTACCTGAAGTGCAAGCAGGGTTCAGGAAAGGGCGAGGAACGAGAGACATCATTGCGGATGTGAGATGGATCCTTGAAAAGACTAAAGAATACCAAAAGAATATCTATTTGTGCTTTATCGACTATAGCAAGGCTTTTGACTGTGTAAACCATGAGAAACTCTGGGCCACATTAAGAAGCATGGGTATACCAGAACACCTGATCGTTCTCTTGCGCAATCTGTACATTGATCAAGAAGCAACAGTTCGAACGGAACAAGGAGAAACAGAATGGTTTAAAATAAGCAAAGGTGTAAGACAAGGCTGCATACTTTCCCCCTACCTGTTTAATTTATATGCAGAACAAATCATCAGAGAAGCAGGATTGTATGAAGATAACAGAGGTGTGAAGATTGGTGGAAGACTCATCAACAACCTTCGCTATGCTGATGATACCACATTACTGGCTGAAAGTGAAGATGATCTGAAACATTTGCTTCTCACAATCAAAGAACATAGTCTCAAAATGGGCCTGCACCTTAATGTAAAGAAGACAAAGAGCATAACAACTGGCATAATCAACAGGTTCATCGTTGAAGGAGAAGAAATTGAAATTGTGAACAACTTTAACCTACTTGGATCAACTATCAATAAAGAAGCAACAAGCAGTCAAGAAATCAGACGACGCATTGCTCTTGGCAGAATGGCTGTGAAAGACCTAGATAAGATTCTCAAGAGCAGAGATGTCTCTCTCCATACAAAGATTCGACTTGTTCAAGCCATGGTATTTTCAATAACATCATATGGATGTGAAAGCTGGACAGTGAAAAAGATAGACAGGAAGAAAATTGATGCCTTTGAATTATGGTGCTGGCGGCGAATACTGTGTATACCATGGACTGCCCGAAGAACATACCAGTCAGTACTAGAGGAGATCAAACCTAAGCTTTCTTTAGAAGCTCAGATGACAAGACTTCAACTTTCATACTTTGGACACATCATGCGAAGAGAGAGATCATTAGAGAAAGACATTATGCTTGGCAAAATAGAAGGTCAACGCAAAAGAGGAAGGCCAGCAATGAGATGGATCGATACAATAACAGCAGCTACGGGTACCAGTCTGTCAACAATGAGCCGCCTGACTGAAGACCGAACACAGTTTAGGATAGCTATCCAGAGGGTCGCCATGAGTCGACTCCGACTCGACGGCACTTAACAACAACAACAATATGGGTCTTCTTCAAGTATTTATAAAGGTCCCCTTATCGCTGGCTCACTCCTTCTTTTCCCCTTTTTCCACAATATATATTTTTGTGTTCAGTTCTCTAACCCTTTTATGTATTCATTCGTCTTTTGCTTGCTCCACTTTCTATGCACTTTTTGCATTGTATTTTTTTGTATAGTATTTTTATGACTGCATGTTAACTTGTTTATATCTCCTTTAGAACATACAGATTCATAGTAGTCTCATAGAGTACATTACAAGACTTTTTGTCTTAACGATCATCCATAGAGGTATTTTTTTAATTTATATATATTTTTTATATATGTTATACATCTTTTACTTATTTATCCTTTTGGGCATACTCGTTTGTTCCTTGTTATTTATTTAGTTCTATATGATGTTTTTAATTGTTTTTATATGATGTTTCATATTAATTTTAATGTGTTATTTATGATGTTATTGTTTAGCTTTATTATTTAATTAAAACAAATGGAACATGCTGTTACTGTTCTGTTCCTATATGTTTTTTACGTATTTATATGTTTATGTTTTTAGTATATGCAGGCAAAACCCCTGACGAAGTGTGATGAAACACGGCCTGTGTCGGGTTGGCATTTGTTTAATAAAGGTTTCGTTTTTCCACCACACCACGCTTTTGGACTGGTTTCTGCATTTAGCGTGGTACTTGCTCCCGTAGTGTTGTACTCCACCAATGAGGGCCATCAAATGAGCCGGAAGCCCTTGAAGACTGTATCAGGAGATGAGTTACGGAAAGCGGGAAAATCCCACCAGTCCAGGACTCATAGCCCTCGATGCAAGGCCAGAAGCGACAGCCAGGATAGGCCTTGCAAGTTGCCCTGATGGGAGCCCTTGACTTTGAGGGGTCGGTCTCAGACCCTCGAGGTATTCCTCATAGAGGACTCCCCCTCAATGAAACCGGCACTGGACCTGAAATCTCCAGTGCCCACACCGAAGACTGCAGAGACATCTGGTCTGGGGCCAGGATGGGGGCCCTGGAGCACTGTTTGTCTGCCTTCTTGGCCCAGCAGCCGGCTCTGATGCCCGGTTCCTCTGGGTCATCACTCCTAACCATGGAGCCCTCTACGTCGAGGAACTTCCTGGAGGACAAGCCAATCCTCAGGCACCACCAGCCTCAAGAGGTCCCTCGACATCGATCACGATCCTAGACCCATTCCTCAGGACTGCAGTCTTCCCTGCTCAGTGCCCTCGGCTCTGTGAGGAGGGCTGCCAGGGCACTGGAGCCATCAAGGCTGAGGCACGACCCCGAGACCCAGAGAAACCTCCTCTGCCTCGGAGTCGGCCTGGGAGACAGAGGATGATGAGTCCCCAGACACCAGTCGCCACCGGGATGTGTCCTTGGACCCGTCTCCTCCAGAGATGTGGCACCAATCCCCTCCTGAGGACATGGCCTTCCTCAACGTCATCAGAATATAAAAAAGACTAGGGGACATGCAATGAAGCTACAGGGTAACCTATTAAGACTAATAAGAGAAAATATTTTTTCACTCAACGTGTAATCAAACTCTGGAATTTGTTACTGGAGGATGTACTAAAATCTGTTAGTGTAGCTGGGTTTAAAAAAGGTTTGGACAAGTTCCTAGAGGAAAGGTCCATAAACCATTATTAAAAGGGACCCAGGATATCACTGCTTGATCCAATACAAGCATTGAGGAACCTGTGCCTTTTGAGGATACTGCTAGGTACTTGTGACCTAGATTGGCCACTGTTGGAAACAGGATACTGGGCTTGATGGACCTTGGTCTGACCGAGTATGGCATATCTTATGTTCTTATGTTATGTTCTTGAGGGATATGGCAAAGGCCATCGCCTTCACCACCAAATTGGAGGAGGACCCTCGCATGGAGGACCTCCAGATCCTCCAGTATGAGGCTCCTCCGAAAGAGGCACTTACCCTGCCCATTCCCCCATCCTGGAATGGCTGCTTCTTCACATGTGAGAGACACCTTCCTTGGTGTCTATAGTAAGCAGGTGGCTTGAGCCAATGTACCTGGCCTGCTGGAGCTCTGGCTTCCAAAAAGCCCAACTGCCCCATAACTCCATGGTAGTGGAGTCAGCCATGTGCAGGCTCAAGAACCAGAAGACGAACTCCTCGGTGCCCCCAGGTAGAGAGGCCTGTGCCATGGGCAGAAAGTGTTTCCAGGGCTCAATGCTCATTTGCCAGATCCAGGCCTACCAGCTATACATGGGCATATACCTGCAGGATCCTGGTGAAGGAGCTCGCCAGGTTCTCGGCTGGTCTCTCAGAGAAACCTCTCAAGTGGTTCCAGACCCTGGCTTCCACAGTCAGAGAGTGCTCCAAGTTTGACTAAGGCAGCCTATGATGGCTTTGAGTCTGTGGCAGCGGGCATTAGTGAATATTGTCAGGCTGGCTACAGTTGTCTGACCTGGAGCAATGGGTGCAGGACAAGCTGGTCGATGTCCCCTGTCAAACACATGATGGACAAGCCACCGAGTTGGAGTTTGAGTACATGACAAGTACTAGGCTCTCTAAGAAGATCGCTGATCCTTCCCAGAGGAAGGCTTCAGGCAGAAAGTCCTCATACCTGAAGAAGAGGAAGGCTTACAGAAACTATCCCCAGTAGCCGGCTTTCCCAGCTTCCCAACAGGGCCAGCAGCAGGCCAAGGGACGGGGGGGGGGGGGCATGAACCACATAAGCCTAAGGACACCAAACCCCAGACTGTGCCCCCGGTGCAACATGGATGGGGCTTTTGACTTCTTGGGCATAGCCTCTCCTCCCCCAGGAGGCGCAGCCCTACAGCACATGAGGGGGGGGGGGATAATCTGGTTCTCTATGCCCACCAGTGGCCTGCCATCACCATTGACGTGTGGGCCCTCCAGGTGGTCAGGGAGGGTTACCTCCTCCACCTCCAGCAGATGCCCCCATCATTCTTCCTGGGATTGCCCCCCAGGATTCCCCTACACTGGGCCCTGCTCCAGCAGAAACTCGCAGGCCTCCTAGCAAGCAAGGCAGTGTAACCCATCCCCATTCACCTCAGCAGCAAGGGGTTCTACTCCTGCTATTTCCAGGTCCCCAAAAGGACCAGAGGGCTTCGTGCCATCCTAGACCTGTGAGACCTCAACAGGTTCCTGGTGAGGGAGAAGTTCAAGATGCTCTTCCTTGGAACATTGTTGCCATACCTCCAGCAGGGAGACTGGCTATGCTCCATGGACTTAGATGCTTACACTCACATCCTCATCCACCCCCTTCACAGACAGTATCTTCACTTTGTAGTAGGGGGTTGTCATTACCAGTACAGAGTGCTCCCCTTCAGGCTGGCTGCCGCCCCACGGGTATTCACCAAATGCCTCGTGATAGTCGTGGCCCACCTCAGGGTTCAGGGGGTCTTTGTTTTCCCCTATCTAGATGACTATTTGGTAAAGGGCAGCACAGATGCTGAAGGACAACAGGCGACGGGCCGCACCATTCTTGTCGAGCACTTGGTTTTATAGTCAACTACCCAAAGTCTCAAATCTAGCCAACTCAAAACCTGGAGTTCATAGAGGCAGAGCTGGATATTTGTTCAGGTCAGTGCTTTTCTTCCAAAGGACAGGGCCCTGCACTTCCAGGCATCAGCCCGTCACATGCTCCACCTACTGGGACACATGGCATCAATGGTGCACACCACCCCGGATGCCCGCTTGTGGAAGCAGATGGCCCAGTGGGCACTCAACTCTCAGTGGTCCCAAGCCACAGAGTGCCTGCAAAACAGAGTGACAGTTACCCGTCCCCTGGCCAACTCGCTCTCGACTGGTGACACCACCTCCCACACCTACTGGTAGGGATGCTTTTCCAGACCCCCATACCTTAGAGGAGCCTCACGACAGATGCCTCCAAGCTCGTGTGGGGAGCCCATTGCAGCGACCTCTGCACTCAGAGCAGTTGATTGCTGGCTGAGAGCCTCCAGTAAATCAACTTCCTGGAGCTCTGGGCAGTGGCCTTAGCCCTCTTGGCGTATCACCACCACCTGTAAGACCAAGTGACCAAGATCCAGACCAACAATCAGGTAGTGATGTTTTACATAAACAAACAAGGAGGCACAGGTCATCCCTCCTTTGCTAGGAAGCGGTGAACATTTGCGCTTATGCCAGCAGCAACGGAATGCTCCTGTGAGCAGTAAAACTCCCGGGCCAGGACAATTCCCTGGCGGACTGTCTCAGCTGGATCCTCCAGCTGCATGACGAAGCTGGACCTCAGTTTAGCCTATTGCTATTCCATCACTGGGGGGCTCTCATGAATGAATCTCTTTGCCAGCCCAGTTGCCCCACTTCTGTTCTCGGCAGCCGCACCCCACCAAGATGGCGGCAGATGCCTTCCTGATTTCATGGGTGGAGGGACTCTTTTATGCTTTCCCGCCCATGCCCCTGATTGCCAAGTGCAAAAGGGCCACAGTGATCCTGATAGCTCCATGGTGGCCAGGCAGCCATAGTTTCCCTTGCTCCTCCACCTGTCCATGACACACCTGGTTCCCCTGGGGTGCAACCCAGGCCTACTCACACAGGAAGAGGACTCTCTCCTGTACCCCAACCTGGGGTCCCTGACACTCACGGCCTGGCTGCTGAGCGGGTAGCTCTGGCTCCCTTCAGCCTCTGCCGAGGTGGAGGGTGCGCTTCTGACCTCCTGCAAAGCCTCCACATGCTGAGCGTACGCCTTCAAGTGGCAGAGGTTCTCCATCTGGCATGCAGAGAGGTGGATCAACTCCTTCTCCTGCTCCATCCAGCTAGTACTGCAGCATCTGCTCCACCTGTCTCAGGAAACTTGAAGTCTAACTCAGTTAGGGTGCACCTTAGTGCGTTGGCGGTGCACCCCCATCTAATCGAGGGCAAACCCTTCTCTGCTCAGCCATTAGTGGCGCACTTCCTAAGGGGTCTCCTCCTATCGAAGCCTCCCATCCGCCCTCCAGTGGCAGAGTGGGACTTGAATGTTGTACTCTCAAAGCTTACCACGCCATCCTTTGAGCCTCTTGCTCCTGCCACCTAAAGTATCTCACTTGGGAGGTGGTGTTCCTTGTGGCATTCCCTTCTTCTCGCCGCGTCAGCAAGCTTCAAGCATTGGTGGCAGACCTACCATACACTAGGTTCTATGGGAACAGGGTCGGGCTCCGCACACACCCTAAGTTTCTGCCCAAGGTGGTGTCTCCGTTCCACCTTAACCAGCAGGTGGTACTTCCCATCTTCTTTGCACGGCCTCATGCCAGCAAGGAAAAGACCGTTCTTCACACACTGGACTGCAAACAGGTACTATCTTACCAGCAGCGCACCCAGGGTCACTGCCGCGTTCTCAGCTCTTTTTCTCCTTTGACTCTAGTAGGTTGGGGTGGTGGTCTCTAAATGCATCCTTGCCACCTGAGCAGCGGACTGCATTGCCTTTGTCTATGAGCAGGCTGGTCTCTTGATGGATCATCGGGTCATGGCATAGTGTCCGGGCCATGGCAGCCTCTGTGGCAAACCTGCATTCCATTCCCTTATCGGAAATCTGCTGGGTTGCCATCTGGTCCTCAGTCCATACCTTCGCAGCTCATTACTGCCTGGAGAGGGAGTCCCGCTGGGACAGTATCTTCTGCTGGGCAGTACTCAGTCATTTGTTCGGGGTGTAGGCAACTCATGCCCCTCCGGCCCTTGCTGTGTTAGGGCCACCAGTGAACTGGTTCCTCACTAGTCTCTTGGGTTACTCATGGGTCTGTTGTCTTCCAAAATTGCTGCTGCTTATGGCTCACTTTCTTTGGTTACCTGTGACTTTTTTGCAGGTTTTTTTGATAGCCTGTAGCTGGGGAGTACCATATGCGATGATGGACTTCCTGCTTGTTCTTGGAGAAAGCGTAGTTACTCACCTGTAACAGGTGTTCTCTGGGGACAGCAGGAATCAGTTCTCACAACCCTCCTGCCTCCCCGTCGAGTTGCCACTTATGTTTGCCATCTTGTGCTATGATATCATACTGAGGCAAGATGGCACCTTTAGGTGGGAAGGGGACCACACATGTGTGGTGCATCTCCCAAAGGCTTTCTTTGAAAACTGGAGAGAGGTTGCCGTGCAGACTCTGTCGATGCTGATGTCACCCATATGTGAGGACTGATTCCTGCTGTCCCCAGAGAACATTTGTTACAGGTGAGTAACTATGCTATATGCATGTATACACCTGTCCAACTTTAAAAAAAATATTTTCCAAGGTAAAACAGGCTTTGCATGTGGAAAACTCTTTAAATATTAAGGGGGTAATTTTATAAACACTGCTGTGTCTAAGAAAGCTGAAACTGCTCCCAAAAATACAACTGGTTAAGAGACCTTGAAAATCTTACAACATCAGGAACAAAAATCCAGAATAAAAAAAAAAAAAAAAGAGTAGCAATAAAGAGAAATCATTCTAGCATGAGGCTCATTTCTGTTACAAAGATTCACTGTAGTGTTAGAGATATTCATGACAGGAATCAAAGTAATTTTATGGTGACAGCATACTAAAATAACAGAGTAACAAAATGTGTTCTCTCACATAGGCCCTCTATGCCTGGCCTTCACTTGAAAACTTCTTTATGTAGGCTTCCCACCTCCAATACACCCCCATCCTACCTCGCCATTTTTATAAATTTATTTATTAAAGTTTATACCATGTTTCTGACCTACATCAATCAAAAGGGTGAAAAACAAAGTTGTTTCAGTCTCAATAAAGAATAGTTTGACTTCTACATCTTTTACAATTTTACAGATTCCCATGCCTACTGCCTGGGTTCATCATAGGTCCAATTTTTTTCCCCAGCCTGGCAGCTTTCCCTTCTGCTCCACTTGGGCTTTCAGCTAAATTCAAAGTGGTTTCTATTGAGTTACAGCACCATAAGCATTCATTCAGAACGTCCCAGGATTTTACATCCCTTCCTGACTCACCCAGCAGTGAAAGTTCTCAGCTGGGGTGATGCATCGGGGCTCCTTTCAGAACCCTGCAAAAATGGCCCGGCCCAGCCCAGGGAACAGAAAGACTTGAGGTAGGTCCTTCCACATGACATTGCTGTGCATTGCCAATCAGCCTCTCGGCTGCACCAGGACCATTAATTTTAAATTTACTGTCCATCTGTAGAAATTTGCATATTCTTAGCAATCAGCAATGTAGTTATTCTTAGGTGTTAAACAAAATGGAAAGTGTACTATTGCAGTGTGATGTAATGGCATGTTGTCCCCATTTGCAAAATCAAACATGTTGGGCGGTATGTGGGTATACGTGTACATTGTGAGGTGTGTCGGTAGACATATTTATGCATGTGCACTGTGGGGCATGTCAGGAGGTACGTGCATGCACGTGTGTGTGTCATGGGGAATATCTGGTAGGCTGTGTGTCATGGCAGCTCTATACATGCAATATATGTTATGCTTAAGTGAAACACGCTTAATAAAGACTTGACAGACACAAAAGAAAAAGAAAGTTAAATTAGGCCTTACATGCTAATTGGCATTTCTTGAGTAACTCCAGTCCAGTTCTGCATCTCTAGGTAGTCTGCCTCCTCAAGCAGCTTGGAGACGGAGCATGTCATCTTTTGATGACATAAGCATACTTAGGCAGCTGGCACCCTCTACCAGCCCCAGTAACCTATTGACAAAGCAGACTCACAGGAGAAACAAATAAATAGTCAAACCTTGTAAACAAGTATAAATAACTATATACTTATCAAACTATGGTCCCTCAAACCCTGGTAGGGCCCCCACTTTCCTCCCCGAAAACAAGGAAACTTACCTGTGGACTGCCTCGCTGCAAAGACTCTGAGGTCCTTGGATATATCTGACCAACCGGCCATCTTAAAATACTGGAGTGCAAGGCCGAGGACAAAACCACAGACAGCACTTGAGCCCTGCCCCCCTTGGACGGAATACTCTCCAATAGCTCAGAAGAGTCTAAACTCTTCTGAGCATGTGCCTGTAGCCCCCACCACAGTGCCCGCCCCTTCCTCCTCAGTCTGTTCCCCAGCTATGGACATGTTCCACTAGAGAAGGAAGGTTCAACTTGAAGGCGGGTTCATCCTATGGGGAGGCGGGCGGGTATGTGTGGCTGACTTATCCTGCTGTCCACGGAGAACTCCTGTTACAGGTAAGTAACCTCGCTTTCTCTATGGACAAGCAGGATGAGTCAGCCACACCTGGGTGACTCCCCAGCCATGGGCTGCGAAGATATGGTTATCATAGGGTTAGAGATCCCCTTTCGCAGCCCATGAGGTCTGCAGTGGTAGGATGAAACTGTGCTCGATGACAGAGGGGAGATTCCCTTGTGGCATGGTGATGCCGACATGTGTTTGTGGCATGGCGTAGTGATGCCAACATGTGTTTGTGGCATAGTGATGCCGACTTGACACCATGATGGTGTGGTGCCATCTTGTTGAAGTTATCAGTACCAGACAGTGTATCGATCAGTACCAGACAGTGTATCGAGAGTGTTATGGAAACACATGAACTCAAGGCATTTGGAGAACGCCGACATGCGTTTGTGGCATAGTGATGGCAACGTGTGTCTGGCACCATGATGGTGTGGTGCCATCTTGCTGAGGTTATCACTGTCAGACAGTGTATGCAGAGTGTTAAGGAAACACATGCCCCCCTTTGCCTCAAAGCCACTCCTGAGCAGTAGCCACTGGCCATGGTAACCTTCTTCAAGCCCAGGAGCGCCAGGCTGAATACTGCAATTGAGTTGGGAATGGATTCGGGACTGGACTGGAGTTACTCAAGGAATGCCAATTAGCAGGTAAAGCCTCGCACCTCTGGGATGTAACAGAGCAGTACTAATGATGGGAGGGACCCGCGATACCAGCTTGAAGCACTGCCGTCCTGAATCTGTCATCCCCTGCCATCTGGATGTCCAGCTGATAATGATTTGCGAAAGTGTGAAGGGAAGACCAGGTGGCCACTCTTAAAAATTTCGGCCGGAGGAACCATATTATACTCTGCCCACAAAATTGCCTGTGCCCTAGTCGAATGCGCCCGCAGGCCCGCTGGTACAGACTGTCCCTTCAACATGTAAGCCAATGCAATAGCCTCCCTAATCCATCTGGAGATGGAGACCTTGGCCGCTGCTTCTCCTTATGTGGTCCCCAAAACAGCACAAACAAATGATCCAATTTTCGGAATGTAGTGGTTCTTTTCAAATACCCCCGCAGTGCTCTCCATACATCTAGTCGATGCAATTGCATTCAGTGCCCCTCCCCCTGGCTGCTCCGAAAGTACTGGCAGGGAGATTGGCTGATTAAAGTGAAAAGGTGATACTACCTTGGGCAAAAAGGAAGGCACTGGCTGGAGAACCCTTTTCTTTCGAGATGGAAAGGAAGGGCTCCCAGCATGAGAGAGCCTAAAGCTCCGAAATTCTGCGAGCTGAGCAAATCACCACCAAAACACTGTCTTGAGAGTTAAATCCTTAAGCGAAGAACCTCCCAGAGGCTCAAAAGGCTCCTTTGACAGGGCCGTCAACACCAAATTGAGATCCCACGGAGGGATGATGGACCGTAATGGCGGCTGGAGCTGCTTCACCGCCTTCAGGAAACAGACCACATCTGGTTGCATCCCTAGCGACACCCCTTGGATCCTGCTCCATAACAAGAAATGGCCGCCACTTGCACTCCCAAAGAACTAATGGCCAAGGCCTTCTCAAAACCAGCTTGTAGAAAGCCCAACACGTCTGGTACTGTAGCTAACAATTGTCGACCCCGCCGTTCAGCACACCACGCCTCAAAAATGCGCCAGACGCAGATGTAATACATCAAAGTGGACTTCTTCCAGGCCTTTAATAGCATTGTGATTACCGGTCTTAAATAGCCACACTTCCTCAACCGTGTCCTTTCAAGAGCCATACCGTAAGCGAAAATCGTTCCACCTCAGGCATCTGCACCAGCCCCTGGGTCAAGAGGTCCTTCCTGGCTGGTAGGCGCTAAGGCTGGTCTGCCTGAAGCAGCACCAGATCCACATACCAAGGGCGCAATGGACAGTCCGGGGCAATGACGATGACCATTCACCTGTGAGCCTCAATCCGCTGCATGATGCAGCCTATGAGCACCCATGGAGGAAAGACATATAGGATGCCCCCCGTAGGCCACCTTTGCACCAAGGCATCCAAGCCCTCCGACATCCTCTCTCGTCTTCTGCTGAAAAATCAGCTCGCTTTGGCTGTTGCAAACGTCGCCATTAGGTCCATGATTGGTGCGCCCCACCTTTTCACCGTTTGATAGAAGACCTCCTCACAGAGCGTCCATTCCCCGGGATCCACCCGGACTCGGTTCAGGTAATCTGCTGTCACGTTGTCTGTCCCTACAACATGCGCTGCTGACAGTGCTTGGAGATGTTCCTCTGCCCAAGTTAGCAGTGCCTTGGCCTCTGCTTCCAAAACCACACTGCCTCCTTGTCAATTGATGTAAGCCATGCTGGTCGCGTTGTCTGAGAAAACCTAAACAGCCCTTCCCTGGAGCCATGGCCAAAGGTTCCATAGCACCAGGGCAACCATGCGCATCTCCAGCCTGTTTATGGTCCAGATTCTTTCCTGTGGACTCCACTGCCCCTGAGCGAAGTGACCCTCACAGTGGGCCTGACAGACTCATGTCCATCATCACCGGGACCCAGAATTGCACCTTGAGAGGCATGCGCGCTATTAATGTCCTGGGGCGCAGCCACCATTTGAGCGCTCTCCTGGTTTTCATCGGGCAAGGCAATCTCTGGGACAGGGGATAGTTCTGGTGTGATTACCGGCGAAGCAGTGCTTGCTGCAACAGTCGCATGTACACCCTTGCCCACGGCATGAATTCGATGGTGACTGCCATTGTACCAAGCAGTTGTAGGTACTGCCAAGCTGACGGAACTGGCATCCACAGAAATGGATGCACCAGCTGTTGCAGCCCCTGTATCCGCTGCTCCGGCACATACACCTTTGCACTTTGAGTGTTGAAGTGTGCCCCCAGGTAGTCGATCTCCTGGGAAGGCACCAAATGGCTTTTTGACACATTGATCACCCAAACGAGAGACTGCAGGAACTCGACCACTCTTGCTGTTGCTCATTTGCTCTCCTTCTCAGACTTTGCTCGGATGAGCCAGTCGTCGAGGTACAGGTGCACCAGGACCTCCTCTGTTCCGTACCGCCGCCACCACCACCACCATGACCTTGGTGAAGGTACAAGGTGCAGTCGCTAGCCTGAAGGGCAAGTCTCGAAATTGAAAATGGCCCATGGGCACTGCAAAGCAGAGGAACTGCTGATGTTCCGGCCAGATGTGAATGTGTAGGTACACCTCGGTGAGATCGAGGGAGGTCAAGAACTCCCTCACTGCCACTATGACCAACTGTAGTGTTTCTATGTGGAACCGTGGCACCCTTAAGCACCGGTTCATGCGTTTGAGGTCGAGGATCGGCCAAAACAATCCATCCTTTTTGGGCACCACAAAATAAATTGGAGTACCGATCTAAGCCGCACACTGGATGTATGGTCTTTGGGGATGGGTACCACGGTCGCTCCACGGTAACATGTTCCAATAGAGCGCCGAAGTCGCTCCAAGGTAACATGCACTGCTGCCACCTTCTCACGTGCCTTGTGGGGAGACTGCACAAAGGCCAGCCCCAGCAGCTTGGCAAACTCCAGCGCGAAGCCCTCTCTGATTACCTCTAGCACCCATTGGTCAGAAGTGATCCAGACCCAGGCAGGGTAAAACTCCTGCAGCCGACCCACTATGGGCTGCACCTCTACCTGGGCCCCCCTCGCTTCATTGTGACTTCTTAGGACTGGAGGATGGGAAGGGTCCAGAACAGCCCTGCCCTACACCTCAAAATCCTCAAAACCCCTGACCTCTAGAGATTAAATGACCCCTCTGGTAGGGTGCAAAGTGTACTGAGCAAAAACGCCGGAACTCCCTCACCTGTCCCTTTTCAGGGGTCAAGCTGCATACCAGCTTTTGCTTGTCCTCCAGAAGACAGCCTCCTTTGGACTTCCCCAGGTCCTTAACCAACTTTTCCAATTCCTCACCGAATAGCAGCTTCCCTTTGAACAGTAGCTTACTAAGCCGGGCTTTGGACGAGCTATCTGCTGCCCAATTCCTCAACCAGAGGTAATGGCAGGTATCCACCACTGTGGCCATACTCTTGGAGAGACCTCTAATGAGGTCGTAGAGTGTCCGTTAGAAACGCCACCCTTGACTCCAGCCTGGCTGCAGGGCCCGCGGGATCCTGAGCCGCATTCCCTGGCTCCAGAACTCCCTGCGCCTAACGCAGGCATGCTCTGGCCACCCAGGCCCTGCAAATGGAAGCCTGCAAAGAGAGGACATTGATATTGAAGGCTTGCTTCAACAAGGTATCCAACTTCCTATCCTGAACATCCTTGAGAGCTGAGCTGCCTTCTACTGGGATTGTTGTCTTTTTTGTAACTGCCAAGACCACCGCATCCACCTTTGGAGATTGAAGCATGTCGCGTTCCTGCTCCGAAAGCAGGTACAGCCGGGATATGGCTCTCACCCCCTGGAGCCCGGCTTCTGGTAGATCTCACTCATCTTGGATCATTTGCTTAATGACTCTGTGCACTAGAAACACCTGTGTTTTTCAAACCGCCTGGAGAAATGGGTCCTCCAGTGTCTCCTCCTCCACCGGGAGATCTGCTGGCCTATTCAGAGCCTTCACTGATTCTGCAATAAGCCCTGCCAATTCCTCGCAGCAGAAGACTCGGACTATCCGGGACTCCTCTTCTTGTGGAATCTCCCCTTCCTCCAGTTCCTCACAGTCCGCCTCCCATTCAGTCTCCACGTCTACACCCTTCGATCCCTCTGAGAGAGTGGTGACTGCTCTCTCCAACCTCCTCTAGTCCGTGTCTCTTGGGCTCCTGCTCCATGACGTGCTCCTGTACAGAAGCCTGCCGTTTCTGACCCTGTGTCGGTTGTGAGGACTTTTCCAGGCATCCTGCTGCTGCATACAGAACGCCTTATGTAAAATTAGAATGAATGCGGGTGAGAACCCCTCTAGTCCCTGTTCGCCTCCCCGGCCGCAGGATGTGGAGGGCCTAGGCGGACTTTGGTGGCCACCACAAGGCTCTAGCAGTGGAGGTGCAGACAAACCCCTGAGCTCCCCTGCAGCTGAGCCCCACCCTTTCTGGGAGTGCACCAAAGTCCCTGCCATCTCCACCCGGACTGCGCTTCCTCCCTCCTCCATCAGGGCCTCCTGTTCACAAAACCCTGCCTCTGAAATGGACCCTCACCGGGCTCCGCACACCCCACACAGTGACCTTGCCGGCATAGTCCCTCTGCCACATGCACAGACTCTCCTATCCACACGGAGCTACTGCTGGCTGGGGCCTAGTCCTAGATCTGCCAGTCTAAGGCTGTGCAAGATAAACCTCAGCTCCTTTAAATAGTTAAATTGACCCAGACCCCAATCAAGAAGAAACAAAATCGTGGGGTTCCCCACCTTAATTATGGTGAGTCCTCCTCCCCACAGACAGCATTAATTAAACCAGGCTTGTTTCAAAATGGCATGCTTTTCTCCGTGCTCCTGAGGAAGCGCTGATCACCATGCAGCTAACTTAAGCGCACTGCCCGTCGAGTCCCCTGGCTGCAAAAGTACCCAATTTACCAGCACTACTCTTCAATCTGGAGCTCGACTGCACCTACTCCTGCCTTGCGCTCAGCCTGCTTCCCCTGGCTTTGGCACAAAGGCTTTACCGCACTTGCGGCTCCTCACCTGGTCACGGGTTCAGGAGCCACTGAGCAAGATGTGTGTGACCCAGCGCTTCCCCCCAAGTCCCGGTAAGCCTTTCTTTCACATGGAGGGGTAGAAGAGGGAAGGCCAAACCTCTGTTGCCCTTGTCCCCACCAAATCCTGGACTCAAGGGTCCCAGGTTGCTCTCGCTCTTTTTTTTTTTTTAATCTTTATCCTTTGTTGTCAAATGAAATCAAAGAAAATATGAGAGGAAATTTAAAGGAAATGTACAGGAAAAATCCTCTGCACAAAAAACGAACTCTATTCTACTCAGTTGTCTCTACAGTGAGTCCAGCCCTCTGGATCACTCCTCCAGTTACTTGGAGACTGAGAATACTGGGGCTAGTGCCAGCTGCCTAAGTATGCTGATGTCATCAAAAGATGACATGCTCAGTCTCCAAGCTGCTGGAGGAGTTTGACTACCCAGAGGTATGGGACTGGACTGGAGGGACGATAAGAAATGCACTGCTCTGAATCTATTATTCATTTCAAAATATTTACATGAAGCATGCCTTGAAAACATAGTAAATATAAAAATGCTCAGCCACTTCAAATCTAATTCAGGCAATATAGCATATGTGCCTCTGATACAGGCCACAGCATGAAAGTGATCCAATAGAATAAAACCTGAGAGCATGTACAGCTAAGAAATAGGAAAAAGGAAAACAAAAAGCCATCTGCCTATTACTATTACACAACAGCTGCATTAACACTTGGAGCCTAACAATAACATGCAACTACTGATCAATACAATGCAATGTGTACCATTAAGTCAATGCTGACTCCTGAACTAAGAAACCTTGTTCCATCTAACCTCTATAAAGAAACATAGCAGAGAGCACTCAAAGAAAATGAACAAATATTATAACAGGTCACAGTAAAGTTCAATGATTAAGGCTGCTACCTCTTCTGCTTGCACACATACTCAAAATATGCTCAGGAGAGCTCTTATTCCTTTTCCATGTGTTTGTATAAAAGCTGGAGGAGCCGCAGAGTGATGGCACAGCACTCGTACTCCTGGAAATTGGTTTGATTTCCGCAGCCAGTCTTCAGTCTGTGACCTTCCGCAAATCACTTCTCCCTATGCTTAGATTTAGACTGTAAGCTTTCTTGAGCCTTGTAGCTACCGTATTTTTCGCACCATAAGACGCACCGGACCATAAGATGCACCTGGTTTTTCAGAGGGGAAAATAGGAAAAAAAATATTCTGTTTTGATTGCCTTATGCATCCTACCTATTTGCTGTGAAAGTGCTTATTATTTGTTTTATTTTCCATTCCTTTCCTTATGATACCTAGCATTCTATTTGCTCTCTTGGCTGCCGCTGCACACTGGGCCGAGGGTTTTAACATGTTATCCACAATGACGCCTAAATCTTTTTCCTGGGTGGTAGTTCCTAATGTGGAACCTTGCATCGTGTAACCATAATTTAGGTTGTTCTTCCCTAGGTGCATAACTTTGCACGTGCCCACATTAAATTTCATCTGCCATTTTGATGCTCAGTCTTCCAATTTATCAAGATCCTCTTGCAATTTTCCACAATCCTCTTGGGTTTTAAAAATTTTAAATAGTTTTGTGTCATCTGCAAATTTGATAACCTCACTCGTTATTCCACTTTCCAGGTCATTTATGAATATGTCAAAAAGCAGCGGGCCCAGCACAGATCCCTGGGGTACACTACTATTCACCTTTCTCCATTGGGAAAATTGGCCATTTAGCCCTACCCTCTGCTTTCTATCTTTTAACCAGTTCCTGATCCACAGTAGTACACTGCCTCCTATGCCATGACTCTTTAGTTTTGCCAAAAGACTCTGATGAGGGACCTTGTCAAAGGCTTTCTGAAAGTCCAGATACTCACCTTTGTCCACCTGTTTATTCACACCTTCAAAAAAACATAACAGATGAGGGTTCCGGTGACGTCATCGGAGGAAATAGCGGTGTAGCGCCAAGCTCCGCCGTCTTCGGCCGATTTGAGGGGGGAAATAACCCCTAAATGTGCAAGCAGAGCGGCGTAGACGAAAGGAGGCAGTGGAGTGAGACCCCCGGTAGGGAACGCAGAGGAGCGATCGCCGGTCGGTAGACCGGGACAGGCGGTGAGCAGAGGAGTTTCATCGCGACGGAAGAAGCCGGGCCCAAAATGAAAGAGAGGACGTAGAGAGGAGCAGGCTGAGACAAGGTGCGATCGGCACCGCGAAGGACAGTGCAGAGTGCTGAGAAGACAGCGGCAGTACCGTGCGGGAAAGCCGGCGTTTGTGGGCCTGAAGAACAACTGGAGGGCGCGCTGAGGTGAACGGAGCAGCGGGGTGCCACTTGGGAGCTTAGTCCCGCGGGAGGAACCCACGCAGTGAAGGCAGAGGTAGGAGGGCCTGCGGAGTGCTACCTCTGGGAGAGGAGGTAAGACGGTGTGGACCGCGAACAGCAGCAAGCAGCTCAAATAAAGTGAAAGAAGTAGCGGAGGATACAGCACATGTTGAGGGCAGTGAGTGGAAGAGTGGGGGCCCAAAAGCAGCCACGGAAAGGAGGTCGGTGGCAGTGAGGAGGTCAGAGAGTGTGTCGGCAAGCCTCCGGGTGATTGGAGAGATCCCAGGATAAGTCCAGGGGAACAGGACCGAGAACCAGAGCTCAGAGTTAAGGCGAGTGGGATAAGGGGCCCGCCTCAGAGGGCAACAGAGGGCACATGGAGAAGGCCAAAGGAGGACAGGCCGTTAAAAAGAAACTGGCGGAGTTCAAGTCCCCGTATGCAGCACCGAGAAGAGGGAAAGAAGAGGAACACGACGGCAGAGCAGAGGTGGAATGCCCAGACCCGCTGCCGCTCTGCAACTTCTTATATTCGCACCATAAGACGCAGGCACTTTTCCTCCCACTTTTTGGTGAAGAAAAAGTGCGTCTTATGGTGCGAAAAATACGGTATGTTAAGTATTTGCACCGTGCTGTGTTCACGAATAGTGCCTAGGTTTTATTAGTTGAATTAGCGTCACCGAAAACATGATTTTCTGCAGGTTGTGATGCCTTTTATTGGACAATACAAGATGTTGCTGTAAACAAGTTTTGGAGATCATACAGGCTTATGTTCAATGGTGTAATAGAGTATGAAATATAGTACAAGTTATAGGAATGTAACGACCCAGATTTTCAGGAAAACGTTGCGTTAGTTGTAGCTTTTTGATCTCCTAATTCTCTTTCTTATGTACACTGTAAATTGAAGAAGCTCATTGATAAGTACCATAAAGCATTATGATGAAATTTCAAACGCCAAGACTGATGAATTTCTCTCCAGGAAAGGGGTGATATTCCATCCTTGTAGTAATAGCAGCGGTCCATGAAACAGCTGGTATCTTTACAGGTTGGATTTACTAGGTCAGCTAGAATGTTCCATTCTTGAAGAAGTGAGGTGTGTGGTCTCAAAAGCACATGTGGACTATCTATATGCAGGGATAGGTATCACAGCCTGCAAAGGATCCTATCCCTGCAAATAAGATTTATTATGCTGCAGCTATTATGTTTTGTCACTAGATGGTACTATGCCCTCAAAGTTTTATTCTTGGCCTTCGCTATATGTGTTAAATGTATATGAGAAAAAAAAATTGCCATAATTGAAATGATCACTGGAAGGAGAGTATTAAATTAGAAGCCTGAAAACAGGTAGTATGTAAATGGATTTGTGTGGTCCAGATTTGAATATATACACTGGTGTTGTGTGTGTGCTGGGGGTGGAGGAATATTCAGACATTTATGTGGTTTTCAGACATGCAAATTGTGTGAAATGCCGCTCACCAGAATATTCACAGACCCAGTCAATGCTGTTAAACGCCCCGACGCTAAGCGCTTAGCATCAGGGCGTTCTGGGGGCAGCCCAGCAAGTTAACTGGACAGTGGCGATATTCAGCCACTGCCCAGTTAACTCTGACCAACTAAATTTAGGACAGTAAACTTCAGCTGGGTTTTGCAATCACTGCTTACCGGCAACCCAGATCTTCAATGCCAGTGCCTGGCTGCTGGGATAAGCTGAGGGGAATTCCTTGGAAGGAGGATTTTCCTCAGAATTTTAAAAAAAGAAAAAAAGGAGAGTTTGTCACAAGTGAGAGGGGGAAGTCCCTACTTACAAGACAAACGATCCGACAAAAATATTGGGTTTAAAAGGATACTGAATTATAGGGCTATTTTTAAAAGGGTAGTTGACTATCTCTTTATAGGTTGTGGATATGGCCCCAGCACTGAATATCCGGGGAGAATTTAAAACAGTGACAGCCACCGCCACTGAAAATCCCCACCCCCCTCATCTTTTGGACAGCTTATCCACTATAGACCTGACATTCAATGGCAATTATGCATTCACCAGTGGTCAGAAAATGCATTTAAATTTAAATCTGGCTGGGTTACAAACAAATGCAATAAAAATATAATCACATACTGGATCATTCTGAAAAATGAATAGTGGGCTTCCCCGCATGTTGTACGGGGAAGGTAGACGGGGCGGGAAAGGGGCAGATTGGGGGCAGCGTCAGGACAGGCAATGGGTGGTTGTCGGCCCCGGACATACAGGGCCGATTTTAATGTCGGCCCTGTACGTCCCGGGTCGGCAGCTTTCACGGGGAACTTATTCCACCTCCAATAAGTTCCCCTATTCGTCGGGACACAGCAGGCCTAGAATGCAAAAGGGGCAGGGGGGCAGAGGACATTACCCGCAGCCCGACCCTGGCCTTAGGGGGCCAGATCGGAGGTCGGGCTGCAGGGAAAGCAGCTCTGCAGCCAGTGGCTGGGGATTGTGGCTTGTCAATGGAGCCATGGCACCAGAGCTCCATTGAAGAGCCCTGACTGAACTAGCCTGTATGTGCAAGCCAGACGGAATGGGGGTCTCGGCCTGCACGTACAGGCCTGTTCATGATTCTGATTCCACGGAGCTAGACATGCCCCACGGGATCAGAATCCCAGCTCCCTCTGTGCGTTTGGTTCTGACCGGACACACAGAGGGCCCAGACGTCTACAATGGAATTGGGCCCATAATAAAAAATAGCACATAATTTACTGTATCCATATATTTTTAAAATGTTTAAGGATAGTATCAGGACTTTTAAATTTGATTAAAGGAGAAGGTGGTATAGAAAACCTGTTAAATAAATAAATTACTATATGGCCTGATACTATCCATACAAAAAAAAGGCCAGGTTAGGGATGAGGCAAGGGTGGATACAAACAATTATTCAGATATTAGTGATTTTCAGCTTTTATCCAGATAGATTATACATTTAAGCATGTGGAGGAGTAGCTTAATGATTAAAACAGTAGCCTAGTGAGTAAGAGTCCAGGGTTCAATTCCCACTGGCACTCCTTGAGGCCTTGGGCAAATCACTTTATGCTTCACTGCCTTGGAAGAAAGGCCTGGCAATCTACTTCCAGTCACACCTTACCAAGGAAACTCAGGAGCTGCATTGATTCAACAGTGTACACAAACACAGGGGCATGTTTACTAAAATGTGATAACTTTAGCACACTGTAAGCCCCCCAAAATTAGAATGGGAGGTAGCATAGAACAAGCCAGCACATCATAGCACCAGCCATTTAGGAGGCAGTAAGTACATGTGCACTAACAACAGTAATTAAAGTTAGCTTGCGCCAGTGATGGTTGCGCTAACTGCAATGTGCCGTCAATGCCCACACTCTGCCTCAACCTGTCCAATCACTGCTCTTTCCCATGCTTAACATAGGACTTTTGCTGCACTGCCTTATGCAGTGTCGTAAACCCCGTGTTAACCATTAGCACTAGGGTTGCCAATGGGCTCCAGATGCACCCGACAGGTTCAATCCAGTCCTGGGTTTACCTCATTGCATGCAGGGAGACATAGTTCTGATTTCTCCATTGCACTCCATAAGAAAAGGAAAACTACAAGTCACTGCATGCAATGGGGTAAACCCAGGACTGGATTAATCCTGTCTGGCGCATCTGGAGCCAGTTGGCAACCCTATTAGCACGCTTTAATAAACATGCCCCTTGGTTAAGGTCTGGCCTAAACTAAATGAACAGTGCCGGCACCCTGACTGCACTTCTATATATTCAGCACTGCTATCTCTACAGATACTGGTCTCTGAATATATGGATTAATTTAAATGCCAATGCTGTCTGAATCTCAGCCCCTATTTTTCTGTTTATTCTCTTTAGAAATTTCCCTTAATGCCTCCATTTTTTCACATTTTTCTTAATTACCAGCTAGAGTAGTCACTTTCAAATACTATTGTGGGAGATGCTTTAAGGCCTCGGTCTTTACTCCAGTCCTCGAGAGTTGCCAACAGTTCAGGTTTTCAGGACGTTCCTAACGAATATATGAGAGCAATCTGCAAATCTTTCATATGCATATTCGTTAGGGATGTCCTGAAAATCTGACTCACTGGTAACCCTCAAAGTCTGGGAGTAAAGATCAAGGTTTTAGGGCACAAGGCAAGGCGAGGCGAGGTATGTTTTGCAGCCCCACTTTATTGCAGGACAAACCAAAACGGAGTACTTTTTAACCAAAATATGAGATGGCCTTATAAATTCAAGTCAAATAGCCAAACTGTCAGTGACTATAGCAGATGCAAGGCCACCACTACATTTAATAGTTTTCTTTCACACAGTAGTGAAGAATTCCCTATCAACCAAAAGTAGGCGCCACTATGGGATGGCAAGTGCCACATCAGTTTCCATGATTGGATCAGACCCAAGGTAACCCAAACCCCTGCTTGATCCGATGGTGCAAAGTCCCATTTTTCTGACCAAGCATTCTTTGCACCATGTACCTCCCACTCCCCTGTATAGGCAGCAGGAGAAATATTTGAATGGATGTCATCTCCAGCTGCTGCAAGGCCAGCCTCGTGAACTGTCATTTGATTTTGCAGAACTTATCATGAGACTGGCCCCATGGCAGCAGATGATGTCCCATTAAATAATTTTTCCTGAGGTCACGTGATGCAGTGAGCCAGGCAAAACGTGTTGCCTTCGGCTCCAGGACTCCCTCTTATTTCCGACAATATAATATAAGCTTCATTTCTGTTAGCCCCTTGGAGACCTCTTTTCTGGGACAGACTACCACTCCAGGCAACCACCTAACGTACCTGGAACCTTTTGGGTGTATATGGCCGCAAAAGGAGCCCGCTTGAAAAACCACGTCGCAGAAACAAAGATGGCCACCGCCTCGCTGCCGCAAGTGCAAACAGATAATGTGCCTAACCTGGTGGCAGAGGTAACTTCGGCAGTGGTGCAGGCCCTAGATGAGTGACTGATCCAAGTGACGCAAACTGTGACTGATTTTATAGGACGAATTACAGGAGTTGAACAGCGGGTCTTTGATATGAAGATAATCAACTGGCCTACGCTGCAGCTATCAAGCGTATGGAGGACACGCTTAGTCAGTGCCAGGAAAAGCTGGATGACCTCGAAAATAGAGGTAGAAGGAAGAACCTCAGGTTCATTGGGATGGCGGAATCAGTTACAGATGCGGAGTTGAGAAGCTTTCTGAGGCTTGGTTACCCCTCGATTTGCAATTAGGGGACCATGTGGGTAAAATTCTGCTGTAGCGGGTGCATAGGCTCAGGCTATGTGGTGGTAACATTTCCAGACACGGGTGGTGATTGCAAGATTCCACAACTATATGCAGAAGGAAGCTGTACTGCTGGTGGCCAAGACTCGTCGGAGGGTCGCTAAAGATGCGAATGCAACTAACCACTTCATATTTCAAGACTACTCTCCTCTTTTAAGCCGCCGGAGGCGAGGATATTCCCAACTTTGTAGTCAACTTGTAAATAGAGATATCCGATTCTCATTACTTTACCCAGCTAGACTATGCATCGAACACCAAAGACAATATCTTTTTTTTTTCCTTCCCCAGCCGAGGTGAACACTTTTTTGGACACACTGCCGGTGTAGACAGTGGTCTGCCCAATATGCCCTGAACTGCGGGGTGTACATAGAACAACAGGACAGCAACTATAGCAGTTCTTTACCATGTTCTTAACTGGAATAGTTATAGGGGGATTCTAAGTCCAAGGCAAAAGACTTTAAGAGCCTGTTTAAAGGCATGTGGTTTCTAGTTACACATTTTCACAACTTTTTCCACTTGTAAGTCTCATTCCACTTCGGAGTCCACTAGTGAACAGTGCATTGGACTCTTGCTGTTATATTCAGCTAGACTGCGCATCGAGCACTGGGGACTGTGTTGTTCCCCTTTTTGAACAAGTTGTTGGCGTAGGAGGTGGTTTGCCAAGTCTGCCTTGTACTGTAAGATGTAACTGGAGTATAAGGACAACAAATACAAAAGTCCCTTACCATGCTCTTCACTGGAGTAACTGCAGTGGGGACCTTCAGTTAGGGGCTTAAGACTTGGAGTACTTGTGCAAAATTGGGTGGTTTCTACTGGATTGAGAAACTTATGGTTCTTCTATGTGGTTCAGGGAAGCAAGTAATAGGGGATCTGGAATGGAAGACCCAATACTTTGAGGATGCCTCTCCTCTCACTGAACTGCAGAAGTTAATGTGATAGAGAAGTACTATTTTTTGCACTGTATCTTTTTCTCTCTCCCTTATTCTTTCTTTCCCTTTCTTATTTCTTCTATAGTTATGGGGTTATGGCTAGGGAAAGTACTGTGAGGGTGTGGAATCGGGGGGGGGGGGGGAGGGTGTTAGCATTGGGTGGACTTTGGGGGCAGATTTGTGAGATGTGTTTTATTTATGGATAAAGTTGATGGGTAATGAGGGGGAGGAGAGAGGTGAGGGTGGAGTGAGGGGACCGTGGGATTAATTGCTTGGAATACATCTGGAAAGGGTATAATTTGGTGGTAGGTAAGGACTGAGGGAATGGTTGAAGAGGGGAGAGTACTTTGTGGTGGGGGGGAGCCCCAATGCCACATAGCCCTCTAACCCATCACTTATAGATGGGGTGGGATAGTGAGGTAGTATCATGGGGGTTGGGGTGGAAGTTGGAGAGGGGGAGTACGATGAGAGGAATGAGCCTTTAGGTTTCTTGGCATTGGGGTTGTGGGGGGGGGTTTGGAGTGGGTTGGATGGGAGGGTAGGTTCTTGTGGATATCTCCACGCCATCTTAGTTTTGGGGGGTTAGGCTTAGGCTGGGCCCCCCCCCCCCCCCAGATTATTTGCTGTTAAGTGCTGTCTGGGCTTTATTACATTTTGGGGTTACATGAATAAAGGGGGTCTAAGGATAATTTTGTGGAATGTTGGAGGTATTGGAGATCCGTTCAAGTGCTACAAAGTGTTGACGACACTTCGAGAGTCCAAGGCAGAAATCGCCATGCTCCAAGAGACTCACATGACTGAGGCAGAGCATGCCAAACTCAAAAGGAGCTGGGTTGGGGAAGTATACGGAGCTGCAGCAGGGAGTAGATGTGCAGGAGTGGCCATATTGGTAAAGAAGGCACTCAATTTAAAGGTGAAGCATATTAATCAAGATGGTGGAGGGAGATATGTATTGTTGTCGGGTCATTTGCAGGGCTGCCCGATCGTGTTGGGTAGTATTTATGGTCCTAACCAATGGCCTTGGGCAAGCCACTTAACCCTCCATTGCCTCAGATACACATAGATTGTGAGCCCTTTGGGGACAAGGGAATATATCCAGTACCTGTTTGTAGTGATTATATAATGTAAACCGTTTTGATTGAAGGATAAGGCGGTATAGAAAACTGGTTACATAAATAAATAAATATGAGAGACAGTTTTTGATGATTTAGTACAGTGGTTGTCAGGTAACCGGGCTCAAGAAGTAATCCTGGGGGGGGGGGGAACGACTATAATTGTGTGCTTGATCCTGCCATGGATCGTTTCACGGAGAGGTGGGGGACAACACCAGAAAACGGCATCATTTGTTGGGCCTTTGTGCAGGTAGGGATCTAATTGATATATGGCGTACTCTTCATCCAGGAGAATGCAATTACATGCATCTCTCTAGGGCCCATGGTACATGGTCTCATATAGATTTCTTTTTACTTTCGCAAGATCTCTTGCGTAGAGTTGAGGATGCCCAGATAGGGGATGTACAGATTTCAGATCATGCAATGAAGGTCTTGGGGGACAGTTTGTGTTCCCCTAGCTGAATACTATCAGCATCTGGAAGAACTTCAGCAGTTCCCCTATCACACTACTGATGTGTTGATCTTGTCATCCCTAAGCCAGACTGCGACCCGTGCCTACCGGGGTCGTACCGACCCATCTTTTTATTGAATGTAGACCTTAAGATTTTAGCTAAAGTGTTGGCAGAAAGACTCTTCCCCCTTCATGCCTCACTTGATACACCCCTCCCAGGTAGGTTTTGCTAAGGGCAGACAAGCGGTGACCAATGTGCGCCAAATTCTGGCAGCTCAATACTGTTGTAACAACAATATGCTTCCCTCACTTTTAATTATCTTTGATGCTGAGAAGGCGTTCAATAGAGTGGGTTGGTGGTATATGTTTGCCACTTTGGAACACTTTGGTTTTGCGGGTCTCTTTTTACAAACTGTGAGGACACTATATGCGAGTCCCTGGGTAAGAGTCCTGGTTAATGGCCAATGCACAGAGAGGTTCCCCTTGCAACATGGAACACGTCAAGGTTGCCCACTATCTCTTTTATTATTTATTTTAATTCTCAAACCTTTGCTTTCACGAAGAGAAAATCCCAATATTGTGGGGATTCGAATGGGGACATATGAGTTCAAATTGGCAGAATTTGCAGATGACTTGTTCCTCCACCTGGCCAATCCCCAGTATTCTTTATCTACTCTATTAACAGAATTTGAGATTTTTGGTCATATATCAGGCTTTAAACATAATCTGGATAAGTCTGAGGCTATGGCGGGGTTGGAGTCTGTGAGGGTGGAGTGGGAGGGAAATTTCCCTCTGAAGCAGGCAGTAAACTCGTTCACCTACCTAGGAATAAAGATACCGAATAATCCACAAGATCTATATAGCTGTAATGTAAGACCCTTGATGCTCCACTCAGGGCAAGTATTGGCCTTGTGGCAGGACTTACCATTGTCGCTGGGAGGGAGAATTGCCCTGTATAAAATGGTTCTTTCCACGGTGGCTGTGTATGTTATAGCTACTGCCCATGCATTTATTGAAGAGTGACCTAACCAAATTAGATGGGTTACTGTCCTGGTTATTGTAGTGAGGCTGCAATACAGATGCTTAAAAGGTCTTGGCCCAGAGGAGGTATGGGAGTTCCCGACCTCCAGGCCTATAATTTAGCCTGTCAGCTACGACATCTAAAAGTCTGGTTATTTGATACCACTGATTATACCCCTTTGAGGTGCGAACAAGCAATGATTGCACCTGTGGCACTCCGTTATATGTTACATGTCCCACTCCGCAAACTACCAACCTCAATGAGGAAATGTGGCCTTGTTCGTACAATGCTCCAGACTTAGAGATGGATATGTGGCAGACTGGGACACTCTGCTTATCAGTCAGTCTATCTCCCGATTCATGGTAATGCAGATTTCATCCCGGGTAAGATGGCTTCAAGATTTCAGCAGTGGCGGAATTTAGGAGTGTCCGGCCTGGAGCAGGTAGTATCAGAGGATGGGGACCTCTTGTCTTTTGAGGAGTTACAGACTCAATTTCAATTGGGGCCTAAAGACATTCTCCTACTATCAACTCCGTAGCTATATTCAAGGATTAGTGGACAGCCACTTGTCTAGTTGGTTTTGTTCTGACTTAAGAGAAATGTTTCCTGTGTGAGGAATCAGGCAGGATTACAGTGTCGCAGGTACAGTCTTCCTTTGCTACTTGGACTTCTCAGAATTTGTGTCATCATTAGCTGAAATGTGGAATGCAGATCTTAGTACATCGTTGACTGGTGAGATTGTATGGAAACTTATTGGGAAGATACCGCACTTCACAGCCATGGTCTCCCTCCATGACATCCAGTATCAGATTATTAGGCGCGTTTATCTTTCACCGGGCCAGATGCGGGCGATGGGATATAGTAGCTGGACTAACTGCCCCAAATGTGGCGAGGAGGGTGCTTCTCTGAGTCACATGCTGTGGACTTGTCCAGTGGTACAGGATTACTGGAGATCTATACACCAATTCATGGATGGGGTTTCTCGGCATCAATGGTCACTGACTCCACAGTCTGTTCTGCATGTGATGGAAGGGCTAGCAGTTAGAGGGAGGAGCAGGCGGTGTTGGCTGTGACTCTCCTGGGCATTGGCTACTAGGGTTTTTGTTGACAAATTAGCAGAGCAATGAACACCCGAGTTTCTGGCAATGGTGCATTGCTTTGCACCACCATCTGCAATTAGATAAACTTTTGGCCAAGGCTGAGAGGAGGCGGATACCCAAATTTCACGAAGTGTGGGATGATTATATTCAGGTGCTTCCCCCGTGAAGTAGAAGTTATATTTTGAATAATATTTAGGGGCTAGAGGCGGGGAGTTGAGTTGGTGTGGGGACATTCGCAGGATGGGGATGGGAAGGTAGGGGGTGGAATGGAAGGGTGAAGGCATAGGTTATGATTTAGTCTGGGACGTGTAAGTGCCACCACGTCCGGACAAGTTTTAGGATTAGAGATGGGGGGGGGGGGAGGAGAGAGGAAGGAGTGGAAGGGGTACTGTTAGGGGGAGGGCAGAGTGGGGGGAGAAAAATAAAAAACTGTATCTTGGATGTTTAGGGTAACATAATCTGATGTTATTGGTACACTCTATGTATGTTAGTGGTTGTTCAGTGGTTGTTGTTGAAATAAAGTTTTGAACATAAATAACTTTTCCTGCTGCTGGCTATGGGATGCATCCTGGGGAAAAAGACAGAGTAAGTAATTCTATGGCTCCACTCAGTCCCAGAGAAGAGAATAGAAGAGGGAGACAGGCTAAGACAGAAAAGAGCTTGAGAAGGACATGCTGAGAAGGGAGTGGAGCTAAGGACAGAAGACCTCTAGAGAGCGGAATAAGAAGAGTGAGAAAATGCCTGGAGGGAAGAGAAAGGACTCTAGAAAGAGAGGAGATGAGAAAAGGATTAGTATCTGAAGGGTGAGGGAAGAGGAGGAATATGTCTAGAAGGCTAAAGAGAGGAAGTGAATGGAGAGAAGGGGGTTAGTGTCTGGAGGGAGGAAGGAAGTGACAAGAGGAAGAAGGATTAAAGGGAAAGAGTGGGCATAAAGGGGAAGGCGCCTCTAGAAATGGAGGGAGGGAATGAGAAGGTGAAATAATATCTAGCAGGCAGGGTTGAGAGAGGATATGAATGATCTGGAAGGGGAAGGAAAGGGTTGAGAGGCAGTTTTAAAAGAGGCAGGGGACAATGGAAGGAGTGAGAAAAATGTGGAAATGGGACTGAGGAGAAGAAAGAGGAAGAATGAGGAACTGATTGGGGCTAAGAAAAAGAAGAAAGGAGCTGTAAGAGAGCGAGGGAAGAAACGAGTTACTAAGGGAATCAAAGTGAGCAGAAGGTAGATGAGGACATGGGAGGAGGGAAAAGATAGAAATTGTGGACTACGAACTGGGTGAAGCGGGAGGAATAGGAAGCGGGGGGGGGGGAAGAGGTCAATGGGAGTGATGGGGTGGGGGTAAGAGTGGGAGATGGAAAGCTAGTTGATGGGTGAGAGGTAAAAACATAGAAACATGATAGCAGATAAAGACCATATTTATTTATTTAACTAGTTTTGTATACCACCTTATCCTTCAATCAAAGTGGTTGACAAGACAACAAAGGGTTTCCCATACTGAGGGTATGGGAAAACAAAAACGATACATTACAATATAAATACAAAACAAAACAGTATGTTATAATACTATATTATTTTTTTTTTAGTGCCATCAAGTCAGTGTTGACTCATAGTGACCCAGCTACCTCTGGGTTTTCTTGGCAATGTATCACCGGAAGTAGATTGCCAGCCTTTTCTTCCAAGGCAATGGAGGGTAAAGTGACTTGCCCAATGTCACAAGGAGTGCCAGTGGGAATTGAACCCTTGATCTGGGTACTAGGCAGTTGCTCTAACCACTAGGCTACTCCTCCACTCCATAATACTATATCATAGTGAAATTAAATATACATAATGGTTAATTTAAGTTATTTCACCAAATGATTCTATAAATAAATAAGTCTTTAAAGATTTGCGAACATCCTTAATGTCTTCCTGAGTTCTTAAGTCTTCAGGAATAGAATTCCATAACTCTGGTGCCATAAAGGAAAACGCTCTTTTAAAAGTCATTTGTTTTGATTTGTTGAAATTCAAAGGAGTATTAAGTTTATTGATATTTTGAGATCATCTTGGTCTTATGCTCCTGTCTTTTGAAATTATAGATTGTAGAATATCCGCTGATGTGGCCTATCCAGTCTGCCCTTTCATACCAACTACTAAGCTTTACAGTTTCTTTTTTCCTTTAGAAATCTTCTGTTTGTCCCATGCTTTCTTGAATTAAGATACAGACCTTGTCCTACTATCTCCACTGGGAGACTATTCCATGCATCTACCACATTTCCGTAAAGAAATATTTATTTATTTAACATTTCTTATATACCACGCTATTCATTATCAGTGCAGTGTACAATAAAACAGAAACCTTATACCGTGCAGTAGGACCACATGGTATTTACATTGAACCGGATGTAGAACTTGGAGTTAACTGGGGAAACATATCTACATTTTATTTACAGTGAAGTCCATGTTACAGGCTAAAATCTATTCAGTTATGTAGATATTATCTTACTCCAAAGCTTTTACAGAACTATTACCTGTTCCCAATGTTAGTTCCTTAATCATACATTTATATGAAAGCAACAGGTCTCAGACCTTAGAGAGCTATTGGTCGTTACTCAGTATTGACCACGCTCTAATTTGCATCAATGACCTATAAGTTGCTTCAATGGTTCAATTGATAATCACTTGCAATTCAATAGTAGTCTTGAAAAAAGAAGAAAAGTGAATGCTTATCTTTAAATGACGCCGATTTTAGCGCTGTTGCGTTTCACAATCAAGCTGTTTCTTCAGGGGCTAGAACCATTCAATTTCCATGAATAGATGTTCTGAATAGCAAGCTCAGTTCTCGACTGTTTTGTAGGAATCTCATTCGTGGCTATGTTGTCAGTTGCTTCTCTCTTTCAAAACCATGTGTCTCTGAACAACGCCGCGCATCAGGTCTGTGAGTTAATAAAATTGTCTTCCACATATCTCACGGGGTTGCCTAGGTCTGTGAGTTAATAAAATTGTCTTCCACATATCTCACGTCTTGGACTCTCCCTCTCCTATCTGCAGCACAGGCAGCAGCAATATATTCTGGCATTCCTTTGGCATGGCCAGCCTTTAAGTTCTTTTTTTTAAGTATGCATTAATTTAATTTAGAATTTATAGCCTGCTGAGCCACCAAGCCAATACATGGTGGATTACAATAGCAAAAGTAAACATCAAGAAAAGTATAGGCATTATATAGTCCGTCACCAAGTTCCTGCTCTCTTCCCCTTCTCTCCCCACAGGCAATAATTCTGCTTTAGCTAAGAGAGAACTCCAAGGCAACTGCTTAGAAGACACTTTATACTCAGAAATGTTTTACTGTACTTTTTATTTTTTGACTCACTGGACATGATATTCAGCCCATGGCCGTTGGTGCTTGTAAAGTGCTTCGACACTGTAGGCAAAATGGTATCCGGTGTGGACTATCTGGTTTCATGATATCTACCAGTACTGAATATCTAGTTTCACCACTGATCTCCTTTGCTATCTGGTCAGCGGCGATGTTCAGCCGCTAACCAGCTAGAAAAACTGCATAAAGTTAGGACAGCTATTGATCTGTCCTAACTTTGAGGTAACCTATCCAGTTAGCAGTCTGAAAATTGCCAAGGACCAAATAGGTGCTTGGACTGCTCAAGCCCCAGGCACTATCAGCCCCGCCACCTTCAGACAGTTTATTTTATTGTTCTTATATACCGCATTCTTAAAAATCAGCGCAGTTTACATACAACGGTATTGTGCCAATAAGGCACTTACAATGAACTGGATAATTGAACTTGGGTTTCAACTGGGGGTGACTATGTACAAGTGTTTCAAATTATTTACAAATTATATTTGCAATATGTACAACTAGTAACTAGTAACTTGTCCAAGGTGGTCCACACAGCGGCACTTTTGATCGCAGACCCACATGGGGAAATGATGAAGGCATTGAGAATTGGCTCTTTGAATTTCAGGACACAGCTGAATTGAATGGTGTCTAGCACCCAGCGATCCTTGGTGACATGGGTCCATTCCTGAAAGAAGAGGCAAAGCCTGCTGCCCACTGGAGGGACCAGGGAATGGGCCTCCAAACCATTACACAGTCCGGGAATGTCCACCTCTGGAAGGGACCAAATCCCTGGGGCTATGCATTCCATGAAAGAACTGGGAACGAAACAAAGGCTGAAAGCAGAGGGGAAGAAAGGGTACTCCAGGTTGGTAATCATGAAAGTTCCAAGTCTCCTGGGAATCCAGCCAGCGCGTCCTTGTAGAATGGGTGGAGGCTGACAAGAAAGGGGCACCAGCCCACTTCACAGGCCCCTTGGACCTGTCTTCCAGGAAATGGTAAGATTTTGTCTCACCTAGGTCCTTCACCAGCTTCTCTAAAACAATTCCAAACAGCAACTTCCCCTTAAAGGCTAGTTGAGCCAATCGGGCTTTGGAGGATGTGTCCGTGCCCAGTGCCGGAGCCAAATCCACCGCCGTGACACCATCGTCAGAGCACCATCCCTGACTGACAAACCAGGTCATACGTGGCATCAGAAAGGAAGGTCACAGCAGAGTTAAAAAAAAAAAAAAGGGGGGGGGGGCGCATCGTCAAGCGGAAGACTGAATCCACTGGAGCTGGCGCAAACCGCCAGCTGTAGAATAGCCATCACCAGGTGAACTAGCTCCTCAGTAAGGAATCCATCTTGTGGTCCATAAAATCCATTTAGGCTGATCCATCTTCTATAGGAATGGAGATCTGTCTGGTAACCGCTATGACCTGTGCATCCACCCAGGGAATATCAAACCACTTGATGCGCTCCGCCGTATATACCCTTAACCTTTTAGGTATGCGGCCCCACTCCAACCAGATGATATTCTTGATCACCTCTAGGAATGGGAAGACAGTAGTGGAGTTCTGCACCCCTTTAAGGAGTGGGTGTATCTTCGGCTCCTGCCCCATGCCAGAAACATCCGTCAAGTTCAAAGGCAGATGAGACCCTGGTAATCAATGCTGCCAGCACTTCCTTCTGGAATAGGTGGATCACATCAGCCTCTGCATAATCTTCTGAAGACGAGAGCACTTCCTCATCCACATCAGAGCCCATCAGCATCCAAGACAATATCTTGGATAGTTCCCAGCTGTTCTCCATTTTCAGGAGCGCCCCTTGCTGGGGATGTTTAGCCAAAGGAAAGGGCACAGGGCTTCTACTTCCGGCTTGCCCAGCATGAGACTGTACCAGGGGGCACCCAAAGACTGAAGCGTCTGAATTTCCATGCAGAAGGACCAGGCCTGTTTCAAAGAGAAAAATAATTCCTTAAGGACAATCCAGAGTCCAGAAGCTCTTCTCTCAGAAAAGGAATCACTTGGGCAGAATGTGCATTAAGAATGCACAACTCTCAGGCACACAATAGGTAAAAATATTACTAATGTATGCAGAAAATGGTGGGAAGCCACCATACAGCACTAACAGTTGCTAGCAGTCCACTCCAAATTGCATCCCTCAGATACGAAACCGGGAGCCCCCAACAAGGACAATGACAAGGTCAAGATTTGGTACTCACCCCCTGAGAGCCCCAGGCATAGAATCCATGCTGGGCTCAGCTCTACTCCCCTGAAACTGCTTCACTGACTAGTTTTAGTTGTACAGTATTGTGTGGAAGGTGGCTGGCAGGTAGATCCCTCTAAGAGCCTTCTGCAATCTTCAAGTAGAGAGCAGAGGGTGTGTGGGGGGGGGGGGAATGGAGAAGGAGGAAGGGAGTGCTGAGGTTGTGCGAAGCTGCTATACTCTTCCAGATCTTTCCAATTGTGGCTGCTCAACAACAGGCCCTTATCATGATAAGAGTGTGGAGATGAACCAATTTTCCCTCCTCCTATACTTACCAAAAAGAAGGCAGTCTAGTGGAGCTTCCCACATTGCGCTTAACTCAGAGAGAGAGTCACCATTTTAGGGCTTAAGGTGGTCGTTCATGAGCGTTTCATCAATCTCTTTTCCTCTCAGTCCTCAGATTTTCTACAGAGAGGAGAAAATCCATCCACCATCTGCTGGAGAGAAAGAACTATTGAGGGACCTCTGGCGGTTGAGGCGAATAGAGGCATGAAAGTGATACTAATGAAACCTAAGCTTTTCAATGTTTCTTTGTCTCCATCAATCTGCTGGTAGGGGAACACAATTCACTTGTCTGGACTAGTCTAGGATGACAATATGAAAACCATTATTACAGAGGACCGGAGAAATCCTCTGCTTACCACTGGGATAAGCAGCATAGAATCCGTGTACCTTTTTGGGCACCTGACAGGTACTTGTGACCTGGATTAGCCACTGCTGGAAACAGGATACTGGACTTGACAGACACTTGGTCTAACCCAGTATGGCATATCTTATGTTCTTATCTCCACTCTCCTGTCTTTCTTCCAAAGTATACATATTGAGATCTTTAAGTCTGTCCCCATGTCTTATGACAAAGCCCACTGACCATCCTCTACCTCAACTCCATCTTGTTATATCCTTTTGAAGATGTGCTCTCCTGAACTGCACACAGTACTCTGATTGAGGTCTCCCCAAAGACTTATACAGAGACACTATTGCTTCCTCCTTTTCTGCTGTCAATTCCTCTCCCTATGCACCCATGCATCTTTCTGGCTTTCACCGTCTCCTTTTCTACCTGTTTAGCCAACTTAAGATCATCAGAAACAATCATGCTCAGGTCCCGCTCATCTTTCATGGACAGAAATACTTCACCTCCTATACTGTACCACATCCTTGGATTTTTGCAGCCCTCCATTTTTTAGTGTTAAATCTCAGCTGCCAAATTTTCGACCAAGCTTCATTAGATCTCTACTCATAGACTGGAGAGTGGCCAATGTAACTCCAATTTTTAAAAAGGGTTCCAGAGGTGATCCAGGAAACTATAGACCGGTGAGCCTCATGTCAGTACCAGGCAAAATGGTAGAAACCATTATAAAGAAAAAAATTACTGAACATTTATTTATTTAGCAATGTCTCTATACCGCTGTATCTACAAGTCACAGCAGTGTACAGAGAACGTTAAGAACTTTACATGGAACATGGTTGATAATGGGTTAGAATTTACATAAAAACATATTTGAGAACAGGTTAAACTATTTTAAACAATAGAAAACATGTGATAATTAACATTCTAATGAACAGGGTGGGGGAGATTATTGTGCAAGGAGTGAGTAGAACATAGGGTAGCTAGGGTATGAGACTACATACACGTAGATAGCCATGGTTTAATGGGAGAAAGCCAACATGGATTTAGCCAAGGAAAGTCTTGTCTTACTAATTTGTTTGCCTTTTTATTCATACTTTCAAAAAAGTATGACAAAGGTGAGTCAGTTGATAGAGTGTATTTGGAATTTCAGAAAGCCTTTTACAAGGTCACTCATGAGAGACTCTTGGAGAAATTAAAAAGTAATGGGATTGGAGGCAGTGTAGTATTGTGGATCAGGAACTGTTAAAGATGAAAAGCAGAAAGTAGGACTAATTGGTCAATTTTCTCAATGGAGAAAGGTGAATAGTGGAGTTCCCCAGAGATCTGTGCTGGGCCCACTGCTTTTTAACATTCATAAATGATCTGGAAATAGGAAAAATGAGTGAGGTGATCAAATCTGCAGATGACACAAAATTATTTAAAGTTTTTAAAATGCAAGAGGATTGTGAAAAATTGCAAGAGGACCTTGAAAACTTGGAAGACTAGATGTCCAAATGGCAGATGAAATTTAATGTGGACAAGTGCAAAGTTATGCACCTAGGAAAGAACAACCCAAAGTATGGTTACACAATGCAAGGTACCACCTTAGAAACCACTACACAGGAAAAAGATTTAGGCGTCATTGTGGATAATATGTTGAAACCCTTCACCCAGTGTGCAGTGGCAGCCAAGAAATCAAATAGAATGTTAGAAATCATAAGGAAAGGAATGGAGAATAAAATCAAGGATATTATAATGCCTCTGTCGTTCCATGGTGCGACCGCACTTTGAATATTGTGTGCAATTCTGTCGCCATATCTTAAAAAGGATATAGCTGAATTAGAAAAGGTTCAAAGAACAGCGACAAAAATGGTAAAGGGAATGGAAGGATAACCCTATGAGGAGAGGCTTAAAAGGTTGAGGCTCTTCAACTTGAAAAAGAGATGGCTGAGGGGAGATATGATAGAGGTCGATAAATTAATGAATGAAGTGGAACGGGTCAACGTAGATCAGTTGTTTATGCCATCAAAAAGAAGAAATACTAGAGGACACACAATGAAGTTACAATGCAACCCATTTAAGACTAATAAGAGAGAAAAACATTTTACTCAACGTGTAAGCAAACTCTAGAATTCATTAATGGAGGATGTAGTAAAAGCTGTTAGTTGTAGCTGGGTTTAAAAAAAGGTTTGGACAAGTTCCTGGAAGAAAGGTCCATAAACCATTATTAAAGAGGAACTGGGAAATCCACTGCTTGCCCCGGGACAAGCATTGTGGATCCTGTGTGGCTCTTTGGGAACCTGCCAGGTACTTGTGACCTGGATTGGCCACTGCTGGAAACAGGATACTGGGCTTGATGGACTTTGGTCTGAACCAGTAAGGCATTTCTTATGTTCTTGTTATCTACTCCTTTCTGGATTCTACTCTATTGCAGATTTTGGTATCATCAGTCCTGCCTTACCCAATAGCCCTTCTGCAATATCTTTTACAAAAAATATTAAAAAGAGTTGGACCACACTAATGATAACATCCTTCTCATGTATGATTTTCTCCCAGTTAGTGAGGGGTCTTACGTGTGCACTAGGTGCAAGGAGCTCTTTGCTGTCAGGGAAAAAGTCTGATTTCTGGAGCTAGAGTAGCAGACTTGAAGGACAAAAGAAAGACAGAGAGGAACACAGACGAGACCTATAGGGACATAATACTGAAGTCCCACCTCCAGTCTGGCAGCATCCCTGTTGCCATGGAGGAGAGGTCACGTGATAGGAGAGTATCACCTTGGTGTGGCAGGAAGTGATCCTATGTTATGATACTATGTTATCGACTGTTTCAATGTAGCAGTCAACATTACGATACACTCCCTGGTTGTCTGTATAAGTTATTATTTAATGTAAACTGCTCTGAGTGAAGGACAGAGTAGTATTAAAAAAAAAACACCTGTCAAAAATAAATAAATCCTGTAGCTAAGACCTGTCCTCCAGGTGATGCAAAACCCTCTCGCACCGAGGAGGTTTCTCCAAGGCCATGTGCCCACGAGGGAAGGGTTAGGACAGCTGTTATAGTTGATGATTCGATCAATATGCATGTAGATAGCTGGGTGGCTGGTGGATGTTAGGATCACCTGTTAATATGCCTGCATGGTGTGAAGGTAGCAGACTTCACGTGCCACCTAAGAACATAAGATATGCCATACTGGGTCAGACCAAGGTCCGTCAAGCCCAGTATCCTGTTTCCAACAGTGGCCAATCTAGGTCATACGTACCTAGCAGTTTCCCCAAAAGACACAGGTTCCACAATGCTTGTACTGGGTCAAGCATTGATATCCTGGGTCCCTTCTTAATAATGGTATATGGACCTTTCCTCCAGGAACTTATCCAAACCTTTTTTAAACCCAGCTACA
This sequence comes from Ichthyophis bannanicus, assembly GCA_033557465.1. Taxonomy (NCBI): domain Eukaryota; kingdom Metazoa; phylum Chordata; class Amphibia; order Gymnophiona; family Ichthyophiidae; genus Ichthyophis; species Ichthyophis bannanicus. The sequence continues at coordinate 143,191,288 of CM066040.1, forward strand.
CTAACAGCCTTTACTACATCCTCCGGTAACAAATTTCAGAGTTTGATTATACGTTGAGTGAAAAAATATTTTCTTTTATTAGTCTTAAATAGTTTACCCTGTAGCTTCATTGCATGTCCCCTAGTCTTTCTATATTCTGAAAACTGGTCTTAGGTCTTAGATAGAGCTGGGGAGGAGTCTGCTGTCTTCGTCCATGTTGGTACCAATGACATAAGAAAGTCCTATAGGGAGGTTCTGGGGGCCAAATTTAGGCCTTTAGGTAGGAAGTTGAAATCCAAAACTTCCAGGGTGGTATTCTCTGAAATGGGTCCTGTGTATGGAACAGGAAGCAAAAGGCAGGTAGAGCTTCGGATTCTCAATACATGGATGAAACAATGGTGTAAGGATGAGGGTTTTGGATTTGTTAGGAACTGGGCAACATTCTGGGGAAAGGAGGGGCTTTTCCGAAGGGATGGCCTCTAACTTAACTGGGATGGAACCAAGCTGCTGGCATTAACCTTTAAAAAGGAGATTAGAGCAGCTTTTAAACTTGATAATAGGGGAAGGCTGACATTTGCCCAAGAGCGCATGGTTCAGAACAACGTATCCTTGAAGGATACTAGCAAAAGACTGAAGTTAGGGCATACTGACAGAGAGGTTGCAATGAAGACAAAAGTAACCCAAATGCCTTAAGTACAAAGCAGACAGAACTTAAAGATTCCAAATTATCCCTGCCCACAGATTAAAGTGTAGTTACTCACCTGTAACAGATGATCTCCAGGAACAGCAGGAATTTAGTCTTCACATACGGGTATCATCGGTGCCCGTGCAGGAACGCTCCCCAGCGTCCAATAGGAAAGCTTTTGGGAGCATCCCACTGCGCCTGCAAGCTGCCTTCCTGCCTTTCCAACTGTCCCTCTCCAGTTGAGTTTATAGCTGAGACAAAAGAGAGAGGGAGAGAGAGAGAGATACAACTCCTAGGGGAGGTGGGCGGATTGTGAAGACTAAATTCCTGCTGTTCCTGGAGATCACCTGTTACAGGTGAGTAACTACGCTATCTCCAGGAACAAGCAGGAATGTAGTCTTCACATATGGGGACTCCCTAGCTGCAGATGCCAAGGAGATGGCCCCAGGAAGTTGTTAGCCCTTGTGAAAGGGCCCCACTTCCCCCCATGGATCTCTGGCATCCTACCAGGGATGGTGGGTAGGAGTTGATTAAGTCTGAAAAAGGTGTTGAAGAACAGCTTGGCCAAACAAAGCATCCCGGCGGGAGTCCTTGTCTAAGCAGTAGTGGGCTGTGAAGGTATGTACTGAAGCCCAAGTAGCTACTCGACAGATGTCGTCGATAGACACAGAGTGAAGATGAGCCATTGAGGCTGCCATGGCTCTCACATTGTGAGCGGTGACATGGCCTTCAAGAGGAAGGTTCTTACTCTCATAGGCAAAGGATATGCACTGTGCGATCCAGTTGGACAGTGTTCTTTTGGAAACTGGAAGTCCCAAATGACTAGGATCAAAAGCAACAAAGAGTTGAGAAGATTTTCTATGTTGCTGTGTCCTTTGCAAGTAAAAGGCCAAAGCAATTTTACAGTCCAAGGTATGAAGGTTCCTTTCTGCACTGGAGGCATGAGGCCTTGAAAAGAATACAGGAAGGTAAACCGCTTGGTTTAAATGGAAAGGCGAAACCACCTTTGGCATAAAGTGTGGATGAGTCCTAAGAACTACCTTATCATGGTGGAACCTTGTATAAGAAGGATCAGCCACTAACGCTTGCAATTCACTGATGCGATGTGCTGATGTGACTGCAATGAGGAAGATGACTTTCAAGGAAAGGAATTTCAAAGATGTAGTGGCTAATGGTTCAAAGGGCGGTTTCATGAGCTGCCCGAGCACCAGATTTAAGTCCCATGCCACCGGTGGTAGCCTAATGGGAGGCTTTGTTAAAAGAAGGCCTCTCATAAATCTCACTATGAGAGGATGAGAGGAAATAGGGAAATAGGTTGTCCACTTAGAGACTTGTAAGAATCTGCAATAGCACTGAGATGGACTCTTACTGAATTTGTCTTGAGACCCGCATTTGACAAATGAAGGAGATACTGCAGTATCAATTCCAGAGGCATCGCAAGAGGGTTAAGACCCTTCTGTGAGCACCATATGGTAAACCTTTTCGACTTAAAGGCATACGAGCGTCTTGTGGAGGGTTTCCTAGAAGCATGAAGGATATCCTTTACCTGTTGGGAAAAGTTAAGATCCTGACGTTCTAGGCTTTCAGCAATCAGGCCCTCAGATGCAGAGACTGGGGATCTGGATGCCACAGCATCCAGTCCTCTTGGGAGAGAAGATCTGGAGCAGATCCCAACTCTAGAGGCGGAGCATGAGAGAGATGTAGAAACAGAGGGTACCACGTTTGCTGTGGCCAACGTGGAGCTATGAGGATCATATGACCTCTGTCTCTCTGAAGCTTGAATAGGGTTTTGGGGATGAGGGGAATGGGTGGGAAGGCATATAGGAAGTCCTGACCCCAGTGAAGGAGGAAGGTGTCCCTTGGCTGACAATGTCGAGCCGGAATTCTGGAACAGAACCGGGGAAGTTTGGCATTCAGCGGACTTGCAAAGAGGTCTATGTCCAGGGTTCCCCAAACCTGAAATATTTGGGCAATCTGGTCTGCATGGAGAGACCATTTGTGTGGAAGCAGAACTCGACTGAGTTTGTCTGCCCAAGAGTTTTGAATGCCTGGAAGATATACCGCAAGGAGATGAATCTGATGCTCTCTGGCGAGGGCCCATAATCGCAAAGCTTCGTTGCACAGCGACAGAGAGCCTGTTCTGCCCTGCTTGTTCAAATAGAACATGGCTACCTGATTGTCCGTTTAGACTAAGACTGTCTTGTAGCTGAGCTGGGCGTGACATACTCGAAGAGCAAGAAAGATTGCTCTGAGCTCCAGGAGGTTGATGTGAAGACAGGCCTCCTGTGGAGTCCAGGTACCCTGGGTAGAGAAATCTTGTAGGTGGGCTCCTATCCCACCTGTGAAGCATCTGTTAGGATGGCTTGGGATAGGGGTTGCTGGAAAGGAGACCCCACCAGAAGGTTTCTGGGTGATTGCCACCATTGGAGGGACGAAATAAGATGGTCTGAGTTTGTTATTTTGTCCGACAAGCAACCTGAGGCCTGTGCTCACTGAGTGGATAAAGTCCACTGGGCTGCTCGCATATGGAGGCAAACATAAGGAACCACATGCATGGTGGAGGCCATGTGGCCTAGCAATTGTAGCATTTCCCGAGCAATGAGATAAGGTTTGAGCACTGCTTGGGAAGCTAGTTGTACTATGGGAAGACAGCGGGACTGCGGAAGGAAAGCCCTTGTCGGACTGGTATCCAGATGAGCTCCTATGAACTCTAGGGACCAAGTGGGAGCAAGATTGGATTTTGGGAGGTTTATGAACAGTCCCAAATACTGAAGGATTCGCATTGTGCGAGACAGAACAGAGCTGGCTTCTGGCACTGTAGGGGCTCGACTGAGCCAGTCGTCTAAGTAAGGGAAGACGAATATTCCCAGAGTGCGGAGAAATGCTGCTACCACAGCCATGCATTTTGTGAACACTCTTGGCGCAGAAGCCAGGCCAAAGGGAAGAACCTTGTATTGGTAGTGCTTTCCCTGAAACAGGAATCAGAGGAATTTCCTGTGATTTGGATGGATGAGAATATGAATATACGCATCCTTGAGATCTAGAGAACAAAGCCAATCCTGACTTTGAAGGTATGGCAGCAGAGTTCCTCGAGAGACCATTTTGAACTTCTCTCGGAACAGATATTTGTTCAATTCTCTGAGGTCTAAAATGGGTCTGTGTCCTCCTGTTTTCTTTGAAATAAGGAAATAGGGGGAGCAGAAACCTGTACCCTGATGGAGAATGGGTACTTCTTCTATTGCTCCTTGAGCAAGGAGCATTGTGACTTCTTGATCTAAGAGATTGTCAAGAGAGGTCTGAGAATTGAACTGTCTTATAATTGTAGGCAGGGGCCGCCCGAGGGGGGTGCAGGGCCATGTGCGGAGACTCGGTGCGGGCCTCATTTGCATAAGGGACCTCATTTGCATAAATATTTTCATAATGTTACCATACACTAACTTTTAGTAAACATGCCTCTTAATGAGTGTATGGATAAAGAAAGACTAAAAGATTTCTACATTACTATAATCCAGTGCCAACCGCCAGACACATTAGGAACTACTACAAACACTGTCCATTTAGAACCCATAGCAAACCCGCCGTATCCTAACAGCACTACCAGGACTCACAAAGCACCATACCCTACCTATCAAAAGGAAACACTGCAAATATTAAACCAATACATTTCAGAGAATAACAATACATGACCTACTGGGGAAAGAGAACAAGTGGCAATGTCAAATAGGAATTATATAAACAGAATACCTCAGCTCTGTTACACATGAACAGAACATAGACCATCACCAAACAAGGAATCACAATTTAGAAACAGGACGACAATAATTAAACTGGGAATCTCAAAAGCCAAACTTGGAATGTACAACACTGTAGAAATAAAAGTATACATTAATTTGCTCTTGTACTAAACAAAGCGCAGACGTTAATGATGCACATTTACTAGAGCTGACATATTCCAATTAATAAATTCAAAATAAAGAGATATTTTTCTACCTTTTGTGCATTTTTTTTCAGCTGCAATTGCTCCAGCCACTTTCTTCTGGTTTCTTCGTATCTTCTGCTAACTCTCCATCGTCTGCTGTCCATTTGTCCTTTCTTCTAGTTTTTTTCCATTCTCTTACATCTGCTTTAACATACTAATCTTTCTTCTTTTGCTCTTTCCTCATTCCTATTTCATCCACTCAAATTTTACCCCTCCATCCTCAATCCCCACTTACTCTCCCAATATCCGGCCAATTGTAGATTTGTCTTCCCTCCCACACAAAATATTTTTTCCCTTTCCATTTCACTCTCCCAGCTCCAACCCATTCTAATCCTCCCCCAACATCAGCTCCCTTCTAGTTCCAGCCCCACCCAGCATCCGCTCCCTTCTAGTCCCCGCATCAGCCCATTTCTAGTCCTAGCCACCCATAAGCCCATTTCCAGTCTTAGCCCCCTCCATAGCCCATTATCAGTCCTAACCCCCCATCAGCCCATTTCCAGTCCTAGCCCCCCATAGCCCATTACTAGTCCTAACCCCCCCATCAGCCCACTTCCAGTCTTAGCCCCCCATCAGCCCACTTCCAGTCTTAGCCCCCCCATAGCCCATTACTAGTCCTAACCCCCCCATCAGCCCACTTCCAGTCTTAGCCCCCCCCCCAGAGCCCATGACCAGTCCTAACCCCCTCCCCCCATCATCCCAAGTAGATAAAAAAAACCCCGGCTGCTGCTGCCGTTTCTGCCGTGGCAGTGGCAGAATCAAGCGTTCTGCCATGGGGCCTCCTCCCCCTGCCCGGAAAAGCCTCCCTGCAGCATCAGCTAGCTCCGGAGTCCCAAAGCGCGGGCTTCTTTCAGAGCCGCGAAGAGAGAGCTTCTCTGACCTCTCACAGCTCTGTTAAGCATGCCGAGGGTGATGGGAAATCCCATCAGCCCCGGCGGGATTAACAGAGCCGTGAGAAAGGGAAACTCTTGCGGCTTTGAAAGTCCGCGCTTTGGGACTCCGGAGCTAACTGATGCTGCAGGGAGGCTTTTCCGGGCAGGGGGGAGAGAGGAGGGGGGCCCAGCGGTGGAACGCTTGATTCTGCCGCTGCCACGGCAGAAGCGGCAGCAGCAGCCGGGTTTTTTTTTTAATCTACTTGGGATGATGGAGAATGTTTTTTGCGCGGGGCCCCCTGAAACGCGGGGCCCTGTGCAAAAAACATTCTTGCTCAATGGACGGGCCGGCCCTGATTGTAGGAGGGGGCAAGCTGTGAAAATGAAGCTTGTACCCCTCTCGTACAATGGACAGAATCCAATTTTCTGCTGTTATTTGGTACCATCTGTGGGCAAAATGACATAACCTGCCTGGGATGGTTAAGGGTTCTGGACCCTTCAGGGGCAGGAAGGCGAACTTCTCTAGAAAGGAGTCAAAGCCCCTGAGGAGGCTGAGCCTACTGAGCTGGCTGAGGTTTTGCAGCTTTTGGCTTCTTTTGTTGTCTAGGTTGTTGCTGCAGTCCCTTTTGGGCAGTCTGACCTGGACGGTGTCCCTGTTGGGTATAGGAAGGATAAAACTTCTTTTTCTTATTGAAAAATGGTTTCTTAGAGGATCTTTTCTTTGCAGGATCGGCTGTAGATTTGGACAATCTATCCAATGTGATATTGTCAGCATCTGTTTCATTAGCCTTCTCCTGCCAATTCTTGCCAAAGAGATTTTCTCCTGTGCAAGGAATGTTTCCTAATTTATCCTGTACCCAAATTTCCAAGTCGGATGCCTGAAGCCAGGTGATCCGACGTGCACCAATGGCAATAGCAGAGGTTCTGCTTATGTACTCAAAACAGTCAAAGGCTGCACGATTAACAAACTTGGAAACATCCTGAGCATGTTTGACAAGAGTGAGATAGTCTTGTCTTTTGTCATCAGGAAGAAGGGGGCTGATAAGCTCCAAGTCCCCTGTGACCTCTTTAAGGAACATTCCCATAAACAAGATATAGGAACTGATCCTAGCTGAGAGCATGGAAGTTTGGAAGCAGACGCCCAAAGGCATCGAGAGTCCTACATTCACGACCTGGAGGATTCAATGCATGTCTCTTTGCACTTTTCATCCTTCTCATGGCTGATTCCACCACCATTGAATGGTGTGGTAATTGAGTTTTTTGAAAGCCAGGACAAGGTGGAACTTGATACATGGTATCGAGCCTTCAAGAATGAGGAGATGTGGTTAAAAGTGTTTCCCACATCCTTAGCATAAGATCATGTAAGATCTCATGAATAGGCAGAGTAGCTGCCTCTTTGGGAGCCTTAGGGTATTGGAGGATTTCCAAATCCTTTGCCTTAGGCTCTTTTTCAGGAGCTACTGTGATGGAAAGGTCTCGGGCCACATCACGGATAAAGTCCTGAAAGGACATATCCTCTGGCGGAGACATTCTTTGTTGAGGAGAAGAGGAATCCTCGGGGTGAAGTACTCTGGTATTGGCAGAGTCTTCAAACTCATCCAAGGATTCAAAATATCTCAGATCCCGGTGATCGTGCAAAGCACGGTACCGGTATCGATCAAAGTCGGTATCGGGTTGTTCAGGTACCGATCTATCGATGCCGGAGAGAGACGCATGACTCAGTATGGGTGGCATACCCACCGATGTCGATGCAGTCTGTGTTGGTACCGGTATTGGTTGAGGTGTCTGAAGCAGTTTCAATGTACCAAAGCCGTGAGAAGAGCTGCTAGTGCTAGACTGCATTCGATAGCAAAGAATCTCTGGTCTATCGACGCTGCTGATGCTTGGGTGTCGGTACCGGTAGAAGCGGCCGCAACCCCAGAGCATGGCGCCAGTAGTTCTGCCAAGGTTGGAGGCCTTGATAACATCCTTGAGCCCCGTTAATGCTTTGGAAGCTGAAGCCTCCCGCCGGGGCAGTTTTGCCGGTGAAAATTCCTCAAGGGCAACGCCAGGGTCATCTCGATACTTAGAAGGAGATCTACCCTGTGAGGACCAGCTAGATTTATGTTTAGTTACCTGAGATCCATGGGAGGAAGGTGAAGCCCTGAAGGACGTCGATGCAACAGACGCCGCGTCTGAGGGAAAAAGGGTGCTAAGTTTAGCAGCTCGGTTCTGCCGGCCTCTTTTTGACATCATTCCACAGGAGAGGCACTCTGAAATAGAGTGGTCAGGATCTAAACATTTGAGACACCAATCATGGGTGTCAGTGACGGAAATGGTACTGCCACATTTAGAACATTTCTTAAAACCTGAAGTAGGTTTTTCCATTTTTAAAGGAAAAATTGGGCCTAGTGCCCAAAATGGCACCTAGCACCAAGGAAAAAAAGTTTCTGAAGTAAACCACTTCAGAAACAATAGGTTTTTTTTTTTAGAAGAAAGAAAGAACCGGCGGTACCGGTATGGCGTCGAGGGAAAGCAGAGGCGACTACAAAAACAAAGATTAAAGACAAGATTTTCTGCGGTGGCAGGGTATGCGACCTGTCGGCGCCGCGGAAAACGAAGAATTGGAGAGGGACAGTTGGAAAGGCGGGAAGGCAGCACGCAGGCACTGTGGGATGCTCCCAAAAGCTTTCCTATTGGACGCTGGGGAAGGTTACCACGTGAGCTCTGTTGGTACCGACGATACCCATATGTGAAGACTACATTCCTGCTTGTTCCTGGAGATCCAGATTAATATGAATAAAATACAGCCTCTAAAATGCTTGTATACAAATGGTAGAAGTCTAAAAAATAAGATGGGAGAGTTAGAATATATAGCACTGAATGAGAAATTAGATATGATTGGTATCTCAGAGACATGGTGGGAGGAGGACCACTGGTGGGACACTGTGATACCTGGGTATAAATTATATTGCGATGATACAGTAGATCAAATTGGTGGAGGGGTAGAACTCTGTGTTAGAGAGGGCATTGAGTCACACAGGATTAAATTTTTACAGGAAACAAAATACACTGTAGAATCTCTATGGATTGAAATTCCATGTAAACAGGGGAAGGCGATGGCAGAGAGGATGTTCTATTGACTGCCTGGCCAGAATAAACAAAAAGATGATGAAATGCGGGTTAGTGTCATGGCAGGACATGCTAGAAAGATAAAGTTTCTAGATAAAATAAATGACTGCTTCTTGGAGCAGCTGGTTCATGAACCGACAAGAGGGGAAGCTATCTTGGACCTAGTTCTTAGTGGAACACAAGATAAGGGTGTTGGGACCACATGGCAATAGCAATCATAGCATGATTGTATTTGATTTAATAAATGGAGGAAGGACGGCAAGGAAATCCACAGCACTAACTTTATTTTATCATAGTCTCCCTTTTGAAAGTTAAGAAAAACAGTTTAGAAAAAACTAAAAGGAGCGGCTGCAAAGGTTAAAGATTTACATCAAGCATGGGTGTTTAAAAATACTAATCTTGGAAGTGCAGACCAGCTGTATTCCATGCTTTAAGAAAAGTGGAAGTAGTCCAAAAAACTATCAGCATGATTTAAAGGTGAGGTCAGAGAGGCTGATGTAGCCTAAAAAAGCATCTTTCAGGAAATGGAAAAAGGAGCAAAATGACAAAAAATGGAAAAAACATATGCACTGGCAAGTTAGATGCAAGGTATTGATAAGGCAGGCAACGAGAGAATTTGAAAAAAAAGCTTGCTGTGGGAGCAAAAATGCATATTTTTTTTTAAAAGTACAATTGTAGCAAAAAAACCTATGAGAGAGTCAGTTGGACCATTGGATGATAGAGGAGTAAAAGGGGCACTAAGAGGGGACAAGGCCATAATGGAGAGACTGAATGAATTCTTTGCTTTGGTCTTTACTGAAGAAGATGTAGGGAAGTTACCCATGCCTGAAATGGTATTTAAAACTGATGCAGCAGAAGAACTGAAAGAAATATTGATAAACCAATCAGACGTATTACAACTGTTGGATAAACTGAAGAGTAGCAAATCATCTGGACCGGATGGCATATATCCAAGGGTGTTGAAAGAACTGAAATATGAGATTGCAGACCTACTATTACTAAGCTGTGAACCATCATTAAAATCATCAGTAATACCTGAAGATTGGAGGATGGCCAAGGTAACGCCAATTTTTTAAAAAGATTCCAGCGGTCACGTGATATGCTGAGGGAGCATAGATGGGTTCTGTGCTCACTTCTGAATCCCCAGCCACTATTAATGCCCTGGACATAACAAGTTTTATAATTAGCCCACAGAAGATGAAGAACTGATCTGGACACCCCTGGTGAACTGTAGAGTGAAAACGCAACGTGGGCCACTGCAGAGTGAAAACGCAACGTGGGTGACATGAAATCAGCCCGACGGGACCAAGAAAAGGTGATGGCACAATCTACCAAGATGGCCGACTCCCCTTCTTTCCCAACAAACTCGCCAGGGCAGGCTGTGTGGGTTGAGGAGGTAACAGTGGCAGTGGTGGAGGCCCTGGCTGGGCGTTTTGATGCCAGCATGGGTTGCCTAGATTCCCTAGCTCAATCATTTGAGACAGTTGGCTCACGGCTGAATGAAGCGGAGGGATGGATATCACAGGTAGAAGATGTGCAAAGTAAAATGGACACTGAGCTCAAACACCTAAAAACACTGCTGGTAAAACAAGCGTTGAAATTGGATGACCTTGAGAATCGCGGGAGAAGGAAAAATATTTGCTTTGTTGGAGTTCCAGAATCTGTGAAAGACAGTGAGTTGCGGGACTATGTGGAAACCTTGCTGATTTCATCTTTGGCTTTGGGCGAGGACTGTAAACCACTGTTTTTTGAACGTATTCATCGGATTGGGCCTATGCGCGAGGGCTCTTCAAGACCTAGAGTGGTAATAGCTAGGTTCATGAATTTCTTGCAAAAAGAAAAAAGTGCTGAAACTGATGAGAGCTCAAGGCCCTATAGTAAGTGGGAAAATAAAAATTATGGCTTTCCAGGATTACTCGATGGAACTAAGTGCCAAGAGAAGGGCATATGCCACAGTATGCCAGAGACTGGTAGCAATGCAATTGAAATTTGCAGTCCTATACCCCACCAGACTAAAGATTTTTTTTCGCTAAGGGGCCGCAGACCTTTGAGAGTCCCAAATCAGCACAACAATACCTGCACTCCTTGCATCTCCCTGCATCTGGGGGTGTCTAACCTGGCTGGAACTGTACAAAATGGCAGGAACCCATTGAGGATTTTACAAGCAGAAGACACAAAGTGATGGTGTGGCACGATATGTGGAAGAATTGGTCTTTGGACTCAGAACCTGGCAGTGTGGAGGAGCTGCATGACTGGGTTGAGTAATTTTGGGAGCCCTCCAGGTGGACTCATATCCTGGAATGGGGTCCAACAGTACTTCATCTGTGTTGAAATGTAATGGAGCCCGTAGGCCTATCGGTCACTGACAAGGGCTCAATTGATGGGATGCCCAAGTGGGCTGTATAACCCGGGAGTTCCTATCCTGTTGTGTTTATATTTTTTCTTATGTGCTGTGCGGATCATTGGTGTGCAGTTTCTGTTCAGTCGGAGCAGAAGGAACTATTCAGGAATCATGGTTGCTTTTGAAATTATCTGCTTGAGACTCCTGAATCCGTGAGCTGAAGGGTTTGCATTTAGGGGTAAGAGCGTCGGTTTACAATGGGTTAGTGGATATAGGCTTGCGGCAAATTGGGGTATGTTTATAGTTACTCTTGGGGGGATAACAGGTCACCAGGGGGTTTCAGGGCAAGGTACAGGGGGTTTAGTAAATAGATATTAAGTGGAGTGTGACTTGGTGGCTGGGGATTTTAACATCTGTAGTGACTCAAGTGAGATGGTTGATAGGGATAGAGGAGGTGGGACTGGGGGTGGAGGGGGGGCCTAGTATATATGAACACTAAGGAGTCTTGAGAAGGTAAAGGAGGAGGAGTATGCCTATGTCCGGTGCAGGGAATGATTGTTGATAGGTTGGGTGTAGGACGGGGGTCTCAGGCTGGGGGGGGGGGGGGGAGATCTCCGGATTTTTAGTGATTATCTGGTCAAACCAACTTAATTTTGCATCCGGTGAATGGGGGTGAGAATAATTAGCTGGAATGTATGTGGACTAGCAAGCTCTATTAAGAGAAGAAAGATCCTGGGGGTTATTCAGAGACATAAGGGAGAGATCATTATGCTGCAAGAAACTCACCAATCGGTGGAGGACCTCAATAGGTTGAAGGGTACGCAGGTGGATCAGATTTATAGGACTTCAGCTCAAGGATGAAGGGGAGGGTGGCAGTGCTCATTACGAAGGGAGTGAATTTCCAATGCCTCCAGGAAGTCCGGGACCCTAAGGGTCGTTATGTATTGGTAGTGGGAAAATTAATGGGGAAGGCGGTAATTCTTGGCGCAGTTTATGCCCCAAATGTCCCAGATCCTCATTTTTTTGCTACTGTAGCCTCTCAAATTGAAAGGCTTCCCGATTACCCTTTGCTGCTTGGGGGAGATTGGAACGGAGTCTTGGATCCCAGTATGGATGTAACAGGGGAACCTAGTGGGTCTAGACAACATGTCTCATGGCATTTAGGTCATTTTCTGAGACGACTACATTTAATAGATGCTTGGAGGGCTCTACATCCACAAGAGCGTGATTACACCCACCTATCTAGAGCTCATAGCATTAGTACCCAGATAGATGCAATCTTTTTGTCCAACCCTCTTTTCCAACAGGTAGACACAGCATGGATAAGACCTTTTGAGATCTCGGATCATGCCTTGATATGGGTGGATTGCTCTTGGGGGAACATACAGGCGGGGCATACCCCTTGGCGCTTCCCAGTTGGTCTATATGAAGAGGAAGGGTTTCGGAAATTTCTCCGGGAGCGTTGGCAAGACTATTGTTTTTTTTTAATGCAGCACATGCCACAACCCTAGAGCTCTATTGGGCAGCATCCAAGGCAGTCTTAAGGGGAGAGATTATTTCTTATGTAGCTAAACATCAAAGGTTTATGGCAACGTGAATCCTTCGGTTAGAAAAACAAGTATGTCGGGATCGAGGTGCATTTACTAGGAATCCAACAGATGCGAACAGAACACGTCTCTTGGCCACTCAGGCTACTTTGAATACAGTAATACATCAAAGGGCCAAGAAGTCTTTGATCTATTACAAATATTGCCTCTATCAATTGTGGTAAGGAAGGCTGTTCAGAAGAGATGAAGTGGCAAGAAAGTGAATCCTGTCCCTTTAAAAATAGTAGTAAACAGGGTTTCCTTAGCAACCACAAACCTCCGAGTCAGAATGCAGCTAGTACCAAGCCCCGCCCACTTCATCACGTCAGAGCTAGGTTGAGCCCTAGCAGCTCCCACGTGTGCAGGGAGAAGGGCGTGGTGCCTGAGAAGCACCAGTTTAAAACTGCAGTGTTTGAGCAGCTAAGGAGAGAGAGAGACAAGCAGTTGGATCTGAGAGGAACAGATCAGAGGCAGACACAGCTGAATGAGAGACTGCCAGGAGAGAGGCAGCTGAACGAGAAGGGAAAGCAGCATGGCCCCGAACAGGAAAGATTGAAACAGCTGAGAAGCCCAGAGCCAAGGCAAGTGCGTGTTTCAAGTCCCGTCGGGAAAGGAAGCTGGAAGAGTCAGTTCCCAGCGGTGGAAGCAACTCAGCTAGCCAGCTAAACTACAGAGGTAGGGAGAAAAGCCTTTCTGTGTTTCCTAGCCAAACTCCCTCTGAAGAGATAGTTAGAGAGCTAAAGAGAAGTGCTAGAAGCTGTCGTAGCCAGAATGCCTCAAAACAAACTTCTATGAGAGACAGGAAGTTTGCTAACAACTGCCGTGACTCAGCAGCAGAGAGTTTTAGTAGGGAGAGAGAAACTCCGTGTCTAACGTATGCTGAGATAGAGCAAAAGAAACATTTATTGTCAAACCTAAAAGAACTGTTACAGAGTGAGGATAAGAAGCCCTATGATACGGGTCCACTTGAAGACAGTTGTAATGAATCCGTTGAAGAAATGGAGATAGGAGAGTGCAATGAACCGTATGAGAGTGAGTCTGAAGAGATGCAATGTTCATACTGCAGGGCTAATGAGCTTAATATGTGCTGACCCTAAGCACATGTGCAAGAGTGATTGTTTGAAGCAGGGCAAAGCTTATTTTATGAAGCTGAGAGGAACAGCAAGAAAACTTACCAGAAGTTTTAAGAGCAAATGTGTTTGTTCCTACAAGGCTCTGAAGGAATTAAAACTTGCTGGAAGTTTTAGAACCTTTTGATCTTCATTGTACAGAAGATGTGAAAGAAACAGTCTTCTAAGGAAAGTTAAGTTGCCTTGCTGGAGTTAACAGCCTGAACTTTGTAAGATAGTTCTTTGAGCATAAGTTAACTACTGATGTTGGAAGCAGAATTTCCTGACCATGTGAATGCAACCTGTTGGACTTTATTATTCTTTGCTTTGGAGATGTATCCCATTTATATTCGGTGCTAATGAAGTTTGATGCAAAGGGGAAATCCCGAAAATAAATATTCTCTGTTTTTGCCTAATACCATGTGGTCACACTATTTGCTCTGAGGAATAGCTGAACTACATTTCCCAGCAATCCTAGCTGGCGGCCATATTTGTGGACACTGTTCAAAGCGGGCAATAAGGCAAGGGCCTCTTGCTCACAGGCTACCGGTCCAGGCGGGAGGCCCGGCGACACAATATAGGGATAAACCGGGTAGGTTATTAGGGTGTTGTTTGCAGAAATGCCAGCGCCCTAGTTACATAATGGTCCTTAGAGATAAGACTGGGATAGAGCGATGGGACAATAAGGATATTGGAGATACTTTTGCTCAATTCTGTAGCACCCTTTATTTATTACAATTTATTATTTATTACAATTTCTTATATACCGCACTATTGTCAGCGCGGTTTACATACAACAAAATGACCATAACAAACTGTTTGGCTTCACATAGAACAGGAGAAAACAACTTGGATAACATGCTTTTGCTTTACATAGAACAGGAGTATAACTTGGATAAACGGGGTATGCAAACTAAACTACTTACATATGTACAATGAGATCGAGTATTGGGAATTCAGTGTGAACATGTGTACAATAGAGTTGATATGTTAACTTGAGGGGGTGAGGGAGAGGCACTTATGTAGGGGTAGGGTTAATCTGGTAGTATTGAGTAAATAAATGGGATTTGAGAGCCTTTCTGAATTGTGTTAAGTCAGTAATCGCACGGATGCCTGGTGGTAATGCGTTCCAACATTTTGGGGCATAGATACTGAATGCCCTGTTAGATGTTGCGGTTGTGTACTTTGTTGAAGCCTTTGGAATTACTAGCACATTTGTAGATGGGGTTCTCCTTGTTCTGTTGGGAGGAGCGGGCTGGATGATGTTGGTTAATGAGGGGGAGGTGATGCCATGGATGGATTTGAAGGTGAGTAACAAAGATTTGAATGTAAGCCTTCCTTGTACGGGGAGCCAATGAAGTTGTATTAGGATAGGCGTTATATGGTCGCATCTTGCTGCTCCTACTAAGATTCTAGCTGCGGCATTCATGGCAAGTTGCAACGGATTTAGAGATGATTGAGGGAGACCTTGGAGAATAGCGTTGGCAAAGTCAAAGTGTGGCAAGATAAGGGCTTGGTATAGTAGGGAAGAGGTCTCAGACTCGTATACAGACCTACTTGAGGCGGGTGATGGTACCAAGGATCGCGTCCAATCAACGTGAGCGATTGGAAGCGCCAATATCGACCGAGGAAGTGCAGCTTGCCATAGCACGGGCAGCTCTCTGTAAAGCCCCAGGACGTGATGGATTTAGAATAGAATACTACAAAATTTTGGCACCAGATATCCTGGAACCACTGACTGATGTTTTTAACAGCTAGATGACCCGGGGAGAGCTGAGGTATGATGTTAATTCAGCCCATATAATACTACTACCCAAACCGGGTAAAGATGTAAAAGCGGCGGAATCGTATCGCCCAATATCTCTTCTCAATCAAGATTTAAAATCTTGTATATGCTAAGATACTGGTGGAACGCCTGGCTGTGTGTCTGCCAGATTTGTTACATTTAAGCCAATGGGGTTTGTTAATGGGAGGTACCCTGTCAGTAATTTTCAGCAAATAATTGCTGCTTTAGAAAAGATCCATCGGACGCGTGCCTCAGCTCTCCTGGTCAGTTTCGACGTGGAGAAAGCATTCGATAGGATCAATTGGTCCTATCTATCTATTTCAGAATCCTGGGGACTATGAATTGGGGGAGTGCTTTATTAAGGGGGTGCGTGCCCTTTATTATCATCCCACTGCGCGAATAGGCGTAAACGGTGGTTTAACAACTTGTATAAACTTGGAGAGGGGAACAAGACAGGAATGCCCCTTGTTGCCCTTGCTGTTTGTCTTCTCACTAGATTCACTTTTGAGAATGGTGAATGCTAATGCAGAGATTTCAGGGGTTACCATTGGCAGGAAATCCTTTAAAATTTCCACTTTTGCGGATGATTTATTGATTTTGCTAACAAACCCACAAGAGTCCCTGTCCAACCTGTTGTCAGAGATAGACGAATTTGGGGCCATGGCAGGCCTACTTTTAAACAAAACTAAATCAGAGGCCCTAGATGTGTTGGGGACCCTTCAGGGTGTCTGGCCAGGGCAGTTTCCTCTCAAATTTGTGGGAGATGATCCACAGCGCCTTTACAGTGCCAATGTCCCTCTCTTGATTGGTTGGATGTGGGATAAGTTGAGGGATTGGAACCACTTGCCGTTATCATTAGCAGGGCGGATTGCAGCATATAAAATGATAGTCTTCCCCTGGATCCTTTACCCACTGCAGGTTATTACCCCTCCAAATGAGACAGAGACCTAAGAGAAATAGAGAAATATGTGCAGAATTTTCTTTGAAAAGGGAAGAGGCCTTGATTGGCCATCGCCAGGCTTCGGAGGCCATGGAATAGGGGAGACATGGGTCTCCCAGATTTGTCACAGTATAGTCTTGCTTGTGTCTTAAGGCACGTTCGAGATTGGTTAGGGGAAAGTTCAACCTATACACCTCGAGAGATAGAGGCTACGATGGTGTCCCCTCTGACACCAGCAGCCACCCTGCATATTCCAAGATCCCAAACTTCCTCCGCAGGCTCGAGAGAGTTTATTAATAAAGGGGGTTTGTGATGGGTGGAAATTCCTTTGTAAGTTGTGGATACCTGCGGATACCACAGGGTATCTGCCGATATAAAGCAATGGGGCCTTTCCCTCAGGAACTGATTCAAAGGCCATTCGGGATTGGGCTTCACTTGGCTTTATGCAGTTGAGGCACGTGGTTGATGAACAGGGAGGTATTTTACCATTAGGTGAGCTATGGAGCCAATTCCATCTACCGGGAAACCCGTGCTTTCCGTATATTCAACTCCAACATTATATAGCCTCTTTAAACAGGTAGGGTTTGGAGAAAGTAGCCACAGACAAGTTAAAGTCATGGTTTGAGTTTGATGATCGCACAAGGATCTCTGTGGCTCAAATTTGGCAAAAATAAGGGATTGTCCACAAATAAGTATGGGGGACCGTGAAGTGGATAGGTGGGCGGCAGAACTTGGCTGCACATTGGAGGGATTTGCTTGGGTGCCAGCAGTAGCACGTATACCTAGGCTTGTCCAGGCAGTGCGGCTTAGAGAGATGCAATTTAAAATTTTGACGAAAGCATACATCTCTCCACAACGCGCATGGAGGGCGGGCATCGCTGAAACCACGAAATGCCCTTGGTGTGATCAGGAATTGGCAGGACTGGGTCACATGTTTTGGAAGTGCCCGCATATATAAATATTCTGGGGGAAAATTCAGACCTAAGTCAGTTATTGGAGCAGCGGACAATCCTTACTCCTGGCTTGGCAATCCTGGATGCATTGGAACCATAGGGATAAGAAGCAAAAGGGGGATGCTTACTAATCCAGAAGACATGCCTCTTGGCTAAACTCTGTATATTAAAACACTGGTGAGATTTTGAAGGTCCGGGGTACTGGGAATGGCGAAATGTGCTTCACCAATTTATAGTATGGGAAGGGCTAGCCTCTAAAAAAGGGGGAAGAAATGGGATATCTTTTTAGCTACCTGGGAACCATATCTACAAGCACTCTCTCCGAGGGCCCGGAATGATACTCTTACCCTATGAAAGATACCCAGGTAATGTTGATCAAAAAGGGGCTGCTGGGTGCACGTATATATGCACCGGTTTATAGGCTCTAAGTGTGGATGGTGGGATACAGGGAAGCTTCATGTCAGGCATATTGGTGGTTTCTCGAGCTCCTTAGTTGTGGTTTATGGGGGGAGGGGGTGGGAAGTCAGGGAACACAATTGGACATACATGTTCGTGCTCTTTAACAATGAGTAGGGGGTAGATAAGTTGGTAGTTATGTTCTGGTTTATTATAATAGAGCCGGGACCTACATCCATATGACCAAGGAAGTGAATGATTTGGGGGGGGGAGGGGGCAGGAAGAGGGGGAAATTGGAAAAATGTTTATTAGGATGCTGTATAAACTGATATTGTTTGTGATTGTTATTTGTGTGTTGTAAGCTGTACAGCAGTACCTATGTTTTTGTACTTGCAAGCTCAAATAAACATTTATACCATAAAAAATGATTCCAGGGGTGATCAGGAACTACAGAGCAGTGAGTCTGATGTCAGTACTGAGAAAAACAGTAGAAGCCATTATTAAGAACAAAATTTGAGCATGTAGATAGTCATTGTTTAATGGGGGACAGCCAAAATAGCTTTAGCCAGGGAAGGTCTTGTCTTACTACTCTGTTATATTTTTTTTTGAAGGTGTAAATAAACAGGTAGACAAAGGTGGGTTGGTCAATGTAGTGTATCTGGATTTTCATAAAGTCTTTGACAAGGTCCCTCATGAGAGAGACTCTTGGTGAAATTAAAAAGTCATGGGATAAGAGGCAGTGTACTATTGTGTATCAGAAAATGGTTAAAAGGTAGAAGCAGAGGGTACGGCTAAACGGCCAATTTTCCCATTGGAGAATGTTGAATAGTGGAGTACCCCAGGGATCTGTGCTGGGTCCGCTGCTTTTTAACATATTCGTAAATGACCTGGAAATAGGAATAATGAGTGAGGTAATCAAATTTGCAGATGACACAAAATTATTCAAAGTTGTTAAAACCCAAGAGGATTGTGAAAAAATTGCAAGAGGACCTTAATAAATTGGAAGACTGTACATCAAAATGGCAGATGAAATTTAATGTGGACAAGTGCAAAGTTATGCACCTAGAAAAGAACAACCCAAACTATGGTTACATGATGCAAGGTTCTACATTAGGAACCACCAGGAAAAAGATTTAAGTTTCATCGTGGATAACACACTGACACCCTCTGCCCAGTGTGCAGTGGCAGCCAAAAAGCAAATAGAATGCTAGGAATCATATGGAAAGGAATGGAGAATAAAACAAAGGATATTATAATGCCTCTGTATCATTCCAAGGTACGACCACACCTTGAATACTGTGTGCAATTCTGGTCGCCTTATCTTAAAATGGATATAACAGAATTAGAAAAGGTACAGAGAAGAGCCACCAAAATGGTAAAGGGGATGGAAAGATACACCTATGAGGAGAGGCTAAAAAGGTTGGGGGCTCTTCAACCTGGAAAAGAGACGGTTGAGGGGAGATATGATAGAGGTCTATAAATTAATGAATGGAGTGGAACGGGTAAATGTAGATTGACTGTTTATGTGGACAGCAGTAGGAAGAAACTCTTTATTGATAAAGCCTATAGCCCGTCTCTGTGATTTATATTCAGAGCAGCTGCCATTTTTAGAATCAATTTATTTCAAGAGATATCCGACAGATATACCAGGTAATTCATTATGATGCCCTTAATATATAGTCTTGGCAATCAAGAGTGATTTTTATTGATACTTATGGGTTACCACATACCCATGTAGTTTTTCTTCCTCGTTCCTCTTTAGAGATTACAGTAGCTGGGAAGGTCTAAGAATTGGACAAGGTATGATGTACAATGGTATACATATGTATGTTTTATGGTTTTTTAATTATTTATTATTGTACATATATTATTGATGTTTTTTGTGTGTTATTGAGTAAGGAAGGTCTTATTGCTTTTAATTAATTGCTATATATAAATTATTGATGTTTTTCAATGTATAAGATAACATTTTTATATATGATTTTTAAGTATTTATTCCTTTGAGTGTGGATTATTGATGTTTTTGTGTGTTATTGAATAAGGTAGGCCTTATGATTTATGATATAATGTAAATGTAGGTCTTATTGTTTTTAATAATTTATAATACATATAAATTATTGACGTTTGTTAATGTATGAGTTAATACCCTCTTATATATATTCTTTAGGTTATAGTCCTTATGGTTTATAATTTGATGGGTTTTAATCAATTATTTATTCTTTTGAGTGTTATAGGTGAGCTATGTGATACATGTTCGTTTTTTATAATTTTATAGATATATGTTACATAATAGTTTGCTGTGCTGATCTTTTGTGTAGTATCATCCATTTTATCTATTAGATGTTTTATATGCTTTTTGCTTTTAATTGCATAATTTGTGTTAATGTTGGGTCTTATGGTGCTATTCTTAATGTTGATATAGTTATGTTTTTAATTGTGTTTTTAATTGTATGGTGTTGGGAAATTTGACTTAAAGGCTGCCTTGGATCTGCTTATATATGTATATATTGGCTTTATATGACTGCACCCTTGCCTGGTGAAACTACACAGGAGGATGGATGGCACAGAAGACAAGAAGACAATAGCTATATGAGAGTATATGCTTGCCATAAGATAATAGATGCGGCCTGTTATGGAGGATTCTGGGTAACCATATTCTGCATAGGAGTATGCAGAATATTGGGCCTAGTAATTAATATCAGTAAGAAAATACAGGTCAAGCAAAGAATTCAAACTAATGAGCACAAAAGCACTCTCTCTAGCTCCGCACGGTTTCAATTAGTGCCAAAAGAAGAAAAACACAGGAAGGGGCAGAGGTCACTGGCCATGCATAGATGAGCAGACCTAAAAGCAGATCAAGATGTATAGAGGTCACAGGCCATGCATAGATGAGCAGACCTAAAAGCAGGTCCAGATGTATAAATGTAAAAGGATTTCTCCCCTGGGGAAAGGTGTTGCAGAACCCTGAGGCCCTGCTGACACCTAAGAAGTTATGATGGATTCACTGACACTAATTTGAAACAGACATTTGAGACAAGGAAAATGTATATAAATCAGCCATTTCAGGTGGGGGTGGGCAGTGTTTTCTCCCCCTTCACAGAGAGAGAGAGAAAGTACTGTCTGCCATTTCTAGACAGGCTTTTGCTGTTCTTCTGCATGACACTATTATTTTGTTATGCTAAAATAAAAGGTTTTTGTAATTAAAGCAACTGCCGTCTAAGTAATTCTTTGATTGGTGATATTTGGGCAACCGTTGTGGGAACCAGAAGCTACAATTGGTGCCGAAGCCCCTCTAAATTTTCTAAATTGCCCAAGGACTCCTCTGACTGCAGTTTTACTTGTCAGAGGGACTACATCCTGTTTTTCACAGAAAAAAAACAGGGGATGAGAATACCTTCTCATTAGGAGAAGAGGATTCCTTCTGCTGGTACAGAAGATGGGAATACCGTTCTGAGTGACGTCGAGAGAGATTTTGATACCCTAGGACGACTCCAGCGGGTGAGTTTTGTTTTTTTTCCTGTCTACAAACAAAGACGGAAGATTTACCCAGGTTCGATTGGTGGGTGAGTACCAAATTTACACATATGCATATGTATTTTATGTGCTTAATGTTTTGTTATGTAGAAAATTGTTAGAGTGTCTTTGCATTTAGTTGTAATGTTAGGGAAAGAAAGTTTGAAAGTTTTGCCCAGACATTAGGTCTCTGTCTTTCCGGGATTGATTGATGTACGCTTGAGACTGTACGTATTATTAATACGAAGCGAGTGTGTGTCTTTATCCACGTTTCCATACCCCCATCACTGCGAGGGGATTGGCTGGGTTTAGATGAAGCACAAGAGTTGTATGTTTGTATGAGTCCTGGATTCCTAATTTCGCTCCTCTGTTAATTAAGAGGTTTGGATTACCACCTAAAAGCAAAATTAAGCGCGCCTCTGTATATAAGGAGGTTCAATTTGCTATTGGTAAAAGGCGAAGTTAATTGTCCCTGTCCCTGAACAGTGAAAACACCAGGTCTACATAGCCTATAGAGAAGGGACAGCTGGGGAAATGTTTAAAAGAAAATCCAAACAGGAAGAAAATACTGAGAAAGGAACTGAGCCCGGTCCTAATCCCATAGATAGCCTTGTTAAACAGAACCCCCTACTGGAGGCTTTGATAAAAAATTGTTCTAAACAATGGGAAAAATGGATGAAGAAAACACCCTCTCTTGCCTGGCCAGCAGGGGGGTCATTTGATCCGCTCATTTTGACCAAAATTAGGGATCATATTTTATTTAACAAATGTGGCAAAACCCAATTGGAACATTTGCGACATATTTCCCTGTGGATGCAGGCTGGTCCAGAGCTTTCGCCAACTGCCCCTGTGCCCCCACCTTCTTATTGGGCAGCCGAAAGTAAAGCTATGGCAGCCATAGGCTATTCTGACCCTGTCTTCAAGCCAAGCCCAAGTCAGAACCGACTTCTCACCCAGTAGCCTCTCTACCCCCAGAACAGGTTCTGCATAAACTCTTGGACACTGAGGGAGCTTGGGCAAAGATTGAGGGTCATGTTAACTTAAAAGCCACCCCTGCCCCAGATCCCAATGCATATGCTGAGGCACTGGCGAAATTAGAAGAGTTGAAACAACAATTGACAGCAGAACATAAAGATTTAGAAAGTCAGGCTCAAGCTTTAAAGCAATCTGAGGAAAGAATTACTGAGAATCTTAAAAGATGGGAGTTAGACCTAGCAGATAGGGAAAAACGTCTTAAGGAGATTATAGAAGAGGAAGAAGAGGAGAAGGTAGATGAGGTAGTAGATGATGAAGAGAAAAAAAGTGAACTTACACTGGTTTGTGGTGTTGTGCAAGGTGGTAAAACTCCTCGAGCTCCACAACCATGTATCCTTACTTTTATTACAGAGCAGGAGGATGGAAATGGTTACTATGTTTACCGATGGTCCTCCAACATGTACGGTTGGACAAAAGTCAACCAGCCCCAGATGTTACAGTGGCCCCCTAATGGATCACTAAAAACTGTACACCTTAACACCGCCCGACTCTGCATTCGCGGATGAGCGGGAGACCCTAACTGGGATTCTGTCTATATGGAGGCAGGTCTTAGGGTTTGGGAAAAGTATAAGAATCAGGACGCTAATAAACAGCTTCTATTTCCAGTAATCTACACAAATGAAGGAAAATATAAATATATACCATGGAGTTTTACTGATATGACTAATATAGCCAGTAGTCTCCCTCCTCTTAGTAGAGGGGGAGAGACATGGATTCAAAAATTTGAAAGAATTACGGCTGGATATAATTTGGCTTTGGGAGATATCAAAGCTTTATTGGACAAAATTCTGGGAAATAGTGCGACAAATCAAGTGTTTGCCAATGCTGACTTAGACCAGGTGAAGGTCACAGTTAACACTTATGATGGTGCTTCCTTCAACGAGTTTCGTCCTCGTATTTGGGACGCCCTCAGGGAGATGTACCCTACTCAGCGCAGTTTGGCTCCTCTCACTACTATGAGATTCCAAATAGGTGAGGATATCAGTGCATACCTCGTACAATTTCAAGATTTATGGGAAGCACAAATGGGGGGTACCATACGATGATGTTTGTATGAGACCTGTATTTTTCCAGACTTTGTGTAATACATTACCCCCATCCGTAACTGCAAAATTAAAGTCTATAGTAGCCTTGGAGTCTGAGCCATGGCCTAAACAACAGGCCCATATTTTGCATTATATTCGATCTTTAGAGGAGGACACTTTGAAACCTGAGAAGGATTTGAAACAGGCCCAAGCATGCTTGTTACACCTTCAACTTAAAGGGTTACAAGAAATTAAAGATCCCCAATCCACCACCAAATTACATCTTGATAAATCTAATAATGAACTTATTAGACAACTAAAACAGAAAATTAGGGAACAGCAGGAGAAAATTGATGACATGGAATATCTGGATCCTTATGAGGATGATGTTCCAGACCCCTGTGATGAGGTATGGGATAGAGATAAGGAGCGCATTTACTATAACGGAGCCCAACGACCCCGTTATCCTCAGCCACAGCATCGAGGTCCCTCTTACCAACAAAATAACCGTACTCCTGCCCCACAGTGTTGGAACTGTGGTGGTTACGGTCATTTTCAGCGCTCATGCCGTGCTCAGCGCAGAAATGAGAATTTTGACAGGAGGCGTTTTCCCTTGTGGACACCTCCCCGGGATTCTGGACCCCCACCCCAACAATGACTGGGAATTTATATCTTACAGGCGAGGCTTGTCAGACGGCTGCCTGGGTTAGAATCTTCACATTCTTGGCAAGTGCATATATCTATATGATTTGCAAGGTATTGTGGGCAATGTAGTTCATTCACACCAGACACAGCTGCTGACAATAATTTAGTTGTGCTCTTGGGTAAAGCCAATAAGATATTTATTTATGGGGTTATTTCTCCCAACACAGATATGCTTGGTAGCACATAAATTAGGTTACTTGCTTTCAGTGTTAACTTGGAAAAACAAAGTCAAAATCAGGAAAACAACAAATGAAAAGCCACAAAGCAAGAAACAAACTGTTCTTTTCAGGTTAACTTCTGATTACTTCCCACATAGATACAGAAGTGATTCTCTCCTAGCTCACAAGCAATTAGGTAAGGCTTAATTGCTAGCAGTCACCAGCTGAAACCCCTTAGCTGGCTTGCTTTCCACTGTGTGGGTCAAATCCTGCTTCAGGAGCTTTTCTGAGTAGATTAAAGAACAAATTTGTATTTCTTTGTGATGGTTGCTGTACTTTATAACAGAAAGTTACCAACGGAGTTTAGACAGAGAACAGTCCATATAAACAGGATCCTCATCTGCTATTATTCCCCCTTGTTCAACAAGCATGGGTTCAATATCATGGATTGGCACAGATGAATCTCTCAATGGAGCATTTTCAGGAGAATACTTGTTTTCCCTGCTTTCTTTCAAGGTTATAGCTAGGGCATAGATCAGTGTTCATACCTGAGCTTCCATTGCTGCTAGAGTTCCTCTCTATATAGCCTGGCCAGTATGTAGTCCAGTTCTTATGTCCAGCCTTCCAATCCAGATCCCTGGACACTGGATCTCTCTTCACATACCTTCTGGCACAGGTCTTAGGGTCCCTTCCACATGCAGCCGTCTCCCTCACAGGTAGCCTCTGGTGATTCCTAGCTCTGCAGCACCATTCCTCTGGCTTTCCCCAGTCCAATGGTGTAAGCTGGCCCTTGGAATACCTCCCAGTATACGTACTGCTTTGGACTCTTCTAGACCTCTCAAAGGCTTTTCTCTTCCTTCTTCCAAAGGGTCTCTTTCCCTCTCTGTCCGTCCGGTTTGGCTTCTGCTTCTGATGATCCTTCAGATGAAACTGATGATCAAACTCAAGCTGATTCTCAGGATACTGAGGACAATTCTCTGGATATCCAAGGTGATCATGAAGATGGTCATCTGTAGAATAAACTCTACTCTTATTCTGCCTTGATGAGTGCTCCTCCCTAACACAGTGCAGCTGTGCTGAATCAGGCCCTGCCCTTTGAGATGAGTGCTTAGGGATTACCTCATAGCCCTCCTGATTGAACACACGTTTCCCCACTTCAGCTCCTCTAATGGCTGTTGGAAACCTGGTGCATTCTGGGACTGGTAGTCTTTTATGGGAAAATTCTGTTTTCTTATTTCTACCAGAACTGACAGGCTGCTTGTTCAGAGTCACTTCACCTTTTCTATAGCTCCTTCCTGAGCTATGATAAGCTTCCTTATCACAGGCTCACATATAGGAACCTCTGATCACAGTATATCTTAATGATGAGCCCACAGAAATGTTACTTGATACAGGAGCCACTTCCTCTGTATTAACTGCTTTACCACAGAAATGCCAGCTTAGTAGAAAGAAAATGACTACCACTGGTTTTGATGGTAGACCCCTTACATCTTACCTAACTACACCTATTTGTTTAAGAATAGGAGATCAGCAGATTTCTCATTCTTTTCTGTTTGCCCCATATTGCCCAGTAAATTTGATGGGTAGGGACTTATTGGTGAAATTACAGGTTGAATTCACCTATGGTCCGCTGGGAGAAAAAGGCCCTGAGCGGTCACTGCTCCTCAGCCCTTATGGCCGAGTTAAATCACATCTGCCTGTTACCATTCATATTAAGCCTGGCTGTAAACCACCAAAGATTCCGCAGTATCCTCTCCAACCGGAGGCCCTGCAGGGATCTCGCCAGGAGATTCAGGAGCTGTTACAGCACGGAATCATTGAACTCAGTAACTCCCCATACAACACTCCACTATTCCCTGTGAAAAAGCCTAATGGGAAGTGGCGAATAGTTCATGACTTACGTGCACTTAACAGTGTTATTGAACCACAGTTTCCAGTAGTCTCAAACCCTGCCACATTGCTGACAACAGCTACTCTGTACAAATATCATACTGTTCTGGACCTTTCCCATGCCTTTTTTGGGATAGAGGTCGAACCCACATCCAGGCAGTTTTTGGCATTTATTTTTGAGGGTCAGCATTATCAGTGGACCAGGTTACCCCAAGGATACGTGGAAAGTCCCTCCATATTCTCTCAAGCACTAGTTGCTGATTTGCAATCATTCAGGGCAGAGTTGCCCAGCAATGTGTCTTTGTTACAGTATGTAGATGACTTACTGCTTTCCACAGCTGAGGCTGCAACAAACCTGGCCCTCACAGATAAACTTGTTTGTTATCTTTTGGAAAGTGGTTACCAGATTAATATGGCCAAGACACAGATCTGCCAAACTGAAGTCACTTTTCTGGGTTTCCTAGTAGGAGATGGAATGCTGTCTCTGACAGAGAAAACTAAACAACACTGCTTGCAATTACAGATGCCTACCACTGTAAAGCAATTGCTATCTCTGCTCGGCATGATAAACTTCTGCCATAATTGGATCCCAGGTCACAGTCAACGCACACATCCCTTTCGCAAATATTTAAAAGGGGGGCTAAGGGGTCGACTGTTATTAGCCTGTCAGCTCCTGACCAGATTTTGCTTCAGTCTCTTTTGACTGATGTCTCGCACACACCAAGTCTCTGTCTCCCTGACTATTCAAAGGAGATGTTTCTCATTAGCTTTCACGGACATCATACGTGGGCAGCTGTGATTTATCAGGATGATGGTAAAATTGTGTCCTACTTGTCAGGGTCTTTTTCTGTTACAGAAATAGTTCTGCCTGATGTTGAGAGAGGGTTAGTAGCCACCAGTGAGGCAGTCAGGAAGACCTATAACACCTTTCATCCCTTGCGACTCACTGTGTATTGCTCCGGTGATGTAGAGGCATTGTTATGCAGTAATACTCTCCACTTTACCCCACATCGGGTGCACCAGCTGTGTGCTGCCTTGCTACGGAGTCATATTCTCATTAAGCCATTCCCTGCAAGTCAACCTTTTGGCTACCTACAAAATTTAGTTTCTGTTATTGTTGGTGAGAAAGGAGATAAGGTCCCCATTTTTTCTTTCGCAGATAATATTTTGTCTCTTCACGAAATGCCTGTCAATTCTGAAGTCTGGTTCACTGACGGTTCTGAGACGTCACTATGTTCTGGTTTCAGTGCAGTACAGATATCTCCTTCTGGTGACATACTAGATGTTTTGCAATATCAGTTGCCGAGTACTTATAGTGCTCAAGGTGATGAACTCTGTGCAATTTTGGCAGTCTTACTGCATCAGGAGAAACAGAACATTATCATATTCACTGACTCCCATTATGCAGCACAAGTGCTGACAGTGCTTCATCAGAAATGGTCACAAAGAGGTTTTATCACCTCTTCAGCCAGCTCAATTTCACATCTTGATGAGATACATCAAATTTATGAGTGTCTAGAGAAACGCAGAATCAACAATCTGTTTCTGTGCTGTGAATGGGTTCCTGGACATTCACAGGGAGACTCTTTCCGCCAGATGGGCAATGCCCTGGCAGATCAGTTAGCCAAAGAAGTAACTAGTAATGCTTCCCTGACCTTACCTGTCACCAGATCACAGATCTATTTAGTACCTGACCTTGCTGATTATCAGAAAGATGCTGTTTCTCATGAGATAGGAAACTGGGAGAGACTAGGTTGTTCCCAAATTAAGAAAATGTGGGTACATCCATCAGGAAAACTCTGTATCTGTTATGTAGCACTGAAGCGCCTCACAGAACTCATTCATGATATCTATCATTCTAGTGCTGCAAATGTTTACAGCATGCTTGAGGACATTTTTTGGTGTCCACACATGAAAAATCGCATTCAGGAACTAGTAGCTAAATGTCCCGTGTGTATTCTGAACTCTCAGCCAGGGGGAAAGGCTATAGTCAAAGGTCACCTCCCGGTTCTAAGTGGTCCTTTTGAATCCTGGTATGTAGATTTCACTGACATGATTCACAGATGTGCTCAGAAGCGGTACCTTTTAGTGTGGGTTTGCCCTTGGTCTAAATGGATTGAGGCTTTCCCCTGCAATAAAGAGACTGCTGAAGAAGTAGTAGAGGTTTTGCTAACACAAATAATTCCCCGATTTGGCATTCCTAAAGTCATATATTCTGATAATGGCTCTCACTTTCGTAATGCTCTTGTGACTGCACTCACCCAGCATCTTCCTGTTCAGTGGAAGTATGTTTCTGTGTATAAACCTACTTCCAATGGTCTTGTTGAACGATGTAATGGCATTTTGAAAACTCAACTCAGAAAGATTTGCGCTTCTGGTCACATGACCTGGCTACAAGCATTACCAATGTGCTTGTTTCAGCTGCATAATAGCCCGATCAAGCGATTACATCTGACACCTCATGAAATGGCCACTGGCCGGCGTATGCGCACGACTAATTTATCACAGTCCCAGGTTCCGATTCATGATAGTCTCTCTGCTTACCTTGCAGGATTCCGGATTGCGCTCCAAGAAATTGCTGACCGAGTAGCAGTCACACAATCTGTGTCCAGTCCATCCTTATTACCTTGCTTCCCTGTAGGGTCCACTGTCTATAAAAGAAATTGTGTTTGTGCATCCTGGGACTGCCCAACCTTTTCAGGACCCCACGTTGTCACTGCTGCTTCCCCTTTTGCTGCCAGACTGAATGATACTGATACTTGGGTGCATGTCAGCCATCTAAAAGCGTCTCCAGCTGTCCCATCTGATTAATCAGTTTTATTTCCCTACAGAACTCACGTGTTCTCACCACAGTGCTATGTTATTAGTACCAAAGATGATCGCTGTCAAGCCTACTCCGTGGGCGTCCTTGTGCCTTCTTCTGGGAATCTCTGTCATAATCGTTCTCCTTATTGAGTGTTTACATCCAGATGGACAGCTAGCTTTGTTTCTCCATGGATGGAACCAGACTAACCAGACAATATCTCGAGTACCCCGAGCTTTACCTGAAGGCTCTCTGAACTTGTGGAAGCAATCAGTATTACACATTGTTTCCCTGATGAACATTGCAGACTGCATTATTTGTACCCCTTTGCCGAAGGGTGTATCATATGCTCCAGTACATGTTTCAAAGGTTCCCTTAAATGAGTATGCAGGACAACTTGCTTGTGTAGATAATA
This sequence comes from Ichthyophis bannanicus, assembly GCA_033557465.1. Classification (NCBI taxonomy): domain Eukaryota; kingdom Metazoa; phylum Chordata; class Amphibia; order Gymnophiona; family Ichthyophiidae; genus Ichthyophis; species Ichthyophis bannanicus. The sequence goes on from CM066040.1 coordinate 143,220,566, forward strand.
ATAAATTTTCTGCCAGTTGTTATGAAGCTTTTAATTGTTCCCAGACGTGGCATGCAATGAATATGATACATGACCCTTTGCGCGTATATGTTGACCCGAATATGATATTTGATCTATGTTTAATAACAAATGTATCCATTGCTTATTCAGACAGGTGTAACCTGTCGTATAATGTGATTAATGGATCCTTTCATTTTGCTAGTAATTCTGTCATGATAAAGTGGTATAATCAATCCGGTAATATAGACCCCTCCAATATGAAATATGATTGGAAAAATATTACAAGGAGCCCGGTAGTGTTTAGTGGATCTGACTTCCGCTGGTATGTGGGGGTTGGTCCCATTTACCATGATGGTTCAGCTGTGCTGACAACGGGTTCTCAGAATGAATCTCCATATACTTCATGCTATCTCCCAATGTCCAGTTTCAGGAGGGATCTTACCTCAGCTACCACGGGAAAATCTTTTGTTAAGTGGTTTGATGGGCATCATATGAGTCGCATATGGACACCTGCTACAAACCTCTTTGCTGTAGTGGGTCATTATTGGTTGTGTGGGGAAACTCTGTATCAGGTAATTAACCTCTCCCTATTACCCTGTGCTTTGGTCAAAGTTTCTTCTTTTTCTGTCTTGATACCTCTTAATGTTACCCATCATTCTGCTTCTCGCTCCGCCCTGCATAGATTAAAACATAGCTCCTCAGCTTATGCTAGCCCCTGGGATTCCTCTATAGCCGAGGATGATGCCATTCAGGCCTCATTCGAGTATATCAATTCCACTTATCCCATGACTAAAACTCGTTTGGATGCCCTTAGCGCAACGGCCTGGATTCCCTTTGCCACCCCCCGCCCTAACTGCTGAGCTTGGTATGGCTGTACGCCGTTTGCAATGTTTGTTGCATATTCAAATGAAAGCTGTTACCGAATCTATCTCACGCCTAGCTGAGTCCCTTGAGCAAAATACACAAATGACTCTGCAGAATAGGCAAGCTTTGGATTTACTTTTGGCTGCTGAAGGCGGAACATGCACTTTCATTAATGCTACAAACTGTTGTACGGTCATCACTAACCATACCATTTTTGTTCTTGATGCTATGAATAAGATAAAGCATCTCTCTGAGTTGCATATTGATGATTTTAAGGGGGGGCTTCAACTTGATAATATCTGGGGTAGTATTGCTTCATGGTTTGCTAGTTTAGGTGTAGGACTTAAAGCCTTCTTTATTACGCTTTTAAGTATAGCTTGTTTTGCAATCATTGCCTGTTGTGCCTTATCCATTTTACTTGCCTGTTGTAAACGAATGATATCGCAAAGCACTAAAACCATGTATATTGTGTCAAGGGAGCAGTACCAGCGATTGCCTTTGGATGATCTATCTTTGTCTCAAATGGTTGTTATTCATGCCCCTAAGTGGGAATACTTTTGCTACCCCCCCCCCCCCAACAATAAAAGAAAAAGGAAAAGAAAAAGTGGAGAATGTTGGGAAATTTGACTTAAAGGCTGCCTTGGGTCTGCTTATATATGTATATATTGGCTTTATATGACTGCACCCTTGCCTGGTGAAACTACACAGGCGGATGGATGGCACAGAAGACAAGAAGACAATAGCTATATGAGAGTATATGCTTGCCATAAGATAATAGATGCGGCCTGTTATGGAGGATTCTGGGTAACCATATTCTGCATAGGAGTATGCAGAATATTGGGCCTAGTAATTAATATCAGTAAGAAAATACAGGTCAAGCAAAGAATTCAAACTAATGAGCACAAAAGCACTCTCTCTAGCTCCGCACAGTTTCAATTAGTGCCAAAAGAAGAAAAACACAGGAAGGGGCAGAGGTCACTGGCCATGCATAGATGAGCAGACCTAAAAGCAGGTCCAGATGTATAAATGTAAAAGGATTTCTCCCCTGGGGAAAGGTGTTGCAAAGCCCTGAGGCCCTGCTGACACCTAAGAAGTTATGATGGATTCACTGACACTAATTTGAAACAGACATTTGAGACAAGGAAAATGTATATAAATCAGCCATTTCAGGTGGGGGTGGGCAGTGTTTTCTCCCCCTTCACAGAGAGAGAGAGAAAGTACTGTCTGCCATTTCTAGACAGGCTTTTGCTGTTCTTCTGCATGACACTATTATTTTGTTATGCTAAAATAAAAAGGTTTTGTAATTAAAGCAACTGCCGTCTAAGTAATTCTTTGATTGGTGATATTTGGGCAACCGTTGTGGGAACCAGAAGCTACAATGGTTTATTATTTCTATGTAGCTAGCCCCTGAGGAAGGCAATGAAACATGGCCTGTGTCAGGCTATAGGCTTTATCAATAAAGAGTTTCTTCCTACTGCTGTCCACGTCTTCTGACTGGGTCTTTGTGAGCACGTGGACTCGTGCGCTTGGTTGGTGATTGACTGTTTATGCCATCAAAATGTAGAAAGACTAGGGGACATGCAATGAAACTACAGTGTAACCCATATAAGACTAATAAGAGAAAACATTTCTTCACTCAATATGTAAACAAATGCTGGAATTCATTACTGAAGGATGTAGGAAAAGCTGTTAGTGTAGATGGGTTTAAAAAAAGTTTGGACAAGCTCCTGGAGGAAAGTCCATAAACCGTTATTAAAGGGGCCCTGGGAAATCCACTGCTTGTCCCAATACAAGCATTGTGGAACCTGTGTCTTTTGGGGAAATTGCTAGGTACTTTGACCTAGATTGGCCACTGTTGGAAACAAGATACTGAGCTTGATGGACCTTGGTCTAACCCAGTATGGCATTCCATATGTTCTCATGTTCTCCTCAGAGTGAGTGTCATTTACCTGTACCCTTTGTTGCCTCCCACACAATCAGTTTCTAACCCATTCAGTCACTTTAGGGTCCATCCCTAAGGCACTAAATTTATTTATAAGTTGCCTGAGCAGACCAGTGTCAAAGGCTTTACAGCAGATCTAGAGTTCTCCCTTGATCCAACTCTCTGGTCACTCAGTCAAAGAAATTAATGAGATTTGTCTAATAAAACCTGCCTCTAGTAAAGCCACATTGCCTTGGATCCTGAAGTACATAAGCATAGCCTCTAGTTTCTCATTTGCAAAGGATGTTAGATACTTTACTATAGCCTCTCTTCGCTCATTTGCTCCACTCTCTCTGCCAGATTCGTGCTATCCGATCTTTTCTCCCTTCCTCCTCTCTGACCACTCTTCTCTTGACCTTCATCATGTCTCAGATCGATTACTGCAATGTTGTACTTGCGGGTCTCCCACAATATCAACTTCACCGTTTACAGCTCATACGAACCACCACCGATTGGATCCTCATCAACGCATCTCATTTTTTATTTATTATTTTATTTATTTATTTTATTTAAAGTCTCTTCTATACCGCACTATTCAGCATCAGCACGGTTTACATTGAACAAAGAATTTACACATTTCCCATGGTACTTTGTGTTTACATTTGAACAGGAAGAAATAACTTGGATAACAGGGGTAACTATTTACAAATTTTGACCACGTCACCCATCTCCTCAAGCATTTTCACTGGCTTCTGCTCAAATATTGAATACAGCTCATGTTCCTCACTCTAGTTCACTAAGTCCTCAACACTGGGACACCCTCCACCTTCATTCTCCATACCGTGTCCTCTGTTCCATTAATGCCAGTTGCCTCCATCTCCCCTATGCCTCACATGTTAGACCAGAAACCACCTGCCTTGTTCTTTCTCAGGCCAGCACTATGGAACATGCTATCCCCGACCTCCGCCTGAAATCGTCCTTTACCAAGTTGAAATCCATGCTCAAGACCCATCTGTTTCAACTAGCCTTTGACCTATCACCACCATACCCACAGCTCTCCTGTCCTCATCTTTCTCAGTACTTTCTACCAAACATTGGCATTCTTTTATTTTTTTATTTAACAGGTTTTTATATACCGCTTTATCATTTCAATCAAAGCAGTTTACATTGGAACTTAAACTTGGTAACGTACGTTAAACAGGGACATTGAAAACTTGGATTTTTCTGAGGCAATGGAGGGTTAAGTGACTTGCTCAAGGCCACAAGGAGTGCTAGTGGGAATTGAACCCTGGTTTCTGGGCTCCCAAGCCTGTGTTCTTAACCATTAGGCTACTCCTCCACTCCACTTTTCTGTTTCTTTTTTGATTATGTGATTTAAAATTGGAAACACTGCTCTGCTGTACATGTGAAGGTGTTGGTATATCAGGCATAACAAACATAAAAATCCTTTGCCAGCCTTTTCAAGTGATTCAGAATAACCTCTACTTTGTCTTCTTCATGTTCTCTCTAAACTAAATGGTGCAAAACTAGACTAAACTGACCAGTCTATCAGTCTTATGGTATACATGAGGAGGTCAGTTTTCAAAAGGATTTTACTGGATAGCAACCAAGCTAGCTTGCTAGACCCCCCAAGTGTGAAGATTACACTTGTCACAAAACTCTAAACTACATGCATATGTTCAGAATACAGGTACTTTCAGCCTAAGTGAAAAGAAGCGTTGGAGAGGGCGGGAAGGGTAATTTATGTTGGATACATAAACTAAATGCATAAAATTGTATTTCTAAATGTATGCACTTGTTTCTCTTATTCTTCCAAAAACAGTGAGTAGACAGGTACTTTTCTACCCAACTAAATATAAAGCAACATTTTAAGAAATAAACTATTAACTTTAAAACTCATTGCTAATTACCTTGCACCCAGGGCCAGCCAAAGGGTTTCTGCAACCCCAGGCAGCAACCCTGGCTACACCGCCCCCCCCCCCCCACCGCCAAGCCACGCCGCTGTAGCCAATTCCGTCTTGGGGGGGGGGGGAGGCGGCAGCAGCAATAATTTAAAAGCAGGCAGCCGACAGTAAGTTGTGTTGGAGAGGGATCAAGAACAGCAGGTCATGTGTGCCAAAGCACATGGCCTGCTGCAAGCAACAAAGCGGTGGCACAGTGCTACCCCACTCTGGTCAGCCGTCTAGCTTGCCTAGTGGATGGGCTGGCACTGCTTGTACCTTACCAGCTTATCAAAAATTGTCCTAATGTATCCTGCTAATTTATAAAATCTCAGTATTCCCTAATGATTAAATTTCTTTGTCCTCCTCACATGCAATTTAAGCTTTAACTTCTTCAAATTTTTGTTCTTACTGATTCAGTTTCAAATGTAAAACTTCTAGTTCTATCTACAGTTCTCCCATCTCAGAAAGCATTTTTTCAGGTTACCTCAACCAATCAGGATAGTTATTTTTATAGGGCATCACACACTCCACACAAATTACCAAAGCAATGTCATCTCAACAATCACAGACAATAATTAATTACAATCACTGAACTAGGGAAGTATATAACCTGTTCCTGACACCATTTTTAACAATGATAATCATACCTGTCTTAGTTCCTAATGATAAGTCAAACATTTTTAATGTGAGCATTAATAACAGGTTTAAAATATTTACAGATGGCAAAAAAATCCCAAGTATTTAAAATCAACAGTAGGTAAACTGAAGTATACTATTAAAAAAAAGTTCATGGAATATGCAAGTTTGTTTGTTTTCCCAAAGGATGAGAAACACTGGTGAGGAGATCGCACAGCAATGAAACTGCATTATTATCTCTATCATTACTACACTGCATCATTTAAGCGAGTCATTCCCACTAGTTAAAGCTTTTGCAATCAACTTGCAAAGCAAATTTCATGTATAGTTTTGTTAATCACTAATAATGAGCTGCTTTGCATAAATTTGTATTGCAGCAGCTTATTAACTATTACATTTCATGAATATAAAATTGCATGTTAAAGTTTGCTACTGCGAAGCTGAAAAATTTAGCAGAGCCCTTTTCACATGCTAAAAGGAAAAAAAGTGTATATTATCACAAATAACATGTACCTTTTGCTATTTTTGCATCTGGTTTATTTTGTGAAATTCAGCTTCTAGCCTTTACTTCATTGGCCTCATTGTCTGCATTCATTCTAGACAATTTCATAAGGTAGACTACCCAGGGGTTCTCCTGTTTTGAGAACTAAAAACACACATTATATTATGGCTATATCTTCTGGTTTTAAGATGACTTCTCATCAGTGAATAAAGTGTGTGTTTTTAGATGTCTCAGGCAGTGCTATCCAAGACCAACGTTAGCAACAAAAGGGCTCAGGACAGAACTAAAGAGTGAATCCAGCCAATGCCAGGCAGGTGCCTGAAGTTCTGCCTCTGTGGTATTGTAGCAGCTGAGTAGCATGCAATAAATAATACCCGGAGTCAGTTCAAGGATCCAAACCAATTTATTGTGCACAAGGCCCAAGCTTCAAAAGGACTGAGCAATGGCGAACAGGCACACCTTCCTTATATACAAGTTTTACAGTTTGATACAGGCAGACTTTCTATTGGTCCCAACGCCCCCTGCACTCATCCAATCAGGGACCCTCTCTGGGCTATTGTTCCCTGTTCCCCCTTCTCAGGCTAGTCTAACAAAGGCACAGTTCTATGTTATGGCTACACTTCTACTGCAAGGTCATATCTAGCTCGAGGAATGCAAAAGTATCCATTTAGTATGGAAGTATTGTGCAAGCTTTCTAATAAACTGATTTTTCTAACTTTTAATTCTTTGCTTTAAGAACAGGAAGGTGGGGGTTAGAATCCAGGCCTATTTTACAGGCCTTTCACATCTATATAGGCCATCGCCTACCACATTCCCCCCTTTGATTATTCTCACCCTTAATAAGAGAGAGTGAGAACTAAATCACATATTACACTCGTTGAAAAGCATTACCTTGGGGTATAGGGTGATACTGCCCTATAGCCAACACTTTAGTTGCTGTCTGCCGCTTCACAGTGCTATCAATAACTGAGGTTATGGTGCGCAAGCAAAGGGGTAGGAGACATGGGAAAAACAAGCACACAGCCAATTTATAATACAACAAACACAAGAGTTGAAAACATGGAACCAAACCATCCATCAAGCTCCAGTCCACGCCATTTCGGACTGGCACATAGGCTTGCTTCCACATCTGTTCGGCTATGTCTTCGACACCTTGGCCTTCATTATCAATCTGCAAACAATGGTTAGTTAAATTCAAATTTTCCATACACTCCACCTTCAGCTGCTAACAAATAATCCAGTGCTAAACAATGTTCAGGAGCATTTACACCTGACCACCAGGACGTCTTTCTAGTGGTGGCATTATAAAACTTCTGGCTTAGATGAGTAATCTTTATTCCAGTCTGAGTAGTAGTGATGCAGGCTGCACAAGGGGGGAGAGTAAGGCAAAAGTCATTCCAAGGGACCCCAGGGCTTTCTCCCACAGCTTCCACTGCACCCTGGCTCCCACGACGTGTGACAGGAGTAGGGTTGTAGATTCTTAGTCTCTTACAGTAGTGGTTGTCATCGCAAAGAGGGCCGCAATGGAGTTTCAGGGTCATTTACGGAAGTTCAATGACCAAGTTCAGGAGCAGCTGCTGGCTTTACTCGACTGTGATGGATCCAAGGTTCCGACTCTGCAACTTTGACTGCTGTTGGGGTTATTAAGATGATAACATAAGGTCCCTTCCAATGCGGTATCAACGGTGTCTTTCACCACTCTTTGATCCACACCGAGACTCCAGGCTTGAGAGGATGCAGAGGTTGATGGGCAGCCGATGACTCTGCAAAACAGAACCTAAAACCAATAGTTCTTGTCTAATAATTTCAGATCTGATCTGTTTCATATCTCCTTTTACAATAGGCGGGGGGGGGGGGGGTCGCCCATACAGAATCTCAAAAGGGGAAACTCCTAAAGACTTAATAGGGGCTAAGCATATCCTGAGAAGGGCTATAGGAAGAACTCAGAACTGGAGCCACTTCAGGTGAACTTCTTGGCAAAGTTTAGATAACTGAGATTTCGGGGTTCCATTCATACGTTCTACTGTTCCTAAATTCTGAGGTCTGTAGGCAATATGCATCTGATAATGTTAATATCTCGGGATCATACTTAATGGACTTGCTTCCTGAGGTTATCAACCCTCATTCTTTGTACCGGGCCCCATGTGCATGCAAGGTTGTATGAGCATACTTGGAATCCGGGTACACATTTAGAGAGAGCCCTTCTCCTATTGTCAGTGCTCTAGTGAGAGCTATCAGTTCAGCTTTCTGTGCTGAAGTTCCTGGGGGCAAAGCTGAGGCCTCAGCTACCAGATCAAGGGTCACTACTGCATGTCCGGCTCCCATCCACAAAGAAAGTCCGTTCAGGGTCCTCCAAAGGGACATCAGTCAGAGCCGGGCAACTTGAGAATACAGGCCTTTCACATCTATATAGGCCATCACCTACCACAGTATCACTCAGTTTCACTACTGGGGCCGCTCAACCCACCTCCCATGAAAAACAGGAGGTCGGCCATCGGAGGGTGCAGAAGCAGATAGTCTGTGGTGCTGAGGTTTGCAGGTAAGTACCATGGGGCTGTTTCAATCCAATGCCACCACTGTGAGGGGTGACAGAAGCAGCAATGGGTGTCCCCAGAGGGCCAGCACTCTAGGCGGCCACCTAGTTTGCCTAATAGTAGCACCAGTCCTGCTTCCCACTCTCCAAAAACTGGCCTTGGTGCTAGCACACATTTAAGAAAATGGTCAGCAGAAAACACTCCAATGTACTCCAGTCCTTTGTAATGGGACTGGATGAGTAAGTGGAGTTTCAATACACTCCAAATACTCATTTCTCTATAGGACAGCAAAACTACCCAGAAAACAAAGAAATTCCTAATGATTTTGTGTGTTGTGACTTCTAACTAAATTAGTTAAAAAAAAAAGAAATGCAAAGGCTTGCTAACTGCAAACAGAAATAAAGGATCATTTTACTTTGCCTTTTAAATAATTAAAAGAAGATCCTTGGATTGTTTCCTCACAGGCTGTAGAATTCTCTCCATTACTGCCCTCTGACACTCAGTTATTAAAGTGACAGAACATACTGACAATGACTTGGTAACATGCATAATCATAACCATAAATACAAGCTATATGTAAATATCTGACAAACAGTGAGACATTTCCAACTTAATTGCCCATACTTCTATGATGACTCCAAGTTGTTGTTATTCCTTCCATTCCAATGGATGTTAGACAGAAATTATACATAAGGAGTCAAGAATGCCAATCTGTCTGCCTGCCTGGCAGGCAGAAAAATAACTCTGAAAATGTAATAGAATAGAATCAAAATGGCTGTGGAAGTAAAGCTAGTGAAAAGACACAGAGGGCAATTTTATAACAGGACACTCAGTTAAGTGGGTTGGCAGATGTTTATTTTATAAAGGCAAGTAGTCAGCTACTTGTCTGTATAAGATACTAGCATAAATCCTGCACAAACCACAGCTCCATTTGAGAGCAGGTGTAAATGCTTGCAGCTGCCTTATAGAAGTACATGTGGAAAATTAAGGAATGCCATAATCTATGTGTGTACTTTGTGACTCCGCCTAGACCACACCCCCGGCAATGTCTACAGTAAAAGTATGCATATGCATGCTAACACACTGGGCAGATTAGATGGACTATGCTGGTCTTTGCCATCATTTATTATCTTACTGTAGTCTTCCACTAAGTCTTCAGGAGAGACTTACTTCTTTCTTAAGGACAGTAAACTTTGACACACATCCATAGCATCTCCTGTCTATGTCAAGATGCTTTTACCATTTTAGTTTAGTTTATTAAAAGATTTGCTTAACCACCTTTCTTGTGTGGCCATGTACATACTGCAGTATATTAACAAAAAACAAGTCATTTCCTGGATGAAAAACTAGAAAACAGCATCAACCCTGACAAATGCTTTCATACACTGCTTGTCTAGTGGTAAACTAATGGACAATAACAGCTCCCCACCTCACCAGAGGTCTCATCAGTTCTGCTGCATCTGAAATACATTATTGTATCAGAACTTCAAAATTACTCCATTTTACAAAAGTATTTATCATATGCTGCTAAAATGAAAAAATGCACATCATAAAAAACCCCATCAAAACCTCTATAAAAACATATATATAATAGTTGGAGAGCTCTGTCTGACACATTAATACTTTAAAGAGCTCAACCTGGATGCTGACAGAGTTGGACCATTGAGAAGTACATCACTCTAATTACTGTTGGAGCTGTCACCAACTGAGAAATGGAGCGAAAGGTCTGCTGCTCCCCTGATCACTGCTGGAACTCAGTGCCTAGTGCACATCCATGTTAACTTTGGACCCTTCTTAAAAATTATTGCTGGCAATGCCACTGATCCAGTTGGTGTGAAGGAGATAACAGCAAATGAAGTGCTAAAAAAGCTGCTCTCTCCATTTGCACACTGCCCAGATTTCACCAGTAAGTTTTCTATGGGCCAAAGTTGCTTTTGGATAATACTGTATTCTTACAGTTTAGCTTTAAGTCTTCTGGCACAGCTAGCACAAGTGGCTACTAATGTGTATGCATTTCAAGGACTCTCAAAGCTACTCTGGACTCCAGTACCTCAAATGAAGGGGAATGAGGAACTGGACTTAGCTAATACCTTTCTCATAGGTTCAAGGCAAATTTCATTTGGGGACAGTAGGTATTTTGTCTCTCCCCATAGGCCTTACAATCCAAATTTCTACCTGAGGAAATAGAGTTAAGCGACTTGCTCAAGATCATAAGTAGCTGCACAGAGTTTCAAACCTAGCTTCCTTGGTTCTCCACCTGCTGCTCTAACCACTGGGGAAGAGGAGAGGTACAGGGAAGCTGAAGATTCAAGACCTACTATCTGAATTACTGCACTTGACTAAGCGACCATAAAAAAAATGAGAAACCGGCTACTGTGTCTGCGTGCGTATGTATGTATGTATGTAAAATACCCAAGGCCTTTTTTCCTGAAAAACAATTCTTTCAGTTGCTCTGCTGTGATAAATCTTATACGAGGGCCTGGAAAGAGGCCGCACTCCCTGGGCATGGGAAGATGGGTTCTTTACCAGTAGCATCTGAATCCATCACCTCTTCTTCATTTTTTTAACACATACATAACTGCTGTGACTGCTCTCTCCAGAGAATATTTTAAAACGTATCTACCAGGTTTGTAAGGCCTGCACTCTACTACTACTACTGATCATTTATATAGCACCACAAGGCATATGCAGCGCTGCACAGACACATGTAAAGACGGTACCTATTCATCGGAGCAGACAATTTAGTCAAGACAGACAATCCAACAGCTGAGGATAAGGATACAACTTGGGAAGGTAAGGAGACTAAGCGGATCAGGATCCAAAAGAGATGAGCTTTTAGCATGGATTTAAAAAGAGCCAGGGATGAAGCCATATAGACTCAGGTAGTTTGTTCAAGGCATAAGGAGCAGCAAGGTGAAAGGAGCCAAGTCTGGAGTTGGCAGTGGAAGAAAAAGGCACAGACAAGCAATGCACTAGAAGAGTGGATTTCACGAGGAGGGGTGTAGGAGAGAAGAGAGACGAAAGTTAATGAGGAGCAACAGAACAGAACAGTAGAAGTTTGAATTGGATACAGAAATAGTTGGGGAGCCAATGAAATGACATGAGAAGAGGGGTTATATATCAGGGCTGGTAGAAGATTAGCTGCACAGCTGAGGGGAAAGAAATGATTTAGAGGGAGACCAGCAAAGAGGAGGTTGCAGTAGTCTTGACAGGAGGTGACTAAAGAATGGATAAGTGTTTTAGTAGTGTGTTCAGAAAGGAAGGGGTGAATTTTACTGATGTGACAGAGAAAGAAACGACACATTTTAATATCAGTTGGATGCGTGTGGAGAGAGGGAGGAGTCAAAGATTTGAATTTATGATAAGGCAGTATAAAAAAACCCGTTAAATAAATAAATAAATAAAGATGATCCTAAGGCTGTGGGCTGAGGAAACAGGGAGCAGAGGAGCATTATCCACAGAGACTGAGAAAGGAGGAAGGAAGAAGGTGGGTTTAGAGGGAAAAATAAGCAGCTCCGTTTTGGCCATGTTCTATTTCAAAGAGTGGTGAGACATCTAGACAGCGATGTCAGATAGGCAGTCAGAGATCTGAGCCTGGATTGCCGGAGAGATGTCAGGTGTAGAGAGATCTGAGAGTCATCAGCGTAATAATGGTAATGAAAGCCATGGGAGGAGATGAGTGCACCAAGGGACTGGGTATAGAGAGAGAAAAGAATGGGCCCAAGACAGACCCTTGGGCCGGCTCTGTTCACAAGTACCTATCAGGCTCCCAAAAGGTAGACAGATTTCATACTGCTTATCCCAGAAGTAAGCAGGTGATTTTCCCAGTCCACTTTAATGGTTTATGGACTTTCCTCCAGAAACCTGTCCAAACCACCCATACACACCACATTCCCCGTTCACTTCCTGCCTCCTCATTTTAAATGCTGCCCTAGTAAAGACGGATCCGTCCCCTTAACAGCACAAGAGCTGCACCTTCCAGCAGAGCACGCAGGCGACGAGCTTGCGTAATAGCAATTACGGGACTGGAAGTAGCGGTCAGATAACGAGCTGTGACGTAGCTGTGTTGAGGCGCATGCGTGCGTGGAAGAGTGCTACTCTTATTCTACATTTCACTTCTCCGGTAGTGGCAGGAGCTGCGTGTGAAAAGTAAGCAGGAAGAAAGACGGCGAGAAGCGGTGGGTCATTCTTGGTGGTATTGAGGTAAAAATAAGAGGAACCTTATTTGGTAAGAACACAGACTCTTTGATAGCGCGCTGTTTCTTCACCTTTAGTCTCGCACGATTGGTGCCAGAGTGCAGTTATCCATGCGGTGTTATATTTGCGTAATGGCTTTTTGGGACCGTGTAGCAGAAAGAGAGGCAGAAAAGTTGGTCGGGCCAGGGTGTATCACCTGCTTCCGTAGTACATCTGAAGGGCAGAGGATAATCTGGATAGCTCTGTTGAGAGTACTGGACTCTCTCTTAAGACCCTTCTTCAGAAGCAGTGGAACATCTTTTTGCTTGGAAGGATCAAACAAACCAAGCTCTTGTCTGTGTTTCTCTCCTTTAGCTTCCTATTTGCTGATGCCGTGTCCGAGGACAAAATGTTGATAGGGCCATGGCCCTAATGGCTAACTCATTTCGCTGGCTATGCCCTTTTCTGTCTCTCTATCCCTTTAGATATTTAGTCTAAACTTCCCAGGCTTATCTTGAAAGTTGCCACTCCATATTTCTCGTTAGGCTCCCCCCCCCCCCCTCCATCTTCCGTTCTGCTTAGCTCAGCTCTATATTTTTCCCTCTTTCCACATATGGTCTTTTGCCCCTCTGCTTTTCCTGTGCTGCACATTTTCCATGCAAGGTGCAAACAGCTCTACTGCTACTAGAAGTATCTGCATCAAGTGTGTGTGCTGCTTCTTCCTTTTTTTTTTAAAATCTGTGACACTGGGAATATCTCGGGTATTTCATTCTCCATAATTCTGTTAGGATTATGATCCCAGAGTTTTTCTAGCACAGCAGTACTATAGTCCTTACATACTGTAGCTTCAAGGATATGTTGTAGTGAAAGGCACATTAAGGTAGCACATCTCATCATGTCAAATCCAGTTTCCAATGTAGTGCTACAAAATATGCTTTTTTATCTGTTTTACCCTTTTCTGGCTGTGAACCATCTTGTGCTGCACTTATTGACCTCTCATCTTTGAGTTTAAATTCACCTCTCCTTAACCTGTCACTTGTCGTCAGGTTTTGATCTACTTATGGTTCAGAGGTAACTTTCTGTATTTCCCACTCCATTTGTGATTTAGCCAATTGCTTTTCTTTGCTGATCTATAATGTGCTTCCGAGAGTGTTGGCTTTTAAGTGAAACATTAGGAGCGGCAGGACCTTAGTACAAACCGTGAAGATCTGATGATAATTTTTTTAAGATAGGAGAGATTCTAATTTTAGTGTTGCACCTACAGCTGATCTACACAAAAGTGAAAATTAATTTCAAGAACAAATACATCTTTAAAAAAGGGGAATTTTTAAGTAAATCTGTAATTTCTTGTGAAGATGGTTCTTCTCTGAAATGAAGTCATACAGTGGAAGCAAGGGGGAGGGGGCGTATCCCTTCAAGGCAATATTGACTGCCAAAATGCTGGCATCAGTACTTTGGGCATCCTAGTTGAATAGAAGATCAAGGAATTCACAGCAGAATTTCAATAATTCTGTGTTCCCCTTCTTTGGAATTAAGCTCTATAAACTATAGCTATGGGTAGCGATAGATTGTACAGCTTTGAACTGTATAAAAAACAACTTTGCACACTTTTTCTTTATTTTTTTCTCCATGAGAAAAAAGGTTTTGTGTTTTTTTAAATAATCAAACACTTGGGGGTATGTCTACTAAGCCAGGCTAATGGTTAACCCGGGCTATCTGCAACTAGGTCCCATGTTATTAAATGGGACCAAGGTGCAGATAGCCCAGGTTAACTGTTAGCCCAGCTTAGTAGACATGCCTCTTAAAGTTGTGGAGATGGGGGACAGATAAGAAGAATATATGTGTAAGAAATGTTCTTGAAATTTATTTTCTCTTCTTATATGTGTAAACATGGGCGAGTACAAAATGCTACTACTGTTTCAGTTAATAGCTACAACTGAATCAGATTTCGCAGAATGACTTGATAGCTCTTTTGCAGGGAAATTGTTATGTTAGGCTTAGTCACCTGGCTCGTTATCATTGTGTGTGTGTGTGTGTGTGTATGTATGTATATATGTATGTATGTATGTATATATATATAATCCCTTGTTTATTTGTCCTTTGTGCAGTTTGGAAAAGAAAAATACAGCTATAATAGTTACCCTCCTCCTTATGCTGGGACAAGCAATAAATGATTCAATAATTGGAACTTTGGTGTACCTAGATAGATGTATTGAGCCAAGTCACCCGATGGTCTAAAATTTCACAAAAGCAAATAAAAGAGAAGACACAAAAAAACAATAGAAAAAGTTTAAAGTAAAAAAATAGACCAAGTTCAAAAATAACAGCAACAACAAAAGAGGAAATAGGTTAAAAAATGTATGATCTAAGAATTGCATAATAGTATGTTGTATTAACAGTGCGTGGTTGGGATATGAGTGACTGGATGTATTAGTTAACCCGTGCAGAGAGAGTGAGAGACTAATTTTTTAACCCCTTTTCATGTGTAAATTGGCTCTTAAAATTTAGGTCATATGTAAAAGCACACATGATGCAAAGTGGTGCTTACCTGTAAGTAGACATGCACGGGGTCAATTTTGGGAGGAGTCATGATTTGTGTGTATATTTCACAAAATACGCATGTACAGTATATGCTGACATTTACGGCTACTCTTGAGCAGGCATAATGTCTGTGCCTTGAATGTAGTTGCTAGCATTTTAAAAAGTCACATAGGTTCCTATGTGTCTTTATAAAATGGCACCAAAATAATTGCCTTCCTACTCACTTAATCTAGGCACCTTGCTGTAAAATTAATCCCCTGAGTGATTAAGTGGACAGGGAGCTTTAGTAGCGATGGTGGTTGAGTGACTGAATTGATGGGCGGGGATTATGAGTGGTAAGAAAGTGAATGAATGTGGAGATGGTAAGTTTTATAAGTGGCAGGGTGCCAAGTGACTGAGTATATGAGAGGTTATGAGTGGTGGGGAGCAGAGTCAGTAGATCAATGGCATGGATTATGAGTAGCAAAGTGAGAGGATGGGGGTGTTAGTAGCAGGAGACTGAGTGAAAGAATGTGAGGTGCTGAGTAACGGGCTGGCTGAGTAAGTGGATGGACTGAAGTGATGGCTTGTTGCACAGAAAAATGAAAGCACATTGCTTGGAACTATGAGTGCATTGGGGATGAGGGTGGAAGCAGTTTGAGCCTGCAGCAAGTAGGACATGAATACAGAGGGGGAAAGCCCTCCTCTACCACCCTTATTTATTCCTATTTTTGTTTAGTAGGTGGGCTCAGGCTGCCACCTGCCACTTCAGTCTCTTCTACAGGCTTTTTCTGCTTTGGCAGACAGGGCCCAGGCTCTCCATTTGCTGTAACACTTGGCTGTCACATGGGTCCTGCTTCAGAGGAGGAAGTCTGGCTGCTGCTTCTCTATGCAGTTCACCTGACTATCTAATCTTGCAATTCGTGTTGTTTCTCCTGTTTCTATGTCTGTACTCTTAGCTTTGCTTGCATACATATGGATGGATTGAGTCTCGACAGTATGTAAGATGCTTAAAAAGGGGAAAACATTAATTTGCCATGTGATCTAAATATGTTCCTGCCTTTGCTCCATGTATGCTAAATACTTTGCTGGCAAGCAAGGTATGTCTTCTTTGCGATCCAGAACATCCAATAAATCAATAAATTAGAAGTTGAATTGGGTAAGCTTTACAGAAGTGTGTGCTGTTTGACTGAATTTTTCTTTTGCTTATTCAGTGCTATAATGCTTGTAGTTAGTTTACATGTATCTTCGACTGATGGCATTTGCATAGAATATTTTAATCTTCTGTACACAGGCTACTCGTAGGCCTTTAATACATTATGCTTTAGTGTAAGATCCTCTATGTAAATTGGTGCAGTTTGTGTGCTGATTGATAGCAGCAGTCTTGTCAAGGTGGTTTGTCTACAAACACAAGTCACACATGTACTATGTGTTCTTCCTTCAGTGTTGTGCTCTAAAATATCTGTTGTGATGGGTTCTTGAAATATGACTGATGACTATGTAGCCATATGTTAAAAAAAAAAAAAAGATTAGCATGGACTTGAATTGTGTCAAAAATCTGTTCCAAAGATTAAGCTTGGACAGCAGGAAGTGACTCAACTTTCTGGGAGAGGTTAGAAAGTGACTAGGCGCTAAATAGCAGATGTATATAATTCTTCCATCAAGCAGAGGATAATTTAAAGAAATACTAAGGGACTGTTGAAAGTAGAAGCTGCCACTGCTGCTGGGTAAGCAATAACTAAGTATTAAAGCTTGTGTGGAGAGAGAGAGTGGATAGAGTTGTTAAATCCTACCATGTTACTATGCCTAATAGCTTTTAGAATTTATAAACCCTTCTGGGTTTTGTTTGTATGTTTGTACATACATACATACATTTCTTCTATACTGCCCCTTCCAGAGATCAAGGGTGGTTTACAGAGAACAGTTGAACAACTTTTACATGGAACAGCGGTATTAACTATTTACAAGGAACATATTGTACAAACAAACTTATGTGTCAATCTTTGTAGTTATATATAAACAAGAGTCGGCCTCTTCTTGATTTGTCTTTTTCTTTGGTTAGGGTGGGGTGAAGCTCTGGGGTTGTTTAGGGGGGGGGGAGTTAATAGGCTGTGGGTTTAGGAGGTTAGTAGGTTGGTTCTGTGTTTGTTGGGAGGTATAGCTCATGGGAGGTGAAGGATTTCAGTTGGGTTTTCAAAATGTTCAGTGAAAAGGTGTGTTTTGATTCCTTTTCTGAATAGTTGGAGGTCTTTTGTCATGCGGAGGGTCGGTGGACGTTCATTCCAGAGGGTAGGGGCAGCAAATGAAAAGGCTCTGGAGCTTGTAGTTTTCTTTGTCTTGCAGATGGTTTTGGGCATGTCAAGTGAGTGGGTTGCATTTTTTGTCTGCGCGTTCTGGATTCTGGTGGGGAGTGTAGGAGGGTGGTTAGATGTGAGGGGGAGATGTCATTGAGGAGTTTTGAATGTTAAGAGTATTTTATATTTGTTTACTTCCTTCCTTGAACCTTGAGTGATTTGCTTAGTGTTAAATAGTATTTTTTTTTCTGTTTCAGAAATGTTTGATCTCTTTTTGAACTCTGTTATGCTATTTGCCTTCACTGTACTCTGTGGCAGTTAGGCCCATACATCAGCTATGTGTTGCTGCAATAGCAGAGTATGTGACTTAGTGCATTATATAGCATTTGACTCCTTTAGCATAAGAGAGACATAGATTTGTAGCCAGATACGCTCATTTTCTGTCTTCATAAATAATTTTGTAGTGTTTGGGCATACATGGCATTAGGATGGTGAGTCATTTGGAATCTAATCTATTAGACGGTTGACCAAGGGGTATGTTTATTAAGCAGTGGTAGTGGTTGCTGTGTGATATCGGGGCTGTAGCTCCAATACCGCACTGCAGCCGCTACCGCTGCTTAGTAAACATACCCCTAAGTCTTGGATTGGTGGTCATTTGGTAGGCTATATAGGTTTCTGGTTAGCCAAGTAAGCAGGAATTGGTTAAGAAATACCTATAAAGTGAAAATAGCAGCTCAGCTAGTTAGAATTCTGTTAAATAATAGTTTGGTGCATGTTTGCTAGGCATGTCCTGCACTGTGTTCCTATTTTTCACTTCTCTTGTATTAGGCATTGCGGATTTTGTACTCATTGTTCTCACGTGTACTTCAGTACCCAGATCCCAAGAATAATAGACATGTTTTTGAAGAAAAGGGAGAGGATGGGTTAGAACATAAAAAGGGAGGGTGTAGCTTTGTATTGTACCTTGCTGACTTCAGCTAAATAAAGACAGTTTCTTCTTTTTATTTTTTAAATTTTAAAAGAAAAAAAATAGGTTTGTTTAGAGTTGGGGGTTGGTTGGTTTGTGTTTGGGGTTTTTTTTTTCCCTCCAGAAATTTTCTCCTTCCTTTTCAAAGTTGTTGTACGTGACCTCTTGATTCTTTTTCCAAGATTCGCGCTTCCTGCACAGTTCCTTTCTAGTGACAGAAGGCATTGTGTCCTGTTCTAGGAAGTGGTGTGCTAGCAGTGAGTCTGGAATATGGTAATTATTCTTCCTACAGATACTATTATGTCATAAAGTGCCACAAAACAAACCGGAAAATGGACTCGGACACAGACTTCAGACACACACCAGCGTCATCTCACGTGTGCCTTGCATTTACTCATGTTATTTGGGTAAAGATGTAGTATTGCTGCCCCAAGTTTTACCAACATTCTGGAAACTGTAATACTGAAAGGGCTTCAGAAATTCTTTCTCTGTTCCTTATCTTGCTAAACCAGTCCAGATGAGAGGGTTATGCTAGTCAGCAGCTGGAGGCAGGTGGGAATGGCTTTGGTGATTCATCAGTAGTATAGCCATTTATGTAGCACTGATAGAAACCAGTATTTGTCTACCTCCAGCAGGTGGGAAGGTGAGTGGACTGGTGCAATAGTGCAGATAGGCTTGTTTTCCCTGGCCCAAACCATGGTCTTGGGCAGTATAGGTCTCAAATCACACAGACCACTATGTTTGCTTGGAGCTTAGGCACACCCTTGTCTTCTCGAGCCAATGGCTGTCCTGCTAGTGGCAAGGGGGTTAAGCATCCCCATCCTGCTGTTTTGCCTGTTCTTTTTTCTTTGGGAGGGCCTGCCTGATTCTCTGTTAAGTTTGTTTGAGATAAAGAAGAAGATTCTTTCTCCAGTAGATGAGTCAGCAGAGGAGGGGGTGCTTTCCCTGGTAGAAAGTGAGGATCCATTGGTGATCAGCTCTTTTACATGGAGAATCTTTCTATCTTTTTTTCAGGCTGTTATACCAGCCTTAGGCATTTTGGAGCATGCTCCTGTGTATTTTCTTCCCCAGGGTGAGATGGAACAGCTTTTGGGGCTCCCTCAGGTGGATGCTCTGGTCATGGCAGTAACAAAGCGCATGACCATCCCTCTGGAAGGTGGTGCTGGACTGAAGGAAATTCATGATGGGTGGGTGGAAGCTGCAGTCAAAGATGCCTTTACAGATTTGGCTTTTGGCACTGAAGCAGTTCTAGCTACATGCTTAGTGGCTCAAGCTCACTTACACTGGATCCAGTAGTTACCGGACAGTCCAGAGGTTACGAGATTGGAGTCTGGAGCTTCGTATGTGGCAGATGTATTGTATGACTTCATCAGAATTTCTGCTGAATCTATGGCAGCAGTAGTAGCTTTGGCTACAGAATTGGTCGTCCAGTGCTGCCTTCAAGTTGTGGCTGAGAAGTTAGCGAAGGACCTTGAAGAAGCTTGCCCTCAAAGGTTCCTGGAAGATAGACCCAGAGGTATCAGGCTTGCCTTCTATAGGACTTCATGTGGAGCATGGGGAAGGCCTTAGGTCAGTAAGAGTTCAGCATAACCTATTCTTATTGGTCTAAACTCAAGAGTCAGTCCTTTTGGGGTTTGCAGCATTCTTAGAGACTCAACAGTGGCCTCCCTCTGGAGCCAGTAAGCCCACGTAAGGAGGGAGGAGTGGCTCAGTGGTTGGGGCAGGTTACCTCAGGCCGGAGGTTCAATTCCTGCATGGGGGCAAGCAACTTCAGGCTGGAGAGACTGGGGTCTCTAGTCCCATGGCCACTCCTTGTGGCTTTGGGCAAGCCACTTAACCCTCCATTGCCTCAGGTACACTTAGATTGTGAGCCCTTTGGGGACAAGGGAATAAAAAGTACCTGTTAGTATACATGTAAACCGCACTGATTCTAAATAGCGCGGTATAAAAAAGAAATAAATAAAATAAAATAATGAGATCAGGCAGATCCCTTCTGAGTTAGTCAGTTGGGGAGGGGGGGGGCAGCACCTATTGTTTTATCCTGAATGGGCATATATTACATCAGACCAATGGATCCTCAAGGTCCTAAGTCAGGGGTATGTGCTGACGTTTGCAGAGCCTTTTCGGGATTCCTTTGTTGAGTCTCCCTGTAGCTCTCTGCTCAAGCAGGTGGTGATCAAGAATACTCTGCGGCACCTCCTGCTATTGTACCCATGCCTCTGCAGAGTGAGGTGAGGGATCTTATTCCATCTTTCATGATACCCAAGAAAGGAGGGTCCTTCTGAGCCATTCTAGACCTGAGGGCAGTCAATGCCTTACTTCCACATGGATACCATCAGGTTTGTCATTTCATCAATACTTCCTTGGGCCTTTTCAAAGCATACTTCCATATTCCATCCAGGAGCAACATCAGTAGTTCCTTTTACTTCTGTGTCCTGGGTTGTCCTTTCCAATTTTAGGCTCTGTTTGGCTTGGTCATAGCATCTTTCACCTTCTTGAAGTCATGGTGGTGATAGCAATGTTCCTATGCAGACAGGATATCTGGGTTCATCCATATCTGGACAACTGGCTGATTTGGTCCAACTCCTTGGAAAAGCCAGAGCAGATATGGCCCTAGTGATTTACTATCTGGAACAGCTGGGAATGGTGATTGCCTATTTCAAAAGCATCCATATTCCCTCCCAGGACTTGGAATATCTTATGGTTTGGTTAAAAAATCTTTTGGGCAGAGTGTTTCTCTGGAGAGGTTGCACAAGCTGCAGTGGCAGCTCAGGGAGTTTGTGCTCGGGCAGCTTCCCGAGCTTGGGACTACCTGCAGATTTGGGGTCCATGGTGTTGACTTTGGAGCTGGTCCCTTAGGCCAGAACACATGTGCTGCATGCAGAGACATATGTTGACTTACTAGTCTCCTTGCTCCAGTTGTTCAATCAGTGCTTTCTTTTCCCCTGGGAGATCAAGGTGCAGTTGGTCTGGTAGTTGCAGACTCGCCCTGTGGATAGGATGCCTCTGGAAACGCCAGATTTGGTGATCGTCACTACGGATGCCAGCCTGAGGGGCTTGGGAGCACACTGACTGGATCAGTTTGCTCAAGGGCTCTAGTCCCCACAAAAGACCATCTAGAGGCTAGATCAATCTGCCTGGCCTTGGAGAGTTTCTAGTCTCCCCTAGTGGACAAAGCTGTCAGCATGTTCTCTGACAATGCTTTGGCAGTGGTTTACATCAACAAGCAGGGTGGCACTCATAGTGCTGCGGTGCCTTTTGAAGTAGCGGAACTGTGTCATTGGGCAAAAGATTATCTCCTTGCTCTAGTGGTGGCCCACATAGCCTACACGTTGTTGATGCCTGCTGACACCATGAAACCTGGGGAATGGAAGTTAAGCCCTTGTGCATTTGACCTCCATAGTAAAGAGATGATGCCTGTCGGTGTTTAACTTGATGGCCATCCAGGAGAATGCTAAAGTGGAGAACACTTTCAACCAAAATAAAAGATAACCACAGGAAGGATCCACAGGCGATGGATCTGGATGCCCTGCTTAAGGTGTGGGGAACTGTCATTTGCAGAATTCGGTCTCACGCAGGCTTGGTGATAACTAATGGCGCTGGACCTTTGGTAGGGTCCCCCTCTCTTTTTACCTCAAGAGATGAGCCTTCTGTGGTAAGGGCCCCTGTTGATGGAGTATTCTGTTCTCTTCTTGGTTACAGTCTCATGAGAGGTGAGAATGGCTGCTATAGAGTGGCAGTGTACACCCTTCTCAAGGTCTGGAGGGCCTCTACTTTGTTGGCCTATCTGCGACTTTGGAGGACCTTCAAAAGGTGGTGGTCCTCTCGGGGCCTTGGATTCCAAGAAGATGGGCATAGTTGCTGCTTTCTCCTTTTTACAGTCTGATTTGGACCAGGGTTGGCTCTAAACTCTCTTAAGGTTCAGTTAGCAGCCATGGCATGCTATTGTGGGTGTGTTCAAGGGATGTCCTTGCAGCGCACCCTGACATCTTTTGCTTCTTCAAGGGAATGATGCAGATCCATCTGCCAGTGCATCCGGTTGTTTCTCGGGGCAGTTTCTCCAAATTGGTTAGTTTTTTGCACATACCATGACGGTCATAGACCTCACTTCTAAGCCAGAGCATGGGGAATAGGGTCTCATTTTCTCAAATTTACTGCTAATGTTCAACGTAGTACTTGCATTGTGCCAAAGAGAGCCTCCTGCTGGCGTTCATAAGATGTAACATGTATGGGTAGTTTTGTCAAGATGTGCTTGGAAATACTTCTTTATCAAGCCTGTGGCTCCCAACACGATGGGAAATATTTCTGTATCTTTCTGCCACATTTTCTTGGTCTCTGACTGCATTTCCTGGTCTTTCAGGATCTTCTGCCTTTCCACGCGATTCACAGAGATATATATAGATTGTGAGCCTTTTGGGGACAAGGGAATATATCCAGAACCTGTTTGTAGTAATTACATAATGTAAAACCGCTTTGAAGGATAAGGCGGTATAGAAAACTGGTTAAATAAATAAAACAGAGTAATCACTTGGAACTGACACCTCTTATCAATGCCATTCTGGTGTTTTTCTTCTTAACCACTATATCCGACTTCCTCACATCCCATTTTTGTTTTTTTTTATCGGCCGGAATGGAAGTATCCCAAGTGATCATAACCACCTCATTCTCTGTAATTCTTTTAAGGTCGTGATCCCAGTGCTTTTCAGACAATAATGTTGTAGTGCTTGCAGTTTCCAATGGATGAGGCGCACTACTTTTATTATGTCTTTCTGTATAGAACGTTTCTGACATCAGAACTTCACAGTCAGCTATGATGTGAGTCACTGTTTCCAGGTCTTTCTTACAGAATCGACATTTGTCTGTGGCAGTTTTTTTTTCAGTGCTTGCTGTAAACCATCTCATCTGTAAGTTGCTGTCCTGGGCTGCAGCTATCAACCTCTCATCCTTCGGTTTCAGCTCTCCCCTCCTTGACCATTCATGTGTCCAATCTTGATCAACAAAACCAATGCGCTCTCCCACAGTACTGAGAATGCATACACTAACATTCGCTCTAGCGACAGCACCGACATACCTGCATTAGACTCCTTCCATCCATACTCGGCGAAACAGCTTGAAAACATAATCAAAGGTCTTAACTTGACCACATCACCTTCTGATCCATGCCCTTCCCACTGGATGAAAGCATCATATCAAAAATAGCTTACCTATCCTTCTCACAAAGCCTGGTACCATCACCACTAAAGACTGCCATCATCAGACCCCTCCTAAAAAATCTGAAACTGGACCCGCAAGACCCAAATTCCTACCGGCCCATATCTAGTATTCCCTTCTTGGCTAAGATATTAGAGAAAACAGTTCAATAGCAGATCCAATATCACATCGATGCCTACTCTGCTTTGGATCAATGCCAACATGGTGTTGAAACCCTCCTTACCTCACTTATGGACAACCTGGTGAAAGGCACGAACAATAAACAAGGCTTCATCTTGATCTTTATAGATATTGCTTCGGCTTTCAACACAGTCTGTCACAACCTTCTACTTGACCAACTTGAGCTAAAAGGCATCAAGAACCTAGCACTAGAGTGGTGTCGCTCCTATCTAACGGACCGTCAACAAGTAGTCCGCCTAGGTACGCAAACATCATCAAAGTACCAGCAAACCCAAGGAGTACCACAGGGCTCCTCCTTATCTATTCAACCAATCTGTGCAATTATCCAAGCCTTTGGCATACTCTACCACATCTATGCTGATGTGCTACTTTACTCCCCATCCTCTATATGCAGCCCTAATTATACGAAAATCACGGCATGCTTCAATGCAGTTACAGACTGGTTAAATTCACATAACCTTAAGGTGAATTGCAAAAAGACTGAATCCTTTGAGATGAATAGTACTTCAATCTTCATACCACTAGACACTATACAGGTTAAGGATGCTGAACTGAAAACAAAGCATGAGGTCCGTTACCTAGGCATTACACTGGACCAACATCTTTAATATGGAATCACACACAAACAACATCACTAAAGCTGTTTATCTCAAAATCCGCTCCCTCCGTCGGCTTCATCCACTACTTGAACCTACAGACTTCCGATCTGTTTTCCAAGCTTTCATTATGCCTCACTTCAACTATGCTAACATCATTCTACACGGTCTTCCTGCCCACACACTCCACCCATTACAAATTGCCATGAATACGGCCGCACGGACCATCTATGGTGCCTCCAGATACTAGCATGTGACACTGCTACTAATGCAGCTTCATTGGCTTCCTATAGCCGGTCGCCTCAAGTTTAAAACCCTCCTTATTGCATTCAAAGCCCTCCACCAGCTTTCTGCCACCGCCTTAGAAGACCTCATACATTGGACTCCGGACAGCAGATGCAGGAGAATGAACATGGCAAATACCCTTGTCATTCCCTCTCTGGCCAGTAAAACCTCCCAATATGTAAGGCATAAAGCCTTCACTTTATTTACCCCTCTACTCGAACTCCATCCCAGCTTCAGTTCGTCTTATCTCTGACCTGTTCACCTTTTAGAAAAGCAATAAAAACATACCTATTCCAGCTTTACTTTGACCACGTCACATAGCTCACCTCTACCATGCTGCCTTCTAGTGCAGACTAGTTCCTCGCCTCCTCTAGCTCAGTTCCATTCTCCCTTAATGTCTGTAAATAGTTAATGTATTTATTAATCACTAAAACCATGTTCATACTGTTATAAGTTATGCTGTTGTTCCATTCTAATTGTAAACTCTGTTAATTGTTACTTGTTCATTATAAACCTGTTCTATGTATTAAGTTTTTTTCTGTAAACCGCACTGAACTAAAATAGTGCGGTATATAAAACCAAATAAACAAAGGGTTCCTGGAGTAACACTCTGTATTTGTGCATCTGCCACTTATTTTTCCTTGTTTGTTGATCTAATTCCTTGAAGAATTTTTTTTCTCATGTTTTGCAAATTCTGTTACTTCCTTTCCTGTGCATGCTTGTGGATTTTCACTCATTCCTTCTAGTTTATTTTATTTATTTAGACAGTTTTGTATACTGCCTTATCCTTCAATCAAAGCGGTCACAACACAATTGGGAGATACATTTAACACGCGAGGATATGAGACACATACACTAATACTTATAGGGAACATGGGCAATGGAGGGTTAAGTGGCTTGCCCAAGACCACAAGGAGCATCTGTGGGACTAGAAACCCCAGTCCTCCCTCCTAGTTGTCAGAATGCTTGTCCAAGTTTGATGATGGAGACAGATTCTGGATGTTTACTCTCATATTTCTGCACTTTTTGTATATTTGGACCTGAGGATGCAGTTAAGTAGGCTTGAAGGCCTATGATAGTTCTCTGTGTAATCAATCTCTCGAGTCCTAGCCCTCCTTTAGCTCTGGGGATATACAGCCTTGGCATACACTATTCTTGTAAATCACTTCATTGGCATGGAGGAGTTTTCGTGTTCTCACATCTAGTTTCTTAAGTTCTTTAAGAGGCCAGTCCACAACCCCAAAGCTGTAGGCAAGTATAGGAATTGCCAGCTGATTGATGGCTTGTAACTTATTCCGTGATGTTAAAGCATTTTTCAATAATGATTTTAATCTCCTGTAGTATTCTTTACTGATCTTTTCTCTCAGTAATTTTCTGCTTGCGTGTCATTCCTTCTACTCTGAGATACTTATATAAATCTTCCTGTTCAAGGTCCTTGATGTCACAGCTTTCAGCCAGGGAGATGTTGTTTTTTCTATTTTCCTCTTAAAAAAAAAAAAAAAAAAAAAAAAAAAGTTGCCTTGGCACATTTTGTCAAGGCCAAAGGTCATCCTGATGTCAGAAAAGCTTTTCACCACATGGAGTTGCTCTGCTATTTGTTGGTTGCTGGAACTATAGAGCTTCAGATTGTCTGTCTACAAATAATAAATGAGATGTTGTTTCTGGGTTGTTACCTTCTTTAGGATTCATGCTAAATCCATATCCCAAAGAGTTGATGAGAGTACTCATTGGATTAAGTGCTACACAAAACAGAAGGGGCGACAGGAAATCCCTCTGAAATATTTCTAGCTGGATCTTGATGTTAGGAATAATATATTGACCATCTTCATATTTCAAAAAGAGCGTGGTTTGTGACATTGTTGTGGTGAACTTAATGTACTCTGTCAAACCAGGATTTATTTTATGTTTCAAGGTAATTTATCATCCATGATTGTGGGACGCTGTCAAAAGCTTTCTTATAATCAGTCCATGATATTTTTCTTAGCGCTGACCATGATGACCTTATTCGTCGTTAACTGGTCTTTGTTTCTCAGTGTGGGGGGGGGGGGGGTCTCTGGTGTTGAAGGCTCCTTCTTGAGCCCATTCAGAAGGCCTCTCTTAAGGATTTGATCTTAAAGGTGGTTTTCTTGGTAGCTTTTGCTTCTGCCAAGTGACTTTCAGAACTGCAGACTTTGCTCTGAAGGGAGACTCTTTTTTTGGTCATCTTGATGGAGTTTCTCTGAGGACCATGCTGTCCTTTCTCCCAAAAGTGCTGTCTGTCTTTTACCTGTTAATGAGTCTGTCATCCTGCCTTCCTTCTCAGAAGATGATCTTTTGAGTAGACCTTGTGCTGTGTCTGGTGGATGCGAGGGAGGGTGTTTTGAGGTACCTGAAGATTATTAATCCCTTTCGTTGGTCAGAACATCTTTGTTCTGTTCAGCAGTCTGAGGAAAAGGGCAGGCAGCAGCCAAGTCCTCAGTTGCCAGCTGGATTAAGGAGATTGGTTCACTTTACTTTCTGTTTGGAAAGCACATGCCGCAGGAACTGACTCCACTAAGGTACGAACTGACTCCACTAGGGTACAAGCTGCCTCCTAGGAGGAGTTTACTTTGGTGTCCCCGGAAGACATCTGTAAGGCAGCTTGATCATCTTAGTGCACCTTTATAAAGCACTTTAGGTTGCATGTGGGAGCTGGAGCAGATGTTGCCTTTGGCAGGGCAGTTCTGCCCAGAGCATTGTTTGTTTGTTTTTCTCCCATGCTGGGCCCTGACTGCTTAGGTACATCCCACTCATCTAATAGGGTGATAAAGGAGGAGAAAACTGAGTTACTTACCTGTAACAGGAGTTCTCCGTGGACAGCAGGATAAGTCAGCCACAATTGCTGACGTCATCTGACGGCGCCGAGACGGAAGTACTCTCCATAGCTCAGAAGGGCTTTCCGCCCTTCTGAGCATGGGCTAACTGGCCCCACCCTCCTGCCCGCCCCTAGCTAGCCAGTACGTCCCTAGCTGAGCCTTATGCCGCTAGGAGGCGGGCACCAGGACGGAGGCCGACCCCTTCCAGGGGAGGTGGGCGGGATGTGTGGCTGACTTATCCTGCTGTCCACGGAGAACTCCTGTTACAGGTAAGTAACTCAGTTTTCTCCTAGGACAAGCAGGATGAGTCAGCCACAATTGGTGCCTCCCAAGCTGCCATGCGCTGTGGTGGATGGGGGAGGCCGAGACAGTTCGTTAGGGCTAGCATGCGTACCGCATGTTATAGCCGGAGCCTGTAGGCATGCACCTGTATGATGCACGTAGGTGAGTAGCAGTGCTGCGAGGGATGCATCTGTCTGGCACCGTAAGGTGGATGGAAGTTGCGAAGCACGCACGCGTCTAGAGTGTATTGTAGGGCACACTGGTGTGGTAAGGGATGTAGGCACATCGAGTGGTGCGTGAGTCACAGTACTGAAGGAGTGACGGTAGCCAGAATGTTGAACACGAGAGTGGTGCAAGTATTACGTCACTAGTAAGAGAGGCTCCTCTTATCAAATTTTTTTTTTTAAATGTAGACAGCTGTGGGACTTATTACCGGATGAGGATGCAAACTTGGCCCGATACGAACCGGTGTCTTGGAGGTTAGCCATTGCTGGGGGCAGAAGGGTTCTGACCCAGTTTGCATATCTCACGGAGTGTGGTAACGACGAGGTGATTGCTGCACGCAGGGATAGCGAAGTAGACTCGGCTGTGCTACAAGAGTGGTATGAGGTCGATTGTTAGGGCCGCCGAGTCCATACATCAGTCCCGGGCCGGCGGCCTGCGGAGGTGGCAGTCCGGACTGCTGGGGTAGCCTGTTAAGGCATAAGGAGAAGACTTGAGTCCTAGCCTGTTTTGATAAGGCATTAGGGGAAGGCTTGAAGTCCACCATGGCTTCCGTTTGTGAGTCTGTGGTATTGTTTGAAGTTAACGTCTCCAAACAACTAAGCGGTGCAGAAGAAGATTGTCTGCTTAAAGTTCCGGGCATGGTCTGCTTGATCAATCGAGCATGGAGGGCTGACGGACAATCAAGCATGGAGGGTTGGAGACAACCAAGTGTAAGCTGCGTGCCTTCGAGTCAGTCCTGGCTCCTGGCGACTCAGAAGCTCCTGGGTTTCATTGGCCGTGACACGGGCGTAGATTGCCTGGCCTTTTCTTCCGAGGCAATGGAGGTTAGGTGCCTTGTCCGAGGTCCAAGGCTACAAGGAGTGCTAGCGGGAATCAAACCCTAGTTGCTTGGTTACCAAGCCATTGTTCTAACCACTAGGCTAACAGCCTGAGGTGCATGACTATCATTGGTGTTCATGGACACTGTTGTGCATGGACACTGTGTACCAGAGCCCAGGTGATGTGATAGTCCCTGTTGCAAGGTCCTTGTGGCCTTGCAGGCGTGTGCTACATGGGCAGGGTGTTTCAACTTGTATCTGGGCAGATGTTGACAGAGTCCCCAGGGTGTTTCCGCTGGTACTGGGCAGCAGGCTCGTGCAGTGTATGTTCAGGGCACACGATAGTGCATGGTCGCTGGAGATTCCCAGAGCATATGATAGGAAAACTTTCCTGGAGATCTGTTTCAGATCATTAACGCGGTCTGCAGGAGCCACACAACTGGGACATGATCCTTTGATCTTCTGCCCCTGAATATACTGAGTGTGTGTCTTTCACCAAACTGTTGCCACTGGGAACCACAGTCGCCGTTCGGTTGCAATGTATGGATTACAACCTGTTGAAAGGGGCCAGGCTCTTGGGACGGAGGCACTGGTGAGGGTACTGGACATTGAGCGTTGCAAGGGGCATTGTCCATTTTAATAAGCACACTTCTTGATCTCCTCGTGGCGAGCGGGTCGAGTTGTGGTCCCTAAGGCTTGGATGTCTTGAGCATCCATGATTCCCTGATATGGCTTTCCGCCAAGTTTTGAACCATGCGGCCCGCAGGACAGATGAGTGTTGCGTTCGAGTTGATGGTAAGGACGGTCCATTGTCCAGACTGGAGGTCCCAGGCTGGCCATGGGCCTGTCACTCAGCCCCCATGTACCCTGAGATGTTAGGATTAGTGTCACAGAGCTTGCTGGAGCCGGGTGCTCTCTGCAGGGCGAGAAGAAGACCCACGTCGTGACAATTACGGGGAATGGCCCGGGGATTGAGAAGGTGCACCGGAAGGAGGGTAGAGGGGTGAGAAGACCCAAACCTCTTCCGCCAATGGGCTGCGTACAGCATGGGCCCCTCTGCTCAGGTGGAATCTTGAAGGGGGGGGGGGGAATATGGTTTTTCAGGAGTGCACAGGTGCAGAAGTCATGAATTGTAATACCAGCAGGTAGTACACAGTTATTAGTCTCACAGGCTGGAAGTAGGGGCATGCTGCAGGATCCTCAGCTGGGATTTGAGTCCGAGGCATTCTGCTCGAGGACAATAGACTGTTCATACTGCACCCCACTGATGCCGCTGCAACCGGTGGTGGAGAGGGCACATTGACTATTCATGCTGCATCACAATGTTGTCGCATAGCACACAGTGGTGGATCGTCACTTGGCAATGAGAGGAGTATCTCATCCACATCTGGTGGACTGCCAAGTCTTCCCTTGTAGGCAGTTCTTTAGAGGCTACCAGGGGAGCGGCTCACCCACGCCTCTTGGCAGGGAGTTGACCCCTTGGTTCTTGGAGTAACCGACGGGTAGGTACCGCCGCGCTACCTTGGACCGAGTGACCTGTGCATTTTTGCTACAGGTGTGAAGCCTCGCGCCCTTCTTTCCTTTAAATAAAATAAATAAATATATAAATAATTTTATTTTTGTAACGCAGGCTCTGAACCAACATGTCTACGATGTACATAAGGGGTCTGACCTGGGGTACTGCCCCTTAGTTAGTTGAGGCTACAGTCCACTTGGCCATAGTGGGGGAGATCCAGCATGCGGCAGGGCGAGAGGCCATAAACCTTTCTTTAGGGCCAGGTAGAGGTCGGGTGTATATGAGGTGCTGAAATATGGGGCTGGGTTGGCAGGAACCACAGCTGGGACTTGGACCTGAGACCTTCTGCTCCTGAACACATTGGATGTGTGCACTGCACCACCGTGTTGCCACTGGGCTACTGGTATGCTGCAGCTTTGCGCAGGGGGCACACCCTCAGGGCTTTGTGCGCCCCTGTGGCCCTTGCTTCTACCTGGATCCCTAGGGGGGCCAGAACCACGTCCAAGGGGGGGGGGCTGTATACAGAAGTAGGCCCTGACGCGAAGCGCAGAAGCACCAAGTGTCAAGCGGTTACAGGCGGAGCGTGAGACGGATGCAGTCTGCACTGTATTAAGAACATACGTCACGGTCGGAGCCATGTGGCAGTTCGTCGATACCACTACTAAGCCGCTGGGCCAACTATAACTGCCCACTGTATTAGGAATTATATACCGTTTTTCTACAATTGAAGATGGTTGACATGGAACGTAACTGACAGCGTCAAGGGGAGTCAGAACGCTGCTCCCTGATACAGGTTCGCTGCTCTAACCATTAGGTAGGGCCTTTGGGGTCCTTAAGAGGCGTCACAGGGAGCTATTCATACGGTGCATCCTATCTGTGAGGTTATACGCAGGAATCGCCTCTATCCGGTTCAGGGTCATCTTTGTCTTGCTGAAACCCCGGAATACGAGGTCTGGTGCACTACCGCGTGTCGCTGGTGATTAGAGCCAGTACGATCTCTATGGCCAGTACTGGGGCTGTGTAGACTCCTTATGGCCGATCAGTGGGGGTTTGGACAAGTTCCTGACAGGAAAGGTCCATAAACCATTATAGAAATGGACCCAGGGTACCAATGTTTGACCCTGTACAAGTATTGCGGAACCTTGTCTTTTTTTTTTTTTTTTTTTTTTGGAAGTGACCTAGATTGGCCACGGTTGGAAACAGGGTGCTGGGCTTGATGGACCTTGGTTAGACCCGGTATTGCATCTATTAGTTAATGCTCTTGTGGAAGCTGCACACACCTGAAGTCTGTAAGCCATATGACAGCGTGGAGGTGCTAAGCCTCCGGTGGTGCCGGTGCCGGCCTTTCTTCTGGGCACTGGATGCGCCGATCTGCTTAGCGGCGTGAGGCATGTCACACTGAATTCGGCATGAGTGCTCCGGCGCTGCATCTGTGCTGAGAGATGGAGCCGTGAGAGTTATGACGCTCATCCGCCTCCCATAGGTGCCAAGGCAGGCCCGCAGGCGTGATGGACGCAGCCTTCTGTGCCGACATGGCCAGACAGGTTCGGGTCTGAAGAACCCGACAGAGGCAGGGGGGTTCCAAAGTGATTTGCCCCTATAGGCGCTGAGGCAGGCGCGATCGGCACCGGGTGACACGATTGGCTTGAGGCAGGCATGCTGGCGCCGACGGAACCGTTGGCGGTGAGTGTGTAGCACGATCGGCACCGAGGCGGGGCCACAGGCAGGTAGGCATGGCGGCACCGACGGCGGTGTTTTTAAAATGCCTCCTAAGGCAATATTACCCATAACAGGTATTGCCTCAGCCAGCCTTGTTCATTGGGCACTGTGGGATTGAACCCATGAGCCCTGCACCATTGGCCAGTGTCTTAACCATTGTGCTGTGGCTCTGTTCGAGTGTGTCTTGAATGAGCGGCTCCTCCTTCCCCCGATGACGCTGAGATTGGCGTCGACCAATGGCGCCGGAGAGGAGGAGCCGGGTGCTGCGGGGTACCGATGCTGCCACTGCACACAGGGACGAGTGGGATTTAACAGGGGAAACCTCTCCCCTCAGCTGCTTCTGTGTTGCGTTGGGGTTTGACACAGAGTGGAGCAGGGGCTCCTGTGCTGATCAGCTCCTCATCAGCTCCGGGGGATGAGAGCGGGCTGTCCGTGACATGCCAGAGACATTCCCCACTGCACGGAAGCAAGCCTGCTCCTTGTACAAGGAGTCGGCGATGGTAAGGCAGCTGCAGCGCGGGAATGGAGCTCCTGCCGCTTGTGGTGAAGTTGTCCTCAAGAACCGTTGCCGCTGTCTACCACGCCGGTGCCTAGAAGCGGGCACGGTCCTCGTCGAAGCTTCGGCGCCGACGATGAGCGGCTCCTCCTCCCTGCCGAGTTGGATCGGCACCGACCAATAGCGCCGAGGGGGTGGAGCCAGGAGCCGTTATGACATATTCAAGATGGCCGCCGCCATGGAAGACACGAGGCCCGGAGTTGTTGGCTAAGCAGGCAGCGTATCACCGGGGGGTCCAGGGCCGCGGCTGTGAGTGGAGGCCATAGATGGCGCGCTCAGAGCCGTCGGGGACGGTCAGCAGAGGCTGCAGCGATGCCGCCGATCCAAACCAGCAGCAGAGTCTGTGAACGGAGGTCCAGAGCGCACAATCAGTGGAGCGCAGCAACTTTTGTGCGGAAGCAATACCGGAGGGACCCGGGAGGCTGGCCGAGGACGGAGGACCCAAGCACGTCCCGGGCTGCTGTAACGGCTACCTTCTGAGAGGATACTTCTCCCTGGGGTCTGCTGGCATTGGAAAACGAGATATCAGGCTAGCCGGGAACGGAGGCCTGGTTGGCACGTCCTGGGCTGCCGTGGGCTGCATCTTTACCAGCGTTAATTCTTTCAGCCTCTGGATCTAAGCTTCATCTGGAGTTCTGAAAAAGAAGCTTTGGAAACATTAGTGGCAAGTAGATATCTATATACATACAAATAAGAGAGAGAATTAGAATTTTTTAAGGTGGATATTGTGGAGAGTAGGCAAGGCGGAAGAACTGAAACTGGCTAGCTAGGGGCGGGCAGGAAGGTGGGGCCAGTTAGCCCATGCTCAGAAGACTTCCGTCTCGGCACCGTCGGATGACGTCACCAATTGTGGCTGACTCATCCTGCTTGTCCTAGGAGAAATTTACAGAACAGAGCCTACCCAGGAAGACTATTCCTACAGGTTTGAGAGCCCTGCTGCCTTCTGGTTGCATTGTCAGTATCCATGCTTGACACAGAATCAGTTATGGTAAGAGAGCCAAGCATTTTGTTCAAAGTTGT
This sequence comes from Ichthyophis bannanicus, assembly GCA_033557465.1. NCBI lineage: Eukaryota > Metazoa > Chordata > Amphibia > Gymnophiona > Ichthyophiidae > Ichthyophis > Ichthyophis bannanicus. The sequence goes on from CM066040.1 coordinate 143,254,165, forward strand.
TGTTGGTTAATACTTCAGTTTTTCAGTCTCACTTTCTTCTTTTGAGGTGTCACACTGGCTTCTCTCGGTGCCACACTAGTGGATATACAAGTGAGAATGTCGCTGAAGGTTGTGCCAGTCTGCCGCCACCTGCTAGCTGTGGAGCATAACCCACTCGTCTGGACTGGTTTAGCAAGATTCAAAGCAAGAATATTATCAGGTGCATAAAATTCTCCTTACAGCGCCATGATTGTGGAATTCATTGCCTTTTTGGATATTTAGGAATAGATTATGTGAAATTTAGGTGAAAAGTTGGGATGTGTGTAGTTTTTATTTTATTTTTTGTATAAATTTGTAATAGTTCCTTTAAAAATCAATACAACTCCCCAGTACAGCAAACGAACATATGTGGCATACAGTACAGCAATCATAGAAAATCACTTGGACTCATAAGAACTGACATTTATAATGCAACTGCAAGCATAATGTGCAACCATGCTCCCTTCCAAGGAGCCAACAAGACTCCCCCAATCAAACCACCCAGCTCCCCTCCCCACCCGCTTTCCACTTCAAAAACTCAGCCATAGGGGTTAGCCGAGCGAGGTACAGGGGGAGGTCCTGCTGAGAGGAAGCCAGAAAGCAGGGAATCTTTTAACTGGAGCCCATCCAAAGAGAGACCTGAAAGTAGCAGGAAACATTACAGATAAGCAAGAGCTTAGGCCACACCCAGTGGTCGCAGAAACGCCATCATTGTCCCTCTCACCCAACCACCCCACTATCTCTGCCGAACAACCCACCCCCTGACATCCCCCCTCCCTCCCTTCTCCTTTCTATAGACATAACATAGGAGGTCAACTTTAGGGCACTATGGGACTACTTACTGAGGAGAGAGAAGAAAAGAAAAGTGGGGTAAGCAGCTAGCGTACAAATACACAGTATCCTGAGGGGAGTGCAAACCCGTTCAGTCATGTAGATGGCAAAGTCCCAGTTTGGAAAAACTGGGGCCATAATTCGTTAACTACTTCTGGTTCCCCCCCTCCCCCCCGAAGTTCTGTCATCATTTTCTCCATCCTGTATATATCTTGGACTTTAGCCAACCATTCTGGAAAGGAGGGGGGTCCAGCTCTCTTCCAGTTTCAGGTAATTAGACTCTGGGCTGCCAACAGTAAACACCCAGCAAGATGTCGTAGCCCCTTATCCTCCGTGGGGGGGGGGGGGGGGAAGGGGTGGATCCCAATACACAGAATTTGAGCAAAAAGGGAAACAAGCCACAAAGCCTTACAGATCTGATTATGTACCTTAGACCAGAAGATCTGGACAATGTCACCACATATGGCCCAAATCCTCCCCCCCCCTCCTCGCTCCCTGCAATTTCACCAGCACAAGGGATCATCCTCTCTCCCCATTTGAAGAGGTCAACTGGAGTTATGGACAAACACAGCTACGTATTTTTCTGTATATTAATTAATAACGCACAATGTCCCATTTTCTTAAACATTTGTCTGCTTGTAATGATACAACTTCCTACAATTATTTGGTGACCCTTGATATGCAAGCCCTTTACACCAACATTGACTAATCTGAGGTACTGCAATGTTTGCGTACTTATCCGTTGGGCCTCCCAGCTCGTTTGCCCAGGTCATTTTTATTAGAACTTTTGGATCTGGTTCTTAATAATTTTTTTTTCTGTGTGATGGTCAATATTTGCAGTGTTATGGCATTGCTATGGGTGCTATTGTTGCACCATTGATTGTCACTATTTATTTGGCACAGTTTGAGGAGCGCTATATTTATTCCTTTGAGGCATTTAAGCTTATTCCTTTTTGGCACCGCATTCTGGATGATATTTTTTTCTTATGCTTACTTCCGAAGGTTTCTTGACTTTCCTTTATTGGAAACCAGTGCAGAGAAACACTTTGCTTTAGTTATCACAGTTATCATCCTCCTTCATTGAAACGGGGCTTCCATACAGGCAATTTTTAAGATTGCGCCGTAACTGTTCTACTCCTCAGGAATTTTATAAACGTGGAATGAACTTAAAAACACACCTACTTTGAAGAGGCCAGAACTTTTAAACATGCTCGTTTTACACACAGGGAATGGCTTTTAGATAACACCACCAGGGACAGGTATGACTCAATTTCTGAGGATAAGGTGGTGAGGGTGCTTCCCTATGTTGTTGGTATACATAGGGTTACTGTCTGCTGCATAAATTTTGGCCTATTTTGAGCTTTGTTTCAATGGTAAAAGGCTTATGTTTGCATATTCTAGAAGGGCTAATTTGCATGACAAACCTGTGCATTCTGCCACTGCAAGGCATTGCCCTGTGTTATTTCATGAAACTCCTGGTCACTTTGCCTGTGGGAACTGCAGGTTTTGTGCCCTTACTATCTTAGTCAAGGCTTGGCAGAAACCCCGTGGGGCAACTTTAATTTTGTCTCGATGGCATACTACATGTTGGTCATCTCATGTGGTATATCTTATTGTGTGTCCTTATAATTTTATATTGGACGCACTACGCATCCAGTGAAGACCCAGCTGACTGAGCATGCCTTCCCGTCTGCAAACTGAGACGTTGACAGCTCCTATAGTTGAGCACTGTCTCCAGCTGGGTCATACTTTTGATCAACTTCGCTGGCACGTTCTTGATTTTTGTTCCTGAAGAACCTAGGGGTGGTGATTGCATTTACAAATTACAAAAGAAAGAACAGTGCTGGATTTTTCAGTTGCGAACCGTATCCCCTCTAGGTTTGAATGCTGAAATTGACTGGCCCTATCTATTGTGATTTCTTTTCTCCTTTTTTCTTTCTTTTTTGTCCAATAGAATGCTTGGCTCTGTCCCACTGCTTGTAGGCTTTTTCTTATCTATTGGCTGTGAGAGGCTGGTCTTAACTGTTTGTTGGCTGCTGTGTTATGACAACAGTAGTGGGGGTCCCCCTCATTGATAGGGGTTTTCCCCTGCCTATTGGCTGTGCTGCAGTTGACCTTCTGTTTCATTGGTGGCTTTGCTTCTGATGAGTGTGTTTTATGTGAGACGCCATTCTTTTAAATCCACTGGACTAGGAACACTGTGGGTGTTTGATTTCCGCGTTTGTGCTTGAAACTTGTCTTGATTAATCTTCCCTTCAACCTGAGGCAGGGCCAATGAGTTCAGCCCGAAACATGGCATGTTGGCGATGGGCAGTGTTTCAGCACAAGCTTTGTTACAAAGATTAGGTGCACGAAGTTCAGTTAATTCAGGAATTAAAAAATATTTATTATCACTTATCTTTTTGTTTAAAAATAAAAATTAAAAGGGAGCTGCTACAGCAGAGGGGGTAAGTGATTCTTCCCACTTTTGTTTGAAGCTCCGATTACACAGGTACACTACCAAAAAACTGCCTCCAGTTTTGCAACTGATTCCTATAGATTTTGGGGTGCTGAATCAAGGAAAAATAGCCAAAATGTTCCATCACGTCACGTTTTCCTGCAAAATTAGATTTCTTACCCATATAAGGAATGTTCACATAATTTCTTTTTAGCCGACTGCAGTTTATTTTCTTGGCCCAAAATAGAGGTTGTAATGGTTAACTAACTAGAAACACTCCCTCATGATATTTTAGAGTGTTTTGTATTCATTTTATACATTAACAGGACAATTGGGAGGCGGGGGGCTAAATCCAGTACTTGCGCTGGCGCATGTTCTTTCCTGTTCGCCTCGTTCGCTCGCTCAAACACGGTGGTTGCGACATGAACGTTCCTGTCAAATTTCAGTTTCTTGCAAGTTCATTATTACCTTTTGTTTGCTCAGTCGTAATCCAGCTTTATTCCGAAGTGGTTCACTACAGTTGTAGTTTGCAGTGCTGTGTATTTGTGATGGCTCACAGAGCCAGAGGTTGCGTCAACTCTCCGGACAGTTTTTGTTTTATTTGTGGGGAATATACTGTGAAAAAGCGGCAGAGAAACATTTCTGCATTTATTAAAAAAGTATATTTCGCCTATTTCGGTTTGAAGTTAGGCGATCAAGACAAACCGTGGGCTCCTCACAAAGTGTGCAAGACATGTGAGGAAGATCTACGCTTATGGATGAAAGGTAAAAAACAAGCATTTCGTTTCGGAATACCTATGATGTGGCGTGAACAAAGAGACCACAGCAGTGACTGCTATTTTTGCTCTTGCATTGTGAAGGGATACAACTTAAAAAATAAGAACGTAATAAGTTACCCCAACCTTCCCTCAGCAATTAGGCCTATGCCTCATAGCAACAAAGTACCTGTGCCTGAACCACCAAAATCTTTGGATCATATTTGTGTGGACGGTTCTGATCATGATGAGACTCATCAGATGGCTTTTCCCGATGAGTCCAGTACTTCCGAGTTTGAAACTGAACCAGATCCGAAACCTGAACTTTTCTCTCAAGCTGAATTGAATGATTTAGTCCGGGATTTAGGACTCCCAAAAGATGCTGTCCAACTGCTAGGTTCTCGGCTTAAACAGAAAAATCTATTGTCACCAGGAACAACTTTTTATTGGTACCGCAACCGCGAGACACAATTTTTGAAGTATTTCAGCAAAGAGGAAGATTTGGTATTTTGCAACGATATATACGGAGTGATGGAAAAGTTTAAACTCAAGTATGATCCTGCTGAATGGCGGCTGTTCATTGATTCGTCAAAAGGCAGCATAAAAGGTGTTCTTCATAATGGCAACACATTCGCTTCAGTTCCTATTGCTCACTCTGTTGTTCTCCAAGAAAAATACGAGAATTTGGCCCTGATTCTTCAGAAGATTCGTTATGATGAGCATAAGTGGATGATTTGTGGAGACTTTAAAATTCTATCCATGCTATTAGGGCAGCAATCCGGTTTCACCAAATATCCCTGCTTCCTTTGCTTGTGGGATAGCCGGGCCCGCGACCTACACTGGGGGAAAAAAGACTGGCCAATTCGGGAGTATTTGAGACCTGGTGAGAAAAATGTTCTTCATGAGAGCTTGGTACCTCGTGATAAAATTCTATTACCACCTCTCCACATTAAGTTGGGTCTCATTAAGCAATTCATCAAGTCCCTTCCAAAAGATGGTGAGTGCTTTCGGTACCTTTGCTCAAAGTTCCCCCGACTTTCTGAAGCAAAGCTAAAGGAAGGAGTGTTTGTTGGCCCTGATATAAGGAAACTCATTTCAGATGGAGCATTCGCTGAAACGATGTCTGAGAAGGAAAAAGAAGCCTGTGATTCCTTCAAGGAGGATGTTCTCAAATTCTTGGGGAACAGGCGGGATGAGAACTATAAGGATATTGTGGCCAGGATGCTCAATGCCTTCAAAGAACAAGGCTGTAACATGAGCCTGAAAGTCCATTTCTTGCACTCCCATGTGAACTACTTTCCCGAAAACTTGGGGGCGTACAGTGAAGAACAATGTGAAAGGTTTCACCAGGACATCAAGGACGCAGAAAGAAGGTACCAAGGAAGATGGAACACCACTATGATGGCTGATTTCTGCTGGTTGCTGCTGCGGGAAACCCCAGATGAAAAATACGCCAAGCAGCGCACCAAGAGAAGCATTCGGGGGAAGAAGAAACGGGCCCACCAGGAGATTGATTGACCCAAGAATGACTTTAAAATCTAAACTGTGTTGACAAATATCGTGTTTTTACTAAACTTTGAAATAAAAATTTGCTAGTTATTACCACAGTGTCGGATCTCATTTATTAGAATTTTATTTTCACACCATCGGGTGTTTGTCTTCATGTATTGCAATGGTGCGGTTTGCGTTTTCTATTCTTACATACATACCTGTACAACATTTTTTGCACATTTCTTTGCTTTGCTTTGTGTCTAACCTCACTCTTATATGCTCAGTGTTTGTGCACATGTATGTGGCTGTTTTAAGTGCAGACAATTTTGCTACCATCACAGTGTGTTTTGTTGACATTACTCTATTCTTATGTGCTGCCTTGTTACAATTTTCTTTATTCTTATTTGAATAACTACTAAACAATTAGTATAAAAATTCATCCAAGAAACTTTTATCTCGATCGCACTCAATCTGAAACGTTCACCTCAAACTGCTAACCCAATGTAGCAAAAAATCTGTACGTGATGGAGCAAATTGGTTACCAGATTTGGATTCAGCGCACCAAAAAACGTAAAAATCAATTGAAACATTAGAGGCAGTTTAAAAAAAAATTTTTTTAGTGTACCTGTGTTATTTTCATTTGCATATCTCCGGGGGTCTATGTGGTTATTTTTGACAGGGACCTCTTTTTCTAATTTTTATTTTGCGTATTAATTAATGACCAAATTATCAAGCAAGAGTTCCTTATCGTTCCTCCAGCTTAGTCCTCGACGTATGGGTAGTGCACCTCCTCCTGCAGCATGAAGACTGGACCAATCAGATTTCAGCTCCTCTGGAACCATCATACCAGGCAACTCTGGAACTCCAGTGTGTCCAGTCTTCATGCAGCAGGAGGACGTTAGTGAGCCTAGCTGGGCTCACTAGTTGATTAGTTAATTGAATTTTTTTACCTAGCTAACCTTTTGGGTTTTTATTTTTGGTCCTATTAGGGCTTATTTTCATTTGCTTAATGTAAGGTTCCTATCCCTTTAAATTTTGGTCTTCTTAGCACGGCACTCCGTGGGGGGGGGGGGGGGGCCTGAGGAAGGTCCCTCTCCTGCCCAGCCTTTGCCGCTCCTGTATTTTAGTCTGTCTCCCTTGTGTAAATTGGATCTCTGCCCCAGGGATCTTCGGGGCAGAGCTCCTGCGGCGGCTGTACTGCAGCCCCTCTCCGGAGGGTTGATGAGTCTGCTTCACTGGTGCCGGTGAGTACTGACGGCTGTGGGGGATCAGGACTGCTGCTGAGCCGAGTTCTGTGATCTGCCCAGCTGTTCTGGGATCGTACAGTTTGTTCGGGGGGCTCCCAGGGTCGCGGTATTCAGGGAGTGCGAGGTCTATGCCGAAGCAGTGTTGGGTTTCCCTCGTGCTGTTTCCTCACCGGGGGGAAAAGCGCGCCAAAATTGCCTGACTGCCGCGGCCATCTTTTCCTGACTCGCGTTTTTTTCTTCAGTGTGTCCCGCGGTAGATTTCTTTCATTTCTTTTAGCTTGCTTAATTAATTTCTTTTGATTCCTTTCAGTTTCGGTTAGTTTCTGGCTTTTTTCGTTTCGGCCCTTTTGCCTCGGACTGCAGCGGTCCCGCGGCTAAGGGGGGGGGAGGTGATTGAACGTGTACTTTCCCCTTCCTTTGCGGGGCGGTTGTTGTCTCCTCGATTTGTTGGCGTTTTTCTTTTTGTCAGCCCTCGGGTGTCCTTGGGTGAGTTCTTTAAAAAAACAAAAAACAGAAAGGGGCCTGATCTACTGAAAGCCTCAACTGCTTCTTACTGGGCGAAGGGGAGACGTACTACCCCCCTCCCTTCACAGGCTTTCTGTTGCTAGCTACTGCCCAGTTCCCGCATGGTTCTTCTGGGTCAGTGAGCCAGGTCTTCCCCTTCAGTATTGCGCGCTGCCTGCTAGCTCTCCTCAGCGCAAGGGTTCCCATGCCAGGGGGATCTCTTTGTCTCATTTGTGGATCTCGGCGGGGCGCCGACGCGGAGACCGGAGTGTGCCCACGCTGTGCCTCGCTGTCTCGCAGCATGGAGCAGCGCCTGGAAAGTTCTTTGGCTGCGACGGCGCAGTCCGGTGCCGCAGCGGGGGACTTGGAGTCGCCTCTGGAGGGACCCTCGGGGCTTCCTTCTACCGGTTGTTTGGCGTCTGTGGGGCAGTCGGGCCTCGGGGGGGCCATGCCCTTGGAGGATTTTTCTCCCGATTTTTGTTTTACTCCTGCACCAGGCGTTCTGCCGTAGGCGCCAGGTTATGGGAGCGGCACCACTCCCAGCGCAGGGGGTGTCTGCCCAGTCCTCTTCGGGAGAGCCTCCGTTGTCCGACAGCAGGACTCCTAAGCGACCACGGATGCACGAAACTTTTCCTGCGGAGACTGAGTGGCCTAAAGGTGATGATCCCGAGTTCGACCAGGAGGTGGAGGCAGACGGCTTGGAAGAGGGCGAACTTCCGGAGCCGGAGGATCAGGCAAAGATTATTCGTGTATTCCGACGTGAAGAGCTCCCGGCTCTTGTTTCGGAGGCGCTTCAGACTCTGGGGCTGGCCCCTACTGCTACGGTGGAGGAGGCGGACGGGGCAGATCCCATTATTCAGGCGGTGAGACAAACTAATGTGGTTTTCCCCATTCACAAGGTTATTGACCAGATGATTCAGGCCGAGTGGGACACTCCTGAATCGGGTCTCAAGGGGGTTAAGATCATGCGTCGGCTTTATCCTTTATCGGACACAGATCTAGAGCGTTTCCGATCTCCCAAAGTCGACGCGGCCGTGTCGGCGGTGACTAAGAAGACCGCCATTCCGGTGGAAGGGAGTGCGGCTTTACGTGAGCTGCAGGACCGGAAAATGGATGGGCTGTTAAAGCAAGCCTTTGAGGCGGACGCGATTGCCTTACAGGCTTCCGTTTGTGGAGCTTGGGTTGCCCGTGCCTGTTTATGCTGGGTTCAACGGTTTCAGCAGACTCTTTCCTTGGAGGCCAACATGCTGACGGAGATCCACCGCTTGGAATCTGGTACGGCGTATTTGGCGGATGTCCAGTATGATCTCATCAGAGCTCTCTCCAATAGCATGGCATCCGTGGTGGCGTCACGCAGAGCCCTTTGGTTAAAAAATTGGGCGGCCAATGGGTCTTCCAAGTCACGGTTGGGCAAATTGCCTTTTAAAGGTAGACTGCTCTTTGGTGAGGATTTGGATAAGTTGGTCAAAGATCTGGGAGACTCCAAAGGCGGTCGCCTGCCGGAGGATAGACCCAAGCGGGGTAGGTCGCTTCCGGTCGCTCGGGGGCAGTTTCGGGACTTTCGTAGGTTCCGGTCGCCCCGTTATGGGGGCTTCCAGCGTGGCAGATATAGCTCCCGGGTGTCGGGTTTTCGCGGCTTTCGAGGAGCCAGCCGAGGATTCTCGGCGACTGGTTCTCCGGCCGCTCGCAAGCCCCAATGAAGGGCAGCGGGTCCAGGTGGAGCTGCCGGTGATCGGAGGGCGTCTTCGACGTTTTCTCTCCGCTTGGACCCAAATTACTTCCGATCAGTGGGTTTTGGACATCATACGAGACGGGTATGTTCTCGATTTGGCCCGTCCCGTGCTCGATTCGGCCCGTCCCGTGCTCGATTCGGCCCGTCCCGTGCTCGATTCGGCCCGTCCCGTGCTCGATTCGGCCCGTCCCGTGCTCGATTCGGCCCGTCCCGTGCTCGATTCGGCCCGTCCCGTGCTCGATTCCTTTGTAGCGTCCCCCTGCCGGGGTGTCCGAAAGACCCTTCAGGTCCGGCAAACGCTCGATCGTCTTCTCCAGCTGGGGGCGGTCATTCCCGTGCCGCAAGCGGAATATGGTCTGGGAAGGTACTCCATCTATTTCGTGGTGCCAAAGAAGGGTGGCGATCTTCGCCCCATTTTGGATCTCAAAGGAGTGAATCGTTGTCTGCGGATTCCCCACTTTCGGATGGAAACCCTACGGTCCGTAATAGTTGCCGTCCGCCGGGGCGAGTTTCTCACGTCTCTCGACCTCACGGAGGCTTATCTCCATATCCCTATTCGAGAGGACCAGCAGAAGTATCTCCGCTTCGCGCTGCCGTGGGGTCATTTCCAGTTTCAGGCTTTGCCCTTCGGTCTGGCGACCGCGCCGCGAGTCTTCACCAAGATCATGGTGGTTGTAGCAGCAGCCTTGCGCAAAGACGGGGTACTAGTTCATCCCTATCTGGACGATTGGTTGATTCGCGGGAAGTCTCGCGCAGAAAGCTTGGCGGCGACGGCAAAAGTCGTGGCGCTCTTGCAGTCTCTCGGATGGGTGGTCAACCCCCACAAGAGCCATTTGGTTCCGACGCAGCTTCTCGAATATTTGGGGGTGCAGTTCGAAACGTGCGGGGGGTTGGTATCTCTTCCCGAACGCAGGATTTTGGCTCTTCAGTCTCTGGTGCGGAGGTTCCGAAAGTCTCCAGCTCCGTCGGCCTGGCACTACCTGCAGTTGCTGGGGACGATGGCAGCTTCCCTGGAGGTGGTACCTTGGGCGCGCTTTCACATGCGTTCGCTCCAGCGGGCCTTGCTCCGTCGCTGGTCCAACCAGTCCGATTCCCTGAGCACACGTCTACCTTGTCCGATGGCGGTTCGCAGAGATCTACGTTGATGGTTGAGTCCAGCCACGCTTCGAGTGGGGATGCCATTGGAGCAGCCGGACTGGGTTCCGCTCTTAACGGATGCCTGCCTGACGGGCTGGGGCGCACACTACGAGGGCCAGTTTGCTCAAGGGCTCTGGTCTCCGGAGGAGAGCGCTTGGTCGATCAATCGCTTGGAACTTCGGGCCGTTCGATTGGCATTGCAACACTTCGAGACCCGGATATCGTCTTGGGCGGTTCGGGTTCTTTCCGACAATGCGGCGACTGTGGCCTACATCAACCGGCAGGGCGGAACCGGAAGCGTCGGTCTGGAAGCGGAGACTCGGACGTTGTTCGAGTGGGTAGAGCCCCGGCTGCCAGCCATCTCCGCGGCGCACATCGCCGGAAAAGACAACGTGACGGCGGACTTTCTCAGCAGAGTTCAGGTGGATCCCGGCGAATGGGAACTCCATCCCAGGGTGTTCGCGCAGCTGGTTCAGCGTTGGGGCGAACCAGTCATGGACTTGATGGCCATGTTCCGCTCAGCGAAGGCAGCTCGGTTCTACAGTCGACGGTGAGAGCCGATGTCCGAAGGTCTGGTTGCTCTTTGCAGATTTGGCCCTCGGCGGGTCTTCTCTACGTGTTCCCTCCGTGGCCCCTGCTGGGGCACGTGATTCAGCGTATCGAAGCTCATTGGGGTCGGGTGCTATTGATAGCGCCGGATTGGCCTCGTCGTCCTTGGTATGCCGATCTGATGCGGTTGGTGGACGGTTCTCCGTGGAGGCTTCCCTTGGTTCCGGATCTGTTGTGTCAGGGTCCCCTTTGCATGCCTCAAGTGGGGAGATTCTCTCTTACGGCCTGGCTATTGAAAGGGCTCGGCTAAGGAAACGGGGTTATTCCCGGTCGGTCGTGGCGACCCTGTTACAAGCGCGCAAAAGAACTTCGCTGGCCTATGTACGGGTTTGGCGTATTTTTGAGGACTGGTGTTCTCGGCATCAGATCCGAGCGGCTACAGCCTCTATTCCGGTGATACTGGATTTTTTACAAGACGGTTTTGCTAAAGGTCTGGCCGCCAGTTCTTTGCGCATGCAATTGGCGGCACTGTCATGTTATCGCGGAAAGGTTCAGGGCGTGTCTTTAGGTGCTCATGCTGATGTCAATCTTCTCTAGCAGCTGAGGACTAAAAAACTGAAGTTTTACTGAAACAGTGTCTGGCTCCCTCTGCTGGCCGAACCTCAGTCTTTCAGTCCTCAGCAGCTGAAAGAGACGTCTGTTGTCTGGCTCCCGGAGAATAGGAGAGAATATTGTTTTAGGGTTTGATTTGGTCTAGTTTTCTTTTATTTTACTGTTGCCTCCGTCAGGGGAAAGGGTTCTAGCAGAGCTCTCCCCTTCAGCTGTGATATTTTATTACTGCCGGCTTGGAGTTCATCGGAGCACTAGAGGCAGAGCCTGTCTCGACTTCAGCTCCAGGCCCGAAGAGGGAAGCGCTAAGTGATTCTGGGAGCCCTGGAGTCCATCTGACAGCCGCCGCAGTCACAAGCATGCCGCCGCTAGCAGCGGGGGGGGGGGCAGCTGCTTTGACGGTACAATTCCGCACTCGTCGGCTCCCTCTTGGGCTCAGCTCAGTCAGCTCGCCGAAGTGTTTGGTTTTTTCCTGCATTGCTGGTTTGCGCGCATCGTTCAGTGTTTTTTTTCGGAGGCTTCGGGTAGGCGAGTTCCATCGGGGTTTGCTGTGAGCATTTCTTTCCGGCATTGTTCATTTTAGTTTTGCCGCGCGATTCGCCGGCATGGAATCTCAGCCGGATGCCTCTGAGCTCCTCGGGGGCCTTCCTTCTGCCTCAGAAATGGCGGGAACGGCAGCCATTTCTGCTGCATCTGCTCCTCTGCCTTCTGGTCACAAAAGCTCGTCCAAAAGGAAGGCGAAGGCTAAGAAGCCCTTTAATGTGGAGGAAGCTCCTTCACTTTCATTGCCTGCGGTGTAGGAAACTTTGGGAAACACCTTTTCAGCGGATTTTATACTGGCTGTGCATCAGGCATATTGTTTGAAGTGGCAGCAGGCTCAGGTTAAGGACTCAGGCCCTCTCCCCTCCCAGGGCCTAGATAAAGGAGCTTCTCTTTTGGACCCAGGGGAAGGTACCTCCAGCTCTGTCCATGGGACCCAAGGGACTGCCGATAGCATCGGTGTACCCAGCCCAGAGCTCCACAGTGTGGAAGAAGGTGAGATTTTGCTGGACCCAGCCCTAGATCAGTGGGCGGCTGATCTTGAGGAGGGGGAGTTGGGGGTCGGCGACGATCCTAGTCTTTTCAGGGTGTTTAGAAGGCGGCCCTCAAGGATTTGCAGGATAGGAAGCTAGAGGCTCTGTTAAAGCAGACTTTTGAGACTTGCGCCCTGTCGCTCAGAGCGGCCTTCTGTGGGGCATACGTGTCTCGGGCCTCCATTTGCTGGATTCAAGGAGGGGTCCAGACCAAAGGAGAAGAAGCTGGAGTCGGCTGCGGCTTATTTAGCGGATACTTTTTATGACCTTGTTAGACTTCGTGGAAATTCGATGGCAGTGGTTATTGCGGCTCGGTGATTCCTCTGGTTGCGAAATTGGTCGGCGGACGTTTCGTCCAAAACACGTCTTACTAAGCTACCTTACAAGGGCACCTTGCTTTTTGGGGCGGCTTTGGACAAGATTGTGAAGGATTTAGGTGACTCCAAAGGTGGTCGCCTCCCGGAGGACAGGCCGAAGGGTCAAAGACCTGCCGGGGGCCACAGAACAGCGGTGCGGGAGCCTCGCAGGTTCCGAGGCTCTCGATTTGCCCCTTATCAAAAGGGGCGCTTTGTGGCTCGTGGGCAGTCCTTTCGATGGGCTCGAGGGTATTGCAGGGGTTATTTCCAAACCCAGCAGAACTCCAGCAAAAAGCCGCAATGAAGTGAGGTTGGTCCAGATGGAAATTCCGGTGGGGGGACGGCTGCAGCCTTTCCTTTCTGTCTGGACCACAATAACGTCAGATCTCTGGGTGCTAGAAATTATACGCGACGGTTATGCCCTCGAGTTTGCTCGTCCGTTACGAGACGCTTTCGTGGCGTCTCCCTGTGGTTCTGCGGAAAAAGCAACGGCGGTGTCAGAGACCTTTCTGCGCTTGTTGCGCCTTCGTGCGGTGGTTCCGGTTCCACACGACCAGTTAGGGTCAGGTCGGTACTCCATTTATTTCGTGGTCCCCAAGAAGGAGGGGTCCTTTCGTCCGATATTAGATCTCAAGCACGTGAACCGCTGTTTGCGAATTCCGCACTTTCACATGGAGACTCTCCAATCCGTGATTTGCTCCGTGCAACCCACGGAGGTACTCACCTCCATCGACCTACATATTCCAGTACGGCCAGAGCACCAGAAAGTTTTACGTTTTGCGGTGCCCATGGGTCACTTCCAGTTCCAAGCATTGCCGTTTGGGTTGGCCACGGCGCCGCGGACTTTCACAAAGGTGATGGTGGTGGTAGCAGCGGCGTTGCGGCGAGAAGGCATATTAGTACACCCATACCGCGACGATTGGTTGATTCAGGCACTGTCGGTTGCGGAATCCAAAGTGGCAACGGCTCGGGTGGTCGCCCTACTCGAACAGTTGGGCTGGGTAATAAACCAGACCAAGAGTCATTTGCGGCCAACCCAGCGACTCCTATATCTTGGGGCGCTGTTCGACACAAGCGTAGGAGCAGTGTTCTTGCCTGAGCCCAGGATACAGAAGCTTATGGGGCAGGTGAGAACATTTCTGCGCCTGACAGCGCCAACGGCATGGCGTTACTTACAACTGCTCGGTTCCATGGCGGCAACCCTCGATCTGGTGCCCTGGGCTCAGGCGCACATGTGACCGTTGCAACACGCGTTGCTGTCAAGGTGGTCTCCTCAGGATCAGCCCCTCTCTCGCAGATTACCTCGCGCTCTGGCCATGAGTGACAGTCTGCTCTGGTGGTTGGATCCCGCTCATCTCCGGGCGGGCATGCCCTTACGGTCCCTGGATTGGTTACTCCTCACGACCGATGCCAGTCTTGCAGGCTGGGGGGCTCACTGCCTGTCTCACATAGCTCAGGGGGTTTGGACGCCGGAGAAGTTGGTTTTGTCCATAAACCTGCTGGAGCTTCGGATGGTGCGGTTAGCGCTGCAAGAGTTTCGTCTTCTCATCGAGGGCAAGGCGGTGAGAGTTTTCTCCGACAACTCCGTGACAGTGTCTTATATTAACAAGCAGGGCGGTACAGGCAGCGCTGTTCTCTTGGAGGAGAGTCAACGGTTGATGAGCTGGGTGGAGACCCACCTGGTTGCTCTTTCGGCGGCTCATGTGGCAGGCCACGACAATGTGCAGGCGGATTATCTCAGCAGGCATGTGGTAGATCCCGGGGAGTGGGAGTTGAACGCGGCAGTGTTTCACGATGTAATCCTCCGTTGGGGTCAGCCGACGATGGATCTGATAGCCACCTTCAACAATGCCAAGGCCAGTCGGTCCTTCAGCAGGAGGAGAGAGCGTATGTCGGAGGGGCTGGACGCTTTGGCGCAGCCGTGGCCGTCGGTAGGGCTTGCTCTATGTGTTCCCTCCTTAGCTTTTAATAGGCTGAGTCCTACGGCGGATAGAGGGCCACGGCGGGCGAGTGATACTGGTGGCTCCGGATTGGCCCCGGAGACCGTGGTACGCGGATCTTGTCCGCCTACTGGTAGACCGTCCTTGGCGACTGCTGGCGCGAGCGAATCTCTTAAGTCAGGGTCCGCTTCTCATGCCGGACGTGGACTGCTTCTCGCTTACGGCTTGGCTCTTGAGCGGGAAAGGTTGAGGCATAGAGGTTATTCGCCGTCGGTCATCGACACTCTCCTCCGGGCCAGACGCTTGTCTACCTCTCTAGCGTACGTTTGTGTCTGGCGGATTTTTGAATGCTGGTGTGGGGAGCGCGGTCTGCGGCCAGGCTGCTCCCTGGTGCCGGATGTGTTGTCCTTTCTGCAAAGCGTTCTTGATAAGGGATTGGCCCTTGCAACGCTCAAGGTGCAAGTCGCGGCGCTGGTGTGTTTTTGGGGTAGGATTAAGGGGATGCTTCTCTCTCGGCATCCGGATGTTTGCGGTTCCTGAGAGCGGTCAAGAACTTGCGTCCTCCGGTACGCCCCGCCATTCCACCTTGGGATCTTAATTTGGTATTGGAGGCTTTAGCGAAGCCTCCTTTTGAGCCAGCAAGAGAGGTGTCCTTCAAAGAACTCTCCTGGAAGACCGCTTTCTTAGTAGCCTTATGTTCGGCTAGGCGAGTGTCGGATCTTCAAGCGCTTTCATGTCGAGAGCCCTTCTTGCACTTCACGCGGGAGAAGGTGGTGTTGCATACCGTACCCTCCTTTCTCCCAAATGTGGTATCCAGTTTCCATGTGAATCAGTCTATTTCCCTTCCGACTTTTTCAGATCACCAAGGAGCACCCATTAATTCGGTCCTTCGAAAGTTGGACTTAGGTAGGGTACTTAAAAGGTATCTTTGTCGAACACAACCCTTTCGCAAATCGGACAGGCCGCGAAAGGGGGAGGCTGCCTCCAAGGCCTCCATAGCGCGATGGGTTGAATGTGCTGTAGTAGCGGCTTATCAGGCGAGCGGCAAGTCGCCACCTTAGCCTTTCAGGGCTCATTCAACTCGTAGCCAGGCGACGTCCTGGGCTGAGCTGGCACTGATTCTGCCGGTGGATATATGTAGGGCGGCAACTTGGTCGTCGTTGCACACATTTTCGAAGCATTATCGGTTGGATGTTCAGGCCAGGGGTGATGCAAATGTGGGAGCATCGGCCGTCATTGCGGGTCTCACAGGCCCCTCCCAGGGATAGTTACTGCTTTGGTACTTCCCTCATTTGCCTGGACTGGCCCAGAGAGACGATGAGGAAGAAGAAATTAGGCCTTACCTGCTAATTGTCTTGCCTTGAGTTTTCTCTCCGGGCCAGTCCAGGTCCCACCCGGTTACATTTGCAAGGTATCGTTCTTTCCGTGTCCAGTGTCCTCTGGCATTGGGGGTAGCCTCCGTTTTGCTCCACGATATTTGGCGATTTGCGCGGGAGACTCCGAAGAGTCAGTATTAGGTCTTCCGCTCAATGACATTGCTTCATATGGTCTGTGGGGCTCCCTCCGATTCTGGAGGGGCTGATTCCATGCTTCCCTACAGATATGGGAACGTTACAAACCAAATTAAAAAAACAAACAAACAAAAAAAAACAATGAACAGACTCTCGAAGGAGATCGGTCAAGGGGAGGTCCCTTGCTTAGGGTTCATAAGGGTCAGGAGTATGGAGCTCGTAGTCGTAGGCAGGTTCCGTTGGTTTCTCTTTTAGTTATCGTTCTGCTGCTTTGTAAGTTTAGACTGAGGTTCGGCCAGCAGAGGGAGCCAGACACTGTTTCAGTAAAACTTCAGTTTTTCAGTCCTCAGCTGCTAGAGAAGATTGACAACCCTCACTTGCCTGGACTGGCCCGGAGAGAACTCAAGGAAAGACAATTAGCAGGTAAGGCCTAATTTCTTCTTTGCCACTCCAGATGTGCACAAAGCACTTTGATAAAGTTTTTATAATCTGTGTTTAGAAGGGACATGGGGGTGTAGTAACTACACACTAGCGGATCTTTACCTTTCTTGGGGAGTACCATGATGGAGGCCTGATTAAAAAAAAGTCTGCAGCATACCACGCGCTTGAATGACATTAAAGACTCGTACTAATAACTGGGGCAGTGTGCTCTGTCATTGCCTTGTACATTTCAGCCAGCAGCAAATCAGGACCTGGTGCTTTCGAGGCTTTTAAACTAAGTATAGCTAGCCATACTTGTCCCAACGTAAAGGATTGCTCTAGTGCCTCCTGAGCTTCCGAGGACAGCTGGGGAAGATCTGCAGCTGCCAGCCAGTCCTGAATCTCGTTCCTGTTGGCCACTATTTGGGAAGAGTATAGATCTCTGTAAAGTATAGCGAACATCGCTGCCATCTCTTCAGACCTATAGATTGTGCCCTGGTGAGTCAATTTGAGGGCATGGATCCTCTGTTTCTCCCGCTGCCTCACTAGCTGCCAGAGGAGCAGTTGGCTTGCCTTGTTCCTGTGTATGTAGAAGTGATGCCTTGTAAGAAGCATAGTGGAGGCTATAGACTCGCTTTCCAGGCCAATAATTCCCCCCTTTGAGAACCAGGTGCTGCCGCATTTCCAACCCACCACTCTGCCTGTGTTGCCTTTTCAACTTGCCAATCTTGTTTTGCAGTTCCTCCCTCTGGGAATTCTCCTTTTTCTTGAATCAACACAAGAGAGACATAATTTGACCACTGAGAACTGCCTTGGCAGCTTCTTACCACATAAAGACAGAGATCTGTGCTGAATCACTGAAGGCCAGATATTCCTGCCACCCCTTCTGCACTGCCTGAAGGAACTCCTTACTCTTAAGAAGTCGTCTGCGCAGGGTCCAGGTTTGGGGAGGGATCTCCAGCTCTCCTTCCAGCAACTCTAAAGTGGCAATCGCATGATCTGAGATCCGCATAGTTGCCGTGGTCATTGCAAAAAGCTCTTCCAACAGACTTTGAGATCAGCCATAAATCAATTCTGGGGTAGCTCTGGTCGGCTGGAGAAAAATGTATAATCCCTCTCTCCACCATGCATGGCCCTCCATGTGTTGCATTACACCAGCTGCTTCATTAGAAATTGAAGCTTATTCAGACTCGTGGCGGCATAGCTACGGTCTCCCTTTCTATCAGTGCCAGTCAGCCTTTCCTTATCATACCTAGCATTCTATTTGCTCTCTTGGCCGGCTCTGCACACTGAGCCAAGGGTTTTAACATGTTATCCACAATGACGCCTAAATCTTTTTCCTGGGTGGTGGTTCCTAATGTGGAAACTTGCATCGTGTAACCATAGTTTGGGTTGTTCTTCCCTAGGTGCATAACTTTGCACTTGTCCACATTAAATTTCATCTGCCATTTTGATGCCCAGTCTTCCAATTTATCACGATCCTCTTGCAATTTTCCACAATCCTCTTGGGTTTTAACAATTTTAAATAGTTTTGTATCATCTGCAAATTTGATAACCTCACTCGTTTATTCCCTTTTCCAAGTCATTTATGAATGTCAAAAAGCAGCGGACCCAGCACAGATCTCTGGGGTACACCACTATTCACCTTTCTCCATTGGGAAAATTGGCCATTTAGCCCTAACCTTTGCTTTCTATCCTTTTAACCAATTCCTGATCCACAATAGTACACTGCCTCTAATCCCATGACTCTTTAGTTTTGCCAAATGTCTGTGATGAGGGACCTTGTCAAAGGCTTTCTGAAAGTCCAGATACACTAATATCAACCGACTCTCACCTTTGTCCACCTGTTTATTCACACCTTCAAAAAAACATAACAGATTAGTAAGACAAGATCTTCCTTGTCTAAAGCCATGTTGGCTGTCTCCCATTAGGCCATGACTATCTACATGCTGAGTAATTTTGTTCTTTATGATGGTTTCTACCATTTTTCCCGGTACTGATGTCGGGCTCACCGGTCTGTAGTTTCCCTGATCACCCCTGGAACCCTTTTTAAAAATTGGCGTTACATCCGCGATCCTCCAATCTTCAGGTATTACAGATGATTTTAATGATAGTTCACAGATTACTAATAGCAGGTCTACAATCTCATATTTCAGTTCTTTCAACACCCTTGGATGTATACCATCTGGCCCAGGTGATTTGCTACTCTTCAGTTTATCTAATAGTTGTAATACATCTTCCTGATGTATCAATATTTCCTTAAATTCTTCTGCACCTTTAAATACCACTTCAGTCATGGGTAACATCCCTACATCTTCCTCAGCTGAGAGACTGAATTAATTCTTTGCTTTGGTCTTTACTATCACCTTGTCGCCTCTTAGCGCCCCTTTAACCCCTCTATCATCTAATGGACCAACTGACTCTCTCACAGGTTTTTTGCTACGAATGTACTTGAAAAGGTCTTTATTTCACGTTTTTGTTTCCGCAGCAAGCTTCTTCTCAAATTCTCCCTTTGCCTACCTTATCAGTGCCTTGCATTTGACTTGCCAGTGCTTGTGCTGTTTCCAGGTTTTGTCGTTTCACCAGACAAGTGCATCTCCTGCAAAAGGATGTAGTCGGCCCGAACTCTTCAGTTGGTCTGTAATGCGTTTTTCTCCTTATTAGGACTGTGCAGGCCCCTTATGTTCCATGATATGAGCCTAACCATACTCCCCTTTGTTTTAATCGCCTTATCAGCCACTACCTGCCAAATGTCAGTGCCATCCATATTGTCAACTGCAACTCTTACCCTCCCATGGGATTCTTCGACCAACTTCTGGAACCCTCCTCTCTTCCTCCCTCCCCCCCCACCCCCCAGAACACTTAGAAAGTAGTAGAACTAGTAAGCAATATACTTGGAGGCAGATGCTGGTGTTAAAGGACCCAGACCATCCCCCTCCAACCCCTTTTCCCCCATACAATAACCAGCCCCAACTCATCAATCGTTCTTGAGTGAGGCTGCCTAAACCCTCCAGTCATAATGGCTGGACCGTCCCCAGACGTCCTCCCCCACAAGTTCTCTACCTGACTAGTGATGAAAATCCCTCGAAAAGCAACCTTTGTTGCTCACTATTTTTTTTTTTAATTCCCCCCCCCTGCCCCATCCCATCCATCATTCCAGATACCACCTTCCCAATCTCCCAACTCCCAACTCCCATCACCCAAACATAAGCAGACTCATTTGGAATCAAGGTGAAAAATATGGGAGTAGGCAAGATTAACTCCCCCTAGGGCCAAGAGAGACACAAAAAGTGAGCAATACAGCCCTGGGCCTCATCAGGGAGGCTTAGTAATGTCCATCTCTCGGTCATGCTGGTTCTCCCCTGAACTACCAAGTTGACAACTGGTGCCAGAGACCTTCCATCTCTTCAGGGTGGAGGCCTGCCTGTCCTGCTGCTCCTTAGGTTGACCTGTTGTGCACCGTCCATCCTACTGCAGGAAGTCCACCATATCTAAACAGTCCTTCAGCTCTACAGTCTTTGTTCCGAGTACTGGTCAACTCGAAAGATCAGACTGGGGGAAGCCCCACCTATACTTAATGGATTTCTCTTGAAGCAGGTGAGTCAAGGGCTTAAAACCTTTCCTGCTCTCCAGCATGAATTGAGAGAGGTACTGGTAAATCTGCACCTCTTGACTCTGGAATGTGATGGAGCGCTTACCCCTCAGGCTCCATAATAGCTGCACTTTATCTTTGAAAAAGTGGAAACAGGCTATAATCTGCCGCATGCGGGAACCCGGTCCAGAACTTGACCCGATGTCCCAGTGTGCCCTCTCTATTTTGATTGGTTCTGAGATGCTGGGGACATAAAAGGAATAAACTTGCTGGACCAGTTCCCCAGTGTCTTCTCTGTCACCAACTGTTTCAGGGATCCCCAGAATCTTAATATTGTTGCACTGCAGCTGTTTTTTCAAATCATCAAATCGCTCCCATAGATCTTTAGTACGCATGTCCAATTTGTGAATCTTTGATACAACCGCACTTTTCAGTCTGTTCACCTATATTGATCTAATTTTGGGAGACCGATCATCCAGGAACTTGATTTCAGCTTTTATATCACGCACCACCTTAGAAAAGCCCATCCAAAAAATTATTTCTTGTAAGATCTCTGAGGTCTGCTTTAGTGGCTGGTGAAGACATGGCTGATTGGTCCCTGGTGTTAGGGGGGGATCTCTCGCAGCTGGTCTGGAGTCAGAGCCAGCAGGTGCAGATTCAGCATTGCAGGAGAACCGGGCCAGAGCATCAGCGTAGGATTCTTTCTCAGACAGACATGTCCAACGTGAACTGAAAGGAAAAAATAAAGTGGATTCACTCTGCAGAAGCAGGGGGTGGTGGTCCCTGCTGCAAGCCTGCTCTGGAATAGGGACAAGTCCCCATATAATAAATCGGGTTCCCTTGTAAAGAGGGGAAAAGCAGTGTGTCCCTCTTTCCCTCTTCTTATTTTTTCCCCCTCTTTCCTTGACCTTCTTCCCTTTCACTTTCTCTTCTTTTTTCTCCTTTCCCCCCTGTCGGAACAGGTCCTCCACTGTCTTGCATCTCTCTTGCACAGAAGCTGCCCCAAAAATCAGGTCTGCCGGTGTGCCCCAAAAGAGACTGAATACTCAGTAGTAGTTGTAGTAGAATTGAACCCTACTGTCTGATCGTGGCAAACACAAAAGAAGAGAAAAAGAGCAGAGATTGCCCACGGTAAATAAAGAAGCCCCTGATCTTCCTGCCATTCAAGCAGACGGGCCTAGCAGCCTCCTGGGAGTTCTTCCTGGCTGTGTGATTGTCTGGCCGTGGAGTTCCTTATGTGTTCACCTGCTTCTATTGGAGAGAGCCATCAACAGGAGTAAGTCGGGATGCCTCATCAGGAGGGGGAGGTGAGCTCACCAGGACCCAGAGGCGTCCATGCACATTGTCAGGCAGTCCCCTAACAGCAGGTGGGTCTGGCTTTGTGTCATGGAGCATGTGGGGAGATGAACAAGTGGCTCGGGCTGCACTCAGCGGCCACCTCCCATCAGATTTGTCGCTGTGCAGTCCATCGGGTATACTGCTGTCATGCAGTAGCTAGTACCATCGCTCACAGCTGCATGAACCGCCGCTATGGGGAGAAAGACGTGAAGTGGGGCATAATTGGGGCAGAGAGCGCCAGGCTGAAGTGGCCATTAGGATTCGAACTCGCTAGCGTCCCCTCCTTCTTGGGTGGAAAGGTGTTTTTAAAAAACAAAACAAAAAAACAAAACAAAACAGTTATTTGGTAAGCTTTTGTGGATACTGCTTAATATTGGATTATGACGGCACTCTATAACATCATAGTATTCGTGTTGAACACATTTCATATTTGTATTTTTACTTTATTGTAGTTTTGTTTATTTTACATTTCTTTGGCTTTTTGTGGGGGGGAGATGGGGATGATTCATAAATATAATGGCTTGGATGTCTATCAGATTAGCCTTTTTAAGTTGTGTACAGGAATATATGAAGATATTCAGTTTTTATTATTCTGTTTTGTCTTTTTGTTTTATATATTTGATCGGAAACTGCAAAGTATGCACAAGATCTGCAGTATGTAAGCACTGAAATAAATGAATGAGTGAAATGCGGACTGTGTGTAAAGAGCACAACAGAGTTCTTCTGTCCTAGACCTTTGCTTGTTTTAATGGAAAGTTGCCATTAACTTTCAACCATAGAGAATGCAATTTGTTGAAGTGTGTAAGCCTTTTAATATGGATGAAAAGAAATACTATCCCCAATGCTGTGAGGTAGATATAGAACACTGGCTGAAAAGAAATGTTCTTTCAAATTATACACTACAAAAGAAAATACTGGTTTTATGCTATCATACAAGGCTTTTGTCACTAAATCTTGTGGTTGGCATTTATGAGCAAACAGAATTCTTCACTTGTGGTTTGAATACTGCTCGCCATGAGTCGACACCGACTCGACTGCACTTAACAACAACAACAACAGCATGGAAGAGGAAGGTGCAGCTCTCTTGGTGCTGCAGGGCTGGGCATTAGTTGACTATTGGTCATCCAGACTTATAAGGTCTATGTCAGCTGTGGTTCTGGGCTTAATTAACTTGCCTGTTGGCCCTGTCTCCTAAACTCATAAAAATACAGGGCCAACATGCAAGTAAAGGTTTCTTGAATGGTTATGATTTGTGGTGTTGGTTTAATCCATTCTCAGCTGAAATTGAGTAGTGGCTGAAAACAACTACTTGGGTAATTGCTCCTTTAATCCAGATCTGCTCTTATTTTCAGCAGTGTTAGTGCACTGTCTCCAACCCTTGCTCCCTCAATGAAGCTACATGGTAGTAGACATGCTTAAGCTGAAAGTTAAGTGCTGTGTCTGCCACAGAATCGCCAGGGAGGAGGAGAAATGCTTGGGGTGGGGGTGGGGGTGAGGGTGGGGGGGGGGGGTGTTTAGAAAGTACAGATGCTGGACAGCTGGGGGGAGGGGAGATGGGAAGAAGAGATACTGGACATCCAATTCCTCACATTTTAACCTTCACTTCCTGATCGTGTCCCCAGTCTAGTCCTGGAACCTCTGGGTTGCCCATCTCATCTAGCAGCTTGGAGACTGAGAAACTCCCACTTTTGTGACATCACCCGTATATCTCTCCGGTGTCCGCCTCCTGCCATCAGTTACCTCAGTCTCCAAGCAGCTGGATAGATAGGAGCCCGGGGGTCCGGGCTCACTGGAGAAACAATTGAGGATTGAGGACAGATTAGTTTGATTTTTGGGGTCTAGAATAATTAAAGGAGTTCCCTTTGCCTTCTGGACTGTGGCTTTAAGTCTTGTGCCAGTCCAGTTCCTGCATCTTTGCTCTCCCTCTTTTCCCCCCCCCCCCTTTTCCGGCTATCTTCTTCACGCTTACTTGCTAATCTTGCAGAGAGAGGGGTCTGCTGGATCAAGTGCCTTGTTTGTACATGGCACGGCGGTGACTGTGTGCAGCAGAGAAGCATCAGGTTTCAAGGGAACTGAGAGCAGAGTTCAGCCGACGCCGCGCAGAAGGTCTTGCCTGCCGGTGCGTCTGGCGGCTCTCCCTGCTATACGGAGTTGAAGGAATGATTTTGAAAGAGCGGGGTGTGAGCGGGCCCGGGGTATTCGAGTGCTCCTGGAGCCGGCGGCAGGCGTAGTTATTGAAGCGGATCTCATAACTCGCCTCGCAGCTGCACAAGGTAAGCAGTAGCTTTCAGGACACCTATTTTTCCTCTCAACGCGGTTTGGCGCACTTTTGGTCGACCGGCCCTGCTGCGTGGCGTCGGCGTGTCGGGCCTCCAGGCCCAAGAGCAAAGCTTTTTTGGACTCCGGGAGATACATAAGTGATTACTTAGCGGTCCCTTGAAGAAAAAAAAAACAAAAAACGGAGGACGTTTGCGCTGTTTTTACTGCGTTTTTGGACTTTCCCTAAATACAGTGTGAGTGCATTTAGTTTTTTGCCTCCAGTTCAGTTGGGGTTTTTTATTGCACTTCTCCAGCTGGGAGGTTTGCAGGGGACCGGGTAAGTGATTCTATTTAGGCAATGCCTTCCAAGCCGCTGTGCATGGTGTGTGGGGCTCGGAAGGGCTCTAGCGCCGGGGTTTGCAAGGCTTGTGTAGGAGGGCCTGGGGAGTTGGTTCAGGCCCAGGAGCAGCAGGACGGAGTCCCGGGGCCAGCTACAGACGCCTCGGCCTCGCTAGTGCCAGAATTAATGCAGACTGAACTGGTGGCAGACCCATCCTCTGGTTCAGGCGCCCCTCCTCTCAGATCACCTTGCCTAAGGAACTGTCTTCCATTTTTTCTCAGCAGTTTGTTGCCTTACTACAGCAGACAGTCTTTGGAAATTCACTTCATAAACAGCACATAATGTTAATGGATTTTGTATTAGCTATGTGCTGTTTATGAAGTGAATTTAATAGTAGAGTGTTATTTATGATAGATATTTGTGAATTGGTGTATTATAGGTCTTAAAGTACATTATATTTTTAGTAAATGCCATTAAATGAAAAATAAATAAAAACATATATTACCAGCATATTGTTATGCATTATTGTAATCTGAAATTATGAGAGATTTCTGTATTAATGTATGACATTGGAGTTCTATATGGATTTCTTTTGAATTATTATATTGCAATGTGTTTAGATATTCATTTTTGATATTTGCAATTGGTGGTTCTTTTTTGGATAAAATTGTTATCCTATGCACATCCTCTGTTTTTTTTGTTCTTTTTATCTTTTGATATGGTCAATTGGAAGGAGGAGGTGTGGTGGTTTTTTTTGTTTTGTTTTGTTTTGGATATACAAAACAGCATTAGAGAATCCTCGGGTTTTTCTCCATTTCATTAAGCATCCATATCTGATTGTTGGAAACGAGAGAGGCAATAAGACTAGATGAGAGAAAAATGCTGGTGGTGGTGTGGTTTCTTATATATGGGCTTATGTCCCAAGTGAAAAAAAAATTTGTCCTGAAGTAGGTTCTTCCTCTCTTTTTGTAACTGTAGCCTGCATGTCATGGCTGGAGAAGGGACCAGCCTGAAAAGTCGGAGATTAATTTCCCGGACACCTGCAACTCCGGAGGAGGGTGTGATGAGAAGAGCTGACGGGGAACATTCCTTCAGAGCCATAAGCAATGGTGAGTTGGTTCTGTGCTTCCTACCCTCCCTCATGCATAGTGGTGGTGGTGGTGGTGGTGGCGGCGGCGATGGCAATGGTGGCAATGTACATTTCTAGCATTAGCACAGCCCTATATGCTATCAAGTAGGAGAAACAATGATTAACCTGATTGTGACTATGGGGCTTGTTTACAAAGCCGCGGTAGTGGTTCGCGATCGCAGCCGCGGCCCCATTGAAATCAATGGGGCCGCGGCTCCGATTATGAACGCAAACCGCTACCGCGGCTTTGTAAACAAGCCCCTATGTCCTTCTAGGATCTGTTCATGGAGAATTGTATAACATTTCCCACCTGATAAAGTATTTTAACTAACTTGGAATGTATGCTGCTTACTTTCCTAAGTACTTGAAATTACTGTTTATTTCTACAGCACTATTAGATGTATTCAGAACTGTGCTAATATGCACAAGAGGGGATGATCACAGCTGAATGGGACTTATAGTGTAGTCAAGACATACAAATAAATACATTTTCTGAAACCTCATTTTATTACAGTGAACATGGTTGAAACCAAGAAGGCAATAAATAACAGTTAAAAGCTATTTCAGAAAGGAGAACCCCAATACATTGCATGAGGTCTTGTCACATCAACAGCAGAAGATGCTGACGTCCCTCTTTTTTTCTTAAATTCCAATTCATTTGGAACTAGTGTTGGGATCCAGCGCCATGAGCCTTCATTCAGAATTATGTGTAGTTGTTTTTTCTCTATTTTTAATAGACCCTCCCTCCCTCTGTTTCTAGTCTGCTTATTGCCTAACGATGGGAGCCATGCACTAATTTCTTTTGGAAATCTTTTATTATGAGCTCTAAATATGGCCATTGGGTGTCGCCCTTAACAAAGACCATGACTTCAAACCTAGGGCTTCTGCATCATCCCCACCACTCCACTTGACCTAGGGCATAGAAAGCCCAATTTGGAGTTCAAGTTGGAGGCTTTTCATATGGCAGCGCATATTGCTGACACTAAGACAACAAACTGTCCTAGATTGTGGCTTCTGCCAAAGAGACCTAGTCAGTGGCAATGAAAGGCATTTTGTAAGTTGCTCGCTCAATATGGAGACTGCCAAAGATTGATCCCCGATTTTTGTTTGTGGTCTGTAAGGTTGTTTTTCTGACATGTCAATACGCCATTCATTATTTATTGGCCAGACTTGCACTTTTTGTCTTTGGGGGGAAAAGTTGAATGCATCAGAGCAAGCGGTTTGCAGTGACTCTCTTTCATTCTCTGGTCTGCTGAGACCCTTTTTATGGCTTTAAGAAATGTCTGATGGTCATATTATTGCAGGAGAATATCCACATGAATATTCATGAGGTCTGTAAGCAGTAGTACCATAGATGAAAACATAGTAATAGTGCTTGTTTTATCCATCAGGGTTTTTGCAAGTGCTGATTTACTCCTCAGTAGAATATATTTCTGCCCTTCTTTCCTTGATAGCTGGATCCTGCTCTCATATCCTCTGTATTGCTCCTGCCTGATCTCAGACACATTCCCACAAAATATCTCAGTTTCAAGGACACACACCCAGAAAGGCCAGTCATTGTAGCGACAGTATATCCAGTTTAATGCGGAGAATAAAGTAAGTATTGAAATAATGTTCTACTTCAGAAAGTTTCATCTTTCATTTCTGCTTCCTTCTTGGGGGAGCTGAAGGTTTCTTGTTCCTGCCTTTTGTGTGTGAGAGGCTATTGCATCTGATTAGAGCTTTCGGTGGCTCTTCAGGTCCTAAGCAAAATGGGTCATTAGCTCACTTTCACATCCTTTCTTTCTTTCTAGATTTTTGGCCAGCTTTTGTTCAGAACATATGTGGGCTGACTCCGCTAGTGGTCAGAATAATATTGCTACTCCATCTAAGGGAGGTACCTTCTGTGTCTGGGCTAGGCCTCTGGTTTACTGCAGTAGTGTGTTTTTTTTTTTTTTTTCCTTGGATACCATCTTCTCATGCAGACTGGAGGATCTTCAACCCCCCCCTACCTTATTCAATGTGTACCTTCATGATATTGTGCAGATTAAATCAAAAGTACAGTAAACATTGTCCCTTTTTCCCCCCCATCTCCTCTTTGATAGCTTTCAGTATTTCTCTCATCTTTCTGCCCCCCCCCCAGCTACCTTCTCATTTTTTTTCTGATCATAGCTCTATCTTCTGGCCATATCCATGGATACAGCAACAATTGCACATTTTATCATCCTTTGTTTAAATTTAAAAAAAAATCTTTATTGGAGCAAGGTACAACTTACAACTGAGAAATCCTCTTACAATATAGCTCACCCAACCATCAAAAGACAAGTAAGCATTAACTGACCCATTGAACAGACACCAAACCCACTGCCACACCTTCAGTCACATACCATGGGTGGACAAGAGCTCATCCAAACCATCAAACTCCACCCTGAATTTTCCTCTTTTTTTTTTTTTCTTTTTTTTTTCTTTTTTTACCCCCCCCCCCCCCCCCGAGACTGGCCAAGACCTATTATAGAGTTAACTGAACTTGGCAAGCCAATGTCCACAAGGAAAGTACACGCTTCACTTCTTACCCTTCCATTCAAGATAAGGCTACCGCATACCCTCAAACATTCCCATTCTGTTTCGCCGAAGGGCCGTCGGTCTACTCAGGGAGTACACTCTCTGCAACCTGATTAGGAAATCTGTCAAGTTCGGAGCAGATAGTTAGTCTGGAAAAAAACATCTCACATCTCGCTGCCATTATACAACATATGATCCACCCCTTCATTTCAGGTGACAAGTCATCAGTCACATGCAACAATAGGTGCAAAAGAGCATCCCCTGCTGGGAGTGATATACCCAATATCCCTTCCATATAGGCCTGTACTGCCTTACAGAACTCCTGAACACGTGGGCATCCCCACCACACATGAAGCATGTCTCCCATCCCCCACAACTTTGCCAATATTTATTTGAACAATGCTTATAAAATGTACATAGTCTGTCAGGAGTGACGTACCAATGATACAATATTTTATAACAGTTTTCAATAACATTTGCCGAAATAGAGACATTTAAAAATGTTAGCTCATACTTTGAATCAGTCCTCAAGCTCCAAGGATTCCCCCAGCTGTTTCTTCTAGTGTGACATAAAAGGCAATTTACTCTTAGTTCCTCCTGACAATTCTATATACACCCGAGTTACTACTTTTTTTTATTATCCCAACTTGCCCATCAGAAGTCGCTCAAAAACAGTCAAACCTTCTTCTGTAGGACTCTGATCCCTCAGGGTAGTTTGCAAGAAGTGGCGATCTGCAAATATGCAAAAATATCAGTATTTACTAAACTCATATTTCATACTCGGCTGTTCAAAAGATTGCAAAATTCCCTCTTCATACAGGTTTATTAAGTGGGTAACCCCTTTTTCTCGCCACCATCTCAGGACCTCTCCCAACTGGTCCTGGGACAGCTGTTGGACATGGCAGAGATCATAACCCATGAAAATGCCCCCACCCCCCAATACCCCATTTTCATGCTCCCAGACCCTCATAATAGACTTAAGAAAGGCATCCCCTTGTCTAGACACTCTCTTCCCCGTTTCCTTTCCACAAAAGCTGCAGTGCAGATTAGGAACATGAGATGCCATACTGGGTCAGACCAAGGGTCCATCAAACCCAGTATCCTGTTTCCAACAGTGGCCAATCCAGGACACAAGAACCTGTCAGGTTCCCAAAAGGTACACAGATTCCATGCTGCTTATTCAGTGGGTAAGCAGTGGATTTCCCCCGTCTTCTTCAATAGTGGTTTATGGACTTTTCCTCCAGAATTTGTCCAAACCTCTCTTAAATCCAGCTATACTAACAGCTTTTACTACATCCTCTGGTAACAAGTTCCAGCGTTTGATAGTGAGCTGAGTGAAAAAAAAGTATTTTCTCCAATTAGTCTTAAATGGGCTACATTGCAGCCCTATTGCATGTCCCCCCGATCTTCATACGTTTTGAAGGAGTAAACTGATCTACATTTACCTGTTCTACTCAATTCATTATTTTATATACTTCTATCATATCTCTCCTCAGCTGACTCTTCCAAGCTGAAGAGCCCTAACGTTTTTTGATCCTGTTCGATGTAGCACTAGGCATTTCATTGTCTCTTGCAAGAATTGTTCACGGTAAACCGCACTGATAATGAAGAGCGCGGTATAAAAAAGCTTTAAATTTAAGCTTTAAATAAATAAATTATCCATGATGGCTCTGAAATCCTTTTCCTGTGTGGTGGTTCTTAATGTGGAACCTTGCATCGTGTAACTGTAGTTCCATATCGTCCTGCTAGACCAGTCCAGACAAGTGGATTGGGTTCCTGGATAAGAGCCTGCTGAGCATCCAGGATTTGGAAGGATCTGGAAGAGTACAACTGCCTCACACAAACTCAACGTTCCCTCCCTCCTCCTCTGTTTCCCTCCTGCGCTCTCCCGAAGATAGCAGAAGGCTCTGAGGGATCTGCCTGCTAGCCACCTTAAACGCAGTGCTGCAAAGCCAAAGAAATGGTTCCTGGGGAGTAGAACTGAGCCTGGTAGAAGTTTTCAGCCTGGGACTAAGAGGATGTTGAGTGCCAAGGCTTGACCTTGTCACTGTCCTTGCTGGGGGGGTCTCGATTCTGTCTTCCTGGGATGGAATTTGGGGTGGACTGCTGATGACAGTTGGCACGGTGTGGAGATTTCCTGATGTTTTCTGCATGTGTTAGTAGCATTTTTACCTATTGTGCACACGGTCCTAGCGGCTCCAACATGCGTTCCTTCAAAAAACGCAGTTAATGCACATTGCAGTAAACACACTTAACACACACAAGTGAGGGACGTCATCTCAGATTCTGGAATCCGCTCTTCCTGTATGGCAGCCTCTGAGTCATCCCTGGAGGCCTACTCCCCCTCTCTGCTGAGGAACGCAGTTAGTCTGACCTTGCCTGCCTCAGGGCAGGAGATGACAGATGGTGCTGTGGGTAAGGATATCCAGCTGACTGAAGGGGCAGGCGACTGGGCTGTGAGCAGCTCCTCATTCTCTAGGGGATCTGTGATGACGATGGCCCCTGGTATTGGGAGTTTTTTCTGAGAGGTGAGCTTCGGATTGTCCTCCCTGGAATTCTTTTCCTTTTTTACAGCAGGCCTGGTTCTTCTAGTGTGGAAATTCAGACCCTGCCACCTCTGTGTGCCTCCGAATGCAGTTTCATGGGGGGCAAGCTGAGTGCAAGCTCTGTTCAATTGCCTTTGGCTAAGCATCCCTGGAGATGGGGGTCATCTCACATTGGCTTGAGATTTGGACTGTGACTTGGATTCAGATGTCTCTGTGCTGGGCTCTGATGTGGAAGAGGAAGTGCTCTAGCCTTCAGAGGACTCTGATGAGGTTGAGGTGATTATGCCTATTCAGGAAGGAGGAGCTTGTGGTGTTGATTACCAGGGTCTCATCTTGAACTTGGCAGATGCTCAAAGGATGGAGCAGGAGCCGAAGGTACCCCACTTCTGCAAGGGGTGCGGAAATTCACTGCTGTCTTCCTTTTCCCGGAGATGATCAAGGATACAATCTCTGAGTGGACCCAAGTTACCAAAGATCGTTGGGTGCTAGATGCCATTCAGTTCGGCTCTGTCCTGGAATGCAATGAGCCGATTCCAGATGCTTTCGTCATTTCCCCTTCTGGGTCTGCGAACAGTAGTGCCGCACCACTTTGGACAAGTTACTGCGCTTAGAGGCTGTGGTGCCTCTCGTCCTCCTCCCCCCCCCCCCCCCGGATGAGTGGAGCAAGCACAGATACTCCATCTATTTTGTGTGCTCAAAAAGGATGGTTCTTCTGGCCCATTCTGGACCTCAAGGGGGTCAACGAGCACTTGCGCTTCCGGATGGAAACCTTGCGTTTCATGATTCAAGCAGTGCGCTGAGGAAAGTTCTTGATTTTTCTGAATCTGGCTGAGGCATATTTTCGTATCCCAGTCTGGGTGGATCAGCAAAAGTATCTGTATTTTGCCATGCTTGGCTCTCGCTATCAGTTCGCTGCCCTCCCTTTTGGGTTTTTCACTACCCCAAAGACATTCTCCAAGGTATTAGTGGTGGGCTGCAGTGTCAATCTATATCTGGATGACTGGCTCATCTGAGCCTGCTCCCTTTTAGAAGCATCTCAGGTGGCGTCCCAAGTGGTGTCCTTTTTGGAGAGCCTTGGCTAGGTGATCGGGGAAAGAGCCAGCTGTTGCCTTCCAAGTTCCTGGAGTTTTCAGGAGCACGTTTTGACACTTGCTTGGGCAGAGTTTTCCTGCTAGAGGAGAGATTCAAAGACTTTTGGATTGCCCGGCGCTGTTCTGTGCACAGCAGGCTCCCAGAGTCTGGAATTATCTTAAGCTGCTCAGATTTATGGTGGTGACCTTAGAGATGGTGCAGAGGGTGCATGCTCACATAGACTGCTTTGGTGGTCCCTGAGTTATTTATTTAACATTTTTTATATACCGCCTTTCATGATATCAAGGCGGTTTACATTGAACAAACTGAAATTACATTGAACAGGGCATTATAACTTGGAGATAACTATTTTACAGGGAACATGGGCTATGGAGGGTTAAGTGGCTTGCCCAGTACCACAAGGAGCACCTGTGGGACTAGAAACCCCAGTCCTTCCGGCCCAAGGTTGCTGTCCTCTAGTGGGATTTGAACCTCCGGCCTGAAGTACCTTGCCCCAAACATTAGGCCACTCCTCCACTCCACTCAGTTCTTAGGCGTTTGAGCGTAGGTTCCCACTCCTGCTTGATGGTGATGTCCAGCCTGCAGTGGTGGCAGCAGCACTCTCATCTGAGGAAGGGCGTGCCACTGGACGATTTCTACTGGATCTTCCGGACAATGGATGCCAGTCTTTTTTGAGCTGGAGAGCCCATTGCTAAGACCAAAAGGCCCAGGGCTGTTGGAACCGCAGGGAAGTGGTGTGGTCCATCAACTGCCTCAAAGCGAGGGCCATCAGGTTGGCTCTTCTGCGTTTTCGACCCCTGGACGAGGACCGTGTTTGAGTGTTTTCGGACAACGCCATGGCAGTGGCTTATGTCATTCAGCAAGGCGACAGGAGCAGTGCCAGGGTAGTTCTGGAGCTGGCTCTCCAGTTTGCCTGGATGGAGAAGAACCACCTAGCCTTGTCGACTTAGCACAATGCTGGGGTGGACATTGTGGAAGCGGACTTCCTCAGCTGGCACTTTCTGGATCCTGGAGAGTAGGATTTGAGTCAGAAGGCGCTTCATTTGATTCTGCACTGCTGGGTCGCCCCAAAATGGATCTGATGGCCACCTACTCCAATGCCAAAGTTTCGCAACTTTTCATTCGCCACATGGAGACGGGGTCCAAGGGCATCTCTGCCCTGACCCAGCCTTGGCCAAGTCAGTGTCTGCTTCCGTGTTTCCTCTGTGGCCCCTGGTGGGGACATGTGAGTCGGCGAATAGAGTACCGCCCTGGTAGGACACTTCTGGTGGCACCAGATGGCCGATGAGTGCGGTTTGGAGATCTGATATGGCTCCTGCTGGTGTCTCCTTCGGTTGCCTCCATCTTGGGCCTGTTGTGGCAAGAACTGATCATCATGGAGGACCCAGTTCCCTTCTCGCCCAGGCTTGGCTCTTGAAAGGAGACTGCTAGCGTGTTAAGGTTACTCTCCGGCAGTGGTCTCCACTGCTCGTAGCCTAAGGGAGGTCTACCAAGCTGACATATGTGCAGATCATGTGCCTCTTTGAGTGATGGTGCAGCGCTTGGCAGTTGGGCCCTGAGGTAGTCAGTACCTTCTCTATTGGCTTTTCTACAGGATGGCCTGGAAAAGGGCCCTCTTCCTTAGCTCCCTGAAAGTAAAGGTAGCAGTTCTGGCCTGTTTCCAAGGTTCTGTGACTGGTAAGTATCTGGCCAAGCACCTGGATGTCTCTTGCTTTCTCCAGGGAGTTTGGCATCTGCGTTCTCCCCTCTGGTATGTGATCCTTCCTGGGATCTGGATCTGCTGCTCAGGGCCCTAATGGCGGCACCCTTTGAGCCGTTGAAGCATGCTACTTTAAAGGATTTGAAGCTCAAGGCGGTGGTCTTGGTCGTGATTTGCTCCACAAGGCGGCTTTCCGAGCTGCAGTCTCTGTCTTGTCAAGATCCTTATCTGTCTTTTTCAAAGGAAGCTGTTTCTCTCTGGGAAGTACAGGATACTGTTGTGCAATTCTAGGTGGTCTGTGTCACCAAATGAAGGCATAAAGTTTCCTGTTAAGCTTTTGGAGCTCCTCCCAAGGGATCTCTACTGACAAGGTCATAAATATAAGAAATGGGGCAACACTGCCATTTGTATCATGGTCATCCATCTCAACCAAGAATATTAATTTCTCTCATACCTTTCAAGATCCCCCAAAATACGCTTGATCAGCCGTGGGTAGCTGAGGTCATACAGCCTGCCCAGATCAGTACCCAGGTGTACCCCTAAATATTTCACTTCCTTCTTCGCTTCCTTTAAAAGGAAATCCCTTCTTATTGGCACAGGCTCCTGCTCAGAGTGAGATATTCTAGAACTCCGACTTGGTCATGTTCATTTGAACCTCAATAGAGCCACATTCTCCCGCAATTCATCCACTATCCCAGAGAGCAATCAAGCAGGTAACCCCACCATGAACAGAATATTGTCAGCAAATAAAGGCAATTTATATTCCTCCTTCCCAACCTGAATCCCTTGATATCCTCTCTAGTCCTAATCCTAGCAGCTAATGGTTCCAGAGACAAAACAAAGAGGAGGGGTGAAAGTGGGTACTCCTGCCAAGTCCCCTTAGTCAATCTAAATTCCTTTGAATACCTTCCATTAGCTTGGACTCTTGCCTTAGGACTCCTGTATAATGCCTTGATCCACAGATAGGGCCCAAATCCCACAGCCCTTAGAACATCAAACATAAAACTCCTGTCTATCAAAGGCTTTTTCAGCATCTATCGCCAATAGGATGGAGGGAGGAGTTGTTCTTTGCGCCCACCACATCATCCGGGGTACTTTTTTAATATTGTACCCCGCTTATTTCTCCTGGACAAAGCCCGCTTGATCTAACCTTAACCAATCCTGGCAGGAACTTATTCAAGTGGTCGGCCAGCACCTTTGCCAATAACTTAGCGTCAAAATTCAAAAGGGAAATAGATCAGTAAGATTCACACTGAGCTGGATCTTTACCCTCTTTAGGGATAATAGTAATACTTGCCATCATGGATTTTGGTAAGGGTTCACCCTGTAGAATGGCATTAAAAATAGTGACCATCAGGTCACATACTTGCTCTTGAAAATTTTTTATAGAACATTGATGTCAACCCATCCACCCCAGGAGATTTCCCAGATTTCAGACCCTTAATAGCTGTCCAGACCTCCTCCCTCCCTATCTTTGCCTACAGTGCAGGAAGATTGCACCTTGCCATCAAGGCGGCCTACTCTCCCCTGATCCAGACCCATCTCAGAACTCAACAAACATTCCCTGATGTGTTCCGAAGTCATCACCCTCTCCCCACCCTTTTTTTGAATCTGTGCAATTTGGCTTTTCTGTTTCTGCACTTTCAACTGGGAGGCTAGCAGTCTCCCTGCCCTATTGCAAAATTAAAAAAACAAACAACCCCCCCCCCCCAAAAAAACCACCTTTTGTTTAGTCATCTCCATATCCCGCTGAACCTTTCTCATCAAACAGTCCCTCAGTTCCATTTGGAATCTCCCAGCCCTAGTTGCATCTTTAACCTCAGTTTTGCCCAGGTGGTCAGCTACACGCTGCTCTCTCTGCTTCTTTAGCCAACTAGCCCACATCAATAATCTCCCCCTGATCGAAGCTTTAAAAATGTACCATACTATGGTTTGTGCCACTGTCCCTCCTCCATTATGATAAAAAAAATTCTAAATGCTCCCTTCTGTGTCCCAGAGCAGCAGTGGGTCACCTAGGATCTGTTCATTCAAACTCTAAAAAAGTGAACTATCAGGAGCGCACCTCCCCTTTAATTCAACCCACATTAGGGCATGGTCAGACTATGCTATGGTTTTTATATTCCCAAAACCACCTAACAAAAATCCCTACACTATAAATACCAAAAATCAAAAGTAGAGAAAGTAGAATTACAAAAATGCTAGCGTGGAAATATGTACTTTATGTCGGAAGCGCAACCTTGAGGCATTAAATACCTCTTGAAGCTAACATTTCCATTTTGCTCAATTTGTTGAGCTCCTCACGGAGCTGACAATAAATAAGGTAAAACACCACAATCTTAGTGTCACCAATAAAACTCTTATAAAACTCTGTATTTCAGCATATGTGATCAAAAAGAACAAGCAAAAACCTGTTGAAACCAAGAAAACTACTGTGCAAAACTGCTGAATAAAACGGAGGTCACTTATCAGGGTCTCTCGTTATTCACGTCGCTTTTGTAGTTAAGTTTTGTAGTTAAGTTTCAAAAGTTCATTTCTTTTCAAACGTGCTCCGTGAAAGAAAGACTTGCAATCCAATGCATTTAGTAAGAATGGCGCGGACACAGCACTGCGTTTCGGGCGGTTAAGTTTCTCTCGCCCTGCTTCAACGCTCAGCCCACTGCACCAGAAGCAGTCCGTCCAGCAACTGATCAAACACTTCCGAATCTGTCTGCACCGAGTCCCCTGCCCCTCACTCCTCTCACGTGACCGACGATTGACGAATCATGGCAGGCTAGAGGGAAATAAAAGGGAGGGTCAGCCAGCAAGCCAGCCTCTTTCTGCTCTTGTGCCTGCCTGCCTGCCAGCCACGCACCTCCTTGGATCCTTCCCTCAGCCAGCCTTCAGTGCCACGTGCTGCCTTGGCTGAGAGCAACACACGCACCAGCGAAGAAGAGGAGACTGGTGCTCCGGGACTGCTGCCTGGGGACGGGCATTGACGGCTTTAAAGCTCGACTTTTACGAGCGGTTTTTTAAAAATTCTCTACAGACTGCTGCGGGCAGAACTTTCATCTTCACAGGTATACAGTTAGACATGTTCACAGTTTATCGAAAATGTGATGACTACCTTCACCAAATGTTAGTAATTTAGTTAAAATTAAAATTTCCCTTTGGTTTGCACTGCTTACCACAGAACCGCTGCGCAGTTCTCAACATTACAATTATACGGGGCTCATGTTGCCTAAGTTTCAAAGAGAATTTTCACTTTACGTC
Source organism: Ichthyophis bannanicus (assembly GCA_033557465.1). Taxonomy (NCBI): domain Eukaryota; kingdom Metazoa; phylum Chordata; class Amphibia; order Gymnophiona; family Ichthyophiidae; genus Ichthyophis; species Ichthyophis bannanicus. Next base: position 143,290,560 of record CM066040.1, read on the forward strand.
GTCTTTCGAATGACTTTAAATAACAACGATACCATTATGTATTAAAGATTACTTAGTCTTCTCTTTTTTCTTCCTTTTTACTCCCCTTTTGTCATACATGGTTATGTTTTGTGTAAATAGTTCACCTTTACATACTGCATAGTATTTCTCTTTATGTTCAGAACCGTGGTTCTTCTCGTCCCATCGCAAGACATTACAATCTACACGGAGTTCAAGACTGGGTTAGTTCTAATGCACAATCACTTTTCATTTTTATACCATATGTCCGGTACAGATGATCACTCCTCAGTATCCAAAGTTTTCCAAATGCTTTATAAGGTTATTTTTATTGCTTTAAAATATTGTCCTCATTGGCGATTTTTATAACGCACCGCTCACTGAGACTGAATTTACGGCAGAGCCACTTTTCAAACATTAAATATTATGTGCCAGTTAGCTTCACAAACACCACAAGTTTTTATATTCCATAGTGGTTTAATGGTTTAATCATTAGAATCCTTGAATAAATTTGTTTTATTTAGTGCTGCTGGCACGGATCAGCAATTGTATAGATGGGTACAAATATATAAAAAGCTATTGTACAATTTACGATTACCACCATTACATTTTATTTATAAATATTTCAATATGCTTTTATAAACGGCCACCGCTTTAAATTGATACTATAGCATGACTATTAGGATAAAGACTGACATTACTATATCAGTAAAGCGAGTGGCCTCTGTTTGTATTCCCTTTATTGACTCTTTTAACATTTACAGTACAAGGCACAATTTTATCCACTGTAATTTAACTGATTTTCAGATAGTAGGCGATAAACATAAGGTTTAGCAGATAATTAATAGACACTGTGCCGCACCTGTTTGAAACAGTACTCCAGCATAATTTATTTCACAAGACCAGAATGTCAACAGTCTCATACTTTACAAGAATACAAGAATACACAAATAACTATATGTTTTTAATTTAATTTATTTAAAATCTACATACTGGCCTTATCCAGTATACACATGAATTAAATAACTTCACAAGTACATCATACTTTTAAATATATTATTATGACCGTTTAACTATTCAATCCCTCTTTTTCCCCTGATTGTCTTGGGTTTAGTTTTGGTCAGCCTAACCGTTCAATGGACTTTTCATGAGTGAAATGCATACAACTAAGTAGATCAACTCAGGTTAGTGGTCCTGTTGATATTCTTAATATCTATCATATTTCATTTCACTTACATTATACAGAATCAACTATATATTTTACAAATACTCAAGAGTTTTTTCTATATATTTTTCATCATTATTTTATTAAATATATTTTTTATATATTTTTTATAATATTTTCATTTTTATGTATTTTGATTTTTATTTTGATTTTTCAATAATTCAATTGAGATGTCAATCCTAATTCTAATTCTAACTACATTCGACAAAGGTGAAGTACATCACCATCATAATGCATCACTATTTACAAATTTATCTACGCAATTTTATGATTACCAGCCTCATCCCTTTTATACATTCTTTGAGTCGGTAGTATAAATTCATCAATTTAGTAGGATGTTTGCCTGTTAATATGGTTTTAATCCCTCATGTCCTGCGTTCTTTTATTTCACCTATGTAGTCTTATTATATATCTATGTGATCCCCATAACTGTGTTATACAGTGTCTAATATGTATGTATATAGTTTTACATTTATTTATACATTTTAGCATAGACATAAGGGTATCACTTGGCTCAATTTAGTGATCTATGTATGTTTCTAATGCACACTTGGTATTAATCTGATTGGAGTTCCAACTTCCAAGCCCATCAGGCTTTGGATGAAATGCATTGGGGCATTTCTTTTGAATAATAAAGCACCTGCTGTGACCACCACACCACTTTTAAAATGTCAAAACCAATAGCAATGAGAGGTGCAAAACGTAAGAGAACAGCCAAAGCTTTTAAGCCTGAATGGCTTGAAGAAATTATTGAAACGGAGACACCGAATTCTCGGGATAAAACGTGCGTTCAACTGCGTGAAATATTCACTTACGAGGATGGCGGAGTTAGTCTGTTTATACTGCCGAGATGCAAAAACCATCGGAGAGTTTTCGAATGGCAAAATTTGGGATGATGTGTGGAAATTGGACTTTTTGAAACGACATCTGTCTAGTAAGACTCATGCTGAAAGTGTTAAGAAACTTAGAGCTAAAAATCCAAATTTAAGAGGAGGATTATTTAACTTGTTGCTTGAGAGCACCGCTGAAAAAGAGAAAAGGCAAATTAGTAATGAACGGAAGCGTTCTACACCAGAAGAAATTAAAATTCTAATTGATAGTGTTTTGCTAGCTGTTCGGATGAATATTTCCATGCTCTCTGTTCAAGATATTAATGAACACATGTCCAAGTACATATCCATACCTGAAAGCTGGAGAAGCAAAAACTATTCGTTTGAATTTCTTGAAATTATAAACATGAATGTCCAAGATAAGCTCATGGCAGATGTTGCATCAGCAGCGTATCATACATTAACTATTGATGAAAGCACAGACATTTCTGTCAACAAATACTTAATACTGTACTTCAAATATCGGCCAGTAAATTCATGTCTGTATAAAACTTCATTTGGTGGGATGCTACAGTTGGAAGCATGCGATGCTGCATCAATAGTCAGTGCACTCCGGAAATTCTATGGGAAATACAAGCTTGACCTTAACAAAATGGTCATGTTTACTTCGGATGGTGCCTCTGTCATGTCAGGCAGAATAAATGGTGTTGCTGCGCAGCTCAAACAAAATATTTCGCATTTAGTGCAGCAGCATTGTGTTGCCCATCGTGAAGATTTGGGGATCTCTGAATCATGGAAGGAAGTAAAGTTGATGAAAGAAGTTGAAACTTTCATGAGAACTGTTTACACAACCTTTTGTCGATCTTCTACTAAAAGGTCACAATTTAAAGAATTAGCAGATGCTTCTGAATGCGAGTCAATTGCTTTTAGACCTTTGAACGAAGTGCGGTGGTTATCTAGACATTTTGCTCTTCAAGCAATTATTCGAAATTATGATCCATTATTAAAATACTTTGAAGAAGAGAAGGATGATGATCCCATTGCAAAGTACTGTTATAAAAAGCTAAACAGCCATCAATTCCATATAACACTGCAAATTTTGAATGATGTTTTATCTGAACTAGCTTCATTAACAATGGCATTTCAGAAACGTGGGCTAACACCACTGGAAGCATATCATCTTGCACAGGGTAAGCTGAACAAAATCCGAATGCAGTACTTGGGTGACACAGTAAAATGGACTGATAATGTTAAAAATCTTCTCGACAAGATACCTGGAGACGTTTCAGTGGATACTGGTTCCACACTTACTTTCATTAATATGCTGTGTCTGCATTTAGGGGAAAGATTTCCTGAAAATGAAATTGAAGAATGGTCTGCTTTTGACTTGACAGCAATAGCACAGTGTGATTATGAATTTGGAATTGAAAACGTCCGATCACTCTGTTTAAAGTACAAACAATTTCTAATGGAGGAACATATTGTTGTTCAGCAGTACAATGACTTCAAGTTTTTAGTTGCAGAAAAAATCAAAAGCAAACTGATAAACAGTTTTCCGGATATGGTGACTTTGGCATTTCAGAATGCTCAGTTTGCAGATTTAGCGAAACTGATCGATATTGGTGGAACATTTTTGGCTTCTAGTGCAGATTGTGAGCGTGGTTTCAGCTTGATGAACAGTTTGAAAACCAAAATAAGGAATCGCTTACATTTAGAACATTTGGAAATGCTGATGCGTGTTAAGAGTCATCTTCAAGATGGCGGATCAGTAGACCTTGATAAAATTTATTCAGACTGGGTACATTTGAAAGATCGAAGAGAGAAATTTTGAGAACATAGTAAGTGACGGCAGATAAAGACCAGCATGGTCCATCTAGTCTGCCCAGCAAGATGGCAAGAGTAGGTGCACCTGTTGCTCTGTGCAGGCCACCTCTCCCCATGTCTTTGTTTAGGGGTGAACCCACCACTCCATGTAGGACACTGAACTCTTCTTCCATACATATATTATTTACATGGAATAACAATGGCTTTCAATAAAAATTAACTGAAATACCACATTTGTGATTGTAATTACTAGAAATTTTCCGCTTCATTTAGTAATCGTCTATTTTCATTTAATTTGATTAACATCAATGTGGTGTACATACTGTATTCTAATGTGTAGTCAAATTTTAAAGTATATAATTCCAAGTGTCGTTATGTAGCGCACAAAAAATTTAACTTCCTTCAAAAGCCGCACGGCTGATATTTTATGCGCACACAGCCTACAGAAAATTAGAGGGAACATTGGTCCTGACCCTTTTCCTCTGGAGCCATCCGGCTACAATATGGTGAGAAGAGATTCTCTATTTCGAGTTTCCCTCGATACTGTTTTCCCTTCCTGTGTCAGGGCACCGACCATTTCTTCTCTACAGGATCAGGTAACCCACCAACAGTCTATTAAGACTAGCCAATCCTTGAGTGGTAGGTCTCATGCCAAGCATGATGATGGCCCCGGCCTTGCCCTCAAGACCCTATTGGCATCTAAACCCCGGCGGGAGTCTTCGGGCTCCAAAGCATTTCAGGGGTATCGGGTTGTTCCTGTGGCTCACCCCTCACAGAACATACCTGAGCCATGCTCGGTGGTGGCATCCGCTTCGAGCGGTACCAGTACCCCGGCATCGGCACCGGTGTTGAGTGCTCCACTCCTCACCAGGAATCGTCATCTGGCGTTCTCGATACCTTTGGGACCGACCGATACGTCCCAGACTGACTTTTCAGTATCGGCAGCGTTGCCGATACGACCACCGACATCGGTACCCTCTCGACATGCATCGATAGACTCCCTTCCTTCGATGCCGAGTCTGGAATCGATATCTAGTCTAGAAGATTGGGTACCGACGCTTACCGATTCCGGATGCACGGTACCGGGGATAGTCCCCAAGGCGTCTTGGTTACCTCGGTGCCACTTGAGCAGCCTCCGATGACTGCTTCGATGTCGGTTTCGCCTTCGATTCCGGCACCGCTACCGGTATCGGTATCGATGCCGGTGCCTGCAGTAACATCGGTACCAGCTCTTTCTATGCTTTTTTCCCCTGGATGACTCCTCTCTATACCTAGTTTGGAGTCGATACCTGGCATGGACGATACAGTTCTGACTGTCTCAAGTCATAACCGCCAATACCAGTATCCTTCCATTACAGATCCTGTTCTGCACCAGACAAGTACATCCTCAGGTGCCCAGGCTACTTCAACTTTAGCCTGTCCAGGGATGGTTCCCATCGGAGATCCTTCTTTTCAGAAATTTCTCCTTGACATGGCAACCTTTCTTAATATTTCTATCCCTGGCTATGAGTCTTCTCAAGGCTCTTCAGCAGAAAAGGAAAATATAATGCTTCCTTTACATCACTCTTTGCAGGATCTTCTTCTGAGAGTATGGGAAAAACCTTTAAGGGTTTCCTCACCTCCTACAGCAACTGATCTTCTGTATCAGGTGCCCCCCTCTCCAGGGTTTCAAAAGCCTCAACTTCCCCATCATTCCATTGTAGTGGAATCAGCAATGAGGAAGGTCAAAAGCAAGAAGAAACATTCTTCTTTCCCACCAGGTTGTGCATCTAGAACTCTGGATGCCTTTGGATGTCAAACCTTCCAAGCATCTATGCTGGCATCAAGGATTCTCTCATATATTTTCTATATGAGTCTATCCCTTCAGGAGATCACAAAGAAATTTATCTCTTTTGACTCCTTTTCTATCAGAACCCAAGGCTACAGACTATTCCTTGCTTCTTAGTCATAGCCAGAATATCTCTTGGTTTCTTTCTCGTGCTTCCCTAGACTCTTTTGAGTCTGTTAGCAGAACTTCTACTATAGCCATAGGAGCACGACGTAAAGCCTGGCTCCAAGTTTCAGACTTGAATAGATGGGCACAACAAAGACTGGGTAATACTCCTTGTACTGGAGAAAATCTCTTCAATGCGAAGAGAGAGATCATTAGAGAAAGACATCATGCTTGGCAAGATAGAAGGTCAACGCAAAAGAGGAAGGCCAGCAATGAGATGGATCGCTACAATAACAGCAGCTACGGGTACCAGTCTATGACTGAAGACCGAACACAATTTAGGATAGCTATCCAGAGGGTCGCCATGAGTCGACTCCGACTCGACGGCACTTAACAACAACAAACGTCAGGTTGCTCATTGTTCCACTGACCTCCCTGTTTCTGAGGACCATCCTAAGCCCTCTCCTTCCTAAGCAGGTAGGAAATGCCCTACCAAACCACCTTTCCCTAAAAGAAAGAGGTTTTCCTCTTCTGCCCATCCTTCAGATGTTCCCAAACAGGGGAAGTCTCGCCCTGGTCTGAAGAATCCAAACTCTAACCAGGCTGAATAAACCCAGTAACCATAGGTTTCTGTTTAATCTCTGTATAACTTACAGTTAACTTCTTTTCAGCAGAAGTTTTTCACTGTTTTTCCATTCAAAACTCTGCTCAGGGATTCCTATTCTCAGGAAATCCATTGCTCTTAGGTATGCTGAGCTGGCAGGATATTCATGTCTGTGGGTCACAGGGTTTTCCTTCTCTTCCTTCCTTGAAGAGAGGTTTGCCAACTATCTCATGATAGTTTTTTCTGTACCACCATGAATTTTTCCTTCTACAGACTTACCATATGGCAAGTCACCTTTAGCTCTACCCTCTTTTCAGGGTTTCCCCTGTAAGAGTGGTACCATACCACTGGAAGGCTTTCTTAACCTTCCAGTCTTCCTTTCCATTCCAGTGTGGAGTTTTTTCTCTGAAGTAAACTCCCTTCTTTTATTTGGGCAGCTCTTCAGACAGGAACAGGGTTTTCCCCTCTTGTTCTGTCTGTTCTCTCTGTTAGGACAGCAGAGAGAATCTTTCTGTTTTTATTCAGCAGCTGCCCATGCAGGACTTCCAGTGATTGGACTACTGGTACTTTCTACAAGTCCCAGTCTTGTCTTCCACTACTTTCTGTCTAGCCCTGTAGTGCTTCCAAGATAGTGCTCATCTATCCTGGATAATCCTTATCACTTCAAACTTACTTTTCACTATTTTCTCTTCTGCCATCTCCAACTCCTGGGAGTTGGCAGCATAGTTGAAGTGGCAGCTGGTTTTCTCCAGCAGCCAGTTTTATTTCCTGCATAATGCTCTCTGCAATCCTACAGAGAAGCTTTCCACTATGGGCCCTTGCTAGAGAGCATGGTTGTTTTTCCCTAATGGCTATCCTATATGGCTGAAAAAGGCTTCCTCAGTCATTCCTCATGACTGTGAGGTTCTTTATACCCTTCTATCTCCTTTTAATATAAGGGACATAAGCCTTTCCTACGTGACAGTCTAAAGAGTTACCCAATTCCTACAGGAAATATGCTCTTTTCCCTTGCAGCTTGTCCTCATGGTATCCTAATCCTTCATGGACAGCACATATTTAACTAAATAACGCATAGTACCCCCTTTTGTCCCTCAAGTGGGTCCACCTGCTATCTCATCCTATACGTTTGTCTGTCCATTTACCATGTTAGAGTTCTACTGGACTCAGGACTTGCTGTTTATAGACTGATATTATCCTCTGTTTTTTCACGCAACCATCCTGGTTATTTCATGGGATAGCATTCCTGCTACATCTTAACCAGAGGGAATAGATTCTCTATATCTTCTCAAGTAGGTTCCACCTTCTTGTTAGATGAATCGTTCCTCTTCACATCTCCCATGTGAAGGTTCCTTTAGACATATCTCTGTCTGCTTAATTGCTGGCATTTATCTTTAGACCTATATATACATATATGTTCATAGGTCTATATACTTTCTATAGATTCATATGCCTGTCAGCCACGTGTGCATATGTTATGCCCCCTGGATCTCGCCATAGATAGATAGATAGATAGATATACCCTTATATATAGATAGATATACCCTTATATATAGATATATATACCCTTCAAAATTCAATGTGTGCCTTTGAGTCAGTCCTGACTCCTGGCGACCCAGAAGCTCCTGGGTTTTCTTGGCAGTGTCACCGGAAGTAGATTGCCAGGCCTTTCTTCCGAGGCAATGGAGGGTTAAGTGACTTGCCCAAGGCCACAAGGAGTGCTAGTGGGAATTGAACCCTGGTTGCTTGGTTACCAAGCCAGTGTTCTAACCACTAGGCTACTCCTCCACTCCATATATACCCTTAGATATAGATATCTAAGGATATATATATGTGTGTGTGTATATATAGATATATATAGATAGATAGATATAGATATAATATGTGTGTGTGTGTATGTATCTGTCGAGATACTTCCTTATAGATAGATATGCATTTCACATACTTATCTCTCTAACTGTCGGTGTTCATAAAGGTTTTCCTTCCTATATGTTCCAGACAGTGGGCTTGCACATCTTCATACTATTCCACAGTATGTTTAGGCTATTATGCACACAACCATTGCTGTGGTACTGACAGCTCTTACCATAACCCTAGGTTCAGGTATCCCTGAAGCTCCATACTCCAATATCTTCCTACCTCTCACCAGTTAGGAAAGACATTGTGGATCTTCAATGGATCTGAGGTTTTGCATTCCTCAGACATCTGGCCTTTTTGGGCATACGGGGATTCTTCCATACCCCTTCTCCCCTCAAAAACTAGGCCAGTTGTCCAAATCGGTTAGTCTTCCTCTTTTGCTCCTAACTGTGATTACCTCTGTAGCCAAAAGAGTTTTCAGCTTTTCCATAAAGCTTCCCACTAAAGACCTGCCGTTTTTTGTACTACCCCAGTTGAATCCTGGGGTCACCTGTCACTTCCAGTTTTGGACCTTCACCTTCACTTCAGTGAGGTCAACTTGAAGATTCCTCTATTGGATCCCCAGTAGATTCCGTCAGGCTCTCTACTTCCTGCATTCCAGTAGGTGAGGTCCATATTGTGATTGTTTATTTCAATATATTTCATGATGATTATCATACATACAAGGACTCCTTGCCTGTAGTCCTATCTTATGTCAGCTGTTTCTACAGCTCCTCTCTTTACAACTCCTACCTTCCATCCTCAGGATGCCTGGACATATGAGGTGTAACATGTTTTTCAATCTCCAACATGCTAGGGCTCCAGGCCTCTTAGCTTGGGAGTCCCCATATGTGAAGACTCATTCCTGCTTGTTCCTGGAGATAGCACAGTTACTTACCTGTAACAGGTGATCTCTGGGAACAGCAGGTATAAGTCTTCACAACCCACCCACCTCCCCTAGGAGTTGTATCTCTCTATCTATCTTTCCTCTCTCTTTCTCTTTGTCTCAGCTATAAAACTCAACTGAGGAGAGACAGTTGGAAAGGCGGGAAGGCAGCACGCAGGCGCTGAGGGATGCTCCCAAAAGCTTTCTGATTGGACGCTGGGGAGCGTTCCCGCGCAGGCTCCGTCAGTACCGACGTACCCATATGTGAAGACTTATTCCTGCTGTTCCCAGAGATCACCTGTTACAGGTAAGTAACTGTGCTGAATATGTAATGTAGACCGTAGAGTAATAGGAGTAAGACCTCCCATTTGGATACAGAAGTCCTCCACGTATCTACAAGGTCCACCTCCCTGACCATTTTCTTCAAGAGCCTCCGGCCCTTGTCCCCATATTGCACACCCCTAGAATTGTCTTTATCAGGATCCCAAGTAATATTAAAGTCCCTACTCACCACCCAGCGATCTCCAGTCATGCACATCATCTTATCCCTCATACCAGAGACCCCTGGTCTTTGTTTGGGTCATTCGCGTTTACAGTATTCCACTCTAACCCTCCCCCTCAGCTTGATACACATTATCAAAAACTTCCCAGCAGTGTCTGCTACTTTTTCACATATCTCAGGATCTAATGCCTCGGAGAAGAGAACGGCCACCTCGCCCTTCTTCTTTTCTTGCGTATTTGAGGCTGCCACTACAGAGAGGTAAATAGGCAAACATAACAGACAACCCAAACGGAATAAGGTCCATATTGAAGCCAGTCCCCCACCCCCCCCTCACCAATTCCCCCCCCCCCCCCCGATATCTACTTGGAACCTCTGACCATGAGGTACCTACTCCATATAAGGAAGTGATGACCCATGGAACCCAGCCCCTCATACCCCAATATTGCCTGCATTATCAGAACTCCCTTCTCACCATCATCCACAACCAGTATCCCCTTCCTAAACAGCACCCCGCATGCACTACTTGCACAGCTCCATTTATGCCTGTAGATCCCTGAGCCCACAACTCCCTCCTATGCCTACAGCTCACGCCATCTCAATTCTGCCCCACCTCAGCCCTTTTCCATACTTCATCACTAAAGTCTCTCACAAATAACACACTTGTGCACCCCCATTCTCCTTCCCTTTTCCATCTCACACTCATTAAACCCCCTCAGTAACAATACTCTGCCACACCAAATTCTTACACCCCATTTCCATGCATATTCTATTCTACTTCCACCAGCTACAATAAATTACATCCTCATCCCACCCCCTCCCCCAAATCACACATACCCAACTTCACGTATTTACCTCCCTATACATTTTTACAATCCTTGCAGAAAACAGCCAAGGCTCCTCAAGTGTATTTCCAGTCCTACTGGAAATACACTTGAGGAGTGTAATACTGGAGTGGTCTAGTGGTTAGGACAAGGTACTTCAGGCCGGAGGGCTGGCGGTTCAAGTCCCACCTGGGGACAGTAATCTCAGGCCAGAGGGACTGGGATTTGTAGTCCTATAGGCACTCCTTGTGGTCTTGGGCAAGCCACTTAACCCTCCATTGCCCATGTTCCCTGTAAGTATTAGCGTATTTATTTATTTATTTAAAAAGATTTATATACCGTCTTTCTACAAGTCAAGACGGTTTACACAGAACATTTTGGCAGTATGTTTCAACTGTTTACAAGGAACAAAGTAACAGGAATACATGGGAAAAAGGATGAGAACTAATTACAATGAACAGTGATTAACTATTTACATAGGTATTTACAGGAAACCAATAGGCTGTATAATAGGATTTGAGAGGCCAAATGTAGGGAGGAGAGTGTATAGGGGTTAACTACTAAGGTGGAAGGGAAAAATGTTCAAGGAAGAGAGAGGTTTTTAACTTCTTTCTGAACTCTGAGTGGTTTGAACAGTTCTGCAGTTCGTGGGGAAGGGTATTCCATAAGGATGGAGCATAGAGTGAGAAAACCCTGTTATTAGTCAATTGCTTGCAATGTCTCTTAGTTGTAGGGATGGTGAGAAGGGTTTTAGTAATAGAGCGGCGTGTTCTTGTGTTGTTGGAGGAGGAAAGGAGTGGAGAGAGGCATGGAGCTGATTCATTGGTAATGATTTTATGTATAAGAGTTATCACCTTGAATTTAACTCTATGTTGAACAGGGAGCCAGTGGAGATCATGGAGAACTGGTGTAATGTGGGATCGCCTGGGGTTGTTGGTTATAAGCCGCGCTAACGTATTTTGGGCTAGTTGAAGTGGCTGTATAGTGTTCTTGGGGAGGCCCTGATAGATATGGTTGCAATAATCGAGAGAAGGGATTGTAAGGGCCTGACAGTACGGAAAGAGTCAGGGTTTAAGAGAGGCTTGAGGTTTCAGAGGATACGTAGCTTAGTGTATATTGTAATGGTGGTTCTCTTTATTTGTTCAGTAAAGGAGAGGGATTGATCAAGGATAATGCCAAGATATTTCACTTGGTTTTTATGGTGAGTGTGAGATTGCCAGTAGTGAGGGAGGGGGGTGGGGGTGTATGCGGGATTGGAGAATACCTGAAGAACCTCGGTTTTGGATTGATTATGAGGTTGTGCTGGGAGAGCCAAGATTTAAGACTGGTTAAGCATTCATTTAGTTTAGAAAAGTTAGGGTTTGAGAGGTTAAATGGGGTGAAGCACATCATGTCATCAGCATATAGCTGGTATTGAATGCCATGGTTTTGGAAAATCTTACAGACAGGCTGAAGGAAGATATTGAAAAGAAGAGCGGATAGACTGGATCCTTGGGGGACACCCTGTTTTAGGGTGAAAGGAAGGGAGGTATCATTTCCAATACGAACTTGTTGGGTTCTATCGGTTAAATAGGAACGGAACCAGTTTAGAGTTGTGCCTCTCAGTCCTATATCATATAGTCTGTTTAGGAGTTGGTGGTGGGGAAGGGAGTTGAAGGCAGCAGATAAGTCAAGGAATATGAGGAGACATCCTTGGGAAGGGTTCTGGGTGTAGAGGTATAATGAATCTAGTAGGGAGGTAAGAAGGGTTTCAACACCATGTTTTTTTTTTAAACCATGTTGGAATAAGTTGAGGGGGGAGTGATCATCGATAAAGTTCTGTAGTTGGGTTTGGACTACCTTTTCAGTTATTTTTGCCAGAAAAGGGATACTAGAGATGGGTCTGTAGGAAACAGGAGAAGTTGGGTCTAGTTTTGATCCTTTTAGGATAGGACGGATAGTGGCACACTTAAGTAGAGGCGGTACTGAACCAGTCTGAAGGGATGATTGTACAATATGTAGAATGTATGGGCTGAGAGAACTTCTAGTAGATGTCTCATATCCCCTCGTGTTAAATGTATCCCCCAATTGACCGCTTTGACCCAGTGAAAAGCGGAATATAAATACAGCTATATAAATAAATAATAAATAAATACTGAAGGCTCTGCAACCAGATCAGTCATTCAAGTCCAAGTTATGCTGAGGCAGGTCGCCCTTCGAGTTGCAATTCAGTTGGCCTCCTTCCTTGCTCTATCCGTTGCCAGTGTATGTCCTTCCATGGAGATTTTTCTGCAGTGCTAATATCCTCCAAATTAGCAATAGCCAACTCTCGGAGTGCCTTTACTGCCTCTGATCGGTTTTTGGCATGCAATGTTCTTCCCCGCCTTTTGTAATTGCCAGTGCGCATGGAAAGAGCCACCGGGACTTCATTTGCTCCTCATGGAGTTTCCTGCTAATATCATGCAGTTCCCGCCTCTTTCGGAGTATCACTCTTGACAAATCCTCAAAGATCTGAACAGAATATGAGTTCCACTTGAAGCCTGTGGTCACATGAGCTTGTGCCGCCACTTCCCTCCCCCCCCCCCTCGACTGTACTTTGTGGAAGCAGACTATAATGTCTCTAGGCAAGTTTGCCCATGGGAGCTCCCAGCGCCTGATGCACATGATCCAACTCCACCACGACCTCTCTAGATTCCTTTGGGGCCAGCGCAAGTAGAGATTTCACAGTGCTGGTCACCACTTCCACACAGTTCTCGTGCCCTAGTTGCTTGGGTATCACCTGAAACCGTAAGTTGCTCCGCCTGAGCATTTTTCAAGGTCTTTCAATTTATCCATCAAGTCAGTATTTATTTGTTCCAAATGTGAAAGCTGTTTATCGAGCTCCGATGTAGTCTCCACTTGTTCATCTACCCTCGTCTCACTCTTCTACCTGCCGGCCAAAATCAATCAGTAGTTCCTGCAGATTGATGCCTAGACTTGCGATGTCATTATGAACTGTGTCCAAGTTCTGTTTGAGATCTCGGAACCACTGCCAGAATTCTCTTGGGGATATCTGTTCCTCCTCCCTGGAATTGGATTCGCTGTCTCTCTCCCTCTAGTTCCCGCTTGCCTTACACTCCTCTAGGAACTCACCAGCCACCATCTTGCTTCCCTCTCTCTGCAGTTTGCTTGCGCTAGAGTAAGAGAAGTCTCTCAAGTCCACTGTTCGTTTCTTTTGCACTCTCCAGCTTCTTAGCACCAAGTAGGAGTGGCCCTGAAAAATTTCTTGCTCAAGACCACCATTACACAGAAGTAGTGGTGGCAAATACAGTGATGGAATTCAAAGTGGCATAGGACAGACACAGTGAATCCCTTTTATAGCAAGAGGATGAAATGAAAGCAAACTTGAATATCTTTTAATAAGAGAGGGGCTTACCTGCATGGACTGCAGTTACAACCACTCTAGCCACCTTATTGGGTAGACTAGATGGACCATACTGGTCTTTATCTGCCGTCATATACTATGTTACTATGTTATCGCTTAATTTGCTCAAAGGGGCTGTGGAGCTCTGACTCTAAGCTGCCATCTCTCCTGGTGACATCACTTCCTCCTCACATTTATCATCTATTTTTTTTTTTTAAATTTAAACTTTATAATTTTACAATAAATCCAAGCATATACAACACTTGCATGGTAAATATAGAAGGCATGGAGGAAATATAACAATACTGAAACATTCAATATAATAGTAAAACTTAAGAAGAAAATAAAGCACCAGCCCCTACAATAGCACACAAAGGCGGAGAAGATCTATTAACATCGTAAATTGAGAAGAAAGGAAAATGAGAACTACAGACGGCATATTCTATAGCAATGGGTCAAGGACTGTCTCGGGAGGGCGATGGGAGCTCAGAAAGGCAAGCAATTGAGAAGGCTCAAAGAATATATACAACTGAGCGTTCAATTTAATCATACATTTGCAAGGAAATTTGAGAAAAAACATGCCCCCCAATAACAAAACTCCGGGACGGAGCAATAGAAACTCCTTTCTACGTTTCTGAGTTTCTTTAGCTATATCAGGAAACACCCGAACCTGTAACCCACAAAAGGGCACAGTCTGTTTCCTAAAAAACATACGCAGAAACCAGTCCCTATCAGAAGCAAGAGCAAAAGTTGCTATTAAAGTAGAAGAAGAAACATATTCAGATAGAGAAGTTTCCAAAATAGCTGACACATCTAATACATCAATTTGCCCAAGTCCCTCAATATTTCCACCAGACACCTTTCTCCCACGCGGTAAATAATACAACTTAACCATAGGAGGATGAGAATCCACCGGTACATCCAAAACTTCAACTAAATATTTACGAAACATCTCTTTCGCGGATATACCAGATGATTTTGGAAAATTAATTAAACGCAAATTAGAATATCTAGACACATTCTCCAACATCTCAATCCGTGCTCTCAAAGCCAACGAATCTTTTTGATAAGAAGAAGTACTTTCATCATAACCAGAAACAGTCTGCTTCAACTCTGCCACTGTTTGTAGAACTGAAATTTCCTCAGCGTGTTGTTGGAGAGATATTTCATACTCCTGAGATTTGTTTGCAAGAGCCCCCATCTGAGGAGCAAAAAGTTCCCCTAATTTAACTATCGCCGACCAGATGGATTCCAGAGTGAAAACTGCCGGTCTCTCAAATGCAAACGTGAAAGTTGTTGCCTGCACAGAACTGTTCTCCGACTCACACCGCTCACCTCCCGATGCCTCGACCTCCAAAATGGCTTCTGCCATACTGGATGTTGGCCTCTGCAACACAGGAACCTCCGACGACGAAGGGGAAGCCGATGCAATTGCTTCACCCCTTTTCCGTGCAGCTGGCCCTCCGCTATCGACACTCCCTCCCACTTCGGGGAGAGGCACAACCTCCTGCTGCACTGGACTTCGTCTCACTAGGGGATCCTTAGGAGGCCGCCACTGCTCCGGTAGTGAGATTTCCGGACCCGAGCCCTCCAGCGAGCTTTCCCGCTCCGCCAGGAGAGCAGAGGGGCTCTTTCCCACCGGTTCTACCGACTGCTGTGCTGGCGTAACAAAAGCATCGAGCGGACCAACCACTCGAGAGACAGACGCGAGAGGAGCTGCCGGGCCAGCGGAGGGCTTTTTAGGCCCTTTAGCTTTCCTTTTGCCCATTGTTGGGGAAAAGAGGAAAAAACGCCACCGCACAGCGTTCTCATGGATCCACCATCTTGGATCTCTCCACATTTATCATCTTTGACAGTCATTAATCTGAGTTTCTGCTTGGCTATTGCTCAAGATCTTCTGCTTATGAGAAGTGTGGAATAAATTGTGTAATGCAGCTAGAAGAGACAAGAGAGTCCAACCATATTAATTAAGGAGGGAGGAGTGGCCTAGTGGTTGGGTCAAGTTGCCGTAGGCCAGAGGGCTGGGAGTTTGAATCATGCTGGAGGACAGCAATGTCTGGCTGGAGGAATTGAGGTTTCTAGTCCCACAGCTGCTCCTTGTGGCCTTGGACAAGCCACTTAACTCTCCATTACGGGGACAAGAGAAATATATACCGTACCTGAATGTACACTACTTTGACTCGGTGAAAAGTAGTATATAAGCATTGCTAAATAAATATAAATAATTTCATCATGTTTCTTCTGAGGATTCTGTGGCAGATGCACATGCCTCTGACAGTCGCTATTTTTTCCCTACTTTATTTTCATCCTGAATGTTACTATGTCGCATCCTTCTCTTAATCTTCATGCTATGATAGTATCTCCCTGTCTCCCTCACCATCTTGTGTATATATCTGTGTTTCAGCATCCCATTCTTTTGTTACCTCATTTTTGGTTTCCCCATCCTTCACTCTTTTTTTTCCATGTAAGTCTTTCTTTTTTTCCTAGACCCTAAATGTTTTCTTGCTAAACCCATGTTGTCTCTTATAATCCTCCTCCTGTGTTTTGTCTGGTGGTGGTCTCAGTTTTGTTGGGAGAGTCATGTGCAGAGGAAGAGTTCATGACTGACTTCTACTATTGCATACAGGAAGCCAAAGTTGAGCAATCACTGCCCCCAGTGACTCATGTCTGTGTGATCACCACCTTTGAGACTTTAATTCTAAACCCGCATACTGTGAAGCGAGCATGATGCAGTGAGCTTCCATTCACAAGTTTCATCATGTTTTAGTCTGTGTATTCATAAAGTAGTTCTTTAGCTCTGTCTGAAATACAAGACAATGCTAATTATTAGATTTCTTCCTAGGCCTGTACTCGTTTCTCTAGCTGTATGTTTCCATTTAGGAAATTAAGCTGTAGGGTCCCTTGTCTTATGGTTTATAGTTACTAAATTTGCTATACCGCCAGAACCAGAGTGGCTTACTAAAACAAAACTTTAAAAAAAATATACGCGGCTGGATGAGGACTGAAGGGGGTTTGATGTTGGACCCTTGGTACTACTGTTGATTTATGAGGAGGTGTGGAAGTCAGTGTTCCCCCATGATCCAGCTTAATGAGGAAATAGGAGCATGGCTGCTGGGAGAGTAAAAATCTGGAGAAAAAAGTTTTAAAAAGGAGGGGGTGGGGAGAGAAGGTGAAAGGGGAAAGCACGGTAAAAGTAAGTTTACAAAATCCAGGGGGAGGCAAATAAAAAAGGGAACTTTCAGAGTAGATGGTTGGGTATCTGTGCTCATGTAGTATGCCCATGTGGAGGGCAGTTCTAATTGGGGCACGTCCTAACTGTTTGGATAGCTGAAAATTGGGCGACCTCAACTTGTACCCGATTCTACAACTGCGGGAGATAGATGTTCCCACGGGTGCAGAATTGGGCACTTAGACAGCTCGGACATGCCCTGATTCCACAGCACAGGGCGTCCAATCTCCTGCTCGTCCAGCCAGCTCTTTGCTCCTGCTGGTGTGCCAGTGCCGTGGCATCCCATCGTTATGGCACTGGACGCCCAGCAGGAGTGCTGACAGCCTGACACTGCTCACTGCCTCCTTTCCCTGCCACCTGACCACCTGCGAGGTCAGTTGGGCCCAGGATCGGGCGGCAGGGGCTTACCTTCACCTGCGCCATGCTTTTTGTGAGGATGCCTGGCCTGCTCGCTGCTATCTGTGGGACTTATTCCACCACCTACTCATAACTGCCTCATAACTCCATGGTGGTGGAGTCACCCATGTGGAGGCTGAAGAGTCAGAAGACACATTCCTCGGTGCCCCTGGTAGGGAAGCCCGCACCATGGGCAGAAAGTGCTCAATGCTTATTAGCAGGATCAAGACTTACCAGTTGTACATGGGCATGTACCTCCGAGATCTGGTGAAGGAGCTGGGTTCTAGGCTGATCTCTCAGAGAAACCCCTCCAGCGGTTCTGTACCCTGGTCTCTGCAGACAGGGAATGCTCCACGTTTATCACTTGAGCGAGCTATGATGGTTTTGAGTCGACGGCTAGAGTATCTGTGGTGGACATTAGTGCCCAGCGCCAGGTTTGGCTACAGTCCTCCAACCTGGAGGAATGGGTCCAGGACAAATTGGTCGATGTCCCTTGCTGTAGAGAGAACCTCTTCAGCTAATCAATGACAGACAAGGCCACCGAGCTGGAGTCAAAGTTACTGACTAGGACCAAGCTCTTCAAGAAGATCGCTGACCCTTCCTGGAGGAAGGCTTCGGGTAGAAAGCCCTCATACCTAAAGTAGAGGAAGGCTTACAGAAACTTCCCTCAATACCAGGCCTTCCCAGCTCCCCAGCAGGCCAAGGAACAAGGGCATGACTGATGTAAGCCTAAGACCCCAACCCTCAGTCTACGCCGTGGGTGCAACCTGGAAGGGGGCTTTTGACTTCTTGGGCATAGTCTGCCTTCCCCCAGGAGGCACAGCCCTGCAGCACACAGGGGGGTGTCTGGTGCTTTTTGCCCACAGGTGGTCCTCCATTACCACTTACACGTGGGCCCTTTTGGGTGTGAGAGAGGGAGGGTTACCACCTCAATCTCTGCCAGACACCCCCACCATTGTTTCTGGGAGGGCCCTTCAGGACTCCCTGCCGGAGCAGGTCTTAGTGGAAGGAACTCGCAGGCTGCCAGAGGACCAGGCAGTGGAACCCTTTCCCAGCCCACCTCAGAGGCACAGGGTTCTACTCTCGTTACTTCCTGGTACCAAAAAGGATTGGAGGGTTCCACCCCATCCTCAACCTACAGGATCTCAAAAGATTGCCGGTGAGGGAGAAGTTCAAAATGCTCTCTCTTGGAACATTGCTGCCATACCTCCAGCAGGGAGACTGGCTATGCTCCTTGGACCTAAAGGATGTGTACACACACATCCTCATCAACTGCCTCATAGGCAGTACCTCCGCTTCGTTGTCGGGGAAGAACATTACCAGTACAGAGTGCTACCCTTCGGTCTGGCCTCTGCCCCAAGGGTGTTCACCAAATGCCTGGCAGTTGTCGCAGCCCACCTCATACTCCAGTGGGTATTTGCTTTTCCTCTGTCTGGACGACAGGCTCGTAAAGAGCAGCATGGCTGGCTGAGCCAGTCAGGCGATGGCACACACCATCCTCCTTTTGGAGCGCCTCGGCTGTGTCATCCTGCAGCCAACCCAAGACCTGGAGTTTATCGGGGCTTGGCTGGACACCATCCAAGCCAGGACCCTTCTCCCTCAGGACAGAGTCCTATGCCTTCAAGCGCTTGCCGCAAGCACACAGTACCATCGCTCGGCATTGGCCCGCTGTATGCTCTTCCTGCTGGGGCATATGGCATCCATGGTGCATGTCACTCCAGATACTCGCCTGCGGATGCGGACGGCTCAGTATGCTCTCCGCTCACAGTGGTCCCAGGCCATGGGACGCTTGTGGGCAGGGTGCTCATCACCCGTCCCCTGGCGCTCTTGACTGGAGGCACAGGTTTGGCCCTGCTTCACCAGGAAGCAGTGAGCCTCTGCTTGTATACCAGCAGCAACAGAATTCCCCTGTGGGCAGTTTACCTCCCTGGCCAGGACAACACCCTGGCAGATCAGCTTAGCCAGGTCCTCCAGCCGCACGAGTAGAGGCTGGATCCCAGGATGACCAGTCAGCTCTTCCAGCACTGGAGGCTCCTGAGGGTGGACCTCTTTTTCCAGTCCAGCCAATGCACAACTGCCCTACTTTTGTTTCTGGCAGACGCACCCCTCCTGGGTGGCAGCGAATGAATTTCAGATCTCTTGATGGAGGGCCTCCTTTATGCCTTCTCACCCACACCATTAATTGCCAAGACCCTGTTCAAGGTCCAGCGTGATAGGGCCACGGTGATCCTAGTGGCCTCACGATGGGTCAGGCAGATGTGGTTTCCCCTGCTCCTCCATCTGGCCAGGTCACCCCCCCCCCCCAGTTCCCCTGGTGAGCAATCCAGGCCTGCTGATTAAGGAGGAGGACTCACACCTATACCCCAACCTGGGGTCTCTGACACTCATGGCCTGGCTGCTGAAAGGGTAGCCCTAGCCCCTTTCAGTTTCTGTATTGAAGTTGAGGAGGTCCTCCTCACTTCCTGCAAAACCTCCACCTGTTGGGCATATGCCTTAAAGTGGCAGAGGTTCTCGGTCTGATGCGCAGAGCATCGGGTCAGCCCCTTCTGCTCCATCTAGCTAGTGCTGCAATACCTACTTCACCTGTCCCAGGCAGTGCTGAAGTCTAATTCTGTAAGAGTGCACCTTGGTGCTCTTGCGGGGCACCAGCATTTCATTGAGGGCAAACTCCTTTCTGCTCATCCCATTGTGTCTCACTTCCTGAGGGGGCAGCACCTATTGAAGCTGCCCATCTGCGGTGGAGTAGGTCCTTAACGTTGTGCTCTCCAAGCTCACTGCACCACCCTTTTCAGCCTCAGCTCCTGCTACCTCCAAGTATTTTTCCTCTCCTGGAAGGTGTTGGTCCTCGTGGCACTCACCTCTACCCGCAGAATTAGTGAGCTTCAAGCATTGGTGGCAGAACCACCATACACTATATTCTTCAAGAACAGAGTCGTGTTCCGCATGCACCCCAAGTTTCTACCCAAGGTGGTATTCCCATTCCATCTCAGCCAGCAGGTGGTACTCCCCACCTTCTTCCTGCAGTCTCACGCCAGCAGGGTGAAGGTAGTTCTCCACACACTGGACTGTAAGCCGGGTGTTCACCTTTTATCTCAAGTGCACCCAGGAGCACCACCGAACTTCTCAGCTCTTTGTTTCCTGCGACCCGAATCGGTTGGAAGCTGTGGTCTCTAAGCAGACCCTGTCCAACTGGGTCTCTGACAGCATTGCCTTCTGATTTGGGCAGGCTGATTTCTCACTGGAGTGTCGTGTCACGGCACACAGTGTCTGGGCCATAGCGGCCTCTGTAGTGAACTTGTGCTCCGTTCCCTTGTTGGAAATATGCGAGGCTGCCACCTGGTCCTCGGTCCACACTTTCACAGCTCACTTCTACCTGGAGAGAGAGTCCCTTTACTGCCTGGCCAAAGGCACTGTCCCAGTCTGTCATTTGTTTGGGGTATAGGCAGCTCCTGCCCTCGGGTCCTTTGGTGTGTTCAGGCTCCCGGGGTGTTGGCTCCTTGCTGGGCACTTGGGCTGCTTGGGAGTCTTTATCTCTCGCTCATTGCTGCTGCTTATGGTTCCCCCATTTTCTGGTCACCCATGAGCTTTTTACAGGTTTTTCGGTAGCCTGTAGCTAGGGAGTCCCATATGTGTGAACTGACTTCCTGCTTGTTCCCAGAGAAAGCATAGTTCTCCAGAAAGTCAGTCCTTGCATATGGGTGACATTGGCAGAGCCCTGTGAAAGCCAATGAAAGCCTTTGAGAGATACCACCACACATGTGTGGTTTCCTTCCTGCCCAAGGGTGCCATCTTAGTCAGTCCCCCTTTTTCTACAGATGTCAGTCTTCCCCCAGAAAAAAGTTGATTTTCTTATGCATTTCCTTTTCTGGTTAGCAGCAGTCCCCTTCCTGGCTTTGCATCTCGGAACCGTGTTTTTTTTAAAATTTTCTTCCTAGTGCGGTTTCGTGTCTTTTCTAACTGCTGGCCACACGGGGGTCTTCAACATCGCGGGGTCCTTTTTGTCCCTTTGGCCAGTGGGTTCAAAAAGTATGATTGGTCTGCAAAGAACATGTCCCTAACCTATACACATGACTGCTGCCTCCAGTGTCTAGGTGCTGACCATGACCCAGAGGTTTGCGCCCTGTACAAAATGTCCACTAAGGCCATCCAAAGTCGTTGGCAGAAGCAGCATGACATCTCCCACGGGTCAGCGATTCCAAACCCTCACGAAGTGCATCGGTGAGTGCTCGAAGTACATGTCTTGGGCTGCCTATGACTGCTTCCAGTCTAACGCAAGGGTGGATGCCGCAGGCGTTGGTGCCCAATGCCAGGCCTGGTTCCAGGCATTGGACCTCAAGCAGTGGTTACAGGAGAAACTCCTCAACATCCCTTGCCTTGGTGAAAACCTCTTTGGAGGTTTAGGCGGCAGAGATCGAGACAGAGTTTGTCACTAGGACTCGGCTCTCCAGGAAGACCTCCACTCTTCCCAAGAAAAAAAATGCTAGGGAAAAGGCCTCCCTTCCACAGCAAAGGCCAGCCTTACCATGGCTATCCCCAATACCAGGCCCCCCAGATCCCATAGCAGGGTCACCAGGGCAAAGGAACAGGCCAGGGCCAATGCAAGCCTAAGGGTTCTAAGCCCTAAACAGTGGCTCCTGGCCCAGGTTGGGTCGGGGTTTTGACTTCCTGAGCATAGCCTCCCAACTCGTCGGGGAGCAGCTGCCACAGTGGGGCATCTGATTCATTTTGCCCATCGGTGACTTGCTATCACCATAGACACCTGGGCACTTCAAGTGATCAAAGAAGGCTACCTCCTTCACCTGGACTAGATGCCACCTCCTTTCATTCCAGGAGAGCTCACTCAGACTCCCCTGCACCAGGCCCTGCTACTGCAGGAACTCGCAGGCCTCATCAGGGACAGGGCCGTGGAGCCAGTACCCCATCACCTAAGAGGGAAGGGGTTCTTCTACAGGTACTTTCTGGTTCCAAAAAGAGCAGGAAGCCTAAGGCCCATTCTGGACTTGCGAAACCTGAACAAGTTTCTGGTGTGGGAGAAATTCAAAATGCTCTCCCTTGGATCATTGCTGCCCTACTTCCAGCAGAGAGATTGGCTATGCTCCTTGGACCTAAAGGATTTTTATACCCACATCATTATTCATCCGTCAGTCAGTCACAGGCAGTACCTGAGGTTCATGGTCGGGGGCGACCACTACCAGTATAGGGTACTACCCTCCAGCCTAGCCTTCGCACCAAGAGTCTTCATTAAATGCCTGGTAGTGGTGGCAGCCTGTCTTTATCTTCCCATTCTTAGATGACTGGCTCGTGAAAGGGAACATGGCGCCAAGGTGCAACAGGCCATGGCCCGCACCACCATGATCCTGCAGCATCTGGAGTTTGTGATAAACCACCCCAAATCTCACCTCACTCTAGCACAGGATCTGGAGTTCATAGGAGCTCATCCACACACTCTCCAGGACAGGGCCTTCAGGGCGGATTGCCTCAGCGCCTTGGCTACCGAGGTGCAGCACCATCTCGCAGTGTCAGCGTGATCCATACTCCACCTTCTAGGCTACATGGCATCCACAGTCCATGTGGTCCCCAATGCCTGCCTCCACATGCACTAAAAAGATAAGGCTAATCCTTGTAGAAATAGCAGGAGAAAAAACATATCAAAAATAGAATCAAATGTCGGAAAGGTCCGTTATACAAGGGGGAAAGGGGAAAGCCTCCAAACAAATCTTTAAATCAGTGATATGTTAAAGTGAAATAATATGTGGTTTCTGTCAAATATCCAAAAAACCCATAAATGCTAAGATGCAATATAATTTAAATTCTTATACTTAGCTGGCAGTTGGAAAACAATAACAGGATCAATCAAGTGGAGACTGAAAGCAAGCCAACCGGCATGAAAAGCAATCCAGGAGAGCAAGCTACGACGCAACGTCGTGTTTTGGGTCCAGCACGACCCTTTTTCAAGTAGTAGAAAAGAAAATGAGCTCCCTGATGGTATGATGGAATCTTAAAACTGAATCCTTAACAAACGCTTCATGTGTTCAAAGATCCATAGGAACGCACTTGTTGAATCTCATAGTCCCTCAAAGGAGGATAGCGTCTGACGTCACAGGGCAGAGTATTGCAATACTGTATATACCCAAAGGAAGGCAGCTATTTTATTTATTTATTTATAAATACTTATATACTGCACTTTCCCATGGATCAGGTGCGGTTTACAAAGAACAAAAGTAGGTATGGGTGCAACATTTTAAAAATACCCATTCATAGTACATAGAACATGTGTAAACCTTTACAATAAAACTTATAACGTGATTACAGTGACTAACTTGATTTCATTAACTATGTACAATGCAACTTTTTACAGTGAGGGGATTGGCACCTTAGTATATTGTAGCCCGTAGTCTGGATTATGACAGATATGTTATGTCTATTTGTCGTTATGTGTTACTGTGACTGAGCACCATAGTACATCTTGAATAAGTGTGTTTTCAATTTTTTACGGAATTCTCTAATGTCTGTTAGATTTCTAACCTCGTCTGGTAGAGCGTTCCAGAGGATGGGTGCAGAGTGTGAAAATGCCTTATTGTTGTTTGATTTTTTAACCTTTGTAAAGTCTTTCAGAATCTTTATTTTATTTGCGTTTTTACTTCTTTGGTTGCTATGGAAGAGCCAAAGGACCAAACAAAGTTCAAGGTCCTAAGGTGCTCCACCAATCTAATTCTAAATTTAGTCCGTTAGGGATGACAGTATTTAAGGTAAAAATCCAGCGTTGCTCCAGTATCTGTAAACGATGTTCTCTGTCTCTATCTCTAGGATCCAGAGGAACGTGATCTATGACACACCATTTAAAATCTAAAAAAACATGCTGTAATAAAACACAATGGGAGACCAACGGGGCTGTTAAGGTCTTTGTATGAATCTGTGATTTGTGCTCTGATTAAACGCTTTTTAACAGGATGGATGGTATGTCCTACATATTGAAGTCCACAAGGACATGTCAATAAATAGTCCACAAAAGATGAAGTGCATGAGGTGTGCCATTTAGTAGTGAATCGCTGACCCGTCCTAGAATGTATCCAACCTGAACCGACCTGGTATTGTGGACAAAAAAGACATCTGGCTGAACCACAAGAAAATTGGCCCGGATCTTCATGGGCCCATACAGAGCGATCTGGACCCACTGTAGAATGGACAACTATGTCCCGGAGATTACTGTTCCATTCGAATGCCACCATAAGATCTTTCTGAAAACAAGGATGCAGGCTGAAAATATGCCAGTGTTTTCTTAAAATATCCACAACTCGGGAAGAACCAATCATATAGGGTAAAACACCTACAATTTTATCAGTCCCTGCAGGTGTCAAATGTTTAACTCCTTCTGAGTTTAAAAGCCATTCCCGATGCACATATTTCACTCTCTTATATGCTTTATCAAGTACTTGCTTGGGATATCCCCGATGGAGGAGACGGGTATATAAATCCTTGGAATGAATAATAAATTGCTCAGCAGATGAAAAAATCCGTTTTAAATGGAGAAATTGGCCAAAAGGTAAAGCTCTACGAAGAGGGCCAGGGTGATGGCTCTGAAACTGCAACAGAGTATTGCGTTGAAAAGGTTTCCTGTATAATGTGATACACAAATGGTTGTCATATTTGTAAAGGCAGACATCTAAAAAAATCTATTGTAGCAGAATGATATTTAGCCGTAAATTGTATATTCACTTTAATAGTATTCAACCATAACAAAAATTGAGATAGAGAATGTTCCGTGGCCGTCCATAAAAAGAAAACATCATCCAGAAAACGAACCCATAAGGGAATATGTCAAAAACATTCAGAAACATAAATAACAGATTCCTCTATGGAAGCCATGTAAAGTGTTGCAACAGAAGGAGCCACAGTTTCTCCCATGGCTATTCCATCAACCTGCAGATAAAAATTGGAATCGTACCGAAAATAGTTTCGCGACAAACAAGGTAAGTAATTCCAAAAATAATGATTGTGGTATCCGATCTAGTAGTGGAACAAGTGCAGACTGAATGATGTCTATAGCTTCCCGTTGGTCAATATTAGTGTAAAGGGCTGTTACATCAGCTGTAATGAGCCACACCGTATCCATAGCAACCTCACATTGTGCTATGAGGGATAAAAAATGAGAAGTATCCCTCAGATAAGATTTAACAGAACCAACCGATCTTTGTAAAAAGTGGTCACAGAATTTGGACAACGGTTCTGATACACAACCACGGCAGGAGACTACTCTTTTTGGCATTGTTGGGACCCCATGCTAATTCTGATGCCCTCTGAACTTTTTGTATACCTTTTCCACCCATGGGGCAGGCAGCCCTTTTGATGGCCAACTGGGTGCAGAGGAACAAGATTGCGGAAGCTTCAGGCTTTTGCCAACAGCCTCCCTCGGGACCCCAAGGCTCCCTTTCTGCTGGTTTTGAGCAGCAGCTGTTGAAACAGCTCATGGGCTGTTTTTCACTCCTTTTTTGCTGCTTGGCAACCCCCTTTGCATGGATACAAGGTCCAGGACTCCCCTATGGGGGGGACCCTGGGCCCTTAGGTGGCTCTGCCCAGCTGATAAGGGTTAAGCGCCCACGCTTTGCTCTTCTGCTTGTGCGTTACTCTAGGAGCCCAGCCTTATTGAGGTTGGTTAGGAGGCCAAAGAGGGCTCTCTTTCTGTGGAAGGAGAGACTGAGGAAGGGGAGTTTGCTCTTGCTGAGGATGAGGACCTTCCTATGCTGATTCAGGACCCATGGCGACTGTACGCATTGAGGAGCCTAGTGAACCCTATTTTGGAAAGTATCCAGCATCCTGGCTTCTTTTCTTTGCCTCAGCTTATGCGGTAGCTCCTAGTCTTTCAATGGGATAATCCAGAGCTAGTTCTTAAGGGCCCTTAAGTTCTCTCTTGATTTTTGAATCCCCTGCCCCAGAGCGAACTGGATCAGTTCTTGGGGTTCGCTCAGGTGGATGCTCTCATCATGGCTGTGACCCAGCGCATAACTATTCCAGTGGAAGGTGGCTCTCCATTCAAGGAGTCTCATGATAGGGCATCCAGGTCCGCAGCCCATGGATCCTTCCTGCACCTGAAAAAGTTCTTCACTTTGGCAATTTCCTGAGTGGCCATCACTGGAAGGCTCCACTTCTGCAATATGAATTTGAATACATGAGGGCTGAGCTTCCGCTCACCTGGACTCAGTGTTGTGACTTAGGAAGTCGGCCTGCACATTAACACCAGCAATATGTGCTGTGAACAGGGCAATCAGATGCTCCTTTGCCCAACGACACAGCTCTGCAGCTTCAAGAGCACCCTGGCACTGTAAGTTCCACCTTGTTTGTTCACGTATGCCACTGCCATGGCATTGTCTGAGAAACGTCTCCAGATCTAGGTAGATCACGCTTGCCTCCAAGCAATTTGTTACCCAGAAGCCGCCTCAGGAGTCTAAAATACCTATCCCCCCCAGCCCTTCAGGTTGTCATCCGAGGTGACAGTCACCCACGTCATCCAGGGCCAGCCCAGCTGCTGGGTGAACTAGATGGCCACCTAAGGCGGCAGATCCCAGCAGGTGGCACAGCAACTCCCAGCCCCTCCAAAACAACTGGTGGCTGCTTCAGCGACACAGCTAGCCTTAAAATGTCCCCATGCGCATAACCTCACGGCTTATCGCATCTGTCCCTTCTGACACAACTTTCTGTCAAAGGGGGCAGGAAGTGTGTCGGAAGGGCAGGCATCAGGAGCAGCAGGCCATGAGGGTTCATACGCATGCATGGGCACTTCAAGGCCTTCTGCGGTACTTCTGCTGTATTGAGGGATTGCTATACTGCTCCCTCTCCCAGGTGAGATGAGGGGGCGATGACTTGGCACAGTAGGCCTACCTAGGATGGCAAAAGCCCTTGGGCCAGTCCTGAATTCAGCAGTTCTAATGGCAGGACTGCAACCACCACTTCGACTGCTTCTTGATATCCAGGAGGAGAGGAAAGGGGCCTGATTGAACAACCACAAAAAAGGGAGACCAGAGGACTAGCAGGTGCCTCTACAGAGGATGCATGTGTACCCTGAGCCATGGAACCAGCTCCAGGATTGATGCCATGGACCCTAGGAGCTGGAGGGTAGTCCCAAGTCTGTGGGGCTGGATGAGCTCAAAATGCCCTGAGTTGGTTCTGAAGCTTAAGGGACCTCTCTGTCGTAAGGAAAACTCAATCCATGAGTGTGTTGAACCAAGCCCTGAGGTACTCCAAGACATGGGAAGGAAACAGGCTGCTCTTGGGATGGTTGATCATCAACCCCAGTCTTTCCAACCAATAAATCACCAGGGCTGTCTCTTCCCTGGACTTCTCCAGAAAGTCTGACCAGATCAGCCAGGTGTCTAGGTACGGGCGAACCCAGACTCCCTCCTTGCAAAGAAACACTGCTACCCAACACCATGACCTTCAAGACGTTGTGAGGAGCAATGACCAGGCCAAAGGGTGAGCCCAGAGCTGGAAGTGGCAGTCCAGGATGCAGAAGCAGAGAAACCACTGGTTTGTTCCCGGATGGGAATATGACTCGGTGAGATCTAGGGAGGCAAGGAACAGATGCAATAACCGATATGATAATCTCCATACAAAAATGGGGAACTGAGTATGTCATGGACTTCTTTCAGATTCAGAATAGGCTGGAACCAACCTCCAAAGTAGATAGGAACAACATAGTAGATAGTAGAATAGCCTGCCACTGCCAGAGGCAAAGTTTCTTCAATTGCAATCCGCTTGAGCTAGGAGCTGCAGGGGAGAGTCTGCAGAGGTGTCCCTGAGAAGCTCAGCAAACTCCAGCATGCAATCCCAGCTCAGAACTTTGAGAACTGCATAGTTGGATATAATTTGTGTCCACTCTGTGAGAAACAGCCTGAGCCCCACCCCCTAACTGGTTGTATTTCAGAATAGACCTACCTCCAAATTTTGATTACCTTGCATGTCATTTCCTATTTCAGATCATATGCTTTTGATGGCTGAATAGATACATACACATATCTATATCTATGAAAAGCATATGATCTGAAATAGGAAATGACATGCAAGGTAATCAAAATTTGGAAGCAGATCCACTCCTTGTGGCCTTGGGCAAGTTACCAAACCCTCCATTTCTTTCTTTATAGATTATTGTAATAGTCTACTATTAGGTTTGCTTTCCTGTGTTTTTTGCCCCTTACAATCTGTTCAAAATGCTGCAGCCTGTTTTTTGATGGGTGATAAATGTTATGATATTTCACAACATCAATATGCTTTACATTGGCTTCCTATAAAGTTTTGGATTTTGTATAAGACAATCATTCTTACATTCAAATGCCTTCACCATCAGGCTCCTTTGAGCCCTTTCTGTGCTCTTATGAATTTATTGTCCATTGTGGCCACTCCAGTTGCAATATGCAGTTCTGCTTGATGTACCTTCTTTCCAGAAAACTCATTTTCAAACACTTATAGGAATTCTTTCATGATTGCTTTTAGCATTTGGAATTTTTTTACCATGTGATTTGTGAGGCGAGGCTGAAATTTTGACCTTTTGTCAAATTGACAAGTTTGTTTTTACAGGCTTTTCCTATGGCTGTGCTATAAGATGAAACTCAAGCAATCTTATCCAGTGTTGTAATTTTACATTCTTTGTTGAGTCTGTCTTTTAATCTATGTATATTACTTGTGATCCGCCTAGGATTGTAGAGCGGAATACAAATATCTCCAGGAACAAGCAGGAATGCAGTCTTCACATATGGGTGACATCTGCACTGACGGGATCCCACGCAGTAATGCTCCCCAGCGTCCAATAGGAAAGTCTTTGGGTGCACTTCACTGCTGCTGCGTGCCTGCCTTCCCAACTCCTCTCCTCAGTTTTTCGTTCCACGGAGCCAGCAGGACGCATCGTTCCTGTCGTCATTGAAAAGTATCTCTTTTTTTTTTGGTATAGCTTCGTGCTTCTGCCTTCCTGTTGATGCTGGTTCTGTCAAATCTGACACTGGTCCCAATAAATTTTTTTTTTTTTTTTTAGTTTATTTTCAAAGTTTCTTTAGTTTCATTTTTCATTGTGGTTTTCACTGTCAAACTAGGCCTCTAGGCCTCCATAGCCTTTTCTTAATCTCGAAGACAATTTTTTGAAGTTATGGAAAAATCAGCTAGTGGTTTAAAAAAAAATGTACCAAGTGTGCCAGTACTATATTAGTCACGGATAAACATGATTGGTGTTTAAAATGTTTGGGTCCTGACCATCAACCCAACTCTTGTCCTTTGTGTCACCAAATGACAGAGAGGCCTCAAGAACCGGGCCAACAAGTACAGAGCGTTGTTCGCCTCTGATTCTGTTTCAGTGGCTTTAACGTCATCGAGGCATTGATTTCATCTTAGGGGTCTCGGGTCTCTTCACAGTTCAAATGTAAGAGTAAGTCACAATCTCTGGCCATGCTTAAATCCTCTGCATCAGCATTGAGGACCGATACCGAGACCAGAGAGAAGACTCGGCATAAGCATCGAGACTCCACTAGAGGTGCTTCCAATGCAGATCAGCCAGCCAAACAGCCCCGGAGGGAGGATCTCTCCTCCATTGCACAAGTGGGGCTCCAGGATGCTCTCGAGGGATCGATTTCCGAAGAGCTACTGGTTCCATGTTCTGGGACGGTAGCTCACAGCCCCATAGGTGACTCCACCCAGACATTGGCCATCTCCCTAGACCAGCTCAAGTTGGCTCTCAAAAGGAGTTTGGTGGTACTCCTGGCAGCCTCGATACTAATAACATTGAGAACTCCAGGCGTGCAGACGTTCCAGGCCCCATACCTGCCATCAAACCAGCATCATCAGAGCCCCCAAGGTCAATACTCTCGGAACCAATCAATACCCCTGGGGCCCAGCAGGTGACTCTCAATTCCGATACATCCAAGTATCGGTATTGGCATTGACCTTTGATGTCCATGAAGCATCAAGGTCTAACCCAAGACCACCGATACTTTGATTTTCTACTGGACTTAGATTCCAGTTCTTCAGAATCTGATGGGGGGTCACTTGATTCCCAGAAACTTCCAGACGTCTCTTCTGACTCTTCACCCTCTCAAGAATGGCATTGGTCCCCATTGGAAGATATGTCCTTTCAGGACTTCATACGTGATATGGCAGCAGCACTTGCCATCATAGTAGCCTCTGAGAAAGAATAGAGGGCAGAGGACTTGCATATACTTCAGTACCCTCCTACGCCCAAAGAGGCTGCTAGATTTACCGGTGCATCTTATCCTGCAGGATCTAATGCTCTGCATGTGGGAGGCCCCACTCACAATCCCGCCTATCAGTAAGAGACTTGATACTAGGTACGCTGAGCACCAGAGTATCCAGGCTTCTAAAAACCTTAGCTCCCCCACCACTCAGTGTTGGTGGAATCAGCGATGCACCGAATAAAGAGCTCTAAGAACCATTCATCCATGCCACCTGGCAGAGACTCCAGGACAGTTGACACTTTTGGGCGTCTATGCTGGAGGCTAACCTGCATGCCTGGAAACAGACTCTTACATATTGTACATGGGCATGTTTTCTGAAGGATGTCACCAGGGATCTAGAAACTTTCACACCCTGCATCCTGATGGTAAGAGGAGTGCTTTTCAGACACTCATCAAGCAAGGCCAGAACACTTCCAAGTTTCTTACCAGGGCCTCTCTTGATGCCTATGAATCAACAAGCAGAGCTTCAGAAGTCTGCATTGGAACTTACATGATGACCTGGTTACAAGCATCCAACCTTGAGCAATGGGTCCAGGATAAACTGGTCAGTATCCATGCACTGGAGAAAAACGTTTTGGCAAGGGATGGAGGGAAAAAGCAGGGGAGATTGAAACGGATGATCTAACCCTAAAATACCTTTTCAGGAAAACAGCTGACCTATCCAAAATGAAGACTCTTCCCAAGAAATCGTTCTGTTCTGAAAAGAAGAGATACTATCCTTCTTACTTATCTTCTGCTGCCTATCAGTCTCGACAGCCTCACCTGCTGAGTTGCCAGGAGTCAGCATTGACTGGAATGCACACATTGCATTTTGCATTAAAAAGCATGGATCCCCATAATGATCCCTGCGACATTCCTTTATTCACCTTTCTTCATTGAGAAACCTGGCCATTTAGTCCTTCTTCCTGTTTCATATCTTTTTAATTATTTCCCATCTCACAATAAATGTTCTCTTCTATCCCATGACTTTTTTTTCTCATGTTCTTTAAAAAAAAAAAAAAACCCCAAACCCTCCCCTTCTGAATATCCAAATATACTATATCCACCAGCTCACCATTATCCTTATATTTAATAAGTCCTTCAAAAAATATAGCTGCTTGGTGATGCAAGACTTTCCCTTGGTTAAATTCATGTTGGCTCTCTTCTATTAAACTAGGTCTATATTGTCAATCACTTGTTTTTTTAGAATAGTTTCTACCATTTAGCTTGACACTGACATAAGGCTTTTACTGATCTATAGTTTTCCAGATCATCACTGGTCACCTTGAGGATATATTACAAATTACCAGTAGGTCTGCAATTTAATTTTTGCATTCTTTCAGAATTCTTGGATGTATGCTATCCAGTCCAGGTGATTTGCTACTCTTTAGTTTGCTAGTGTGCCCTAATACATCTTTTAGGTTTACCATGATTTGTTTCAGTTCCTCCAGATTATACTCATAACGAAGAATGTATTTAATGGTAATCTCCTCAACATCTTCCTTGGTAAAAACCAAAGCAAGTAATTCATTTAGTCTTTTCGCTATGACCATGTCCTTCCCGAGTGCCCCTTTTGCCCTTTCGATCATCTAATAGTCCAACAAATTCCCTCACAGGCTTCTTGCTTCACATGTACCTGAAGTTTTTCTGCCTCTACAGCAAGTTTCTTTTCAAATTATCTTTTTGCCTGCCTTTTCAAAGCTTTGTTTCAAACTTGCCAGTACTTATGCTTTTTCTTATTTTCTAGATCAGGGGTTCCCAAACCTACCTGCCTCCCAGCCATTCGGGTTTTCAGGATATCCACTATGAATATGTGTGAGATAGATTTGCATGCACTGCCTCCAGGACAGATTTGGGAACTCCCTGTTTTTAGATACAAGATATATCATAAGAAAAGTCATACTGACTCAGACCACGGTCAATCAAGCCTTGACTTCTGTCTCTGATGTGGCCAGTTTATCTCCAGTATCTGGCAGATCCCAAAATAGAACACATTTTTAATAAATCTTTGTTAGGATTTCCTTTCCATTTTTTGAAAAATCTTTTTTTTGACTATAATAGCATTTTTGAACTCAACCTTTTAACCATACTAGCAGTTGTTTTGGCCTTCCACTTTTTCTAAACATGGAATGCATCTGCTCTGGTCTTCCATGATGGTAGTTTTAAATGATGCCCATGCCTAATGTAAACTCTTAATCTTTGTAGTTTCTTTTATTTTTTTTTCTATTTTACTTATTTTATCATAGTCGGCCTTTTGAAGGTTAAGTACGAGCATAATTGTTTTCCTTGGTGTTTCCTCCAGTTAAATCAGATTTGATCGCATTATGATCATGATTGTCTAGTGATCCCACTATCATTACTTCTCACACAGATTCCTTGGTTCCACTAAGGATTAGATAAAGAATAGCTTCCTCCCTTGTCGATTCTTGGACCAGATACTCCATGGAACAGCCATTTGTTTCATCTGGAAACGTTAGTCCCTAGTACATCGAGATGTGACATTTTCCCAGTTAATATTGGGATCATTGAAATGTTCCATTATTGTTTTGCTAGATTTGTTCCTCTAAATTTAATTAGCATTTCATTGTATGTTAATTGTGCTCTGTTAAACAGTAGTATACCCCTACTGCTATACTCTTCCTCGCCACAGATGGAATTTCTGTTCATAAATATTTCACAGTGGTTTATGGTTTATTGGTGCTTACATTTTGTTTCCTGCAGGACTTTAAAGAGCACAAAAGAAGAAGCCAAACAGTACACTTGCCTCTAATATCTAATAACTAAAACTGTTATCCAAGGATGAATAACTGGGTAAAAAGAAATGAATAGGAACATCCCCCCCCCAACATACACACATTGTAGATTACAAGGGTAATTTTATAAAGGCCTTTTCAAGCATATATGCCAGTATATGCAAGTACAAACAGCTTATAAAATAATCCTATGTGCAGTAGTAGATGTGATGCCAAGAGAGCATGTGGTTTTAGGCAGCCAGGTGTAGGTGTGTTCAAGGGCGAAGCGTGGGCAGAGTCGTGATTTACACGCATATTGTATGTGCAGTCATTAACACCTGCTCCCAAGTAGGCTTCATTTTAGCCATGATTTTCTGATGATTTCGTGGGGTAATTTTATAAAGATATACAGGCATCAGTATTCAGGAGCACTTAGCCCCTACCAGCAGCAGTTATCCAGATAGTAGCACCTTCTAAATGGATATCTGGCAATTTTGAGCGATACATTCTGGATATTGCCAGGGTGATCTGTAAGTGGAGTGAGGGCCGAGTTGATAGTTACCTGGTTAGTGGTGATAGTCGGCTATCCAGATAGCTATTTGGATAAAGTTAGGACAGCCCTTTTGTTGTCACAACATCTATCCACTCTATCTGGATATTCAGTGCTGACCACAATCCAAATACCATTACTGAATATCTGGATTTTTTTTGACAGTTGTGGCTAGCATTTAAAAATTAAACACAACCATGGTAGCTGAAAATTGTCTAATAAGGTGCCTTGGTGTCTTAATAAAATATTCTTGAAATAGGTACCTGCTTGACCTTCACATATAGACGGCCTGTTATATGCATACATATATAGAGAGAATAATTTTATATGT
This sequence comes from Ichthyophis bannanicus, assembly GCA_033557465.1. Classification (NCBI taxonomy): domain Eukaryota; kingdom Metazoa; phylum Chordata; class Amphibia; order Gymnophiona; family Ichthyophiidae; genus Ichthyophis; species Ichthyophis bannanicus. The sequence continues at coordinate 143,324,903 of CM066040.1, forward strand.
ATGTATATATAATGCATGCATGTAGGTAGGTAGTGGCCCCACCCTGTCAGTAGACACCATTGCACAAACCTAATGCTTTTCCAGCTGTGGTCTATTCCCAAGGGTCCTCAATGAATTTTAACCACATAGTGCATGAATGACCATGCTCCTCTCATGAGACTTGAGATAAAAGACCAGCAGGGGAGTTCATGCACCATGCAGTTTAAACACGGAGTGTCATACACTGCAAACCTTAACTGCAAAGGACCAAGCTATTCCAGGGTGATAGTATGTGGAGCATGGAACTCTGGGCACCATGGCTACTAGGCATTTGGGATTTGAGGCTTGTCTCAAGGGCACGCATGGTTAAAAACCTTGGAATGATTTGTGAAACTAGGACAAAGAGATAGCAGCACATTGTTGTCTGTAGGAAAAAAAAAACATTTTGAAGTGGAGGAATTGTGTGATGCCGATTCTCTTGGACTGAAGGACACAATATGCTCAAGGGAGAACCTTAACCCCTAGACCAGCGATGGCGAACCTATGGCACGCGTGCCAGCTGTGGCACGCGAAGGCCTTGCAGCTGGCACGCAGGAAGGTCCGCTAGGACAGGTGTCTGCCTCCCTTCGTCTGCAGCCGCGGCTCCCTGCCTGTTAGGGAACCGCGGCTGTGCTTGTAAAATCGTTGCGGAGCCCTTCCTGTCTTGACGGGCTCCGTGCAGCATTGTCCCGCCTCTAAAGGAAGTTGTAAGTACAACTTCCTTTAGAGGCGGGACAATGCTGCACGGAGCCCGTCAAGACAGGAAGGGCTCCGCAACGATTTTACAAGCACAGCCGCGGTTCCCTAAGAGGCAGGGAGCCGCGGCTGCAGACGAAGGGAGGAAGACATGGGGAGAGGGGGGGGCTACCATCGACATGGGGAGAGGGGGAGGGGGGGGCTACCATCGACATGGGGAGAGGGGGGGGCTACCATCGACATGGGGAGAGGGAGGGTTGACATGGGGAGAGGGGGGGCTACCATTGACATGGGGAGAGGGGGGGGCTACCATTGACATGGGGAGAGGGGGGGGCTACCATCGACATGGGGGGGGAGGGGGGCTTACATGGAGGGAGGGAGCTGATATGGATGGATGGAAGGAGGGGGGCTTACATGGAGGGAGGGGGGACTGACATGGAGGGAGGCTGACATGGACAGTGGGGCTGACAGGGAGGGAGGGAGGGAGCTGACATGGACAGATGGAAGGACGGGGGCTGACATGGAGGGAGGGGGGCTGGCATGCACAAAGGGGAGAGACAGGGACATACTGGACAGACGGGATAAATGCTGGAGAGAGGCGAGAGACATTGCGACAGGGACATACTGGACAGACGGGATAAATGCTGGAGAGAGGCGAGAGACATTGCGGCTTAGGATTATAATGGGCTGATGGGGGAGCTAGCACTGGTAATGGGCAGATGGGAGGGGACTAGGACTGGTAATGGGTTGAAGGCTAGGACTGGTAATGGGTTGAAGGCTAGGACTGGGAATGGACTGATCAAGGGGGGGGTTGGGACTGGTAATGGGCTGATAGGGGGGTATGACTGATAATGGACTGATGGGGGGCTAGCATTGGAAATGAGCTGATCGGTGAGGTTAGGACTGGAAATGGGCTGATGGGGGGATAGGACTGGTGATGGGGGGGGTAGGACTGGTGGTATTGGACTGATTAGGGGAGGCTAGCACTGGTAATGGGGTTGAGGGGGGATTAGCACTGGAAGTGAGCTGATTGGGGGGCTTTGACTGAGAATGGGCTGATTGTGGGGAGGGGAGGATAGAGCTGCTGGCCCTGGAAGAAAACTGGGGGCTAAGGCTACAAATGGGCTGATGCGAGGGGATGGGAGAATGGAACTGGAAGGGAGTGGATCTGAGAGGGGCTGCCATGGTATTTGTACTAGAAGGGACTGGTCAGTGGGGAAGGAGGGGACTGGAAGGGAATGGACACCAGTGGCAATCATGGGAATGCAAGTTGACATTGGAAGGTACTGGGAGTGAGGACTGGAAAGGGGCTGATACTGGGGAGGGTTACTGGGACTGGAAATAGGCTGATGGAAAGAAGAGAAGAAAACGAAAGAAGAGATAAGAAATGGCAGATGGACCATAGACCACAGAAACAGAGCTAAGAGAAGACAGGAAAGCAGAAGCCTCAGATCGGGACCAGCATGATCAGAGAATAAATTGGTCAGACAACAAAGGTAGAAAAAATAATTTTATTTCATATTAGTGATTTGACTACAAAATCATCATAATTTTGAAATCAAATATTGTTACTTGTTGTGATTAATTAACTGTATTTTCCGGCGTATTTTTTTTTGTGTGCGCTGGAAGAGGGGTAGTCTTATACGGCGAGTATAGGCCAAACACCTATATTTTAACAGGAAAAGTAGGGGGTCGTCTTATACGCCCAGTCGTCTTATACGCCGGAAAATACGGTAAGTAAATTTAACGTTTTCTATGAAAAGTAGTTCTGAGGGGGGTCAAAAAAATATTAAAAGAAAAGTGACAATAATATAATATATTTATAATGTGGATTACATTTGGGCCCTCATATTTACCTCAGGCTATGATTGTGATTGTGATTATGATGGTACACTGTAAGAAACAATATATGCAGTGTTAGATTTGTTTTAAATGTCGCAATGGTTTTGCGGCTCCCAGTTTTTTTTTTCCCTTCGGAAACGGGTCCAAGTGGCTCTTTATGTCTTAAAGGTTGCAGACCCCTGTGCTAGGAGAAAGGCCCCAGCCCGGCCCCGCGCTTCCCCTTCCGGTCGGAGCTTCTGCGCGCCTCTCGCCGAGAAGCTGCACGCTAGGGCTCGTGCGCCGTCCTCTCGCGAGATTATAGGACCCGCGCGGGAGCTGGGTTCCAAAGAAGAGCAAAACCTACCACTTTCATGATGAATGGGAAATGGACTACTTCTTCATCATGGTTAAAGACAAGTGTTGTGTAATTTGTAACGCCCCAGTATCCTTGCCCAAAATGGGTGATCTGGAACATCATTATAAGGCTCTAAAATATTGTTGTTAAGGTTTAATTGACGTGCTGGCACTTTGAGGAAATTCTTTGGTTTTGTGTGGCAGTTTGGGCACTCGGGCTCAAAAAGGTTAGCCATCACTGCCCTAGACCATGACCTGAGCTGCTAAAACAGCTTGATTTCTGGTTTTTAGCTGAGAGGAGTTAATGCAATGTGTGCTGTTGAGTCGGTGCTGATTCCTGGTGACCCAGCAGTCCCTGGATACAAAGAAGAGCAACAGAAATGGTAAAGGGGATGGAAGGATACCCCTATGAGGGGAGGCTTAAAAGGTTAGGGCTCTTCAATTTGGAAAAGAGATGGCTGAGGGGGATATGATGGAGGTCTATAAATTTAATGAATGGACTGGAATGGGTAAACGTAGATTGGTTGTTTACACCATCAAAAAGTAGAAATACTAGAGGACACGCAATGAAGCTACAATGTAACCCATTTAAGACTAATAACAGAATTATTATTTTTTTACTCAATGCGTAATCAAACTCTGGAATTTGTTACTGGAGGATGTAAAAGCTGTTAGCTGTGTTTAAAAAAAAAGGTTTGGACAAGTTCCTGGAGGGAAAGATCCATAAACCATTCTTAAAGAGGACCTGGGAAATCCATTGCTTACCCCGGGATGAGCATTATGGAACCTGTTTGCCTTTTTCGGAACTTGCCAGGTACTTGTGACCTAGATTGGCCACCGTTGGAAACAGGAAACTGGGCTTGATGGGCCTTGGTCTCAACCAGTAAGGCATTTCTTATGTTCTTTGTCTACCAGATCTTGGCTATCACATTCAACAATATTGCTATTCATCTCTATATAATACAGCTGTTTAACCCAATACTGAGATTCATCAAAAGATTACCTATACACCACAAATATTCTATAACACCACTGTACCTATTTTTCAATTGCACAATGAAGAGTGGAAGTCTGTACTCTTGCTTCTGTGCCTTACTTATCATACTACTACTCATACCTCTAGTCCACTCTCTCCAAACTGCCTCATCACAATACCATCCCATCCCATCCCATCCCAATTATACAATATTGTTCCAAACATAACATCCCTTATCCCCACCATACCTCAATTTACCATCATTATAAAAGTCAGCTTCGTAGATTAATATACATAAAGCCTCAAGTAACCATTGCTCATGAAATCCCCTCAATCGCTGCACATCCTATAAAAATTTATCCTTTTTGAATACAAGATTCATTAGAAATAAAATTCCAGTAACATTAGACCTTGTTAATGACCACAACCTCGACTTTTCCTCACTGAAACCTGGCTATCTGACTCGGACACAGTACTAAGTAACCAACTTAACATCTGAGGATACAAGCTTTTTCAATGCCCCAGTACATCTAAACATGGAGGAGTACTAATCTTGGCAAAACAAGAATTAAAGGCTACCCTACAATTAAGCAAAAACATTGATAACATGGATGTACTGATAATTGAAAATAAAAACATCTCATTCTGCCTAATATATAGACGTCTATCTCCCACACCAAACAGCCTCCAATCCATCCTAGAAACTGCATGCACTGCTCATTTAAATAAATTTCACATCATTCTAGGTGACTTTAACTTGCCTTCCCTTCAGGGCATACCCACATCTCATTTTATCAATGCCATGTCTGATTTGAGATAAATACAAACACCCACCCATGCAAAAGGGAACACCATTAGATTTTATATTTCTCCCTAATAAGATATTATAACACGCTCATTACTCGCCCCCCCACCCCCAATTCCCTTCCCCTTCCATGGACAGATCACTTTCTACTAAAATGTTTGCTACCTGCTATTCCTTCTCCACTCCCTCACAGTGAGTCAGCACCAATTAAAAAGAAATTCAAAGCATTTAATAAAGAGACCTTCCTCAATGAGACCCTCCCTCAGGTGCCACTATTAAAGATCTCGATGAAACATTGATAAATTGGAACTCCACCATTTCCAAGGCAGCGCTTGCTTCGCCTACACAACAAAGAAAAAGATAATAAGCCAGGCATGTCCAACAGGTAGATCGCGATCTACTGGTAGATTGCGGAGGGGTCAGAGGTAGACTGCCATCCCCACTTGGCTCCATCTCTCCAGCAGCTCGTCCCATCACTAGGAGAGAGCTCGTGCCAGCAGGTCGTCTGCCGAGGGCTTGCCGCTGCTGCTGATCCTTTGCCTGTCTTTTTTTCCCTGCCTGCGGGAATCTTGCCTGTGGGTGTATTGGGGCGCTGCTTGTTTTCGTGCCAATAGTTTGTGGGTACCCCAGGGGGCCACTGCCCGCGCCCCGCAATGAGACGCCACAGGCCCGGCGTCATACCTGGTCTCCTGCCTCTCAGAATCACCCATTCCAACACCCCTTAGAAGTGTGTTATATACCGGGCGATATCCATTCGCCCTGACTTTACCTGAATACACTTACCGTATTAGTTGTGTTGTGTGCTGGTCGTTAGTCACTTTATAGTTCGCTTTCATTAAACGTTTTCGGGCAGACACAACAAAGTGTCAAGAATTTGGTGATTTTGGCGGGCTTTTCCAATTGTGTTCTAACTTGCCTATGCCTTGCCTTCAAATTGGTTCAAACCACTGACGTTTGCTTGCCTCTGCAATTTTATGTTGCCTAGCCTTTGTGTTGATTCTACACTGTGTGCAGAATTTATTAAATCGCGTGTGGTGGCATTTGAACTTGTTTGGCGGTATTTGATTTTATCTGGTTTGCTGGACAGGTGTTTGAGTTTTTTTGATGATTGTGTGGTAGTATTTGATTATTGGTGCCAGTATGATTTCTTATTTTTTACTTTTAGAACTGCATGTGTGGTTTTGGCATCTCCAGTCCTTGTATTGCACATCATCCAGAGGTCTTCAGTTCTTGTTGATCTTTAATACTTTGGAACAGTGACAGTTTTGGACCAGATTCAGCCAGTGTTTATACTAACTTAGCAGATTTGGCCTTCTTACATCCAGCCACCCCAGTATAATGAAGATGAGTGTTCCAAAGAAGAGCAAAACCTACCACTTTCATGATGAATGGGAAATAGACTACTTCTTCGTCATGGTGAAAGACAAGTGGTGGTGTCTAATTTGTAACGCCCCAGTATCCTTGCCCAAAAAATAGTAATCTGGAACGTCATAAGGCTCTGCATAGCAATAAGTTTGATGCTGATTTTCCACCCAAAAGTGAAATTCGTAAACTGAAGCTCAAAGAACTTAAATCAAAATTGACTACTCGGCAACAGTTGATGGCGAAGCCAAGGTCACATTCGGTCAATGCAACCATAGCATCCTTCAAGGTCAGCAACCTGATTGCAAAGAAATGCAAACCTTTCACTGAAGGGGAATTTGTAAAAGATTGTTTTCTTGAAGCAGCTGACAATCTTTTTGAAGGATTTAAAAATAAGAAAGAGATCATAGCTGCTATTTAAGATGTACAGTTGTCAAGAAACACCATTGTGCGGCGAATAGAAAAGATGTGTGGAGACACAACTGAACAATTTTTGGAGGATGTTTCAAATTGTGTTGCTTTCTCACTCCAACTGGATGAATCTTCAGACATAAGAGACCTAGCCCAGTTAGTAGTCTTTATCCAGATGGTTTTTGAAGACTTCAGTGTTAAAGAACTACTACTTGGAATGGTTTCTTTAAAAGGGAGAACTACCGGTCAGGAAATATTCAGTTCTTTCCATTCTTCTGTGACGAAGTGTAATCTTCCATTGCATAGACCTGTTTCCATCACTACTGATGGAGCAAGAGCAATGACAGGTGAGGTTAACGGTTTCATAGCCCTCTGTAGACAGTATGATGACTTCCCAGATTACCTTTTCTTAGCACTGCATCATTCACCAGCAAGTTTTGGCAAGCAAGAGACTCAATACAAAGACTGTCATGGACATCACTTTCAAAATTGTAAATTCAGTTTGTGGAAGATCACTTCAAAGGCAGCTTTTCAATCTTACTCTTGATGAAGGGGCAGCAGAAATAATTTTGCACACAGATGTAAGGTGGCTAAGTAGGCACAAATGTCTGCAAAGATTTTGTGATTTGCTGAATGAAATAAGAAGTGTTTTTGAAGGAGAGGGGAGATGACCAAGCAGAGTTGGAAGATGAGGAGTGGTTATGTGATCTGGCATTTCTCGCTGACTTTACAGACGAACTAAGTGATATGAATCTTGAACTACAAGGTAAAAACAAAATGCATTGGCGAGATGAGTACAGTTTCATCCTACAAGAGCAAATTTGAGCTAATGATGAATGACCTTGCAAACAACACTTTTGATCATTTTCCTAATACGCAGGACCATCTGGGACAATATCCAAATGTTGTTTTTCAGAGCGAGAAGTATGTGACAGAAATCTGTTCTGTTATCCAGGAATTCGAAAATAGATTCTGTGACTTCCAAAAAATTGGAACAGTTGTGGAGTACTTGTCATACCCATTCAAAATAGATGTGGACATTAAAGAAACTGCAGCTCCTATCAGTAAAAATTACTCATTGAACAAGCCATCTCTTGAAAACGAAATATTAACCCTTAAAAATGACATTTTTCTCAACACCCATGCTGAGCAAGAATCGTTTTGGAAGCTAGTGCCTAGAGACAAATTTCCCAACTTGAGAAGATGCAGTGAAGCTGTACACTCCTGTTTCGGTTCAACTTATTTGTGTGAATCTGCATTTTCCCATCTGAAAATGAGAGTATACAGTCAAACCTCGGTTTTCGTATGCCCTGGTTTTCGTACGATTCGGTTTTCGTTGACTTTTTTCATCAAGATTTTGTTCCGGTTTTCGTACGTTGTCTCGGTTTTCGTACAGTTGAAAATGGAGCACCATCTTGTGGCCAGAAGTGGGATTTTCTTTATTTTGATTTTCTTGCTGATTGACTGTCTTCCATATTTATTGGCGCTTCTCTTTTACAAGGCAGGCTGGAGCCCCGATTGTGCAGACGGCCAAGATGGCTGTTCCCGCCTCCGCTTCTGGTGGTGATTGCTCGATCCCTGGAGTGGAGAGCAGCTGGAGCTGTCTGGAGTGTGTCCCTCTCCCAGCGCCCGATGGCGCTTCTCTTTTACAAGGCAGGCTGGAGCCCCAATTGGGCAGCCGGCCAAGATGGCTGTTCCCACCTCCGCTGCTGGTGGTGATTGCTCGATCCCCGGAGGGGAGGGCAGCTGGAGCTGGCTGGAGTGCGTCCCATATGCCAACAAAAGTCTTCAATAAAGGTAAAAGTGATGTTACATGCTCATTTATCCATTTCATTAGTCATTTATATGTATTTCTCATTGTTTTCTGTATGTAAAAATATAGTTATTCTCTATAAAATGTATTTTTTGTCAATATTTTTGGGTGTCTGGAACGGATTAATTGAATTTACATTATTTCTTATGGGAAATCTTGCTTCGGTTTTAGTCCGTTTCGGTTTTAGTCAGACTTTTTTGAACGGATTAATCATGAAAACCGAGGTTTGACTGTACAATGTTCCAACATGACAGATGAACATCTCCAGGATTCCCTGAGACTGGCTCTCACGCAATATTCACCCAACTTCAAAAAGCTGGTGGATGATATGCAGGCTCAGACGTCTCACTAATGAGCAAGAGCGAAATATTAAAGATTGTGCAAGATCAGCCTGGATCAATACTCGACCTAAATTTGACACAAATTACTCAATAAAAGTTAGTTATTAAGACAGTTAAAGTTATTACTTAATAAAACTTTAAGAAAAAATGTACTTTCTATTTCCCCTCGCAGTTCTTACTGGATCTTCATCTCTCTGTTTTTGTTTTTGCTTAATTTGCTTAACAGCTGATCACATCCAAGTAAATGACACAAGGTTCATTAAAAATGGGGGGGGGGGGGCGGAATCCTCCAACCTTATTGGGTTAAAATTTAATTTGAAACTAATTTGAAACTTAATTTTCATGGTGGTAGATCACTGGCACTTTTGGCCGGAAAAAGTAGATCACGGCCTGTTCGAAGTTGGACATGCCTGATATAGGCCATTGAAAATATGGTTCACGAATGACTTAAGAAAACTAAAACAAAAACTGAGAAAAATAGAGCATAGGTACACGAAATCAGAAAGTGATGATAAACAATACATGAACACAGTGATCGCTTACAAAGAAGCTACGAACAATAGAAAGAGAATATCACACTACCCTCAGTAGACAGAGAACCTTTTTCAGTTGTACCCCAAACCCAGAAGAAACCATAGCAACCATCAATTCTCCTATTTTTGCCAATCATTACATGAAAAAGCTCAAACCCCAGCAAAGAGATGACACCCCGACTCAAATAACATCTCAACTACTGACTCCAAACTTCATATCACCAACAAATGGAATGCTTTCCATACCATCGACCAAAAATCTCTCAAAAATATAATCTCTAACATCAATACAACTACCTCACCCACTGTCCCCTATCCAATCAGTTGGTTAAAAAGCATCCATATCTGAGATCACTCCTTGCATTTTATACATTGTCAACCTTGTTATTACAAGGATATATGTCCAGTGTCCTTAAACAGACAATGTGCCCTATTCTAAAATCATAATCAAATGACATGGACCACCATAACTCCTACAGACCAATCTCTAGTCTTCCATTCATGGCCAAGGTAATTGAATCTGTACAACTTTTTCTACTTCATTATTTCATTGAATTAAATGCCCCCCTAGATGAACAGCAACACGGATTTTGGCCTTTTCATAGTTTAAATCCTACTTAACTGATCGAACACAGCAAGTTCAAATCGGTCAAACATCTTCAACCTTCAAACAGGAACAGGGTATTCCTCAAGACTCTTCTCTCTCTGGTTGGATGTACAAATTAAAAAGTAATGCAATCTATGACATCTTTAAAAAAACACAAAGTAAATTATCGTATCTTCCCATAGATACATTCAACCCATGTATCACCAAATAAAATCCTGCTTAATAGATGTCATAGAATGGATGACATTACACAATCTAACAATAAACAAAGCAGAAGTTCTTTACGTAAACCAAAACTTTATCCCACCACCAAAATTACACATACAAGGGAATGATCTGGATGTCAAAAAAGAGGTGAAATACCTTTGGACTTATACTAGATCAGTCTCTGAATATGGTATCCTACGTCAAATCAGTCACTAAAGCCATCTACTTCAATTACATATGATACAACACCTTGGACCACTTCTAGAAAACTACGACTTTAGATCTGTTTTACAGGCATTAATCATACCTCACTTTGATTCTTGCAATAGTATCCTGCAAGGCCTTCCTAAAAAAAAAAACAACCTAATAACTCCAAGTTGCACAGAACCTCTCTGCACAAATCTATAAAGCTCAATATACAGACCATATAACCTCACTTCTTCATTAACTACATTGACTGCTCATATCAAGCAGAATAAAATACAAATACATGTTAGTATTTAAACTCATCAGCAACATAGCCCCATCATATCTGTCCTCCCTTCTCCTCATACCCTCAAATGCAAGAACCAGAAGAAGCTGCTCCCAAAATACCGTAGACGTCCCCAATCACATAAGCAATACCAATCACGCCACAAATAGGGCTTTCACCTACACTGCCCTAACTCTTTGGAATACTCTTCCGGATAAATTAAGAACCATAAAAGACCTCCAGTTCCGCAAGGAGCTCAAGACATACCCATTCATAGAATATTATGGCAACCTACCTGACCCTCATACACAGCTGACATAGATATTATCTATATCACTTTCTGCTAGCACCCCACACTACACTGACTTACCTACTAGGACATCAACCACATATGTACAATCTTTGATAATGGAATAGGAATAGATGAGGACAGTAACTGAATTCAAAAAAGCATGGGACCAACACAGAGGATCTCTAAAGGTAAAAAGTGGACTGTTGTAGTTGTTGTTATGGAAGGACAGACTAGATAGGCCATGTGGTCTTTTTCTGTCATCATATTTCTATGTTTCTATGTATTATAATATTCCAAACTATTCTGTATATAAGTTATCTAGCTATTTTGCTAAACGGTTGTTAAGATGTTAAAAAGTGAGTTCTGTGTTATGATGTACTTTGTGTTAAGTTCAAAGTAAACCGCCCTTGATCATTGGAAGGGGTGGCATGTACTCGGTGGTTTACATTTGAACAACATTAACTTTACATTAAACATTGAACTTAAATTTGAAAGGGGTTTATAACTTGGTGGTATGAGGTGGGTTGTTTACAAGCTAATATTTACAGGGTGCTAGTATCTACATACAGGGTGTAAATTCTGTTTACAGGGAGTAAGAATCCACATACAGAGCTCGTGTGGTGTGTCAGTTATCCCTTAATGAGGTAGTGACGTGAGGAGGGTTATGGGATAAATTCTTAGGAGAATTTGTTCATTTGTGGTGCACATTTGTATGTAGTGAAGGAGTAGCTTTGTTTAGATACTGAGGTAAGAATAGTTTGTTTGATTGCTCAGTTCATAGTATTCCTTAAAGAGCAGTGTTTTTATTGCTTTTTTAAAGTTGCAAATGTCCGTTATTGATCTTATATTCTCCAGTACATTGTTCCATATTGATGAGGCATATAGCGATATCTCTCTTATGGATGTGGACTGTAGTGCTCTGGTCTTCTTTTTAGGGATTGATAGTAGGCTCCTTTGGGGTGTCCTCTTTGTCCTATTGTCTGGCTCCTTAATGATTAGCGGTTGTACTGTGGAGCTAGTTTATTTATTATTTTGAAGATGATTAGTATTGCCTTATATTTTGCTCTTATCTGTACCACTGCATTAAGGAAGGTGCGACTTATGGTTATGGTTTGCTGTTCCTGTGATTATTCGTGCTGTAGTGATCTGCACGAGTTGCAGGGGATATATTGATTTTTTTTGGTAGGCCTTGGTAAATTATATTTCCATAGTCTAATATTGGTGTTATGAAGGCTTGTGCTACTGTTCAGAAGTCAGTTTGTTCCATTAGAGGTTTGAGTTTGTGTAACATTCTTATCTTGTGGTATGCTATCTTGATGGATCTTTTAATGTGTGTTTAGGAGTTAAGGTTTTGGTCAATTGTGATTCCTAGGTATTTCACCTCTGTGTTTTACTACCAGGTCATTTAGAATTGTGAGGATTTTTGGTGGTGTGAATTTATTTTTATTTATTTATTTTGACAGTTTTGTATACCGCCTTATCCTTCAATCAAAGCGGTCACAACACAATTGGGGGATACATTTAACACACAGGGATATGAGACACATACACTAATACTTACAGGGAACATGGGCAATGGAGGGTTAAGTGGCTTGCCCAAGACCACAAGGAGCATCTGTGGACTAGAAACCCCAGTCCTTCCGGCCCAAGGTTGCTGTCCTCTAGTGGGATTTGAACCCCCGACCTTCCGGCCTGAAGTAGGTGACCGCCTAGTTCTCCTAATGATACCACCAGCCAAAGTTGTTCCATCCCCTTTATCATTTGTGCTGCCTTTCTCTGAGCCTGTTCTAGCTCTGCAATATCTTTTTAAAATGGGGCAAGCAGAAATGCACACTATACTCATGGTGCAGTCACACCATGGACCTATTCAGAGGCATAATGATATTCTCGGTTTGGCTTTCCATTCTTTTTAGAATGATCTCTAATATGTATTTTCTTTTTTTGGGAGTTCCCCACACTGGGCAGAAAATTCATGGCCAGTGCAAGGGTATTATGTGCCCAAGGTGAAACTTCAGCCTCGTGCCCCCTCACAATTAACTTTCAGACCATTAGCACCCCCACCCACTTCCAATTTTGATGATTACACTCAACAACCATAATCATCTGAACGCAGTCCCTCCTTGAACAATCCTATCAAAGCATATATTTAGATATCAGTTTAAATATTCAACTTTATTTTGTAAATATATATATAACAGTGATTTCCAAAATCCGTATTGCCCATTCTTCCTACAGATAAAGGTACATTCCAGTGAGTCTTTGTGTGGCTGTCAGGGCTTGTTGTTTTGCTGGGACTGCGGCTACTCTTTGCTGCCTCCCAGAAGCTCCTGCTCTAGGTGACCACCTAGTCTGTCTAATGGCTCGTTGGCCTTTAATGGATGGCAGCTTCTGGAAAGGGAGAGGGGAGGCAGCAAAGAGAAGCAGCAGTCAAGACAGGGCTACAGGCCCTGACAACTCTACCAACTCAAGGAACTATCAGCGTGTACTTTTATTTATAGGGAGGGTGGGCAGTTTACCAACAGCATATTTAAGTAAATGGCTTGTGGGAATTATCCTTATTATATGTTTATAGATAAGCAAAGGTATGCCGAATTATGCGTTTTTACAAAATTATCATGGGAGGCGTGGTGGTGTGGTGGTGGTCTGGAATTTGCTACCGGAGGATGTTGTAAAAGCTGTTAGTGTAGCCGGGTTTAAAAAAGGTTTGGACAAGTTCCTGGAGGAAAGGTCCATAAACCATTATTAAAGTAGACCCAGAATATCCACTGCTTGCCCCAAGGCAAGCATTGTGGAGCCTGTGTCTTTTGGGGAAACTGCTAGGTACTTGTGACCTAGATTGGCCACTGTTGGAAGCAGGATACTGGGCTTGATGGACCTTGGTCTGACCCAATATGGCATATAGTATGTATGTTCTAAGTACCTTGCCCCAACCACTAGGCGGCTACTCCCCATGAATGTGGTGATGTATATGGCTTCAGATTTTCTGTAGTTAATTGAGAAGTTCCTTTTGCTTAGCCATCTATTAATAGCTTCTAGGCAGGTAATTAGCTGGGTATCATCTGGGTGTTTTGTATCAATTGGTGCATATATCATTATATCTTATAATTATAACTTATTATAACTTATCTGTTCACCAAACACTATAACATAGATAATCCCTCTCCCGCTTTAGACAAAGGCTAAACAGGTATCTGACAGCTTCAAATAAAAACCCTTCAACTCACAAAGATAGCACATTTAGTTAAACATTTTTGATGATCCCACATCTTATGCCCTTTCACTTCCATATATATATACATATATATATTTGTAAATAGTTTATTCTGTTCTGTATTATCTTACATTGTTTAGACAATATATTCTGTCTAGTTAATTACTTCGTTCCTTAATACATATACTGTTTTGTTAAGCATTATACTTATAATATGACGTTCCTTGTAAAATATGTTCTGCTAATCATTATACTTATATTATGATGTTCCTTGTAAAACAAACTTGCTTTGTTAATTGTTGTTCACTGTAAACCACAACTGAACTCTGGAAGATGCGGTATATAAATGTGTATAAATAAAAAAAAAATAAAAATATCTGCATAAATTTTGTAGCTGATTTTGTGCTCTTTGATTATGTTACAAAGTGGTTGGATGTATATGTTGAAGAGCATAGTAGAAAGTGCTGAACCTTGAGGTATCCCTTGCTGTTGGGTGAATAGTTTTGAGAGTAATTTTCTGATTTTTAACTTGTCTGTTTGAGAGATATGAGGAAAACCATTTCATGACAGTGTCACAAATCCCAATTTCTTGTAGTCATGTCGGGGTGGGGTGGTTTACTGTATCGAAAGCTGCTGCAATGTCAATAAATATGAGGAAGCCATTTTTTTATGTTGTCTATACCATTTATTAGTGAGTCAAGCAGCAAGGTGTAGAGAGTCTCCACACTATGATTTAGTCTGAAGCCAAATTGGTGCGGATCAAGTGGAGTATGGGTATCTTTGTGATCTTGATCGAAAAAAACAGTACAGCAGCAGCTTCATCTTAGCTATGAAAGGCAGGCTTGATATCAGTCTTTAGGAACTGAGGTCTTTTGGGTCAATATTTTTGCCTTTAAATATTGGTCTTATGGAGGATTTCTTGAGGTTTGAGAGTATGTGCCCTTGTGTTAGTGTCAGTTGTGTGATGTTCAGTAGTGTGGGTATTAGATTCTTTCTTTCTTGCCATCCTAATCCAATTGGTTGGGCAAGGGTCTAGAGGCGAGGTTGATGTGTTGAGGTTGAGTATAATGTTTTCCATTTGTTCTAGTGTGGGAATGTGGAAGAAATTTCCATAGAGTATGGATTTGCACAGGTGTCTGTTTGACCAGTCGATTTCTTTTCTTGAGTTGATTTGTTGTTGAACTTATACATCCGCGGGTCATAACATGTTTTAAGTAGTCTGCAATCTCCAGGAACAAGCAGGAATGTAGTCTTCACATATGGGTATCGGTACCGATGGAGCCCGCGCGGGAACACTCCCCAGCGTTCAATAGGAACGCTTTTGGGAGTATCCCACAGCGCATGCGTGCTGCCTTCCCACCTCTGTACCTCTCTCACTTCAGTTCTTTGTTTTCTGCGGAGCTGACAGGACGTGTAACCTGTCACTGCAGAAAATTTCCTTTTATTCTTTGTTTTTTTGTGGTTGCATCTGCCTTCATTCGACGCCTACTGGTACTGCCGGTGGTTCTTCTTTCTTTTAACCCCCCCCCCCAAAAAAAACCCCTTGTATTTTCTTAAGGGGTCTTTCCCCTGTTTCTGGTGCTAGGTGCCATTTTAGGCACTAGGCCAACTTTTCCTCAGGCATGGAGAAACCAGCTAGTGGTTCAAAAAATGCTCAAAGTGTGGCGGTACCATTTCCGTCACCGACACCCATGATTGGTGTCTAAAATGTTTAGTTCCTGAACATTGTCCAACAGAGTGTCTCTCCTGCACAAGGATGACCAAAAGGGGCCTGCAGAATAGAGCTGCAAAACTCGGTACTCTTTTTGCCACGGATACGATGTCACTTGCATCGACGTCCTCCAGGGCTTCATCTTCCTCCCATGGATCTCAGGTAACTAAACTTAAGTCTTCTAAGACTGGCCGGTCCTTGAAGGGTAAATCTCCTTCAAAGTATCGAGATGCCACTGGCGTTGCCCTCGAGGATAGTTCACTGGCAAAACAGCCCTGGCGGGAGTCTTCGGGCTCCAAAGAATTAACGGGGCTCCAGGATGTTCCAGAGGCTTCAACCTCTGCAGAACTACTGGTGCCATGTTCTGGGGTCGTAGCCACTTCCACTGGTACCGACACCCAGGCATCGGCAGGAGCGATGAATAAGATAATCCTCACTATTGAACGCAGTCTAGCGTCCCTCTTAGCAGCTTCGGTACCGCCAAAACCGCTACAGATGGTTCAACAGGTATCGGTACCGATATCGGTAGTACCTGCTTCGACAGGACTGCTTCCCCCCCATGCCGAGCCTTGAGTCTATCTCGGGTATCAGGGATCAGGAACTAAGACATTTCGGTACAGACTTCGAGCAGTACCGATACTATGCATTACAGGAGTACCCGGTACAGAGTGCCCTTGAGTCTTCCAATTCCAATGACTCTGGCGATTCTACCGGTACCAGAGCGAACCTATTAGAGGATTCAACTCCTTCTCCTCAACGCAGGATGTCTCCTCCAGAATATAAGTCCTTCCAGGATTTCATATGTGATTTAGCAAAGGGCCTTGCAATCACTGTGATTCCAGAAAAGGAACCTAGGGCAGAAGAATTAAAAATTCTACAATACCCTATGGCTCCCAAGGAGGCAGCTATGCTTCCCATTCACAAGATCTTACATGATCTGATGTTGAGAATGTGGGAAACTCTTTTAACGATATCTTCACATTCCCGACGCCTTGACACTATGTACCAAGAGCATCCGGACAGACGGTATTTCGAGTCCTCAGAAGAATATGAGGATTCTGACAGCGCAGGATGTCTCCTCCAGAGGATATTTCCTTCCAGGATTTTATCAGGGAGGTGGCTCGGGGTCTGTCCATTACTGTGGCCCCTGAAACAGAGCCAAGAGCTAAGGAGTTGGAAATTTTACAATATCCCAAAACTCCTAAGGAGGCAGCTACCTTGCCCATTCATGAGATTTTGCATGATCTCATGTTAAGGATGTGGGAGACACCTCTTACCACCTCTCCTCATTCTCGCAGACTGGATACTCTGTATTGAGTCCCTCCTTGTCCTGGTTTCCATAAGACTCAGCTTCCTCACCACTCTATTGTAGTGGAATCAGCTATGAGAAGGATCAAGAGTGCAAAGAGGCATGCCTCTAATCCTCCAGGACATGAGTGCTGAACCCTGGATGCATTTGGACATCGTGTCTTCCAAGCTTCCATGCTTTCTGCCAGGATCAGTTCCTATAGTCTTTACATGGGAATGTTCCTGAAGGAGGTCACAGATGATTTAGAGGCCTTGAGTCCTATTCTTCCTGAGGATAGAAGACAGGATTTTCTCACATTGGTCAAACATGCCCAAGATGTTTCTAAATTTGTCAACCGTGTAGCCTTTGACTGCTTTGAGTGCATAAGCAGAACCTCTGCCATTGCCATAAGCGCACGTAGAATTGCTTGGCTCCAGGCATCTGATCTGGAGCTCTGGGTACAAGACAAATTGGGAAATATCCCTTGTACTGGTGAGAACCTGTTTGGCAGGAAAAGGCCATTGAGTTGGATGCTGTCAACTCTACCTTGGATAGACTATCCAAGTTCACAGCTGATCCTGCTAGAAAGAAATCGTTCAAGAAACCATTCTTTTCTAAGAAGAAAAGGTATTATCCTGCTTATGCTCAGCAGGGACATTCTGCAGGTCAGCTTGTCAGGAAAGGTCAGCAACCACCCAAGCAGAAGAAAGCAGACTTCTAAGCCTCAGCAGTCTCAGCCTCCACAAGGCCTTTGACTGTCAGCTAGAGAACTTAGCCTTTCTGGCTCTCGTGGGACCAGAGCCTTCCGCCATTCCAGGAAGGTTATGTCACTTTGCCCTCAGATGGGGGCAGATAACAGCAGAGCATTGGACACTTTCCATCATAAAGGAGGGGTACAGGCTTCATTTTTCAAGCATGCACCCTCCCACAATAATAAGGCAGTTCAATTCTCCGACACCTCTCATCAACCTGTTAGGTCAGGAGGTCACTATCCTTCTTGCCCAAGGGGCAATAGAAGAAGTACCCATTCCTCATCAGGGTATGGGGTTTTACTCCCACTATTTCCTTATCCCAAAGAAAACAGGGGGATACAGACCTATCTTGGACCTCAGAGAATTGAACAAATTCCTTGTCAAAGAGAAATTCAGAGTCAGGATTGGCTTTGTTCTCTAGATCTCAAGGATGCATACACCCATGTTCTCATCCATCCAACTCACAGAACGTTCCTTCGGTTCCTTTTTCAGGGAAAGCACTACCAATACAGGGTGCTTCCTTTTGGCCTGGCCTCAGCACCAAGGGTGTTCACGAAATGCATGGCTGTTGTAGCAGCATTTCTCCGCACTCTAGGGATATTCGTCTTCCCCTACTTAGACGACTGGCTCATTCGAGCCCCAACAGAGTCAGAGACCAAGACTTCTCTATCCTGCACATTGCGTACCCTTCAGTATTTGGGTCTGGTAATAAACATCCCAAAATCCAGTCTAACTCCCACTCAGTCTTTGGAGTTCATAGCAGCAAGGCAAGGGCCTACCTCCCCCAGGCCCGTTGTCTTCGCATGGTGCAGTTAGCTTCTCAAGCAGTGCTAAAGTCTCATCTCACTGCTCGAGAAATGTTACAACTACTAGGCCACATGGCATCCACCGTGCATGTGGTGCCCTATGCTCGCCTCCATATGAGGGCAGCCCAGTGGACTTGATCCACTCAGTGGACCCAGGCATCAGGATGCCTGTCAGACAAAATAGCAAACACAAGTTGCCTTATTTTGTCCCTCCAGTGGTGGAAGTCCACTCAAAACCTGTTGCTGGGGTCCCTTTTCAACAACCTTTACCCCAAGCAACTCTCAGAACAGATGCTTCTCCGATGGGTTGGGGAGCTCATCTGCAAGACCTCTCCACCCAAGGCACCTGGTCTCCACAGGAGACTCATCTACATATCAATCTCTTGGAACTCAGAGCAATCTTCCTTGCTCTTCGAGTGTTCCATACCCTGCTCAGCTACAAGACAGTCCTCATTCATATGGACAATCAAGTAGCCATGTTCTATGTGAACAAGCAGGGGGGAACAGGCTCTCTGTCGCTTTGCAATGAAGCTTTGCAACTATGGGCCCTCGCCAGAGAGCATCAGATTCATCTCCTGGCAGTGTATCTTCCAGGCATACAAAACTCTTGGGCAGACAGACTCAGTCGAGTTCTGCTTCCACATGAGTGGTCTCTGCATGCAGACCAGGTGACCAAGATTTTTCAAATTTGGGGAACCCCGGACATAGACCTCTTTGCAAGTCCTTGGAATGCCAAACTTCCCCTGGTTCTGTTCCAGAATTCCGGCTCAGGGGACTCGGGCCAGGGGTGCTTTCCTCCTTTACTGGGGTCAAGACTTCCTGTATGCCTTTCCACCCATTCCCCTAATTCCCAAAACCCTGTTCAAGCTTCAGAGAGACAGAGGCCATATGATTCTGATAGTTCCACATTGGCCACGGCAAGTATGGTACCCTCTGCTTCTACATCTCTCTCAAGCTCCCTCCCTGGAGTTAGGGTCTGCTCCAGATCTCCTATCTCAGGAGGACAGAATGTTATGGCATCCCAATCCCCAGTCTCTGCATCTCAGGGCTTGGTTGCTGAAGGCCTAGATCTCCATGATCTTAATCTCCCTCAGCAAGTAAAAGATATTCTTTTTGCTTCCAGGAAACATTCCACCAGACGCTCTTATGCTTTCAAGTGGAAAAGGTTTACCATATGGTGTTCGCAAAAGGGTCTTAACCCCCTTGCGATACCTCTGGAATCATTGCTGGAATATCTCCTTCATTTATCCAATACAGGACTTAAGACTAACTCAGTAAGGGTCCATTTGAGTGCTATTACAGCTTCCTTTAAGCCTCTAAATGGACAGCCTATTTCCTCTCATCCTCTTATAGCAAGATTTATGAGAGGCCTTCTTCTAACTAAGCCTCCCCTTATGCCACCACCGGTGGCATGGGACTTAAACCTGGTTCTTGGGCAGCTCATGAAGCCACCCTTCGAACCTTTAGCTACTACCTCCTTGAAATTCCTTTCTTGGAAGGTTATTTTTGTTATTGCAGTCACATCAGCACGTCGCATTAGTGAGTTGCAAGCGCTAGTAGCTAATCTACCTTATACAAGGTTTCATCATGACAAGGTAGTCCTTAGGACTCATCCACACTTTATGCCAAAGTTGGTCTTGCCTTTTCATCTGAACCAAGCGCTCTACCTACCTGTGATTTTTTCCAAGGCCTCATGCATCAAATGCAGAGAGGAATCTTCATACCTTGGACTGTAAAAGAGCTTTAGCCTTTTACTTACAAAGAACACAGCAACATAGAAAGTCCTCTCAACTCTTTGTTGCTTTTGATCCTTCTCATTTGGGACTTCCAGTCTCCAAGAGAACACTGTCTAACTGGTTTTCTCAGTGTATTTCCTTTGCCTATCAGAGTAAGAACCTTTCTCTGGAGGGCTATGTCACAGCTCACAATGTGAGAGCCATGGCAGCCTCAATGGCTCATCTGCACTCTGTGTCTATCGACGACGTCTGTCGAGCAGCCACCTGGGCCTCGGTTCATACCTTCACAGCCCATTACTGCTTGGACAAGGACTCCTGCCGGGATGCCTTGTTTGGTCAGGCTGTTCTCCAACACCTGTTTCATACCTAATCAACTCCTACCCACCATCCCTGGTAGGATGCCAGAGATCCATGGGGGAAAGTGGAGCCCTTCTCAGGGACACACAACTTCTGGGGTCTCTCCCTGGCATCTGAAGCTAGGGAGTCCCCCATATGTGATAACTACATTCCTGCTTGTTCCTGGAGATAGCATAGTTTCTCACCTGTAACAGGTGATCTCCGGGAACAGCAAGAATTTAGTCCTCACAACCCACCCACCTCCCCTAGGAGTTGTATCTCTCTATCTCGTTCCCTTTCCCTCTCTCTCTCTTTGTCTCCGCTTTAAAACTCAACTGGAGAGAGGTAGTTGGGAAAGGCTGCACGCAGGCGCTGTGGGATGCTCCCAAAGGCTTGCTAATTGGACCCTGGGGAGCGTTCCCGCGTAGGCTCCGTCGGTACCGATGATACCATATGTGAGGACTAAATTCCTGCTGTTCCCAGAGATCACCTGTTACAGGTGAGTAACTATGCTTTCTTCTAATCCTCCAGGTTGGGAATCCAGGACACTTGATGCCTTTGGGCGTCGATGCTTTCAATCCTCCATGCTATCAGCCAGGATCAGTTCCTGTATTCTTTATATGGGAATGTTCCTGGAAGAAGTTACAAAAGACTTAGAGCTCATTAGCCCTTGTGTTTCTGAGGAAAAAAGAGCAGACTACCTCATGAACCATGCTGCCTTTGATTGCTTTGAATGTATTAGCAGAACCTCTGCTATATCCATAGGAGCACTTCTTATTGCTTGGCTTCAAGCATCAGACTTAGAACAGTGGGTGCAAGAAAAGCTGTGAAACATTCCTTGTACAGGTGAAAATCTCTTTGGCAAGGACTGGCAGGACAAGGCTAATCAGCTTGAATCTGAAAATACTACCTTGAACAGACTATCAAAGTCTACAGCCAACCCAGCAAAGAAGAAAACATTCAAAAACCCTTTTTCAGTAAGAAAAAGAAGCGTTACTCATCTTACGCCCATCAAAGCCACTGTCCACTTCATGTTCCCCAGAAAGAGCAACAACAGAACAGAAAGCAAAGAAAGCCGCAAGCTCAAAGAGCTCAACCGGCCCAACTGACCCGCCCCCTCAGGGTCTTTGACTTCTACCTAGAGAACCTGGTCATTCTGCCCCTGAAAGGTCCAGAACCCTTAACCATTCCAGGAAGACTATGCTGTTTTGCCAAAAGATGGCAACAAATAACATCAGAAAACTGGACTCTGTCCATTTTGCGACCGGGGTACAAGCTTCATTTTCTCAACTTGCCCCCACCTACAATAATAAAACAGTTCAATTCTCAGGCTCCTGCCACCAACCTCTTGTGGCAGGAAGTCACATCACTTCTCGCTCAAGGAGCAATCGAAGAAGTACCCATACCCCAACAGGGTTTTACTCCCCCTATTTTCTTATTCCAAAGAAGACAGGGGGACACAGGCCTATACTAGACCTCGGAGAATTAAACAAATATTTGTTCCGAGAAGTTCAAAATGATCTCCCTCGGGACACTCCTACCATACCTTCAAAGTCAGGACTGGCTATATTCTTTAGATCTAAGAGATGCGTACACGCATATTCTCATCCACTCAGATCACAGGAAGTTCCTTAGATTCCTGGTCCAAGGAAGACACTTCCAGTACGGAGTTCTTCCTTTTGGACTGGCCTCTGCTCCAAGAGTCTTCACAAAATGCATGGCAGTGGTAGCAGCATTTATGAGGACTCTGGGAATATTCATCTTCCCTTACTTAGACAATTGGCTCGTTCTTGCATCGACAGCTCCAGAGGCCAGTTTTGCTCTTTCTCGAGAAATGAGAACTCTTCAATACTTGGGACTGGTCAAACCTCCCAAAATCTCATCTCACCCCCTCTCAATCTCTCGAATTCATAGGGGCTCGTCTAGACACACGGCAATCAAGGGCTTTCCTGCCCCAGCCAAGCTGTCTACGAATAATACAACTGGCATCTCAAGCATCTATGAAGTTGTTCCTTACTGCTCGAGAGATGCTTCAACTTCTGGGATGTATGGCATCCACTGTCCATGTGGTTCCCTATGCTAGCCTCCACATGCGAGCAGCCCAGTGAACCCTATCCTCTCAATGGTCACAGGCCTTGGGTCAGTTAATGGACAAGATCAGAAACACCACACGTCTGATTTCATCCCTGCAATGGTGGCAATCTTTAGAAAACCACCTCGTAGGCTCTCCTTTCCAGCAGCCTCTATATCAGGCCACCCTAACAACAGATGCGTCCAAGATGGGTTGGGGGGCCCACTTGCACGATCTCTCCACTCAGGGGTTTTGGACCTCACAGGAGGTTTCCCTTCACATAAACCTCCTAGAGCTGAGAGCCATTTTCAGTGGTGTTCAAGTCTTTCAGACCCATCTCAGCAACAAAACAGTTCTGGTCCAAACTGACAATCAGATAGCTATGTTCTTTGTGAACAAGCAAGGCGGAACAGGCTCTCTGTTGCTATGCAGCGAAGCTTTGTGACTATGGGCCCTTGCCAGAGTTTTGCAAGTTCACCTGTTTGCAGTATACCTTCCAGGCATTCTAAACATGGGCAGACAGACTCAGTTGAATACTGCTGCCACATGAGTGGTCCCTCCACTCATACCAGCTTGCTCAAGTATTTCATATCTGGGGAACACCAGATATAGACCTCTTTGCAAGTCCACAGAATGCCAAACTTCCCCGATTCTGTTCCAGAATCCCGGCTCACAACTGTCAGGCAAGAGATGCTTTCCTACTCCACTGGGATCAGGACTTCCTCTATGCCTTCCCACCCATTCCCCTCATTCCCAAAGCTTATTCAAACTTCAGAGACAGAGGTCATATAATACTCATAGCTCCACGTTGGCCACGACAAATGTGGTATCCTCTTCTTCTGCATCTCTCTCAAACCACTCCTCCAGAGTTGGGGAATGCTCCAGATCTTCTATCTCAGGAGGACAGATGCTTACTGCATCCCAATGCCCAGTCCCTACATCTCGGGGCCTGGTTACTGAAAAGCCTAGAAATCCAGGATATTAACCTTTCCCAACAAGTAAAGGATATCCTTCTGGCTTCCAGAAAACCTTCCACAAGAAGTTCCTATGCTTTTAAGTGGAAAAGGTTCTCTGTTTGGTGTTCACAAAAGGGACTTAACCCCCTTTTGTTACCTGTAGAGTCGCTGCTGGAGTATCTCCTCCAATCAACTTCTGGTCTAAAGACCAATTCGGTGAGAGTCCATCTTAGTGCTATTGCTGCTTTTCATTAACCTTTCGATGGACAACCTATTTCCTCTCATCCACTTGTATCAAGATTTATGAGAGGTCTACTCTTAACAGAACCTCCCATTAAACCACCACCGGTGGCATGGGATCTGAATCTTGTTCTTGGTCAGCTTATGAAACCGCCCTTTGAACCTTTAGCCACCTCAGACCTAAAGTTTCTTTCATGGAAAGTTATTTTCCTAATTGCCATCACTTCTGCAAGACGCATTAGTGAACTACAGGCGTTAGTAGCTGACCCTCCTTATACAAGGTTCCACCATGATAAAATAGTCCTCAGGACTCATCCTCACTTTATGCCAGGGGTCTCAAACTCCAGTCCTGGAGGGCCGCAAACCAGTCAGGTTTTCAGGGTATCCCTAATGAATATGCATGAGATATATTTGCATGCACTGCCCCGTTGTATGCAAATGTGTCTCATGCATATTCATTAGGGATACCCTGAAAACCTGACTGGTTTGCAGCCCTCCAGGACTGGAGTTTGAGACCCATGCTTTATGCCAAAGGTGGTTTCGCCTTTCCTTTTAAACCAGTCTGTTTATCTTCCTATATTCTTCCCTAGGCCTCATGCTTCTAGTGCAGAAAGGAATCTTCACACATTGGATTGTAAAAGAGCCTTAGCCTTTTATCTCCAAAGAACTAAGCCACATAGAAAATCTCAGCTTTTTGTGGCTTTTAACTCTAGTCATTTGCGACTTCCAGTTTCCAAAAGAACTCTGTCAAATTGGATTGCAGACTGCATATACTTATCAGAGTAAAGGACTTTTTCTCGAGGGCCATGTCACAGCTCACAATGTGAGAGCAATGGCAGCCTCAACGGCTTAACCTTCTTTCTGTGTCCATTGATGACATCTGTAAAGCAGCCACTTGGGCTTCGGTACACACCTTCACAGCCCACTACTGCTTAGACAAGGACTCCCGTCGGGATGCCTTCTTTGGCCAGCATCTCTTCCATACTTAATACAACTCCTACCCACCGTCCATTGTTTGGATGCCAGAGGTCCATGGGAGGAAGCATGACCCATCTCACCTGGGTTCGCAGCTAGCTGGGGTCACCCCTTGGCATCTTTCAGCTGGGGAGTCCCCATATATGAAGACTACATTCCTTCTTGTTCCTGGAGATAGCGTAGTTACTCACCTGTAACAGGTGATCTCCGGGAACAGCAGGAATTTAGTCTTCACAACCCACCCACCTCCCCTAGGAGTTGTCTCTCTATCTCTTTCTCTGCTTCTCTCCTTTGGTCTCAGCTATAAACTCAACTGACGTGAGAGAGGTACAGAGGCGGAAAGGCAGCACGCATGTGCTGTGGGATGCTCCCAAAAGCGTTCCTATTGGACGCTGGGGAGCGTTCCCGCGAGGGCTCCGTTGGTACCGACGATACCCATATGTGAAGACTAAATTCCTGCTGTTCCCGGAGATCACCTGTTACAGGTGAGTAACTGCGCTTTCTTGTTTGTTAGGTTCTTTTATAAGGGGTTTGGCGATATCAAATAATTCTGTAGGCTTATTAAGGGAGCCTATTATGAGTTTGTGAAGTATTCTCTGTTGCATTTATTTATTAAATTGTAGTATGTGGTTTGCATGACATTGTATTTCTCTTGGTTTTCTTGAGTTTTGCTTTGCCTTAATTTTCTTTTTAGTTTCCTTAGTGCTCTCCATGTCATTAGCCTCTTTGGAGAACCATGGTGCGTTGTGGTTTCTGTTTTTATTTTTACTCTTGGTAGGGGCCACCATAGCGTCTTCTAGTGTTTGTGATTCCAGTTAGATATGATATCTTCTAATTCCTTTGTTTTGTTCAAGTTGTGGAAGGACTTGATCAATGAATACTTCTTGACTGAATTGCATGTATTTTCTATTGTTTTGCGGTTCTGCTTCCCTATAATTTGTCAATGCAATTCTCATGTGGAAGTTAATCATATAATGGTCTGACCACGATATCGGGGTCATTTTATGGTGCATTATGTTGTTGTGTTCCATTAGCTTTTTAGGGACAAAGATTAAGTCTAAGATTCCTCCTTGCTTGTGAGTAGGTGTGTTTTGATATTTGTGAATAGTGTAGGTCACTTACTGCATTTAGGAAGGATTTAGCTTTCTTTGAGGATAGAGTTGAGAGGTTAAGGTCTCCCAGCACAAAGTGTGGCTTCAGTGTTGACGTGTTTGTACATGCTGTTTCTAAGATTGTTGAAAGTTCGTCATCTTTGGTAATTGGAGCACGATATATGAGGCTGACTGATATCTGCCTGTTCTTGACTGTTATAATGTTGGAGCCATTGGAGTTATATGATGATTTAAATTTTAGGTGGCTTCGTACAATGATTAGTACCCCTCCTCCTCGTTTTGTATTCTTTGGACAGCTATGAATGGTGTATGGCTGGGAGGCGATTTGATTGAGTATTACATTATCCCTTTCATATAGCTGTGTTTCAGTGATACAGATGTACCTTTTTCATCGTTTATATAGTCCATTATTGTGTGTAATTTATTTTTTATGTTGCGTGCATTGATTAATGCAAATGAGAGGATGTTTGTTTCTGTGTTTCATGTCTTCTGACCTATTTCAGATCTTATCCGGATTAATCTTTGAGTCCTTTTGTATCCCAGTGTGTGGGTGTAATATCTTTTGGGTCCTATTGTGTAATGCCCCTATTACTAGTACGTGATAGTTGGGTTGTTTGTTATATCTATTGCATGTAACAGTTGAAGAAGCATTAATATAGTTAGTATTGTGAGACTTATTGCTATAAGTAATGTACTCATGTTTGTGTGCTTTCTTGTAGTTGTTGCGTAGTATGTTCAGGAGATGGTTAGGTTCAGTTGTGGGTCTTATTTATGCTTGCTCACTTTCTCACTTACCTAAATACATTTCTGATCAGGTATTGTGCTCCTTTGCGTCCTCTTTCGGTCCACTCTTAAAAGGCCATACCTAAGGGCCCGTTGGCTTAGCCCTCAGGCACAGGCCTGCCTAGGAAGCTTCTATTTTTACAGCTCCCGCTGCCGGAGTGACAATGTAGGAGGGGAGAGGAGCCTTACCTCTGCTACTTCTGCTTTGCTTAATGGCCGGCTGCTTCCCATTGGGGCTCAGGGCGTGCAGTTCTGGACTGTCAGTGGTGTGTCCTCGGGGCTTCTGTTTCTTGGCAAGGTAAGACCAGAAGTAGATTGCCAGGCCTTGTTTCTTGGGCAATGGAGGGTAAAGTGACTTTCCTAAGGCCACAAGGGAATGCCAGTGGAAATTGAACCATAGTCTCCTTCGTCAGGATGCTGCTCTAGCTAATAGCCTACTTCCATGCGCTTCATATTTATAAAATCTCTAACCCACTTGTTCATAATTAAATGCACCAGGTGAGGAACAATATAAATATAATTCACTAATATTAATTATAAATCCAAAATATTAAAATAAAATGCTTAAATTGAGTACACATTTCATTATCTCTAAAAGATGTTATTTTATATCTAATGTATCAAACCACCAAACTCCAGTAGCCAGTAATTTTAACAAATGGCTACAACAAAATTGGAGCCCAAAGTTCTACAGAAATCGAGCGGGCCCATTTACTTAGTCTATATAAGGTAAAACACATTTGTGAATTTCTCTTGGTAACTAGGTCTGCAAAATTGACCTGGCATAATTAAACATCCGCTCTCAAGAGATGGATATAAAATATGTGACTTCAGGGCAGAGCTAATCTGTATTTATGTTTATTTACTTAGACGTATTTATCACTCAGCATTATTAATGCTCTGGTTAGAGAAGCTTAAAATGACATAAAGTTAAGTTTGAGGATAGGATGAGTGGGCAGACATCAGCTTTACTGTTTGTGTTTTCCACCATCTAATTACAGTGGTGTGCAAAAGTCTGGAATTACTTGTAAATTTGACCTTTTTTCAACTTCGTGACCTTATATCTTAATTTCTTTTTCCTCCCAGTGGCTTTTTCTGTGTATTTCATAAGTGATAGATTTGGCTATTAGGGCCAACTTTTAGTATTGGTTTGGCCCTTATTTTCTGAGTTTGTTCCCCATAGTTGTCCTGTTGATAGATTTTCAGTGAAAATTGCGTAATGTACATCGTTAGCCATCGATATATTATTGTAAGTATGCTTTAAAATATTATGGACGCACACCAGGTTTCCTTCAAATTAATGTATGTGGCCTTGAAAAAGGCCGTTTTTATGTGTCAGTGATGGTTCAGTATTTGATGGGCCACCCTTTGTTCTTGATCACCTGACTGCACCTTGTTGGCATTGAATGAACCAGTCTGATAAGGTGATCGTTGGTGACAACGCGGTTCCAAGCTGCAATGAGTGACTCAGTCAGCTCACGCTTTGATGTCGGATGCCTCTTGGATATTTCCAAGGCCACCTTGTGCCACAGGTTCTCGATTGGATTCAGATCTAGAGACTGAGCAGGCCAGTCCGTTGAATTGATGTTGTTCTGCTGCTTCCAGGTGATCACCTGTCTGGAGCGATGGCAGGATGCATTGTTATCTTGGAACAGGACCTGGCCAGGAAACAGCTGGTGTGCTCATGGCACCATGCACCTTTGCAGTATGGTGATGTACTTGACCCCGTTGACCATTCCATCGACTATGTGAAGACGTCCAACGCCACTGGCAGCCATGCAGCCCCAGACCATGACCTTCAAAGGATGCTTCACAGTGAGGTTGAGACACTCAGGCTTGAATTCCTCTCCAGGAAATCTCCTCACATAGGTGTGGGCCTGGTTACCAAACAGGCAGAAGGTGCATCGCTGAATAGCACCTTTTCCCACATTTCAGTCGACCAGGTTGAATGCTTTCTCGCCCACACGATCCAGTTGCGCCTTTGTATGTCAGTCATCAGTGGCTTATTCTGTGCTTTGCAGCCCCGGAGACTGAACTGCAGGCACCGGTGACGAACTGTTGATGAGCTGACACTGACCTCACTCTTGTCTGACTACTCTCGAAGTAGCTGAGGAGAGGTCAACTTGCAATTAGCCAGTGAAATGCATCGTAGTGCGCGATCCTGTCGTGGTGGTGATGCATGTGGATGACCTGAATGAGGCTTGTCCACCACTGAACCCGTTTCTTTCTTTCTTCTGTACAATCTTAACAACAACGCTCTGACTGCAGCCAACTTTCCTGGCTATCTGACGGCTTGAAAATCCTTCCTCCCTCATAAAGGGGACACAAACACGCTCCTCCAACGTCAGGGTCCGAGTCATCTTCATGGTCGATCCAGAAAGCATATGAAATTCAAAAATTCCGTGCGTTTTTATAGCTGCACTGTTGGTTAGATATCTGCATTGTGATTGGTTAGTGAAACCAGCCTCCTGATGGGTCAGAAATAACATGTGCATATTGGATAATCTCGATCCAGTTTTGATGCAGGATCCACAAAAATCGCAGTAGCTATCTCCCAGTGTCTATAAAGTATTTAAATTGTAAGCAAGGAATGCAAAAAAGTCAACTCTAATAGCCAAATGTATCCCTTTTAACGTGGTAGAAAGATGAATATGCTGGGCTAACGCAAAATTTAAAAAAAGTTAGAAAGTACGAAAAATGCAAAACTCACAAGTGATTCCAGACTTTTGCACACCACTGTAGGATGGATGTCCCATAAACTGAAACATTTATTTTATAAGCATAGCAAGGGCATTTTTTTTATAACAGGGCGCCTAGGTTGTGATGGCGCACAGGTGCATATCTTGTGCCTGTTTCATAAAGCCAATATATGTACCTGTTTTATAAAATAGCGTTCTTGAAAGTTCTTGCATAAAGTTACACCTGCTTCAAGATGGGGAGAAAACGTATTTGCATGTATGTGGCAGTAGCAAATGGTGCTTATGTGTGTGTTCAAAAAAACAAACAAAACCACACACACACTTACACACACACTTACACACACTTACACACACACACACACACACTTACACACACACTTACACACACTTACACACACACTTACACACACACACACACACACACACACACACACACACACACACACACTTACACTTACACTTACAAGGAAGCTTCTTATGGTATCCTCCATTCTGTCTTCTGGAAGGAAAACATTCAGAATTGGACATATTTACTTTGAACCCATCTAGACTACCTATTCATTAAATTCCTTTCTATTATTAGACTGCGACATAATGGATTGTGTGACTAAGAATAAGATACCATTGGCAGAGAGTAATATTTTCGAACTCTTCCTCTCCATATGGACAACTCTTATCTTTTTAGCAGTATTTACCTGAATCCATGCTACCAGGGTTAAAGAGTGATCACAAAAAGCAAGGACAGAGCTGGTCCAACCATTAGGAACGACGAGGTGGTCTCCTAGGGCAGCAGCTTCATGCCCATATTACTCCTCTTCTCAAGTCACTTCATTGGCTTCCTATCCGTTTTTGCATCCAGTTCAAACTTCTCCTGCTGACCTATAAATGCATTCACTCTGAAGCTCCTCACTACATTTTTTTCTCTTCTCTCATTACACCTCCCCCCCCCCCTCGGGAACGCCGCTCTTCTGGCAAACTGCTTCTATCTGTGCCCTTCTCTTCTATTGCTAACTCCAGACTTCGCTCCTTTCACCTTGCTGCACCTTATGTCTAGAACCAAGCTACCTGTGTGTGTACGCCAGGCACCTTCTCTGACCCTTTTCAAATCGAGGTTGAAAACTCACCTCTTCGCTGCTGCTTTTGGACCTCGACTCACCTGATCTCCTTGTTTCTTTACCTTCCCCCCCCTGTTTCTTTACCTTCCCCCCCCTGTTTCTTTACCTTCCCCCCCTTGTTTTATCCCTGTCTACACCACCTGTGCTGTCAGTCTTGACACGATTGTAAGCTCTGATGAGCAGGGACTCTCTCTTACATGTCTGTATAGAGCTGCGTATGACTTGTAGCGCTATACAGATGCTCAGCAGTAGTAGTAGTAGTAGCTTCTGAGGGGCAAAGAGCAGCAACATTCGCAGCCAAACAGTAGATTCTGAGAGCCATCAGAACATTCTTTTACCTGCTGGAAGAGTGGGCCTATACATACATACAATGCAAGGATTTATATTAAAAAGTATGTTATCCAGTTGTTATTTTTACAAGAGTGTTGATTTTAATTATCAAATCTTGAGATATAGGGTTGAACGTGTGAGACAGAGTTTTAGGTCATCCAATTTCTCTGGGAACAAGCAGGAAGTCAGCCCTCATATATGGGTGACGTCGACACCGACGGAGCCTGCGCAGAGCAAATCCCCCAGCTTTCAAAGAAAGCCTTTGGGAATTGCTACCACGCATGCATGGTCCCCTTCCCGCCCAAGGGTGCCATCTTGCTCAGTCTCCTTTTTTCCGCGGAGTCCATCGGACGTTGTCCCTCGTATTCTTGGAAAAGTTGGGGGTTTTTTCTATGCCTTTTTGGCCTGACCGGTCGACACTGGTATCCTTCCCGCCTTGGTATTCTGGTATCAGGTCGGTCCTGTTGTAGTTTTGTTCTTATTTTTACCTTTGAGGCGTCTTCATGCCTTTTTTTCACTTTTCCTTCACTGGCATCCCGTAGGGTCTTTGGCCTAGCCGGGGTCCTTTTTCCCCCGATGACCACCAGCAGTTTTAAGAAATGCATATCTGTGAGGGACATAATTTTCCCACACCGATCGCATGACTGCTGTCGCCAGTGCCTCGGGCCTGACCACGACCCGGCGGTCTGCCCGCCATGTAAAAAGATGTCGTTCAAGGCCCTGTGGAGCCACCAGCAGCAGCACGACAAGATTTTTCCCAAATCCCCCGTGCCTCCGAGAGCCAGGACCTCGGCTCGGGGGAACATTCTGAGCCAGAGCATCGTCGGGGCTCCTCAGAGAGGGGGTCTCCCTCGAGGGAGCACAAGAGGAAGAAGAAATCCTTGAAGGCGGCTTCTCTGGATGGCTCCTTACGGCTGGGCTCTTCGTGAGATCGGCCACGGGGCCCCAAACGCCAGCCGGGATCATTGGAGAAGGAGCGGCCGGCCAATGTTCCTCACCAAGAACCGGACCAGCCAAGGCAAGTACTGACTGTTCTGGTCGAAGACTGCCCTCCGGGGGAACCAGCGTCGGGGCCGACCGTGTCAACGTTCGAGCCGGTGGCTGCAGAGCCTCCCGAACTCGTGCCCAAGATGGTGGCTTTGTAGCGCAGTTTTATTGCCTTCATTGAACAGCGGGCACTGATGTCTGGCATGTCTGGTTCCTCAGCCTCGACCACCGGGCCTGCGACGTCAGTCAACCCCGGAGGCCGAGCCGATCCTAGAGACCTTTCGGACTCGAGTCGATCCTCGGTCGAGGTCACACTTGGCCTCCTGTTTGGGACCGAGGTTGCCGCCACCAAGTCTTCCGGCGTAGGGGCCCTCGATTCCCAAGGAGCCCCTCGAGTCCTCATCAGAGGCCTCAGTCCTGGAGACGGAGGACGAGGAGTCCCTGGATACCTGGAGGCATAGGGACCTCCCCTCAGCTTCCCCTGTGTCTGAACCTCGGAGAAGGTTCCCACCGGAGGTTATGGGTTTCCTGGATTTCGTGCGGGATATGTCCAAGGTGTTGGCTTTCCCCACGGAGTCCAAGGAGGAGCCTTGAGCCGACAAGCTTGAGATCCTCCAATATAAGGCTCCTCCTCGGGAGACCCTCATGGTACCTGTTCCTCCGATCCTGGAACAACTCATGCATATGGGAGACACTGGCGTCGATGCCGGTGATAAGCAGACAGATCGACTCGATGTATCGCGTTCGCTGGAGCCCTGGATTCCAGAAATCGCAGCTGCCGCACAATTCCATGGTTGTGGAATGGGCCATGCATCGACTTAAGAGTCAGAAGATGCATTCCTTGGTGCCACCCGGCAGGGAGGCCTGCAACTTGGATGTCCACGGCAGAAAGTGTTCCCAGGGCGCAATGCTGAATTGTCGAATCCAGGCATACCAGTTGTACATGGGCATGTACCTAAGGGACCTGGCAAAGGAAATCGCTGGGTTCTCGGCTGGTCTTTCTGAGGAACCTTTGCAGCGCTTCAAGGGTCTGTCCAAAGCTGTCCATGAATGCTCCAAGTTTTGTGTCTTGGGCGACCTATGACTGGTTCGAGTCGGCGGTCCGAGTAGCCAGGGCGGGCATTGGTGTGCGCCGCCAGGCCTGGCTGCAGTCGTCCAACCTCGAGCAATGGGTTCAGGTGCCTGCTGGGCCAGGACAACTGGTTGGCCAACAGGCTCAGCAGGATCCTCCCAGCCGCACAAGTGGAAGCTGGACCGGACGGTAGCCAACAGGCTTTTCCAGACCTGGGGGGAATCAGTGATGGACTTGTTTACGAGCCCGGAAAATCACCAACTTCCCCATTAATGCTCAAGGCAGCTGCACTCGGCCAGGGTGGCCGCTAATGCCCTCCTAGTCTCATGGTCGGTGAGTCTTCTGTAAGCTTTTCCACTGACACCTCTGGTCGCCAAGACTCTGTTCAAGATCCTTCGGGACAGAGCTTTTGTCAACCTCATAGCTCCACCGTAGCCCCAGCTACCATGGTTCCCGCTTCTCCTGCAGCTAGCAGTGGAGACCCCCATTCTCCTGGGCTCATCTCCAGGACGCCTCTCCCAGGAGGGGGGCTGTCTCCTGCATCCCAAACTCGGCTCCCTTTCGCTGACGGCATGGCTGCTGAGAGGGTGACTCTCGCCCCACTCCTCCTTCCGGAAGATGTTGAGGAGGTCTTGCTGGCCTTGCGTAGACCGTCTACTAGATGGACGGACGCCTTTAAGTGACGCAGATTTGCTTTCTGGTGTGCTGGGCAAAAGGTGGATCCTTTTTCTTGCTCGTGGTTGTGGTGTTGCAATATCTTCTCCACCTTTCCAAGTCGGGCTTTTAAGTCCCGTTCCGTCAGAGTGTACCTCAGTGCCCTAGTGGTAAACCACTTTCCCGTGGACAAGAAGCCTCTCTCTGCTCACCCAATGGTATCCCGGTTTCTAAAGGGCTTGCTCCTCTTGAAACCCCCGGTCCATCCTCCAGCGACCGAATGGGGCCTTAATGTCATTTTGGGGCAGCTTACCCGGCCGCCCTTTGAGCCGATGGCCATGTGCCACCTCTGGTATCTCTCCTGGAAAGTGGTATTCTTGGTTGCGCTCACTTCTGCCCGGAGAGTGATTGAGCTCCAGGTTCTATAAGAACAGGGTGGTGCTTTGCACACACCCCAAGTTCCTCCTGAAGGTGGTCTCATCGTTTCACCTTAACTAGGAGGTGGTTCTTCCTACCTTCTTTCCCAAACCCGCATGCCAGTCGGGCAGAGGCAGTCCTCCATACCCTGGACTGTAAGAGGGCCCTGTCCTTCTACATCCAGCGTACGCAAACTCACTGGAAAGCCTCTCTAGCTTTTCGTTTCCTATGACCCCAGTAAACTGGGGCAGGCGGTGACAAAGGGTACATTGTCCACTTGGGTGGCGGACTGTATTGCCCGGTCTTATGAGGCAGCGGGGCTTCCCCTGGAGGGCCATGTTACGGCTCACAGGGTCAGGGCCATGGCGGCATCAGTAGCCCATCTGCACTCTGTTCCTTTGGCGGACATCTGCCGGGCTGCCACCTGGTCTTCATTTCTGACCTTCACGTCTCATTACTGCCTGGACAGTGCCTTCGGCCAGGCTGTGCTCCTTAACCTGTTTGAGGTCTAGGCAACTCCTGCACTCCGATGGCTCCTGTGTTCAGGCTACCGGAGTGCTTCCTCCCTGGTTAGGGTTTTATTGCGGCTGCTTGCGACTCTCGCTAAGGGAGCCTTTTTGTTTTCGGCTATAGGTTCAAGGTAGCCTGTAGCTGGGGAGTCCCATATGTGAGGACTGATTTCCTGCTTGTTCCTGGAGAAAGCGTAGTTACTCACCTGTAATAGGTGTTCTCCGGGGACAGCAGGAATCGGTCCTCACAACCCTCCCTCCTCCCCTTGGAGTTGCAGTTCTATTATTTTTTCTTTCATTTGTTTTGCCGTCTTTTAGCTAGGTCATTTGACTGAGCAAGATGGCACCCTTGGGCAGGAAGGGGACCACGCATGCATGGTAGCAAGTCCCAAAGGCTTTCTTTGAAAGCTGGGGATTTGCTCCGCGCAGGCTCTGTTGGCGTTGACGTCACCCATATGTGACGACTGATTCCTGCTGTCCCCAGAGGACACCTGTTACAGGTGAGTAACTACACTATCCTTGCGCTGGTCCTGAGCAAGAGAGAAAAGGGACAACATTGTGTACCCCTCGAGAGTAGAAATCACACTAGCATGTTCTGAATACCAGTAAAAGCCTACAGAAAGTGGATAATAAATCTAACCTTGTGGCTGGGAGTTCTGTTAAGGGATGGACTTTCTAGTTGGTTTGTTTTCCTTTTTAAATACTGTGGAAAATGTAGCAATGGTGGAAATAGGTCAGGTGGTGCAGCTATTTACTTTGCTTTGTTACTGGGAAGGAGGAGTATGCTGCTTTTCTTTCTTCTTTCTATCAGCTGCTCACTGTGACCAGTACTGTTACACGTGGCGTGAGACCTTTTGCCTCTCCTCAGTGCTCAGTATATAACCTTAACTTGTTTTCTTGCTCTCAAGGTCGAGTGGACGTGGAACATGTGATCAGCAGGAAGATGCAACTGAAGAGAAAAGCAGAGGTAAAGTACCTGGAACATTTGTTTCTCTGGCCCTTATCTTTAATGGGATACAAGAAATGGGAAGAAATGCTAGCTGAATACAGTACACAGTCTGCTGCTTCCTTTTTACCCCTTTTCTCCTCCTAGTAGCGTGGGGGGGGGGGTGGAGAGTGGGAGGACTGCTGTTTGTGAGAGAGACTGTTTGGTGCTGTGGCTTGTATAATTTTGAGAAAGCTGCCTAGGATCTTTTTCTCCATGGTGATCACTGTTTTTTCTTTTCTCTGCCACCACTGCAAAAACGACAAAGAAAGCAGACTACCTGCTTGATGATCACATTTTGATTTCTTCAGTTCAGGAAGGGCAACATGTTGTAACGGTAGAGGCCAGCACCCTCCACTCTTAGTAGTTTTATATTAAATGTGATATTAAACTGCTTTAATTGCTCCAGGCTCTGGTGGATCATAGGAGTGGAGGACGAGCGTAATGGTTAAGAACACTGGCTTGGGAACCCAGAGATCAGGGTTCAATTCCCACTAGCACTCCTTGTGGCCTTGGGCAAGTCACTTAATACTAGAAACTCCAAAGTGCATCAATTGACGCAAATGCATCTTCGAAGTTGTATACCAGCCCCACTGCTAGAACCATGTCAATCATGTTCCATGACTTTGTTAGCAAGGTCAAGATGTTCAAATATGTGCATTGAAAATTAATGACAGATGCACCATCTAGCGGGAAAATGAATTTATACCTAGAAGCCCCAAAGTACGTCAATTGATGCACTCAATTGTCTTGGATGCGTCAATTGATGTACTTTGGGGCTTCTAGGTATAAATTCATTTTCCCGCTAGGTGGTGCATCTCAATCACTGTTTACAGTTTTACTCCGACATTGCAAACAATAAACACACGATGACCTCATGTAATGACATCACATACTGCACGTAGTTAACAAATAAGTAACTTCACATTAATTCATATCTGCATTTCATGCTAAACGCAGTCGTCGTGATAATGTGTCAATTGACGCACTTTGGGGTTTCTAGGTAAAATTCCTTTTGGGGCTTCTAGTGTTAACCCTCCATTGCCTCAGAAAAATCCAAGTTATCATTGTCCCTGTTTAATGTACAATCTCCAGGAACAAGCAGGAATGTAGTCTTCACATATGGGTATCGTTGGTACCAACGGAGCCTGCACGGGAATGCTCCCTAGCGTCCAAAAGGAAAGCTTTTGGGAGCATCCCACAGTGCATGCATGCTGCCTTCCTGCCTCACTGCCTCTCTCACTTCATTTCTTCATTTTCCATGGAACCGACAGGACATCTCTCCTGTCACCGCAGAAAACTTGATCATCTTCCTTGTTTTTTGTGGTCGCGTCTGCCTTCATTCGACGCCTACTGTGGTACTGCCGGATCTCCAGGAACAAGCAGGAATGAGTCTTCACATGTGAGTACGTCGGCGCCGATGGAGCCCGCACGGGAATGCTCCCCAGCATCCAATCAGAAGGCTTTTGGGAGCATCCCTCGCGCCTGCGCGGTGGCTTCCCGCCCTTCCTACTGCCTCTCCCCAGTTTGTTTTTCTGCGGAGCCGGCAGGACGTACCTCCTGTCACCGCAGAAACTTTTCTTCAATTTTCCCTTTTTCTTGTGGTCGCAGCCTTTTTCTCGCCGACACCGGCACCACCGGTGCCTTATTCTTTCTTTTAATCACTTCGAGGTAAATTTTTTTCCTCGAGTCCCTTCTGAGGCCTACCGGGCCTTTCCAGCATGGAGCCTTCTTCCCCTAAGAAGTGCCTTCACTGTGGAGACTTTAGTTTTTTATTTAGACTCCAATGCCTGGTGTCTCTCCTGTTTGGGCCCTGATCCTTTTTCCCCCGGTCCACCGGGCTTCAGTATCGGGAGAAGACCTTCCCTTTTTTGGGTGTCCTTCGATGACGTTTTTCCTCCTAAGGTGCGGTCATCGGTTTACTCTTCTCTCCAGGATCAGGTAACCCAAAAACAGTCTGTTAAGACTAGCCAAGTCTTGAGGGGTGAGTCTCATGCTTGGCATGATGACGGCTCCGGCCTCCCCCTCAAGTCCCCTTTGGCAAATAAACCCCGGCGGGAGTCTTCGGGCTCCAAAGCATCCACGGGGTTTCGGGTTGTTCCTGGAGTTCGCTCCTCACAGAACATTCCTGAGCCATGCTCGGGGGTGGTATCCGCTTCGAGCGGTGCCGATTCCCCAGCATCGGCACCGGCGTCGAGTGCTCCACTCTTTGCCAGGGATCATCAGCTGGTGTCCTCGGTGCCTTTGGGGCCGATCGATTCGACCCAGTCTGGCTTTCCTGCATCCCAGCCATGCGCGGAGGTGGTACCCGCTTCGGGCGGTACCGATTCCTCGGCGTCGGTGTCGAGTGCTCCACTCTTCAACAGAGGTCGTCACTTCACCAGGGATCGTTACCTGGTCCCCTCGGTACCTTTGGGGCCGATCGATCTGACCCGGACTGGCGTTCCTGCACCCCAGCCATGCGCAGGGCTGGTGCCGGCCTCGGACGGTGCCGATTTCCCGGCATCGACGCGGGCATCGAGTGCTCCGCTCGTCACTAGGGTTCGTCCTCGGGGGGCCTCAGTGCCTTCGATCGATACGACCCAGACTGGCTTTCCTTCGTCCCGGCCAGCCACGGAGTTGGTTCCGGCGTCAAGTAGCGCCGATGCCCCGGCATCGGCGCTGGAGTCGAGCGTTTCACTCCCCACCGGGGCTCGTCGTCGGGTAACCTGGGTACCCTCGGGGCCGATCAGTACGCCCCGGAAGGTTTTTCCTCTTGGTACACCAGGCTCGGGGGGGGGGGGGGTACCGGCGTCTAGCGGTGCCTATCTCCCGACATCGGCGCCAGTGTCGGGTGTTCCCCTTTTCACTGAGTGTCGTCCTCGATGCCTGTGGCATCGATCGATGCGATTCCAATTTGCTTTCCGGGATCGGCATCGCTGACACCGCCACCGCCGCCGGGGCCCTCTAGAAGGGCGTCGATAACCTCGCTCAGTTCGATGCCCAGCCTCGAATCGATATCCAGTCTAGAAGACTTGGTTCCGACACGTTTCGGAACCGATCTCTGTCCCTTCCGGCGACGCAGTACCGAGGATAATCACCACTGCTCTCCGGTTGCCTCGGAACCACTTCGGCCACCTCCGCTGTCTGCTCCGAGGGCATTGCCATCCCCGAGGCCGGGGTCAGGGCCGATGCCGATTCCTGCGGTTCCATCGATCCTTTTGATGCCTAGCTTGGAATCAATACCAGGAACCGACGATGCAGTACTAACTGCCTCGAATCGGGACTGTCTGTATCCTTCTCCGTCTGGAGCCTCCCCAGGAATAGCTCCTCTGGGAGATCCTTCTTTTCAGGATTTTCTCCTTGACATGGCAGCCTTGCTTGCCATTCCTATTCCTGGTCCTTCTCTAAATCAAGGTCCTGCGGAACAAGCAGCCATAATGGTTCCTTTACATCCTTCCTTGCAGGACCTTCTTCTGGGGGTTTGGCGGTCACCTTTGAAGGTTCCTGCGCCTTCTACAGTCATGCATGTTCTGTATCGGGTGCCCCCCTCTCCGGGGTTTCAGAAGCACCAACTTCCGCATCATTCCATTGTAGTGGAATCGGCACTGAGGAAGGTCGGAAGCAAGAAGGAGCATTCTTCTTGTCCTCTAGGTCGTGCCTGCATGCTGCCTTTCCCAACTGCCTTTCTCCAGTTCTTCGTTTTCCGTGGAGCCAGCAGGTCGTCTTTCCTGTCACCGCAGAAAAATTCCCTTTATTATTCTCTCTTTTTGTGGTCGCGTCTGCCTTCGACGCTATACCGGTACCGCCGGTTCTTTCTTCTTTTTAAAAAAAAAATCTTTTTTTCCAAACTTTTCTTCCTCGGGTGCACGCACCTTTTTGGGCCTTAGTCCCAAAATTTCCTCTATCATGGAAAAACCCGCTTCGGGTTTCAAGAAGTGCACCAAGTTTGGCGGTATCATCTCCGTCACCGACACCCATGAGTGGTGTCTTAAATGTTTAGGTCCTGACCACTCCATCACGGAGTGTATGGCCTGTGCCATGATGTCCCAGAGGGGTCGACAAAACCGAGCTGCTAAGCTCAGTACCCTGTTTCCCTCCGATGCAGCCTCGGTGGCATCGACGTCTTCCAGGGCTTCGTCTTCCTCCCGTGGATCTCAGGTAACTAAACATAAGTCCAGCCGGTCCTCAAAGGGTAGATCTCCTTCCAAGCATCGAGATGCCTCTGGCGTTGCCCTTGAGGATTCTGCACCGGCAAAATTGCCCCGGCGAGAGGCTTTGGCTTCCAAAGCATTATCGGGGCTCCAGGATGTTCTCGAGGCCTCAACCTCGGCAGAACTACTGGTGCCATGCTCTGGGGTACCGGCTGTTTTCTCCGGTACCGATGCCCATGCATCGGCAGCGTCAATAGACCAGAGGTTCCTGGCTATTGAACGCAGTCTGGCGGCTCTCCTTGTGGCATCGACACCCTCGGAACCGCGTCAGACAATTCAACCAGTACCGGCACCGACAGCAGCACCGGTGTCGGTACCGGTACCAACAGCATCAGCATCGACATCGGTGTCCGCATTGCCGGCACCCAGTCATCCTATGCCTTCTGGTACCGATACACCGGTACCGATTTCCCCCCGGTACCGTCTTTGGTCGGTACGGGTAGCGGGCTCTACAAGAGCATCCGGACAGAAGGTACTTTGAATCCTCGGAGGAATCTGAGGATTCTGACAGCTCCGTCGGTACTGGAGTACTTCTCCCAGAGGAGCCTTCCTCCCCTAAATGCAGGATGTCTCCTCCAGGGGATATCTCCTTTCAGGACTTCATCAGGGAGGTGGCTCGAGGTCTGTCCATTACTGTGGCTCCTGAAACAGAGCCCAGGGCAAAGGAGTTGGAGATTTTACAATATCTCAAAGCTCCTAAGGAGGCAGCTACTTTGCTTATCCAGGAGATCTTACATGATCTCATGTTGAGAATGTGGGAGACACCTCTTACCACCTCTCCTCACTCCCGTAGACTGGATACGATGTATCGAGTGTCTCCATATCCTGGTTTCCAGAAAACTCGGCTTCCTCACCACTCTATTGTAGTGGAGTCAGCTATGAGAAGGATCAGAAGTGCAAAGAGGCATGCCTCTAATCCTCCAGGATGTGAGTGTCGAACTTTGGATGCCTTTGGACGTCGTACTTTCCAGGCTTCCATGCTTTCTGCTAGGATCAGTTTCTATATTTTATATATGGGAAT
This sequence comes from Ichthyophis bannanicus, assembly GCA_033557465.1. Classification (NCBI taxonomy): domain Eukaryota; kingdom Metazoa; phylum Chordata; class Amphibia; order Gymnophiona; family Ichthyophiidae; genus Ichthyophis; species Ichthyophis bannanicus. The sequence goes on from CM066040.1 coordinate 143,365,570, forward strand.
GTTCCTTAAGGAAGTCACAGGTGATTTAGCGGTTTTGAGCCCTCTTCTTCCTGATGATAAGAGGCAAGACTTCCTCACACTGGTTAAACATGCCCAGGATGTTTCTAGATTTGTCAACCGTGCAGCTTTTGACTGTTTTGAGTGCATAAGCAGAACCTCTGCCATTGCCATAGGAGCACGTAGAATTGCCTGGCTCCAGGCATCCGATTTGGAGCTCTGGGTACAGGACAAACTGGGCAATATTCCTTGTACAGGTGAAAATCTGTTCGGCAAAGATTGGCAAGAGAGAGACAATGAGTTGGATGCTGACAACTCCACCTTGGATAGATTATCCAAGGCCACAGCTGATCCTGCAAGAAAGAAATCTTTCAAGAAACCATTCTTCTCTAAAAAGAAGAGGTTTTATCCTTCTTATTCCCAGCAGGGATGTTCTGCAGGTCAACCTGTCCGGAAGAGTCAGCAGCCTCCTAAACAAAGGAAAGCAAAGACTGCTAAGCCTCAACCATCTCAGCAGTCTCAGCCTCCACAAGGCCTTTGACTTCCATCTAGAGAACTTAGCCTTCCTGGCTCTCAATGGACCAGAGCCTTCCACCATTCCAGGAAGGTTGTGTCACTTTGCCCCCAGATGGGGGCAGAACAGTGGACTCTCTCCATTATAAAAGAAGGGTACAAGCTTTGCTTTCTTTGCATGCTCCCTCCCACAATGGTAAGACAGTTCAGTTCTCAGACCTCTCTCATCAACCTGTTAGATCAAGAGGTCACTATGCTTCTTGCCCAAGGGGCAATAGAAGAGGTACCCATACCTCAACAAGGTACAGGGTTTTACTCCCCCTATTTCCTTATCCCAAAGAAAACAGGGGGACACAGACCTATTTTTAGACCTCAGAGAATTGAACAAATTCCTGTTCAAAGAGAAATTCAAGATGATTTCTCTAGGAACTCTGCTGCCATATCTCCAGAGTCAGGATTGGCTTTGTTCTCTAGATCTCAAGGATGCGTACACTCATGTTCTCATCCATCCAACTCACAAAGTTCCTTCGGTTACTTTTTCAAGGAAAACACTACCAATACAGGGTGCTTCCTTTTGGCCTGTCCTCAGCACCAAGAGTGTTCATGAAATGCATGTCATTAATTGCAGCATTTCTCCGCACTCTAGGAATATTCGTCTTCCCCTACTTAGACGACTGGCTCATTCGAGCCCCATCAGAGTCAGAGGCCAGGTTTTCTCTATCTTGCACAATGCGTATCCTTCAGTATTTGGGTCTGGTCATCAACATTCCAAAATCCAGCCTAACTCCCACTCGGTCTCTAGAGTTTATAGGAGCTTTGTTGGATACCAGAAAGGCAAGGGCCTATCTTCCTCAGAACCGTTGCCTTCGCATGGTGCAGTTAGCTTCTCAAGCAGTGCTAAAGTCCCATCTCACTGGTCGAGAAATGTTACAACTACTAGGCCACATGGCATCCACCGTGCATATGGTTCCTTATGCTTGTCTCCATATGAGAGCAGGCCAGTGGACTTTATCCACTCAAAGGACCCAGGCATCAGGGTGCTTGTCAGACAAAATAGCAAACATAAATTGCCTTATTTTGTCCCTCCAATGGTGGCAGTCCACTCAAAACCTGTTGGTGGGGTCGCCATTTCAACAACCTTTGCCCCAGGCAACTCTCACAACGGATGCCTCTCCAATGGGTTGGGGAGCTCATCTGCAAGACCTCTCCACCCAAGGCACTTGGACTCCACAGGAGACTCATCTACACATCAATTTCTTAGAGCTCAGAGCAATCTTCCTGGCTCTTCGAGTGTTCCACACCCTGCTAAGCTACAAGACAGTCCTCATCCATACGGACAATCAAGTAGCCATGTTCTACATGAACAAGCAGGGAGGAACAGGCTCTCTGTTGCTTTGCAACGAAGCTTTGCGACTATGGGCCCTCGCCAGAGAGCATCAGATTCATCTCCTGGCAGTGTATCTTCCAGGTATCCAAAACTCTTGGGCAGACAGACTCAGTCGAGTTCTGCTTCCACACGAATGGTCTCTACATGCAGACCAGGTGGCCAAGATTATTCAGATTTGGGGAACCCTGGACATAGACCTCTTTGCAAGTCCGTTGAATGCCAAACTTCCCAGGTTCTGTTCCAGAATTCCGGCTCAAGGCTCTCAGGCCAGGGATGCTTTCTTCCTTCATTGGGGTCAAGACTTCCTTTATGCCTTTCCACCCATTCCCCTAATTCCCAAAACTCTGTTCAAGCTTCAGAGAGACAGAGGCCATATGATTCTCATAGCTCCACATTGGCCACGGCAAGTGTGGTACCTTCTGCTTCTACATCTCTCTCAAGCTCCCTCTCTGGAGTTAGGGTCTGCTCCAGATCTCCTGTCTCAGGAGAACGAAATGTTATGGCATCCCAATCCCCAGTCTCTGCATCTCGGGGCTTGGTTGCTGAAGGCCTAGATCTTCATGATCTTAACCTTTCTCAGAAAATAAAGGATATCCTTTATGCTTCCAGGAAGCCTTCCACAAGATGCTCTTATGCTTTCAAGTGGAAAAGGTTTACCATATGGTGCTCTCAGAAGGGTCTTAGCCCCCTTTTGATACCTCTGGAATCATTACTGGGGTATCTCCTTCATTTATCCAATGCAGGACTTGACTAACTCAGTAAGAGTCCATTTGAGTGCTATTGCAACTTCTCTCAAGCCTCTGAATGGACAACCTATTTCCTCCCATCCTCTTATCGCAAGAATTATGAGAGGCCTTCTTCTAACTAAGCCTCCCATTAGGCCACCACCGGTGGCATGGGACTTAAACCTGGTTCTTGGTCAGCTCATGAAGCCACCTTTCAAACCCTTAGCCACTACCTCGTTGAAATTCCTTTCCTGGAAAGTTATCTATCTTATTGCAATCACATCAGCACGTCGCATCAGTGAGTTGCAGGCTCTAGTGGCTGATCCCTCTTATACAAGGTTCCACCATGACAAGGTAGTCCTTAGGACTCATCCACACTTTATGCCAAAGGTGGTCTCACCTTTTCATCTAAACCAAGCGGTCTACCTGCCTGTGTTCTTTCCAAGGCCTCATGCATCAAATGCAGAAAGGAATCTTCATACTTTGGACTGTAAAAGAGCTTTAGCTTTTTACTTACAAAGAACACAGCAACATAGAAAGTCCTCTCAATTCTTTGTTGCTTTTGATCCTTCTCATTTGGGACTTCCAGTCTCCAAGAGAACACTGTCCAACTGGATTGCACAGTGTATTTCCTTTGCCTATCAGAGTAAGAATCTTCCTCTGGAGGGCCATGTCAGAGCTCACAACGTGAGAGCCATGGCAGCTTCTAGGGCTCATCTTCACTCTGTGTCTATCGACGACATCTGTTGAGCAGCTACTTGGGCCTTGGTTCATACCTTCACAGCCCATTACTGCTTGGACAAGGACTCCCGCCGGTCTGCCTTGTTTGGTCAGGCTGTTCTCCAACACCTGTTCCATACCTAATCAACTCCTACCCACCATCCATGGTAGGATGCCAGAGATCCATGGGGGGAAATGGAGCCCTTCACAGGGACACACTACTTTTGGGGTTCTCTCATCTAAAGCTAGGGAGTCCCTGAAGAAAACCCCGTGATCTGGCCACAATACCACGGCTCTTTTGGTCTCTGGTCCCTCAAGCAGTGAGAAACAGACAGAGAGTAATACAGAACACAATCACACACACAAAGTTCTACTTTCTTTGAGCTCAGAGGGAAAACAGCAGACGGTCTGTGGACGCTGCACAATTCCACGTCTGCTGGATTCAAATTCTTCCTCCTGAAAAGCTCGTTTTATTAAAGAAAAAGGGGAAGTAACAGTCATTTATTATAAACGTGAAATAACACAAGGTGTCACCAAAGTTCTTTTTACAGAGTAAGAGCTGATTACAGTGTATTAGATGAAATTTACTTGATTATGACAATTATTTATAAATGCAAAGTTGCAAAAATTATGTTGTCAGCATTGACTGTACAATGAACTATGGTTGCGCAATTCATAGCCTATGTTTACTCTTTATGCTTGCGTTAACAATGTTCCAGACTATTTTAAAAACAGTTACACAGGACTCATGATCATGATATCCTATTCTATTTAAGAGGAAGTAGGTGAAAAGCCAAACTTCTAAACACATTCTGTATCAAGAAATTCATCCATCTTAAATTACATATTGGGGATTCTGGTATCCCTTTACCTGTCCATTTCTACAGTCCTCCCTGTGATTCTATAAAGAATCATTACAAAAGAACGGTAGCCGAAACATGTCCAATTCCAGAATAAATCTTCTACAGTAGGCTTCATTTTGCAGATGTTCCTTCAGAGTCCTAGGCACATCTGGTCCATAGGTGAGCTCCATCTTGTTTATTAGAAGAAATCATTATACAAAATCATGTGACATTGTTTTACCTTTGCTTAGCCTCAATAAAAATGTGTACAGAGAGCAAGATTTTACCAATTATTCTTGTAAGTACACTACCTCTTCTAGCAGTGGCCAACTGCTTCTCATAGATCTAGCAATAATTCAGAGATTAGTCCCTCATATCATGACACCAGTCATCACTCCAGATTCTTCAGCAGCATCCTTTCTCACCATGGGCTGTGCCATGCACATCTTAAAGCTTTTTCAGTGTCTGCCCAGGCTTCACTGCTGCACATACATGAGTAGTTCCGCTGGAATTGCTGATCTTTATCAGGAGTCTCCATATTCAGTAGCATTATCATTCACAGTTGTTTTCTTCTTCGGCCCATAGGATTCAGTGCATACAATATATAATTTGCAAAAACCCAACTCTCCACTACAGCATCTCTCTTGATTCCATACAATTGCAAACAAGCACAATTATTCATCCCTAATGACAGTCTTAAATTGTTGAACAGAATTATATTGCTGTAGCAAAGTGCAGTCAATGAATAAGTCCAGGAGTCGATTGACAGGGTCCAAGTCAGTTTATTGTGCACAAGGCCCAGTCAGTCAAAGCATCAAAAGGTACTGAGCGAGTACTGGTTTATACAGAGACATAACTTTTTATACCGCTTTTTCAGTTTGATACATGAAAACGTTCTATTGGTTCTAACTCGATACATGCAAACTTCTTATTGGTTATACATTCCCTTCATTTGTCCAATTAGAAATCCCTCCGGAACCTAGCAACCAGCCCCCTCCTTTAGGATTGCTTGAACAATGGTACAGTTCTAAACCTCGTTACTTTTCTACTGCAAGGCTAACTTCGGCTTCTGGAATGCATATACTGTTACTTTTCTGTTCTTTCACATACAAGAGAATAATAGAAGACTTATGCATTCATGAAAACTTCTTACTAAGCATTTTAAAACAGCTTTCTTATTTTTCACAGATTTTTGGTTCTTTTCTAGCTATAATGGGAGTTAGGATCCAGGCCTAACTTACAGGCCTTTCATAGTAGCAGGCCATGCTAGGCCATAGCCTACCTCATTCCCCCCTTTGATTATTCTCACCCGCAAGTGAGGAAGGGTGAGAATTAAATCAATTATTAGTCAATTAACACATTATACTGGTGTAACAGCATCAGCATTATGGGGTATAGGGTGATATCGCCACATAGCTAATACTTTCGTAGCTGCCTTCCGCTCGATAGTGTTATTAAGTGATAATGTTATCATGCGTAAGCAAAGGGGTAGGAGACAAGGGAGCAATAAGCACATGGCTAATATGAATAATACAATAAACATAAGGGATTTCAGACCACCAATCCAAGAAAACAATGACCCAAACCACCCATCCATTTTCAAACTGTGCCAAGTCTGGACAGGCACAAATGTCTGCTCTCTCATCTGAATGGCTAAATCTTCAACTACATGCCCATTATTATCAATCTGTAAACAACAATTACTTAGATTCAACTTCCCACATACCCCACCTTCAGCTGCTAACAAATAATCTAGAGCTAAGCGATTTTGATAAATGGCTGTACGCATTTGTGTACTTTGTTTTGCTAGAAGGGTTAGTGCTTTACTAGTTTCATTGGTTATTATTTCAACAACAGCTTGCAAACGTATTATTCGATTAATCATATAAACAGGGGTACGATATTCCCAAGTCCCATCCTGCTCCCAAGTAGCAGGTCCATAGTATGCGATGATTCTCTCCGGTGGCCATTCTTCACCATCCCATTTGTTCCATTGGCCTATTTTCAAGGCCTCTTTCAGCTGTCGACTTCTGTACACAGGATATCCCAGCTGTTCTCCCTGGGATGTAGGCAGAAGGAAAAAGGAAGGTCGTATGGTTCCCAATACACATGCGCCTCCCCAGAGATGAGGAAGTCTGGCATATGCTCGGGTTCCACAAATCCAGTATAGTCCAGGTGGTGCTTGCCAAGAATTATATGCTGCTAAGTTAGTCCAGATACTGGCAAGTTTGGGGAACTGAACAAGAGGATTGGGAGGTTCAGTAGTGTTGACACCGGACCACCAAGATGTTTTCTTAGTGGTACTGTTATAGAATTTCTGATTGAGACAGACCAGCTGTCCCACTTCCATATTAAACATTGGTCCATAGCGTGAAAAACATAAGTTACCCACAATGGCGTGAGCAATACCCATTCACTTGTGGTATTGTGTATATTAGTCTGATTATATGGAACAGAATAGTTCAGTTCTTGTGCCTCCCAAGGCCATTGATCTCCCATTGTTGTCCCTCCACAAAACAAACAGTCCGTAACATGGAGACTAGATGCGACTGCTCCCGCTAATTCAAGAAATATGTTCTGGGAGGCAGGAGGAATTTCAAACTCTGATTTCATAGCTTCATAGAAAGAGTGATGTATACGATAGGGTGAGGATACATGGGTGTTGGTATTTAATCGCAGATATAAAAAAGTCCCAGGATCTATACCGCCACTTGCAATACACAACCCAAACTTGTATCCTTGCTTCCAGTGGCTGGGGTTGGCTATGAAAAGTTGGAGAGTATTACAGGCTCCTTTCTGACATTTCTTGGGTTCTGACAGTCCAATTTTTGTTAAGCTACCTTTTCGATGATCTCCATCTCGTCCCGTTGGTGCATTCTTCCAGGTAGCAAAATATACACATTCCCATTTTGGGCAAAAGTAATCATGTTTAGATGAAGTGGTGTAGATGGTGGCTGCTGTACTCTTTTCAGTACATTTTCCCCATCCATAGGCTCCCTCTGGACACATGTACTTATCATAATAGTATGCTCGCTCCCATGACCCACATCTGTGGTAAGCATTTCTGTTAATTGCATCACAAGCATCAAAGTTCAGGGTGATAGGTTTTGTGGGGCTGGTGAGATGCTTTGTTATATTCAGGATGGCTCCATCTTCATCATTCCAACGTATCTCAAATGTATAGTAGGATGGGTTCTGTCGAGGGTTGTAACAAGTCTTACTTTTCCCCTTTGTGCAAATATTCAATTCAGTGCCATTATAAATACACTGGCTGACTGTACCAGTGCAAGTAAGGTAGGAATGATAGAGCAAAGTCTGAGTAATCTTTTGTCCAGTTCGGGTGGTGGTTATACAAGCTGCACAAGGGGGTAGAGCAAAAGTCTTTTCCAAGATTCCCAGGGTCACCACTCCCGCAAAGCAATAGTGGAAGAGCATGGTGATTTCAGTCTCTGGAAGTTAACTGGAAAGTTGAGGATAATGATCTGTGTTGAGCTTGCTTCTGTTTCTGCTGCGATGGTCACTTTCACGTGACGTAGGTGGATTCTGAAGTTTCTCCTATAATACTGGCTGTCTCCTCAAGGTGAGTCGCAATGGAGTCTCGGGATCATTTGCTGACGTCCATTGGCCAGGATCAAGAGCAGCTGCTGGCTTCACTCGACTGTGGTGGATCCAGGGTTCGAATTCTGCAACTTTCACTGTGGTGGGTGTTGACAGGATGATGACATACGGTCCCTTCCAATGCGGCGCCAGTGGGGTTTTTCTCCACTCTTTCACCCACACGGACGTTCCCGGCTTGAAGGGATGCAGAGGTTCAGTCAGGTTGATGGGTAGTCGGTCTTGCACCCACGTTTGAAGTTTTGCAAAACAGAACCTAAAGCTAATAGTTCTTGTCTAGTTATTTCAGATCCTATCTGTCTCATGTCTCCCTTTATTCCCTGCACTATGGGTGGAGGTCACCCATACAGAATCTCAAAAGGGGAGACTCCTAAGGATCTGGTGGAAGCGGAACGTATCCTAAGAAGGGCTATGGGTAAAACCTGGAGCCACTTCAAGTGTGTTTCTTGGCAAAGTTTGGATAACTGAGCTTTCAGGGTTCTATTCATACGTTCTACTTTCCCTGAGCTCTGGGGTCTGTAAGCAGTGTGTAACTTCCATTTTATTTGCAGGGCTTGAGCTAACTGTTGGGTCACTTGGGATACAAATGATGGACCATTATCTGACCCTATAGTTGACAGTATTCCAAATCGGGGAATGATCTCATGGAGCAATGCCCTAGTGACTTCTCGGGCTATCTCCAGGAACAAGCAGGAATGAGTCCTCACATATGGGTACGTCGGTACCGACGGAGCCTGCGCGGGAACGCTCCCCAGCTTCCCAAAAAGTAAAGCTTTTGGGAGCATCCCACAGCGCCTGCGCACGCTGCCTTCCCGCCTTTCCTAACCAACTCTCCTCAGTTCTTCTTTTCCGCGGAGCCAGCAGGTCGTGTTCCTGTCACCGCTGAAGAAGTTCTTTATTTTAATTTATTTCTTTGGTCGCGTGTTTGCCTTCCCCGATGCCGGACCGGTACCGCCAGTCTTTTCTTTTCTTTTCTTTCTTAAAAAAAAGATATATATATTTTCCTCACTTGGTGTATTTTTCTTCTTAGGCCTCCAGGCCCACAAGAAAATTTTCCCTCATGGAAAAACCAGCCTCCGGGTTCAAAAAATGCACTAAGTGTAGCGGTACAATTTCTGTTACAGATACCCATGAATGGTGTCTTAAATGTTTGGGTCCTGAACACTCCATTCCGGATTGCCAGTCCTGCTCTCTAATGTCTAAACGGGGGTTACAGAACCGAGCAGCCAAGCTCCATGTGCTGTTTCCCACGGATGCACTGGCGGTGGCATCGACATCTTCCAGGTCTTCCTCTCCTGATGGGTCTCAGGTAACCAAACATAAAACTAGCAGGTCCTTGAAGGGCAAATCTCCCTCTAAGCATCGAGATGCCTCCGGGCTTGCCCTAGAGGATCCTGCCCCAGCCAAACAACCCCGGCGGGAAGCTCCAGCTTCCAAAGCTCCTCTTATGGGGTTACAGGTTGACATCGATGGCACGGCCTCGACCGATCACCTGTTAGACTGCTCTGGAGTACTGGCACTTTCTCCCGGTACCGACATCCAGGCAGTCGTGGCATCCATGGATCACACTGTTCAATCCATGCAGCAGGCTATAATGGCTTTTATTAAGGCTGCGACGCCGACGGTACCGCAACGAGTCCCGTTGTCGGTACCGGCGCCGGTACCAGCGCCGATACTGGTACCGATTGCATCGACATCGACCAGGATACCGACTCCGGTTCCTTGTCCAGGACTGTTTCTCGGTACCGGGGACGCCTGATGTCGATACCGATCGATACGCGTATCGATCGTTGGAAGCAGGCAGATGATACTTCGATTCCTCTGATTCTGATTCATCAGATGAGTCTCCTGAAGTATCCATTACCCTTCCTGAGGAGCCTACTTCTCCAAAAAGGAGAATGTCTCCTCCAGAGGATTTGTCCTTTCAAGACTTCATAATAGAAGTGGCTAAAGGACTCTCTATTTCAGTAACCTCTGTAACAGAGCCTAGAGCAAAAAAATTAGATATTTTAGGATACTCTAAGGCTCCCAGAGAGGCAGTCACCTTGCCAATTCATGAAATTCTTCATGAACATATGATTGACTTATGGGAGACTCCTCTCACCCTTTCTCCTCATTCTCGCAGATTGGACACTATGTACCGTGTCCCTCCTTGTCCTGGATTTCAAAAAACCCAGCTTCCTCACCATTCCATTGTGGTGCAGTCAGCTATGAAAAGGATAAAGAGTACCAAAAGACACTCTTCTGCTCCTCCAGGAAGAGAATGCAGGACCTTGGATGCTTTTGGTAGGAAAATCTTCCAAGCCAGTATGCTTATTGCCAGAATCAACTCATATAGCCTTTATATGGGTATGTTTCTAAAGGAAGTTGCACTAAAGCTGCACAACTTTCTCCCTTTTCTTCCAGAGGATAAAAGGGATGACTTCCTCCTTTTGCTTAAGCATACTCAAGACATTTCAAAGTTTTCCAACAGGGCAGCCTTTGACTCCTTTGAAGGTGCCAGCAGAGCCTCAGGCATTGCCATAGCTGCTCGCAGAATTGCTTGGCTCCAGGCTTCTGATTTAGAGCCCTGGGTTCAAGATGGCTTAGGAAATCTGCCCTGTACAGGTGAAAATCTCTTTGGCAAAGAGTGGCAAATAAAAGCCACTCAAATGGATGCAGAGAATTCTGCTCTGGATAGACTTTCCAAGTCAACCTCCACTCCAGCCAAGAAAAAACCTTTCAAAAAGCCTTTTTACAAAAGGAGCAGATTTCCTTCCACTTCTGGCCAACAATCTTCTACAGGTCGCTTTGCTACTAAGCGTCAGCAACCTAAACAGGCCAGGCCTAAACCTGCAGGGACTGCTACAACCCAGCAGTCCCAACCTACTCAGGGTTTTTGACTTGATACTAGAGAACTTAACCTTTCTGGCTCTACAACAGCCAGAACCTCTCACCATTCCAGGAAGGTTAGCTCATTTTGCTCCCAGATGGGAGCAAATCACATCAGAGCAGTGGACCCTCTCCATCATAAGAGAGGGCTACAAACTTCATTTCTCAGACCTTCCTCCCTACACCATGGTGAGACACTTCAATTCTCCCACATCCCTCCTCCACCTTCTGGGTCAGGAGGTGACTACCCTTCTGGCCCAGGGGGCTATAGAAGAAGTTTCTCCTCTTCAACAGGGATCAGGGTTCTACTACCCCTAATCTCCAGGAACAAGCAGGAATAAGTCATCACATATGGGTACGTCGGTACCGACTGAGCCCGCGCGAGAAAGCTCCCCAGCTTTTCAGATTAAAAGCTTTTGGGGCCTCCCACTGCACATGCGCGCTGCCTTCCCGCCTTCCTGACCTGCTCTCGTCAGTTTCTTTTTTTCCGCGGAGCCAGCAGGTCGTGTTCCTGTCACCGCTGAAGAAATGGTTAATTTTATTGTTTTCTTTAGACCGCGTACCTGCCTTCCCCATTCTGAAACCGGTACTGCCGATCTCTCTTTCTTTCTTTTGAAAAAAAAAAAATATATATATATTTTTCTTTTCTTCAGCACAGCTTGGTACTTTGTTAGGCCTTCAGGCCTACACAAATTCTCCTCATGGAGAAGCCAGTTCCTGGTTTTAAAAAGTGTGCCAAGTGCAGTGCTGTCATTCCTCTTACAGACACCCATGAATGGTGTCTTAAATGTTTAGGACCTGACCATTCCATACCGGACTGCCCATCCTGCTCCCAGATGTCGAAACGTGGATTGCAGAACCGGGCCAACAAGTTCCATGTGCTGTTTCCTTCAGAAGCATCACAGTCATCCAGGTCTTCCTCTCCGGATGGATCTCAGGTAACCAAAACTCCAGTGGGCAAATCCTCTAAAAGCAAATCTCTTTCTAAAGATCGAGAGGCTCTCAATTCTGAGTTCGAGGATTCTGCCCAGGCCAAAAAACCCCGGCGGGAGGTTCCGGCCTCCAAAGCAATCATGGGGTCACAGGTTGACATCGATGGCGCGGCCTCGACAGATCACCTGTTGTACTGCTCTGGGGTACCGGCCCATACCGGTACCGACATCCAGGCAGCAGTGGCGTCTATGGGCAATACTGTCCAAGTCATGCAGCAGGCCATTCTGGCTTTTATTAATGCTGCTACGCCCTCGGTACCGCAGCCAGCGGTACCGGTTCCGGTTCCGGTAATGGCTTCCATACCGGAACCGAGGCCATCGTCTTCCAAACGCAGATCGGTTCCGCATGCCGGATCCGGGCTTTTGCCCGGTACCGATCCCATACCCGGTACGCCCGATGTCGATACCGAACGGTATGCGTATCGTGCGTTGGAAGCACATAGAGGATACTCTGCTTCTTCAGAGGATTTTAACTCCTCTGATGATTCTGATGAGTTCTCCCTTGATCTTCCTGAGGAGCCTTCTTCTCCTAACAGGAGAATGTCTCCACCAGAGGATTTGTCCTTTCAGGACTTCATCATAGAAATGGCTAAAGGTCTTTCTATTGCTTCATCCTCTGAAAAGGAACCCAGATCAAAGAAACTGGATATTTTAGGATACTCTAAGTCTCCTAAAGAGGCAGTCACCCTGCCTATCCATGAAATCCTTCAAGAACACTTGATGGACTTATGGGAGGCTCCTCTAACATTGTCTCCTTCTTCTCGCAGGTTGGACACCATGTACCGTGTCCCCCCTTCTCCTGGTTTCCAAAAAAACCCAGTTGCCTCACCATTCTATTGTGGTGAAGTCTGCAATGAAGAAGATAAAGAGTACCAAAAGGCACTCTTCTACTCCTCCAGGGCGAGAACGTAAGACTCTAGACTCTTTTGGCAGGAAAATTTTCCAGGCTACTATGCTTATAGCCAGGATTAATTCCTATAGTCTTTACATGGGCATGTTTCTCAGTGAAATCGCTCTAAAAGTTCGGCATTTTGCCCCCTTTATCCCTGAGGATAAGAGGGAGCAGTTCATTTCCTTAGTGAAACACCTTTTGGATATTTCAAAGTTCTCCAACAGGGCAGCTTTTGATTCCTTTGAGGGTGCTGGTAGGGCTTCGGGCATTGCTATAGCAGCCCGACGTCTTGCTTGGCTCCAGGCTTCTGATCTAGAACCTTGGGTCCTAGATGGCTTACGAAATCTGCCCTGTACAGGTGAGAACTTATTTGGTGAAGAGTGGCAAATTAAGGCCACTCAAATGGATGCAGAAAATGCCACCTTAGATAGACTTTCTAAGTCTACCTCCACTCCTGCCAAGAAGAAGTCTTTTAAGAGGCCTTATTATAAGAAGTCCAGATTTTCCACAAATACTGGCCAACAATCCTCTCAGCCTCGTTTTGCTGCTAAACGTCAGCAACCTAAACAGGCAAGGTCAAAGCCTGCGGCGTCTGCTACGCCTCAGCAGGCTCCACCCCCTCAGGGGTTTTGACTTGCCCCTAGAGAACTTAACTTTTCTGGCTCTAGAACAACCAGAGCCCCTCACCATACCCGGAAGGTTAGCTCACTTTGCTCCCAGATGGGAGCAAATTACATCAGAGCAATGGACCCTCTCTATCATCAGAGAGGGTTACAAACTAAATTTTTCCGACCTTCCTCCTTATACTGTGGTGAGGCAGTTCAATTCTCCCCCATCTCTCCTGGCCCTCTTGGGTCAGGAAGTCTCCTCCCTCCTTGCCCAGGGGGCAATAGAGGAGGTCCCTCTTCTTCAACAGGGGACGGGATTCTACTCCCCTTATTTTCTAATACCAAAGAAGACACAGGGCTTCAGACCAATTCTGGATCTGAGAGAATTGAACACATTTCTTTTCAAGGAGAAATTCAAAATGCTTTCTCTGGGCATTCTCCTTCCATACCTTCAGAGTCAGGATTGGCTTTGTTCTCTAGACCTAAAGGATGCGTATACACACATACTCATCCACCCATCCCACAGAAAATACCTTCGATTTCTGTTTCAGGGAAAACATTTCCAGTACAGAGTACTCCCCTTCGGTCTAGCCTCTGCTCCAAGAGTGTTCACCAAATGCATGGCAGTCGTAGCTGCCTTTCTAAGAGGCCTGGGAATTTTCATATTCCCATACCTGGACGACTGGCTCATCCGAGCTCCCTCTCAGTCCCAGGCCCAAATTTCCCTGGACCGCACAAGGCGTCTTCTGCAGTATCTAGGACTGGTAGTAAACCTTCCCAAGTCTCAACTAATCCCTACTCAGTCTCTCGAGTTCATAGGGGCCCAGTTAGACACCATCACTGCAAGGGCCTACCTGCCTCAGGTCAGGGCCCAACGCCTGCTGAGTTTGGCCTCCCAAGCTCAGTCCAGCAGTCATTTGACAGCCCGGGAAATGCTGCGACTTCTGGGCCACATGGCCTCCACGGTACATGTGGTGCCCTATGCTCGTCTGCATATGAGAGCAGCTCAATGGACCTTGGCTACCCAGTGGACTCAAGCATCTGGAGCGCTCTCCGACCAAATACTCACCTCAAGCCGTCTATTTTGGTCCCTCCAATGGTGGACATCCACCAACAATCTGTTGTTGGGGGCCCCCTTCCAACCTTTGTTGCCCCAAGCAACCCTCACAACAGATGCCTCCCAGACAGGGTGGGGAGCTCATCTTCAGAACCTCTCCACTCAGGGCACTTGGTCTCCACAGGAGGCCACCCTTCATATCAACCTCCTGGAACTGCGAGCAATTTACCTTGCCCTCAAGGTCTTCTATACCCTCCTTGTCAACCTGACTGTCCTAGTTCAGACAGACACTCAGGTAGCCATGTTCTATATAAACAAACAAGGAGGGACAGGCTCTCTGTCGCTTTGCAACGAAGCTCTCAGATTATGGGCCTTCGCCAGAGAGCATCAAATTCACCTTCTTGCAGTGTATCTTCAAGGAGTTCAAAACTCTCGTGCAGACAGACTCAGTCGAGTTCTGCTTCCACACGAATGGTCCCTACATATGGACCAGATACGCAGAATCTTTCAGGAATGGGGGACCCCGGACATAGACCTCTTTGCAAGTCCGTGGAATGCCAAACTTCCCCGGTTCTGTTCCAGAACTCAGTGTCAGGGAGCTCAGGCCCACAATGCCTTCCTCCTGCATTGGGGTCAGGAATTCCTCTATGCCTTTCCACCCATTCCTCTAATATCCAAGACTCTGTTCAAGCTCCAGAGGGATCACAGGACTATGATCCTCATAGCTCCCCGCTGGCCACGCCAGGTGTGGTTCCCTCTACTTCTGCATCTCTCCCAGGGATCCTCCCTGGACCTGGGAGCTGCGCCAGACCTTCTGTCTCAGGAGGAGGGGACTTTGTGGCACCCAAACCCCAAATCCCTACATCTCAGAGCTTGGTTACTGAAGGCCTAAGTCTTCAAGACTTTAATCTTTCTCAACCTGTGACAGATATCCTTCATGCCTCTAGGAAACCTTCCACGAGGCGTTCTTATGCTTTCAAATGGAAACGTTTTTCCATTTGGTGTGCTCAGCAGGGTCTTGACCCTCTAGCACTTCCTTTGAATTCCCTCTTGGACTATCTCCTGCATCTTTCAAATGCAGGCCTTAAGACGAATTCAGTAAGGGTCCATTTGAGTGCTATTGCAGCATCCTTAAAACCTATAAATGGACAACCTGTCTCCTCTCATCCTCTTGTTGCACGTTTCATGAGAGGCCTGACTCTAACTAAACCTCCCATCCGACCTCCTCCGGTAGCATGGGACTTGAACCTAGTTCTAGGTCAGCTTATGAAGCCACCTTTTGAGCCTTTGTACTCTACCTCCTTCAAATTTCTTTCCTGGAAGGTTGTTTTCCTTATTGCAGTCACTTCGGCTCGCCGCATCAGTGAACTGCAGGCTTTAGTGGCTCATCCACCTTATACTAGGTTTCATCATGATAAGGTGGTCCTTAGGACGAATCCCCACTTTATGCCCAAAGTGGTCTCGCCTTTTCATCTTAATCAAGAGGTATATCTACCTGTCTTTTTCCCGGCTCCTCATGCATCCAGTGCAGAGAGGAACCTTCATACTCTGGATTGTAAAAGAGCTCTTGCCTTTTACCTCAACAGGACTCAACCACATCGAAAGTCTTCCCAACTTTTCGTGGCTTTTGATCCTTCTCATTTGGGACTTCCAGTCACCAAGCGTACACTTTCCAATTGGATCGCTCAGTGTATTTCTTTTGCTTACCAGAGTAAGAACATTTCTCTGGAGGGCCATGTCACAGCTCACAATGTGAGAGCCATGGCCACTTCTATGGCTCATCTTCACTCTGTGTCCATAGATCAGATCTGTCGAGCAGCCACTTGGGCCTCGGTTCATACCTTCACAGCCCATTACTGGTTGGACAAGGACTCCCGCCGGGATGCCTTGTTTGGTCAGGCTGTCCTCAAACACCTGTTCCATACTTAAACAACTCCTGCCCACCTTCCCTGGATGGATGCCTGAGATCCATGCGAAGATGGTTTACCCTTGGAGGGGGATCTCCCAGGCATCTTAGCTAGGGAGTCCCCATATGTGATGACTTATTCCTGCTTGTTCCTGGAGATAGCACAGTTACTTACCTGTAACAGGTGATCTCTGGGAACAGCAGGAATTAGTCATCACAACCCACCCACCTCCCCTAGGAGTTGTATCTCTATCTATCTTCCTGTCCTCTCTCTCTATTGTCTCAGCTTTAAACTCGAACTGACGAGAGCTGGTCAGGAAGGCGGGAAGGCAGCGCGCATGTGCAGTGGGAGGCCCCAAAAGCTTTTAATCTGAAAAGCTGGGGAGCTTTCCCGCGCGGGCTCCGTCGGTACCGACGTACCCATATGTGATGACTAATTCCTGCTGTTCCCAGAGATCACCTGTTACAGGTAAGTAACTGTGCTTTTTCTCATTCCAAAGAAAACAGGGGGATACAGACCCATTCTAGATCTCAGAGAATTGAACAAATTCCTGTGCAAGGAGAAGTTCAAGATGCTTTCTCTAGGCACTCTCCTTCCATACCTGCAGCGTCAGGATTGGCTTTGTTCTCTAGATCTCAAGGATGCGTACACTCATGTCCTCATCCATCCATCTCACAGAAAATTCCTACGTTTTCTGTTCCAGGGAAAACATTACCAATACAGAGTGCTTCCTTTCGGTCTAGCCTCTGCTCCCAGAGTGTTCACCAAATGCATGGCAATAGTTGCTGCATTTCTACGCACTCTGGGAATATTTGTCTTCCCATACCTGGACGACTGGCTCATCCGAGCTCCAGCCCAGTCAGAGGCTCAGATCTCCCTGAACCGCACCAGGCGCATTCTGCAATACCTGGGACTTTTGGTAAACCTCCCAAAATCCCAGCTCACCCCTACTCAGTCCCTGGAATTCATAGGGGCCTGGTTGGACACCACCTCTGCAAGGGCCTACCTTCCTCAGGCCCGTTGCCAACGTCTAGTGCAGTTAGCCTTCCAGATTCAGTCAAAGAGCCACTTAACTGCCAGGGAGATGCTACAGCTACTAGGCCACATGGCTTCCACAGTACATGTGATACCCTATGCTCGCCTACACATGAGAGCAGCTCAGTGGACTTTGTCCACCCAGTGGACTCAAGCTTCAGGAGCTCTCTCAGACCAAATAGCAACCTCCAAACGTCTCTTTTGGTCTCTCCAGTGGTGGATGTCCACTCAAAATCTGTTGCTGGGGTCCCCCTTCCAACCTTTGTTGCCCCAAGCAACCCTCACAACAGATGCCTCCCAAACAGGTTGGGGAGCTCATCTACAAGACCTCTCCACCCAAGGCACTTGGTCTCCACAGGAGACCTCCCTTCATATCAACCACTTGGAACTTCGAGCAGTGTTCCTAGCTCTCAAGGTCTTTCATACCCTCCTCAGCTACAAGACAGTCCTCATTCATACGGACAGTCAAGTAGCCATGTTTTACATAAACAAGCAAGGAGGAACTGGCTCTCTGTCACTTTGCAACGAAGCTCTAAGATTATGGGCCTTCGCCAGAGAGCATCAAATCCATCTCCTGGCAGTATACCTCCCAGGAATCCAAAACTCTTGGGCAGACAGTCTGTCGAGTTCTGCTTCCACACGAATGGTCCCTGCATGTGGATCAGGTACTCAGAATCTTCCAAGAATGGGGAACCCCGGACATAGACCTCTTTGCAAGTCCGTGGAATGCCAAACTTCCCCGGTTCTGTTCCAGAATTCCGTGTCAGGGAGTTCAGGCCAGGGATGCCTTCCTCCTTCATTGGGGTTAGGGCTTCCTGTATGCCTTTCCACCCATTCCTTTGATTCCCAAGACTCTGTTCAAACTCCAGAGGGATCAAGGATCTATGATCCTCATAGCTCCACGCTGGCCATGCCAAGTGTGGTACCCTCTACTTCTGCATCTTTCCCAAGCCCTCTCCCTGGACTTGGGAGCTGCTCCAGACCTTCTGTCCCAGGAGGAAGGGACTTTGTGGCATCCAAACCCCAAATCCCTTCACCTCAGAGCTTGGTTACTGAAGGCCTAGACCTTCAAGACTTAAATGTCTCTCAGCAAGTGAAGGATATCCTCCATGCTTCCAGAAAACCTTCCACTAGGCGTTCCTATGCTTTTAAGTGGAAAGGATTTTCCATTTGGTGTGCTCAAAAGGGTCTGGACCAATGTTCCCTCTAATTTTCTGTAGGCTGTGTGCGCATAAAATATCAGCTGTGCAGCTTTTGAAGGAAGGTTAAATTTTTGTGTGCCACATAATGACACTCTGAGTTATATACTTTAAAATTTGACTACATGTCAGAATACAGTATGTACATCACATTGATTTTAAATCAAATTAAATGAAAATAGACGATTACTAAATGAAGCGGAAAATTTCTAGTAATTACAATCACAACTTTTAAATTTTAAGACGTCTGTGTTGTTTTCTATCAGAATCAGAACCGTAATTTTTGTGCGCTCTGTTGTAAAGTATGTGCGCTCGCTCGGCAAGGTGTGTGCGCGCGCACACGTGCCCAGCTTAGAGGGAACAGTGGTCTGGACCCTCTGGCACTTCCTGTGAATTCTCTATTGGAATATCTCCTGCATCTCTCCAATGCAGGCCTTAAGACAAATTCAGTAAGAGTCCATTTGAGTGCTATTGCACCATCCCATAAGCCTCTCAATGGACAACCTATTTCCTCTCATCCTCTTATTGCAAGATTCATGAGAGGCCTAACTTTAACTAAACCTCCCATTCGACCTCCTCCGGTGGCATGGGACTTAAACTTGGTTCTTGGTCAGCTTATGAAGCCACCTTTTGAACCCTTAGCCACTACCTCCTTGAAATTTCTTTCCTGGAAGGTTATTTTCCTTGTTGCAATCACTTCTGCTCGTCGCATCAGTGAATTACAGGCCTTAGTGGCTAATCCACCTTATACAAGGTTCCATCATGATAAGGTAGTCCTTAGGACAAATCCACACTTTATGCCTAAAGTGGTCTCACCTTTTCATCTTAATCAAGAGGTATATTTACCTGTCTTTTTTCCAGCTCCTCATGCATCCAGTGCAGAGAGGAATCTTCATACTCTAGGTTGTAAAAGAGCTCTTGCTTTTTACTTACACAGGACACAGCAACATAGAAAGTCTTCCCAGCTTTTTGTTGCTTTTGATCCTTCTCATTTAGGACTTCCAGTCTCTAAAAGAACACTGTCCAATTGGATTGCTCAGTGTATTTCTTTTGCTTACCAGAGTAAGAACCTTTCTCTGGAAGGCCATGTCACAGCTCACAACGTGAGGGCCATGGCCACTTCTATGGCTCATCTTCATTCTGTGTCCATCGACCAGATCTGTCGAGCAGCCACCTGGGCCTCTGTTCATACCTTCACAGCCCATTACTGTTTGGACAAGGACTCCCGCCGGGATGCCTTGTTTGGTCAGGCTGTCCTCAAACACCTGTTCCATTCTTGAACAACTCCTGCCCTCCTTCCCTGTATGGATGCCTGAGATCCATAGGAAGACGAGGAACCCTTCAGGGTCTCATATCCTTGTATACCTACCAACCTTATAGCCCCACCTGAAGTTTGGGCAGAAAATAATCCACCTGGCCTAGCGAAGAACATAGCCCCTGTCATTGTCACCCTCAAGCCAGGAGTGGAGCCAGTACATGTGAAGCAGTATCCTCTCCCTCGACCAGCCATTGAAGGAATTCACCATCATCTGATGAAACTGCTGAATTATGGACTTCTCAAAGAATGTCAGTCACCTTGGAATACCCCCCTTCTCCCAGTGAAGAAGCCTGGGACAGGGGACTACCGCCCAGTACAAGATCTAAGGCGAGTAAATGATGCAGTTGAAACTATACACCCAGTAGTACCAAATCCTTACACTCTCTTGGGACTGATCCCCGCTGAAGCTACTCACTTCACTGTCCTGGACCTGAAAGATGCCTTTTTCTGTGTGCGCCTAGCACCCACCAGTCAACTTTTATTTGCTTTTGAATGGCAGGACCCCACAACAGGAAGGCGGGGTCAACTCACCTGGACTAGATTACCCCAAGGATTCAAGAATTCACCTACTCTTTTCAGTGCTGCCCTGAATCAAGATCTCTCAAGTTACCCAGTGGACCCAGGAAAGAGGGTTGTTCAGTATGTAGATGACTTGCTCATAGCCACCAACTCAGAAAGTGAATGCCTGCAAGCTACTAGTGAACTTTTGTACCTTCTTAAAGATGCCGGATACAAAGTTTCAAGAGCCAAAGCACAACTATGCCAAACTGAAGTCAAGTATCTAGGATTCCAGTTGTCCAGTGGGATCCGACGTTTAGGACCAGAACGCAAAGAAGCTGTATGTAATATCCCCACTCCAACCACTAGAAGGCAAGTAAGAGCCTTCCTGGGGGTAGCAGGATATTGTCGCATATGGATCCCCACTTTGCCCTGATTGCAAAACCACTATACCAAGCTACCAGAGGAATGGAAAAATCCCTACTAGATTGGGGACCTGAAGAAGATGTAGCATTCCAAACTTTGAAAATGGCCCTGATGTCATCTCCAGCTTTAGGTCTTCCAGATGTTCAGAAGCCTTTCCATCTTTTTGTCCATGAATCACAAGGAAACGCATTGGGAGTGTAGACCCAATCTCTTGGATCCTGGCAACGACCAGTAGCTTATCTGTCAAAACAATTGAACATAAGAACATAAGAAATGCCATACTGGGTCAGACCGAGGTCCATCAAGCCCAGTATCATGTTTCCAACAGTGGCCAATCTAGGTCATACGTACCTAGCAGTTTCCCCAAAAGACACAGGTTCTGCAGTGCTTGTACTAGGCCAAGCATTGATATCCTGGGTCCCTTTTTAATAGTGGTTTATGGACCTTTCCTCCAGGAACTTGTCCAAACCTTTTTTAAACCCAGCTATACTAACAGCCCTTACTACATCCTCCGGTAACAGATTCCAGAGTCTGATTACACGTTGAGTGAAGAAATATTTTCTCCTATTTGTCTTAAATAGTTTACCCTGTAGCTTCATTACATGTCCCCTAGTCCTTCTATATTCTGATAGCGTAAACAATTGATCCACGTTTATCCGTTCCACTCCATTCATTAATTTATACACCTCTATCATATCTCCCCTCAGCCGTCTCTTTTCTAGGTTAAAGAGCCCTAACCTTTTTAGCCTCTCTTCATAGGAGTAGCCTTCCATCCCCTTCACCAATTTGGTGGCTCTTCTCTGTACTTTTTCTAATAACTCTGTCCTTTTTAAGATACGGTGACCAGAATTGCACACAATATTCAAGGTGCGGTCGTACCATGGAGCGATACAGAGGCATTATAATATCCTTTGTTTTATTCTCCATCCCTTTCCTTATGATACCTAGCATTGGATGTAGTTGCAAAAGGATGGCCCCCTTGTCTGAGAGCTGTTGCAGCAACAGCCCTCCTAGTGGGCGAAGCAGACAAACTCACATTAAGACAAACTCTTCAAGTCACCGTGCCACATTCTGTCCTGACTCTCATGGAACATAAAGGAAATTTCTGGCTAACCAATGCACGAATGTTGAAGTATCAAAGCATGTTGTGTGAAAACCCTCGGATACAGTTGAAAGTTAGTCAAGCTCTAAACCCTGCTACATTGTTTCCAATTGGTCCTGGGCCACCTGATCATAATTGCTTAGAAACCATGGACACCGTATTCTCAAGTCGCCCTTATTTGACTGATGTCCCTCTAGAGGACCCAGAACGGACTTTCTTTGTAGTGGAAGCAGTCTGGTCATCAATGGACATCGTTGTGCTGGATATGCAGTGGTGACCCTTGATCTGGTAGTTGAGTCCTCAGCCTGACCCCAGGAACTTCTGCACAGAAAGCTGAATTGATAGCCCTCACCAGAGCCTTGACATTAGGAGAGGGACTCCGCATAAATGTGTACACAGATTCCAAATATGCTTTCGCTACTTTGCACGCACATGGAGCCCTGTACAAAGAACGAGGGTTAATCACCTCAGGGGGTAAGGACATTAGGTATGGGCCTGAGATATTGACGTTATTAGATGCTGTGTGGGCCCCCAAACAAGTGGCAGTCATGCACTGTCGAGGTCATCAGGCAGGAGTAGGAGAAATTGCCCGAGGGAATAGATTTGCAGATGCCACAGCCCGAAAGGCAGCCACCACAGGACAAGTAAGGACTCAAGATACTGTAATGCAAGCAGCCCTATTCCCTGTGCCCCTCAGTTCATGGGCACCCCGATATACTACACAAGAGTTAGACTGTTATTGTGAGAAAGAGGGAGGAGTCTTAACAGAACAAGGTTGGATAGTGCTACCACCTCCAGAAGGTAGTCCACCCCCAGGTCTTAGTCATCCCTGAAGCACTAGGGCCAGCCTTTGTCCAAGCTTTCCACCAAGCCACACATTATGGGAAAACAGCCATGGAGAAATCTCTAAGACCCCATTTCTGTATTTCATTACTAGGATCCCTGACTGCCTCAGTGGCGCAGCAATGCCTGACATGTGCCAAGAATAACGCTAAGCAAGGTCCTGTTCCATCCCCAAGAATTCAGTCAGTAGGGGTGACCCCCATGAGTGATATACAGATAGACTTTGCTGAAATGCCCCGTGCAAATGGATATCACTATGTGTTAGTGTTAGTCTGCACATTTTCAGGGTGGGTAGAAGCCTACCCCACCCGAACTGAGAAAGCCCGAGAAGTCACTAGGGCATTGCTCCATGAGATCATTCCCCGATTTGGAATACCGTCAACTATAGGGTACACTGGCAAAATTGCCCCGGCGTGCGTCTTCGGTCTCCAAAGCACAAACGGGGTCTCAGAATGTTCCAGAGGCCTCCACCTCTGCAGAACCTCTGTTGCCATGTTCTGGGGTCGTAGCCGCTTCCACTGGTACCGACCAGGCATCTGCATTAGCAATGGATAAGAGAATCCTTGCTATTGAACACAGTCTAGCGTCCCTCTTAGCTGCCTCGGTACTGCTAAGACCACTACAGATGGTTCAAATGAGCTTGGTACCGACATCGGTATCGGCTCCAGTGGCACCCACTCAGGTGGGAAGGCTTCCTCCCATGCCGAGCCTCGAGAGTTTCTCCTGCATCGAAGGGCTGGAACCGAAACGCCATAGTACCAATATTCATCGGTACCAGCATCGATCGATGCAAAGCTCCGATGAGTCTTCCGATACAAGAGCAGTTCTGTTGAAGGATCCATCTCCTTCTCCTGAGCGCAGAATGTCTCCTCCAGAAGACATGTCTTTTCAGGATTTTATACGTGATGTATCTAAGAGGCTTTCAATCATGGTTACTTCTGAGAAGGAACCTAGGGCAGAAGAACTAAGAATTCTGCAATACCCTATGGCTCCCAAAGAGGCAGCGATGCTGCCCATTCATCAGGTCCTTCAAGATCTTATGTTCAGAATGTGGGAAACTCCCTTAACGGTGTCACCGCATTCTTGACGCCTCGATACCATGTACCTAATCCCATCTTCTCCAGGGTTTCAGAAGACTCAGTTACCACACCATTCCATGGTAGTGGAATCAGCCATGCGGAGAATAAAGAGTGCTAAAACGCATTCTTCCAACCCGCCAGGCTGTGAATCGAGAACACTCGATGCCTTTGGGCGTCAGTGCTTTCAATCCTCCATGCTAGCAGCTAGGATTAGCTCATATTCCCTTTACATGGGAATGTTTCTAGAGGAGGTTACAGCAGATCTGGAACGCATGAGCCCTCTTCTTCCTGAAGATAAACGGGGTCAGTACCTCACTCTGCTCAAGCACGCTCAAAATGTCTCCAAATTTGTGAACCATGCAGCTTTTGACTGCTTTGGAGCTATTAGCAGAACCTCTGCTATTGCTATCGGAGCACGGCGCATTGCCTGGCTCCAAGCATCAGACTTAGAGGAGTGGGTGCAAGAGAAGTTAGGAAACATTCCTTGCACAGGTGAAAATTTATTTGGGAAGGATTGGCAGACCAAGGCTAATCAGATTGAATCTGACAATACCACCTTGAATAGACTACCAAAGTGTACAGCTAACCCATCAAAGAAAAAAACAGGCAAGAAGTTTTTCTTTAACAAAAAAAGTCTTACCATTCTTATGCCCATCCAATTCACTGTCCAGTTCATGCTCCCCAGAAGGGGCAGCAACCTAGACGACAAAGCCGCAAGCTCAAAGAGCTCAACCGGCTCAGCAAGTACAGCCTCCGCAGGGGCTTTGACTTCTACCTAGGGAACTTAACCATTTTGCCTCTGAAGGGTCCAGAGTCCTTGACCATTCTGGGCAGATTTTGCCAAAAGATGGCAACAAATAACATCAGAAAACTGGACTCTGTCCATTGTAGGACAGGGGTGCAAACTTCACTTTCTCAGCATGCCCCCGCCTGCAGTCATAAAACAATTCAATTCTCAAGGCCCTGTCACCGACATCCTGTGTCAGGAGGTCTCTTCACGTCTTGCTGAAGGAGCAATAGAAGAGGTACCCATATCCCAACAGGAGAGGGGGTTCTACTCCCCCCCTCCTATTTTCTTATTCCAAAGAGGACAGGGGGATACAGACCTATCCTGGACCTCAGAGAATTGAACAAATATCTGTTCCGAGAAAAGTTCAAGATCTCCCTCGGAACACTTTTTTACCATACCTTCAGAATCAGGATTGATTATGTTCTTAGATATGAGATGCGTACACGCATATCCTCATCCATGTAAATCACAGGAAGTACCTTTGATTTCTCTTTCAAGGAAGCCACTTCCAATACAGACTCCTTCCATTCGGGCTGGCCTCTGCCCCAAGAGTCTTCACAAAATGCATGGCTGTAGTAGCAGCATTCCTGAGAACTTTGGGGATATTCGTCTTCCCCTGCTTAGATGACTGGCTCATCAGAGCACCAACAGCTCCAGAAACAGAACGAGCTGTTTCTCATGCCAGGAGAATTCTCCAATATTTGGGTCTGGTAATCAACCACCCAAAGTCTCACCTCACCCCTTCTCAATCCCTAGAGTTCATAGGGGCTCGCTTAGACACACAGCAATCAAAGGCATTCCTGCCACAGCCACGCTGTCTACGAATAATAGAATTGGCTTCCCAAGCAGTAAAGAAAACCCTCCTAACTGCTCGGGAAATGCTTCAATTGTTGGGGCATATGGCATCCATTGTGCATGTGGTCCCTTATGCCCATCTACACATTCGAGCGGTTCAGTGGACCCTCTCTTCACAGTGGACACAAGCCACAGGTCGCTTAACGGACAAAATCAAGAATTCCACACGTCTCGTTTTGTCCCTACAGTGGTGGCAGTCTCTCGAAAACCACCTGGTACGTTCCCCCTTCCAGCAACCACTGCCCCAAATCACCCTGACAACAGATGCGTCCAAGCTGGATTGGGGAGCCCACTTGCATGATCTTTCCACTCGAGGTCTCTGGACCTCACAAAAGGCCTCGCTTCAAATAAACCTCTTAGAGCTAAGAGCCATTTACAATGCTATAATAGCATTTCAGGCCCAGCTCAGTCAAAAGACAGTTCTGGTCCAAACCGACAATCAGGTTGCCATGTTTTACATAAACAAGGCGGAACGGGCTCTCTGTCGCTATGCAACGAAGCTTTGCGACTATGGGCCCTCGCCAGAGAGCTCCAAATTCACCTTCTAGCGGTATACCTTCCAGGCATTCAAAACTTGTGGGCAGACAAGCTCAGTCGAATACTGCTGCCACACGAGTGGTCTCTCCAGTCAGACCAACTGGCTCGAGTGTTCCAAACCTGGGGAACACCAGATATAGACCTCTTTGCAAGTCCACAGAATGCCAAACTTCCCCGTTTCTGTTCCAGAATTCAACTGTCTAGCAAACGATGCTTTTCAGCTCCATTGGGGTCAGGACTTCCTCTATGCCTTCCCACCCTTTCTCTTAATTCCCAAAACTCTGTTCAAGCTTCAGAGAGACAGGGGGTATATGATCCTCATAGCTCCACGTTGGCCAAGGCAATCATGGTACCCTCTGCTTCTGCTTCTCTCTCAAGCAACTCCTCTAGAGTTGGGATATGCTCCAGATCTCCTTTCTCAGGAGAACGGGAAGCTTCTGCATCCCAATCCTCAGTCCCTGCACCTCTGGGCCTGGCTGCCGAAGGCATAGAACTTTTAGATACCCACCTCTCTCAGCAAGTGAAGGATATCCTTCAGGCTTCGAGAAAACCTTCCACAAGGCATTCCTGGGCTTTCAAATGGAAAAGGTTTTCTATATGGTGTTTGAAAAGGGGGCTTAACCCCCTTTCCGTACCCATGGAGGAGATACTCCAGAAGCGACTCCATCTTTCAAATTCTGGTCTTAAGACAAATTCAGTGCGAGTCCATCTCAGTGCTATTGCGGCTTTTCACAAGCCCCAAGATGGACAACCAATCTCTTCTCATTCACTTGTGTCAAGATTCATGAGAGAAATATTTGACAAAAATCAATTGAGCAGTCACTTTTCAGAGCTTCATTTACTATAAAGTAACCCAAAATACTTCAGCTGTACTTCTTAACTATGAGATTATAGCTTAGTTGTTCCTATTAAAGCATAACAAAATTAATCTTTAGTATTAAAGCAACAAGGTCTCAGACTAAAGTGAGTTTTAAGATTCATGAGAGGTCTACTATTGACAAAGCCTCCCATAAAGCCGCCACCGGTGGCATGGGACCTGAATCTTGTTCTTGGGCAACTTATGAAGCCACCTTTTGAACCTTTAACCACTACAACTTTAAAATTCCTTTCCTGGAAGGTCATTTTCCTAATTGCAATAGCTTCTGCTAGGCGCATTAGTGAACTGCAAGCTTTAGTAGCTGACCCTCCTTATACAAGGTTCCACCATGATAAAGTAGTCCTCAGGACTCATCCACACTTTATTCCAAAGGTGGTTTCGTCTTTTCATTTAAACCAGTCGGTTTACCTTCCTGTAGTCTTCCCTAGGCCTCATGCCTGCAGTGCAGAAAGGAACCTTTATACCTTAGATCAGGGGTCTCAAACACGCGGCCCGCGGGCCGCATGCGGCCCGCAAGAGACCCTTGTGCGGCCCGCGATGCATAGGGGGGAAAAAAAAAACCCGGCTTCTGCTGCTGCTGCTGCCGCCGCTGCCGTGGCCGGCAATAGCAGCAATATTGCAAGTCCCGCGGGCTCCCCCCCACCCGGCAGATCCCTTCCTGCTTGCCTGCCAATGCTGCCAGTTCTCCGCTTCGGCTTTCAGAGCCGCGAAGGGAGAACTTCTCCCTCGCGACTCTGTTAAGCTCGCCGGGGCAGATGGGAAATTTCCCATCTGCCCCAGCGGGCTTAACAGAGTCACGAGGGAGAAGCTCTCCCTTCGCGGCTCTGAAAGCCGAAGCGGAGAACTGGCAGGCAAGCAGGAAGGGATCTGCCGGGTGGGGGGGAGCCCGCGGGACTTGCGATATTGCTGCTATTGCCGGCCACGGCAGCGGCGGCAGCAGCAGCAGAAGCCGGGTTTTTTTTAAAGTTTAATTTTCCCGGGGGGGGGGGAGGGAGCAGGACTTGATGGGGGGGGGAGCAGGACTTGATGTGTGGCTGGGGGGGGAGCAGGACTTGATGTGGGGGGGGAGCAGGACTTGATGGGGGGGAGCAGGACTTGATGTGGGGGGGGGAGCAGGACTTGTGGGGGGGGAGCAGGACTTGTGGGGGGGGAGCAGGACTTGATGTAGGGGGGGAGCAGGACTTGATGTAGGGGGGGAGCAGGACTTGATGTGGGCTGGGGGGGTTAGTACTGAAAATGGGGTGATGGGGGTTAGGACTTGTAATGGACAGATGGGGGTTAGGACTGGAGGTGGTCTGACTGGGGGCCTAAGACTGAAAATGGGGTTATGGGGGGGCTAAGAATGAAGATGGGGCGATGGAAGGGTTAGGCCTGGAAGTGGGCTGTTGGGGGGCTTAGGACCGATAATGGGCTAGGGGGGGGGGGCTAGAACTGGTAATGGACTGGGGGGGGGTGCTATGACTGGAAATGGGCCGAGTAGAAGGGGGAGCTTGAACTGCAAATAGCTGATGGGGACAGGGTCTTAGAATGGTAATGGGCTGAGTGGAAGGGGGCTTGGAATGGAAATGGGCTGATGGGGAGGGGGGCTTGGAAAGGAAATGGGCTGTGAGGGGAGGGAGCTAGGACTGGAAATGGGCTGATGATGCGGGGACTAGAAGGGAGCGGATGCTGGGTTGGGCAGGAGCTAGAAGGGAGTTGATGTTGGGGGACGATTAGAATGGGATGGGGCTGGGAGAGTGAAATGGAGAGGGGAAATATATTTTGTGTGGGAGGGAAGAAAAATCTACAATTGGCCGGGTATTGGGAGAGTAAGTGGGGATTGAGGATGGAGGGGTAAAATTTGAGTGGATGAAATAGGAATGAGGAAAGAGCAAAAGGAGAATGATTAGTATGTTAAAGCAGATGTAGAGAGAATGGAAAAAAACTAGGAAAGAAGAAAGGAGAAATGGACAGCAGACGATGGAGAGTTAGCAGAAGACACAAAGAAACCAGAAGAAAGTGACTGGAACAATTGCAACTGAAAAAAAAATGCACAAAAGGTAGAAAAATATCTCTTTATTTTGAATTTATTAACTGAAATATGTCAGCTCTTGGAAATGTGCATCTTTAACTTCTGCACTTTATTTAATACAAGAGGAAATCAATGTATAGTTTTATTTCTACAGTGTTGTACATTCTAAGTTTGGCTTTTGGGGTTCCCAGTTTAATTGTCTTCCTGTTTCTAAATTGTGATTCCTTGTTTGGTGATGGTGTATGTTCTGCATGTGTAACTGAGCTGAGGTATTCTGTTTATGTAATTCCTATTTGACATTGCCACTTGTTCTCTTTCCCGAGTAGGTCATGTATTGTTATTCTCTGAAATGTGTTGATTTAATATTTGCAGTGTTGCCTTTTGATAGTTAGGGTATGGTGCTTTGTGAGTCCTGGTAGTGCTGTTAGGACACGGCAGGTTTGCTATGGGTTCTAAATGGGCAGTGTTTCTAGTAGTTCCTAATGTGCCTGGCGGTTGGCATTGGTTTATAGTAATGTAGAAATCTTTTAGTCTTTCTTTATCCATACACTCATTAAGAGGCATGTTTACTAAAAGTTAGTGTATGGTAACATTATGCAAATATTTATGCAAATGATGCCCTTATGCAAATGATGCCCTTATGCAAATGAGGCCTGCGTCTTGTGCGGCCCCCGGGTTACTCTACAAGTCCTCATTTGGCCCTCAAAGCAATTTGAGTTTGAGACCCCTGCCTTAGATTGTAAAAGAGCTTTAGCCTTTTACCTTCAAAGAACTGAACAACATAGAAAGTCTTCTCAACTCGTTGTTGCTTTTGATTCTAGTCATTTGGGACTTCCAAACGAACCCTATCTAAGTGGATTGCAAACTGCATATCTTTCACTTACAATAGTAAAGGTCTTTCACTCGAAGGCCATGTTACAGCTCATAATGTCAGAGCAATGGCAGCTTTGGTTGCTAATCTCCGCTCTGTGTCTATAGATGATATCTGTAGAGCGGCTACTTGGGCTTCGGTGCATACCTTCACAGCCCACTACTGCCTGGACAAGGACTCCCGTCGGGATGCCTCGTTTGGCCAGGCTGTCCTACAGCATCTCTTTCAAACTTAACGCAACTCCTACCCTCCATCCCGGTAGGATGCCGGGGATCCATTGGAGGAAGTATGACCCTGTTCACATGGGTTCACAGCTCGCTGGGGTCATTCCTCTGGCATCTTTCATCTAGGGAGTCCCCATATGTGAAGACTACATTCCCACTTGTTCCTGGAGATAGCGTAGTTACTCACCTGTAACAGGTGATCTCCGGGAACAGCAGGAATTTAGTCCTTACAACCCACCCACCTCCCCTAGGAGTTGTGTGTGTGTGTGTCTCTCTCTCTCTCTCTCTCTCTCTCTCCTTGGCTCAGCTTTAAACTCAACTGAAGTGAGAGAGTCAGTGAGGCAGGAAGGCAGCACGCATGCACTGTGGGATGCTCCCAAAAGCTTTCCTTTTGGACGCTGGGGAGCGTTCCCGCGCAGGCTCCGTCAGTACCGATGATACCCATATGTGAAGACTTAATTCCTGCTGTTCCCGGAGATCACCTGTTACAGGTGAGTAACTACGCTTTACCAAGTTTAAGTTTCAATGTAAACCGCTTTGATTGATATGATACAGCGGTATATAAAACCTGTTAAGTAAGTGGCTTAAATAATGTAGTCCATGAAAGAATTTCAAGAAAGATTGGGCAGCCTAGAGCAGAGAGTCCCAAACTTGGAGGACACATCACCAGCACAAGCTCGCACTATCATAAAGATGGAGGACAGCTTGCTCAACACACTGTCAAGCTAGATGATCTGGAAAATAGAGGTAGGTGGAAGAACCTAAGAATTGTGGGCATAGTGGGATCTGTTACTGATAATGAGCTGAGGGGCTTTTTGGATTTCTGGCTCCTCGTTCAACTGCATCAAGGGGAGCTGTAGGGTAAAATGCGAATAGAGCGCGCTTATCGCCTTGGCCCCATGCAAGAAGTGGAGAACTGGCCCCATGTGACCATTTCCCATTTCCACAATTACCTGCACAAGGAGATGGTCGGTAGTCTGGGAGAATTGTGGATGAAGCAGGAAGGTCATAGGATCTTGATTTTTCAAGAATATTCCTTCAGTGACCAAACTCCGCCAAGACTTTGCTAGCGTATGCAGCTGGCTTGTGCAGAAAGGTATGAGGTTTTCTCTACTGTATCCCTCTCGACTGCGTGTCCTTGTGCAGGGGAGAGCCACATTCGTTGAGTCACTGTGGCTGCATATCTTAACACGCTTCCGGACGCTCAAGACACGCACTGAATGAGTTACCATCGGACGCATAATATTAATGCATATGGAGACCAAAATACATTGGTTGTGTTGGACAGACATATAGGACAGTACGCTAAAGAATAAAGAAATGGCGGACATTAATTTGTCACCATTGGCCATTTGCAGATTCTGGGGACAAGCCCTGTGCTGAGGCACTTTCGGAGGCCTTGGAGGGATGAGAATCAGGACGCGCCCTACCAAGCCCGACTCAGGTTTTCTGACTAATAAAAATATGGTGCCATTTCTTGGAGTGTATTGGTGGGCCCAGGGCTGCCGGGGTCCCCCCACGCAGAGACTGTCCTCCAGGCCCAGTAACACTGAATGCTGCGGTTATACTGCTGGGCTGGTTGCCATTGTGAGATCGTAGACAATTGGCCCACTCGGATGGGAGAAATGCTGCTTTGTGGTGTTATAAGTATATAATAATCTCCAGGAACACGCAGGAATGTAGTCTTCACATATGGGTATCGTTGGTACCAACGGAGCCTGCGCGGGAACGCTCCCTGGCATCCAATAGGAAAGCTTTTGGGAGCATCCCACAGCGCCTGCGTGCTGCCTTCCTGCCTTTCCAACTGTCCCTCTCCAGTTTTTCGTTTTCCGCGGAACCGACAGATCACATACCCTGTCACCGCAGAAACGTTTCATCTTAATCTTTGTTTTTGTGGCCGCATCTGCCTTCCTTCGACGCCATACCGGTACTGCCGGTTCTTTCTTCTTTAAAAAAAAAAAAAAAGAAAAAAAAAGAAAGAATTATAGTTTCTAAGGTATTTTACTTTGGAAACATTTTTTCCTTGGTGCTAGCCGCCATTTTGGGCACTAGGCCCAATTTTTTCCTTAAAAATGGAAAAACCTACTTCAGGTTTTAAGAAATGTTCTAAATGTGGCGGTACCATTTCCGTCACTGACACCCACGATTGGTGTCTCAAATGTTTAGGTCCTGACCACTCTATTTCAGAGTGCCTTGCCTATGGAATGATGTCAAAAAGGGGCCGCCAGAACTGAGCTGCTAAGCTTAGCACCCTTTTTCCCTCAGATGCGGCGTCTGTTGCATCGACGTCCTCCAGGGCCTCATCTTCCTCCCATGGATCTCAGGAAACTAAACATAAATCTAGCCAGTCCTCAAAGGGTAGATCTCCTAAGTATCGAGATGCCCCTGGCGTTGCCCTTGAGGAATTGTCACTGGCAAAACTACCCCGGCGGGAGGCTTCGGCTTCCAAAGCACTAACGGGGTTCCAGGATGTTCTCAAGGCCTCAACCTCGGCAGCATTACTGGCATCATGCTTTGGGGTTCTGACTGCTTCTACTGGTACCGACACCCAAGTATCGGCAGCATCAATAGACCACAGATTCCTTGCTATCGAACGCAGTCTAGCGGCTCTTCTCACTACTTCAGTACCGTTGAAACCGCTTCAGACACCTCAACTGATACCGGTACCGACTGCATTAACATCGGCGGGTACGCCACCTATACCGAGTCATGCGTCTGTCTCCGGCACCGACAGATCAGTACTGGAACAACCCGATGCCGACTTTGATCAATACCTGTGCCATGCTTTGCACGATCACTGGGATCAGAGGTATTTTGAATACTCTAAGTCTGAAGACTCCGAAAACTCTGCCAATACAAGAGTACTTCTCCCCGAGGATTCCTCTTCTCCTCAGCGCAGAATGTCTCCGCCAGAGGATATGTCCTTTCAGGACTTTATCCATGATGTGGCCCGAGGCCTTTCCATCACAGTAGCTCCTGAAAAAGAGCCTAGGGCAAAGGAGTTGGAAATTCTCCAATACCCTAAGGCTCCCAAAGAGGCAGCTACTCTGCTTATTCATGAGATCTTACATGATCTTATGCTAAGGATGTGGGAAACACCTTTAACTACATCGCCTCATTCTCGAAGACTCGATACCATGTATCGAGTTCCACCTTGTCCTGGCTTTCAAAAAACTCAATTACCACACCATTCAATGGTGGCGGAATCATCCATGCGAAGGATGAAAAGTGCAAAGAGACATGCATCCAATCCTCCAGGTCATGAATGTAGGACACTGGATGCCTTTGGGCGTTGATGCTTCCATGCTCTCAGCTAGGATCAGTTCCTATATCTTGTATATGGGAATGTTCCTTAAAGAGGTCACAGGAGGCTTGGAGCTTTTGAGCCCCCTCCTTCCTGATGACAAAAGGCAAGACTATCTTACTCTAGTCAAACATGCTCAGGATGTTTCCAGGTTTTTAAATCGTGCAGCCTTTGACTGTTTTGAGTGCATAAGCAGAACCTCTGCTATTGCCATTGGTGCACGTCGGATTTCCTGGCTTCAGGCATCTGACTTGGAAATTTGGGTACAGGATAAATTAGGAAACATTCCTTGCACAAGAGAAAATCTCTTTGGCAAGAATTGGCAGGAGAAGGCTAATGACATAGATGCTGACAATATCACTTTGGATAGATTGTCCAAATCTACAGCCGATCCTGTAAGGAAAAAATCCTTTAAGAAACCATTTTTCAATAAGAAAAAGAAGTTTTATCCTTCCTATACCGAGCAGGCACACCGTCCAGGTCAGACTGCCCAAAGGGGACAACAGCAGCAACCTAGACAACAAAAGAAGCCAAAAGCTGCAAAACCTCAGCCACCTCAGCAGGCTCAGCCTCCTCAGGGGCTTTGACTCCTTCCTAGAGAACTTTGCCTTCCTGTCCCTGAATGGTCCAGAACCCTCGACCATCCCAGGCAGGTTATGTCATTTTGCCCACGGATGGTACCAAATAACAGCAGAAAATTGGACTCTGTCCATTGTATATGAGAGGTACAAGCTTCATTTTCTCAGCATGCCCCTCCTACAATTCTAAAACAGTTCAATTCTCAGACCTCTCTCGACAGTCTCAGGTCAAGAAGTCACAATGCTTCTTGCTCAAGGAGCAATAGAGGAAGTACCCATTCCCCATCAGGGTACAGGGTTCTACTCCCCCTATTTCCTTATTCCAAAGAAAACAGGAGGACACAGACCCATTTTAGACCTCAGAGAATTGAACAAATGCTTGTTCTGAGAGAAATTCAAAATGGTCTCTCTAGGAACTCTGGTGCCATACCTTCAAAGTCAGGATTGGCTTTTTTCTCTAGATCTCAAGGATGTGTATACTCATATTCTCATCCATCCAAATCACAGGAGATTCCTCCGATTCCTGTTTTAAGGAAAGCACTACCAATACAAGGTTCTTCCCTTTGGCCTGGCTTCTGCCCCAAGAGTGTTTACAAAATTCATGGCTGTGGTAGCAGGATTTCTCCACACTTTGGGAATATTAGTCTTCCTTTACTTAGACGACTGGCTCATTTGAGCCCCTACAGTGCCAGAAGCCAGCTCTGCTCTGTTTTGCACAATGCGAATCCTTCAGTATTTGGGACTCGTCATAAACCTCCCACTCAGTCCCTAGAGTTCATAGGAGTTCATCTGGATACCAGACAGACAAGGGCTTTCCGTCTGCAGCCCCGCTGTCTTCCCATAGTACAACTAGTTTCCCAAGCAGTGCTCAAACCTTGCCTCACTGCTCGGGAAATGCTACAATTGCTAGGCCACATGGCATCCACCGTGCATGTGGTTCCTTATGCTCGCCTTCATATGTGAGCAGTCCAGTGGATTTTATCCACTCAGTGGACATAGGCCTCAGGCTGCCTGTCGGACAAAATAACAAACTCAAACCATCTTATTTCGTTCCTCCAATGGTGGCAATCGCCCAGAAATCTGCTGGTGAGGTCTCCTATCCAGCAACCCCTATTCCAAGCCACCCTAACAGATGCATCACAGGTGGGATGGGGAGCCCACCTGCACGATCTCTCTACCCAGGGTACCTGGACTCCACAGGAGGCCTGTCTTCACATCAACCTCCTGGAGCTCAGAGCAATCTTTCTTGCTCTTTGAGTATTTCATGCCCAGCTCAGCTACAAAGACAGTCCTAGTTCAAACAGACAATCAGGTAGCCATGTTCTATGTGAACAAGCAGGGTGGAACAGGCTCTCTGTTGCTATGCAACGAAGGTTTCCGACTATTGGCCCTCGCCAGAGAGCATCAGATTCATCTCCTTGCAGTGTATCTTCCAGGCATTCAAAACTCTTGGCCAGACAAACTCAGTCGAGTTCTGCTTCAACACAAATGGTCTCTCCATGCAGACCAGGTTGCCCAAATATTTCAGATTTGGGGAACCCTGGACATAGACCTCTTTGCAAGTCCACCAAATGCCAAACTTCCCCGGTTCTGTTCCAGACTTCCGGCTCGATGTTGTCAGGCAAGGGATGCCTTCCTCCTTCACTAGGGTCAGGACTTCCTATATGCCTTCCCACCCATTCCCCTCATTCCCAAAACCCTACACAAGCTTCAGAGACAGAGGTCATATGATCCTCATAGCTCCACGTTGGCCACGGCAAACGTGGTACCCCCTCTGCTCCTACATCTCTCTCAAGCTCCGCCTCTGGAATTGGGATCCGCTCCAGATCTTCTCTCCCAAGAGGACAGGATGCTCTGGCATCCGAATCCCCAGTTTCTGCATCTCAGGGCCTGGTTGCTGAAAGCCTAGAACTTCAGGATCTTAATCTTTCCCAACAGGTAAAGGATATCCTTCATGCTTCTAGGAAACCCTCCACAAGACGCTCGTATGCCTTTAATTGGAAAAGGTTTACCATATGTTGCTCGCAGAAGGGTCTTAACCCTCTTGCGATACCTCTGGAATCGATACTGGAGTATCTCCTTCATTTATCAAATGCAGGTCTCAAGACAAATTCAGTAAGAGTCCATCTTAGTGCTATTGCAGCTTCTTACAAGCCTCTAAGTGGTCAATCTATTTCCTCTCATCCTCTCATAGCGAGATTTATGAGAGGCTTTCTTTTAACAAAGCCTCCCTGTAAGCCACCACCGGTGGCATGGGACTTAAATCTGGTATTCAGGCAGTTCATGAAACTGCCCTTTGAGCCATTAGCCACTACATCTTTGAAATTCCTTTCCTGGAAAGTCATCTTCCTCATTGCAATCACATCAGCACGTCGCATCAGTGAATTGCAAGCGTTAGTGGCTGATCCTCCTTATGCAAGGTTCTACCATGAAAATGTAGTTCTTAGGACTTATCCACACTTTGTAAAAGGTGGTTTTGCCTTTCCATTTAAATCAAGCGGTTTACCTTCCTGTATTCTTTCCAAGGCCTCATGCCTCCAGTGCAGAAAGGAACCTTCATACCTTGGACTGTAAGAGCTTTGGCTTTTTACTTGCAAAGGACACAGCAACATAGGAAATCTTCTAAAATCTGTTGCTTTTGATCCTAGTCATTTGGGACTTCCAATTTCCAAAAGAACTCTATCTAACTGGATTGCTCAATGCATATCCTTTGCCTATGAGAGTAAGAACCTTCCTCTTGAAGGCCATGTCACCGCTCACAATGTGAGAGCCATGGCAGCCTCAATGGCTCATCTTCACTTGGTGTCTATCGACGACGTCTGTCGAGCAGCTACTTGGGCTTTGGTACATACCTTCACAGCCCACTACTGCTTAGACAAGGACTTCCGCCGGGATGCCTTGTTTGGCCAGGCTGTTCAACACCTTTTTCAGACTTAATCAACTCCTACCCACCGTCCCCTGGTAGGATGCCAGAGATCCATGGGGGGAAGTATGGCCCTTTCACAAGGGCTAACAACTTCCTGGGGCCATCTCCTTGGCATCTGCAGCTAGGGAGTCCCCATATGTGAAGACTATATTCTTGCTTGTTCCTGGAGATAGCGTAG
The DNA here is from genome assembly GCA_033557465.1 of Ichthyophis bannanicus. Taxonomy (NCBI): domain Eukaryota; kingdom Metazoa; phylum Chordata; class Amphibia; order Gymnophiona; family Ichthyophiidae; genus Ichthyophis; species Ichthyophis bannanicus. The sequence continues at coordinate 143,402,347 of CM066040.1, forward strand.
TTACTCACCTGTAACAGGTGATCTCCGGGAACAGCAGGAATTTAGTCTTCACAACCCACCCACCTCCCCTAGGAGTTGTATCTCTCTCCCTCCCCCTCCCCCAGGAGTTGTATCTCTCTCCCTCCCCCTCCCCCTCCTCTCTTTCTCTCTTCTTCTCTTCTCAGCTATAAACTCAACTGGAGAGGGACAGTTGGGAAGGCAGCATGCAGGCGCTGTGGGATGGACGCTGGGGAGCGTTCCTGCGCAGGCTCTGACGATACCCATATGTGAAGACTAAATTCCTGCTGTTACAGGTGAGTAACTACACTTTTTGTGTAATGAGATATTAGTAGGGGAGAAAAATTACAAATTTGATATTTAACATTAAGTACTGGAGTTGTATACTTTCTGTGGACCCCTACAGATGGTAAAGATGCGATGGGGGGATATACCTTTCCATCTTCTTTTCCTCTACAAGTGTTATCTGTGGGGTGTGCATACATTCTGGTATACCACAAGAGCTGGGAATCTGGGATTCCCTGATAGGATAATGACAAATCATACGGAGTACTGATAGTTATAAAATGGGAATAAAGTGTTGGATGTATGCACTGAGATTAGTATGGTGGATAATGTTTGAGGGGGGCATAGGGGAAATATGGAACTTGATATTGAAAGGAGACTACACAAGACTTGGAGGGGATTTGTGCAAAAATATGTGAGGGGCATATGGCAGTTTGGATGAACTAGTTGGCTTAGACAGAATCTGATGACATGCAAAGATATAGAGGTTTGGAGAATGACTGTTCTGAGTGTATTGATAAGAATGTACAGATGAAGGTAGGGATGAATGAATGTTCGGAAGAGCATGGAATGGGAGGAAAAGGGAGGGGGTAGCAAATAGGGAAGGTGGGAGAAGGAACAGTAGGTGGATATGGAATGGGGTGCCTCAATGCATCACTACCTACTTGGAGGGCTCCAGATGGAGCAGAATGGGAGGGAAGGGAAGAGCGAAGTGGGGGATTGGGAAGAATGAGAGGGATGGTGGTTGGGGAGGGAAGGGAAGCCCAGGATGGGGAGAGGGTCTAATGGTATGGGTTCCTGATCTGTGCTGGTGGCTGGGAGGGAGGAAGAAGACAAAATATGGGAGTCCTAGGCTGTGGGGCTCTCAGATATGCAGATATTCTGGGCAAGGCGAATTGTACACTGATTCCAATGGAAGTATACCCTGACTAAACCCCTTCGAATAGCCTCTTGAAATGTTTGCGGGACTGACAATCCCGTAAAGCGCCATAAACGGTTGAGATGCTTAAGGGATCAACATGTAGATGTGGCATTCTTACAGGAGACACATTGAACACAGTAAGCTCAAACACTGGCAGATAGGAGAGGTATATGGAGCCTCCTCGGGAGACGATAAGGCGGAGTAGCCATCCTAATAGGAAAACAAGTGACTGACAGTGAGCATGGTTAAAGCAGATCCTCAAGGATGTTTCCTTCTTATAAAGGGGAATTTACAAGAACGGCTGCTGTCCCTAGGAACTGTTTATGCCCCGAATACATATGAAGCTGGCTTTATCGGGAAATCATGCAGTGTATTACTGAAATGGACTCTGCCCACCTTATTCTTGGGGGCGGGGGGATTTTAATTGTGTTTTTGATGAGACGTTAGATCACTCTTCTCAGGATGGGGGAGGACATAGGTGGCAGGCTAAGCGAGTCATGCGTCTGTGTGAGGGATATGATCTGGTAGACACATGGAGTGTTAGACCCGACTGATAGAGATTACACCCACTTGTTTTGGGCACATGGATCAGGTTCTCGACTAGGCTATTTCCTGGTAGCTGGAGGAATAATGGAAAAAGTGTGTAGGGTAGATATAGGCCCCATAGTAATTTCAGATCATGCACTTATATGGGTTGAATTAGAATGGGAAGGGGCAGAGGGAAGGCGTTGGTGGAGATTCCCACTACAATATTTGGGAGATCCAGAATTTCAGATATACTCAAGGAACCAGTGGGCCGACTATGAAAAGTATAACGCGATGCACAAAGAACGCGGATCTCTTTTGGGAGGCGGCCAAGGTAGTCCTCCGTGGACATATCATGGGATACTGTACAGTGAAGCGGAAAGAGCAAGTCAAAAGTCTGATCCACCTGGAAAAAGACCTGCATTTAGCACAGCGCCGGTTTGTCGCACATCCCACATAATGTTTGTTTATTTAAAACTTGTTATACCGCCCATAGCAGATGCTTCTGGATGGTTTACAATCGAAAATTAAAAGCTGCAGATATATAGAAAGGAACGCCATTTAAAAATCAAAGCAGGACAGAGATAGAGCATAAGGAGAGAAGTAGTAACTTGTGCGTCAGCGAGGAGTAGGGGAAAGGGGCGAGGAGGAAGGTCGAATGCTAGACAGAAGAGGTGGGTTTTTAATTTAGCCTTGAAAGATTTGAATGATAGTTCTAGGCGGAGGGTGGAGGGGAGCGAGTTCCAGAGTCTTGGGCCCAGGAAGAAAAAAGCAGATGAACGGGCAGATTCCAGGTGTGCTTGTGAGGGGGAGGGGAGGGACATACATTTAACATGTATAGACCTACGTGAACGATGAGACGTGTGTAGATGAACCTGATCAGCAAGGTAAAGGGGAGTGCCTTTGTGAATTCATCTGCGGACAAAGGTAAAGAACTTATACTGGATACGATAGGAGATAGGGAGCCAGTGTAGACGTTGGGTGGGGGGTGGGGGGGGGAGGAAGGAAAGGTGAGGCGCAGGGAAAGGATCTTGGAAGCAAAATGGGAGGCTAGGGAGGAGGGATCGAGGGAGGAGGAGGGCGAGATGAAGAAGAGTGAGATGAAGAGAGGGTGCGGAGAACAGAATAAAGTTGATGAGAAGAGTTTGAGGAGGAAGAGAGAAGCTTAGAGTAATAGTCACACTTAGCTGAATATAAAAGGGAACCATAGTGACAATGACAGAAGCGGAATTGTTGCAAATTAGAGGAAGAAGGAATGTTTACGGCAGAGGCACTCTGCACGACAGAGATACCTACGATGAAGGAACAGACCAGGATGGAACCAGGGGTGCTGGAGGTGATGACGTGGTGAAGGGCGGGGCTGGAGAGGAGCGACATTATCAAGGGCAGCAGAGAGAGAAGAGCTCCAAAGATGAGCTTGGACATCGACAGGGAGTGAGTGGAAATCAGTTGGGAGCAAGGAGTCGGAAGAGGGAAACTGAAGCATAAGCATATAGAGTGGCCATGTTGGCCATTCGGACAGAACTTAATGATCTTTTACATAGGTGGGCACACAAATCTTTGTTTTATTATAAGTATAGACTATGCAGGTACAGAAACAAGACTGGGAAACTCTTCTCATCCTTGATTAAGAAGAGAGATGGGCTGCAATCGATTTGGGCCATTCAGGATAAGGCAGGACAGATTACCCAGCAGGGAGTAGAGCGAGCTTTTTGTGAACTTGAAAGAGCCTGGGCCTATTTGCAGAAGATAGTACTGCCCCACTTAGCAAGGTGGAAAAGCTAAATACTCATTTGACGGCACAAGAAGTTCAAAGATGTATTCATGGACTACGAAAGTGCTGAGTTCCTGGTCCAGACGGGTACCGAGGGAAATTCTATCAAATACTGCAAGATAAGGTAGCAATACCCCTAGTGGAATACTATTTGGATTTAATTCAAAGACAAGATTTCCCATATGAACCCAACAAAGCACTTATCACTGTATTACCGAAGCTGGACAAAGATCCGATGGTACCTGGGTCTTATAGGCCTATTTCTTTATAAAATATGGATATTAAAATAATGATGAAGGTGATGGCAGACCGCCTTGCAGCCTTTATGCCACTTTTGGTAGAAGATTCGCAGGTGGGGTTTGTGCAGTGTCGGAATATTGCACGTAATGTGATGAAGATTTTGGCTGCACAATGGATGAGCCTTCAGCAGGGACTCCCAATGTTACTCGTCAGCTTTGATGCTGAAAAGGCATTTGATAGAGTCTAATGGGAATATATGTATATGGTGCTAGACACAATAGGCATCACGGGATGATATGTCGATATGATCTGACTTCTGTACACACGCCCATGTGGGTCAATTCTAGTCAATGGGGTGCAGACCTCTGATTTTCCTTTAGCAAAAGGCACGAGACAGGGGTATCCCCTTTCTTTTGTCCTGTTTATATTCCAGCTGGAGCCACTGTTAGAGCATATTCGCGCACACCCAGAAATATAGGGAGTGCAGGTAGGAAAGGAGAATTTTTGGCTTTCAGCTATTACAGATGACATGGTGGTGGTCTTGGGGGACCCTGGTGCATCATTAAAGGTGTTTGTTACAGGAGTACCATGAGTATGGTAGGTTCTCAGGACTCAAACTGAATCTTGACAAATCAGAGGCCTTGCCTCTTTGGCCTGAGATACAACGTAACAGGCAAGGAGCTTTTCTGCTAAAGTGGGCATTGGGCAGCTTTAAATATCTGGGCTTTCGGCTAATGGGAGATCCCAGGCAGATTTATGACCTCAGTTTCACGGAATTATTGAAGGATGTAGAACACCCCCTTGCTTCGGTGGTGAGATTTGCCTTTGTCAAGCGGATGTATTAGTCTATTTAAGATGACCCTTTTCCTGAGGTGGTTGTATATCCTTCAGGTACTACCTGTTTTAATCACACAGAAAGATTTAAGGCAAATAGATTGTCACTTAGAGGTGTTCATCTGGAAGGGGAGGCAAGTTTTCATCAAACTTGAGGACCTGCGGAGACCATGGAAGGAGGGGGTGCATGGGATTCCCGGATCTTTGGCAATATAATTTTGTCATGTTTAGGATGGCTTTTACAGGACTGGATTTACAATCTCTGATATACCCTGCTCGACATGGAAAGGGCCTTGGTGGCTCCACTCTCCCTCCTATATGTGTTACATCAAATGCCAGCACAAAATAAAACTCTTGGGAGTGGAATGCTGCTGTCATCGGTTTGTCACTGCTGGCAGGTCTTATGCCAAAACTGAAGTGGTCCTACCGATATACCCCGTATCTTCCTCTACAGAGAAATGCCGACTTTTTGCTGGGTCTGACAGGATGGGCATTCCTTCAATGGGCACAGTCTGGGATCGATGGAATAGACCAATTGGTGAAAGAGGAAGGGCAGATATTGCCATTCTCAGTAATACGAGACAGATTTGATCTAAAGGAGATAGGTAAACTGATCTATCTGCAAGCATGGAGCTACATTAAAAGCCTACCTCAGCAACACCTTAGGAGTACTTTTAATCCAAAAGTGGATGAGGTACTGATGACAGGACCGGAGGGCCACACATAGGTCTCGGTTTTGCGACAAGCCCTGGCAGAGCTAAAGGCTCCAGTAGTACTTGAAGTGCTGGCAGACCGATGGAGCGAGGAATTAGCTATGCAGATGGCGGATCTGAAAGAGGCCTTGGCCTGGATTCTGGAACTCGGTGTTAATGCCGACTTGAGAGAAATGCAATATCGATTCTTAAAATACTTTATTTTGCTCTACATCCTGCATATAGTACTGAGATAGCGGTATCCCCAGGATGTCTGTGGTGCAGCACAGATCGAGCCACCCTAGGCGATACGTTTTGGATGTACCCAGTAGTTATGCGCTTCTGGGGGCGACTAAAGAGTCTAAAATTTTTTTTTAAAAAAGGGTTCTTGGGGGAAATCCCCGTTTGTCACCATGGCTGGCAGTGCCAGATTGTGGAGATGGTGATGGCGAATGGTGAGGCGTTGAACAAATGGATGTGCCTTCTCCTGTTAGCATGTAAAAGCATTCTAAGTGCATGGATGGTATCAAATGGCCTATTGGTAGGATATTGGCGAGCAGGGAAGATGCAAAGGAAAGGGATGGGACTCCTTTTTAATGATCTGGGAGCCATACATACACACGCTATCCCCCGTGACTTTGAGCTATGTGCTGAATCATTGCTCTGGATAGGAGGCTGGATGCGTGGTATGAAGGAACTAGCTGATAGTGTGATCACGGCAGGGGGTGAGTAGCATGAGGGAAGTACATATGAGCCAAAACTAAGGGGAGGGGAAAAGAAATCTGAGTGGGGTACTGGGTCTCTGGTTTTTCTTTCTTTTCACTGAGCCACCAGTTTGGATGTAGAACGTTGCTGCAGGGGGGAGGGAGGGATAGAAGGGAGTGGGATTGTTGGGGAGGAGGAGATTATTGGTCCTGTGCGATACTCCCATGACCATGGAAGAGTAAACATGGTCCAGGAGTCAAACTTTGTGGAATATGGGTTGGAGGAGGGAGGGGATAAAAACGAAAATGTAAAATGGAAATTTGGTGATTGCAGTTATTGCCACGGCTGTTGTGGAACACATGCTCTTTTGTTTGCTGTTCGTGTTACGTTGACAAGTGCAATGTCTGAGTGTTGGTAACTGTTAATAAAAAGATTGGAACATAAACTGCTCTGACTTTGGCAAAGATGTTTGTGCATCTGGTTCTTCCAGTCTTAAACCACACATGTTGAATGCTGTGTTTGCTTTAATTATAATTTTGGATGTAGCATTAATAACATCAGGAATTTTGTAGACAGTTAACGCAAGATACTCTAATTTTCTTTTTTTTTTTTAAAATTACAAATTCTGTTCTATTCTCGAGTCACTGTGAATGGTTCAAGATTTTGAAAGCTTTCAAAGGTCTCTGAGCTATTGCACCCTACCCTGTCCCCTACCCCCCTATAACAAATATCAGTAAATCTAGAAACGCACAGATACGTGGTCAGTAAGAATACACCACAGAGAACAAATGTAAACTTGGCCAAGAAGAATTTCAGGGATGCCCACAGTAAATGGTGTATGCTCCTTTTGTATTTTCTTAAATGTGGAATAGAGGGAATATTTTGGAGGGTTCCAGTAAGGCCTACTGCTAAAACCTTTCTACCATTCTACTGGAGGGGGAAGTAAGACATCTAGGTTTGGCTGTGAAAATCTCCTGCTATATTTTAGAAAGGCTATACCAAATGTGGAGCCTATTGTAAACTATGTATAAGGACATGCAGGAATGCACATGGATGGTTCCACACATCTCTCCTCTGCCCTGATACCCTATGCTGGTCTTTTCCTACCTCTCCCCCCCCTTTGTGTGATTTTGCTTTCTCTTTTCTTTCCTAGCTATATTTTTTTAAAACTGTACACCACCCTTCTGCTATTTTGTTAAAGCGGTCCATCCGTTGTGGAAGGTCCCTCTTTTCCTCATCTTTGATCCTCTTTCCAGGTCATAACTCCTACTGAATTAAGGTCCTTGGTGGCTCATGTAAAACCACGTGCCATTCTGACCTCATCCCCTTGGCCTGGTTGGTTGAACCCTCCTTAGCTCTTGTTCCTTTCATTCTGAACATCTTCAACACCAGCCTCTTCTCCGGTTCCTTTCCATTCCCCTAGAAACACGCTCTGATTCGGCCCATTCTTAGAAATGTTTCCCTGGACCACTCTGTCCCTGCAAATTGGCGTCCCATTTCTAATCTTCCCTTCCCCTCTAAACATTTGGAAAAACTAGTCTTCACCCAGCTGTCTTCTCACCTCGATGCCACCTTAGCACTTCACCCTCGTCAGTCAGGCTTCTGCCCAGGCCATAGTACAGAATCCATCCTCTCATTCCTGAATGAACTCCACACATCACATGACCACGGTGCCATTTCTCTAGCAATTTCAATTGACCCTTCGACCTAGTAGACCACTGCACCTTACTTACCTGTCTTTGTGACATTGGGATCTCTAACACTATCCTCCACTGGTTCCAGTCTTTCCTTACTGCCGGGTCCTTTTCTGTTCTTTTTGGGTCAGCTTTTTCACCAGTCACCCTGCTATCCTGTGGTGTCCCACAAGGGTCTGTCCTAGCCCCCTTTCTGTTCAACATTTTCCTGACCCCCTTAACTCTTTTGATTCAAAAGCATGGCATTTCCTCATATTACTATGTGGATGTCCTCCATTCTTCTCCACCATAGCGATTCCTCTTCCCCCAACATAGGCTCCTCTCAGTGCCTCTGTCTCCTGCATTGATTCCTGGATGTCATCTAACTTTCTCCATGTTTAATCTTACCAAGACAATGGCTATCTGGTTTACTTTCAGCGGTCCCTCCCCATCTCTAGCACCCATGTTCTCCTCTACCCCTATTCCTCTTGTCCCCACACTGTGCTACCTTGGTATTATGCTAGACTCTGCTTTGTCCTTTCATAAACACATATCGTCTGTCTTCCAGTGCTCCTTTTGCTCTTTGAGGCAGATACGCGCCATTTGCCCTTTTCTCCCTACTTCCTCTGTCTGCACTGCTTCTTTCCCTTGTCATATCCCGTCTAGATTACTGTAACATCTCCCTAGCAGGTCTCCCTCAGCATCAATTGTGTAGATTACAACTCATACATAACACAGCAACCCGCATCCTCGCGCACGCTTCCCACTCGGACTGTATCGCACCCCTTCTCATCCATCTCCACTGGCTCCCTGTGACCTTTAGAATTCAGTACAAGATCCCCATCTTTGTTCACAAATCAATTCACACTGGAATCCCTCGTTACCTTTCTAACCTCATTCTCCTCCATGCCCCTCAGCGTTCTCTCAGGACCATTGACGCCAACTGCCTGCTCCTCCCTTCCCCATCTCAAGCTCACCTGGAATCCACTCGTAACTCTGCCTTTTTCTTTCTCGGCCCTAAACTCTGGAACTCCCTCCCTCTGAACTTCTGCATGGAACTCTCCTTCACCAGCTTCAAAGCGATGTTAAAAACCCACCTCTTCTGTACTGCCTTTGATATCCCTTCTGCCTCTCCTCCTGTCTCTCTCTCGCACTGATGTCCTGTTCTTTCCTTCCGTTTTAAGGTATCCTTTCCTCTGTCTCTTTCCTATCCTATATAATGGCGTTCTCCAGGACCAAGCAGGAAGTCAGTCCTCACATATGGGTAACGTCGGTGCCGACGGAGCCCTCGCGGAGCAATTTTCCCCAGCTTTCAAAGAAAGCCTTTGGGAATTGCAGCGCGCATGCGCGGTCCTCTTCCCGCCCAAGGGTGCCATCTTGCTCAGTCTTCTTTTTTCCGTGGAGCCCTTCAGACGTTGTTTGTGAATCCCCACAGAAAAGTTGATTTTTCTCTTTATTTCTCTTTTTTCTTCGGTTCGACGCCGGTTCTTTTCCCGCCCGGACTCGCGACGCCGGTTGCGAGTCCGTTCTTTAGTTTTCGGTTTTTTGTCCTTCGTGACAGATTTCACGCCTTTTTACTTTTTCACTGGCAGCCCGGTCTTTCGACCTCGCAGGGGCCCTTTTTCTCCCGATGGCTGCCAGCGGCTTTAAAAAGTGTGACCTCTGTAAGAAACTCATGTCTCTTACAGACACACACGACTTCTGCCTCCGCTGCCTCGGACCCGATCATGACCAGATGATCTGTGGTCTGTGTGGCAAAATGTCCTCTAAAGCATTGAGGAGTCGGCAGCATCAGCGGGAACGAATCTTCTCTGACTCCGGCCGGGCTCGGACCTCGTCAGAGGCTTCGACGTCTCGGGACTCTGGTCCTGAGCATCGTCGAAGTTCCTCTGAAAGGGGGTCTCCTACCCGGGAACATCATCGGAAGAAGAAACCCGCGAGGGCGGGGATCGGTGGACGCTAGTGGTTCCTCGAGGGCCAGGTCGCATAGCCCCGATTTCCCATCCCGGGTCCTCGGAGGTGGAGAGGCCTTCAAAACATCCTCGTCTCGAGATGGACTTGCCCGCTCACGTGAGTACTGTTGTCCTCGTAGACTCGCCTCCAAGTCGGGGGCTGCTGGGTCTCCTGAGCTCGGACTCAGGTTGACGGCCTTGGAGAGCAGTCTGACTGCCTTCATGGACCAGCAGCGGGCATTGATCGCTGGCCTCGCCGGTGCTTCTGCCCTGACCGCCGGGACGTCGACCTCCAAGTCGACCCCGGAGACCGAGCCGATCCTCGAGTCCATGAGGGCTCGAGTCGATCCTCGGTCGCGGTCTCCTTCGGCCTCCCGTTCGGGACCGAGGTCGTCGACGCCGACTCCCTCGGCGTCAGGGCGGATGGCATCGATGCCCGACCGGAGCCGCTCGACTCCTCCTCCGAGGAGTCGGCCTGGGAATCCGAGGACGAAGAGTCACCTGGTTCCTTTCGGACTCGGTGTGTCCCATCGGACTCCCCCGAGTCTGAACCTCGGAGACGGTCCCCCCCCAGAGGATACCCGGTTCTCGGACTTCGTGCGGGATATGGCCAAGGCCTTGGCCTTCTCCGCGGATCCCGAGGAGCCTCGAGTCGAAGAACTCGATGCCCTCCAATATGACTCTCCCCCGAAGGAGGCCTTTATTGTACCGGTTCCTCCAATGCTGGAACGACTTCTCTTCCGCATGTGGGAGAGCCCGGCGTTGTCGCCGGTATTAAGCAAGCGGGTCGATTCCATTTATCGAGTCCGCAAGAGCCCCAGCTTCCAAAAGGCACAACTACCGCACCATTCCATGGTGGTGGAATCGGCCATGCATAGACTTAAGAGTCAAAAGATGCACTCCTCGGTGCCCCCCGGTAGGGAGGCCCGAAGCCTGGATGCCCTCGGTAGGAAGTGTTTCCAGGGCTCTATGCTTGCTTGTCGAGTCCAGACCTACCAGCTCTATATGGGCATGTATCTCCGAGACCTGGCTAAAGAAATAGCCGGGTTCTGTGCTGGTCTCTCCGAGCCTTTGCAGAGGTTCCAAACCTTGTCAACTGGTATTCGAGAGTGCTCCAAGTTTATCTCTCGAGCAGCCTACGATGGTTTTGAGGCATCGGCTCGAGTAGCCGCAGCCGGCATCGGTGGACGCCGCCAGGCTTGGCTTCAGACGTCCGACCTCGAGCCATGGGTGCAGGACAAGTTGGTCGATGTCCCCTGCCGAGGTGATAACCTCTTTGGCAAGCCCATGGATGAGAAGGCTGCACAGATCGAGACCGAGACTCTCACCAGGACTCGTCTCTCAAGGAAGACCTCTGCCCCTTCTCAAAAGAAGAAGGGCTCGGGAAAAAAGCCCTTTTACCCGAGCAAGGCGGCTGCCTATAAATACTACCCTCAGTATCAGGCCTCAGCAACTCCCCCACAGGGGAAGCAGGCCAAGTGACGGGGTCCCGTAGGCAGCCAGCCCCCAAGCCTGCACCACCGGCCCCTGCTCAGCAGGGTGGGGGTTTTTGACTTCATCAGCATAGCCTCTCCCCCTCAGCTGGTTTCTCTCAGCACAGGAGGCCGGCTGGTCCACTTTGCCCACAGGTGGTCCAACATCACCGCAGATACCTGGGTACTTCGCATAGTTCAGAAGGGCTATCTTCTTCACTTTCACCAGGTACCTCCCTCCTACTTTCCAGGGGAGCCTCCAAGACTCCCTCTGCACAGGGACTTACTCCTTCAGGAGTTAGCAAGTCTCCTTCAGGAACAGGCTGTGGAACCGGTGCCCCACCACCTAAAGGGTCAGGGGTTTTACTCCAGGTACTTTCTGATGCCAAAAAGAACAGGAGGCCTCAGACCCATCCTGGACTTGCGAAACCTCAACAAGTTCCTTGCAAAGGAAAAGTTCAAGATGCTTACCCTTGGAATCCTGCTGCCCTACCTCCAGCAGGGCGACTGGCTATGCTCCTTGGATCTAAAGGATGCGTATACTCATATCCTTATTCATCCAGACCACAGACAATATCTCAGATTTGTTGTGGGAGGAAATCATTACCAGTACAGAGTACTGCCCTTTGGCCTATCCTCCGCCCCAGGGTGTTCACCAAATGCCTGGCAGTGGTGGCGGCCTATCTAAGACTTCAAGGCCTTTTTGTGTTCCCATACCTGGACGACTGGCTCATCAGAGCCCAGTCTTCCCAGGAGGCCACTCAGGCCACTCATCGCACTGTGACTCTACTCCAGCACTTGGGATTTGTCATAAACTTCGCAAAGTCCACTTTGCTCCCCTCTCAAAATCTCGAATTCATCGGCGCCAGGTTGGACACTCTTCAGGCACGGGCCTTCCTCCCTCTGGACAGGGCCCAGCGGCTCATGGATCTTGCCAGCCACTTTCACAGCAATGCCCTGGTCTCGGCCAGGCAATTTCTGAGACTGCTCGGCCATATGGCTTCCACGGTCCATGTGACCCCCAATGCCCGCCTGAACATGCGACCTGCTCAATGGTGCCTTCGCACACAATGGCATCAGGCCACTGGGAGCCTAGCGGACTCCGTACAGATCTCCGACCAACTGGTCTCTTCTCTACAATGGTGGCTTCATCTGCCGAACCTAGTACTAGGAGTGACTTTTCAGCCCCCTCCGCATTCTCAGGTCCTGACGACCGATGCTTCTCTCCTGGGTTGGGGAGCACATTGCCAAGGGACATGTACTCAAGGTCTCTGGACTCCTTGGGAGTCTGCTCAGCAGATAAACTTCCTGGAGCTCAGAGCCATCCGCCTAGCGCTCAAAGCATTCTCTCACCTGGTTTCTCACCAGTCGGTGCTGATACAGACCGACAATCAGGTTGCAATGTTCTACGTGAACAAACAAGGCGGAACAGGCTCCTTCCTTCTCTGTCAGGAGGCACTGAAACTATGCTCTTGGGCCGTCCACCACGGCATCATCCTCACAGCTGTCTATCTCCCAGGTCAAGAAAATTACCTGGCCGACAAGCTAAGCAGGATCCTCCAGCCACACGAGTGGAGGCTGGATCCGATGGTGGTTCAGCGGATCTTTCTCAAGTGGGGCCTCCCCACCATGGATCTGTTTGCCAGTCCTCTGAACCGGCAGCTTCCCAGATTCTGCTCTCGACAACCGCATCCTCTCAGAGTAGCGGCAGATGCTTTTCTGATTCCATGGTCCACAGGCCTCTTATATGCCTTTCCTCCCATGCCGCTGGTGTCTCGGACGCTCTTCAAGGTTCTCAGAGACAAAGCATCGATGATCCTAGTGGCTCCCCGGTGGCCGAGACAACCTTGGTTCCCACTTCTAATGCAGCTGGCAGTGGACACCCCTCTTCCTCTGGGGTGTCAACCCAACCTCCTCTCACAGGATCAGGGGACTCTCCTGCACCCCAACCTCCGGTCGCTTCATCTGATGGCCTGGCTGCTGAAAGGGTAGTCCTTGCTCCCCTCCGCCTGCCTCCGGATGTGGAGGAGGTCGTTTTGGCCTCCAGGCGGCCCTCCACCTGGAGGTCCTACACTCTGAAGTGGCGTCGGTTTTCCGTCTGGTGTGCTCAGCGGTCTCAAGATCCCTTCTCCTGTTCAACGTCAGTGGTCTTGCAGTACTTGCTTTCCCTCTCCAATTTTGGACTTAAGTCCAACTCGGTCAAGGTCCACCTCAGTGCTCTTTCTGCGCACCACCTGCCGGTGGAGGGCAGACCTCTTTCTAGCCACCCTCTGGTGGCTCGTTTTCTCAGAGGCCGCCTCCTCCTTAAACCACCTTTGCGCCCACCAGCCCCGGACTGGGATCTCAATGTGGTTTTGCAGCGGATTACCTGTCCGCCTTTTGAACCTATGGCTACCTGTCCTCTTCGTTTTCTTTCTTGGAAAACCTTATTCTTGGTGGCCCTCACTTCTGCTAGACGCGTTAGTGAGCTGCAGGCCCTGGTGTCTGATCCTCCGTACACTAGGTTCTACAAGAGCCGGGTAGTCCTACGGACTCACCCTAAGTTTCTTCCCAAAGTGGTTTCCCCTTTTCACATCAACCAGGAGGTGGTGCTTCCGACCTACTTTCCCAGGCCACACTCCAGCCGAGCTGAAATGGTCTTGCATACCCTGGACTGTAGAAGGGCGTTGACCTTCTACCTTGACCGTACGCGGGAGCACAGAAGGGCTGTTCAGCTCTTCGTCTCTTATGACCCCAATAAGTTGGGGCTCCCTGTCTCCAAGCGTACTCTGTCCATCTGGATTGCTGACTGTATCACTTAGGCTTACGAGGCAGCCGGCCTCTCCTTGGAAAGTCGAGTCACGGCCCATCGTGTTCGGGCGAAGGCTACGTCAGTGGCTTACCTCCGCTCTGTTCCATTGGCAGACATCTGCCGGGCCGCTACTTGGTCTTCAAGCCAGACTTTTGCGGCCCATTACTGCCTGGAGAGGGAGTCCCGCAGGGACAGTGCTTTCGGCCAGGCAGTCCTCCGTAACCTCTTCGAGGTATAGGCAACTCCTACCCTCCATCCCGGATGTTGGGCTACCGTTTGGAGACGTATTCAGAGAAGCTTCCTTCCTTCTGGGCTGCTGAGCTTGAGGGAGCTCATTTTTGTGCTTAGGGTCTCCGGTAGCCTTAAGCTTGGGAGTCCCATATGTGAGGACGGACTTCCTGCTTGGTCCTGGAGAAAGCGTAGTTACTCACCTGTAACAGGTGTTCTCCAGGAGCAGCAGGAATCAGTCCTCACAACCCTCCCTCCTCCCCTTGGAGTTGCAGTTCTATGCTTTCATTTTTTGCTAATTTTTTGCTGTCTTTAGCTATGTCATCAGACTGAGCAAGATGGCACCCTTGGGTGGGAAGAGGACCGCGCTGCAATTCCCAAAGGCTTTCTTTGAAAGCTGGGGAAAATTGCTCTGCGAGGGCTCCGTCGGCGCCGACGTCACCCATATGTGAGGACTGATTCCTGCTGCTCCTGGAGAACACCTGTTACAGGTGAGTAACTATGCTTTCTGTTTCCTTTCTAAGCAGCATTTAACTTGTATTGTAAACCAGTCAGATTCTTGTGTGTTAGGTGGTATATTAAAAACTGAATAAAGATAAAGATCTCAAATGAAATCAAATGGTGAGAAAAAGGTACTTACAGATCTACAAATGGGGCAAAACTGCAAAGTCTGCAGCTTCCATATTTCAAAGGCTAGATGAATGTCATTGTTTTAGAATGTTTGGCAATTGATTATTCCAGGGGAAGGGGACAAGGAGTGAGAAGGTATGGAGCACAAAGTAGTGTTCAAGAAACAAGAGTTGGGAAGTAAAGAGGGCAGAACCAGGAATGCACTTGCAAGTCTGAGTTTAACACCCAGTCAAACTGTAATTTTTAAATTCCTATATGGAGAAAAGGGACCAGGAGCAGTAGGGGAGGGAGGGGGAAGGTAAATGGTGGAGGTAAGCGAACAAAAAAGCAGCTTTTTGCAGCAGTCTGGTCTAGAAAAGCGAGTGGCATGAAAGAAGTCAGCAAGTGTTAAACATGAGCACACATTTTGTAGTAGTTATGTAGTTGGAAACAAAGTGGCTTTCTGGGATTGAAAGTTAAGGGCTGAATGGAGGTATAGGCTGAGAGCCATGGAATACCAAAAAATCAGAAAAACCTATGATCAGAATCAAAAGAACCAAACAACCAGCAAAAATTCCGATCTAGTAAGGAACCAAATCTCCGTGTGTAACACTAATTTTTGTGAATTTTGTGGTGAATTGACTCGTTCTTTTCACTGGGCTGGCAGCTCCAACAAAAATTAGTGTTACACACGGAGATTTGGTTCCTTACTAAAACACTAATTTTTGTGAATTTTGTGGTGAATTGACTCGTTCTTTTCACTGGGCTGGCAGCTCCAACAAAAATTAGTGTTACACACGGAGATTTGGTTCCTTACTAGATTGGAATTTTTGCTGGTTGAGAGCCATGGAAGCCAAATGCCACTGATGCTCCTTCTGATCTTGGGCAAGTCGCTAAACTTCCCTTTGCCTCAAGTATAAACTTAGACTGTACACCTCCAAGGGATAAGAAAATACATAACTACTTGACTATAACTTGCTTTGCCACTACCATTGTAAAAACATGAGCTAAATCTAAAACCTTCATAGTTATGACCAAATGTTTAGCAGAAATGGTTGATGGAAGTGTTGAATCAAATAGTAGCTCATTAGAACGAAGGGAATTGTTTGTCATCCTATTCACAACTAAAGAGTTACGTCTTGTGTGCCTTTTTTCTTAAAGGCAAACTCCTTATTTTTATTTTCAAGCTGTATTTCAGAGCGTCTTCAAAAGCACACACTTTGTTGCTAGACACTAACATACTCACACATTGTTGTTGTTTTTTCAACGTATTCATGCTGGCAGGCAGAAAGCTGAGTAGGCTGGTCTGGGGTCTGTTCATCATAAGTATTTTTATGATGATAGGATTATAAAAGATGGACAGGGCTGGCCTAAAGTTTTCTGCTGTCCTAGGCAGTCCTTCCCGTGTTGCTGCTATGCTACCCCCCTCTCCCCTGGGGCATCCATCTTCTCACCTGGGGGGATGAGGGCAGCATGGTGATTCCTTCCTTCCTTCCTAGCATCTGCTTTAGTGCCATAGTGTGCTTTAAGGCAGTCACATGTGTGCTTACAGCCTGCTGCCCCTGCAGTGCAGCTCTGTCAGAGGGGGGCAGGAGCAGCACGCTGTGGCTGCATGCACGTGTGCCACTGCCTTAAAGCCTGCTGTGACCATGCTGCCCACCAGGGTCTACTGCCCTAGGCAACTGCTTGGTTTGCCTAGTGGACGGGCCACTCCAAAGCAGATAGAGTATGTTTATTATGGGAATCAAGTTCTTCCATAGGACATGCTATTGAAAAGTCTGAGGAGTTGTGTGCGAACCCATGTACTTTGTATCTATGTTTCAGGGCAGTATGCAATGTCATGAGGCACATCACTGTATTACTCCACTTCAACTGGGTACTGCACCTTGAATATTGTGTGCAATTCTGGTTGCCGTATCTTAAAAAGGATATAGTGGAATTAGAGAAGGTACAGAGAAGAGCCACCCAAATGCTAAAGGGGATGGGAGTATACAGCTATGAGGAAAGGCTTAAAAGGTCAGGCGTTTTTTAACCTGGAAAAAGACTGCTGAGAGGAGATATGATAGAGGTCTCTAAATTAATGAATAGAGTGGAACGGATAAACATAGATCAATTCTTTACGCCATCAAAAAGTAGAAAGACTAGGGGACATGCAGTGAAGCTACAGTGTAACCCATTTAAGACTAGTAAGAAAATATTTTTTCACTTAACGCATAATCAAACTCTGTAATTCGTTACTGGAGGATATAGCAAAAGCTGTTAGTGTAGCTGGGTTTAAAAAAGGTTTAGACAGGTTCTTAGTGGAAAAGTCCATAAAATATTACCAAAGAGGACATGGGAAATCCACTGCTTGCCCTGGGACAAGCATTGTGGAACCTGTGTACCTTTTTGGGAACCTGCCAGATAGTTGTGACCTGGATTGGCCACTGTTGGAAACAGGATACTGGGCTTGATGGACCTTGGTCTGACCTAGTGTGGCATTTCTTATGTTATTTTTGTCATCTTTCCAGTTCTTTAACTTTTTGTGCTTTTCAGTATTCATATAAAAATACTTTAAAAAACATTTTTGTGGCTCTACTTTAAATATGGTACCCATGCATGTAACCATCTTGCTCTCTTTATATTATTGGCTAAGCCATAGAACTGAGAAGAGTGATCTTGGTCTGCATTACTGCAGAAACTGAAAAAGGAGCATAAGAGTTCGCCAGCCCCAGAAAGTAGCAGATCTGACCAGTCAAAGAATAATTTAAAAAAAATGAAAGTTAAATAAAGGAAAGAATTACATAAAACTTCACCTGAGGGTGAGGGAAGGTTTTATAACTTTTTGTTTTCTCCAGGAATAAGCAGGACGTCAGTCCTCACATATAGGTGGTCCCCTTTCCACCCAAGGGTGCCATCTTGCTCAGTCTCCTTTATTCCATGGAGCTCAACGGGAAAAATCCTCTAAAAAAAATTATCCTTAAAAGTTGTTTTTTCCCGGTTTGCATATCTGTTCCTCTTCCTGCCTCAAGCAGACGCTGTTCTTGGCTCACCCTTCTTTTTGACGAGGCTTGGCCTTAACCGGCATTCGCACCTTTTTTCACCCAGGTGTCCCCCATCATGTCCCCCAGTGGGTTCAAAATGTATGACCGCTGCAGTCAAACCATGTCTATTTAGATACCCACGACTGCTGCTTACGTGCCTCGGTCTGGACCACGACAGTACCGCCTGCGACCTGTGCCAGCCCATGATTACGAAAACCAACAAGAAAAGGTCGGAGTTGCTGGAGAAGATGTTCTCGTGATCTGACTTCCCTGATGCTGAGCCCCAAGCTGAGCACCACCTGCGAGACCTTGGCATCTTTGGAGTCCTGCGACAATGGCTTCTTCATAAAGACCCCGGAAAGAAAAAGAGAAAATTCTCGAGACCAGTCGAGGTTCCACTGGTGAAACCCAGTAAGGTCCCGCAGCGGGACTCTGGTGACTCCAAGCAGCGCCCCCTAAGGTTAGGAAGGAATTCTTGGCTGGCAGCAACCGTGTGATGCTCCTCGAGGCTGTGGCCCTCATCGAGGACACACTCTCGAGAGTGCCGGCATCGGGCCCGAGGCCCTCGGTGCCCACATTGACAGCTGCGGAGTCTTCGGGCAATGAATCCAGAATGTTGGCCCTGGAGGAGAGATGCTGTTACAGATGTCTGTGCCACAAGGGGTCCTGACCATGGACGCCTCCCTCCTGGGTTGGGAGGGATACTGTGGAGACCTCTGCACTCAAAGCAGCTGGTCACAGGAGAAGTTGCTCTTACAGATCAACCTCCTGGAGCTATGAGCCATCTTCTTGGCCTTGCAAGCATTCTGCCACCTCCTGTGCAACCGCCCTGTACTAACAAACGGACAACCAGGTTGCCATGTTCTATGTGAACAAGCAGGGGGACACAGGTTCGTACTCCCTCTGCCAGGAAGCGGTGGCTCTCCTCTCCTTTGGGTTACGCCACAGAATGCTCCTATGAGCAGTACACCTCCCTTGGTCAGGACATTGACTTAGCGGACAAACTTAGCAGAGTCCTCCGCCCACATGAATGGCGTCTGAACCCCAGGTTGGCGCAGACTCTTCCGTCTCTGGGACAGGCCCGTGATGGACTTGTTTGCCTTCCCAGACAACACGCAACTGCCTTGCTTCTGCTCATGCCAGCTGTATCTGGGGAGGGTTGCAGTGGATACCTTCCTGATTCCGTGGTCTGAGGGCTTTCTCTATGCCTTCCCCCCCCCAACTCTGCTGGTGGCCAAGACCCTCTTCAAGGTCCAGAGCGGGAAGGCAGCAGTAATTCTGATCGCCTCCAGATGGGCCTGGTTCCCTCTGCTGTTCTCCATTTTGGTGGCGCTCCCAGTTCCTGTGAGTCAGGAACTGGACCTCCAGTCTCAGGAAGAGGGCTCCCTCCTACACCCCAACCTGGGGTCGCTAGCGTTGATGGCATAGTTGCTGAAAGGATAGCCTTAGCCCCTTTCAATCTCCCGAGGGATGTCGAGGAGATCATCCTGGCCTCCCAAAAACCCTCCACCAGATGGACTTATGCCTTCAAATGGCGAAGATTCTCCGTCTGGTGTGCAAAGAGAGAAGAGAACCTTTTTCTCCTGTCGCGTGCAGCTACTGCTACAGTACTTGCTGCATCTCTTGCATGCTGGCCTGCAGTCTAATTTGGTGAGGGTGCACCTGAGTGCCATAGCTGCTCAACCATCACCCTGTAGAGGGGAAATCCCTCTCAAGCCAGCCCCTGGTCTCCAGGTTCCTTCGGGGCCTCTTGCTATTGAAGTTCCCTCTCCGCCCTCCGATGGCGGAATGGAATCTTAACATGGTACTCTCCCAACTTAACAGACTGCCATTCGAGCCTCTGGCCACCTGCGGTACCTCTCCTGGAAAGTGGTCTTTTTGGTGGCTTGGAGAGTGAGCGAACTCCAGGACTTGGTGGCGGATCCACCATTCTGTAAGAACAGGGTAGTGTTCTGAACACACCCCATATTCCTACCCCAAAGTAATATCTCTCTCCTACCTCAACCAACAGATGGTCTTCCCCACCTTTTTTTCCATGGCTCCATGCTGGCAGGGAGGAGATCATATTGCATATGCTAGACTGTAAACGGGCTCTGTCCTTCTACCTGCAGAGGTCCCAGGCCCACCGCAAAGCTCCTCTGCTCTTGTGTCATATGACCCCAGTAGACTGGGGCTCCCGGTAACAAAGCGGACTCTGTCCACTTGGGTGGCGGACTCTGTCCACTTGGGTGGCGGACTCTGTCCACTTGGGTGGCGGACTCTGTCCACTTGGGTGGCGGACTCTGTCCACTTGGGTGGCGGACTCTGTCCACTTGGGTGGCGGACTCTGTCCACTTGGGTGGCGGACTGCATTGCCCTCTCCTGTGAGCAAGAGGGCCTCTCCCTCGAGCACCGGATCACTGCACATCGCGTGCATGCTGTGACCACTTTGGTAGCCAACCTCCGCTCAGTGCTGGTGATGGAAATCTGCAGGACTGCCACTTGGTCTTCGATTCATATATTCGTAGCTCGTTACTGCCTTGAGAGCGAGTCCTCCAGGGACAGTGCCTTTGGGCAGGCAGTACTCCGTAATATTTTTGGAGTGTAGGCATCTTCTGCCCTCTGACCATTCTGTGTTCAGGCTACCGGAGTGGTAGTGTCGCTGGATGCTAGGGTCTTGCAGAGTCTCTCTGTCGGGATTCACCTTCCACAACTTAAGGCTATCTGCTGGGTTGACAGTGGTGCTGTCGTGGATGGGTCCCTGGCAGCCTGGAAATAGGGAGTCCCATATGTGAGGTTTGACTTTCTGCTTGTTCCTGGAGAAAGCGTAGTTACTCGCCTGTAACACCAGGAACAGCAGGAATAAGTCCTCACAACTCTCCCTCCTCCCCTGGGAGTTGCCTCCCTACCTTGTTTTAGTTTTTACTGTTGTCCTGGCTATGTCATCTGACTGAGCAGGATGGCATCCTTGGGCGGGAAGGGAACCATGCATGCATAGTAGCGTTCCCAAAGGTTCTTTGTTAAAGCTGGGGAAATGCTCCGTGCAGGCTCTGTCGGCATCAACGTCGCCCATATGTGAGGACTGTTGTTTCCAGAGAACACCTGTTTACAGGTGAGTAACTACACTTTTTTTGGGAGGGGGGAGGGGATGGATATGTTCATTTCATTTCTTTTGTTTTTCTTTTCTTTCAGTTTTTAGTATTTATATCGGCCTATCCTACAATTTCCAGGTGATTTACATAAAACATACATAGTTATAACATGTGTCACTTTGCTTAAAGATTTACAGGACCAGCAATAAAAGTATTTTATCATAATGTCCTTTATATCAAGATCATCTAAATGGCAGCAGAAAATTGTGTCATCAACCCATGGTTAGAAAGTCCATGTTTTATCAATCAAAATATCCTTTTCCACAGTATATGATCCTCCAGGGAGCTGTGTGCTGCAAAGCTGATAAGGAGATTCTGATTATATTAGCAGGCTAGGCAGCTGTCTGTAGTCTGGCAGTATGACTTCACCAAAAAATGTGGCTTATTGGATAAGTGCAACAGATGAGGTTTGTTTTTTTTACTAAGACATATAGTGAGTATTTAAATTCAGCAAATCACCCAGTTGTTGCTTAAAATAGTTAGTGCAGCTGCAAATAAAATTTTGATTTTCGCTCGAACTTCATTGGAAGAGAGACAAAGTTCAGGGCGGCATCAATCATAGCCAAGCAAACCCCAGTCATCTTTCTGTGCCTAGACTCTGTGGTTTCTAGTCAACTTCACAAAAGAAAGCAGAGCTGTTGTGATAAATGTAGGGCGGCATGAGGTCTCTGTGGATGACATTCAGCAGGCCCTCAGCTTTATGGGGCTTCAGAAGATAGCTGGCAGATTTGAGGCTGGCAAAAAAGATGAATTAGTCTTTAAATATGTGTACCACTTTAGGGATTGAAGAGAAGCATTCATTTAATCCAAGCATCAAACTAGTACAGTGGTGTGCAAAAGTCTGGAATCACTTGTGAGTTTTGCATTTTTCATACTTTCTAACATTTTTTTTAAATTTTGCGTTAGCCTAGCATATTTATCTTTCTACCACGTTAAAAGGGATACATTTGGCTATTAGAGTTGACTTTTTTGCATTCCTTGCTTCCAATTTAAATACTTTACAGACACTGGGAGATAGCTACTGCAATTTTTGTGGATCCTGCGTCAAAAGTGGATCGAGATTATCCAATATGCACACGTTATTTCTGACCAATCAGGAGGCTGGTTTCACTATCCAATCACATTGCAGATATCTAGCCAACAGTGCAGCTATAAAAACACGTGGAATTTTTGAACTTCATACGCTTTCTGGATCAACCATGAAGATGAGTCAGACCCTGACATTGGAGGAGCGTGTTCATGTGTCCTTTATGAGCGAGGAAGGATTTTCAAGCTGTCAGATAGCCAGGAAAGTTGGCTGCAGTCAGAGCACTGTTAATATTGTACAGAAGAAAGAAATGGGTTCAGTGGTGGACAAGCCTCGTTCAGGTCGTCCAAGTGCATCAACATCACGCCAGGACCATACACTACGATGCATTTCACTGACTAATCATATTTAAATTGCTTTGATAAATTCTTTTGAAGAGGCAGTCTCAAAATTCTATCAAACAAACTTGTTTGTCCAATCTTTCTTTCAATGTGTAGTGAGTGGAGCCCTTAGTTGCTGCCAAGGCACATGGATTGCATGTAGGAAAATGGATTTTGCAAATTATGTGCAATATGTTGCTTCCTGAGCATAATGATATTTCTTGGATTAGTGCCTGATTGTTTTAATATCCTCTAGAGTCTAATGGAAGAGACTTTCATTTTAGGACTATTTTATACAGAATCAACTAGCTAATAAACTGGGGTGCTCAGAAGATACCATACATCTGGAACTTCCAAATTTGTGATATGAATCTGTCAGAGGGTCCCATGAGAGATGCTGTAACCCTACTGTAGTCACTCAGTCAAAACCTCTGTCCTCCATGAAATAATAGAGGATTTCTAAGTGTCTAAAATATCCCAACAATGGATAGCAAAATCTGAAAGAGGAGAAAAAGGAGCAAAAACCATGATGTTGCATCTGGGTTTGGTCTAGTTTTGCCATTTTAGCAGTTCCTTGCAATTTAGGATGGCTATTTTCCATGATTGTCCTGTCTAAGTATAAAGATAGCGGAGACTCATCTGGTATAAACAGATTCTGCCATAATTTGGCATGTGTTTGTTCTACCGTTCCTATTTTTCCACTTCCTGTTGCTATAGACTTTTGAAGTACCAAGATCTTGTAGTAGACACTTGCTCCATTTTGGATAATATTAAGCCGTAGCCTCCCAACAGATTGGTACAGTTTTGTACTTCATGTTGGTCTTTAGTCCTCCTTGAAATGCTTTCACTACATTCCTTTTGTGTATATGTCCTGAGTGAGCTAAGAGAATACATTTTGTCTTCCGAGTCTGGAAACCAACATCTGGCTGGCATGGGCAACCAAGCAAAGTTGACATCTAGCAATTATCACCTTAATGCATATGGTGCTAATGTTAATGGATCTGTCTTTTTGACTGGATAATTCATAGGATCTTCTCATGTGACATTGATATTTTTCTAGTATCTTAGTGTTTCCTGTACATTGTCAACATCTTGGCTCCATATGGTAAAATTCACTTGTGGGCCTGCACAAAAGAAATGGAGATGGGAGAGGAAGTTACAAAGTGCTTGAAATCTGAGTCTAGCAGTATTTTATGCTGAGCAAGGAATATTAGCTTCCTCATCACTCCTGAGTGACTCCCTGAAGTTTTTTCTGTAGCTGATGTTTTATAAGTCTTTCTGTCCCAACTCAACCTCAAGGAGCTCCTCCCCAGTGTGCAGATAAACTTACTCATATAGTGGAACTACATGCTTAGATTTACCCTCAGATGGAGTGTACAGCTTTCAAAAGTCCCAACTCCACATACAACTTTTGGATCAATATTCAAAGTGCCCTGTCTGTCAGTTTTCAGAAGCACTATCCATATAATGCCTGAACATTATTACAGACTGCCCAGGCACTATCTATATAGTACCAGAGTGGAGCCTAGCCATTTTGACTAACTATATGGAGAGCACTGTTATTCAATCTGCGATCAGGATAAATTGAAAACTGCAAAAAGGTTGTCCTAAAATGATTCAGATAGCTATATAGATAATAGACTGAATATCACCACTGTCCATATAGCAGTAGCATGCACCATTCTATATGTATGTTCAGCACTGTTGCTTCTGTGGGCAGTGGCACAGATTGTACATAAAATAGTTAAGCGATGCAGCCAGCATGTAAAAAATAAAAAGCACCAGTCATAGTTCTTTAAATATTGACCCATTTTGAGGGCTATTTAAAGCTACTTTCATGTACCCCCCCCCCCCAAGGTCTTAAAAACATGGTTTAACAATAAAATGTATAACTGGTGCAAATGAGTATTTTACTATTCTGTCTGTACATCTGAAATAGTGAACAGTGCATGGAGAATACAGCTTACTGTTAAGCTTTCTCTGTGGCCATGAGAGAGCATTGTGTGCTGCAGGAGTAGGAAGTGAGAGAGCATCAATTATCCAGAAATGCTGGCATACTCTGGCCATGTTATAGGGTGAATAATGGAGATTGCATGAAACTTAAATACCATCTGCTGATTCAGGAGCAGTACTGAATGGGCTTATCCTTGAAGGAAATGGCCATTGCAGCCTTGTAAGCTTTGAGATCTATAATTATTGGAAGTTTGGAAAATGCAAATTTCAAGAAGCAAAAGTGAATTGATACAAGAAAAGTCATAGTTTTTTCCTCTTGACAGCAACTAAAGTCAAATTTGATGAAAGAGGTGGATGGTCATTTCAGTGAATTCGTGGAGAATTTGATTGAGGAGTCAACATTGCTGGAATCTGCCTCATCTACATCCACCTTTCCCACTGTGTGTGCTGAAAAAGATGGTCGCAAAGGCAGGTAAGGGAGTGCTCACTTTCTCCCTCCTTAGTCTGTTCCTTATCGTCCCTCCAGTTCAGTCCCAAACCTCTGGGTACTGTACCTCTTCCAGCAGCTTGGAGACTGAGTATGTCATCTTTTTGATGACACCACTGTACTTATGCAGCTGGAATTGCCTACCAGCCCCAGTATGCTCATTCTCCAAGCAACTGGAGGAGATAGTGAGCCAGGGTGCTGGACTCGCTGAAGGGACAACTAAAGAGATAGGTTTAGTTAGAGTTTTCTTTTTATTTCCTTTGTTTTTAAAGGCAGAAAAGAAATGAAAAAACAAAACCAAAAAAAAAAAACGAGGGACAACAGGGCTGAATGGAGGATATTCCTCCTCCCCCCCCCCCAGGATTTCAGGGGGGAGTTCTGTGGAGGCCTGGCTTCTGGTAGCTCCTGAACCCATTATCGGTTGAGGAGCTGCCGCAGGGGCAGCAGTGGATTGATGGGAGTGAAAGCCAGCAGCCCCGAGTTGCCCCCTCAGCGCCGAAGCCGGGAAGGAAGGCTGAGCGCGAGTGGTAAAAAAAGCCACATGGCAAAGAGCCTCCAAGGTAAGAGTGGTGGGGGGAGGGGAACAGCAGGAACCCCTAGCAACTACTGGAACAAGCAGAAAGAGTGGCCTACAGCTGCATGTTTGGGAGCCTGCAGCGACGAGGGAAACTCCCTGCTGTGTTTAGGCGCAATTTTTTCTTCAGGCCTGTGTGTGTGTTTTAACCCTGTTGTGTTTTGGGTGCCTGGGAGAAGCAGCCACCAGAGAATAAAGCAGGATAGCACAGCTGCTTCCTAGGGGGCCATTTGCAGTTTCCTTTACATTTCAATTTCTGTTAATTAGATTTCAGTAAATTGGTTTTATTTTATTTTAGTTCAGGTACTCTAGTGCTCCGTGCCTGAGCCCGTGGAGGTATACTGTGCTAGGGATCCTTCTACCAACCTGAGTACAGATTGAGGGCATTCCTGGGGAGTACCTGCAGCCCTTCCCACCATGCTGGCCAGACCGCAATGCGTGGTATGTGATGGTATCAAGGGGGGGGGTGGTGAACCGACACTTCATACCACATCCTTAAGCATTCCTGGCGTTATACAGCTCAAAGCCTATTCAGTGCACAATGCAGACCTGTGGCAAAAGCCTAACTAAATGTGCCATTCTTTGTTGCTGGGCAGATTTCAGAGAACTGTTATGCCTGGTCAAGTGGGTCAGGAGATGTAAGTGACAGTTTGTTGAGACATGAACTTTTTCCTGAGAAGGATCAGACAAAAAAGTCAGAGACAGAAATAAATGAAAGATAAGCAGGAAAAAGTGCTGAGTAGCTTGTATAGCTACTGTGAAACAGGAAGCACAGCATACAAGAAATGTATATAACTAGACAGACAGAGACAGTGGATAGGAGACAAATGAAATCCTTCCATCTGTCTATGGTCAGTGAGTCACCTGACATGATCAGCCTTTGTCTCTTGGCCCAGACTCTGTACCTACTAAATTTGGGATATTGTTTGTAAGGGAAGCTGTACTCCTTACAGCCATTGCTATTACTTATAATAAAAACGTAAACTTTAACTCGGAGAAAATGTCAGAGTTTGATTGGATAAGTGAGTGGTCCATTTCATAGCTTTGTGGTACAACACAGCAGCACAATCTAAAAATCCTCAAGATATGTGGGACTTGATTGAGAGCGGGCTTTGAGAGGTGTCTGCCTAGACTGCACGCAAGAGGATAGGTCATTGGAGTACGACCTGCAGGACGAGATGAGGCAGGAGAGTTCCTCCCGGTCGCAAGAGACCCTGGAGGCGGGGGGTGCCTTGCTACCTTCAACGGATCCAGGCCCCATCCCTGCACGATGACCAGACCATCCACCCCTTATGTCCAGGGAGCAATAGGGCTCCCAAGGGAGTTCTCGCTGGAGTTTCTTACTTTTGCATAAGGTGTTTTGCTACATCAATGGGCTTGGCAAGTGGCTTCTCAGCCCCGGAACGCAGGACTAAGATGGCGTCGGACATAAAAGAGCACAAGTCAGGGGCAGTGGCAACTAAGCAGGCTAGAGGCTCAAAGGAATGGCAGCAATTGCCATTGTCAGAGGGACTGGATGGGGATGACCTTGACACGTAGCTAGATCTGTCAGGAGGAGTTGGAGAGATCCCAGACCCAGTAGCAGACCCAGATTGTTCGGATGTTCTGCTGGAAGGAGCTGCCAGCACTCATTTTGGAGTTCCTCAATACCCTGAATATGCCTGCTAAGCTCCCGGCAGAGGAAGAGGTGCTAGAGGATCTGCTGTTCCAGCCAGTATGGAAATCGTGAAAAGTCTTCCCGGTACATAGAGTAGTATGACAGATGATCCAGGATGAATGTGATCTACCGGAGGCCAGCCTTAAAAGGGCACAATCTATGATGCGCCTGTACACGCTACCGGAGCAAGAATGAGAGCTCCTTGGATCGCCCAAAGTGGATGTAGTGGTATCAGTGGCAGTAAAGGAGACCTTGACTTGTTTCCTGCAGCTAAGAGACATGGAACCAGTTCTGTGAGACCAGTACAGCGACAGTCAATACTCCATTTATTTCGTGGTACCCAAAAAGGAAGGTTCCTTATGCCCGATTCCCGACCTCAAGGGCATGAACTGTTGTCGCCAGGTACCGCATTTCTATATGGAAACACGGAGATAAGGAATAGTGGCACTAAGGAGCAGAGAGTTCTTAACATCTCTCGACCTCACGGAAGTGTATCTTCACATTCCCATCCATCCAGAACATCAGCAGTTTCTCCACTTTGTGGTGCCAAGGGGCCATTTCCAGTTTTGAGTGTTGCCATTCGCTCTGGCGACTGGCCCCGTACCTTCACCAAGGTCATGGTGGGGGTGGCAGCAGCTCTCTGTAAGAAAGGAGTTTTCGTCCACCCGTACCTAGACGATTGGCTGATCCGGGCAAAGTCCAGGGACGACAGTAAAAGAGCAACAGTGTGGATGGTGGAGTTCCTTCAAAATATCGGTTGGGTGGTCAACCTGACCAAGAGTCGGTTACGGCTGGCCCAGGAGCTAGAGTATTTGAGAGTGTACTTAGATACTCACGTGGGCAGGGTTTTCCTGCCGGATCTCCGGACACAGGAGCTGTGACAGTTGATACGGCAGTTCCTAATGATGGCGAGACCATCGACATGCCATTATCTGCGAAGGTTGCTTTGTTCAGGGACAGTGGAGTCTGTAGGAGGCCCTGTGGTCGATCAACAGGCTCGAGATGCGAGCGGTGACCTTGGCGCTAAATATTTTCAAGCCATGGTTGCAGGGAAGGTGGTCTGAGTCCTCTCGGACAATCTGACTATGGTGTCTTACATCAACCAGAAGGAGGCATGGGCAGTGCAGTCCTGGAGGAGGAGGCCAAAAGGTTTTTCGGATGGGCAGACTCATCTCCAGGCATTATCGGCGGCTCACGTACCAGGAGTCGACAGTGTGATGGCAGACTACCTCAGCTGAATGTGTGTGGACCCCAGAGAATGGCAGCTCAGTACTTGTCAGGGAACTAATGGCAATGTTTGAGTTGGCCAAGACCTGCCAGTTTTTCAGCAGATGTTGAGAGAGGATGTCTGAGGGCCTGGATGCTCTAATTCAGCGGTGGCCCGAAGAGGGTCTTCTCTGTTTTTCCCCCGTGGGCGCTCATAGGCTGGGTAGTGCAATGGATAGAGACGCACCAGAGATTAGTAATTCTGGTGGCACCGCACTGGCTGAGGCCTGATTCAGATACTGGCGGATCGACTGTGGTGGCTTCCGGTTCGGAAGGACCTCTTGACGCAGGGGCCGCTTCACCTGCCTCAGGTGGATTCATTCTTGCTTATGGCATGGCTCTGGAAAGGGCGAGGTTGAAGAGGAAAGGACATTTGGGCTTGGTGATAAGCGCCCTTGCTATAGGCCCAGAGGAGATCTATGAACCTGGCGTGCATCTGCATGTGGTGCATCTTTGGGTCGTGGTGCAGAGAAAGGCAGGCATGCCCTTCCACTGCTTCCGTCCTGGGCTTCTTGGCGTTCTTGCAATCCAGTTTTGATAAGGGCCAAGCTGCCAGTTCCTGCAGGGTGCACTGGCAGAGATTTCCTGTTATCATGGGAAAGTCCACGGGGTGCCGTTGGGTACACACGCAGACATGCTGAGACTTCTAAGGGCTGTGACCCACCTCCATCTGCCAAGGAGGGTGGTGGTACCACTTTGGGATCTCAATCTGGTGTTGACAGCGCTCTCTGGGGAACCCTTTGAGGAGTCGAGTCTAGCTTCCCTGAAGTATTTGACTCTGAAAATAGTATTCCTGGTGGCGATTTGCTTAGCACGCAGGATTTCGGAGCTTCAGGCCCTGTTGTGCCAGGAGCCATTCCTTTTGTTCTCCAAGGAGAAAGTGGCCCTGTGCCTGGTACCTTCATTTTTGCCCAAGCTGGTGTCAGCATTTCATGTAAATCAGGCTGTTTCCTTACCTGCTCTGGCGAGCACAGAGGTGGGCCCTGCCACTCCGCAGCTGCGCCGCCTGGATGTTAAGAGCCCTGCGAAGATATGTGAAAAGGACATTGTCCTTTCAGAGATCAGACTGTCTGTATGTTCTGTTTGGTGGGTCGCGCAAAGGTGAAGCGCAGCTAAGACCTCCATTTCCAGAGGGATCAGGGAGGCAATTGTGTCTGTGTACATTTTGAAGGGTAAAGCAGTGCCGGCGGGTTTGCCGGTACATTCCGCGAGGGCTCAGGCAACCATGTGGGCAGACTATAGTTTAGTTCTGCTGGTGGAGATCTGTAGGGCGGCAACATGGTCGTCGCTGCATACTTTCTCTAAGCATTATCGCCTGGATGTCTAGGCAGCGGGGGACTCATTTTGGATCGGCAGTGCTTCAGACTGGTTATGCGGGTCCCTCCCGTTAGTTTAACTGCTTTGATACATCCCAGAGGTGCGGGACTGGACTGGAGTGACGATAAGGAAAGAGGAATGAATTACTTGCTAATTGTTGTTCCTTGAACTCCAATCCAGTCCTGGAACCCTCCCTGAGTGCTTTCTGTGATGATCTGTGCACACCCCAGTCCTGAAGCTGGTTCCCTTGGTGGAGGAAGTGGGGTGTAATTAGTGTTTGGGGGAGGTGGACTGGAAGAGCTGTCGGTCGCTTGCTCTCCACTGGTTGGAGTTGCTCGGGCGCTCAACAGATAGGCCGCCTCATCCTGGAGGGGGGGGGGACGGGGTATCCTTCCCAGGGGATGGAGTGGGTGCTCGTTTGTTTAGGCATAGGAGTGTTTGTTGCATGTTTAACTACTTATTTGTTGCTCCTGTGAGTCTGCTTTGTCAGTAGGTGCTGGGGCTGGTAGGGGTGCCAGCTGCAAAAATACACTAGTTTCATCAAAAAGATGACATGCTCAGTCTTCAAGCTGCTGGAAGAGGTACACTACCCAAAGGTGCGGGACTGGACTGGAGTTCCTCAAGGAACAACAATTAGCAGGTAAGTCTCATTTCTCTTTTCTCCCTCCCTCCTGCTGTGCCTACTTTCAATTTGTTTGAATGACATTACAATAATACTGATGGTGCTGAGGGCATTGCAAGTTATATGTGCTTAAATTCTAGTATATGAGGTGACTCTCTCTGCAGATAAGCAGAGGAATGTGGGCACACTTGGAGGTGATGTAATCAACAGACAGTGTGCCGGAGCTCTCTCCTAGCTCCAAGAAATCTTTGTGACTTCTCTGAGCCTGTGTGTGAGATCCCATGTTCCCATAGCTCCTCCTCCATGGCAGTTTGTCATCTGCTGCCAGAGGTAACCATGGCTCTTCCCCTCTCACCACAGCAAACCTTTCAGCAACTTTAACAACCACCAAAAAAAAGTGATTGCAGTGGCACTACAAACTTATCCAAAAATATAAAAAGAAGCTGATTGGCTGACCCACAAGCTCGATCCACTTCCTTACTGCCACATCTAATGGCAGTGGCTCAACACAAAACTGTGCCACTGGCTGCTCTCAGAGAGTCGAGGAGTAGCCTAGTGGTTAGAACACTGGCTTGGTAACCAAGCAACCAGGGTTTGATTCCCACTAGCACTCCTTGTGGCCTTGGGCTAGTCACTTAACCCTCCATTGCCTCGGAAGAAAGGCCTGGCAATCTACGTCCAGTGACATTGCCAAGAAAACCCAGGAGCTTCTGGGTCACCAGGAGTCAGGACTGACTCGAAGGCACACATTGCATTTTGGCTGCTCTCAGACATACCAGTAGAGCAGCTGCTTCAGCCATGTTACCAGAGGTAGTCTCCCTCCTGGCAGCAGCTGTATCGAAGAGAGCACATTCAAGCAGCTACTGTAGAAAAAAGCCCATGGTAGCTGCATTCAACTAATTCTTTTATATAGTAACGAAGTCTCTGATCTATCATGTAACCTCAAACTATAGAGAATGGGGTAGAACTCCAGTAGAAAAGGCATACCTCCAGTTCTTCAGACACTCCGGGCCCAATTTTCAAAGGGAATGATATTTAAATAACATGGCATTAAACTGTGGTGCTTTAAATATTGGCGGGATATTCAGTAGCAGTATCTGGGTAAGGAGCTGCCGCAGAATATCTAGGCTGAGTGGTGCTCTCTAGTTAAGTGCAGACATTTAATTGGTTAGTGAGATTTTCAGCCGGCACTTTATGGGGATTGCAGTTTAGGCCAGCTTTTCATGTGGTTTAAGTAGTCCGGATAAGTGCTAACTGAAAATCCTGCTACTGGATAAAGTCAGTAGTTATCTAAATAGTGCCAACACTGCCCTTACCTCGCCCACTGACCATCCTGCACTAATCCAGATAATGCTGAGGTCGGTTGTGGAGATATTCAATGACACTATCCAAATAATGCTACTGAATATTGTGATCATCACCCTTAACTGAAAATCCTCCTGTTGGCTGTCCAGCTAAGGGTTCGTAATACCAGCCCCTTTGTGTCCACAGAGCAGAACTAGGAAACTCCCCCTTCCATATCGTCCTGCTAGACCAGTCCAGACAAGTGGGATTTGTTCCCCTACCAGCAGATTGGTGGAGACAAAGAACCAATGAAAAGCCCAGGTTTCAATGACATCACGCCTATGCCTCTGTTTGCCTCAGCCACCAGAGGTCTCGTCAGTATTTCTTTGTCTCCAGCCAGATGGTGGATGGATTTTCTCCTCTCTGCAGAAAATCTGAAGATTGAGAGGAAAAAGATTGATTAAATGCTTATGAATGACTACCTTGAGGGTGACTCTCTCACTTGAGTGAGACATGGGAGGCTCCATTAGACTGCAGTCTTTTCAGTAGCCATAGGAGGAGGGAAAATTGGTTCAGCTCCATGTGCTTATTATAAGAGCCTATTGAGCAGCCAGAAATTGGAAGTATGTGGAAGAGTGCAGCAGCTTCACACAACCTCAGCGCCCCTCATTTCTCATTTGTCCCCCCCTGCTCTCAAGATTTCAGAAGGCTCTCAGAGGGATCTGCCTGCCACCCACCTTAAACGCAGTGCTGCAATGCCAGTAAAACAGTTTCAAGGGAGTAGAGCTGAGCCTGGCAAGGATCCTTTTCCTGGACTCTCGGGGTGTAAGTGTCAAGTCCTGACCTAGTCATTGTCCTTGTTGAAGGCGCCTGATACTGTCTTCCTGGGATGCAATTTGGGGTGGACCGCTGGTGACTGTGATGCAGTGTGGGCGTTTTCCACCACTTTTCTGCATGCATTACTAGCAGTTTTACTTGTTGTGTGCCTGGCAGTTGTGCTGTCCTAGCATATGTTCTTCCCAAGCGTCTCCAATGCATGTTCTTTCCATAGCATGTAACACCTTTAGCAATAAAAGCACAGCTAATGCATGCCTTTCGGGCTGCTGTGGCCTTAGTGTATGCTGTTGTGATACTTGCCTTAACTCTGTCTTCTTCCAGGAAACATTGTTTGACCTGTGACAAGCAAGGTGCCTCATCTCCGGATTCTGGACTATGCCCTTCTTGCATGTCAGCTTCTGAGTCATCCCTGGAGGGCCTGTCTCAGGGCAGGAGGTGACGGATGGTGCTACAGGGAAGGATATTGAGAAGGCTGGATGGTCCAGTAACCGTGCTGTGAGCTGCTCCTTGCTCTCTAGGGGGTCTGCGGCAGCTGTGCCCCCTGGTGTGGGGGGGGGGGGGCATTTCTGAGAGGAGAGCTTGATTGTCCTCCCTGGAATCCTTTTCTTTTTGCAGCAGAACTGTTCCTGGAATGGAAATTCAGAGGCAGTGGCCTCGGAGTGCCCCCAATCACAGTCTCATGCAGTGCAGACTGAGAGTGGAAGCCCTGCTCAATTGCTTTTGGCTAAGCTTCCCCAGCAAGAGGTGCCCCCCCCCGGAGATGGGGAACAGCTGTCTGAGATCTTGACAATGCTTTGGATTCGGGTGATTTGGTACTGGGCGCTGATGTGGATGAAGAAGTACTCTCGCCTTCAGAAGACTGTGAAGAGGCCAGATCTGCCTACTTTTGAGGGAGGAGCTGGCGGCATTGATTGCTAAGATCTCGTCTGCCTTGAACTTGATGAATGCTTCCTGTGTGCAGAAATCCGCTACTGTCTTCCGTTCCCAGATGTGATCTTGTTGGAGTGAAACTCTCCTGACTCCCTGCCTAAGGGATTAAGGATGTGTAAGAAGATCTACGTGCTCCCAGAGGAGTGCATTGAGTAGTTTGGTATGCCCAAGTTGGATGTGCAGGTCACAGTGGTTACCAGACAGACCATCATTTCTATGGAATGCATTGGCCTTAAAGGATTTTCTGGACAGTAAGATGGATTCATTATTGAAGGGCCAGTTTGCCGTGGTGGCTGCTACTCTGTATATGCTAGCCTGACGTCTCGAGCCCTGATCTAGTGGATTCAGTATCTCCCACCGGGTGGTGATACCCCTGTTTTGGAGTCTGCAACGATTTTCCTTTCTGATGCCATGTATGACCTGGTATATTTGGAGGCCAGGGATGGTGCCATGATGATGTGTCATGACTTTGGATTTGGCTCTGGTGCTTGGCAGCGGACTTATCTTTCAAAGTTCGGTTGGCCCAACTGGCTTTTAGGGGGAAGCTTCTTTTTGGAGCTGATTTGAAGAAACTGGTGAAGGACCTGGGCGATACAAAATCTTACTGCTTTCCAGAAAACTGGTTCAGAGGGCCTATGAAGCAAGCTGGTGCCCCTTTCTCGTCATCCTCCACCCATCCACCGAGGGCATGCTGGCCAGATCCCCAGGGGTTTTCGTCATTACTGACCTGGAAAACCTTTCTTACCTTCTGCTTCTGGGCTCCTTCTCGGTCCTTTCATGGAGTGCATGGGCCCAGGGACTCTGTCCCCTCCAGGGGAGGACCCTCCTGAGCTGCACAATGAAGGTTTGAGGACCCACTCTCTGGTTCCTCCGGTTGGAGATGGGCTTTGCCTTTTGTGTCAGGTATGGGCCTGGGTTACTAAGGATCGCTGGGTGCTAGACACCATTCAATTCAGCTATTTATTTATTTAACAAACATTTTTATACCGCACTTTCCATGTGATCAAGTGCGGTTTACAAGTAACAAGGTTCTGAAAAGTACACTAACAAGTCTTATTCAGTTACATGGAATAAAAATAACTATTTACATTGAAGTCCTGGAATGCAAAGAGCTGATTCCAGATGCCTTCGTTATCTCCCCTTATGGGTCTGCGATCAAAAGTACCTTCTGCGGCAGGGACCAATAATCCTGGAAGACTGTTCCCCTCTCGCTTATGGCTTGGCTCTTGAAAGGAGATGGCTAGCGCATAAAGGCGGATCTCCAGGAACAAGCAGGAATGAGTCTTCACATATGAGTACGTCAGTACCGACGGAGCCTGCATGGAAACGCTCCCCAGCATCCAGAAAGAAAGCTTTTGGGAGCATCCCACGCACATGCGCGCTGCCTTCCCGCCCATTTACTTCCCTCTCATCAGTTTTCCGTGGAGCCAGCAGGACGTATTCCTGTCACCGCAGAAAATTCTTCTTTTTATTCTTAGTTTTTTGTGGTCGCGTCTGCCTTCCCTCGACGCTACCGGTACCGCTGGTGCTTTTCTTTCTTTTTTCTGAAGAATTTCTTCTTTTCTTAGAAATTTTTTCCTGTTCAGTGCCTGACGGTTTCTAGGCCACTAGGCCTCTATCCTTCCATTATGGAAAAGCCAGCCACTATCCTTAAGAAATGCTCAAAGTGTGGCGGTACAGATATTTTTTCAGGCACTCATACTTGGTGTCTAAAATGTTTAGGTCCTGACCATTGCTCTCTGGAGTGTCTCTCCTGCAGGAGCTCAAACAGAAGAAGTCTTCAGGATCGAGCACAACTCGTTACCCGGTTCACATCACACTTGATGTTACCAGCTAGAATATCTTCTTCACAGGATCAGGTAACCACACAAAAGTCTGTAAAGACTAGCCAGTCCTCGAGTGGTAGGTCTCCTTCTCAGCATTGAGATGGCTCCGGCCTTGCCCTCGATGACATCTTGGCAATAAAGCCCTGGCGGGAGTCTTCGGGCTCCAAAGCATTAAAGGGGCTCCAGGTTGTTCCCGGGGTTCTTACCTCGATGAACATATCCATGCTCGGTGGTTGTGGCCGCTTTGAGCGGTACCGATACCCTGGCATCGGCTATGGTGATGGATGAAACACTCCTCACCGATGAATGTTGTCTAGCACTCTCGGCTACTTCGGTACCGCTAGAGTTGCTGCAGACCGTTCCTCGAGTATCGGTATCGGCTTCGGTACCGTCCATGCTTGCTTCGACAGACTCGCTTCCTTCGATGCCGAGCCTGGAATCGATCTCTAGCATGGAGGATTCGGTACCGACTCGTCTTGGTACCGACCTCGGGCGGTATCGAAGACATCGCTTTAAAGAAAATCCGATGCTTCATCCTTTCCAGTCTTCCGATCCCGATGACTGGGATGAATTCATCGGTACCAGGGCTGATTTTTCAACAAGTCTAGCCTTTACCCCTCATTTTAGAAGGTCCTCCTCGGGGGAGATTTCTTTTCAAGCTTTTCTGCTTGATATGGCAAAGTTACTTGCCATTTCTATACCTGGTAAAGAATCCCTACCGGGGGATTCAGAGACACTGCAATTCCCCTGGATTCCAAAGGAGGTGATCATGCTTCCTTTGCATCAGATCTTACAAGATCTACTATTACGAATGTGGGAAACTCCTTTAACGGTATCCCCACATTCTAAGACACTTGACACTATGTACAAGGTGCCACCTTCTCCAGGTTTTCAAAAGACTCAACTTCCTCATCATTCTATTGTTGTAGAATCAGTAATGAGGTGTATTAAGAGTGCAAAGAAGCACTCTTCTTATCCGCCAGGTCGTGAGTCTAGGACTTTAGATGCCTTTGGATGTCGATGCTTCCAGGCATCCATGCTTTCAGCAAGAATTATCTCATATATTTTCTATATGGGATTATCTCTTGAAGAGGTCACAAAGAACTTAAAGTTTTTGAACCCTTTTCTTCCAGAACATAAAAGAGCAGACTATTTCTCATTAGTCAATCATGCTCAGAATATCTCTAGGCTCCTTAATCGTGCTTCCCTAGACTGTTTTGAGTCTATTAGCAGAACTTCTGCTATAGCCATAGGAGCACGATGCATAGCCTGGCTCCAAGCTTCAGACTTGGACAGATGGGTTCAGGAAAGGCTGGGAAATACTCCTTGTACTGTTGAAAATCTCTTCAACAAGGAGGCTTTATTTCAAGCTAATCAGTTAAGCACTGATGCTGTTGCTTTCAGAGGATTGTCAAAACTTTCCTCTATCCCAGCTAATAAAAAAATCTCCTAAAAAACTTTATTCCCCTAAGGGGAAAAAAGTTTTATCCATCTTCTACCCATTATACAGATGTTTCCAAGGATGGGCAACATCACACCAGGCTAAGAGAATCAAAACCTCAACAGGCTCAGCAAACCCAGCAATCGCAGGGTTTCTGATATTTTATTCACTTTTTCTGTGTGAGGTTTAGAACTTTTGAGCCTACTTCTTTTCAACAGAAGCATCTAAAATTCATCTCATCCATGCTGAGATATCAGTCATACATTGACTCAGTCCTCGACTCTGGGCATGAATCTCTTGTTACAAGAGAAATCTATCCTTCTAGCTCTAAGAGCTATTAAGGACTCTCATACCCCAGAGATAACAGGTTTCTCCTTTTAAAACAAAAGGAAGACTAACAACTAACAACAGGGTGAGCTATACCCTTCACCTTGTCAGTTTCCTGTACCAGGATATCTCATACTTTAACTGCAAGGGGACCCTATCTCAAAGACTTATCAAATTGTAAGTCTTCTCAAAGTACTATCCCTCTTAGCCCAGACATTCAGTCTCTAAGAGTACTAATTAACTGGAGGGCTTATTCTATAAGCCATAGGATTTTCTTCAATACCTACTCCAGTAAGTAGTTTCCATACAGAGTTTTCTCCCCCTTTGCGGTTCATCATCTTCTCAGATATTTTTTAAGGCAGCTTTTCGGACAGAAATTGGGTATCACTACTCCAAATTATGTCTGTCGGTCCTCTCCAATCTATAGGACCTATCTTTTTATGCTGCCTTAACAGATACATTTGGACTATTTATTGTTGCAGGCATCAGGCCTGTCTACTATTCTTAGCCACCTTCAATTCTCTTTGGCTCCAACAGAATAGATTAGGTTGCACACTGGCAATTCAACAGCCAGATCTAAGCAACCTACAACATGCTCTCTGCAATTCTATAACAAAGCTCTGCAACTATGGGCCTTTTGCCAGAGAGCCTCAGAGCTACTCCTAATAGGTAGGGGCCAGAGAGTTAAGAAGAGCTTCAGTTGGTAGACTCTGCCAGTCATGCTCCTACATGACTGGTTTTTTCTTACTCTTACCATATTCCTTAAAATTTCCTTTTAAGGAAAGGTAACCAGGGTTTAGACCACGTGAAAGCGTAGAAAATTGCACAATTCCTTGGTTTGTTCCACATCTCACTGGAACTTCCACAGCAGGGATGCATTTTTTTCACTGCAGTTGGTCCTTATTCACTACTTTCCTTCTAATTTCCTATACTTCATGGTAGCTTATGTTGAACAAGAGAATGCATGATACTCATATTGCCCTCATAAAGAGGCAAACATGGTATCCCCTTATAGTGCATCTTTTTCTCCAGCTACTATTTGAAATTATAGAAGGATCCAGACTTGCTGTCTTAAGACTAAGGATCTCCTCTGCACTCATTCACGTATGTCTCGAATCCTGGTTATTTCAGGGGCTGGATCTTTTCAAGAAGTCTAGTCCTATCCCTGTAAGTGAAGAACATAATACCAGTTTCCACGAAACTTTCTCTATAGTTCTTCCATATTTAACCAGACAGAGATTCTCCATCAATATTCTCAAGTAGGTCTTAATCCTTCTTGTTATTGCGTCAATCTCTATACAACATCTGACTTTGAAAGATTTGTTTACTGTCCATATTAATGCTGCCCCAGCATACCATAAAACTCAATGGACAACCAATTTCTATGGTAAATTAGGAAATACTTTCTTTAACCGTTACCTTTTAGGTTACATCACATCTGAAGCTCTACATGTAAGGTCATTATCATAAGTGACATCACTTACGAAAGACTTTTACTGATCTTTAAGAAATTGGAGGCTCAACGCCCAGTACAAATGTCTTTGTCTTTCATTGGAATAAAGGGGGTCTTAAAGACCTATCCCCTTTTTTCTGCAAAGGGTATTTCTGCCTTTTCATACAAACCAGTCAGATTATCTCCACTCTTTCCTAGGACCTTATTCTGCTCCAAGGACAAGAAGTTCAATTTTTTGGACTTTACAGAAGCTTTAGCTATTTCTCAAAATTTCAACCTCTTTGAACTCCCCCAGTACTTTCTTCTGGGGTTAGTTCTGTCCACGAGGGCTTCTCATCTCTTCCTGTATCACAAAATTTATTTTTTTCCCACTACTTCACATTGAGGGAATTTCTTTGAGGATAATGTACTGGCTCTCAACCACAGACCCATATTACCCTCAACAAGTATTTTTGCAATATTTTTGAGTGAGATCCACATTAGAAAATTGGGACTCAATATTTTTCTAATATTTATGATTTACACAAGGACTCCCCTCTGGATACCTTGTTTAGTCCAGCTGTTCCACAGCACCTCTTTTTTTCTTATCTAGTTCAACTCCTACCCTCCATCCCTTGGATGCCTGAGGTTTTGAGGGATAAGCATGGCCCATCTTAGATTTGCAACATGCTGGGGCCTCCTCCAGGCATCTTAGCTTGGGAGTCCCCATATGTGAAGACTCATTCCTGCTTGTTCCTGGAGATAGCACAGTTACTTACCTGTAACAGGTGATCTCTGGGAACAGCAGGAATGTCTTCACAACCCACCCACCTTCCCTAGGAGTTGTGTTCTCTCTCTCTCTCTCTTTTCTCTCTAATTTGTCTACTTCCCTCCTTCGGTCTCAGCTACAAACTCAACTGATGAGAGGGAAGTAAATGGGTGGGAAGGCAGCGCGCATGCGCGTGGGATGCTCCCAAAAGCTTTCTGGACGCTGGGGAGCGTTCCCGCGCAGGCTCTGTCGGTACCGACGTACCCATATGTGAAGACTTATTCCTGCTGTTCCCAGAGATCACCTGTTACAGGTAAGTAACTGTGCTTTCTCCGGTGGTGTTCGCCACTCTGCTTGGAGCCTGGAGAAGATCTACCAAGCTAGCATAAATGAGGGTCTGGTGCCTCTTTGAACGATGGTGCGGTGCTCTGCAGTTGGCTCCTGAGGCAGCTAATGTGCCATTTCTGTTGTGTTTTTTTTCTACAGGATATCCTGGGGAAGGGCCTTTCCCTTTGCTCCTTGAAAGTTCAAATGGCAGCTTTGGCCTGTTTTGGAGGTCCAGTGGCTGGTAAGTCTCTAGCCTTGCACCCAGATGTCTTGCACTTTCTCCAGGGGTTTTGGCATCTGCTTCTTCCCCTCCGGTCTGTGGTCCCTTCCTGAGATCTGTCTCTGATCTGTGTCTGGCTCTCAAGGCCTTGATGTTGGCGCCCTTTGAGCCAATGAAGCACCTTACTTTGAAGCATTTGATGCTCAAGATGGTAGTCTTGGTCACGATTTGTTCTGCAAGGCGGATTTCCGAGGTGCAAGCTCTGTCTTGCCAAAATCCTTATCTGTCTTTTTCAAAAGAGGCTGTTTCCATTTGGTCTGTGCCTTCCTTCTTACCTAAGGTAATTTCTCCCCTTCATGTGAACCTGATGGTCTGCCTGCTCTCCTTCTCTAAGGAGCAATGTTGGAGAAGGATAAGGATCTTCGCCTTGTGGATGTCTGGAGGGTGCTTCTCTGGTACTTGGAGGTTACAAATTCTTTTCGTATGTCTGATAATCTTTTTGTGCTGTTTGCTGGCCTGCGCAAGGGTGATATGGCAGCTAAGTTGACTTTGGGGTGCTGGATTAAGGAAGCCATTGCCTTGGCGGAGGTTTTGCATGCCCATTCTACCCGAGCACAAGCATTCTCATGGTCAGAGTGGAGCTCAGTAATCCCTGTAGATGTTTGTTGGGGGGCAATGTGGGCATCACTTTCCACTTTTATAAAGCATTATGGCTTGGATGGATGTCCATGCATGGGCGGACATGGCCTTCGGCTCCAGGGTTTTGTGAGCTGCTGTGTCTTTTCCCACCCAGTGGAGTTGGTGCTTTGGTCAGTCCCACTTGTCTGGACTGATCTAGCAGGACAATATGGAAGGTAACATTTTACTTACCAGTTAATGTCTTTTCCTTGAGTCCTGCTAGACCAGTCTAGGGCCCGCCCCTGAAACTGTATTTGCTCTGTTCTGCTGTGGTACCCTTAGATCCTTGGCTCTGTAGGTTCATCTTCTGTGGGCAACCTTCTGTTTTATGCTTTCCTATCTATAGTTTTCTACTGTTGATTATTCACTGTTGTCCACAATTGAGGTTGTGTGAGGCTTGCCATGTTTCTCAGTTATGCTTTGGACTGAATACTGAAGAGGCCTCTAGTAGCTGAGGCGAATAGAGGCATAGGAGTGATGTCATTGAAACCTGGGCTTTTCATTGGTTTTTCATGTCCACCAGCCTGATGGTAGGGGAACACAACTCACTTATCTGGACTGGTCTAGCAGGACTCGAGGAAAGGACATAAATTGGTAAGTAAACTGTCACCTTACTGTGCACCATACAAAAAAGAATATGCAAATTCAGTTGTCATGTTATAACAGTGATATGAGCTTCCTACATTTCCAGACACACTCGGGCATCCCGTAATGCTGCAAAATTTAAAAAACAGAACAAAACCCCACTCAGCATTTATATAGTAAACTTGCTATAACATAAAACCCCACCTGTGAAAGGGCAGCACTATTAACATTATGCCAGTCTAAACCGCCAATATGCATTCTGTTAGGAGATACATGGCAACTCGGCTTATTTTGTTATTCCATATGTGTTTCATACACAAACTACACATCAACAGTCTTACCTATGGAACACAGGCAGCTCCTTGCCAAATAAATAAGAGTCTGATTCTCCTTGTTGTTTTTTCCATATAGACACTGAATGGGAGAAAAGCTTTAATATAACTCCATGACAGCAAATTAAAAAAGGAAATATTCCTTATCGGTCCTACAGTTCAGTCCTCCACCACTGGGTAGTGCACCTCCTCCTGCAACATGGAGACTGGACAAGTCAAACTTGTGACATCACCGGGTATATCCTGCTGGTCGTCTCCCATGATCCCCCAGTGTGTCCAGTCTCCATGCAGCATGAGGACGTAGTGAGCCTAGGTGCTGGGCTCACTTGAGAAGCAGTTTAGGAGCAGTTAGTCAGGATTTGATTTACCTTGCATTTCTTTTGCCCTTCTTTAGATGTAATCCTGTAAATTGTATTCATTTTCATTTAATTTCATTTACTTTTACTTTATTTATTTTCACCTAGTCTGCCTTAGTGTAAAGGGGGGTTCTGTCCCTTTTCAAAGTTCACGCTGCCAGCTAGCCTCTCTGCTTGGGATTCTTCGGTCTCTGTGCCCGGTGATGATCTCTCCCCCAGGACTGTACGGGGGAGAGCTCTGTGGAACACCTGCATTTTGGCAGTGTCCATGCGGCAGATTCCCATCGCGGCGGGAGCCTCAGGCCGTTCGAGGTTCTTTAGCCGGTAGGCCGGGGCTCGCAGCGTCTGCTACTTCTGGTGGTGCGAGGCAGCAGCGTGTCTGGACAGCTCTTCACCCCGCAGCTACAGCAGGGTAACTGCTGCATCCCGACGCCACAAGGGAGTCTCTCGAGTCCGCATGGAGGGGCTCTGAGCTCTTGCCGCCTCTGTGGTGTCTGGTGCCATACGGGCCTGCTTCGGATTGGCGCTATTTTCTCGGCAGGGCTGAGGCCTCGTGGCGGAGAGCGGAGCAGCCCCGCGTTTGAGCAGACGACGCTGTTCCACGCGGCTACACCCAGATAAGGACTTCCTTTTGCTGTTACTTTTAATTTTAATTCTAATTTTAATTTCCTTTTAATTTCATGATAGTTTATAGTTCTTTGAATGCAATGTGATTGGTTTGGGTTTTACTTCTTGGGGGGTGCCTTTACCTTTGTCTGCATTCTGGCAGTTAGCGACGTCTGTCAGCAGCAGGTTTCCGTGCTAGGATTTGGCCATTCAGAGTCATCGGCGGCAGAACCACCTACAAATTGAGCCCTTTCTGAAATTGTCATTTACATAAGGATGCTATTTCCATGTTTATACGCTTGGAAATTGTGCAGACAGCCTCTAAATGTCCTTATGCCATCTGCAAATTTGATCGCCATGTTTGCTGATCTCTTTTCCAGATCATTTCAGTGCAGTAGATGTTACCAGATGCCAGTTCCATTGCAGATCCCGAGACATTCCACTATTTACGGGTCTCCTGTGAGAAAACTGGCCATTTAGTCCTATTGTGTTCCTGTTTTTGATCCATTTCCCATTCTATAATAGCACATCATCTCCTTCCTCAGGAGAAGTTCATAAGGGGCTTTGTCAAGTACCTTCTAAAACATCCAGATACATATCATTTGGCTTAATCACATGTTTATTAACCCTTTGAAAAGACAGCTTGGTGCTGCTTTTCAGAACAAGTTCTATCATTTAACTGGCACTGAACTCAGATTCATTGGTCTGCAGTTTCCAAGATCGCCTTTGAAGCTCTTTAAAAAAAAACAAACAAAAAAAAAAAAAAACCCAATTAGTGTTACATTAGTAACTCTTCAATCTTTAGAGATCATTAATACTAATGTTATAATTGAGCCTGGCTGATATTATGAATGATCACTATTAGACAAAAATTAGCTAGGTTAAGACACTTTGATTTGGTTTTCTGCACTATGTTATCAGAGCGCAGCTTGCCCATTTGGCGGGAACACTGCCCATCTGGGCCATCTGGGGAAAGGCCCCTGCTGGGGATCGTGAGAAGTGTTGCTGGATGGCACAGTCCGGGGCTTAGTGTTCCAGGGTCCTGGAAGGGTTGATACCGGCAGTCAGGCCTCCCTGTCTTTGCTATGACGGTCACCTAGGTTCAAGCGTCCTTTGTTTTGGGTGACAGGAGTGGGACACCTGGACATGTGGTGCTGGATGTTGGATAGGCTCATACTTCTTAGGTGCACTCTCCTTGAGTGCGTCTGCATGTCCGTGTTCCGTCTGTGATCTCATGCTCAGGTGATTGTTGCAGCAATGACAGAGATCGCTTGGGATATCGTGAGCGGGGTTGTCATGGTGTTGCATGGGGTTGCCAATGCAAGACGGGGCCATCCTGAGGAGTTTGGGCCTCAGTCATCAGCTTTCCCTTCGGTGGCCCGGCTGTCCAGGAGGCACCCCTCCAGATCCGCCGGTCCAGTTCTTCTCTGCCTCTTCTCAATGTGGGTAGGGGGGCTGGCAGATCTGGAAATTCACGTCCACTGCACGTTCTACTGTTTTACCTCTGCCTTGGGGTTCTGAGGTCATATATTCCCAATCATTTGTTTGGTGGGGTGCTGCTGTCTGTTGTGCAAGACAAGGTGGTCCACAGTCGGAGGCTGTCGTCTATTCCCCTTACCCCTGAAGGTGCTCACAATTTAAGTTTTTTGTACCTGCGGAGGTGTATGTTGTTAAAGGCTAGCAGGCGCACCTGTGGGACCAGAATCCTCGGTTCTTCCGTCCTTCCGTTGAGGTGCGCGTGTGGGGTTTACTCCCTTGGTCGGCTAGCAACTTGCTTCACCCATTGCGCCTTCCCTTTCCTCAAGGCATCGTTGCGTCCCACTTCTTCGTGGGGGCTCGCCGCAGGGCCTGGAGTTATGCTCAGCCGGTTCCAGCCAGGGCTGAGTCCTTGGGGGGAGGCTCCGATCCTAACGATACAGGGAGTGCTGGGATCCGTTCAACCAGGTTCCTTCGGGCCCAGCGTACGTCGTCTTTTGCTGGCCGGTTTAGGTCTTCGGGTCGTGGCGGTGCT
Source organism: Ichthyophis bannanicus (assembly GCA_033557465.1). Lineage (NCBI taxonomy): Eukaryota > Metazoa > Chordata > Amphibia > Gymnophiona > Ichthyophiidae > Ichthyophis > Ichthyophis bannanicus. The sequence goes on from CM066040.1 coordinate 143,446,444, forward strand.
CCGAGAAGACCAGTAGGCTGCACAGTGCTTGTCTTGGAGCAAGCGCGGGATATCTGTAGGTTCATATTCAAAGCCGTCCGGTTACATGTCCCTCCATTTTGGAATGCTGTACTAGTAGGCATACTTCATATGCTGGGCTTACAAGTTGGCTTCCGCGCTGCTCAGCATCAGCCAAGGTGACTGCCGGTTTAGGCTGTGGATGTGGAGTCAGCCTGGAGGAGGGGCCTTGCATTCTCTGGACAATGCCCTGTTTGGTTGTGTGCCTTGTGGCCCTTATGGAGTTGTAAAAAGGAAAAAAAAAAAAAAAAAAAGAATAAAGAATAATCAAACAGGAAAGCCTTCCTAATTGTCCCCACTTCTTTTTTATAAGGTTCTGTCCCTTTCTTCCGGGAGCTTGGCCGGAGCGTGGTTAGACTCAGCTACATTTTGGGGATCCTTTATGTACAAGGCGTTTTAGTGTACGCAGCACGCCCAGTGTTCCATCGTCTGACTGGAACGGTACGCGGTACGTCAGCCGTGGCAGGCGTTCGCGGTCACGGTAGCGGATCGAGCGCTGTAGGTGCTGTCTGAGATCTCCGGGATGGTGGCCTATTTCGATCGGCAGGGTGGAGTCGGTCGGGTGGTCAGGGTGGCCCGAGCGAAGGGACAGCATGCGCGGTTGAAGCCTTGGCGGCCTGCGTTTCGGTGGGGACACTGTGGTGGCGAATGTCCTTAGCGGGGTCCGAGTGTTTGCCGGAGGAGTGAGATTGCATCAGGTGGTGTGCGCGCCGCGTGTGCTTAGATGCGGTCAGCCCATATTGGACCTCATGGCGACCTGTCAGTCTGCGGCGACGGATCGATGTTTAGCAGAGGACATATGAGGCTACTGGATAGCGTCGACGCATTGGTACGGGGCCGTGGCCCGGTCCATTCTATGCCTTTCAGAGGTCATAGTGAAAATGGCCGACTGGGTCTGGTTGCTAAGATATGTGCTCTTCATTAGTCAGTGGGGACCATTACCAGTGTATTCTGCAACATTTGCGTGAGCTTGCATAATCTTTACTTGCAACCAATCGAAATAACTGTCCAAAACCAGTTGATGCAGTCACTACTTAAATTTGCCTCGCTTGACAGTACAAAAAAAACAAACAAACAAAAAAAAAACATATTTATTTTATACAGATAGGTCACTCACAGCATATTTGGCGATTCCTCGTACTGGTGTTAATCATGCAGATAATTTCTGCTCTAGTTGTGGTGATGTGACTTTTACATCACAAAAATGGCATATGACTGTGGCGGTTCAGAAAGCCTACAATTTATATTTTGGCTGCAGAATAAAAGATCAGGATAAAAGCTAGGCGCCACACATATGCTGCAATACATGTGTAGCAGATCTCAGGCTGTGGATGGATGGGAAAAGACCATCAAAGTCTTTTGCGGTTCCAATGATCTGGAGAGGGCCCATGGATCACGTCGGCGATTGCTACTTCTGCATGGTTCCTCCAATTCCGGAGGGCATATCCAGGTGATGTAAGCGGTTGGCCTACTGGCATTGCGTCATGGGCGTGGCTACCAGAGTCTCCTTTCTTTTTTGTCACACCATGTAAGACTCCACATCTTCTGAAACAACGCTGGACTCTGGGGCACTTGACACCCTCTTATATGCCCTTGGTGGATCACGCTTGGTTTATTGCAACTCATTGCTTAGCTGCATTCCACATTCTCAATTAAAAAGACTCCAACTGGTCCAGGACATAGCTGTAGAGCTACTTTGTGTTGCAAAGAATAAAGCCCTTAAGAGGTGTGACAAATAGGGTGTTTGACGCTGGTGGTTTTTTCCATTTCCCTCATTTTGCTTCCCACCTCTGTCTGGATGGACCTCGGTTCCATTCTCCCTCGTGGAATCCGGCTGTGCCTGTCTAGTTGTCGGTTTGGGACTTATGCAAGAATACTTTGCTTGTAACCTGCGTTTCTTGGACCTTAGGTGAAGGTTCCGCCGCTTTCTGGGAGGTCTCTTCGCTGCCTGTCCCTCCGTGGGGGTGGGTTCTGCGGGAGAGCAGCGGTTGCTAACACTTGACACCCTGGTGGGGTCGAGAGCCAAGGGGGAGCTCAAGCGGATTTTTCAGGCGGAGCTCCGGTAGCCTTCTCAGTAGGTTTATTTCTAGGGCGTTCAGTGTGTTTGCGATGGCGAGTTTGTCTTTCTGAAGCACTAGCGCTGCTTGGGGCAGAGTTCTGTGCTGTTTTCACCAGTGAAGAGGATCCAAGTGGGCTCTCGGTCGTGTCTTCCTGGTTGGCTTACAGCCTGTTGACGTGAGGAGCGGGCTGGGGTCAGTGCCTGCTCTGTTCGTTTAGGGGCCGAGCCGACTGGATAGGTCCCTCCCAATGATTACTGCTCTGGTACATCCCAGTGGTGGAGGACTGAACTGTAGGACCGATAAGGAAATGGAAATTACACTTACCTGGTAATTGATGTTCCTTGAGGGAGTACAGTTCAGTCCTCATTCCCGCCCGGGGATGGATGTTTCAGACGCGAGGCGTCAGTTCCGAGTGTGCTTTCGGATCCTAGCGTCGGCAATGGGCTCTGATTGGCAGGTAATCGCGAGAGCAACCTTTTCTGCCTATACTCTTCCTTAGTTCTCCTTCCTTCTAGCTCTCTGTCTTCCGCCGTTTGGTGCGCAGGGGGACAGGGGCACGGAGGAGGGTGTTTTTGGCCTTTCTTTTTGGGGCCCTGTGATTTTAAAGTTGAAGTTTGAGCATAGCTTTGTATTTAGTACTTTAACTGGTTGTTTGTTTGCTCCTTTGAGTCTGCTTTGACAGTAGGTCACTGGGGGATCATGGGAGAAGACCAGCAGGATATACCCGGTGATGTCACAAGTTTGACTTGTCCAGTCTCCATGTTGCAGGAGGAGGTGCACTACCCAGTGGTGGAGGACTGAACTGTACTCCCTCAAGGAACATCAATTACCAGGTAAGTGTAATTTCCATTTTGTTTTCTTTATTTGATGTTCTCCCCGATATGTGGATATGTGGGCTAAGAGTTGAGGCCTTATTATTGGTTGGATATTATGTAGTAAATTGCTATTTAATTTTCTTGTTTGTTTTTGTAAAGTATTTCAATTATGAAAATCAATTTTTTAAAAAAAGGAAATATGGAAAGGCTGAAATCAAACGTTCAAGAAGCCAGACCCTGTGAGCAGTTCTATACTACAGAAATGGAAACAGCAATGTTTTTTGTCTACTGAGCAAAATACAAAATGCAGAAGCGTGCATTTTCCATAGCAGCTCTATATAATTCTTAGAGAAATAGCAGTAAAATGTGGCATCTCGCCACCACGCCAAGAAACATTAATATAACCAGAGACAATATTGAACATCCCCAGAATTCTGTATTTGACCTTGGTTTTTTTTCTTTTAACGTTGTTTATTTTCCTTTAAATAAATGCATACCAAGCTCTACAGCATAAGCCACAAAATAGTTATTTATTTAACCAGTTTTTATATATCATCTTATCCTTCAATCAAAATGGTTTACAGTGAGGATGTTCAGGTACATTTTAAGTAGGTCAGATAGAGGAGGGAAAGGGTTAAGAGAGGAGAGATGCACATATATACAATTTACAAGTAAGGTAGGCATCGGTTGTCTGATTGGTTATGGGCTGTGGGAGAGTCCGAAGTGCTCTGTGTAGTGTCTTGAGCATCTTCTGGAAATACTTAGTGTTACTTGTGGCTCATTACCTCATGCCCCTTATGAGGTTGTCAGATAGGGAAGTTAACAGTGTTTCAGCATTATGCTATGGTTTAAACCCATGCTGATGCAGGTCCAGGGGTGCATTTAGGTCTGTGATCCTGTAACTGCTTTTGTACAGATTTTTCAATGACTTTTGTGATAAATGGCAAGCTAGAGATTGGCTGGTAGGATTTTGGGTCTGCTGGGTCTAGGGTGGAGTTCTTGAGGACCGGTTGTATAGCAGCTTGCTTGAGGGTGGGCGGCATATAGCCCTGTTGTAAAGATAGATCTACCGTTTTTTGGATGTGCTGGCACAGTTGATCATTTGAGGTTTTGATTCATGCCACAGGGCATGGGTCGGTCGATGATGTTGTGTTCAATGAGTCTATGATGTGCTTGATCTGTGTCACTGAGGGAATGGTGAAGTCATCCCAGGTTTCTTTGTTTGAAGGTCGTTGGGCTGTTCGCTGTAGGAGCTTCGCATTGTGCGAGATTGCTGTGTTTGCTGATTATGACGTTTGCGAAATATTGAGGGTCTATGTGGTTGGGTACCATGCTGTGTTGTATCTTTGAGCTCCCATATAATGCTGAAGAGTTCCCTAGGTCTATTTGCTGACTTCATGATGGTGTTGGTGTAGTATTGTTGTTTGCACTCATTGTTTATGTTGTATTTTTGTTGCATAGTTCTGTATTGTAGTAGTGTGTCCTGTGTCTTATTATGTTTCCATTTTGAGTCTGCTGACTCCTGATGACCCAGCAGCTCCTGAGTTTTCGTGGCAGTGTCTGGAAGCAGTTTGCCTTGGAAGAAAGGCCTGGCAATGGAGGGTTAAGTGACTTGCTCAAGGCCACGAAGAGTGCTGGTAGGAATCAAACCCTGGTCTCTTGATTACCAAGCCAGTGCTCTAACCAAATGGGCCTTTTGTGTGTACCAAAAATAGTGTGCTATACAATAAGGCCTTATTGCGCAACTCAAGAGAGTTTAGAATTCATTTTGTTGCATATAAATTAAGGAACGTCACTTGTAAATGAGGCTCTAGTTTGTGCACAGTAAATAGCTATTTATTGCAATCCTTTTTTTTTTTATAATCTTTATTTTGCAACGCTTAACATCAACACAAACCATACATCTAACAACCTCCGTGGAGGGGGGTACTCTTCTCCCCCCCAGGAGAAAGAAACAAACAGATATGCGTTGTACAATTTTTGATTAGACTCCCCCCCGACCACCCCCCCGCCCCCCCTCCCCTCCCTCCCTGGATGGCCGCTTCCACACCCCGAGGACATAGGACCTCGCTTGCTTCTCTTAACCCTCCGGCCAACCTAGGCCGCTAGGAACCCAATTGTAGCACTGCATTCCTAGCGCGAGGGCTCAGGCCTTGGAGGTAGGGGGTCCACAGCAGCTGAAACCTCGGCCAGCATTTAACATTACCCCGGGCATAGCGAGCTTCCATTAGCATCATCTGGTGGAAGGCATTCCGCCACTCCCAGAACGAGGGCGCTCTGCGTTCCCGCCAGTTGTGCAGTATGGGACCCTTCCCCACCAAACAGGCCTTGCGAACTAACAATCTCTCCCACCTACCCTTGGGCTGAGTGAGGCGCAATTGATCCAGGAGTACAAGGGAACTATCCCAAGCGATCCGCTGCCCCAACAGGCGCTCCATATAGGAGCCTATTCTCCGCCAGTAAGGTTTAATATATCTACATCCCCACCACATGTGCACCAGGTGCGCCATGGGTTCCGAACACCTTGGACATGAGCCGTCCGTCGCTAGGTGAGAGCGGAAGGCTCGCCGAGGGGAAAAGTGCACCCTAGTAAGGGATTTATATTGCACCTCTCTCCAGCGCGCCCCCACCGCCAGGTCCCCGATCCGCTGCAGGGCCCTTGGGATTGTACCCGGGCCAATCTCTCTACCCAGCTCCCCTCCCCACCCCAGCTCTACGGTCCGATAGTCTGGGGACGGTCGGAGGGGAACCAAGCGCGACTTCAAGGATCGGATAGAGAGCTGGGAATCCCCACCCAAGTCGAAAAATTCTATGATTTGTGCTGAGCGCTCTGCCCGCAACTCTCCTGCCGGTAGGGAGGCGAGATAGTGTGAAAGCTGTATGTACGCGAATTGATGGCCTGCCCCAAGGGCGTAGTCATTACACAGAGTCTGGAACCTCCGACAGCCTCCCGAGGGATCAACCACATGGCCTAGACTGTGGATACCCTTCTGCGCCCACACCCGAAATTGTGCGTTTTCAGATCCCGGAGTAAACGATACATTACCCTGGATCGGCAACCAGCTAGACACCCGCCAGGTCGTTTTCCAATAACTGTTCAATTGTCGCCAAGTTCTACATACCGGAGTGAGAAGCACACTCCCCGCCAGCTGATCAGGGAAGAAACGGCAGTCTAGATGTAGAAGAGCTAAAAGGGAAGCTGGGGCGGCCAGTGCCTCCTCGAGACTCCGGGGGGTGAAGACCTCTGTCTTACCCAGCCAATCTCCAAGATGGCGCGCCTGGCAAGCCAGAGCATAAGCCCCGAGGTCCGGGAGTCCCAGCCCCCACCTCGCCAATGTCCCACTAAGCGGGAGTAGCGAATACGGGTACGCGCACCCCCCCACAAAAACCCGCTGATTATTCGTTCAATGCGTTTTATGTCCTTTCGCAGGAGCCAGACGGGCAACGTCTGTAACCAGTATAAAATCCGTGGTAAAACGACCATCTTAACCGCTGCGATTCTCCCAGATAAAGCCAAGGGGAGAGGTCGCCAGGCCTGCAACTGTGCTTGGAGGCTCTGCATAATTTTAGAGAGATTACTCTCGTAGAGTTGTGAAGGCTGACCTGTCAGAATGATACCAAGGTATTTAAACTGGCCAACCACCCAGTGAAGTGGGAAGGACCCCAACCAGCCATCCTTCACTGTGCCCGTCGTGTCCAACGCCACGGACTTATCCAGATTGATGCTTAATCCGGCAAATTGTCCAAATATCTCAAATTCTCGCATTAAACTAGGGAGCGAATCTTGGGGGTGAAGTAGATGCACCAGGAGATCATCGGCGAAAGCCGATAGTTTAAAGCCAGACGTGCGAATACGCACCCCCCGTATCTCCCGTGAGGCCTCCACCTTTCGTATAAACGGGTCCAAAGAAAGAACAAAAAGCAACGGGGATAGAGGGCAACCTTGGCGAGTCCCCCTATGTAATGAGAAGGTGTCGGAGAGCACCCCATTACAGCAAATCGCCGCGATCGGGTCAAAATAGAGACTTTGAGCCAGAGCACAAAAAGAGTTCCCAATTCCATAGCGGGGCAGCAGTTCCCAAAGATAGTGCCAGTCCACTCTGTCGAAGGCTTTCTCTGCATCAAAGCTGATTAGCAGAGAAGCGAGAGATTCCGATTCTGAACCCATTCTAGGGAAGCCAGGATCTTCCGCAGGTTCCGAACCGCATATCTCCCTTGTACAAAACCCACTTGGGATTCATGGATCAGGTGCCCTAGCACAGTTGCCAATCTGTCGGCGAGGATTTTGGCGAGAATTTTGAGATCAAAGTTAAGAAGGGAGATAGGGCGATAGGATGCAGCGCAGAGCGGGTCTTTTCCTGGCTTCGGAATCAAAATCATATGAGCCAAATTGCTACCCCAGCGAAACATGCCCTGTTCGGACCTCCTGGTATGAACCGCCACTAGTAGAGGGGAGACCAAGCCCGTCAAGATCTTGTAGAACTCGGCCCCTAACCCATCTGCCCCCAGGGGATTTATGACAACTCGCCTTGGCTATGACCTGCTGCACCTCCTGAACGGAGATCGGCCTGTCCAGATGCCGACGTTGTTGGTCGGACAACTGAGGAAGGTCCAACCCGTCCAAGTAGTCTGACATTCGCTCGTATGTGCCCGTCGTCGCGGTGTATAGTTTTTGAAAGAACGAGCGAAAAACACGCGCAATTTTCCGGGTTTTTACCTATGAAGGATCCCTCCATCATCCTTCAATGCGTGCACCAACTTAGAACCCCGAGAAGAGCGTAGACACCGAGCCAATAGTTTCCCAGGTTTATCCCCATAACAGTAGAGCTGGAATCTATAATACATAACTGACTTTTTGGCCCGCTGGTGCAAAAGATCGTTCAGCATCGTCTGCAGTTCCCAGAGCCGCTTCTTTGAAGCCCCGCTCGGATTGCTCGCCCACACTTCCGCCGCTGTATGGTAACTAAACGTTCCAAGCGGATGATACGCTCCGCCACCAGGCGACGCTTGCGCGCCGTATAGCCGATAATGTCCCCGCGCAGGACCACTTTCGCCGTCTCCCAAACCAACTCGGGGTCGGCAGCGTGCCCCCGGTGGTCAGCTTCGAATTCACACCACCGTTGTTGCAAGAATTGACGAAACTGAGAGTCTCGGTAGAGTTCCAAAGGGAACCGCCATAGCCTCGTCGAGGGGCGACTCGCGCCCCACCGCATCTGTAACCAAACAGGGGCATGATCAGATATTTCCGCGGGTCCTATCTGCGAGTCGTCTACCAAAGCAAACAGACACTGCGAGGTCAACAGATAATCTATACGGGCGCTGGAACTATGTGCACGGGACTGATGAGTGTAGTCTCTTTCAGCAGGGTGTAGGAGTCTCCATGGATCCACCAACCCCAATCTGGTCCGCAGTCCATTTAAGGCTCGGGCCCCCTGAGATCGCTCCCGGGTCCCCTCCCCCCTAGAAGTATCCAGCGCCACGTCCAACACCCCGTTGAAATCCCCCCCTAGAATCAAGGGAAGCTCTGGAAGCTGCTCAACTTGGGCGGCCAGACGAGCATATAAATCTCTGTCTAACACATTGGGACTATAAACATTGCCAAGGATAATAGGTTTCCCCTCTAGAAGGCCCTGCAGCAGAAGGAACCGCCCGGTTGGGTCCGCAATTTCTTTGATGACCTCGAAGCGGATCCTCTTGTGCACAAGTATGGCTACCCCCCCTTTTTTGTTCTGGGCCGGCACCCCCCACACTTGTCCCACCCAGGTTCTACGCAATTTAGCATGCTCCCCTGCTGTCTGGTGAGTTTCCTGGAGGAAGGCCAGGTCCGCTTTCTGCCTCGCCAAGGCTTGTAATATTTTCGTTCTTTTAAAAGGACTTCCCCAAGCCGCAGACATTCCACGTTAGGATCTTCAGTGGGGGTTTTAGTTCGCTCCAGTATTTTAAGCAGGTACTCAACCATCCTCCAGGAAGAACCCCCCCAGCCTGAGGCTCCCCCCTACCTTCCCGTATTGGGCCCCCCAATGCCCACGTCCTCTTGGTGTGAAGCGACCATCCCACCCTCCCTCCCCAGCAGAAATACAGTAATGAAATAAACATAGATCCCCCCCCAAGAAACCATCCCCTCCCCCAATGCCCTACTCCCTTCTCCCCCACCCCTTCCCCCATTCCCCCCCAAACATTCACCCACCTGGACCTCGCATGGGACCAGACGAACTTCCTATGGCATTCAGCCCTACACCACCTCCCCCTCCCCTCAATACTCTTGTACCAAGTGCCACTCCCACCTCCCCCCGGCAGATCCCAGGATCTAGCATCCCTTCTTAAGGAACTCGCAGCAAGAATCCCCCCCCCCCTTGCTGCTTGAGTCTGGGTAGAAGGGCCAAAGACCCCTTGCTCCCCCCCTCCCCTAAATCTTACCATCCACGGCCTGTCAGTAAACCCCACCGCCAAGAAAACTCCTGTGCATTACAGGCTTCACTGTTACACTGGAAACATTATTACAAAGTAACACAGAAAGGTAACAAAGAAGAGAAATAAAGAAGTAAATTGTCAGAAGGTATCTATCAGTAACTATCCCCATGCTTCCAGACTAATTAACCCTCTGTCAGCTACTACATAGCCTGCGTGACTTCAGGCTATGGCCGGCAGACGCTCCCGGGTGGATTCGGGTTCCCCTCACCAGTAGTCCCGCTTACCGCTCCGGGATGAGGCGGACCCTCAGGTCTCATCCCCCGGGCCCGCTCTCACCCCCCTGCAGCCTAAAAGTTCATCCAGCCATATGTGTGCTGTCTCCGCCAGTTTGGCCCCAGCAGCTCATCCAGCTGTGCTTGCGGCTTCGTTCAAACTGTCCAGGAAGGAGTTGGCCTCTGCTACGGACTGCAGGACTCGGGTCTGACCCTGATGGTCGATTCGCAGCCTCGCAGGGTAGAGCAGGGAGAACCGGACTCCTTGATTCATCAGCTGTGCGCAGATCGGAGTGAAGGCGCGGCGCTGCTGGCTCACCAGGACTGAATAATCCTGGAAAACCAGGATTGGCGCCGCGTCCCCTGCCATTGCCTTTCGTCCCCGGGCTGCCCGCAGCACTGCCTCCTTCTGCTGAAAATCCAGAAACCGAGCAAGGACCGCACGTGGCCGTCGCGCCTGCTCTCGTTTGGGGCCTAGACGGTGAACACGCTCTAGCCGGATGGGGTTCCCCCCCTTGCCGTCCAACAGTTTCTCCATCCAGGCAGTCAGGTACGCCAGCAGTGCACTGTCTCCCACGCTTTCCTCTATGCCGATGAAGCGGAGGTTGTTGCGACGACCCCGATTCTCCAGGTCGTCGATTTTCTCTCCCTGTTGCTTCAGCATGCGTTCCAGGGTCTCCACCTTTGCTGACAGGGAGTGTTGGGTATCTTCCACGTCGGAGATGCGGGTTTCCACCTGCTCCATTCGCCCTGTGAAGTCTGTGAGGCTCTGGCTGATGGTGGAAATCTGCTCAGTTAAGTTGTGGAATTGAGCCTCCAGCGCCTGTACCACCGCGGCACTGACCTCCGCCACCAGGGTTTGGTCGCCCGATGATTTAGGGCTCTTAGGAGGCCCCTCCGCCATTTTAGCCTCCGGGGCACGCGGCTTCTCCCGTCGCTGCGGTTTTGCTGCCATCCGCCTGTCTCGCTATTTTAAGTTCAGGCTGGATGTTTCCCTGTTTCGTCTTTAACTCGTAGCCAGTGGAAATTGTAGCGAATTTCACTTAGTTAATGAAATGTTGCCGATGTTCGGGGTGTAGTGGCCGGAGCTGATCTTCCCCCGTCTGATCAGCTCATTGCCAACCGGAAGCCTATTGCAATCCTTTTTTACATTAACATCTGCTGCCTGGGACCAGATATTACATATTTTCTGTGCATATTTCCTTTTGAAGTTCTCCATGTTAACCAACCCAAAGTGAAAGGGATGAGTAGCAAGAGGGATTTTCTTTTCATCCTTGCCCCTAGTCCTAACAGCACCATCCAATCCCAAACTAGTTCAAGCCTCCACACTGCACCATAATTTAATCTCCCCCTCCCCCCTCCAGTATAAGATCTAGTATCTAGATTGGTACATTCATTCTGGAGATAGAGAACATTCTGGATGGTCCTTTATCTTTACTAACAGGAGGAACATGAGAATGAGAGGTCACAGAGTGCAAGTGTGTCCGCAGCCTTTTGCACATTTTGCCAGCTAGGCTCTGTGTATCTCTTATCATAAGCACCATGGAGATGATAATATTCATTTAGGAATCTTGTCATGGATCTTTCTAGTGTCAAGAGCTACAATTTAAATTGGTATAATCTGTTTATTTCTTGAGCAATAACTCGGATCACTCTCTTGATTTTTATTATCTCTGCAGAGGGTTGAAGTCGTCTTCAGAACATGGGAAGATTTTTATATCCAGACGATCCCTTCTTGAGTGAGTATATGAGAGGAAGATATGCTGGCCTCTCTGTTGTGCTTCTGTACATGTGCTACCAGGTCACTATTTCTTTTCTTTGAAGCTCTAATACCAGCAGGTCCAGAACTCAACATCCTCTTCAAGTGCCCTGCAGTGGGACCATGAAGTACAAATCTGATATCCTCTTATCTTCTCAATAGTCAATGATATGAAAGCATGGCACCAAATGGGGAATGGTTACATAGAGTACTTGTCATATGACTTTTTTTGCATTCATTTTGTCTTCTGACATCAAAAGGATCCTAGCATTGCAATGTCACAGTATTGAATACTATGACATTCTGCTAGATTTTCTTTTTAAACACAATTTTTGTGTACTTACCTACAGTTGTGGGAACTGCTATATCTGTGGAGATTTGTATTTGACAAGGGGCTTGAGGCTTTTTTGGTGGTCACTGGGGTTTTTGTCCAACTTTATATCTCCTTGCTGTATTGCAGCTATAAAACAGGATTCTGAGAGCAGCAGGTTAAACAGCTGCCTTGTTCCTGGAGTACCTTTGTTGTCTCCCACTCAACCAATTTCTAACTCAGTCACTTTAGAGTCCATCCCTAGGGTATTCAGTTTGTTTATAAGTCATCTGTATGTAACTGTGTCAAAAGCTTTACTGAAATCTAAATACACCATCTAGGGCTGTCCCTCAGTCCAACTCCCTGGTCACGCAGTCAAAGAAATCCAATCCATTGGACTCCAGAAACCTCACTATTCTCTCTTTTAGTAGCTTTTCCAATAATTTACTAACCACAGAGTGCTTAGGGCATGGGGTTCCAGAATTGCCTGCTATGATGTTTGCAGAGTTTCATGAAGCTTTAGTAAAAGCCCAAGAATTTAGAGAGAAGCAGTGGGGGCATATTGATGTTTGTTTATTCAGTACAGTTTTTTAATCCCTATTCCAGGCAATGAACAAACCCACCATAAAATAATATAGAATAAATGAATTGTACAGATCATAAGTACAGTGCAGTAGAAATAAACATAATAAATTAAATATAACCAACTAATGCACTTAATCTTAAATCATGATCTGAAAAAAACTGGGAGTCCGTTGAGTTAAAACTGAATGTGCAAAATGTATTCCTTCCTTTCATCTCCATAAATCATCCCTGCAGCTTTATTTTGTGGCATCTTCAGTCCCTTAACACATTTCAGGGGTAGACCCACAAACGAGGAGTTACAGTAGTCAATCAATGTTCTCTCCCCAGTGGGAGAGGAAGAGGTATTGCTGCATCTAAGTCAGACTCCACTGTAATCGGCATTACTGCCCAACGTTTAGCAAATCTTACTATCCCCAGACTGAATCTGCTAGTGGTGTATCCTTGGCATGCAGTGATGGCCAAGAAGAAAGCCATAACTGATAGGTTTGCATTGTGTGGCACTGAGTCTGGCCTCAAAATGACAGCAGTGGCTCCTGCAAGTGGACAAAAAAAAAAGCCAGTAGCTCAGTGGTAAATATATGCTTTTGTAAGTAAGGGGGTTGTGGATTCAATCCCTGGCATTTCCAGTTGGTGCTTTTGCAAATAGAATACTAGGAATCATAAGGAAAGGAATGGAGAATAAAACCAAGGATATTATAATGTCTCTGTATCGTTCCATAGTGTGATCGCAACATGAATATCGTGTGTAATTCTGGTCGCCATATCTTAGAAAGGATATAGCATTATTAGAAGCCACCAGAATGGTAAAGGGGATGGAAGGATACCCCTATGAGGAAAGGCTTAAAAGGTTAGGTCTTTTCAACTTGGAAAAAAGTTGGCTGAGGGGAGATATGATAGAGGTCTAAAAATTTAATGAAGGGAATGGAACTGGTAGACATAGATTGTTTTACTCCCATCAGAAAAGTAGAAAGACTAGGGGACACATGATAAAGCTACAACTTAACCCATTTAAAAATAAAAGAGAAAATAGTTTTTCACTCAATACGTAATCAAACTCTGGAATTCCTTACTAGAGGATGGTAGTAAAAGCTGTTAGTGTAGCTGGGTTTAAAAAAAGGTTTAGATAGGTTATTAGTGGAAATGTCCATAAACTATTATTCAAGAGGACCAGGGAAATCCACTGCTTACCCCGGGACAAGCATTGTGGAACCTGTGTGCCTGCTTGGGAACCTGCTCAGGTACTTATGACCTGGATTGGCCACTGTTGGAAACAGGATACTAGGCTTGATGGACCTTGGTCTGATCCAGTATGACATTCCTTATGTTCTAGCAAAAAGAGCAGGTGTGAATGGATTAAAGTGGGCAAGATTGCCAGATCCAGAACCAATCTATGCAGTTGCTGATCTCAAAGAAGAGGTGTCTTTCAAAAGAAAGATGTAAACGTGGATCAGTGAGCCACAATCAGTCTTAATGGATATGAGTTAGAGAGTAGAATGAGGAGGTAGAGAACTGTATTGAGGAGCAGGAAGATAGTGTTGGTGGCCTGCAGTGCAAATGGACAGAGTAAGAAAATATTGATATAGATATGTTAAGTAAATTGGAGGACCCAGAGAACTGTTCCAGGTGGAGCAATTTGAAGGGGATTCCAGAGGCCAAAGGGTTGCAGGACTGTGTGGTTCTCACTGAACACATTTGCAAAGCCATTGTTTCCAGAGCTGGGCTGGCGAGCCCACAGTTGTGTGTTAAAGTAGTTCAAATGCATTGTGCACTGGGCTGCCCAAGAAAGGGGGAGACCTAGACCCATGGCCTGCCATCACGAATATGCACACAAGGAAGTGGTATGCCAAATCAAATGGGAGGACCATTTTATTGAGGTCTTTGCTGATCTCTTTGCTATCACTTGTAAGAGAAGAGATTAAGGAGTTCACAAAGAGGCTGCAAGCAGACAATGTGAAGTATAAGTGGCTATTTCCCTTTAGTCTTTAGTTCACCTTTTCGGGGGCCACAATATGAGCAATGACTGTGGAAGATCCTTTAAAAGGAATACAGAGACCTGGTTTAAAGAAGCTTTCCTGGTTTTGTCAAGGGAGGACCAGAACAAGAAGATTTAAACTGGTGGGCCCCAGATGGCAGGGAGGAAAGAGACACTGTTGGCAATGGGATCAAGTATCAACTGGCTATAGAGCTGTGAGTAAATTTCTGAGATCCGTAAACATCGTTTTCTTTTGATCAATCTTGAAGCCACAGACAAGCATAGTGGCTTGCTTCTTAATACCTCTGTTTTTGAGGGGTTCTGTGTGAATGTGATGGGGCCATAAAGTATATCATAAGAACATAAGATATGCCATACTGGGTCAGACCAAGGTCCATCAAGCCCAGTATCCTGTTTCCAACAGTGGCCAATCTAGGTCACAAGTACTTAGCAGTTTCCCCAAAAGACACAGGTTCCACAATGCTTGTATTGGGTCAAGCAGTGATATCTCTGGTCCCTTTTAATAATGGTTTATAGACTTCCTCCAGTAACTTGTCCAAACCTTTTTAAACCCAGCTACACTAACAGCTTTTACTACATCCTCTGGTAACAAATTCCAGAGTTTGATTACACATTGAGTTAAAAAATATTTTCTCTTTTTAGTCTTAAATAGGTTACTCTGTAGCTTCATTGCATGTCCCCTAGTCTTTCTATATTCTGATGATGTAAACAATCGATCTACATTTATTCTACGCCATTCATTAATTTATAGACCTTTATCATATCTCCCCTCAGCCATCTCTTTTCCAGGTTGAAGAGCCGTAACCTTTTTAGTCTCTCTTCATAAGGGTATCCTTCCATCCCCTTTACCATTTTGGTAGCTCTTCTCTGTACCTTTTCTAATGTCGCCTTATCTTGGATATAGCATTCATAATTGCACACAATATTCAAGGTGCGATCGCACCATGGAATGATACAGAGGCATTATAATTTATTTATTTATTTATTTATAGTCTCTTATATACCGCACTATTCAGCATCAGCGCGGTTTACAATAAACAAGGAGTTACACAATTCAATGGTACTTTGTGTTTACAGAAAAAACAGGAAATGCAACTCGGATAACAGGGTAATTAATTAATATAACAGACATGATCTCATAATATCCTTTGTTTTATTTTCCATTCCTTTCCTCATGATACCTAGCATTCTATTTGCTCTCTTGGCCACCGCTGCACACTGGGAAGAGGGTTTTAACATGTTATCCACGATGACGCCTAAATCTTTTTCTTGGGTGGTGTTTCCTAATGTGGAACCTTACATTGTGTAACCATAGTTTGTGGTGTTCTTTCCTAGGTGCGTAACATTGCACTTCTCCACATTAAATTTCAATACCATTTGGATGCCCAATCTTTCAATTTATCAAGATCCTCTTGCAATTTTCCACAATCCTCTTGGGTTTTAACAGCTTTAAATAGTTTTGTGTCATCTGAAAATTTGATGACCTGGAAATGGGAATAATGAGTGAGGTTATTTATGAATGTTAAAAAGCAGCGGACCCAGCACAGATCCCTGGGGTACTCCACTATTCACCTTTCTCCATTGGGAAAATTGGCCATTTAGCCCTACCCTCTGCTTTCTATCTTTTTACCAGTTCCCAATCCACAATAGTACACTGCTTCCTCTCCCATAACTTTTTATTTTTGACAAAAGTCTCTTATGAGGGAGCTAGTCAAAGGCTTTCTGAAAGTCCAGATACACGATATCAACCGACTCACCTTTGTCTATCTGTTTATTCACACCTTCAAAAAAGCAAAAGATTAGTAAGACAAGATCTTCCTTGTCTAAAGCCATTTTGGCTGTCTCCCATTAAGCCATGACTATTTACATGTTCAGTAATTTTGTTCTTTATGATGGTTTCTACCATTTTTCCCAGTACTGACTTCAGGCTCACCGATCTGTAGTTTCCCGAATCACCACGGAACCCTTTTTAAAAATTGGCATTACATTGGCCATCCTCCAATCTTCAGGTATTACAGAAGATTTTAATGATAGTTCACAGATTACTAATAGGTTTGCAGTCTCATCAGTGGGGTATGGTTACGTATATGGATGGCTGTGAGATGAAGGTTTAGTGCATTACATCTCTGTGAGAGGAAGCAGAGTTCTTGATTAGACCCTTATTTTTTTAGGGGATGGATGGGAGGGGGAAGGGAGCATATGAGGGGAGATGGGAGGATGGTGAGGGTTATTACTATTGGTGAGGATTTGGGGTACTGGCAAAATCACGGGAGGAATATTTGTAAAGGATAGTAGTATTACAACCTTTCTCACACATTATTTAAGTAACTTTGAATGAACGAGGGCTTAATTCCTATTGGAAACGACAGTTGACGTTTAAGAAATTGACCAGCCTTTACATGAGCATAGGCTTTATTAGGAAATTCATCTACTAAGCAAAGATGAGTTCAGAGTTCCCATCTTAAATTTGATACTATTCAGCCTGCCTCCAATAAAAAAAAATACATACTACAGAAGGGAAGGATTAGTGTGATATTCAAGAAACTACAGGGTAACTCCAAATGGTTAAAGTTTGTATATACATAGGAGGAAGATAAATCTTTATAAAAAATTTTAATAATACAATCTATTCTACACTGTAGTAAACTTGTATGCCCCAACTGTGAACTAGGATGTTGTTTTTGATCTTGTAGCAAGCGAATTGAGTGGGTACGGTATGTTGAAGGGAATTTGCTAGTAGGCAGGCATTTCAGTTTGATGCTCAGTCCTAGATTAGATAGATCTAAAGGAGAGTCCTTCAAAATTAAGAAAAATCACCACTTTATGGCGTATCAAATCTTTTGACCTTATTGTAAGTTGGAAATAAGCTACTCATAGTATTCTAGTGCCCATGATTCTTGAACCAAGCCCCACGCGGAGTTCATGTTTTAGGCATCTTTTGTTTGAGTGTGTGTGGCCATGATTGCTTATTGCCTCAAAGTAGTACACAGAGTCAATGCCATCAGGGAGCCAGGAGAAACAGCATTGCAGTTGCCGTAAACAGTTTAAAAATATGCCGTGCTGTTTGGCTGTTTTGTAGATTTCGGTTCTGGCTTGATTCTCTTTTTTCCTTTTATATTCTTGAGGCAGTGCAGAGGAGGGCTCCATCCATGTAGGAACTGCAGATTATAAAGGCTGAGATACCTACAACATTGTGGGGAACTGGGAAACAACGGCTCATGTGCATCGAAGTGTAAAAGACGACTTAAAAACTGGAGGGCTCTGAGTACATTGGCTCCACTCTTTTGTATGATGTCATTATCAAGTGTACCTTCATTGCTACCCTTGTCTACGGAGAATGACAAATATGCATGAAAATCCCTTTATACAATTACCTCCTTAATATGAAATTCTGAGAATGTTAGGAAAATTGTTGACGAGGTGGTGAGTGCTCTCTGTGGATTAATTATTTATTTATTTAGACAGATTTGTATACTACCTTATCCTTCAATCAAAGTGGTCACATCACAATTGGAGGGTTACATTTAACATGAGGGTACTTAACATTATACAATGAACTCGTATGTCTTGTTGGGATGAGTGGGTATCGAGTTGGCGGAAGTAATTATGATTTATTACCGGCCTTTATGAAGAGATTTACCCAAGGTTAAGTAACATAGTTACATAGTATATGACGGCAGATAAAGACCAGTAAGGTCCATCTAGTCTGCCTAGCAAGGTGGCAAGAGTATAGGTGCACCTGCCGCTCCATGCAGGTCACCCCTCCCCATGCCTTTGTTTAGGGGTGTACCCACCGCTCCGTGTAGGTCACACTTATTTGTTGAGGTATAAGAGAGAGTTATGTCCATTTTGATTTTATCCTGTTCCTATAAAGGGATCCACTGTGTCTGCCCCATGCCATTTTGAATTCCATCACTGTATTTGCCCCCACCACTTCAGTCGGGAGGGCATTCCAAGCATCCACCACCTTTTCAGTGAAAAAGTATTTCCTGACGTTGCCTTTCAGTTTACCCCCTTGCAGCTTCATGTTATGCCCTCCAGTTTTACAGCTTCCCCGTCTTTGGAAGAAGTTTGTTTGTTCATTAATACTCTGAGTATTTAAAGGTATGAATCATAACTCCCCTGTCCCTCCTCTCCTCCAGAATGTACATATTTAGGTCTTCAAGTCTCTTCTCATGTGTCTTGTGACGCAGGCTCCAATTCATTTTAGTCGCCTTCATCTGAACTATTTTCAATCTTTTTATATCCTTTGCGAGATACGGTCTCCAAAACTGAACACAATATTCCAAGTGAGGCCTCACCAGCAACTTGTATAGTGGCATTAGTACCTCTTCCATTCTGCTGGTAATTCCTCTCTGTATGCAACCCAGCTTCTTTTTAGGTTTTGCCACCTCCTTGTCACACTGTTTCACCATCTTCAGATCCTCAGAAACAATCTTTCTCATACAATTCCCTTGGATTTCTGCTTCCCAAGGGTATGACATTGTACTCTTTCACATTAAAGCTTAACTGCCAAGCATTAGACCATTCTTCCAGCTTTTGTAGATCTTTCCTCATGTTATCCACTCCCTCAGAGGAGTCCACTCTGTTGCAAATTTTCATGTCATCTGCAAAACGACAGACTTTTCTATTCAGTCCTTCAGCAATATCACTCACAAATACATTGAACATTACAATAGGTTAAATGTTAGTTTGCATTATGGTTACTAACTGCAAAAGCTGTAGATAACACAGAGCAGTTAAACTATACTGTACCTCTCAACCTGTAGTTATTTTGAAAAAAATAGTTTTTGAATCAATACATTAAAGTTCAAGATATAAAACAATAAATCTGCAAAACACAGAGTAGCACTTCAGCAAAAAAAAAAAAAAAAAATACCTTTAAACTGTATCCCTAGAAGCAACTGTGCAGCCCATAACATTACTAATCAATCTACCAAGAACAAAAAATTATAAATTTGCATTATCTGTTGCAGCATTAATATGTATTAAAACTGTGTCCTGGGCATTAACATCCTGGCTGGCTTCCCCCAAATGCCACTCATTCCTCCAAACTTGACTGTTTTGAGTTTGCACTTAAAAAGTATTTGCTAATTAGGAACACATGTTAAGTGGAAAACTGTATTGCATCTAAGTAAATAGACCCCGTCTTGAATTTTAACAAACAAAACTTAAACTATTGGGCTAAGGAGCCCCACACTAGTCAGCAAGATCTAGTGGTTGACTGTTCTTGCTGATTCTATTGGATATGTCCCTGGCTTTTGATAATCTGTCCAAGCTCAGCCTCAAATCATTCACCCTGTTTACCAAGATTGTCTCTGTACTAAATTTGCTCTAAACCCTGGTTGGCGAGGGTCTGAACATTTGACTATTGGGAAGAAACTCTGTAAGCTGACTTAGGAGAGCCATCTTTGAAAAGACAAATTTGTAACCAGTTGAGCATTCTGTATGGATTTCTTCAATAATGGAATATTTAAAATTGTTTATTTCAATAACTTTTATTGATATTTTAAATGAGATTTGAGGGGGGAGGAGAAAGAACCCAGCAATTTGGAAGGTTATATTTTTCAGATAAAGTAATGTTGATATGATCTTACAGAGACAGAAATGGGTGGATGTTACTACAGAAGAAAGTGACCCATGTTGTAAGGGTCCAGTATCCAAATAACGAGACTAACGTGCTTTAAAGGATTCTGGAAAAGAACCCTGGCAATCATGTACTGGTGGTTTGCTTAATGAAAATATAGGACCATTTCTGTTGGTAAATCTGGAGCAGTGTTTGTGCTTGAAGAAAATTAATGCATCTGCTTCAAGGTCTTTCCACACCATGGACTCTGAGTGACCCCATGCACCAAAGTATTTGCAGTGCATTATGAGAAGTGTTTTTAATTTCTGTAAAATTAGTATTACTTAGCAGGATTAGTGTGCACTGTCCTGCAGGATTGAGCCTGGCAGATGGGGCTGGTTATGTTACAGGAAGCAGCATTCACAATTCTAAGGCAAAGAAGCTCCAGTCATTGCACAGTAACACTTAGGGGAAATTTTTCAGTAAGTTGTTTAATTGGGAAATATGCATGTACTTTATAACTAATTTTCAAAGAGAAACTACTTATTTTGTAAATTATCTTGCATAAAATATATACGTACAAATGAACATTTATCTTACACCTGCTGTTTGTGCAAGTGGCTGAGTGAGGACAAAATACAGTAGCACACATACAATGAAAACGTGATGTGTGTATGCTATGATGTGTGTATGATAACATGAGGAGGGATCTAGCTAAGCTTGAAGAATGGTCTAGAATTTGGCAGCTGGGATTTAATGTTAAAAAATGTAAGGTCATGCATTTGGGCTGCAGCAATCCAAGGGAGCAATACAGTATAGGAGGTGAAGTACTTTTGTCCACTAAAGAAGAGCGGGACCTAGGCGTGGTTGTGTCTGATGATCTTAAAGTAGCTAAACAGGTGGAAAAGGCGACAGCAAAAGCTAGAAGGATGCTTGGGTGCATACGGAGAGGAATGGCTAGCAGAAAAAAGGAGGTGATAATGCCTCTGTATAAGTCTTTGGTGTGACCTCATTTGGAGTATGGTGTGCAATTCTGGAGACCGCACCTTCAAAAGGATGTGAACAGGATGGAGTCGGTGCAGAGGGTTGCTACCAAAATGATTAATGGGCTTCATTATAAAGCATATGAGGACAGACTTAAGGATCTTAATATGTACACCTTAGAGGAAAGGCGGGATAGAGGTGATATGATTGAGATGTTTAAATACCTCCGTGGCATAAATGTTCAGGGAGAGAGCCTCTTTCAATTGAAAGCAAGCTCTGCTACGAGGGGACATGGGATGAGGGTGAAGGGAGATAGATTCAGGAGTGATATGCGGAAATATTTCTTTACGGAAAGAGTAGTGGATCCGTGGAATAGTCTCCCAGTGGAGGTGGTAGAGATGAGGACAGTAACTGAATTCAAGAAAGCATGGGACCAACACAGAGGATCTCTAAAGGCAAAAAGTGGACTGTTGTAGTTGTTATGGAAGGACAGACTAGATAGGCCATGTGGTCTTTTTCTGTCGTCATATTTCTATGTTTCTATTTTCCTCCTCTGGTCTAAAACACACCCTTGGGAATTCCTCTTCAACTTGGCTAAAACTATGTGCACTGTGCAAGCCCACATGTACTTTAACCTAGCAGAGGAAAGTGATTTTCAGCTGGAATGATTTACCCTGGTAAGTGGCTCTAAAAATTTCCCTTAATGTGGTCAGACTCAGATTGCTTATACTGAGCTGTGGAGAGAACAGCAGTTTCTGGCCCCTGGGAGTTATGGATGAAAGTTAAATGAGTGAGGAGAAAACTTTGGGAAATTATAAATTGAAGGATCACGATAGTGTTTTTCTTTCTTTTTTTGTGCCATCGAGTCAGTGTTGACTCATAGCGACCCAGCTACCTCTGGGTTATCTCCAGGAACAAGCAGGAATGTAGTCTTCACATATGGGGTATCGTCAGTACCGACGGAGCCTGCGCGGGAACGCTCCCCAGCATCCAATAAGAAAGTCTTTGGGAGCATCCCACAGCACCTGCGTGCTGCTTCCCGCCTTTCCCAACTGTCCCTCTCCAGTTCTTCATCTTCCGTGGAGCCGACAGGTCGCACATCCTGTCACCGCAGAAAAAAATCCCTTCTATTCTTCCTTTTTGTGGTCGCATCTGCCTTCCCTCGACACTACACCGGTACCGCCGGTGGTTCTTCTTTCTTTTCTTTAAAAAAACAACAAAACAAAACCTTTCTTCTGGAGTCTTTCCAGTAATTTTCTCTCAAGTGCCACGTGCCATTTTGGGCACTAGGCCCAATTTTTCCTTCCGAATGGAAAAACCCGCTTCGGGTTTTAAAAAGTGTTCCAAGTGTGGCGGTACCATCTCCGTCACCGACACCCATGAGTGGTGCCTCAAATGTTTAGGTCCTGACCACTCTATTTCAGAGTGTTGCCTTTGGGATGATGTAAAGGGGCCGGCAGAACTGAGCTGCTAAGCTTAGCACCCTTTTTCCCTCCGATGCAGCCTCCGTGGCATCGACATCGTGCAGGGCTTCGTCTTCCTCCCATGGATCTCAGGTAACTAAACATAAATTTAGCCGGTCCTCAAAGGGTAGATCTCCTTCTAGACAGCAAGATTCCTCTGGCGTTGCCCTTGAGGGACTTTCAACGGCAAAACTGCCCCGGTGGGAGGCTTCGGCTTCCAAAGCAGTAACGGGGCTCCAGGACGTTCTCGAGGCTTCAACCTCAGCAGAACTACTGGTGCCATGCTCTGGGGTACCGGCCGCTTCTTCCGGTACCAATACCCAAGCATCGGCAGCGTCGATAGACCAGAGTTTCTTGGCTATTGAATGCAGTCTGGCGGCTCTTCTCATGGCCTTGATGCCCTTGAAACCGCTTCAGACAATTCAACCGGTACCGGCACCGACTGCATCGACATCGGCAGGTATTCCACCAGGACTGAGTCATGCGTATCCATCCGGTATCAATAGGTCGGTACCGGACCACTCCGATGCCGACTTTGATTGCTACCGGTACCGTGCTTTGCACGATCACCCGGATTGGAGATACTTCGAATCCTCGGATGAGTCTGAAGACTCTGAAAGCTCTGCAGATACCAGAGTACTTCTTCCTGAGGATTCCTCTTCTCAGCGTAGGATATCTCCACCAGAGGATATGTCCTTTCAGGATTTTATCCGAGATGTGGTTTGAAGTCTTTCCATCACAGTGGCTCCTGAAAAAGAGCTAGGGCAAAGGAATTAGAAATTCTGCAGTACCCTAAAGCTCCCAAAGAGGCAGCTACCTTACCTATTCATGAGATCTTGCATGATCTCATGTTAAGGATGTGGGAAACACCTCTAACCACATCTCCTCAGTCTCGAAGACTCGACACCATGTATCGAGTTCCTCCCTGTCCTGGGTTTCAGAAGACTCAATTACCACACCATTCCATGGTGGTGGAGTCAGCAATGAGAAGGATAAAGAGTGCAAAAAGGCATGCATCTAATCCTCCAGGATGTGAGTTTAGGACTCTTGACGCCTTTGGATGTCGAACCTTCCAGGCTTCCATGCTTTCTGCTAGGATCAGATCCTATATCTTATATATGGGAATGTTCCATAAGGAGGTCACAGGAGATTTAGAGCTTATGAGCCCTCTCCTTCCTGATAAGAGGCAAGATTATCTCGCCCTTGTCAAACATGCCCAGGATGTTTCCAAGTTTGAATCGTGCAGCCTTAGACTGCTTTGAGTGCATAAGCAGAACCTCTGCCATTGCCATAGGTGCACGTAGGATTGCCTGGCTCCAAGCATCTGATTTGGAAATTTGGGTACAGGATAAACTAGGGAATATTCCTTGCACAGGAGAGCATCTCTTTGGCAAGAATTGGCAGGAAAAAGCTAATGAGATAGATGCTGACAATATCACTTTGGATAGATTGTCTAAATCTACAGCTGATCCTGCAAGGAAAATATCCTATAAGAAACCATTCTTCAGTAAGAAGAAAAGGTTTTTTTCCTCCTATACCCAGCAGGGGCATCGTTTAGATCAGTCTGCCCAAAAGGGACAACAGCAACAGCCTAGGCAAAGAAAGACAGACAAAAGCAGCTAAGCCTCAACCGGCTCAGCAAACTCAGCCTCCACAGGTGCTTTGACTCCTATCTAGAGAACTTTGCCTTCCTGGCCTTGAACGGTCCAGAACCCTCCACCATCCCAGGAAGGTTATGTCATTTTGCCCCCAGATGGGGTCAGATAAGAGCAGATAATTGGACTCTGTCTTCATTTCCTCAGCATGCCCCCTCTTACAATGGTAAGACAGTTCAATTCGCAGACCTCTCTCAATGACCAGTTAGGTCAGGAGGTCACTGTGCTCCTTGCTCAAGGAGCAATAGAAGAGGTACCCATTCTCCAACTGGGTACAGTGTTTTACTCCTCATATTTCCTTATTCCAAAGAAAACAGGAGGACACAGACCCATTTTAGACCTCAGAGAATTGAACAAATTCCTGTTCAAAGAGAAGTTCAGAATGGTTTCTCTGGGAACTCTGCTGCCATACCTTCAGAGTCAGGATTGGCTTTGTTCTCTAGATCTCAAGGATGCGTACACTCATGTTCTCATCCATCCAACTTACCGAAAGTTCCTTCGCTTTCTGTTTCAAGGGAAGCACTACCAATACAGGGTTCTTCCTTTTGGCCTGTCCTCGGCACCAAGGGTGTTCACAAAATGCATGGCTGTGGTGGCAGCATTTATCCGCACCCTGGGAATATTCGTCTTCCCCTACTTAGACGACTGGCTCATTCGAGCCCCTTCAGAGCCAGAGGCCAGGGTTGCCCTCTCTCGCACAATGCGCATCCTTCAGTATTTGGGACTTGTCATAAACTTCCCAAGATCCAACCTTGTTCCCACTCAGTCCCTAGAGTTTATGGGAGCTCTGGTGGATACCAGACAGACAAGGGCCTATCTTCCACAGCCTCGCTGCCTTCGCGTTGTGCAGCTAGCTTCCCAAGCAGTGCTAAAGCCTCACCTCACTGCTCGGGAAATGTTACAGTTGCTAGGCCACATGGCATCCACCGTGCATGTGGTCCCTTATGCTCGCCCCCATATGAGGGCAGCCCAGTGGACTTTATCCACTCAGTGGACTCAGGCGTCAGGTTGCCTGTCAGACAAGATAGCAAACTCAGATCGCCTTATTTTGTCCCTCCAATGGTGACAGTCAACCCCAAAACCTTTTGGTAGGGTCTCCTTTTCAGCAACAACAGATGCCTCACAGGTGGGTTGGGGAGCCCACCTGCAAGGCCTCTCTACCCAAGGTACCAGAACTCCACAGGAGGCCTATCTATGTTTGTTTATGTTAATTTTATTTGATAAACTGCCTTTCTGAAACAAGCAAGGCGGTGCACAATATACAAGCAAACAGGAAAGGCCCAAAGGCCAGTGAAATGGAAAGGAAATTTTACAATGGTTACAGGAGAGAAGAGAGAGGAGAAAGACAGGATAGGACAAGGAAGGGACAGTCTCAGGGAGGAGATAGAGCTTAAAGCGGGTCACACAGAGGGGAGGGAAGGTCGAAGGCTGTGGAGAAGAGGTGAGTTTTCAGGTCTTTTTTGAAGGTGTTGTGATTGGACTCCAGGCGAAGGGATGAGGGGAGGGAATTCCATAGGGCAGGTCCTATGAAAAAGAAGGCGGAGGAACGCGTGGATTGCAGATGGGCAAGGGAGGGCGAGGGAAGAGTGAGACGATTGAGGTGAAAAGAGCGGGGAGTGTGCCTGGGAGAGTGGAAAGAAATGAGATCTGCTAGATACTGTGGAGTATTAGTGTGGAGGATTTTATGTACAAGAGAAAGCAGCTTATACTGAGTGCGGAAAGAGACAGGTAACCAGTGAAGGTGGAGGAGCAGAGGTGTTATGTGGTCCCGGGGGGAAGAGTGAGTGAGAAGGTGGGCAGCGGTGTTTTGGATCCTCTGGAGGCGGGTTAGCTGGAATTTAGATAGACCTATGAGAACTGAATTGGAGAAATCCACCCGTGACATGACCAGGGACAGTAAAAGGGTAGTGAGGGCAGATGGGGAGAGGAAGGGGCGTATTGCTCGGATTTGGCGGAGAAAGAAGAAGGATGTCTTGGTGAGGTGAGAGACATGGGCTTGGAAGGAAAGATCAGAATCGAAGTGTACTCCTAGATACCGAAAATTAGAGACTAGGGGGACAGGGGTGACAGAGAAAGAAGGTGCCAGCGAAGGGGGTGGATTGCCATAAGAGAACCAAATTGCAATGGTTTTGGTGAGATTGAGATGAAGGCAGTTCTGTGTCAACCAAGTGGCCACCGTGAAGAGACATGAATTTAGTGGGGAAAGATCCGGGCAGGAGGGGGAGGTGTGATGGAGGAGGACTATGTCATCGGCATAATAGAATGCTGATATGTCAGATTGCTGTATTAGCAGAGCGAGGGGGGCCAGGAAGAGGTTGAAAAGTAAAGGCGCCAGGACTGAACCTTGGGGGACACCACAAGAAAGAGGGAATGGGTCAGAAGAAGGGGTAGAAGGTGAGGAAGAAAGGACGGTGCAGGACCGGGAGGAGAGAAAGGAGTGGAACCAGCGATAGACAACACTACAAAGACCTACTTCCCGTAGGCGGAGAAGGGAGTGGTCCACTAAGTCAAAGGCGGCAGATAGATCAAGGGCTACCGCCACCGAGATATCCCCGTGATCATGGGCAACATGCAGTGCATTAGTGAAGGCGAGTAAGATAGTTTCAACACTGTGACCGGGACGAAATCCTGACTGACGGGGGTGAAGAAAGTGGGTAGAATCGAGGTGGTGAGTGAGCTGTGCAAAAACCAGTTTTTCTAACAGTTTGGAAAGAAAGGGGAGATTGGAAACCGGGCGGTAATGGGCAGGGACCAGAGGATCCAGAGAGGGATTCTTTAGGATGGGGCGGATTAGGGCATGCTTCCAGAGACGAGGAAAGGTCCCGGTGGAAAGACTGGAGTGGAATATAGAAAGGATATAGGGAAGGAGTGAGAGGGAGGGAGTTAGCAGCCAGGAGGAGGGAATGTGATCGAGAGAACAGGAGATCTTCCTAGAGGAAGAAATGAGATGATGTAATTCAGAGGTAGTAGGCAGTGAAAAAGAAGCCCATGTGTGAGAAAGGTGGGAGGTAGGAGGGGGAGACGCAACAGGGGGAGGCGAATGAATGGGAGTGGGGCAGTGGGGCAAAGAAGCTCTTAAAGTCGAAATTTTGTCACTGAAGAAGGATGCCAGAAGTGGGGGAGGAGGGGATGGCTGAATCGCAGTAGCAGGGGTTGTGGAATGAAGAGAAGTGAGGGACTTGAGTGTGGCGTAAAGGTGTCGGGTCTGATTTGGGGCCCTAGCAATGGCATCTGAGAAGTAAGAGCGTTTGGCTAGATGAATTTGTGACCGGTAGTGTGAAGAGTTTGCCTTGAAACAAGCAAGAGAAGTTGGGGAGGGGGCCTTACGCCATAACCGCTCCGCCCTGCGGAGGTGAGTGCGAAGAAGACGTAAGCCGCTATGGTACCAGGGATGCGTAGGGTGGCGACGCGGTGGGCGGGGACGCAAAGGGGCAAGATGGTCGAGAGTGGCAGAAAGGGTAGAGGACCAGAGGGAGGCCTGAGAGTTAGGGGAAAGGGAAGTAAAGTTAGTAGGCAGTAGTTGGGTAGCAGGAGGGAATTGTTGAATAGTGAATGGGGTTAGGAAGCGTGAGTAGCGGGGAGGAGGAGACTTAGGGGAAAGAGGGGGGGGGGAGAATGCCCTGAGAAAGGCGCAAGAAGCAGAGAGATAGAAGTGGTCCATCCAAGGCAGGGGACGCGAACAGAGGTTATGGAGGGTGAGTGGAAGGGAAGAGGAAGTTAGAAGTAGATCAAGAGTGTGACCAGCAAGATGGGTGGGGAAGGAGACGTGTTGCGAAAGAGATAAGTCATGCAGGAAGGAGATGAAGGAATGATCCCTGGAAGAGATAGGGGAGTCCAGGCGGATGTTGAAATCGCCAGCTATGAGCAGGTGAGGGAAAGCTAGGGAGAGGTCAGAGATGGTTAAGAGGAGGGAATCCAACAAGTCAGAGCAGAGCGCTGGGGGGGAGTAAACAAGGGGAATATGAATGGAAGGTGAGGTGTGTAGATGAAGCAGGAGGGATTCGGGGTAATGTAATAAAGGAGAGGAGACTTGAGTGAAAGAGAAAGACGGGTGCAGTATAGCCGCCACACCACCGCCGGAACGGCCCTGGCGAGAGACTGAGGTGGCAGAGAAGCCAGCAGGAAGGCAGCGGGCAAGAAGGGCGTCTTCCCCCTCTCTCAGCCAGGTCTCGGTGAGGAGGAGGATATCAAGGGACGACTGAAGGATGAGATCCTGAATGAGCAAGGTTTTCGATCTTAGAGAACGGCAGTTCAAAAGACCCAATTTAAAGGAGGCTTGAGGAGAAACAGGAGAGGCGGGGGCAGAAAAAGGGAGAGATGCCGAGAGCGGGCAAGGGCGAAGATTGGCAGGACAGCGAGAACGCGCAGAGGAGGATTTATCCGGATGTCTACCCCACAGGACGGGAATAGAAGCCATGGAGCAAGGGAAAGATAGAGTGAAAAGGGTAGGGGTGCAAGAGAAGGATCGTACCTCAGGCAGAAGAATCGGAGCCCTGGGAGACAAAAAGGGCAGGATAGGCCGGTGATCCGTCCCAGGAGATGAAGAGGAGAAGAGCACTAGGAATAAAAGGGAAAGCAAAGTAGCGTTAACCTCCTGGAACTCAGAGCAAGCTTAACCTCCTGGAACTCAGAGCAATCTTCCTTGCTCTTCGAGTATTCCACACCCAGCTCAGCTACAAGACAGTCCTAATTCAAACGGACAATCAAGTAGCCATGTTCAATGTGAACAAGCAGAACAGGCTCTCTGTCGCTATGCAATGAAGCTTTGTGACTATGGGTCCTCGCCAGAGAGCATCAGATTCATCTCCTTGCGGTGTATCTTCCAAGCATTCAAAACTCTTGGGCAGACAGACTCAGTCGAGTTCTGCTTCCACATGAATGGTCTCTACATGCAGACCAGGTGGCCAAAAGTTTCCAAATTAGGGGAACTCCGGACATAGACCTCTTTGCAAGTCCGCTGAATGCCAAATTTCCCCAGTTCGGTTCCAGAATTCCGGCTCAGGGTTGTCGGGCCAGGGATGCTTTCCTCCTCCATTGGGGCCAGGATTTCCTGTATGCCTTCCCACCCATTCCCCTAATTCCCCAAACCCTGTTCAAGCTTCAGAGACAGAGGTCATATGATTCTCATAGCTCCACATTGGCCATGGCAAATGTGGTACCCTCTGCTCCTACATCTCTCTCAAGCTCTGCCTCTGGAGTTAGGATCTGCTCCAAATCACCTTTCTCAGGAGGACGGGATGCTGTGGCATACCAATCCCCAGTCTCTGCATCTCAGGGCCTGGTTGCTGAAAGCCGAGAACTTCACGGTCTTAACCTTTTTCAGCAGGTAAACGATATTCTTTATGCTTCCAGGAAGCCTTCCACAAGACACTCTTATGCATTCAAGTGGAAAAGGCTTACCATATGGTGCTCGCAGAAGGGTCTTGACCCTCTTGCGATACCTGTGGAATCATTACTGGAGTATCTCCTTCATTTATCTAATGCAGGGCTTAAGACCAATTCAGTGAGAGTTCATTTGAGTGCTATTGCAGCTTCTTTCAAGCCTCTAAATGGACAACCTATTTCCTCTCATCCTCTCATAGCGAGATTTATGAGAGGCCTTCTTTTAACTAAGCCTCCCATTAAGCCACCACCGGTGGCATGGGACTTAAATCTGGTTCTTGGGCAGCTCATGAAGCCGCCTTTTGAGCCATTAGCTACTACCTCTTTGAAATTCCTTTCCTGGAAGGTCATCTTTCTCATTGCAATCACATCAGCACATTGCATCGGTGAATTGCAAGCATTGGTGGCTGATCCTCCTTATACAAGGTTCCATCATGATAAGGAAGTCCTTAAGACTCATCCACACTTTATGCCAAAGGTGGTGTCACCTTTTCATTTAAACCAAGCGGTTTACCTTCCTGTATTCTTCCCAAGGCCTCACGCCTCAAATGCAGAAAGGAATGTTCATACTTTGGACTGTAAAAGGGCTTTAGCCTTTTACTTGCAAAGGACACAGCAACATAGAAAGTCCTCCCAACTTTTTGTTGCTTTTGATCCTAGTGATTTGGGACTTCCAGTCTCCAAAAGAACACTGTCCATCTGGATTGCACAGTGTATATCTTTTGCCTATGAGAGTAAGAACCTTCCTCTTGAAGGCCATGTCACAGCTCACAATTTGAGAGCCATGGCAGCCTCTATGGCTCATCTTCACTGTGTCTATCGACAACATCTGTCGAGCAACTACTTGGCTTCGGTTCATACCTTCACAGCCCGTTACTGCTTAGACAAGGACTCCCGCCGGGATGCCTTGTTTGGTCAGGCTGTTCAACACCTGTTCCATACTTAATCAACTCCTACCCACCATCCCTGGTAGGATGTCAGAGATCCATGGGGGAAGTGGAGCCCTTTCACAGGGGTACACAACTTCTGGGGCCTTCTCCCTGGCATCTGCAGCTAGAGTCCCCATATGTGAAGACCACATTCGTGCTTGTTCCTGTAGATAGCATAGTTACTCACCTGTAACGGGTGATCTCCGGGAACAGCAGGAATTTAGTCTTCACAACCCACCCTCCTCCCCTAGGATTTGTATCTCTCTATCTCTCTCTCTTTGTCTCCGCTTTAAACTCAACTGGAGAGGGACAGTTGGGAAAGGCAGGAAGGCAGCACACAGGCGCTGTGGGATGCTCCCAAAGGCTTTCCTATTGGACGCTGGTTAGCGTTCCTGCGCAGGCTCTGTCGGTACTGACGATACCCCATATGTGAAGACTACATTCCTGCTTGTTCCTGGAGATAACCCAGAGGTAGCTGGGTCGCTCTAAGTCAACACTGACTCGATGGCACAAAAAAAAAAAGAAACACACTATCGTGATCCTTCAATTTATAATTTCCCAAAGTTTTCTCCTCACTCATTTAACCTTCATCCCTAACTCCCAGGGTCCAGAAACTGCTGTTCTCTCCACAGCTCAGTATAAGCAATCTGAGTCTGACCACATTAAGGGAACTTTTTAGAGCCACTTAACAGGGTAAATCATTCAAACTGAAAATCACTTTCCTCTGCTAGGTTAAAGTACATGTGGGCTTGCACAATGCACATAGTTTTAGCCAAGTTGAAGAGGAATTCCCAAGGGTGTGTGTTAGACCAGAGGAGGAAAATAGCATACACACATCACGTTTTCATTGTATGTGTGCTACTGTATTTTATCCTCACTCAGCCACTTGCACAAACAGCAGGTGTAAGATAAATGTTCATTTGTACGTATATATTTTATGCAAGATAATACAAAATAAGTAGTTTCTCTTTGAAAATTAGTTATAAAGTACATGCATATTTCCCAATTAAACAACTTACTGAAAAATTTCCCCTAGGTGTTACTGTGCAATGACTGGAGTTTCTTTGCTTTAGAATTGTGAATGCTGCTTCCTGTAACATAACCAGCCCCATCTGCCAGGCTCAGTCCTGCAGGACAGTTCACACTAATGCTGCTAAGTAATACTAATTTTACAGAAATTAAAAACACTTCTCATAATGCACTGCAAATACTTTGGTGCATGGGGTCACTCAGAGTCCATGGTGTGGAAAGACCTTGAAGCAGATGCATTAATTTTCTTCAAGCACAAACACTGCTCCAGATTTACCAACAAAAATGGTCCTAGAAGTAATAAGATTCTGCCAGATCAGTGAAAGAAGCAGAGATTGCTTGGTCTTAAACAGAACTTGCATTCTGTACATTCATTGTCCATCTTTTGATCTGTTACTATGTTTGAACCAGTTTGCTTGTTAAAAAGAAAATAGTGTTTAGAAAGATTTTCTTCTGTGATCCATGAGGTGCTGGCTGTATCTCACCCTTCTGTCAGTGCTTCAGTGTTGGAAGTGTTGTAGTATGCTGTGTGACAGATGCCCTGTCCTAGTCATAACTAATATGATCTCATGGTTCTTCATTGAATGTCTCCCACAGTGAGCTGTTTGAAGTGAATCACATCAGAACGATATACCACATGTTTATCGCCTTGCTCATTCTCTTTATCTTCAGTACGCTGCTCGTAGATTTCATTGATGAAGGAAGGTAAGATAGCAAGTGAGTGGATAGGGAGACATGATCCAGTGAGGTGTATCTGTTCGGAAGAAGAATGTTTCAGGGCATGGGAGGATAAAACAAATTTGAAAGGATTGGGTTTAAATGTGTGTGGAGGACACAGTGGGAGGTTGCTGTTGAAGTTCGAGGGCCCATTAATTGGTGCCTAGAATGTAGGTCAAGCTTTGGGGAACCCTTGTAGCCAAGGTCAGCCCTTCTGCTGGGCAGCTACCATGGGTGGCTTTGCCGTCTTTGGCATGCCATGTGCTTTGGCACATGTGAGCTGCTGCTTCTGATTCCCCTCCAACGCAACCTGAAGCACATGGCCTGCTACAGACAACAAAGCGGCAGCACAAAGCCGTTACTTTTAAAATGCTGCTGCTGCTGCCCACCTCCCTCCCCCCCCCCAAGATGGAAATGGCAGCTGTGGGGGTTTGTGGCATGACTCGGCCCTGCTTTTTGTGGCATGTGAAGGTAGGTATGCATGTAGAAGCACTCCCACAGGGAACCTTGCCCATTCTCCTCCACTCTTTGAGCACACCTGCCATCTTGCTCCAGTGATCCTGTAAATGGGAGAATTGTTCTCTTTCTTGCTTTTAAAGTTGGTGGTTATAACTTGGAATTTTTCAGGGTTCATTAAGACTAATTTGCATAAACATAACTGCTTTTAATTGTTTCATGCCTTTTTATTTAATATTCTCGGAAGACAAGCAGGATAGCAAGCTTTTCACAACATAGGTGAAGTTACCAATGGAGCCTGGTGTAGGAATGCTATTCCAGCTTAAGAACATAAGATATGCCATACTGGGTCAGACCAAGGGTCCATCAAGCCCTGTATCCTGTTTCCAACACTAGCCAGTCCAGGTCAAAGTACCTGTCAGATTCCCAAAAAGATGCACAGATTCCGTGTTGCTTATCACAGGGTAAGCAGTAGATTTCTCTGGTTCTCTTTATGGTTTATTTTTATTTATTTATTTACATTCTCTTATATACCGTGCTATTCTGCATTAGTGCGGTTTACATTGAACAAACTGAAATTACATTGAACAGGGCATTATAACTTGGAGATAACTATTTTACAGGGAACATGGGCTGTGGAGGGTTAAGTGGCTTGCCCAAGACCACAAGGAGCACCTGTGGGACTAGAAACCCCAGTCCTTCTGGCCCAAGGTTGCTGTCCTCTAGTGGGATTTGAACCCCCGACCTTCCGGCCTGAAGTACCTTGCCCCAACCACTAGGCCACTCCTCCACTCCATAGATTTAGATTACTTCGGAAGCTTTTGAATAGCCTCATTCTCATCTATCTCAGTCTTTATATTCCCATAAGAGTCTTTTTAGATGTATCATCATAACTCCCTGTCGAGACAACTCCAAGTGACTTCTCCATTATTTTTTTTGTGGTATTTTCATTGCTTTCCTCAAGTCCTGGCCTTTTCATGTAGTTTTTGATTCCTAGTAATGTGTTAGGATTTTGTCCAGTTTTAAGGTTTTTGTTTTTTTACATTTGCCCAGTACAGGCCTTGATGGACTGCCCTGGGGGGGGGGGGGGGCCTTGGTGCAGGTACAGTTTAAAATCAAGCAGTTTGTCCCAGGTAGACCGTCCCAGCTTGTACAGAAAGCGCACCCAGTGTGGCAAGACCGATATCCATGACTGATGCTTACAGTTGGTGCTTGCAGTGTTTGAATCTTAACCATGAAGCCTCTTGATGTAATTTATGTTCACAGATATCAGAGGTCTTCAGTGTCCTGAGAATCAGTGCAAACAAATTTTTTGCACCAATAAATCCATTCCATCAACATTGGTATAAGACACTGGCGATGCATCCACATCGAAAGTACTCTTATTTATTTTATTTATTTAACAGTATTTCTAAACCGTCTTATCATAAAAATCAAGGCGGTGTCACAACAATCCAATCAGAAGAAGTGCTGGGGGATCATGCAGTGAAGGGGAATAGTGTGCGGGGGGGGAGGGGGGGGGTCATGCAGGAGGAATAGTGTGCGGGGGGGGGGGGTTCACAGTGATGTGAAGTGCGTGTGTGGAGGGTGTTCTAGATTAGGGTGGGCTATGTACAGAGTGCGCTATAATACAGCATGTTCTATAATACAAGGTACTGTCCAGATAGGGCTTGGGATGGATCCTGTGCCGATATACAATCTCTCGTCGGGATGGGGGGTCTTTTATGATCATGCCTTGTTGATTACGTGACGTGTCCATAATGTTCTATGAACAGAGTTGTCTTCAGCTGTTTGCGGAAGTCTTTGAGGTCCGTTGTCGATCTCAGGTCATCTGAGAGGGCTCTTTCTGTGGTGTCCTTTCATGTTTTTCTGAAGTCTCTCGGTGTGTTGACTCTGTTGGAGGTTCCTTTTCTTCTCGGGCGGGTGCTGGTGTCTGGATGAATGAGGGTGTGCAGGCTGTTTGCTGAAATGTGGTGCTTGATTTTGAATATGTTTATTATTGTTTTGTATTTGATACGTGAGCTGATTGGGAGCCAGTGTAGATCTTTGAGAACCGGGGTAATGTGTTCATGTCTTGTTGAGCCAGAGATTATGCGTGCTGCGGTGTTTTGGGCTAGTTGGAGCGGTTTGAGAGTTTGCTTTGGTAGGCCAAGGTAGATGGGGTTGCAGAAGTCCAGTAATGGGGTGATGAGCGCTTGGCATACCGTGCGGAAGTGTTCTGCGTCGAGGAGGGGTTTAAGCCGTCTGATGATTCTCATTCTGTAGTATGCATTCTTGACCGTTTTGTTGACGTGAGACTTGAGATTTAGTTCGTTGTCCAGGGTTACTCCCAGGTAACTCTTGACATCGAGCATCAATAGAGGCCATCATGATTGGGCATCCTCCTAAATCCTGTCTTTGATATTGAGAGCTTACAGTGCCAAACATCATATACAGAGCAGTATGCATCGACATTGCACCTCTTCAAAGCACGATATTGAGTGCACAGAGGCACTGAAATCATCAGTGTCCTTGAAGCTCCCCCTGCTGCAAGGACCACTTATCCCTTGGTACTGGAGGGGGAATGCAGCAGCCTCCGAGGGCCTTAAGACCAAGCCTCCGATACTCCGCAGGTGTATCAGGAAAATGTAGACGCTCCCCACATCTTTGTCACTGGCAGCCTTCGAGGAGCAGCCATTGAGAAAACTCAGTGAATGTACGGAGTGCTTCTCTACTTGACATGATGCTGTATCTTCGACATTGTCACTGACTGTCCATTAAGAGATCCAGCTAGTCCTTGAAATTCAAGCTCTGCCTCAGTGTCTTGTACTCGCTTGAGACTCACTCACGCTGATATGCAGAGAGAGACAGGCAGAAAATTGGACTTCTCCTTTGGAATATTTTTAAGGGTCAAACTCTGAGTGCTTCTGGGATTCTTGATTTTGAGCCAGAGAGATTGTCTGAAGAGTAGGGTTCAACTGGCTTACCATCAGATCCATCTCCTTCACATGAGAGGAGAAAATGCCCACCTGAGGAACTCTTTCTCATTGATTTTTATCAGGGAACTGGCAGGAGGCTATTCCATTTAAGTTGGAAACAGAGGAGAAGCCCAGGACAGACATGGATATGCTCCAATTTGTTGACCCACTAAAGGGAACGGTGCAGTGCCCATTCACTATACAACTTCCTAATAAGAAAATTGACTCTGTGTACAGTGTCCAGAAGGCTCCTTGATTAAAAAAGCAGCAGCTTCTTTGCCATTACATGTGATTAAATTTTCTCTCAAAAAGGCCACAAGCTCCAAGTTGCACTCTTTGGTGCCCCCCAAGGAGAAAGGCTTAGACATTGGAATATTTTGGGAAGAAATTCTTTCAGAATGTTATGATCGCCTCCTGTTTAACTTCTTATCAGGTCTTCATGAGCATGTACTTGCAGAACACTGTGCACAAAATGCAGGTGTTTGCCGACATTCTCCTTCAAGTGAAGACCAAATAATTCCATCCATTGCTTTATTTATAATATTTATAGTCTTCCTAATCACAACGTTCAAAGTGAGACATAAACTAGTGGAAAATACATGGTCTGTGCAACCTGTGATATTCTCGAAATGGCGATGATTTGTTCTACATATAAATTAGAGATAGGGGTAAAGTATGCAGCCTTGTAATCTTTACTAATTCTAAACCATTCTGTCTCTCCTAGTTCTGTTCGAACTGTTGCTTCTTGATCAGTGTAAAGGTTGTGCAAGAGAACGATCAGGTGTTCTGGTATACCCATGCTGCTTAATGTGGCCCAGAGTTTCTCATGGTTTATACAATTGAAAGCCTTGCTGTAGTCAATAAAACACATATAGATATCCTTTTGGTATTCTTTTGTCTTTTCAAGGATCCATCTCACATCTGCGATAATGTCTCTCGTTTCTCTCCCTTTTCTGACCCCTGCTTGCACTTCAGGCAGTTCTTGTTCCAGGTATGGTTATAGTCTCTGCTGAATGATCTTGAGTAGAATCTAGCTGGAATGTGGGATCAGAGCGATTGTGTGATAATTTCCACAGTCAGTCGGGTCACCTTTTTTCAGTATTGGTATAAACACAGATCTTTTCCAGTCAGTTGGCCATGAATTTGTCTTCCAAATTTCCTGCAGAGCCTTGTAAGTATGGTAATAGCATCATCTGATTGTTGTAATAACTCGATGGGAATACCATCAATGCCTGGTGCTTTGTTCTTTCATAAGGCTCTCAATGCTGCTTCAACAACTTCTTTCATTACCAGTGGTTCCTGATCATAAGGTATGGTTATGTCCTTTGGACTTAAAGGATGCTTACACTTGTATAGAGAGACATCCCAGTCAAAGGAAGTATTTCAGATTCATAAGAGGGAAAGCACCACTTCCAATACCACGTTCAACTATTTGGCTTTGTACCAGCTCCTTAGGTCTTTGCAGAATGCTGTGCCATAGCACCAACACATTTATGCAGACTGGGAATGCATATGTCCTCCCAATCTGAATGATTGGCTTGCCAAGAGCACATTTCAGGAAGGGACTCAAATCTGTGTGCACCACCATCCAGGTGTTTGAATTACTAGGATTCATCATAAATTATCCCATGTCTCATTTAAACCCATCAACTTAATTGGACTTTAATTGGCAAGCATGCATGTTGAGGCTGTTCAAAGTCTTCTAGAGTAATATAAGCTGGAATTGCATTCCTGTGGCAGATTCCATGCTGTGAGGACTTGTATCCTGCTATCCACGGAGGACACCTGTTGCAGGTAAGAAAGTAGTTTCTGTATCATCCTGCTAGACCAGTTCAGACAAGTGGGTTGTGTTCACCTACCAACAGACTGGTGGAGACAAAGAGTCCATGAAAAGCCCAGGTTTCAGTGACATCACTCCTGTGCTTCTATTTGCCCCTGCCACGAGAAGTCTCTTCAGTATTTCTTGTCTCCAACAGATGGTGGATGATTTTCTGCTCTCTGAAGACTGAGAGGAAAAAATTGATGAAATGCTTGTGAACAACCACCTTGAGGGAGACTCTCTCACTTGAGCGTGATGTGGGAGGTTCCACTAGACTGCGGTCTTTTCGGTAGCCATAGGAGGAGGAAAATTGGTTCAGCACCACGCGATTATCATAAGAGCCTGTTGAGCAGCCAGAAATAGGAAGGATCTGTAAGAGTGCAGCAGCTTCCCGCAACCTCAATGGCCCCCTTCCTCCTCCTCTGTCCCTCCTGCTCTCTCCTGAAGATTGCAGAAGGCTTTCAGAGATCTGCCTGCCTGCCAGCCAGCCACCTTAAATGAATTGCTGCAAAGCCAGTAAAAGGTTTTATTTATTTATTTATTGTTCTTATGTACCGCACTCTTTAAAATCAGCACGGTTTACATAAAACGGTGTGGTGCAATAGGAGCACTTACAATGAACAGGGAGGGTAAACTTGGAATAAACTGGTGGTAACTATATACATCAATTTACATCTGTCAACAGTCTGTATTTATAGTGTGGGGGAGTTTTAGGGGAGTAGAGCTGAGCCTGGCACGGATTCTCTGCTTGGGGATCTCAGGTGGCGAGTATCAATCCACAATATCCCTCTTGTTCCAAGCATCACTGCAAATTTTATGTAAATAGTTCGAGCATGCTATCTAGCTAATAGATTATATACTCCATGTAAATAGTTCTCCCATGTTATCCAAGTTGATACTCCTGTTATATGTAATACCAAACAGCCTGTTGTTCTGGTTCCTTTCTGTTATTTGTAAACCGCGCTGATGTCAAAGAGTGCGGTATATAAGAAGTTGAAATAAATAAATAAAGGCTTGAACTCGTCATTTGTCCTTGTTGGGGGTTCCCGATTCTGTCTTCTTGGGATACAATTCGGGTGGACTGTTGGCGACTTTTGGTGCAGTGTGGGGGTTTCTTGCCATTTTCTGCACATGATAGTAGCATATTTATCTATTGCGTATCTGGCAGTCATAACCCATGTTCCTTCCCAGCAGCTCCAACACATGTTCTACTCTAGCACCTGTAATGCATGTTGCAGTACAAGCGCAGTTAATGCGTGCTTTTTGGGCCGACACGGCATTAGCACACACTGTTGTAATACTTTCCTTAACTCACTATATCTTCTTCCAGGAAACATTGTTTGGCCTGTGGGAAGCGAGGTGCCTCATCCCTGGATTCCGGACTCTGCTCTTCTTGCATGGCAGCTTCCGAGTCAAACCTGGAGGGCCTGCTCCTCTTTCTCTCTCTGCTGGGGGATTCAGTTAGTCCAGCCTTGTCTGCCTCAAGGCCCGAGGTGACGGACGGCACTATGGGTAAAAGATATCCAGCTGGCTGGAAAGTCCAGTGACCGTGATGTGAGCCACTCTCTGTCCTCTAGGGGGTCTGCAGCGGCTTTGTTCCCTGGTGTTGGGGGGGAGGGTCATAAGAACATAAGATATGCCATACTGGGTCAGACCAAGGTCCATCAAGCCCAGTATCCTGTTTCCAACAGTGGCCAATCTAGGTCATACATTCCTAGCAGTTTCCCCAAAAGCCACAGGTTCCACAATGCTTGTACTGGGTCAAGCATTGATATCCCTGGGTCCCTTCTTAATAATGGTTTATGGACCTTTCCTCCAGGAACTTGTCCAAACCTTTTTTTAAACCCAGCTACACTAACAGCCTTTACTACATCCTCCGGTAACAAATTCCAGAGTTTCATTATACGTTGAGTGAAAAAAATATTTTCTTTTATTAGTCTTAAATAGTTGACCCTGTAGCTTCATTGCATGTCCCCTAGCCTTTCTATATTCTGATAACGTAAACAATCGATCTACGTTTACCCGTTCCACTCCGTTCATTAATTTATAGACTTCTATCATATCTCCCTTCAGCCGTCTCTTCTCCAGGTTAAAGAGCCCTAACCTTTTTAGCCTTTCTTCATAGGAGTATCCTTCCATCCCCTTTACCATTTTGGTGGCTCTTCTCTGAACCTTTTCTAATAACGCTATATCCTTTTTAAGATACGGCGACCAGAATTGCACACAATATTCAAGGTGCGGTCTCACCATGGAACGATATAGAGGCATTATAATATCTTGTTTTATTTTCCATTCCTTTCCTTATCATACCTAGCATTCTATTTGCTCTCTTGGCAGCTGCTGCACACTGGGCCGAGGGTTTTAACATGTTCTCCAGGACCAAGCAGGAAGTCGGTCCTCACTTATGGGTGACGTCGGCGCCGACGGAGCCCTCGCGGAGCAATTTTCCCCAGCTTTCAAAGAAAGCCTTTGGGAATTGCAGCGCGCATGCGCGGTCGTCTTCCCGCCCGAGGGTGCCATCTTAGCCAGTCTTCTTTTTTCCGCGGAGCCCTACAGACGTCCCCGTCTTGTCCCCGCGAAAAAGTTGATTTTCTTCTTTATTTTATCCTTTTTTCCTTCGGTTCGACGCCGATCTTTTTCCCGCCCGGACTCGCGACGCCGGTCACGAGTCCTCTTCCTTTTTCGGTTTTTTCCTGGCTTAGTCAGCTTTCGTTTTCGTTTTTCCCTGGCAGCCCGGTCCTTTGACCTCGCAGGGGCCCTTTTTCCCCCGATGGCTGCCAGTGGGTTTAAGCGGTGTGGTCGGTGTGACCGAAATATGTCACTAACCGACACACACGACTTTTGCCTCCGCTGCCTGGGCCCGGATCATGAGGAACTGATCTGTGGGCCCTGCAGCAAAATGTCCTCAAAGGCGTTGAGAAGTCGGCGGCATCAGCGTGAGAGAATCTTCGCTGACCCCAGCCGTACCCGGACCTCGTCGGAGGCCTCCGCGTCGAAAGGCTCCAGCTCGGACCGTCGCCGGAGTTCCTCCGACCGGGGTTCTCCCTCCGGGGACCATCGTCGGAAGGTGAAACCCGCGAGGGCGGCGTCGGTGGACGCTCCTGGTTCCGCGAGGGCCAGGTCGCATAGCCCCGACAGCCGCCCCGGGTCCTTGGAGAAGGAACACATCCCGAAGCGACCTCGCCTGGAGTCGGAGATGCCTGCCCGGGTAAGTCCTGTGGTCCTTCTGGACTCGCCTCCGCGACAGCCGACGTCGGGCCCCGAGTCGGGGGCTGCTGGGTCACCTGAGCTCGGACTCAGGTTGACGGCCTTGGAGAGCAGACTGTCTGCCTTCATGGACCAGCAGAGGGCACTGCTCGCTGGCTTCGCTGGCGCCGCTGCCCCGACCGCCGGGACGTCGACGTCCAAGTCGACCCCGGAGACCGAGCCGATCCTCGAGTCGATGAGAACTCGAGTCGATCCTCGGTCGAGGTCACCCTCGGCCTCCCGTTCGGGACCGAGGTCGCCGACGCCGACTCCCTCGGCGTCGGGGCGGCTGGCGCCGCGCCCTGCCCAGGCCGACCCCACCGAGTCCTCGTCGGAGTCGGTCTGGGAGTCTGAGGAGGAAGAGTCCACCTGATTCTTTCCGGACTCGGTGTGTCCCATCGGACTCACCGGAGTCTGAGCCTCGGAAGCAGTCCCCCCCGGAGGATGCCCGGTTCTCGGACTTCGTTAGGGATATGGCCAAGGCTTTGGCCTTCCCTGCGGATCCCGAGGAGGAGCCTCGAGCCGAAGAGCTCGACGCCCTCCAGTATGACTCTCCCGTGAGGGAACACTTTACTGTACCGGTTCCTCCTATGCTGGAACGACTACTCTTCCGCATGTGGGAGAGTCCGGCCTCCTCGCCGGTCCTGAGCAAGCGGGTCGATTCTATCTATCGAGTCCGCAAGAGCCCTGGCTTTCAAAAGGCACAGCTGCCACACCATTCCATGGTAGTGGAATCGGCCATGCATCGTCTTAAGAGCCAGAAGATGCACTCCTCGGTGCCTCCTGGAAGGGAGGCCCGTAACCTGGATGGCCTTGGCAAGAAGTGTTTCCAGGGCTCTATGCTCGCATGTCGTGTCCAGACTTACCAGCTATACATGGGCATGTATCTCCGGGATCTGGCTAAAGAGCTAGCCGGATTCTCCGCTGGTCTGTCCGAGGAACCCTTGCGGAGGTTCCTAGCCTTGTCCACTGGCATTCGGGAATGCTCAAAGTTCATGTCCCGAGCAGCCTATGATGGCTTTGAAGCATCGGCTCGAGTGGCCGCAGCCGGCATCGGTGCCCGCCGACAGGCTTGGCTTCAGTCGTCAGACCTTGAGCCCTGGGTGCAGGACAAGTTGGTCGATGTCCCCTGCCGAGGCGAAAACCTCTTTGGCAAGCCCATGGCGGAAAAGGCTGCGCAAATTGAGACTGAGACTCTCACCAGGACCAGGCTTTCTAGGAAGACCTCCGCCCCTTCCCAGAAAAAGAAGGGCTCGGGGAAAAAGTCCTTTTACCTGAGGAAGGCGGCTGCCTACAAACAATACCCCCATTATCAGGCCCCTGCAGCTCCCCAACAGGGCCAGCAGGCCAAGGGACGGGGTAACGGGTCCCGTAGGCAGCAAGCCCCCAAGCCTGCACCACCAGCCCCTGCTCAGCAGGGTGGGGGTTTTTGACTCACACAGCATAGCCTTTCCCCCCCCGCTGGTTCCTCCCAGCACCGGTGGCCGGCTGGTTCACTTCGCCCACAGGTGGTCCAGCATCACCGCAGATGCCTGGGTGCTTCAAGTCGTGCGAGACGGCTATCTTCTCCACTTCCACCAGGTTCCTCCCTCTTATTTTCCGGGAGAACCTCCACGACCCCCTCTGCACAGGGAGTTGCTCCTTCAGGAGTTAGCAGGTCTTCTGCAGGAACAGGCGGTGGAACCGGTGCCACACCACCTGAGAGGTCAAGGCTTTTATTCCAGGTATTTTCTGATACCAAAGAGAACAGGGGGCCTCAGACCCATCCTGGACTTGCGCAACCTCAACAAGTTCCTTGTGCGGGAGAGGTTCAA
Source organism: Ichthyophis bannanicus (assembly GCA_033557465.1). Classification (NCBI taxonomy): domain Eukaryota; kingdom Metazoa; phylum Chordata; class Amphibia; order Gymnophiona; family Ichthyophiidae; genus Ichthyophis; species Ichthyophis bannanicus. The sequence continues at coordinate 143,488,723 of CM066040.1, forward strand.
AATGCTTACCCTTGGAATCCTTCTGCCCTACCTCCAGCAGGGAGATTGGCTATGCTCCTTGGATCTAAAGGATGCCTACACGCACATCCTCATCCACCCAAGCCACCGCCAATACCTGCGGTTTGTGGTGGCAGGAAATCATTACCAGTACAGAGTACTGCCCTTTGGCCTGTCCTCCGCACCGCGAGTCTTCACAAAATGTCTCGCGGTCGTGGCGGCCCATCTCAGGCTTCACGGCCTCTATGTCTTTCCGTACCTCGACGACTGGCTCATCAGAGCAGCGTCCGCTCGGGAGGTCACCGACGCCACGCGCCGCACGGTGACTCTTCTGCAGCACTTGGGCTTTGTTATAAACTTCGCAAAGTCCACTTTGCTCCCCTCACAGGATCTCGAGTTCATCGGCGCAAGGCTGCACACTCCTCAGGCGCGAGCATACCTACCGCTCGACAGGGCTCAACGGCTCATGGACCTAGCCGACCGCTTTCGCAGCCAGCCCCTGGTCTCCGCCAGGCGCTTCCTGAGACTACTCGGCCATATGGCTTCCACCGTCCATGTGACCCCCAATGCCCGCCTGAATATGCGGTCTGCTCAATGGTGTCTCCGCCAGCAGTGGCGACAAGCCACAGGCGGCCTAACAGACCTAGTGCGCGTCTCCGAGCCGCTGATCTCGTCTCTCCGGTGGTGGCTCCGGCAGCCGAACCTAATATTCGGAATGCCTTTCCAGTCACCTCAGCCGACCCGGGTGCTGACCACCGATGCATCCCTCCTGGGCTGGGGAGCACATTGCCAAGAGGCACGTACTCAGGGCCTCTGGACCACGTGGGAGTCTGCTCAGCAGATCAACTTCCTGGAACTCAGGGCGATCCGCCTAGCTCTCAAGGCCTTCTCCCACCTGACTTCCCAGCAGTCCGTCCTTGTCCAGACGGACAATCAAGTTGCCATGTTCTACGTGAACAAGCAGGGGGGCACGGGCTCCTTCCTCCTCTGCCGGGAGGCACAGAAGCTCTGCTCTTGGGCCGTCAGTCACGGCATTCTCCTAAAGGCGGTTTATCTCCCGGGCCAAGAAAATTGCCTTGCGGACAAACTCAGCAGGGTCCTCCAGCCGCACGAGTGGCGTCTGGATCCCTTGGTAGTTCAGAAGCTCTTCCTCCGGTGGGGCCTCCCCACGGTGGATCTCTTTGCCAGTCCTCACAACCGGCAGCTTCCTCGCTTCTGCTCTCGTCAGCCACACCCCCTTCGGGTTGCGGCGGACGCCTTTCTGATCTCATGGTCGGGGAGCCTTCTGTACGCTTTCCCTCCCATCCCGCTAGTATCTCGGACTCTTTTCAAGGTTCTCCGAGACAAAGCCTTCATGATCCTGGTGGCCCCTCGCTGGCCCAGGCAGCCGTGGTTTCCGCTCCTGCTGCAACTGGCCGTGGAGGATCCAATCCCTCTGGGGGTACAACCGGATCTCCTCACTCAGGATCAGGGGTCCCTACTGCACCCCAACCTCAGGTCTCTCAACCTCATGGCCTGGCTGCTGAGAGGGTAGTCCTGGCTCCCCTTCTCCTGCCGGCGGAGGTGGAGGAGGTCGTCTTGGCTTCGCGACGGCCTTCTACCCGCAAATGCTACGCCCTTAAATGGCGTCGCTTTGCGGTCTGGTGTACCCAACAGTCTCACGATCCCTTCTCCTGCCCGGTGTCGGTGATCTTGCAGTACTTGCTGCACCTCTCTAATCTGGGACTTAAGTCCAACTCCGTCAAAGTTCACCTCAGTGCTCTTTCAGCACATCATGTGCCGGTGGACGGCAGACCTCTCTCCAATGACCCTCTCGTAGCGAGGTTTCTCCGAGGTCTCCTTCTACTTAAACCACCTCTGCGCCCGCCAGCGCCTGACTGGGACCTGAATGTGGTTTTGCAGCGGATCACCTGTCCGCCTTTTGAACCTATGGCTACCTGTTCTCTCCGTTTTCTGTCTTGGAAGACACTGTTCTTGATAGCCCTCACTTCCGCTAGACGCGTAAGTGAATTGCAGGCCCTCGTGTCTGATCCCCCTTACACTAGGTTCTACAAGAATAGGGTAGTCCTACGGACTCATCCGAAATTTCTGCCTAAAGTGGTCTCCCCTTTTCACATCAATCAGGAGGTGGTACTTCCAACCTTCTTTCCCAGACCACACTCCAGCCGAGCTGAGACGGTCCTCCATACCCTGGACTGTAGAAGGGCATTAAACTTCTACCTTGACCGTACGCGGGAGCACCGTAAAGCTGCTCAGCTTTTTGTGTCTTTTGACCCCAATAAATTGGGGCTCCCGGTCTCCAAGCGTACTCTGTCCATCTGGGTTGCGGACTGTATCTCTTGGGCTTATGGGGCAGCCGGACTCTCCTTAGAAAGTCGAGTCACGGCTCATTGCGTTCGGGCAAAGGCCACGTCAGTGGCTTACCTCCGCTCTGTTCCGCTGGCAGACATCTGCCGGGCCGCTACTTGGTCTTCGAGCCAGACTTTTGCGGTCCATTACTGTCTCGAGAGGGAGTCCCGTAGGGACAGTGCTTTCGGACAGGCAGTCCTCCGTAATCTCTTTGAGGTCTGAGCAACTCCTACCCTCCATCCCGGATGTGGGCTACCGGTGGGTGATAATTCAGCGAAGATTCTATCCTTCTGTGCTGCTGAGCTAGAGGGAGCTCATTTTTGTGCTTAGGGTCTCCGGTAGCCTTGAGCTTGGGAGTCCCATAAGTGAGGACTGACTTCCTGCTTGGTCCTGGAGAAAGCGTAGTTACTCACCTGTAACAGGTGTTCTCCAGGAGCAGCAGGAATCAGTCCTCACTACCCTCCCTCCTCCCCTTGGAGTTGCAATCGTCTGCTTATGTTCTTTTTGCAAATTTTTATGCTGTCTTTTTTAGCTATGTCATCTGACTGGCTAAGATGGCACCCTCGGGCGGGAAGACGACCGCGCATGCGCGCTGCAATTCCCAAAGGCTTTCTTTGAAAGCTGGGGAAAATTGCTCCGCGAGGGCTCCGTCGGCGCCGACGTCACCCATAAGTGAGGACTGATTCCTGCTGCTCCTGGAGAACACCTGTTACAGGTGAGTAACTACGCTTTATCCACAATGATGCCTAAATCTTTTTCCTGGGTGGTGGTTCCTAATGTGGAACCTTGCATCGTGTAACCATAGTTTGGGTTGTTCTTCCCTAGGTGCATAACTTTGCACTTGTCCACATTAAATTTCATCTGCCATTTTGATGCCCAGTCTTCCAATTTATCAAGATCCTCTTGCAATTTTCCACAATCCTCTTGGGTTTTAACAACTTTAAATAGTTTTGTGTCATCTGCAAATTTGATAACCTCACTCGTTATTCCCTTTTCCAGGTCATTTATGAATGTCAAAAAGCAGCGGACCCAGCACAGATCCCTGGGGTACACCACTATTCACCTTTCTCCATTGTGAAAATTGGCCCTTTAGCCCTACCCTCTGCATTCTATCTTTTAACCAGTTCCTGATCCACAATAGTACACTGCCTCCTATCCCATGACTCTTTAGTTTTGCCAAAAGTCTCTGAAAGGAGATCTTCAGGACTTGTATTATTCTCCCCGAAATTCTTTTCTTTCCGCAGCAGGCCTGGTCCTTCTGATGTAGAAATTCAGACCCTGCAGCTTCTGGGTGCTCCTCGCCAAGGCACAGTCTCATGAGAGTCAGACTGAGAGTGGAAGCCCTGTTTGATTGCCTTGGTAAGTGTCCCCGGCGATGGGCACCCCCTTGAGACAAGGATCACTGGGACCTGTCCGAGATGGTGACTGTGACTTGGGTTCAGATGGTTCGGTACTGGGCTCTGACATGGATGAAATATTACTCTTGCTTCTGAAGGATTGTGAAGAGGCCAGTGTGTTCTGCCTATTCCAAAAGGAGGAGCTGGCGGCATTAATTGCCAGAGTCTCATCCACCTTGAACTTGACGAATGCTCCCGGTGCGGAGCAGGAGACAAAGGTACACCCACTCTTTCAAGGGGTGCTGATATCCACTACTGTTATCTTGTTCCCGAATGTGATGGAGGATATGATCTGGTCAGTGGGACTCTCCTGACGCCCTGCCTAAGGGGTTAAGGATGTGTAAGAAGATATACGCTCTCCCTGAGAAGGAGTGTGTTGAGTGGTTCAATATTCCCAAGGTGGATGCACAGGTCACGACGGTTACCAGTTGGACCACCATTCCAGTTGAAGGTGGATCAGTCTTAAAGAATTTTCTGGACTATAAGATGGATTTGGTGTTGAAAAACTAGTTTGCTTTGGCAGTTACTATTCTTCAGCTAGTGACATGTGCCAGCCTGATGACTTGAGCCCTGCTCTAGTGGATTCAGTCTCTTCTGCCGGATGATATTACCCCTCATTTGGAGTCTGCTACAGCCATAAGAACATAAGATATTCCATACTGGGTCAGACCAGCAGTGGCCAATCTAGGTCACAAGTACCTTACAGTTTCCCCAAAAGACATAGGTTCCACAATGCTTATATTGGGGCTAGTAATGTATTTCCCAGGTCTCCTTTAATAATGGCTTATGGATCTTTTCTCCAAGAATGTGTCCAAATCTTTTTTTAAACCCAACTACATTAACTGCTTTTACTACATCCTCCAGTAACGAATTTGAGTTTGATTACACATTGAGTGAAAAATATTATCTCCAGGAACAAGCAGGAATGTAGTCTTCACATATGGGTATCGTCGGTACCGACGGAGCCTGCGCGGGAACACTCCCCAGCATCCAATTAGAAAGCTTTTGGGAGCATCCCACCGCGCCTGCATGCTGCCTTCCCGCCTTTCCCAACTGCCTCTCTCCAGTTCTTCATTTTCCGTGGAGCCAGCAGGAGGTCGTTCCTCTCACCGCAGAAAATTCTTCCTTCTAACCTTCTTTTTTTTGTGGTCGCGTCTGCCTTCCTCGACGCTTTACCGGTACCGCCGTTCTTTCTTTCTTTATTTCTATTAAAAAAAAAATAATAATAATTATATATATATGGCACGTGTACCTGGGAAAAATGGAAAAAATACTAAGTATGTATATATATGTATATATATATGTATATATATATGTATATATATATACTTAGTATTTTTTCCATTTTTCCCAGGTACACGTGCCATTTTGGGCCCCAAAATGTTTTCCTACAATGGAAAAACCTGCTTCAGGTTTCAAAAAGTGCACCAAGTGTGGCGGTACCATCTCTATCACCGACATCCATGAATGGTGTCTGAAATGTTTAGGTGCTGTCCACTCCATCACAGATTGTATGTCCTGTGTCATGATGTCTAAAAGAGGTCGGCAGAACCGAGCTGCTAAGCTTAGTACCCTGTTTCCCTCTGATGCAGCTTCGGTGGCATCGACATCTTCCAGGGCTTCCTCTTCCTCCCATGGATCTCAGGTAACTAAACATAAGTCCAGCCGGTCCTCAAAGGGTAGATCTCCTTCTAAGCATCGAGATGCCTTTGGCGTTGCCCTTGAGGATTCTGCACCGGCGAAATTGCCCCAGCGGGAGGCTTCGGCTTCCAAAGCATTATCGGGGCTCCAGGACGTTCTCGAGGCCTCGACCTTGGCAGAACTACTGGTGCCATGCTCTGGGGTACTGGCTGTTTTCTCTGGTACCGACATCCTGGCATCAGCAGCGTCAATAGACTAGAGATTTCTGGCTATTGAACGCAGTCTGGCGGCTCTCCTTGCGGCATAGACACCCTCGGAACCGCGTCAGACAGCTCAACCGGTACCGACTCCGGCACCGGTATCGGTACCGGTACCAGTACCGATAGCATCGACATCGGTGTCTGCATTACCGGTACCCAGTCACCCGATGCCCTCCGGTACCGATACACCGGTATCGATTCCCCCCGGTGCTGACTTTGTTCGGTACGGGTCTCGGGCTCTACAAGAGCACCCGGACAGAAGGTTCTTAGAGTCCACAGAGGAATCTGAGGATTCCGATAGTTCTATCGATACCGGAGCACTTCTTCCAGAGGAGCCCTCTTCCCCTAAACGCAGGATGTCTCCTCCAGAGGATATCTCCTTCCAGGATTTTATCAGGGAGGTGGCTCAGGGTCTCTCCATTACTGTGGCTCCTGAAACAGAGCCCAGAGCAAAGGAGCTGGAAATTTTACAACATTCCAAGGCTCCTAAGGAGACAGCTACTTTGCCCATCCATGAGATCTTGCATGATCTCATGCTTAGAATGTGGGAGACCCCTCTTACCACCTCTCCTCATTCTCGCAGACTTGACACTATTTATTGAGTCCCCTCCTTGTCCTGGTTTCCAGAAAACGCAGCTCCCTCACCACTCCATTGTAGTGGAGTCAGCTATGAGAAGGATCAGGAGTGCAAAGAGGCATGCCTCTAATCCCCCAGGACGTGAGTGCAGAACTTTGGATGCTTTTGGACGTCGTACCTTCCAAGCTTCCATGCTTTCTGCCAGGATCAGTTCCTATATTTTATATATGGGAATGTTCCTGAAGGAAATCACAGGAGATTTAGAGGTTTTGGGTCCTCTTCTTCCTGAGGATAAGAGACAGGATTTTCTCACATTGGTCAAACATGCCCAGGATGTTTCCAAATTTGTCAATCATGCAGCTTTTGACTGTTTTGAGTGCATACGCAGAACCTCTGCCATTGCCATAGGTGCACATAGAATTGCCTGGCTCCGGGCATCTGATTTGGAGCTCTGGGTACAAGACAAATTGGGCAATATTCCTTGCACTGCTGAGAACCTGTTTGGCAAAGATTGGCAGAAAAGAGCCAATGAGTTGGATGCTGACAACTCCACCTTGGACAGACTATCCAAGGGCACAGCTGATCCTGCAAGAAAAATCTTTCAAGAAATCCATTCTTTTCCAAAAAGAAAAGGTTTTATCCTGCTTATTCCCAGCAGGGACGCTCTGCAGATCAACCTGTCCGGAAGGGTCAGCAACCATCCAAGCAAAGAAAAGCAAAGACTGCTAAGCCTCAACCGCCTCAGCAGTCTCAGCCTTCACAAGGCCTTTGACTTGCGTCTAGAGAACTTAGCCTTCCTGGCTCTAAATGAACCAGAGCCTTCCACCATTCCAGGAAGGTTATGTCACTTTGCCCCAAAATGGGGGCAGATAACAGCAGAGCATTGGACACTCTCCATCATACAAGAGGGGTACAATCTTCATTTCTTGAGCATGTCCCCTCCCACAATAGTAAAACAGTTCAATTCTCAGACCTCTCTCATCAACCTGTTAGATCAAGAGGTCACCATGCTTCTTGCCCAAGGGGCAATAGAAGAAGTACCCATTCATCAACAGGGTACAGGGTTTTACTCCCCCTATTTCCTTATCCCAAAGAAAACAAGGGGATACAGACCCATTTTGGACCTCAGAGAATTGAACAAATTCCTGTTCAAAGAGAAATTCAAGATGATTTCTCTAGGAACTCTGCTGCCATACCTTCAGAGTCAGGATTGGCTTTGTTCTCTAGATCTCAAGGATGCGTACACCCATGTTCTCATCCATCCAACTCACAGAAAATTCCTTTGGTTCCTTTTTCAAGGGAAGCACTAACAATACAGGGTGCTTCCTTTTGGCCTGGCCTTGGCTCTAAGAGTGTTCACGAAATGCATGGCTGTGGTAGCAGCCTTTCTCTGCACTCTAGGCATATTCGTCTTCCCCTACTTAGACGACTGGCTCATTCGAGCCCCATCAGAGCCAGAGGCCAGAGCTTCTCTATCTTGCACAATGCGTATCCTTCAGTATTTGGGTCTAGTTATAAACATCCCAAAATCCAGTCTAACTCCCACTCAGTCTCTAGATTTCATAGGAGCTGTGCTGGATGCCAAAAAGGCAAGGGCCTATCTCCCCCAGGCCCGTTGCCTTCGCATGGTGCAGTTAGCTTCTCAAGCAGTGCTAAAACCTCTTCTCACTGCCCGAGAAATGCTGCAACTACTAGGCCACATGGCATCTACAGTGCATGTGGTTCCCTATGCTCGCCCCCATATGAGGGCAGCCCAGTGGACTTTATCCACCCAATGGACCTAGGCATCAGGGTGCCTGTCAGACAAAATAGCAAACACAAGTCGCCTTATTTTGTCCCTCCAATGGTGGCAGTCCACTCAAAACCTGTTGCTGGGATCCCCTTTTCAACAATCTTTACCCCAGGCAACTCTCACAACAGATGCTTCACCAATGGGTTGGGGAGCTCATCTACAAGACCCCTCCACCCAAGGCACCTGGACGCCACAGGAGACTCATCTGCATATCAATCTCTTAGAGCTCAGAGCAATCTTCCTTGCTCTTCGAGTGTTCCATACCCTGCTCAGCTACAAGACAGTCCTCATTCATATGGACAATGAGGTAGCGATGTTCTATGTGAACAAGCAGGGGGGAACAGGCTCTTTCGCTTTGCAACGAAGCTTGCGACTATGGGCCCTCGCCAGAGAGCATCAGATTCATCTCCTGGCAGTGTACCTCCCAGGCATTCAAATTTCTTGGGCAGACAGACTCAGTCGAATTCTGCTTCCACACGAATGGTCTCTACATGCAAACCAGGTGGCCAAGATCTTTCAAATTTGGGGAACCCCGGACATAGACCTCTTTGCAAGTCCGTTGAATGCCAAGCTTCCCCGGTTCTGTTCCAGAATTCAGGCTCAGGGCTCTCAGTCCAGGGATGCTTTCCTCCTTCACTGGGGTGAAGACTTCCTTTATGCCTTTCCACCCATTCCCCTAATTCCCAAAACCCTTTTCAAGCTTCAGAGAGACAGAGGGCGTATGATCCTCATAGCTCCACATTGGCCACGGCAGGTGTGGTACAATCTGCTTCTACATTTCTCTCAAGCTCCCTCCCTGGAGTTAGGATCTGCTCCAGATCTCCTGTCTCAGGAGGACGGAATGTTATGGCATCCCACTCCCCAATCTCTGCACCTCAGAGCTTGGTTGCTGAAGGCCTAGATCTTCAAGATCTTAACTTTTCTCAGCAAGTAAAGGATGTCCTTCATGCTTCCAGGAAGCCTTCCACAAGACGCTCTTATGCTTTCAAGTGGAAAAGGTTTACCATATGGTGTTTGCAAAAGGGACTTAACCTCCTTGCGATACCTCTGGAATCATTACTGGAGTATCTCCTTCATTTGTCCAATGCAGGACTTAAAACTAACTCAGTGAGAGTCCATTTGAGTGCTATTGCAGTTTCTCTCAAGCCTCTAAATGAACAACCTATCTCCTCCCATCCTCTTATGGCAAGATTTATGAGAGGCCTTCTTCTGACTAAGCCTTCCATTAGGCCACCACCGGTGGCATGGGACTTAAACCTGGTTCTTGGTCAGCCCATGAAGCCATCTTTCGAACCCTTAGCTACTACCTCATTGAAATTCCTTTTTTGGAAAGTTATCTTTCTCATTGCAATCACATCAGCACGCTGCATCAGTGAGTTGCAAGCATTAGTAGCTGATCCACCTTATACAAGGTTTCATCATGACAAGGTAGTCCACACTTTATGCCAAAGGTGGTCTCGCCTTTTCATCTTAATCAAGCAGTCTACCTGCCTGTGTTCTTCCCAAGATCTCATGCATCAAATGCAGAAAGGAATCTTTATACTTTGGACTGTAAATGAACTCTAGCCTTTTACTTGCAAAGAACACAGCAACATAGAAAGTCCTCTCAACTCTTTGTTGCTTTTGATCCTTCTCATTTGGGGCTTCCAGTCTCCAAGAGAACACTGTACAACTGGATTGCTCAGTGTATTGCTTTTGCCTATCAGAGTAAGAACCTTCCTCTGGAGGGCCATGTCACAGCTCACAATGTGAGAGCCATGGCAGCTTCAATGTCTCACCTACACTCTGTGTCTATCGACGACATCTGTCGAGCAGCCACTTGGGCCTCCGTTCATACCTTCACAGCCCATTACTGCTTGGACAAGGACTCCCGCCAGGATGCCTTGTTTGGTCAGGCTGTTCTACAACACCTGTTCCATACCTAATCAACTCCTACCTGCCATCCCTGGTTGGATGCCAGAGATCCATGTGGGGAAGTGGAGCCCTTCACAGGGACACACAACTTCTGGGGTCTCTCCCTGGCATCTAAAGCTAGAGAGTCCCCCATATGTGAAGACTACATTCCTGCTTGTTCCTGGAGATAGCATAGTTACTGACCTGTTACAGGTGATCTCCGGGAACAGCAGGAATTTAGTCTTCACAACCCACCCACCTCCCCTAGGAGTTGTATCTCTCTATCTCTTTCCCTTTCCCTTTCTCTCTCTTTGTCTCAGCTTTAAAACTCAACTGGAGAGAGGCAGTTGGGAAAGGCGGGAAGGCAGCACACAGGCGCTGTGGGATGCTCCCAAAAGCTTTCTAATTGGATGCTGGGGAGTGTTCCCACGCATGCTCCGTTGGTACCGACAATACCCATATGTGAAGACTAAATTCCTGCTGTTCCCAGAGATCACCTTTTACAGGTGAGTAACTAAGCTTTCTCTTATTAGCCTTAAATAGGTTACACCATAGCTTCATTGCATGTCCCCTAGTCTTTCTATACTTGTTGGCATAAACAAGCGATCTACGTTTACCCGTTCCACTCCATTCATTAATGTATAGACCTCCTGTCATACTTTCTATCAGCCTTCTCTTTTCCAGGTTAAAGAGCGTTAACCTTTTTAGCCTCTCCTCATAGTGGTATCCTTCCATCCCCTTTACCATTTTAGTGGCTCTTCTCTGTACCTCTTCTAATAACGCTATATCCATTTAAAGATACGGCGACCAGAATTGCACACAATATTCAAGGTGCGGTCACACCATGGAACAATACAGAGGCATAATATCCTTTGTTTTATTCTCCATTCCTTTCCTTATGATTCCTAGCATTTTATTTGCTTTCTTGGCCGCAGCATACTGGGCGGAGGGTTTCAACATGTTATCCACGATGACGTCTAAATCTTTTTCCTAGGTGGTCATTCCTAATGTGGAACCTTGCATTGTGTAATCATAGTTTGGGTTGTTCTTCCCTAGGTGCATAACATTGCACTTGTCCACTTTAAATTTAATCTGCCATTTCAACATTCAGTATTCGCAATAAGTCAAGGTCCTCCTGCAATTTTTCACAATCCTCCTGGATTTTAACAACTTCGAATAATTTTGTCTCATCTGCCTGTTTGATTACCTCACTCGCTATTCCCATTTCCAGGTCATTTACGAATATGTTAAAAAGCAGCGGACCCCTGGGATACTCCACTATTCACTTTTCTCCATTGGGAAAATTGACCATTTAGCCCTACCCTCTACTTTCTATCTTTTAATCAGTTCCTGATCCACAATAGTACATTGCCTCCTATCCCATGACTTTTTAATTTCACTAAGAATCTCTTATGAGGGAGCTTGTCAAAGGCTTTCTGAAAATCCAGATACACTATATCAACTGACTCACCTTTGTCTATCTGTTTATTCACACCTTCAAAAAGACAAAACAGATTAGTAAGACAAGACCTTCCTTGGCTAAAATCCATATTGACTGTCTCCCATTAAGCCATGACTATCTACATGTTCAATAATTGTGTTCTTTATAATGGTTTCTACCATTTTTCCCAGTACTGACGTCAGGCTCACCGGTCTGTAGTTTCCCGGATCACCCCTGGGACCCTTTTAAAAATTGGCGTTACATTGGCCATCCTCCAATCTTCAGGTATTACTGATGATTTTAATGATAGTTCAGAATACAGATAGGTCTGCATTCTCATATTTCAGTACTTTCAACACCCTTGGATATATATCATCCAGTCCAGGTGATTTGCTACTCTTCAGTTTTATCAAATACTTGTAATATATCTTCGCAGTGTATCGATATTTCTTTCAATTCTTCTGCAGCATCACCTTTAAATACTATTTCAGTCATGGATAACATCCCTACATATTTCTCAGTAAAGACCGAAGAAAAGAATTCATTTAGTCTGTCCCCTATGGCCTTGTCCCCCTCTTACCTCTCTATCATCTGATAGTCCAACTGACTCTCTGTTTTTTTTTGCTATGAATGTACTTGAAAAAAATCTTTATTATGCGTTTTTTGCTTCCACAGCAAGCTTCTTCTCAAATTCTCTCTTTGCCTGCCTTATCAATGCCTTGCATCTAACTTGCCAGTGCTTATAATGTTTCCGGTTTTCGTTATTTGGCTCCTTTTCCATTTCCTGAAAGATGCTTTTTCGTCAACAGTCTCTCTGACCTAGTCTTTAAGCCAGCTGGCAGTTTTTTGGACTGCCTTCCACTTTTCTTAAAGCATGGAATACTTTCATCCACAATAGTATTTTTAAGCAACACTCATGCTTGACGTAAATCTCCTTTTAGTTTTTTCTTAACTATTTTTTTCATTTTATCATAGTCTCCCTTTTGAAAGTTAAAAGGGTAGTACTGTGGATTTCCTTGCCATCCTTCCTCCATTTATTAAATCAAACGCGATCATGCTATGATCACTATTGCCAAGTGGCCCCAACACCCTTATCTCTTGCACCAGATCTTGTGCTCCACTAGGTCCAAAATGGCTTCCCCTCTTGTCGGTTCATGAACCAGCTGCTTCAAGAAGCAGTCATTTATTTCATCTAGAAACTTTATCTCCCTAGCATGTCCTGCCGTGACACTGATCCAGTCGATACCGAGGTAATTGAAGTCACCCATTATTATTATTGTGTTGTAACTTTTGTTAGCTTCCCTGATTTCTTTGAGCATTTCATCATCCATTTGTTCATTCTAGTCAGGCGGTCGATAGTACACCCCCACTGCCATCGCTTTCCCCTTCCCCTTTTTAAATGGAATTTCAATCCATAGCGATTCAACGGTGTATTTTGTTTCCTGCAAAACTTTAATCCTTTGTGACTCAATGCCCTGTCTAACATAAAGTGCAACCCCTACACCAATTTGATCTGCTCTATTATTACGATATAGTTTGTACCCAGGTATCACAGTATCCTACTGGTTGTCCTCCTTCCACCATGTCTTTGAGAGATCAATCATATCTAACTTCTCATTTAGTGCTATATATTCTAACTCTCCCATCTTATTTTTTTTAGACTTCAAGCATTTGCATACATGCATTTTAGCGGCTGTATTTTATTCATATTTATCTGGTTATTGGTAGGCAGGGATAATTTGGACTTTTTAAGCTCTGTCTGCTCTGTACTTAAGGGCATTTGGGTTATGTTTGTCTTTATTGGAACATCTCTATCAATATGCCCTAACTTCAGTCTTTTGCTAGTATCCTTCAAGGATATATTATTCTGAACCATGCACTCTTGGAAGACTGTCGGCTTTCCCCTGTTATCTAGTTTAAAAGCTGCTCTATCTTCTTCCTTTCTGATTCAATGTATGATCTGGTAGGTTTGGTGGCCAGGGAATGCTGCCCTGTAGACTGTGTCATGGCATTGGATTTGACTCAGGCACTGGGCAGCGGACACATTTTCCAAAACTTGCCTGGTCCAACTGGCTTTTAAGGGGAAGCTTCTTTTTGGAGCCAATTTGGAGAAGCTGGTCGGACTCCTGGTATCTCGGGACTCTTGTCCCAACCTGGAAACCTTTCTTCCCTTCTGTTTCTGGGCTTCTGGCTTGTTCTCAGTCTTTTTCTGGAGCACGTGGGCCCAGGGACTCTGTTCTCTCCAGAGGAATGCCCTCCAAGGCTGCACAATGAAGGTTTGGGGACCCATTCCCTGGTTCCTTTGGTTGTGGGCAGGCTTTGCTTTTTCTTTCAGGAATGGGCCAGATTTACCAAGGATTGCTGTGTGCTAGACACCATTCAGTTCAGCTTTGTCCAGGAATGCAAAGAGACTATTCCGGATGCCTTTGTCATTCCCCTTGTGGGACTGCAATCAAAAGTGCTGCTGTTCGGACCATTTTGGACAAGTTCCTGCTCCTAAAGGTGGTAGTGCTCATTCCCGTACTTTGTGGTGCCTAAAAGGATTGTTCCTTCTGGACCTTAAGGGTGTTTACGAGCACTTGCACATCCTGTGCTTCTGGATGGAAACTTTGCATTCTGTGATTCAAGTAGTGCATTGTGAGGAATTCTTGGCTTCTCTGGATCTGGCCGAGGCATATTTTTCATATTCTGATCCGGGTGGTTAAGCAAAAGTATCTGCGTTTTGCCATGCTTGTCTCTCACTATCGGTTCACTGCACTCCCTTTTGGGCTATTTAACTCCCCGAGGACGTTCTCCAAGGTCATGGTGGTGGCGGCTATAGTGCCGAAGGATCTGTATGCATCCATATCTGGACGACTGGCTCATCCATGCCTGTTCCCTTTCAGAAGGTCTCAGGGGGTATCCTTTTTGGAGAGCCTTGGCTAGATGATCAATTGGGGAAAGAGCCAGCTGCTGCCTTCCCAGTCCCTGGCGTTCCTGGGAGCATGTTTCGACACCCGAGTGAGAAGAATTTTCCTGTCAGAGGAGAAAGTCAAGACTGTTCGATTGATTTGCACTGTTGTGTGCAACAGGCCCCCAGAGTCTGGAATTATCTTCAGCTGCTTGCATTGATGGCAGTGACCATAGAGATGATGCCATTGGGGCATGCTCACATGCGACAGCTCCAGCAGTCTTTGATAATTCGGTGGTTCCTAAGTTCTCAGGGGTTTGAGTGCAGGCTCCCACTTCCAATGGTGTTCAAGGCGAGCCTGTGGTGGTTGTAGCAGCCCTGTCATCAGAGGAAGGGCGTGTCGCTGGACGATTTCTTCTGGATCCTTCTGACAATGGATGCCAGTCTCTTTGAGTTGCGAGCCCATTGCCAGGACCATACAGCTTGGGACTGTGGGAATTGCAGTGAAGCAGTGTGGTCCATAAACCACCTCAAAGCAAGGGTATCAGATTGGCTCTTCTGCGTTTCCAGCTCCTAGTTGATTGTTTTCAGACAACGCTACGGTGGTGGTTTGTCAGTTGGCAAGGTGGTATGAAGATTGTAAGGATAGCTCTTGAGATGGCTCTCCTGTATGCTTGGACAGAGAACAACCTCCTAGCCTTGTCGGCTCAGCACATTGCTGGAGTGGACATTGTGGAGGCGTACTTCCTCATCCTGCACTCTATGGATCCTGGAGAGTGGGAATTGAGTCAGGAAGAGTTTCAGTTGATTATGTGCTGCTGGGATCACCCTGAAATCGATCTGATGGTGACCTGCTCCAATGCCAAAGTTTGCCGCATCTTCAGTCGCTGCAAACCTAGTGGGGTCTGTGGTTCATCATATAGAATGCCACCTGGGCAGGATTATTCTGATGACGCTGGATTGGCCGAGGAGATTGTGGTTCGGAGACTTGAATCCGCTCCTGCAGGCAGCTTCTTTTCAGTTGCCTCCATCTCGGGGCGTGTTGCGGCAGGGTCCAATTGTCCTGGAGGACCTGGTTCCCTTCTCTCTTATGACTTGGCTCTTGAAAGGAGATGGCTGGCGTGTAAGAGCTACTCTGGCGATTGGTCTCCTCTGCTGGGAACCCGGAGGAGGTCTACCAATCTAGCATATGTGCAGGTCTGGTGCCTCTTTGAGTGATGATGTGGCACTCGGCAGTTGGCTCCTGAGGTGGCCAAGTGCCATCTCGGTTAGCCTTTCTACAGGATGGCCTGGAAAAGGGCCTTTCCCTTAGCTCCTTAAAATTCAGGTGGTAGCTAATAGGTTCTGTTTTGCTGTTCTTCTTGCTCTTAATGTGGGTGTTGTACTGATCGAGGCAGGGAGCTAATAAATTATGTATGATTTTGTAGATGGTGGTTGCTACTTTTTAGTTTATCCTTTGTACTATTAGCAACCAGTGTAAATTCTTCAGGGTGGATCTAATATGTTGATGTTTTGCGGTGCCTGTTAGGATTCTGGCGGCAGTATTTTGCACTAGTTGAAGTGGATATAGTACTTGCTTTGGTAGACCCTGGTATATTGCCATAGTCAAGGGTGGGGTGTTATGATGGATTAGAATACTGTTCTGTAGTCATTGTACTGGAATAGTGGTCGTAAATGTTGGAGCATTTTGAGTTTCAGGTATGCAGTATGGTTAAGATTGCCTAAGATTTCTCCCTTTCATTTGAATCAAGTGGTCTGCCTGTCCTCTAAGGAGCAGTGTCAGAGGAAGGATAAGGATCTTCACCTTGTGCTTCTCTGGCACTTGGAAGTTACAAATTCCTTTTGTAAGTCCGACTATATTTTTGTGCTGTTTGCTGGCCTGCTCAAGGGTGAAGCGGTGGTTGTCTACTTTGGGGCGCTGGATTAAAGAGGCCATCGCCTTGGTGTATCTGTTGTGGAACCAGCTGGTTCCTGAGGGTTTACATGCCCATTCTACCAGAGTGCAAGCATGCTTGTGTGTCAGAGTGGAGCATGGTAGCCCCTGCAGACATTTGTTGGGTGGCAACATGGGCATCACGTTCCACTTCTGTCAAACATTACTGCTTGTATATTCATGTGTGGGCAGACAGGCCTTTGGCTCAAGGGGTTTTGCGAGCTGCTGTGTCTTCTTCCTTCCCAGTGGAGTCATAGCTTTGATACATCCCACTTTTCTGGACTGGTCTAGCAGAACAATATGGAAGGTGATATTTTACTTACCAGATAATGTCCTGTTCTTGAGTCCTGCTATATCAGTGCAGGGCCTGTCCCTGGAACTGTTTGCTCTGTTCTACTTCAGTACCCTTGGGTCCACTATGATTTTATGCTTGACTTTAAAGGTTCACCTTTTATGGATAGCCTTCTGTTTCTGCTTTTCCTGTACATAGTTCTCTACTGTTCATTACTCATTGTTGCCCATGATTGAGGTTGTATGAGCTTGCATATATGCTTTGGGGTGGATACTGAAGGAGACCTCTGGTGGCTGAGGTGAATGGAGGCACCACATGCTGCTCTCCTTCACCGCCTCAAAGCACTTGGACTTTGCAACACAACCCTCAAATGGTTTGCCTCCTATCTAACCCAGCGCCAACAGCAAGTAAGGGTGGATGGTATGAAGACTACCACAACTAAGATTACCTAAGGCATACCCCAAGGCTCCGTATTATCTGCTCTTCTTTTTAACATTTTCATACAACCCATTTCTGATATCATCAAATCATACAATGTCTTATACCCCACATATGCTGATGATATCATGCTATATGTCCAATTCACTACCACGTAACCTGTATTTGCTCCACTAATAGAATGCTTCACAACTGTCGCAAATGGCTAACCTCACACAACCTGCTCATAAATTACCAAAAGACAGAAGTCCTCCATGTTACCAAAGACACAAGCTTCACACCCCCAACATTCACAGACATACCTGAAACACATCTTCAAGTAAAAACCCTTGTACAATATGTGTGTACAATATTTGTGTGTTATCCTGGACCAAGGCCTAACCTTCCAGCAGTACATCAAGAACACAATCAAACTGACATACCAAAAAAAAAACCAGCTCAAGGCCTCCGACCGCTTCAAGACCACAGTGACTTCCGCACAGAATTTCAGGCCATGGTCTTACCACACCTGGATTATTGTAACATCATCCTTCATGGCCTGTCTGTATATGCAATACACCCAATACAGATTGTGCAGAACACAGCTGCCAGGGTTCTAACAGGAGCATCTAAAAAGGAACACAACACCAATCCTTAAGAACCTCCACTGGCTCCTTGTCTATGCTAGAACCAAATATAAAGCCTTAATTACCACCTTTTAAGGCCTACCACCAGCTATCCAATGAATATGTACACTCCTTACTCCAGATAATGACAGAGAATAGGCTTCAAAGAGCTAACTCATATCCATACACACCTTCCTCTAATAAGCACAAAAAGCATGCAGGCATCATCAAATAGAGCATTGTCCCTGTTTGCTCCAAAGATTTGGAATAACCTCCCAGACAACATTTGAACAGCAAAGAGCCTGGAAGACTTTTGCAAAAAAACCCAGACATATCTATTTACGGAACATTTTGGAAATGAGCCTTCCTAGATAATGTACCCAGAATTGTAGCATTAACAAATTGGGGCCATCCTCCACCCTCCATCTTTTGCCCTCTCCACTCGCCTCCCTTCTCTAATCTTACCCTCTTCCTCTTTGGTTACTAGCCTGCCTCATTTTTCCACCATTATACCCCTTCATGATTTGTGTATATGTTTTCTATGTATATAAGTTCTTACTCTTACTGCCGTTAAGTGCCCAGCTTGTATAGCGTTCGCCAGTGTTCTTATACATTACTATTCATCTTGTTCTATGTAAACTACCTTGACACACTGAAAAGCGGTATAGAAACCTAGCTAAATAGGAGTGGTGTCACTGGGTTTTTCATTGGTTCTTTGTCTCCATCAATCAGTTGGTAGGGGAACACAACCCACTTGTCTGGACTGGTCTAGCAGGACTCAAGGAAAGGACATTATCTGGTAAGTAAAATGCCACCTTTCCTTCTGTATTAGATTTCTCATGGTTTAAGTCCCATCCTTCTCTCTATCCTTTCTCGTTTTTTTCCCTCATTACCTCTCTCCATTTCCATTCTTGTTTGTTCCTGTATTCTGTTTCTCTCATAATCTCTTCCATCTGTGTCTGTGCTCTCTGCCCCATCCTTACTCCCAACTTTGTATTTCTTATTTTTCAGGCTGGTGCTGGAATTTGATCTTCTGGTCTACTCATTTGGCAAGTTTCCCATTGTGATTGCAACCTGGCTCTGCATGTTCCTGTCCACATTGATGATACCCTACAGCCTTTTCCATGTGTGGGCCAGTGGCTACCGGACATCTTCTCACCAAACGCTGCGTTCCCTTTTCTTTGGGGTGCTCTTCATGCTTTTCCAGATTGTGGGCCTTGGCTTTGGACCTACCTACATTGTGGTGAAGCACACCTTGCCTCCAGCCTCCCGGTTTGTTGTCATTCTTGAGCAGGTGTGTTCTTATAGTGCCTCAGAATGGCTGATAGCTTTATTGAATGTTCTGCATGGGTGAGCAGCAGGTCCGTTTTTAACTCCCTTGCAAGCACAAATCTCCCTCTGTTGTAAAGAGCACACTATCTCTGTCAAGACAGACTGAATTTAATGTGAAACCAATTTAGTAGTCAGGAGACCATATAGGGACTAATTTTCATCCCTTGGCAATTGGTGTTGGGTGTCGCCCTACCCCAACACTGGCTACCACAGGTATAAAAAATTGAATATTCAGTGCCTGTATCCAGATAAATGATACTCTGCTACTATCTGGATAGGCAATCTCCGTACTACTTTTAACTTTTTTGCTGTCCAGATGATGTGGATTGTTGTTCATATACCAGTGTCAAAAATTGCCACTGTCCAGTTAAGTACTGGCTCCATGTCATCTCTGCCCATGAACCACCATCCAGATAGTGCCGAGACAAACAGAGGAAATATTCAGCGGCATTATCTGGATGGTGCCACTGAATATTCTACTCACTGGAACTTATCCAGTGCAGTTGCTACAACTGGATTCATGCTTTTTTTTAACTTAATTTTTTTATTAAACACTTCACACTTCAATATACACAGCCAACATGACCCAGTCAACATTTTTCTCTAACATGTTACATGTTTGCAACAGTGCAATAATTTCAACATTACCACATAACAGTGAACCTCACCCCTCCCCTCCCCTCCCCTTCTCTTCATGATTGTGGTAAGTGTTGTCCATCCCCTTTCTTGTCCCTGTTTTTCCCCAGCTCTTCTTCCTGTCCCCACTACCCCTCTTCCTCCTCCCCCGTGTATCTCTACTCTTCCAACCAATTCCAAACCTCAGCCCACTGTCGGTGCACGTTTTACCGAAAGTACCCCATCTTGGGGTGGTTAATATATGCATAGAATACAGATATTGGAGCCTATTCGTGTACCCCTCCAAACTAGGCAATGTAGAACAGGCCCACCTTGCTGCTATTGCACTACGGGCTGCTACTATACATTGTTGTTGTACCCCTCTGTCATATTGGTACTACCTCTACACCATAACAAAGCAATAGAGTCCCCGGTATTCTAGGTATTTTTACCTTCTACATCTCCTCTATCTGATCCAGCACCACCTTCCAGTAGTACTGTACTTCACTACAATCCCACTGCATGTGTAGAAACATTCCCTGCTCTCCACACTTTTGCCAACATTCAGCCGATTGCTGCAGCCCCGATTTATGTAGTCGTATGAGAGTGAGGTACCATCTCATTCATATTTTGTAGCCATTTTCGGTTATAGAGGTCACAATTAACAATTGTACAATGTGGTGAACTATCTTATCCCATTCCTCTTCACTCCAGGTGACTCCCAGGTCCTTTTCCCAGTGATGCATGTACTGCGGCTTTGTGCTGTAATCTACAGACCTCCAACTCAAATTGAAGAGAGAGATAACAAATTGATTATAGATATTGCCAAGAGAGCAACAAAGGGGGAAGCGATCATATTGGGTGACTTTAATCTGCCCGATGTGGATTGGATTACTCCTGCAAATCTGGAAAGAAGCAAAAAAATTGTGGACGCTATCCAAGATGCGTTACTTAGACAAATGGTGATGGAACCAACCAGGGAAAGCTCAAAGCTGGATTTGGTGCTCACCAACAGTGATAGCTTGTCAAATGTCTGGGTGAGTGCCCCTGTGAGCAACAGCGACCATCACATGATGTGGTTTGATATAAAAGCCAAGGTGCAGTCCAATCATAGCAAGCTCAAAGTCCTAAACTTCAAAAACACTGACTTCAACAAAATGGCCAAGTACCTAAAGGAGGAGCTGACAGGGTGGAAGGGGATAAGGGAAGTGGAATTGCAATGGGCTAAACTAAAAGAGGCAATAAAAGGGGCAACAGATAAATATGTAAGAAAAGTAAATAAAAACTAGAGGAGAAGGAAACCTATTTGGTTTTCCAAAGAAGTGGCTGCTCAAATAAGGGCAAAAAACACAGCTTTTGCAAAATTCAAAAGCTTGCAAACAGAAGAACACAGAAATGATTACAGGACCAAACTCGAGGAGCCAAAAGAGAAATAAGGATAGCAAAATCAAAGGCAGAGGAAAAGATGGCTAAAGATGTTAAGTGCGGCGACAAAACTTTCTTCAGGTATATTCGGGAAAGGAAGAAGATCAGAAGTGGAATTGCAGGGCTCAGAAGTGCTGGGAACGGACTCGTGGAAAATGACATTGATAAAGCAAAATTGCTAAACAAATACTTCTGCTCTGTTTTTACTAAAGAAAATCCTGGAGAAGGACCACCTGTGACTCCCAAATATAAAAATGGGAATGAGGTAGATACCACACCATTCGGAGAGGATGAGGTGTTAGAACAACTTGCAAAACTGAAAGTAGACAAGGCCATGGGACCGGATGGGATACATCCCAGGATACTGAAAGAGCTCAGAGAGGTTCTTGCAGGGCTGTTAAAGGATGTTTTCAACAGATCCTTGGAAACAGGAGAGGTTCCTCAGGACTGGAGAATGGCTGACGTCATACCTCTACACAAAAGTGGTGACAGGGAAGAAGTGTCAAACTACAGGCCCGTGAGCCTTACCTCGGTGGCGAGAAAGGTAATGGAGACACTCCTGAAAGAGCGAATAGTGAACTTTCTCAAAACCAGAGGGTTAGAGGATCCGAGGCAACATGGTTTTACCGAGGGGCGATCTTGCCAGACAAATCTGATCGAGTTCTTTGACTGGGTGACCAGAGAACTGGATCAAGGACACGCAATGGATGTCATCTACCTGGATTTCAGCAAAGCCTTTGATACTGTCCCTCATAGGAGGCTTATCAATAAACTCAGTAGTTTGGGGATGGGTTCCAAGGTGATAAACTGGATCAGAAATTGGTTGACTGACAGACGACAGAAGGTGATGGTAAGTGGAGCTCACTCGGATGAAAGGAAGGTGATTAGCGGAGTGCCGCAGGGTTCGGTCCGGCACTCTTCAATGTATTTGTGAGTGATATTGCTGAAGGACTGAATGGAAAAGTCTGTCTTTTTGCAGATGACACGAAAATTTGCAACAGAGTGGACTCCCCCCCCCCCCCCCCCCTGAGGGAGTGCTGAATATGAGGAGAGATCTTCAAAACCTGGAGGAATGGTCTGATGCTTGGCAATTGAGATTTAATGCGAAGACGTGCAGTGTCATGCACTTGGGTAGCAGAAATCCAAAGGAAATGTACACGATAGGGGGCGAGAGGTTGGCGTGCACGGAGCAGAAGAAAGACCTCGGTTTGATTATTTCTGTAGATCTCAAAGTGGCAAAACAGTGCGACAAGGCAGTGGCAAAAGCCAGAAGGATGTTGGGCTGCATTCGAAGAGGAATTACCAGCAGAAAGGAAGGGGTACTAGTGCCACTGTATAAGTCTCTGGTGAGGCCTCACTTGGAATACTGTCTTCAGTTTTGGAGACCGTATCTTGCAAAGGTTGTAAAAAGAATGGAAACTGTTCAGAGGAAGGCGACCAAAATGATTTGGAGCCTGCGTCAGAAGCCTTATGAGGAGAGACTTGAAGACCTAAATATGTACACTTTGGAGGAGAGGAAGGATAGGGGAGATATGATTCAGACCTTTAAATACTTAGAGAAATAATGAACAAACAAACCTCTTCCAGAGATGGGGAAGCTGTAAAACTAGAGGGCATGACATGAAGCTGCAAGGTGGTAAATTGAAAGGCAATGTCAGGAAATACTTTTTTACTGAAAGGGTGGTGGATGCTTGGAATGCCCTCCCAATGGAGGTGGTGGGGGCAAACATAGTGACGGAATCCAAAGTGGCCTGGGACAGACAGTGGATCACTTTACAGCAACGAGATTAAATCTAAATAAACGGAACCATCTAATTTATCAACAAATAGGGGGTGTCCTACATGGAGCAATGGTGGGAGGAGCAGTGGGTTCACCCCTAAACAAACAAAGAAACAAAGATATGGGGAGGGGTGCACCTGCTCCTGGTGGGTGCACCACTAAGAAAAGACATGGGTAGGGGTGCACCTACTCCTGCCATATTGCTGGGCAGACTAGATGGACCACACTGGTCTTTATCTGCCGTCATTTACTATGTTACTATGATATACTCACTGTCTAACCCCTAGTACAGGTGAGATAAGATGCCCTTCCTTCCCCTAACCCAGTACAGAAGGCTTCGAACCATGTACGCTTTTTAGTGAGGTCTTGCGCATTTTTCCTGGGAGAGTCGATAGTATATTTGTGTATAGCTGTAGAAATCTTGCGTATCAAAATGATATAAATCCCTAAGTCCCTCGAATGGCCACAGTTTCCCTCTTTGTACGAGTTGCCCCACCCTGGTGATGCCTTTCTCTGCCCATAGTTGACATATTCTAGGGTCAGGGCCCTCCCCTTCAGGGAGTCTACCAGGGGGGTCCCACCAACACTCCTTGCGCCCCCCCCCCCCAATTATATCTGGATTCACACTTTTGAATATTAACCCACATTCCTCTGTGCTGCATTGAATCATATTAACCACATTCCTCTAATGTGATTTATATGATTCGATGCAGAAAATATCCAAAGGGCTGTTAACATTGGAGAGACAAGTCAAATATTAAAGATGAGAATGAATGTTCACAGGCATATGTTAATGCAGAACAGACTAAGGTGTAACTTCAGTTATCCCCCGCTTGTGCTGTTAGACTGCACTTCACATGGCCAGTGCCTACCATTGATTTTATGGTGAGGGTCCTGAAAGGAAAATTTTGAGTCTACCCCAAGACTATAAAACTTTTGAAATGAAGCTAAGACACTTTCAATTGGACCAGGCAGGACTCAACAAAGACCTGGCTTCTTGTCGCATTATAAACTATAAATTCCATATCGTTCCTCCAGTCCAGTCCTGGTACCTGTGGGTATCCACACCCCACCAGCAGCTTGGAGACTGAGCATGTCATGCTTCTCATGACATCAGCATACATAGAGAACTGGCACCACCCACCGGCCCTTAGTATCTGTCTCCAAGCAGCTGGAGAGACGTGAATCCCATCATCAGGACTCACTGAAGAAACGATAGATTAAATTAAGGGCAGTGATCAGATAGGAGTGGCATTTTGGCCAGGTTGCAAGCTCCCTGTAAGGGTCAGGGCTTTAAAAAATAAATACAATAAAAAAAAAAAGGATAAGGACTAAAAAGAATCAGCACCTCAGCTCTGCACAGGTCTTACAAAAGAAATTCCTCACTCAAGTAAAGAAAAACCTGCTAAGGCTGCAGAGCTCTTCAAGCAGAGCCCGGGGTGGGGGAGGGGCCTTGCTCGCTGCGGGGAGAGGATCCTCACTGAGGTGGAGCAGAGAGATTCGCTGTGCTGCAGGCTTGTCACTCCTGTGCCCGATGACGAAGCCCAAGGGGGTGACTGAGCATCGCGGTTTGGATTGCACAACAGGGTGACCGAGTTCTGGCATAAGGACAAGCGGGAACGCCCAAAGGGTGCAACCAGACCAGCGTGAAGATCTCTGGCAGGTACGACAGGGCAACGTGCGGCCATTAGTAGAAGGGAACCGCATGGTTGGGGCGGCCATTTTCTATGCAGGAGAGTAGGAACTGCCGACATTCGGCTGAAACGGGAAATGCCGGTTTTGTTTTTGTTAAGCCATCTAGAAGCCTCCCAGAAGGAGAAAGTTCTCAGCGGATGATAGGGGGACTCTGACCTCACGTTTTCTTATTTTGAGGGGGGAGGCTTAACCCCCCCCCCTGGAAAAAAAACCCCCAAGTCAAGCACTGCCGGTTAGTCAGTGGCCGAGGTGCGGTATCAGTGGCCAGATTCTGCATGGGCTGTGAGGCGGAATCCAGGTCTATGGAAGCTGGTTTAAGAGAAAAAGGGGGGGGGGGGGCAGTGATGGACTGTTCTCTGCTAGCTTCAGCAGTTCAGGAAGCACCATTGACAGCCACAGTAGATGCCGGGGTCTGCAGAGGGATAGGGCGGAAGCTGTTCCCTCTAATGGCCAGAAGTGCAAGGGAAAAATGCAACTAAGGCCCCTGCTTCAAGTAAAGGCATGCAGGACAGCTACCGGGGGGCGCAACCTCTCCCCAGAGGTTCTCTTATAGCCGCAACCGGCTCAGACCTAGTTCCCCCTTCGGCCCAGTTCCTTAACCGTATCATACAGTATGTTTTTATGTCAATGAATATTGGAACTGAATCCTATCTTTTCTGAAGACGGACAATATACTATATTGGACCAGTGTATGAAAACATACACTATGTGAAACTTCTATTTTCTGCAAAGTTTTAATATTTTTTTTATTGCTGGTATTTCATAGTTGTTTGAGTGTAACAAATCTAATAAATCATCCAGAACAGAGAGAATATGCGAGCTGTCCAAAACGGGTTAATGCATTTTATATTTATACATTTTACACAAAATACAAGTAAAACATAATCTCCAGGAACAAACAGGAATATAGTCTTCACATATCGGTATCATCGGTACCGACTGAGCCTGCGCGGGAACGCTCCCCAGCGTCCAATAGGAAAGCTTTTGGGAGCATCCCACAGTGCCTGCGTGCTGCCTTCCCGCCTATCCCAACTGTTCTTCTCCAGTTCTTCATTTTCTGCGGAGCTGTCAGGTCGCACATCCTGTCACCGCAGAAAATTCCCTTCTTATACTTCTTTTTTGTGGTCGCGTCTGCCTTCCCTCGACGCTATACCGGTAGCGCCGGTGGTGGTTCTTTTTTTTTTTTTTTCGGAAAAAGAACTTCGTTTCTGGAGTCTTCTCCAGTAATTTTCTTCTCGGGTACTACGTGCCATTTTGGGCACTAGGCCCAATTTTTTCCTCAAAATAGAAAAACCCGCTTCGGGTTTTAAAAAGTGTTCTAAGTGTGGTGGTACCATCTCCGTCACCGACCCCCATGAGTGGTGCCTCAAATGTTTAGATCCTGACCACTCTATTTCAGAGTGTGATGCCTGTGGGATGATGTCAAAAAGGGGCCGGCAAAACCGAGCTGCTAAGCTTAGCATCCTTTTTCCCTCCGATGCAGCCTCCATGGCATTGACGTCTTCCAGGGCTTCATCTTCCTCCCATGGATCTCAGGTAACTAAGCATAAATCTAGCCGGTCCTCAAAGGGTAGATCTCCTTCTAAACATCGAGATGCCTCTGGCATTGTCCTTGAGGGACTTTCACTGGCAAAATTGCCCCGGCGGGAGGCTTCCGCTTCCAAAGCACTAACGGGGCTCCAGGATGTTCTCGAGCTTCAACCTCGGCAGTACTGTTGACATGCTCTGGGGTTCCGGCCGCCTTATCCAGCACTGATACCCAAGCATCGTCAGCGTCAATAGACCAGAGATTCTTGGCTATTGAACGCAGTCTGGCGGCTCTTCTCACGGCCTCGATGCCCCTGAAACTGCTTCAGACAATACAACCGGCACCGCACTGACTCCGGTACCGGCACCGACTGCATCGACATTGGCAGGTATTCTACCAGGACCGAGTTATGCGTCTCTATCCGGCATCGACAAGTCGGTACCGGACCACTCCGATGCTGACTTTGATCGGTACCGTGCCTTGCACGATCACCCGGATCGGAGATACTTCGAATCCTCGGATGAGTCTGAAGACTCTGAAAGCTCTGCCGATACCAGAGTACTTCTTCCCGAGGATTCCTCTTCTCCTCAGCATAGGACGTCTCCACCAGAGGATATGTCCTTTCAGGATTTTATCCGAGATGTGGCCCGAGGTCTTTCCATCACAGTGGCTCCTGAAAAAGAGTCTAGGACAAAGGAATTAGAAATCCTACAATACCCTAAAGCTCCCAAGGAGGCAGCTACCTTACCTATTCATGAGATCTTGCATGATCTTATGTTATGGATGTGGGAAACACCTCTGACCACATCTCCTCACTCTCGAAGACTCGACATCATGTATAGAGTTCCTCCTTGTCCTTGGTTTCAGAAGACTCAATTACCCACCATTCCATGGTGGTGGAATCAGCCATGAGACGGATAAAGAGTGCAAAAAGGCATGCATCTAATCCTCCAGGACATGAGTGTAGGATTCTTGACGCCTTTGGATGACGATCCTTCCAGGCTTCGATGCTTTCTGCTAGGATCAGTTCCTATATCTTGTATATGGGAATGTTCCTTAAGGAAGTCACAGGAGACTTAGAGCTTATGAGCCCTCTCCTTCCTGATGATAAAAGGCAAGATTATCTTGCTCTTGTTAAACATGCTCAGGATGTTTCCAAGTTTGTGAATCGTGCAGCCTTTGACTGCTTTGAATGCATAACCTCTGCTATTGCCATAGGTGCATGTAGAATTGCCTGGCTCCAGGCATCTGACTTGGAAATCTGGGTACAGGACAAACTGGGGAATATACTTTGCACAGGAGAAAATCTCTTTGGCAAGAATTGGCAGGAAAAAGCTAATGAGATAGATGCTGACAATATCACTTTGTCTAAATCTACAGCTGATCCTGCGAGGAAAAAATCCTCTAAGAAACCATTCTTCAGGAAGAAGAAAAAGTTTTATCCCTTCTATACCCAGCAGGGACATCGTTTAGGTCAGTCTGCCCAAAAGGGACAGCAGCACCAACTTGGCAACAAAGGAAACCAAAAGCAGCTAAGCCTCAACCGGCTCAGCAGACTCAGCCACCACAAGGGCTTTGACTCCTGTCTAGAGAACTTTGCCTTCCTGGCCCTAAACGGCCCAGAACCCTCCACCATCCTAGGAAGGTTGTCATTTTGGTGTCAGATAACAGCAGAAAATTGGACTCTGTCTATTGTATGAGAGGGGTACAAGCTTCATTTTTTCAGCATGCCCCCTCCTACAATAGTAAGACAGTTCAATTCTCAGACCTCTCTCAACGACCGGTTAGGTCAGGAAGTCACTATGTTCCTTGCTCAAGGGGCAATAGAAGAGGTACCCATTCTCCAACGGGGTACAGGGTTTTACTCCCCCCTATTTCCTTATTCCAAAGAAAACAGGAGGACACAGACCCATTCTAGACCTCAGAGAATTGAATAAATTCCTGTTCAGAGAGAAGTTCAAGATGATTTCTCTAGGAACTCTGCTGCCATACTTTCGGAGTCAAGGTTGGCTTTGTTCTCTAAATCTCAAGGATGCGTACACTCATGTTCTCATCCATCCAACTCACCAAACGTTCCTTCAATTCCTGTTTCAAGGAAAGCACTACCAATACAGGGTTCTTCCTTTTGGCCTGGCCTCTGCACCAAGGGTGTTCACAAAATGCATGGCTGTGGTAGCAGCATTTCTCTGCACCCTGGGAATATTTGTCTTCCCCTACTTAGACGACTGGCTCATTCGAACACCCTCAGAGCCAGAGGCCAGGTTTGCTCTGTCTCGCACAATGCGCATCCTTCAGTATTTGGGACTTGTAATAAACTTCCCAAAGTCCAACCTTGCTCCCACTCAATCCCTAAAGTTTATAGGAGCTCTTCTGGATACCAGACAGACAAGGGCCTTCCTTCCACAGCCCCGCTGCCTTCGCATTGTACAATTTGCTTCCCAAGCAGTGCTAAAACCTCACCTCACTGCTTGGGAAATATTACAGTTGCTAGGCCACATGGCATCCACCATGCATGTGGTTCCTTATGCTCGCCTACATATGAGGGCAGCCTAGTGGACCTTATCCACTCAGTGGACTCAGGCATCAGGTTGCCTGTCAGACAAGATAGCAAACTCAGATCGCCTTATTTTGTCCCTCCAATGCTGGCAGTCACCCAAAAATCTTTTGGTGGGGTCTCCTTTTCAGCAACCCCCACCCCAAGCCACTCTAATAACAGTTGCTTCACAGGTGGGTTGGGGAGCCCACCTGCACGGCCTCTCTACCCAGGGTACCTGGACTCCACAAGAGGCCTATCTTCATATCAACCTCCTGGAGCTCAGAGCAATCTTCCTTGCTCTTCGAGTATTTCACATACAGCTCAGCTACAAGACAGTCCTAGTTCAAACGGACAATCAGGTAGCCATGTTCTCTGTGAACAAGCAGGGCAGAACAGGCTCTCTGTCGCTGTGCAACGAAGCTTTGCGACTATGGGCCCTCGCCAGAGAGCATCAGATTCATCTCCTTGCGGTGTATCTTCCAGGCATTCAAAACTCTTGGGCAGAAAGACTCAGTCGAGTTCTGCTTCCACAATAATGGTCTCTCCATGCATACCAGGTGGCCAAAATTTTTCAAATTTGGGGAACCCTGGACATAGACCTCTTTGCAAGTCCGCTGAATACCAAACTTCCCCAGTTCTGTTCCAGAATTCCGGCTCGAGGTTGTCAAGCCAGGGATGCTTTCCTCCTTCATTGGGGTCAGGACTTCCTATATGCCTTTCCACTCATTCCCCTAATTCCCAAAACCCTGTTCAAGCTTCAGAGAGACAGAGGTCATATGATTCTCATAGCTCCACGTTGGCCACGGCAACTGTGGTACCCTCTGCTCCTACATCTTTCTCAAGCTCCGCCTCTGGAGTTAGGATCTGCTCCAGAT
This sequence comes from Ichthyophis bannanicus, assembly GCA_033557465.1. NCBI lineage: Eukaryota > Metazoa > Chordata > Amphibia > Gymnophiona > Ichthyophiidae > Ichthyophis > Ichthyophis bannanicus. The sequence goes on from CM066040.1 coordinate 143,518,014, forward strand.
CTTTTTTTCTCAAGAGGACGGGATGCTGTAGCATCCCAATCCCCAGTCTCTGCATCTCAGGGTCTGGTTGCTGAAAGCCTAGAACTTCACGGTCTTAACCTTTCCCAGCAGGTAAAGGATATCCTTCATGCTTCCAGGAAACCGTCCACAAGACGCTCTTATGCATTTAAGTGGAAAAGGCTTACCATATGGTGCTCGCAGAAGGGTCTTGACGCTCTTGCGATACCTCTGGAATCATTACTGGAGTACCTCCTTCATTTATCAAATGCAGGGCTTAAGACCAATTCAGTGAGAGTCCATTTGAGTGCTATTGCAGCTTCTTTCAAGCCTCTCAATGGACAACCTATTTCCTCTCATCCTCTCATAGCAAGATTTATGAGAGGCCTTCTTTTAATGAAGCCTCCCATTAAGCCACCACCGGTGGCTTGGGACTTGAATCTGGTACTTGGGCAGCTCATGAAACTGCCCTTTGAACCATTAGCCACTACCTCTTTGAAATTCCTTTCCTGGAAGGTTATCTTTCTCATTGCAATCACATCAGCACTGTCGCATCAGTGAATTGCAAGCGTTGGTGGCTGATCCTCCTTATACCAGGTTCCATCATGATAAAGTAGTCCTTAGGACACATCCACTCTTTATGCCAAAGGTGGTTTCCCCCTTTCATTTGAACCAAGCGGTTTACCTTCCTGTATTCTTTCCAAGGCTTCCCGCCTCAAATGCATTAAGGAACCTTCATACTTTGAACTGTAAAAGAGCCTTACCTTTTGCTTGCAAAGGACACAGCAACATAGGAAATCCTCTCAACTGTTTGTTGTTTTTGATCCTAGTCATTTGGGACGTCCAGTCTCCAAAAGGACACTGTCCAACTGTGGATTGCACAGTGTAATCTTTTGACTATGAGAGTAAAAACCTTCCTCTGGAAGGCCATGTCACAGCTCACAATGTGAGAGCCATGGCAGCCTCAATGGCTCATCTTCACTCTGTGTCTATCGATGACATCTGTCGAGCAGCTACTTGGGCTTCGGTACATATCTTCACAGCCCATTACTGCTTAGACAAGGACTCCCGCCGGGATGCCTTTGTTTGGTCAGGCTGTTCTTCAACATCTGTTCCAGACTTAATCAACTCCTACCCACCATTCCTGGTAGGATGCCAGAGATCCATGGGGGTAAGTGGAGCCCTTTAACAAGGGCACACAACTTTCTGAGGCCATCTCCCTGGCATCTGCAGCTAGGGAGTCCCCATATGTGAAGATTACATTCCTGCTTATTCCTGGAGATAGCATAGTTACTCACCTGTAACAGGTGATCTCCGGGAATAGCAGGAATTTAGTCTTCAAAACCCGACCACCTCCCCTAGGAGTTGTATCTCTCTATCTTTCTCTCTTTCCCTCTCTTTTTTTGTCTCAGATATATACTCAACTGGAGAGGGACAGTTGGGAAAGGTGGGAAGGCAGCACGCTGGCGCTGTAGGATGCTCCCAAAAGCTTTCGTATTGGACGCTGGGGAGCGTTCCCACGCAGGCTCCGTCGGTACCGACGATACCCATATGTGAAGACTAAATTCCTGCTGTTCCTAGAGATCACCTGTTACAGGTGAGTAACTATGCTTTCCAAACTTGTGGAAAGCAAATGGCTAGTATGACACATCAAAAATAGTAAATTCAGCAGTATTGCGTAATAAGGAAAACCTAAATATTTCTTAGCCATGACCCCAGCCTATAATCAGAGTTGGTAACCAAAGGAAACCAGTTTTGACAAACATTAAAGGAATATAGGCCAGTGATACAAGTGACCCATTAAAGTTGAGTTGAATCAGACACATTCATAGCAGGTCTAGAGACTGGGTGGGTGTTGAGGAAAGTTATAAGCAGAAAGTGGTACAGGAAAACATACAAATTAGATTGAAACTTCAACAAACATTTGCGAGTCTATTTAAGGAAAAATAATGCCCCCAACTGGGAAACCTTCAGCCAGAGGATGAGAAACTCCCTCCTATGGCATTGTCTCCCATGCTAGGTCAGGAAATGCCCTAACCAGTAACCCCCGATATCTAACATTCCTCCGACGAAAGAACATTTTCATAAACCATTCTCTGTCAGAGGATAATGCAAACTATACAAAACATGTTACAGGAACAATGCTACCAACATCCGAACTTTCTAGAATAGCAGATATATTAAGTTCATCCATTTGCATCATAGAAAGAGTCTTGAGTCCTCACTTGACCCGTAGATTTCTTGTCTTGAGGTATATAATAAACCTTTACCAATGGTGGTTGCAAGTCAGGTTTAACACCCAACACTTCTTCCAAGTATCCCTTGAACATATCTATCTCCAGGAACAAGCAGGAATGCAGTCTTCACATATGGGTATCGTCTGTACCGACGGAACCCACGAGGGAATGCTCCCCAGTGTCCAATAGGAAAGCTTTTGGGAGCAGTCCACTGTGCTTGTGCATCTGCCTTCCCGCCTTCCCCTCCTCAGTTCTTCGTTTTCCGCAGAGCCAGCAGGAGGCACCTTTCCTGTCACTGCTGAAAAAGTTTCTTTTTTTTTTTTTTTTTGTATCTGTGCTCTGCCCTTCTGTCGATGCCAGTACCCTTCCCAATACTGGCCCCAATATTTACTATCCTTTTCTTTTTTCTTTATATTTCTTTTTTATCTTTCTGTCAGGTGGTCCACTGCCAACTTAGGCCTCGGCCTAAATTTTTTCTAAGCCATTTGTCACCACGGACAAACATATCGGTGATTTTAAAAAATGCTCTTAAGTGCCCAGCCACTATGTCAATCACTGATTCCCATGACTGGTATCTAAAATGTTTGGGCCCAGACCATTTACCAGACAATTGTCCTTTGTGCAAACAAATAACCAAGTGAGGCCTACAGAACAGAAACAAAGAGTATAATTCACTGTTTGTCGCAGACTCTATTTCGGTGGCTTCAGCATCGTCGAAGATGTCTACATCTTCAGCTGGTTCCAAGAAGTCCAAACCTAAAATAAAGACTAAGTCCTCGGCATCGTGATCCGATACTGAGCATCAAGGTAAATCCCTTCATTCACAGGATGCACCGAAAGGGGATTTGATGCTGACAGGCCAGCCAAACAGCCCGGGTGGGAGGACCAATACTCCAAAACCACACAGGGGCTCAAAGTTGCTCCTGAGGCATCGACCTCTGGAGGGCTACTGGATACCATGCTCTAGAATGGTGGCACAAAGCCCCATACATCAATCTACAGGCATTGGTGTCCTCCATCAATCGGCGATTCTTGGCTATCGAGAGGACTTTGGTGGCACTCCTGGCTGCTGTGGTACCAAAGGCATCGACAGCTTCAGTCAGTCAGGCACTAGCATCCACCTCAGTGCCAGAGTCTCTGCCTCAGATACCAACCCTGGAGGAGGTATCGGTGGTTCATCAAAAATCAGTATTGGTGGGCCTGCCTCTGATTCCTCCCTTGGAGCTGATATCGGCAGTTGGTACCCAACCGGTTCCTGGTTCAAGTCCCGCATCATCTGAGCATTGACATCCAGCATTGGCATTGGCTTGAGATAGTCAGTACTTCGATTTCCTTTCTGAATTGGGCTCTTCTTACGATTCTGAGGTAACATCAGAGGAATCTAGAGCCACCCGGGATCCCTCTCCTCCGATCCCTCTCGTCCTCATGCGAGACGTTGATCCCTGTCAGAGGATAATCCCCACCAGAGGACATGTCCTTTCAGGACCTCATTAGGGACATGGAAGCAGGTCTCCAGATCACTGTAGCATCGGAAATGGAACTGAGGGCTGAGGAGTTAGAAATCCTCTAATATTCCTCGACCCTCAAAGAGTTGGCTGCGTTACCAGTGCATTGGATCCTGTAGGATCTAATGCTGCATATGTGAGAGGCCCCGCTAATGGTCCCACCTATTAGTAAGCACCTCGATACCATGTACCGAATCCCACCATGTCGGGGGTTTCAAAAGCCTCAATTACCACACCACTCAATGTTAGTGGAATTGGTAATGCATATTATTAAGAGTTCTAAGACTCACTCATCGGTACCACATGGCAAAGTTGCCAGAACTCTCAATACCCTTGGACGCCACTGCTTCCAGGCCTGCATTCTTGCTTCTAGGATTACATCTTACACCCTCTATATGGACATGTACTTTAAAGATGTATTGAGTGAGCTAGGAAACTTTGCTCCTATTCTCCCAGATGATAAACAAGATTCTTACATGACTATAGTCAAGCGAGCTCAAAATACTTTGAAGTTCCTGCAAGGGCAGCCTTTGATACCTATGAATCAATTAGCAGAGCTGCTGCAATCTGCATAGGAGCCCGTAGGATTAAAGATTTGCAGAAAGGATTAAAGTTTTGCAGGAAACAAAATCTGCTGTAGAATCTATATGGATTGAAATTCCATATAAAAGGGGGAAGGCAATGGCAGTAGGGGTGTACTATCGAGCACCTGGCCAGAATGACCAAATGGATGATGAAATGCTCAAAGAAATCAAGGAAGCTAACAAAAGTTACAGCACAGTAATAATAATGGGTGATTTCAATTACCCCGGTATCGACTGGGTCAGTGTCACCTAGATGAAATAAATGACTGCTTCTTGGAGCAGCTGGTTCATGAACCAACCAGAGGGGAAGCCATATTATACCTAGTCCTTAGTGGAACACCAGATCTAGTGCAAGAGATAAGGGTGTTGGGGCCACTTGGCAATAGTGATCATAGCATGATCGCCTTTGATTTAATTAGTGGAGGAGGGATAGTAAGGAAATCCACAGTACTACCTTTTAACTTTCGAAAGGGAGACTATGATAAAATGAGGAAAACAGTTAAGAAAAAACTAAAAGGAGCAGTTGCAAAGGTTAAAGACGTACATCAAGCTTGGGTGTTGTTGAAAAATACTATCTTGGAAGCCCAGACCAGCTGTATTCCACGCTTTAAGAAAAGTGGAAGGAAGTCCAAAAAACTGCCAGCATGGTTTAAAGGTGAGGTCAGAGAGGCTGTTGCTAAAAAAGCATCTTTTAGGAAATGGAAAAAAGAGCCAAACGACGAAACCTGGAAACAGCACAAGCACTGGCAAGTCAAATGCAAGGCATTGATAAGGCAGGCAAAGAGAGAATTTGAGAAGAAGGTTGCTGCGGAAGCAAAAACGCGAAATAAAGACCTTTTCAAGTACATTCGTAGCAAAAAACCTGTGAGAGAGTCAGTTGGTCCATTAGATGATAAAGGGGTTAAAGGAGCACTAAGAGGCGACAAGGCGATAGCGGAGAGACTGAATGAATTCTTTGCTTCGGTCTTTACTGAGGAAGATGTAGGGATGTTACCCATGACTGAAGTGGTATTTAAAGGTGCGGAAGAATTGAAGGAAATATCGATACATCGGGAAGATGTCTTACAACTATTAGATAAACTGAAGAGTAGCAAATCACCTGGGCCGGATGGTATACATCCAAGGGTGTTGAAAGAACTGAAATATGAGATTGCAGACCTGCTATCAGTAATCTGTGAACTATCATTAAAATCATCTCTAATACCTGAAGATTGGAGGATCGCCAATGTAACACCAATTTTTAAAAAGGGTTCCAGGGGTGATCCGGGAAACTACAGACTGGTGAGCCTGACGTCAGTACCAGGAAAAATGGTAGAAACCATCATAAAGAATAAAATTACTCAGCATGTAGATAGTCACAACCTAATGGGAGACAGCCAACATGGCTTTAGACAAGGAAGATCTTGTCTTACTAATCTGTTATGTTTTTTTGAAGGAGTGAATAAACAGGTGGACAAAGGTGAGTCGGTTGATATTGTGTATCTGGACTTTCAGAAAGCCTTTGACAAGGTCCCTCATCAGAGACTTTTGGCAAAACTAAAGAGTCATGGGATAGGAGGCAGTGCACTATTGTGGATCAGAAACTGGTTAAAAGATAGAAAGCAGAGGGAGGGCTAAATGGCCAATTTTCCCAATGGAGAAAGGTGAATAGTGGTGTACCCCAGGGATCTGTGCTGGGTCCGCTGCTTTTTGACATATTCATAAATGACCTGGAAAGTGGAATAACGAGTGAGGTTATCAAATTTGCAGATGACACAAAACTATTTAAAGTTGTTAAAACCCAAGAGGATTGTGAAAAATTGCAAGAGGATCTTGATAAATTGGAAGACTGGGCATCAAAATGGCAGATGAAATTTAATGTGGACAAGTGCAAGGTTATGCACCTAGGGAAGAACAACCCAAACTATGGTTACACGATGCAAGGTTCCACATTAGGAACCACCACCCAGGAAAAAGATTTAGGCGTCATTGTGGATACCATGTTAAAACCCTCGGCCCAGTGTGCAGCGGCGGCCAAGAGAGCAAATAGAATGCTAGGTATGATAAGGAAAGGAATGGAAAATAAAACAAAAGATATTATAATGCCTCTATATCGTTCCATGGTGAGACCGCACCTTGAATATTGTGTGCAATTCTGGTCGCCGTATCTTAAAAAGGATATAGCGATTTTAGAAAAGGTTCAGAGAAGAGCCACCAAAATGGTAAAGGGGATGGAAGGATACTCCTATGAAGAAAGGCTAAAAAGGTTAGGGCTCTTTAACCTGGAAAAGAGATTGCTGAGGGGAGATATGATAGAAGTCTATAAATTAATGAACGGAGTGGAACGGGTAAACGTAGATCGATCGTTTACGTTATCAGAATATAGAAAGACTAGGGGACATGCAATGAAGCTACAGGGTAAACTATTTAAGACTAATAAAAGAAAATATTTTTTCACTCAACGTGTAATCAAACTCTGGAATTTGTTACCGGAGGATGTAGTAAAGGCTGTTAGTGTAGATTGGTTTAAAAAAGGTTTGGACAAGTTCCTGGAGGAAAGGTCCATAAACCATTATTAAGAAGTGACCGAAGATATCAATGCTTGACCCAGTACAAGCATTGTGGAGCTTGTGTCTCTTGGGGAAACTGCTAGGTACATATGACCTAGATTGGCCACTGTTGGAAACAGAATACTGGGCTTGATGGACCTTGGTCTGACCCAGTATGGCATATCTTATGTTCTTAGGATCTTGAGCACTAGGTTCAAGATAAATAGGTCAATATTCCTTGTTTTGGGGAAAGCTTATTTGGTAAGGGTTGGAGAAAGAAGGCAGGCGAACTTGAGGCAGATGATCTCATCCTCAAGAGTCTCTTAAGAAAGACTTCAGACCCCTATAGAAGGAAGACTACTGCCAAGAAGTCTTTCTATACCAAGAAGAAGAGATATTACTCTTCTACCCATCCCTCTGCTACTTATCCTCAGCAGCAGCAAAGGTCTCAAGGTCCACGTCGGCCTAAGAAGCCAAGGGCACCAAACCCCAGTCATCTGTTCAGTTTAACTAGCACCTGGTTTTTGACTCCTTCCTAAAGAGCATAGCTACTCTACCTCTACGAGAGCCCCAGCCCCCTACACATAGCAGGCAGGCTTTATGCTTATGTCCACAGGTGGCATCTCATTACATCATAAAAATGGTATGTCAACAAGGGGGGCTATCTGCTTCACTTTCACAGCTTACCCTCAAACACCACCATAAGAGATTATCCTGCAAATCCTTTGCAGGCCAATATCCTGTCTTCAGAGGTGGCCGTCCTTTTGGCCCATAGGGCAATCAAGAGTTCCTCCTGTCCATGAGGGTGCTGGCTTCTACTCATCTCTACTTTCTTATCACCAAGAAAACAGGAGGGTTCAGACCAATTCTAGATCTCAGAGATCTCAATAAATTCCTCATTCGGGAGAAATTCAAAATGATCTCCTTCTGCACCCTTCTGCCATACCTTCGGAGGTACGACTGGCTATGTTCTCTAGACCTCAAGGGGGCTTACACACACTTGCTGATCCACTCTCACCACAGACAGTATCTGTGCTTTCAAGTTCAGCAGGTCCACTACCAGTATCGGGTGCTCCCCTTCGGCTAGTGTCTGCACCCAGAGTATTTGCAAAATGCATGGCAGTGGTTGCAGCATATCTGCATACTTTGGGGGTCTTTGTCTTCCACTATTTAGATGACTGGCTGATAAGGGGAGAATCCCAAGAAGTCGTCAGTCACTTTCTCACACCATCATGCTGCTCCAAAATCTAGGCTTTGTGCTAAACTTTCCAAAGTCTCATCTAGTTCCAACCCAGCAACTCAGAGCCTTTCTAGACACTTATCAGAGCCAAGCTTTCCTTCCTCAGGATCACTTTGCCCATCTTATCGAGTTTGCCCTCACCATACAAGGTCAGATTCTGTATCAGCTCGTGACATGCTGAGTCTTCTGGGGCACATGGCCTCCACAGTCCATGTCATCCCGTATGCCCAGCTACAAATGAGACAAGCCCAGTGGACCTTTTCGGATCAATGGTCTCAAGCAACCGGGCATTTCTCAGACAAGATTTCCATTTCTCCTCCTCTTGTCAACTCCCTTTGCTGGTGGTGCTCCCCCCAAATCTAGGAGTCACCTTTTCAGATGCCTCCACTCTCAATGCACCCTAACGACTGATGCTTCCAAACTGGACTGGGGAGCACATCTGGAGGTCTCGCCACACAGGGGCAGTTGACAGCGCAGGAATCTCAGATGCAGATCAGTCTCCTAGAGCTTCGTGCTCTTATGAACACCCTTTGGGTTTTTCATCCACAACTTTTGGGCAAACACATCTTAGTTCGGACAGACAATCAAGTAGCAATGTTCTGTGTGAACAAGCAAAAGGGAATGGTTTCTTATCCCTTCTGCCAAGAAGCCCTTCGCCTATGTTCCTTGGCCATTATATATCACATTCATCTCCAAGCAGTGTATCTCCCAGGCGAAAGTGTCCTAGTGGACAGACTCAGCCATATCCTGCATCCCCATATGAGTGGACACTGTATCAGGACACGGCATCTTGGATCTTCAATTTATGGGGAGCCCTCAAAATCTGTTCACTACTCCAGAGAATGTGCATCTTCTGCTTTAGCTTTTCTGCTCAAGAATTCCTTCCAGACAGTCTGATAGCGGATGCCTTTCTCCTTCATTAGGGCATGGGACTGCTTTATGCATTCCCGCCAACTCCCCTGATACTCAAAAGTTTATTCAAGTTGCAAGTTGACAGGAGCTCCTTGATTCTAATAGCCCCTTACCAGCCCCGCAACCATGGTTTCCTCTGCTTCTTCGTCTGGCACAGAATCCACCCCTCAGTTTGGGTCATGCCCCTGACCTCCTCTTCTCAGGATTGAGGGCAACTCCTTCACCCCAATCCACAAGCCCTCCATCTCACGGCATGGCTACTGAAGGCATGATCTTTGGCCTCAGCATTCCTCAACCATTCAGGGACATCTTGCTGGCTTCTCACAAGCCGTCTACCAGACGTCCTTATGCCTTCAGATGGCAACAGTGCCATCTGGTGCATCCTGCAGAAGATTAACCATTCTAATTGCCCGGTGGAGCTGCTTCTTTAGTATCTTCTCCACTTATCTTCCACGGGACTTAAGACTAACTCTGTTAGGCTGCAATGTCACTGAGATGAACTCTATCACAGTCCCCTGGATAAACATCCCATTTCCTTGCACCCCTTAGTACAACGATTCATGCGGGGTCTTTTGCTTTCCAAGCCACTGATCAAACCACCGCTGGTGGCTTGGGACCTCAATGTGGTCCTAGCACATCTTCTAAAAGCCCTGTTCAAGTCTCTGGCTACCACTTCTCTGAAACGCTTACCCTGGAAGGTAGTCTTCCTCATTGCCCTCGCCTCAGCTCGCCACATCTGTGAATTTCAAGCTTTGGTGGCGGATCCCCTCTACACTCGATTCCACCACAACAAGGTGGTTCTTCATACTCATCCTCATTTCTTTCCAAAGGTAGTTTCAACTTTTCATCTCAACCAATCTATAATACTATTGGTCTTCTTTTCCTGGCCGCATGCATCCAGAGCTGAGACAGCCCTGCATACCTTGGGTTGTAAGCATGCTCTTGCGTACTATTTGGACAGAACCAAGGCTATCAAGAAATCCTCTGTTATTTATCTCCTTTGACCCAAGCTACTTAGGTCTCCCGGTGTCAAAACGCACCTTCTCCAATTGGACTGCGGACTGCATTTCTTTTGCCAGTGCTCAAGCGGGACTCTCTCTCGAAGGTCACAATGTGAGGGCCATGGCAATTTTGGTCACAAATCTCTGTTCTGTCTCTGTACAGGAGAACTGTCGGCCAGGTATCTGGTCCTCTGTTCACACCTTTGGGGCTCACTACTGCCTTGACAAGGACTCCCGTCAGGATGCTGTCTTTGGCCAGGCTGTTCCTCACCATCTTTTTACAAACTTAGTCACAACTCCTACCATTATCTTTCTTTGGCATCTGACTCCTTGTTCCATGCTCTTGCTCACTGCACCTGAGTTTGCATGGTCAGTTGTGTTCATGCCCTTTTGGCTCCACTAGTCTCAAAGTTATCTTTCCATCTGGTGCCTGGGAGCTAGTGAGTTCCATATGTGAAGACTGCATTCCTGCTTGTTCCTGGAGTTAGTGTAGTTACTCATTCATCTGTAACAGATGATCTCTGGGAACAGCAGGAATCAGTCCTGATAACCCACTCTCCTCCCTAGGAGGAGTTGGGTATACATTTTCCTCTAACTCTCAGCTACAAACTGAACTGAGGAGAAGAGTTTGGAAGGCAGATGTGCAGTGGAGTGTGCCCAAAAGCTTTCCTATTGGACGCTGGGGAGCGTTCTTGTACGGACTCGGTCGTTACCGACGATACCTATATGGGAAGACTGATTCCAGATGTTCCCGGAGATCACCTTTTACAGTTGAGTAACTATGCTTTAGGAGTGACCAATTGAGTTTTAGGAAAGTTTATCAAACGCAAGTTAGAGTTTCTAACTGCATTTTCCATCTGTTCCATTTTTACTTTCATAACTATAGCATCCTTCACCAAAGTTGCAACACAGCCCTCCATGCTATTCACACAAATGAACAAATCGTTGTAATCTCATTTCAGTTTGGAAAAATCCTCCATGTTCTTGTCACAGTCCTAACATATACCCTGAAGTTGTATCTTCATGCTATTAACTTGGGGTAGTAATGCTTCAGCTAGTTCAATAGCACACCATATTGATTCTAGGGTTATCTGGCTTGGAGGAGGGGGGGTAAGGAAAACATCCAAAGAAGTCCCCCCATTAACCCCATCTATCTCAGCCATACCTCTACTCTCCACCGGTCTCACCAGACCTTCTCGTGTCACCCGACACCAAGCCAGCACCGAGAGGAGATTGTTCAAATGGGACCCGAGAACAGGCCTCTTCAGTTCCTGGATCTGGACCCCAAGCCCTGGGTGGCACACCAATTTTGGGACTGCCAGCCAGAGACCGCTGCTCCAGGAAAACCTCTGAGTCCAGCTTTAGCGGGCGCCGCACCTTCAGAGGGGTAAGATCTAGCCCTGATGAGGACACCAAGCTTACCCACTCCGCCCTCCACAATGGGGAAAACTGAACTTCTGTCGCTGGTCAGCCCCGGCTGCACACGTGGACTCGGGAATTGATCCAAGGGATCTCTACAAGGCAAATCTGCCATCTGGTTACAGTCGGCTGGGGTGCCTTAACCGCTCTTCCCTTCCGCGTCTCCTTTTATAGTGCATGGCAGCTGCTCACTCACTGACCACAGCCATCTTGGATCCGCCCCTCTTACTACAGTTTATTCGATGTGCTATTTTTTTACATCTGAGATTCGGGTGACAAGTATACCACATAACAGTGCTACAGAATGGTGGGGTTTTTTTTGTTTGTTTTTCATTTGCGTCTCCAGTTATTTAACAGGACATCAAATTTGAGATTGTTGCCCTCCATGTACTAGTCAAGATTTCAGTGGTACATAGTAACTAGTAACTTTTCATATATTCATTGAGTTGCACTGTTAAATTTTTTGAAAGAAAAGTAGAGTGCGTTCCATGGTGTTAATCTATTTGGATATGTAGAAGTAAAGGTCGAGTAATTTAATGCATTTGTTACTAGTTTTCCAGAGCTGTGCCCCTTTCCTCTCAGGATGATCTTGTTGGAATACACAAGTAAATTACAGGTTGCATTCAGGAATTTTCTTACACTTAGGTAAATATGTTGCCCAATCCTTTTATTTAACAGATTTTTATAGCTTTGAAACCAAACACTATTGCATCAGTACTGTAATGCAACCTGGTGTCTGCAGGTCTGGTGCAAGGATATGAGGCACCCTAGGTAAATCCTCATTCCTGCCAACACAACCGCCCCTGCCCCTGCCCCAACCCCTGCTCCTGCTGCCAATCCTCTCTGGGACCTGTAGCAGTGGCAATGACAAAACAGCAGTGTAGCACTCTCCCAGAGCCTCTGATGATGCATGCTGTTGGTGCTGTGCTCTGACCAGCTGGGTCTGCTCCTCAGTAAATAGGACGTTTGCGTCTGAGGGGGCAGTGGCAGGAATGGGCTGACCACCAAATCCTAACACTCTAGGCAGCTGCCTACTCTGCCCAATAGTAGTGCTAGCCCTGAATGACTGTGTATTTAGACATCAACCGTAGCCCATTCCACACTGACCCAATGAGGGAAGTATAGCGCTCCAGAACTAGTCACATGTATTAACGTAATACAATGAAAATATATCACCACCAACTTCTTTTTTGTTGTTGTTGTTGTTGACCTCTTTATTTCTTGGTTCCCTTGAAACTCTGAGTTCAACCTTGATAGCTGCAAATTATCTTATACTCACTGGATCTGATTTGGTTCTTACTGGCCATGATAAGAGGTGACCTCGCATATTGCATAAAGCTGTCAGATGCTGCTCTGAACAAGGCTGCCTCTGGGAGCTCTGGAGAATTACAATAGTGTGCTGCAATATAGAGTTAAAGGTCAAGCATAGCCACTTGCTGTTTGCCCTTTTAAGAGATTCTGTAGTACACCAATCTCCCATTTTATATTAAACTAACAAAAATAGCATTTAACCATGTATGAAACATCAGTTTAAAAGGATATAAACACAGTAGACTAAAAAATAAATTGATTGTAAAAGACATGGATCTCCATTTCAATTGAATGTATTTGTGAGAAAAGAAACGTCTAGGTATGAACATGGAGGCAGGGGACAGTATTTTGCAAACGTTTCTGCTGAATATATACAGGTATACCATCTATTTTCCAGCAACTGATGGTCCGACACCTCTTTTAATCCAGACAAAATTACAGAAAGGATTATGGGAAGGCACTTGAAATTCCCATGACTGCCACATTAGTTTACCGGATGGCCACAGATGGCGCCGAGTGAAATTCTTTGCAGACAGTGATTTGAAGAAGCAAATGAAAATTAGAAAAACTATGAGAGATGGTAAGGGTATTGAACATGATCAAGTGATGATGGAATGAGTAATGGAGTGGACTGATAGGGTAGCATGTTAATAGAACATGCTATGTTGTTCCATAAAGAACTTAAATTAGAACATGAGTGACTATAGCGAAGGACAGCTTCAAACGTTTAAGAAGCATCATGGAATTTCCATGCATAAAGTATGTGGAGAAAAACGGTCCACAGACTATGAAGGAGCTACCAAGTATGTGGACAAATTTGCCAAGCTTGTAGCTGATGAACACCTTTGTCCCAAGCAAGTGTATAATGTGGATGAAACTACGCTTTAAGAAAAGTGCCAGCACGGTTTAAAGTTGAGGTCAGAGAGGCTGTTGTAGCCAAAAAAGCATCTTTCAGAAAATGGAAAAAGGAGCCAAATGACGAAAACTGGAAACAGTCGGTGGTAAATTAAATGCAAGGCATTAATAAGCTAGGCAAAGAGATAATTTGAAAAACAGCTTTCTGTGGAAGCAAAAACACATAATAAAATCTTTTTCAAGTACATTCGTAGCAAAAAACCTGTGAGAATCAGTGGATCATTAGATGATACGTGGTAAAAGGGGCTCTAAGAGGGGACAAGGCCATAGCGGAGAGACTGAATGAATTCTTTGCTTTGGTCTTTACTGAAGAAGATGCAGGGAAGTTACTCATAGCTGAAATGGTATTTAAAGGTGATGCATCAGAAGAATTCAAAGAAATATCAATAAACCCGGGAAGATGTATTACAGCTATTTCATGAACTGAAGAGTAGCAAATCACCTGGGCCAGATGGTATACATCACAGGGTGCTGAAAGAACTGAAATATGAGATTGAAGACCTACTATTAATCTGTGAACTATCATTAAAATCATTTGTAGTACTTGAAGATTGTAGAATGGCCAATGTAATGCCAATTTTTAAAAAGGGGAAATTGCAAATCAGTGAGTCTGTAATTGTGTGCAATTCTGGGCAAAATGGTAGAAACCATTATAAGAATAAAATTACTGAACACTTAGTCATGGCTTAATGGGAGAAAGCCAACATGGATGTAGCCAAGGAAACTCTTGTCTTACTGAACTATGATATTTTTTTGAAGGTGTGAATTAAAAGGTAGACAAAGGTGAGCCGGTTGATATAGTATGTCTGGATTTTCAGAAAGCCTTTGGCAAGGTCCGTCATGAGACTCTTGGAGAAATTAAAAAGTCATGGGATAGGAGGCAGTATAGTATTGTAGATCAGGACCTAGTTAAAAGATAGAAAGCAGAGGGTAGGGCTAAATGGCCAAATTTCTCAATGGAGAAAGTTGACTAGTGTAGTACCCCAGGGATCTGTGGTCGGTCTGCTGCTTTTTAACATTCATAAATGACCTGGAAATGGGAATAACGAGAGATCAAATTTGCAGATGAGACAAACTTATTCTAAGTTGTTAAAATCCAGGAGGATTCTGAAAAATTACAAGAGGACCTTGATATATTGGAAGACATGATGTTCAAATGGCAGATGAAATTTAATGTAGATAGGTGCAAAGTTTGCACCTAGAAAAGAACAACCCGATTAGGAAGCACCATTCAGGAAAAAGACTTAAGTGCCATTGTGGATAACACATTGAAACCCTCCACCCAGTGTGCAGTGGTGGCCAAACAAGCAAATAGAATGCTAGGAATCATAAAAAAAGGAATGGAGAATAAAGCAAAGGATATTATAGTGCCTCTGTATCGTTCCATGGTGCAAACGCATCTTGAATATTGTGTGCAATTCTGGCTACCATATCTTAGAAAGGATATAGCAGAATTAGAAAAGGTACAGAGAAGAACTACCAAAATGCTAAAGGGGATGGAAGGATATCCTTTTGAGGAAAGTCTAAGGGGCTCTTCAATTTGGAAAAGAGACTGCTGAGGGGAGATATGATAGAGGTCTATAAATTAATGAATAGAGTAGAAAGACTAGGGGGAGGGGACACAATGAAGCTACAATGTAACCCATTTAAGACTAATAAGAGAAAATATTTTTTCACTCCATGTGTAATCAAACTCTGGAATTCATTACCAGAGGATGAAGTAAAAGTGCAGCTGGGTTTAAAAAAGGTTTGGATGAGTTCCTCGAGGAAAGGTCCATAAACCATTATTAGAGAGGACCCGGGAAATCCACTGCTTGCCCCAATACAAGCATTGTGGAACCTGTGTCTTTTTGGGAACCTGCTAGGTACTTGTGACCTGGATTGGCCACTTAGAAACAGGGTACTGGGCTTAATGGACCTTGATCTGGCCCAGAATAGCATGTCTTATGTTCTAATGACTTGTACAGGGGCATTAATACTACTTTTCTGCTGGTTATTTCTCTTTGTATGCAACCTAGCATCCTTTTGTTTTTTGCTAGTGCCTTGTCACATTGTTTCACCATGTTGAGATCCTCAGAAACTGTCACTCTGTTGTGGTTCATGCACACCAACCTCTCGCATTCTATTGCATAGAACTATTTTGGCTTTCTGCATTTCAAGTGCATGACTCTGCACATCGCATTTAATCTTAATAGCCAAGCATCACATTTTTCTAGTTTTTGTAGATCCTTTCTTATATTGTCCACCCCCTCTGAGGCGTCCACTCTGTTGCAAATTTCATGTCATCTGCAAAACGGCAAACTTCACTTTTCAGTCCTTCAGCAATATCACTCAAAAGACATTGAAAAGTACTGATCCTAGGACCGATTCCTAAAGCATTCCACTACTCGCCTTCCTTTCTTCTAAGTGTATTCTGTTTACTACCACCCTCTGTCATCTCAGTCAACCAATTTCTGATCAAATTTGCCCCATGGGAGCCATCCCCAGGCTGTTCAGTTGATTAATAAGCCTCCTGTAAGTAACAGTGGCCTATGCACAAATGGATTTACCACACATGCAGCTGTGGGAGTATTTTACATATCTGCACCTGAGAAAACTGAGTCTCACAAACATCATAGCTTTCACATGAAAGTGGCAATTTTGCAAAGTCAGTGTGCAAGTGCCAACATTTCCATATGTAGCTGGGTGAACTGGCAAATATATACGTAGAATTACCACCAATTAAGTACTGAGACCTCAATTCTTTTATGCTTTGTTTTGAAAGAGGAAATGACTGGGGATTAAGAAGACACTCTCCATTAATCCCTCATGAGGAGCCCAAGCCTAAACGAGCACTTTTTAAAAAATGTAGGCATGCTTCAGAGTGGAAATGTTTTGCCATGTACATGATCCCCGTTGTAAATAAGGAATAAATACATAGGTATTTGTGCCTCCACCATGCTTACCCTTACTCTGCATGGTGTGGATCTTCATGTGTAAATAGTGTCTTTCTGAAATCGCATTACATGTCTATTCCATTCTACATGTGTAAATGCTTCTAAAATAACTTTCATAATCTGTTAGATGTTTATATTAGATATATTTATATATATATTTCATTTAATTGTTTTAGTGCATCTGTAACAAACTAGTTTCTTACAACTGTAGCATTCGTTAAAATTCTTGAGAAGGGGCCAAGTGATCATATTTCTGGATTCAGATTCATGTGAAATCCTCTAAGACATGAGATCAAGATGCCTCTCTGCTAGGACTCTTTATGAACAAGTCATGATCTCCTTGTCTCTAGAATGCAGTTAAAAACAAGAACTTTGTCTTCATCTTGTTTTCACAGTCAAGAAATTTTGTTTAATTTCATACTAAAACTGGCATTTTTTGGAAGATATTTATGTATTTAAAAGTCAATGTTAACATAGAAACATATATAGAAACATTAAATACTTTCCTATAAAAATATGTTTAGACTGAAAAGTGTTCTTCTGTTGCAAGTAATAATTCTTGTAAAGTTTTTTTTTTTTACATAGAAATTACCTTTTAAGTTAGGGTAGTGGGCTTGTAAGATATGTGGGCAATGGCAAAGTAATGCTGTCTTTGAATTGCATGTTGCTCTATTGAGGGATTTCATTCATAGATTTGCCATCTTGTCTCTTGACAGGTTCGTTTCTTTATGAAGGTGCATTCTTTTGTCCGTGAGAATGTTCCCCGAGTCTTAACATCTGCAAAGGAGAAATCAAGTGAGTTAGAAGGCCAGCCGAAAAGCTGCGTGTGGTGTAAGGCACTATTGGCTTTAAAACTGGTCCCTTGCTCTGTGTGAAGTGACTGATTCCTTGGGCCTTGGTTTGCCACCTTCTGTAAGCGCTGCACAAGCAAAGAAATTATTTATCTTCCAATCCAATTTGGAAATGGCTACAGTACAGCATATCTATTTTTCTGCCTGCCCTTTTAGCCCAGAATCTCTCTTAGTGTTTCCTCAGTGTGCTCAGTGCTTGCAGGATCAACCCAGCAGCAGGATTTCTCCAGGTTGCTGCTACCTCTGCCTCCCTCCACAAAATTATATAATTGCCCACATCAGGAACTCCTGTAGTGCAGCTGAACCGTAGAGATACCTTTTGTTATAATTGCTTCAACATTCTTTTATCTTATGTAGTGGTTCCTACTGACTCTTCATTTTAGGATGAATAATTTGAAGTAATTTTATGTCATATAAATAGTTGTGGTCAATATTATTTTCACCCTTGCAGTTCAACCCCTTAATGTCCAATATCTCCTTAAAAAAAAAGGTGGCCAGTGAAATGGCTTTGGACTATATATGCACACATATTTGACACACAAAAGGATTAAATAAAAAAAGACCAATTTAAAAAAAGAAATAGTATAAAAACTGGGACATTGCCAGGACATGATTATTTAATTCAATAAAAGGATAAACTTATACCTGAATAACCTAATTACTAATATGCCATGAATTTTTTTGTTGGATCATTTGCCATGAAAGAGAAACTTTCTCGTAGCAAATCCTCCGTTTTTCTCTGTTTAGAAAGGGATCGCATCAGCACAGTGGATGTTAAATATAAGTATTGCAGATTCAGCAACCATCCGTGGAGTGGTCATGCAAAAAGAGTCTCTACGGTGATGATGGTTTAAAAGTTTCAAGCTTTCTTTGAAAGTGCTGCTTCAGATAAGTACTACTGGGGGAAATTTGGTATTATCCCTTAGTGTGTGATAAGAAGCGTTTCTAAACAGAAAAACGGAGGATTTGCTATGATAGTTTCTCTTTCTTGGCAAATGATCCAACAAAAAAGGTCATGGCATATTAGTAATTAGGTTATTCGGGTATAAGTTTATCCTTTTATTGAATTAAATATATAGGTGGGGATAATGAGCAGTCTTTTTTTCGTTGATAGGTCATGATTAATGGCACCCTTATAAACAATTCAAATCAGTTTGAACAGAAGAACCACATTCCCATTGCAGTAAAATTAGACACAACTGTGATCAATTGTCAGTACTCACATGATTTGAATCAACCAGTGAATGACGGCTCTAATGTTTAAAATGGCCACATCCACTCCCTGTTCCGTTTTCACAATGGTGAAGACGAGCTGCCTGAGACCTTCAGAAAAACCATGATCACCAAACATCGAACTTCAAAGGGGTACAAGGCCATCTTCAAAGACCTTGGGATTCCTATGTGTACAGTTTGCAATGTTAAGACGTTTTCTGCTCATGGAACTATTAAGAACCTCTTGGGACATGGTGGGAAGAGGAGAATTAATCTGAGATGTCTTCGAAGGTTAGTACGAACTGTTGGAGAAACACCACATACAACATCTAAAGAACTTAAGGCTGACCTGGAGCAATCTGCAGTGGTAGTTTCAACCTGTACCATATGCTGCACACTAAGCACTACTATTACTACTAATACTAATACTACTGAGCGCTATAAGATGTATGCAACGCTGCACAGACATGTAAGAGACAGTCCCTGCTCATCAGAGCTTACAATCTAGTCAAGACAGACAACACAAGAGGAACACAATTAGATCAGGTGAGTCAAGATCCGAAAGCGGCAGCGAAGAGGTGAGTTTTCAGCCTGGATTTGAAAAGGGTCAGAGAAAAGGTGCCTGGCGTACAGCCTTAGGTAGTTTGTTCCAGGCATAAGGTGCATCAAGGTGAAAGGAGCGAAGTTTGGAGTTTGCTTCTATCTGTGCCCTTCTCTTCTATTGCTATTTGCCAGAAGAGCGGAGTTCCCGGGGAGAGGGTGGGGGGGGGGGTGTAGGGAGAGATAAGAGGAAAAGTAGCGAGGAGCTGCAGAGTGAATGCACTTATAGGTCAGCAGGAGAAGTTTGAACTGGATTCATAAATGGATAGGGAGCCAATGAAGTGACTTGAGAAGAGGGGTAATATGAGTATGATGAGGCAATATGAGCATGATGAGGCATGGACAAAGGCCAAGGAGGGACCTCACTGCTCAAAAACAGACATAAAGGCACGCCTGATCTTTGCCCAAACCCACCTTGAGAAACCACAATCCTGGGAAAATGTTCTGTGGACAGATGAAACCAAACGAGCTCTTTGGCAGTGCAGACCAGGGATAGTGAAGCTTATAAGGGGAAAACCCCCCTTCCTACAGTTAAGTATGGTGGAAGTTCCATAATGTTGTGGGCTGTTTTGCTGCCTCAGGAACTGGAGGCCTGAAATGTATTAATGGAATCGTGACGTCAGAGGACTGCCAAAGTATTTTGGAGCTAAATGTGCTACCTAGTGTCAAAGCTAGGTGTGGAACAAAGGTCATGGTTTCTCCAGCAGGACAATGACCCAAAAGATACATCCAAAAGTACAAAAGAATGGTTAAAAAGGAAAAAATGGACTGTGTTAAAATGGCCAGCATTGTCCTGATCTCAGTCCCATTGAGAACCTTTGGAAAGAGCTGAAATCTGCCATTGGTAAAAGGAATCCTGGAAATATTCATGAGTTGGAACGAATCACAGTTGAAGAGTGGGAGAAACTACCAGCAGACAGATGTACAAAACTTATAGATGGCTACAAGAAACATTTGGAGGCTGTCATCACTGCCAAGGGTTGTGCAACCAAATATTAGTGAAGGGTGCCATTAATCCTCTCCAGGTCATATTTTGTGTTTTTTCTTAGAAATTGCTGTGTCTAAGTTGCACAGACATTTTATTTTTTTTTTTAAATCTTTGAATGTACTATTAAAATATCATGATGATATTCAGTTGGAATATTTCCAATTATTTCTCAAGATATTGTACACAACATACCTAAAATGCAAGGGTGCCAATAATGTTGACTACAACTGTACAGAATGCTTTGTTTCCATGGCAATGCTTTCACATCAGATGTAGTGTAATCCATCTGATGTAAGACACAATAATCACATAGCAACACCTTCATAGCTACAATTAGTCTATTATTCTTGCCATTAATAACTGGGATGAATGTTATTTATATGATTAATTCATTTCTCTCTTCAGCTTTTGTACCGATGCCTAAGGTCACGAATTACCTGTACTTCCTCTTTGTTCCCACCCTCATCTATAGAGACAGCTATCCCAGGTAAATTAAATGAAATGACATGACTTCAAGGGCTTCTGGTTCCTCACTAGGCAGGCAGTGCTGGGATGCTTACATTTTAGCAATTTTGTTCCTTAGCTGTTTGGCTAAAATCCAAACACAGGGTCTGAGCTGTCATCTGCGGATAGTTTCTTCTTGGCTTTTTGGCTGAAACTGAGAATTTCCATAATATGAGGGTGTTAACACCCTGGACCTGACCCTACTAGTGTTGCTTAAAAATATGTAAAATAAAACTTCACCAGAAAAGACTTTTTTAATTTTCTTTATAGGACTCCCAGCATTCGGTGGAGTTATGTTCTCACCAAGTTTGCTCAGGTGAGACTTACTGCTGCTGTTGCTAATTTATTGTTCTAACATTTTGTCAGAAATAATTTTGGATAAAACTGATGATTGATACTGTGCTCCTAATATCCCATGTATGTACTTAAGTCTCTTTAGAAAGTATTTCCTTTATGCTGAGGCCACTAAAGTAATCTCTTATCACACTGCAGGTACTTGGCTGCCTCTTCTATGCTTACTATGTATTTGTGCGACTCTGCATCCCTCTGTTCCACAATATCAGCCAAGAGCCCTTCAATCTGCGGGTGCTTGTTCTTTGCATCTTCAACTCCATCTTGCCAGGTGGGAATTGGGTATTTGCAATATAATGCATTTCTTAGGTAATGGGATACTGCTCATGTCAGCTAAGAGATCCTTCCATGTTTCTTGTCATGCAAGTTGGAGCCCAGATGGCACATACTGCATTGCTGTGACACCCCCCCCCCCCCCGGTCCCCCATACATGAAGCAAATCAAAACATGTTGGCACTTTCCAGGAGCTCGTCTGAGAAATAGTTTCTATGGCGCAGTGAAATTTTGCTTATGTTCTTTCCCTGTTATATTTAGTCTAGTGAAAGAGTGTAATAGAGAAGTGAATGGGAAAGGTACCGATGGGGTTGGGCATTGAAGCTGGAGACTGGGTGGGAGGAAGAGAGATATGACCTTTTAGGAAAGGCTGTTGGAAGGAAGTTATTGTAGTGCGGTTGAGTTCTAATTAGTCTGTCTGTCTCCCCCTTTCCAGGTGTACTAGTCATGTTGCTGGCCTTCTTTGCCTTTCTCCATTGCTGGCTCAATGCCTTTGCTGAGATGCTGCGCTTTGCAGACCGGATGTTTTACAAGGTAACAAAATAAGAACATTTTCCAGATTCTCCCTCCTGCTCTCCTTATAAGTCCACAATCTGTGGTTCTGTCTTCTAGACCCTTTTCCTCAGCTTGCAGAGATATTTATTTAAAAGATTTTTATATACCATCTTTATAACAACGTTCAAAATGGTTTACAATGTAAATAACAAATGCCAGAAGATATGGTGGTCTCTGAATAATTTACTTTTAGGAGTGGAGGAGTGGCCTAGTGGTTGGGGCAAGGTACTTCAGGCCGGAAGGTCGGTGGTTCAAATCCCACTAGAGGACAGCAACCTTGGGCCGGAAGGACTGGGGTTTCTAGTCCCACAGGTGCTCCTTGTGGTCTTGGGCAACCCACTTAACCCTCCATAGCCTATGTTCCCTGTAAAATAGTTATCTCCAAGTTATAATGCCCTGTTCAATGTAATTTCAGTTTGTTCAATGTAAACCGCACTGATGCAGAATAGAGCGGTATATAAGAGAATGTAAATAAATAAAATAAATAAATAAATATTTATGCATCATTAAGGACTTGTCAGTTACAACAATTAGAAAAGGAAAGAAAAGACTGCTAGATTGCTTTCTGGGCTATTGAGGTTCATCCTATTCTCAACTTTTCACATAGCTATAGAGAGAAAACTGACTTCTCTCCAGCCTTTTGTCATCTTTATGTAATGATCATTAACGCCCCGTGGATGTTCTAGCCTTGCTGGCTCTTGGTTGGTGAGCTCCTAGTGTCCCACTTCAAGTTTTATAAAGCTGTTGTGGATACATGCAGAGTGAACCACCAGTTATGTCAAAGATGATGTTGAAATTGCACCTCGACTAGTCAATCATCCTACCAGCATTGTCCCTCTCTTCCATCTGCACGGGGTAGAAGTTGCTACTGCTGCTACTACTACTTATTTGAATAGCACTATAAGACATACGCAGCACTGTACAGAGATATGTAAGAGACAGTCCCTGCCCATAAGGATGGGTTGGGGGGTGTGGGGGATCTTCCACGGAGTCTATGGAGGGTCTGGATCAGATACCAGAGAAGGTGTCAGAAGATTGGATGCTGTAGGGTATGTTAAGTAGCCAGCTGGTATGGAGTGGGAGGGGAGGGATCAGGGTGTGCATGGATATCGGGAACAGCAATTTTAAAAAGCTGCTCCCAGGCATATATGGTGTAAAGCTATACTCTCTCCCCCCCCCACCCATGAAGCTTTTAAAAATTGCTGCTCCTGCTGGATATGGGGAGACATTAATGTGCAATTCTGTGCTTTCTTACATATATCTTACAAGAGGCTCTGCATTTGCCAGAGTCTTTGTAAAAATCCAGTAGAAATTTTCCATGGCCATCTCAATTACCCTCTCCATGTCCTATTTAAAATTAGCCTTCATGTTTAACTAGAAAGGGTACAAAGAAAAGCCTTTTGTGGTAAAGTGCAGGGAACACAGAGACAGATCACAAAGGTACAAAAATGTCTAGGTCACAAGCTAGAAACATCCTAGGCTTGGGTCCATGTGAAGGTATGAAAGAGGTTAGGTAAAACTTCAGTAATGGCTAATATTGCTGAAGATACTTAAGAATCAGCTGTAAGTCGTATCTGACCCCACATAAACTACATACAATGTACTTGACAGCTAGCGATAAATGTTGGAGAAAGTGTGGTAGTATTGGTACTATTTTGCACATATGGTGGAAGTGTCCTATGACAATACCATACTTGGAAACTGTACACAAAATAATAGATTTAAGACTAAAGGATTGACAATGGATGAAATCTGAGGCTCAATTGAGAGAGAGAGATTAAAGAGATGTTACAAGCCATACAACAGAGATCTTATCCTTGCGGAAACTCAACAACTCATCAATGAAACCACCCTGAACCTTGAGGACCTAATTTCTCACTGGAACAATTGCCTCAGCGCAATCGCCCTACGCACACCAACCAACAAGCCCTCAGGGAAAAGAGCGAGCGCTCCATGGTACACAGCTGATCTTAGAGTATCTCTTACCCAATTACGGAAACTCGAGAAACGCTGGCGCCGATCTCATTCTTTAAGTGACCAGACAGCATACAACTGTCATCTGGCTGTGCACCGCAAGGCAATCACTGAAACAATGAAACAGTACTACTCGGATACCTTAAAGAGATCACTTAATAAACCACACGACCTTTTTGACCTGGTCAAGACTCTATCAAAGGAACCAACCTCTGGGCCTCAATTTGAGATACACCCACAAGATTTTGCAACCTACATACAATCCAAGATATGCCAGACCAACAAAACCTCTACATCAACCACCACCTCAGAGCAAGATTGCCCAACAGCCCTAACCGTATTCTCTACCTCTACCAAGAAAGGAATTGAAGACACTATTATGGCCCTTAACACCACCACATCCCAGTCCGATCCATGCCCAGCCTTCTGGATTAAGGAGCTCCGCAGTCACTTCAGCCCAGTACTATCCAAAATAATGAACCTCTCCTTCTCAACCGGCTCATTCCCTTCAGCCCTTAAGCATACCTCTATCAGACCTCTGCTAAAAAACTGCAAGCTCGATCCCCAAAAGGTAGAATCATACAGACCTATATCCAGCATACCACTACTCGCGAAGATCATTAAAAAAGATGTTCAACGACAATTACAGGATCACATCGACACTGCTGCACCGTTAGACCCCTGCCAACATGGTTTCAGGGAATTCCATGGAGTGGAAACTCTTCTTACCACTCTCTTCTGCAAGATAATCACCGGCATTGACGACATCCGTCAAGGATTTGCTCTCTTCTTTCTGGACATCGCTGCAGCTTTTGATTCAGTAAGTCATGAGCTTCTCTTAGGACGACTAATTGAGAAAGGCATTAATGGAAGAGCCCTTGAATGGTGCAGATCTTACCTGTCCGGAAGATGGCAGCATGTTCATTCTGGAGGGACAACTTCAGAACCCTTCCACCAAAGCCAGGGAGTCCCACAAGGATCCTCCCTTTCTGCCCTATTGTTCAACATTTACATGCAGCCAATTTGTAAGATCATCCGGTCCTTCAATGTTGATTGCATGTTATACGCTGACGATGTCCTGCTTTACATACCCTTCTCTACTGAACATTTGGACCTCTCCCCACTGATGAGCTGTTTCAATGCAATATCTGACTGGCTTCTCTCCCAAAACCTCCGAATACAACATAAGAAAACGGAAGTACTCTTCATTACGAGGAACCCTAACTTTACCCCACCACAATATCTTAAAGTAGAAGAAGCTGAGTTACAATCTAAACCTTCAATACGTTACCTGGGCATCACTTTGGATCAACGCCTAGACATGAAGGCCCACATACGAAACACGGTCAGAGCAATATACTACAAGATCCGCTCACTTAAGCATTTACGATCCATGCTGGAACCAAATGATTTCAGGACAATCTACCAGGCGTTGATCATACCTCATTTTGACTATGCCAATGCCATCCTATAAGGTCTTCCCCAATCCACCTTGAACCCGCTGCAGCTCGCCATGAACGCGGTAGCAAGGGTCCTCCATGGAGCCTCCAGGAGTGACCACGTGACGCCTCTGCTGATACAGTTACATTGGCTACCCATCCAGGCTAGAATCGTTTTCAAGATCTTGTTACTCACTTTTAAAGCTGTTAACAAGCTCTCCTCTACATCCTTTACTACCCTCATCCATACCACATCTCCAAATAGAGCAAGAAGATCCACGGCTATAAACTCTCTAAAAGTCCCGAAAGCACTAACAGATTGCACTACATCTACAGCCAATAGGGCCTTTAGTCTCAGTGCGCCAAGATGCTGGAATGCATTACCCCCAGGTATCCGCGCTATTAAGAGCTTAACACAGTTTAGGAAAGCCCTCAAATTCCACCTTTTCAACAAGTACCTCATAGAGCCCAACGACACCCCATAGAGTCCAACGATACAATTCACTAAGCAAATATTTGGAATCTCAATAACACGCCAAGACAGATACTCTAACCCTTAGTGGTGCATATGTTTCTATGAAACTCTCCTGTTCATATGACTGTATGTAGCAAGTTTTGTAAATAGTTTACCCCTGTTATCCAAGTTTTTTGCCCTGTTATTTGTAAACTCATACGTGTTAACTGTACTGAGCATTTTTGTTCCATGTAAACCGCGCTGATGCTGAATAGTGCGGTATATAAGAGACTGTAAATAAGACAAGAACGTTGAATAAAATCCATTCAACAGCAAAGGTCTTAGACTTTAGGAAAAATAACTTTGCCAAGATGGGACTATACCTCGAAAAGTTGTTAGTGGCATGGGAACAGCTGGGGGAAGAAGAAAAACAGTGGACAAAACTAAAAGGGGATATTTTAGGGGCTACAAAACATTTTGTTAGAAAAGTAAATAAATGGAAAAGGAAAAACTACTCATCATGGCCCAATGATCATTATGTAAATAATTCACCCCAATTACTACCCAAGTTGACTCTCCCTGTTTAACCATTTTCTTTAATATCTGTTTTATGTTCGCTGTTCCTGTTCTCAGAAAACTTGTTCTGTGTAATGAATGATTTTGTTCCTTGTAGACCGCATTGATTTCTAAATAGTACAGTATATAAAACTAAATAAATAAAAAGGAGGCCACTGTGGTTTGCAAAAGAAGTAGCAGATAACGTGAAGAATAAGAGGAGGCCTTTCTGAAATACAAGAGATCATAGAGAGAAGAAGACTGGCATCTATGTTTGGAAAAACGTAGAGAAGCTAGCAAAGTAGTCAGGAAAGCAAAGATATATGAAGAAAAAAAAATAGCCAATGCAATAAAATGCAGGAGATAAGATATTTTTCAGATATGTTGGTGAGAGGAGGAAGGCAAAAGTGGTATTGTCAGACTCAAAGGTGCAAAAGAGGAATATGCAGAAACTGATGAGGAAAAAGCGGAATTGCTTAATAGATATTTCTGTTCTGTGTTCACAGATGAAGGGACAGGAGCAGGACCTCAGAAAACACCCACAAATAGGAACAGAAGCGATGGGGAGTCGAATGATTTTCAGAAGACTGTTTGTGAGGAACTAGCTAAGCTAAAAGTGGACAAAGCCATGGGATGGGATACATTCAAGAATACTGAGGGAACTTGGGGACATTCTAGTGGCTCCACTGTCTGATCTTTTCAATGCCTCTTTGGAGTCGGGAGAGGTGCCAGAGGACTGGAGAAAGGCACATGTGGTCCCTTTACACAAAAACAGACGTAAGGATGACATTGAGAACTACAGGCCGGTTAGCCTACACCAGGGGTTCTCAACCCTGTCCTCGGGACCCACCTAACCAGTCGGGTTTTCAGTATAACCACAATGAATATGCATGGAGGCATTTGCATATAATGGAGGCAGTGTATGCAAATCTCTCTCATACATATTCATTGTGGTTATCCTGAAAACCCGACTGGCTAGGTGGATCCCGAGGACAGGGTTGAGAACCCCTGGCCTACACTTTGTGGTTAGTAAATTATTGGAAAAGCTACTAAAAGAGAGAATAGTGAGGTTTCTGGAGTCCAGTGGATTGGATTTCTTTGACTGCGTGACCAGGGAGTTGGACCGAGGGACAGCCCTAGATGTGGTGTATTTAGATTTCAGTAAAGCTTTTGACACCGTTCCACACAGATGACTTATAAACAAACTGAATACCCTAGGGATGGACTCTAAAGTGACCGAGTTAGAAATTGGTTGAGTGGGAGACAACAAAGGTACTCCAGGAACAAGCAGGAAGTCAGTTCTCACATATAGGTGACGATGGCACCAACTGAGCCCACGCGGAGCATTTCTCCAGCTTTCAAAGAAAGCCTTTGGGAATGCTACCATGCATGCATTGTCCCCTTCCTGCCCAAGGGTGCCATCTTGCTAAGTCTCCTTTTTTCCGCGGAGCCCAATGGATGCATGTCCTGTGTCCCTGGAAAAATTTATTTAAAATTTTCCTCTTAGTGAGTTTTTCCCGGTTCCTCTTCCTGCCTTGAGCTGGCGCTGTTCTGTGCTCCTTTCTCTTTATTCATTGAGACTTGCCTCGACTGGCGTTCACGCCCTTTTTCGCCCTTTTTTCCCCCCCTCTGGGTGTGATCCACCATGTCTCCCAATGGCTTTAAAGAGTGTGATCCTTGCAGTCAAATCATGTCTGTCACAGACACCCACGACTGCTGTTTGCACTGCCTTGGCCTGGACCACAGCAGTAGCTCCTGTGACCTGTGTCAGGCCATGACCCCTCGGACCAACAAGAAATGGTCGGAGTTGCAGGAGAAGATGTTCCCACGGTCCGGCTCTGCTCCAGCTTCCTCGACACTGAGCCCAAAGCCGAGCACTTCCCGTGAAGCCCGAGCATCTTTGGAGTCCCGTGGCAGTGGCTCCTCCGGAAAGACGCCAGACCCTGGCAAGATAAAGAAAATATCCTTGAAGCCAGTCAAGGTTTCACCGGGGATACCAGGTAAGGTCCCACAGCGGGACTCGGGCGACTCCAGGTAGTGCCCTCCTAAAGTCTCTAGGAAGGAATCCTCGTCCGGCGCTAGCCGTGCAAGGCTTCCCGAGGCCACGATCCTCATAAAGGACGTACTCGTCAGAGTGCTGGTGCTGGGCCCGAAACCATCTGTGCCTGCGCCGAAAGCTGCAGCGCCTTCTGGCATCGAGGTCAGAATGGTAGCCCTGGAACAGAGAGTATCTGCCATCCTGACCATGCAGCAGGCGATGATGTCGGGTTCGTCCGCATCATCTGCCCCTGACAACCGGGTCCTGGCTGCGGTGACGTCCCCAGGTGTCAAGTTGGGCCCCGAGCATTATTGGCCTTGGGTCAGCCCTCTGTATTGATCGAGGTCCGGTCCCGATCCTCGGGTGTCCTTTCCTCCCCAGCTAGTTTCCGGGAGTCTGACCTGAGACTGGTCAGGGGGGGGCCTCAATTCCCCAGCACAGGACTCAAGGCGCGGGAGCTCCAAGCCTTGGACTCCTCGATGCCCTCTGAGTCAGACTGGGAGACCAACGTCAAGGCCTCCCCCGAGACCTCTCAACACAGAGACATCCCCTTGGAGCTATCTACCTCAGAACTCCGACGCCATTCCCCACCCGAGGACCTGGCCCAAGTCCTCTTGGTCCCCACCAAGTCCTCTTGGTCCCCACCAAATCAGAGGAGGACCCGCGCACCGAAGAGCTGGAGATCCCCCAGTATGAATCTCCCCCAAAGGAGGCTGTATCGGTGTCAGTACAACCCATCCTTGAACAGCTCCTCCTATGGATGTGGGAGACCCCGGCCTCTGTGCCAGTGGTCAGCCAATGTCTCGACACCATCTACCGCATCAAGAGGAGTCCAGGCTTCCAGAAGGCCCAACTTACCCACAGTTCCATGTTGGTGGCGTCTTCGATGCAAAAGCTCAAGAGCCAGAAGACTTATTCTTTTGTACCCCGGGGTAGAGACGCCAAGGGCCCTTGACACCCTGGGGCATAAGTGTTTCCAAGGGTCCATGCTAGGCTGCCGAATACAAACCTATGAGCCCTACATAGGGATGTACCTAAAGAGCCTCATCCAGGAGTTCGCTGGCTTCTCAGCAAGGCTCACTGGGGAACCCCAGCAATGGTTCCAGACCTTGGTGGCCACCATTCGGGACTGCTCTAAGTTCCTATCCCAGGCCATCTATGATGGGTTTGAGGCGCTTACAAGAGGTGTTTGACTTCCCCTACTTGGACGACTGGCTCATCAGCAGTGGCACAGTCGCAGAGGCCAGTCGGCACAGAATGTACCATCCTCCTCCTGCAGAACCTGGGGTTAATCATCAACTAACCCAAATCACATCTCTAGAGTTCATTGGTACTCAGCTGGACACTGTGCGGGCCAGAGCCTGCCTTCCTCAGGATAGGGCAGAAGCCCTCACAGCTGGCAGGGGAGATCCAGCACTGCACAACGGTGCCAGCTCATCTTCTCCTCCACCTGTTGGGACACATAACCTTCACGGTCCATGTCACACCCCTAGCCTGTCTGCACATGCCGACAGCCCAGTGGTGCCTGCGTTCTCGGTGGACCCAGGCCATGGGCCGACTCCGGAACAGGATCAGAGTCTCCCCCCCAGCTGGCGTGATCCCTCGTCTGGTGGCAGAACCAGAGCCTCCTTCGGGCAGGGATGCCCTTCCAGGTGTCCACTGCAGTGTACCCTGAACACAGACGCCTCTTTTCAGGACTGGGGAGCTCATTGTGGAGTTCACCGCACTCAGGGTTGCTGATCCAAGGAGGAGTCTCTACTACATATCAAGCTCCTGGAACGCCAGGCAGTAGCCCTCGCCCTACGTGCGTTCTGTTCCCTCCTGTGAAACAGACCTGTGCTGATCCAGACAGGCAAACAGGTCGCAATGTTCTATATAAACATGCGGGGGGGGGGCACAGATTCATCCTCTTTCTGCCAGGAGGTTGTAGCCCTCCTTGGCTTTGCAGTGCACAACAGCGTGCTCTTGCGAGCGGTCTACCTCCCTGACCAGGACAACTAACTGGCAGACAGACGCGGCAGTCCTCCGCTCTCATGAGTGGCGTCTCGACCCTGCAGTGGCAAAGAATCTCTTCCGCCTTTGGGGCTAGTCCTAGATGGACCTCTCTGCCTTTCTCGACAACGCGCAGCTTGTTTGTTTCTGCTCCAGGCAGCCACACCCAGAGAGGGTTGCGGCAGATGCGTTCCTGATCTCATGGTCCGAGGGACTGCTGTATACATTCCCACCGACTCCCCTAGTCGCCAAGACTCTATTCAAAATTCATAATGAGAGGGCATTGGTGATACAGATCGCCCCCAGGTGGCACAGGCAACCCTGGTTCCCACTACTGCTCTCGTTGGCAGTGACACTCCCAGTACCCCTGGGCCGAGCCCCGGACCTCCTGACGCTGGAGGAGAGCTCCCTCCTGCACCCCAATGTGGGGTCATTGACTCTAACGGCCTGGCTGCTGAGAGGGTAGCCTTGGCCCTGCTCAATCTACCACAAGAGGTTGAGGAAATCATGCTAACCTCCAGGAAGCCCTCCACAAGGAGGGCTTATGCCTTTAAATGGTGCAGGTTTGCTCTGTGGTGTGCAGATAGGAAAGAGAACTCGTTCTGCCACATTCAGCTGGTACTCCAGTACCTAGTGCATCTGTTACGCACAGGGCTGAAATCTATCTCAGTCTGGGTGCATCTGAGCGCCATAGCCGCTCACCACCACCGAGTGAGGGGAAAGCCCTTATCTAGCCAGCCCCTGGTTTCCCATTTCCTACGGGGCCTTCTGCTTTCCAAGCCCTCTGTTCACCCTCCGGCAGCAGAATGGGACCTCAACATGGTGCTCTCCCAGCTCACTAGGCCACCTGCCATCTCAGATACCTATCCTGGAAGGTGGCCTTCCTGGTGGCCCTGACTTCAGCTTGCAGAGTCAGCGAGCTTCAAGTGCTGGTGGTAGACCCCCTCCCTGTACTCCAGGTTCTTCAAGAACAGGGTAGTGTGCCGCATTCACCCTAAGTTCCTGCCGAAGTTGGTATCCTCGTTTCACCTCAACCAGGAGGTGGTGCTCCCCACCTTCCACCCGCAGCCTCACGCTGGCAGG
The DNA here is from genome assembly GCA_033557465.1 of Ichthyophis bannanicus. NCBI lineage: Eukaryota > Metazoa > Chordata > Amphibia > Gymnophiona > Ichthyophiidae > Ichthyophis > Ichthyophis bannanicus. The sequence goes on from CM066040.1 coordinate 143,549,468, forward strand.
GAGGAGCTCATTCTATACACACTGGACTATAAATGGGCCCTGTCCTATCTACTGCGGACCCAGGGCCACTGCAAGGCACCTCCAGCTTTTTGTGTCCTATGACCCCAGCAGATTGGGGCTCCCTGTAACCAAGCGTACCCTATCCTCTTGGATGGCGGACTGCATTGCCCTCGGCTATGAGCGGGCAGGCTTCTCCCTGGAGCACGGGATCACAGCGCATCACGTGAGGGCGATGGCCACATCGGTGGCCCACCTCTTTTCTGTGCTGGTGACAGAAATTTACCACTTGGTCATCCATTCATATGTTTGCAGCATACTACTTCTTGGAAAGCGAATCCCATAAGGACAGTGCATTTGGTCAGGCAGTGCTGCGCAGTATTCTTGGAGTGTAGGAAACTCCTGTTCTCTGACCCTCTGTGTTCAAGCTTTTGGAGTGATAGTGTTGCTGGATGCTAGGGTCTTGCAAAATCTCTCAGCGGGGACTCACCTTCTGCAGTTCGCGGCCACCCAACCAGTCGCCGTTGGTGCGATCGTGCCAGCAGCCTGGAGCTAGGGAGTTCCATATGTGAGGACGGACTTCCTGCTTGTTCTGGAGAAAGCGTAGTTACTCATCTGTAATAGGTGTTCTCTGGGAACAGCATGAATCAGTCCTCACAACCCACCCTCCCTCCTCCCCTTGGAGTTGCCGTCCTTCTGTTTTTGGTTTGACTACCATCTTAGCTATGTCATCTGACTGAGCAAGATGTCACCTTTGGGTGGGAAAGGGACCACTCATGTGTGGTAGCATTTCCAAAGGCTTGCTTTGAGAGCTGGGGAAATGCTCTGCGCGGGCTCCGTCAGTGCTGACGTCACCCATATTTGAGGACTTATTCCTGCTGTTCCCAGAGAACACCTGTTATAGGTGAGTAATTAAGCTGTGCAGGTAAATGGAGCTCATTCTGAGGAGAAGGAGGTTACCAGTGGTGTACCGCAGGGATCTGTCCTTGGTCCGATTCTGTTTAACATCTTTGTTAGTGATATTGTGGAAGGACTGTCAGGTAAGGTTTGCTTGTTTGGGGATACCAAAATCTGCAATAGAGTAGACGCACAGGAAGGTATAGATAACATAAGGGATCGAGCTAAGCTTGAAGAATGGTCTAGAATTTGGCAGCTGAGATTTAATGCTAAAAAATGCAGGGTCATGCATTTGGGCTGCAAAAATGCAAAGGAGCTGTACAGTGTAGGGGGTGAGGTACTTCTGTCCACAAAAGAAGAGCGGGACCAGGGCGTAATTCTGTCCAATGATCTTAAAGTAGCTAAATGGGTAGAAAAGGCAACGGAGAAAACCAGAAGGATGTTTGGGTGTATAGGGAGAGGAATGGCCAGCAGAAAAAAAAGGAGGCAATAATGCTTCTGTAAGTCTCTGGTGCGACCTCATTTGGAGTATTGTATGCAATTCTGGAGACCGCACCTTCAAAAGGATATAAGCAGGTTGGAGTTGGTGCAGAGGGTGGCTACTAAAATGGTTAGTGGTCTTCATTATGAAGCATATTAGGACAGACTTAAAGATCTTAATATATATACTTTAGAGGAAAGGCGGGATAGGGGCGATATGATAGAGACATTTAAATACCTCTGTAGCATAAATGCACAAGAGGGTCTCTTTCAATTGAAGGCAAGCTCTGCTACGAGGGGACATAGGATAAGAGTGAAAGGGGACAGACTCGGGAGTAATATGCGGAAATATTTCTTTACGGAAAGAGTGGTAGATGCATGGAATAGTCTCCCAATGGAGGTGGTGGATACGAGGACAGTATCTGAATTCAAAAAAGCATGGGACAAACAGAGTATCTCTAAAAATAAAAAGGGGACTATTGTAGTTGATATGAAAGGGCCGACTAAATAGGCCATGTGGTCTTTTTCTGCCGTCATGTTTCTATGAATGAATCAGTCAGGATGAGATTGGGAACCTGACAGGTACATGTGACCTGGGTTGGCCACAGTTAAAAATAGGATACTGGGTTTGATGGACCTTTTGTTCTGCTCCAGTATGGCATATCTTAGGTTCCTATGTAGGTCTTTACCAAGATGTTGGGGGGGGGGGGCACGCGACAGAAGGTCAAATGTCATGTCCGAAATCCACATTGCATAGAGAAGCATTTAGTTTAAAGTTTGTGGGAGGTAATCCATGAAGCAACAGCAGCAATTAAGAGGGGAGAGGTCAGGCGAGCAGAGATTAGCATGAAAGATGAGTTCAATATCGTCAGCGTAAAAACTAAGAATAGCAAGAGGACTAAAAGATTGAAAAGTTCCTTGAAAGACAACACAGTGGAGGGAATAGACAGAGGATGTTGAGGCACATTGCAGTATCTCCTGCCACGGTGTTAATGCTTTTGGTGTTTTACAATTATTGTTTCTTTGGAAACATCATCACAATTGACGTTGACCCCTGACGAAGGCTCTAGGAGCCCGAAACTCGGTTGAGTTGGGGCTATTCTTCAGTAAAGAATTCTTCATAATCCCATGGTGTTTCTCCACTTTTTGTGCATTCAAATTTCTTTGCAGAATTTGTGACCTCTACCTACCTCTTGCGAGGCATTCTCAAACGCTCAAAAGGGAGGAAAACCACTTTTGAATAGTTCCCCCAGGCCAAGTTCTGCTAGACTAGTTAAGAGAAGGGCATGATCAACAAGATTGAAGGTTTCGGAAAGAGCAAGAAAAACAGAAGGGTGGTCTTCCCACAGCCAGCATTAGTGTAATATTGTTGAGTATTATGGCAAGGGTTGTTTCCATCCTGTGATAATCCCAGAACCTACACTGCTTAGGGTGAAGTGTATTATATATGCTTCAACATATTGCATGAGTTGAGTGAGAATTACTTTTTCCATGAGCTTAGAAAGAAGGGATGAGTTGGAAATGTCTGTAACTAGAGGGATCACAGAGATCAAAGTTGGAGCGCTTAAGACTAGGAAGGATAGTGGCATGTTTCCAAAATATGGGTAATTCACCTTAGGAAAGAGAATTTTCAATCATAGTGGATATGGTGTTGGCTAAGCCTGAGGTTGACGTTTTTAATAAGCCAAGAGGGAACTGGATCAGAGGGAGAAGTTGTGGACCACATAGAAGCCAACGTTTTAGTGATGAGAAAAGGGATTGGCTTAGTAAGAGAACCAAATTGTACTAAGTGAACCTATTAGTGAGGCGGGGATGAGGACTATGTTGGTGGAAAGGGAACTGAATTGTGAATGATGTCAGACTTAAAAAAGCTAGCAAGATCATCAGCATCTAAGAAAATAGCAGAACTGTGAGAAGGACCTGGGAAAGCTTGAATGAGATGGGAAATGATAGTTTCTTTGAGTGATTACTATGTTTGTATGATAGACAAGTAGTGGGCCTGTTTGGTAAATGCATCCACTTTGAAATAGTCAAAGGAGCCTTCTTTAATTATTATTGTTTCATCATATCATTTCTGTAAACGTTTTGGAGAATATAGTATATTGTGGGGAAGGTAGAATTTGAATAAAACAGAGGTTAAAAAGATGCAGGTTTGATAAGTAAAAATAGAAATCATATGTGGTAAGATTGATTCTTTGTATTCTTGGAATGCTACATCCATAATGCAATTGTGTTCTTGCTCAATAAAACCGCTACTAATGTATGGGGTATAGGGTGAGGGGTTACAGAAAAGGAAATCATTTTTGTGGAAGGGCTATCTGGTAAGAATTGCCTCTTTGCAGATACCAAAATCTGCAATAGAGTAGATACCCAGGAAGGAGTAGATAACATGAGGAGGTATCTAGCTAAGCTTTCTAGAATGGTTGAGAATTTGGCAGCTGAGATTTAAAGCTAAAAAATGCAGGGACGGAACACCGAGGGAGTATCCAAGATGGTGGCTTCCTAGGTGTGCTTTGCGGCGTGGGCTTTCTATGGGGACGAAGCGGAAGACTAGAGGGACTAAACAGCCTTCCATAGCCCCTCATGTCTCTACGCCTTTACCTTCAGTAGCCGTTGGGCCGTTGGACTCATTTTTTCGACCTGTGCCATGACAGTCAGTTGGTGAAGGGGAGCTTAGCTCGGCATTGTAGCCATCGGAAGTGGAGTCCATGGTGTCTGCAACGGGCGGAGATTCTTGCTCCCTGTCTTACTGCATCAAAGGCTAACACACCTTGTTAATGAAGACGTGCAGTTTATTTACAAACAAAGCAAGGATACTTATTCAGAAAGGCAAGTAATTCTCTTAGTTACACATGAGTAGTTAGAAAAGATAACTAGAAAGCAATTATTTACAGGAGAATAATACATCACCGATAGAGTTATGAGATATTGCAGCTATTTACAGAAGAATAATACTTCACCAAACTGTCATCATGCAGCCCTTTAAAACATCAGCTGGGAGAACTCAGCGAAGGCTGTAGAAAAGTCTTGGGATTCTTCATGCGTTAGCCTGGCCTGGCCAAGCAGATCTAATCTCTCTCTCTTCTGGGTTTTCTCACTCTCTCTATATAGGCTGTAAGTGTGTTGCAGCTGGCCATCACATGATTCTTCACATGAGCTTATTCTTACAGCCATTCTCCACCCCATACACCCCCTGCTTGACCAGTCCCTCTCCAGCCTTTGTTTGCTCCCAGCCTTTGGTTTCCGGGCAGGCATCTGACTGCTCACCCCCCATGGTTTTAGAAGTTCAGAACTCCACAATTACAATTAGGTAAATAGTTCTTATCAATCAATCTACATCTGCTAAGAGAATTGTTCAAAGGCCAGGAGAAGAATTCTGTCTCCCTCACCCTAGGACATTTGCATTTGTTAGGAGAAGAACCAGATAAGAAGAATTCTGTCTCCCTCTCTGGTCTTCCAGTATTCCTCAGGCTAGATGTGTAGGCAGTTTCTCACCAGACTGCAAATACAGCTTTGATCTCTGGGCTAGCAAGCTGGCTCAGCCTGATTTCTCACATGCAGAATGGCTCAAAAGTTCAATTTCCTTGCAAAGTTCAATATTCCTTGCTGATCCAAATAAATCTTTAGTTAGTAATACACTCCCCGGGCTCAGCTCGGGCCTTGAAAGTCCCTCGGCAGGAAACTTTCGACCTGGAGAGTCAGGCGGAGGGTCTTGAGTTTGTGGATTTTGCCAGCGGTCAGGGGCCGGTCTTGGGACGTGACTTGGTCGCTGGTGTCCCCTCGGAACAATGTCAGAGGGCAGAGGGAAGTGACAGATTAGTTCCTGGTCTGCAGGTGCCCGCTCCGCTGCCGAGTTGTTCAGAGATTGCATATGGCAATGTGGAGATTTTCCGCCTGGCGTCTTCTGTCTCCTCGGAGGTTGTAACTTTGGATTCTATATGGGCTGCCATTATGCAGCTTCGGGAGGATTTGGCCCCGTGGATGTCCAGCTTGGCGTCTCAGGTTTCTACTAATGTATCACATTTTCTTGAATAATAAACAAAAATTTCATCTCTACGGGTGGATGTTTCCAGTTTTCAATCTAAGACATTAACTGTCGAGTGATGTAGACTCTTTCAAGAAGTTTATAATACCTATACGTGTTAAATTGGAGATGTTGGAGAATGCAACTCGTGCTGTGAATCTTCGTTTGGTTAATTTTCCTAGAGTTGCATCGATATCTGCAAGGGACATGTTTCAAACTTATTTGATTGAGAATTTGGGTATCCCCCCTGAATCCCACCCTCCTATAGCTAAGATGTATTACTTACCGTCTGGGAAAAAGGATATGGGGTCTTGGGTTGTTAGAGGATTATCAAATGTTGATGTTTTAAAGGTGACGGCTATGCTGGAATCATCACAAGAAGAAAATGTGGTATCCTCTACTTTGATTACGTTAGCATTATCTGACAAGGAATGGCTTATGAAGCTTTTCTTTAGGAAGCAACATATGTTATTTAAGGGTTTAACTGTTTGTATGTTTCCGGATCTCTCCAGGGAAATGCAGAAGAGGAGACGGGAATTTCTCCTTTTGCATCCTGGGGTTCAGCAGTTGGGAGAGGGCTCTTCTTTCTTAAATTTCCCTGCAAGTGTCTGATTAAATATCAATCTGATTCGTATGTTTTTTATGAACCTTCCCAACTGCTGGCCTTTATAAATGCTCGCCATCCGGAGAGTGGAGATGCCCCTTCCTCTGCCTCTATCTGAGCATGTTAGGTATCTGACTGTTAGGTACACCTGTTTATTTCCTTTCGTCGTTGTGTCTCTGTTTTCTTTTCATAGTATCCTCCCTGTTTGGGGGCTAGAGTGGGCTGGGTATTGTGTACTCTTATTGCTTTGATGTTTTGTGGGATTTTCTTTGATACGAGTTATCTTTTGCCTTACCCTGCTCAGTTTCTGTTTCAAGATTATATTCTTGATGTCTTTGTATAAATTTATAAATATTAAATAAAAAAAAAATGCAGGGACTTGCATTTGGGCTGCAAAATCCAAGGGAGTGATACAATATAAGGGGTACGTAAAGTACTTATGTCCACGAAAGAAGAGCAAGACATGACAAGACGTATCACCCAGCTTCCACTCCCTATAATCCCAGGGAGTACCCCATAAACCCCATGCACTGCAGCCTGCTGCAGACTGAGTTCATGGCCTTGCTGGCTGACCTCGCCATTGAGCTGGTTCGCCCGGCCCAGATCAGGCAGGGCTTCTACTCCAGGTACTTTCTGGCCCCAAAAGCCAGTGGATTACACCCCATTCTGGATCTGCAAAACCTCAACCAGTTCCTGGTGTGTGAAAAGTTCAAAATAGTCTTGCTAGGGACTCTTCTCTTCTGACTCATATAGGACGACTGGATATGCTCCTTGGATCTGAAGGATGCATACACGTATATTTAATCCACCCGCATCACAGACAGTACCTTCTGTTCATGCTGAGCAGCCAGCACTATCAATACTGGGTGCTACCCTTAGGGCTGGCCATAGCCCCCCAGTGTCTTCACAAAGTGCCTGGAAGTCGAGGCTGCCTTCCTCTGGATCCTGGAGGTCTTTATCTTCCCATTCCTGGTGACTGGCTTGTAAAGAAACCTATGCCTGCCAACATATGGCAGTCTATCAAGCTCACCATTCAGGTGCACGAAGGTCTAGGCTTCAACTATCTGAAGTCCCACCTCCAGCCAATGCAGCAACTGGAGTTCATTAGGGCTGTCCTCGATACCGCTTGGGCAAAAGCATTACTGCCGGCAGACCACCTGCAGTGTCTCGGGCCCACCTCTGCCTCTGGCAGGCTCAGTGGACATTGCAAATGCAATGGCAGCAAGCCTCAAGCTGCCTTTGGGACAGGGTTGTGATCACTGCATCATTCAAGCAGTCCCTGGAGTGGTGGCTCATGCCTGGAAAGCTGTGTTGGGGCCTCCTGTTCAACCAGTAGTGCCCTGCAGACTGCTAACAATGGATGCCTCCAAGCTCGGCTGGGGCATGCACCTGGATGGTCTCCATACCCAGGGTCTGTGGTCTGACAGCAAGAGCCTCCATCAGATCAACTTCTTCTAGCTCCAGGACATTGCAAGTGCTCTCCATGCCTTTTGGGCACACTTGGCAAATGAGGAGGTCCTGATTCAGATGGACAACCAAGTGGCCATGTTCTGTGTGGACAGACTCATACCTCTTGTATTGGGAGGCTGTTCGCCTTTGGAGGTTCACCCTACTTCACAGCATGGACCTCAGGGCATCGTATCTGCCCAGAGAGCACAACGGCCTAGCAGATCATCTCAGCTGGGTACTTCAGCCACACAAGTGGACCCTCAAGAGGGCAGTGGTAGACCGGATCTTCTGGGAGTAGAGCACTTCTGAGGTGCACCTCTTTGCTATGGCACAGAATGCCCAGGTAGCTTGGTTCTGCTCATAGAAGCCAGCCAGTAATCGCCTGGCCCTGGATGCCTTCCTTCTCCACTGAGGGGGAAGGCCTGCACTATGCCTACCCCCCAATATCGCTCATTACGAAGATGCTCCTGAAGCTCCAGGCCGAGGGGGGGATCCATGATTCTCATCGTTCCGTACTGACCTTGACAGTCGTGATTCCCGTTACTCCTGCAGCTCTCACAGAGGGAGCCTCTCTGCCTGCGTGACCCAGACCTCATCTCGCAGGAGAGCGGCTCCTTGTTGCACTCCATCATCTGCTCCCTGGGGCTCACAGTGTGGATGTTGAGTGGGTAGCCCTCTCCGAACTCACCCTCTCCCAAAGCGTTACAGAGATCCTGCTGGCATCCTGCAAGGAGTCAACTCGTAAGGCCTACGCATTCACGTGGTAGCAGTGTGCTGTCTGGTGCATTGATTGGGTGTTGGACCCCTTTGTCCTGTGGGCCAGCTGTTAAGAGTATCTCTTGCATCTCTCCAATTCTGGGCTGATGTCCAACTCTGTGCATGTCCACCTCAGCACGGTGGGTTAAACTAGAAAAAGGGAAAGATATATACAGACCACCCTCACAGGAGGAAGAGGTGGATGGAGAGATAAAGACATAAGCATCAATGCCATAAAAGTGGAAGTGCTACTGATAGGAGATTTCAATATGCCGGATGCTGATTGGCACATTCCTGCTGCAGTATCATCTAGAAGTTCCTGGATTCTCTACAGGGAGAAATATTCAGGCAACTGGTAACAGAACCCACACATAAAGAGGCCATACTGGACTTGGTGCTTACTAATGGTGAAAGTGTTTCTTATATTATAGTGGGAGATCATTTTGCATCCAGTGATCACCAGACAGTGTAGTTCAGAATTAGGACTAGGGCTGTTAAAATCCATTCAGAAGTGAGGGTCTTAAACGTTAGGAAAACTAACTTTGCCTAGATGGGCCAATACCTCAGGGAGTCGCTAGCGGGATGGGAACAGCTGGGGGATGTAGAAAAACAGTGGGCAAAACTGAAAAGGGATATTTTAAGGGTAACCAACTTTTTTGTTAAAAAGGTAAATAAAGGAAAAGGAGACCGCTATGGTTTTCGAAAGAAGTAGCTGAAAAGGTGAAGAAAAAGAGGCCTTCATGAAATACAAGAGATCATAGGGCGAGGAAGACGGGCATCTATATTTGGAAAACCTTAGAGAAGCTAGCAAAGTAGTCAGGAAAGCAAAGATTCAAAAAGAGGAAGAAATAACCAATGCAATAAAATGGGGGGATAAGTCATTTTTCAGAAATGTTAGAGGAGGAAGAGCAAAAGTGGTATTGTCAGACTCAAGGGTGAAGGAGAGGAATATGTAGAAGCTGATGAGGATAAAGCGGAATTTCTTAACAAATATTTCTGTTCTGCATTCACAAAGCTAATCTGTGAACCCAGTGTTTTTTGTTAAATCACTCAGGGCCTAGTATCAGCAAAGTACTTTTAGTTTAAATTTAAAACACAGAAGAGAGCTTTCTGGTTAAATTTGGAACCCAGCAGAGAGCTTGTAGTTTAAATTTCATAATAAGTCAGAGCCTAGCAGCAGCAAAGAGCTGCAATTTAAATTAAATCGGAATATAGCTTAGCATAAAAGGCAAAAAAGGGTCAGTACTCTTTGAGAGTAGCAAATAAAATCTTCTAGAGACCTTTACAAAGAGGCCTTCTATCTAGGGAGCAAGAGACCTGTGAAACCTTTTCAATAGGTGTTAACACCAGGTGACAGGTCAAAAGGCCAATTTGAAAGACTGTTTCTATCCAAGCAAGGACTGTTAATCACCCAGGAGGTTGGTCACAGCTTACCTCAGCAGCACAGGACAGGATACTGTGTAGCAGCCCTCTTTTAATAAGTGTTGTTTCCCTCCCTCCCTCGCCAACACCCACCCACCCACCCCTGGGATAATCGTAGCTTTATAGGTACTTACACATCTTAAAGGAAAGGAGGTGCTCTCAGGTAAAGCTCGTTACCCAAATCAGTCATACACTAAGGACCTGAGATTAATTAAGCTTCAGGTGAACAAGGTATATTAAACGTATTAGGTACAGTTTTATTAGTATAAATATCCATAATAGCCCTTAGTAAGTAAAGAACTTAAAGATCTAAACACAAGCTTAAAACTAAGATGCAGACAGCAGTCCAGCAGCGAGATGGGGGCTTTCCAGTCTTTTGCATTGTGTCACATGTATGATTTTCTCCCAGTTGGTGAGAGGTTTTACGTGTGCACTAGGTGCAAGGAGTTCTTTGCTCTCAGGGAACGAGTCCGTTCTCTAAAGGCTAGAGTAGCAGACTTGGAAAACATAAGAAAGACAGAGAGGTACATAGACGAGACCTACAGGGATGTAGTCCTGAAGTCCCACCTCCAGTCTGGCAGCATCCCTGTTGCCATGGAGGAGAGAGGTCACGTGACAGGAGAGCATCACCCTGGTGTGACAGGAAGTGATCCTGTAACTAGGACCTGTCCTCCAGGTGATGTAAAACCCTCTCGCACCGAGGAAGTTTCTCCAGTGCCATGTGCCCATGAGAGAAGGTTTAGGACAGCCATTATAGTTGGTGATTCGATCATTAGGCATGTAGATAGCTGGGTGGCTGGTGAACGTGAGGATCACCTGGTGCGAAGGTAGTGGACCTCACGCACCAACTAGGTAAGGTCTTAGATAATGCTGGGGAGGAGTCTGCTGTCTTGGTACATATCGGTACCAATGACATAGGAAAATATGGTAGGGAGGTTCTGGAGGCTAAATTTAGGCTTTTAGGTAGGAAGTTGAAATCCAGAACTTCCAAGGTAGCGTTCTCCGAAATGCTTCCCGTTCCACGCGCAGAACCCAAAAGGCAGGCAGAGCTCCGGAGTCTCAATGCGTGGATAAAGACAATGGTGCAGAGATGAGGGTTTGGATTTGTTAGGAACTGGGGAACATTCTGGGGAAAGGAGGGGCTCTTCCGAAAGGAAGAGCTTCACCTTAACTGGGATGGAACCAGGCTGCTGGCATTAACCTTTAAAAAGGAGATAGAGCAGCTTTCAAACTAGATAATAGGGGAAAGCCGACAGTCGCCCAAGAGTGCATGGTTCGGAAGAATGTATCCTTGAAGGATACTACCAAAAGCAGAGAGATTCCAAAAAAAGAGTAAAGTAGCCCAAATGCCCTTGAGTATGGAGCAGACAGAGCTTAAAGATCCCAAATTACCCATGTCTACCAATAGCCAGATTAATATGAATAAAATACATTCTCTAAAATGCTTGTATGCAAATGCTAGAAGTCTAAAAAATAAGATGGGAGAGTTAGAATATATAGCACTAAATGAGAGGTTAGAATGATTGGAATATCAGAGACATGATGGAAGGAAGACAACCAGTGGGACACTGTGACACCTGGCTAGAAACTATATCATAATGGTGGAGGGATTGTGTTCTGTTAGAGAGGGCATTGAGTCAGAAAGGATTAAAGTTTTGCAGGAAGCAAAATTTGCTGTAGAATCTCTATGGATTGAAATTCCATGTAAAAAGGGGAAGGCAATGACAGTGGGGGGTGTACTATCGACCGCCTGGCCATAATAAACAAATGGATGATGAAATGCTCAAAGAAATCAAGGAAGCTAACAAAAGTTACAGCGCAGTAATGGGTGATTTCAATTACCCCGTTATCGACTGTGTCAGTGTCACGGCAGGACATGCTAGGGAGATGCAGTCATTTATTTCATCTAGGAACGTTTTCTTGGAGCAGCTGGTTCATGAAACAACCAGAGGGGAAGCCATATTATACCTAGTCCTTAGTGGAACACCAGATCCAGTGCAAGAGATAAGGGTGTTGGGGCCACTTGGCAATAGTGATCATAGTATGATCGCATTTGATTTAATTAGTGGAGGAGGGATAGTAAGGAAATCCACAGTATTACCTTTTAACTTTCGAAAGGGAGACTATGATAAAATGAGGAAAATAGTTAAGAAAAAAACTAAAAGGAACAGTTGCAAAGGTTAAAGACTTACATCAAGCTTGAGTGTTGTTGAAAAATACTATCTTGGAAGCCCAGACCAGCTGTATTCCACGCTTTAAGAAAAGTGGAAGGAAGTCCAAAAAACTGCCAGCATGGTTTAAAGGTGAGGTCAGAGAGGCTGTTGCCAAAAAAGCATCTTTCAGGAAAGGAAAAAAGAGCCAAATGACGAAACCTGGAAACAGCACAAGCACTGGCAAGTCAAATGCAAGGCATTGAGAAGGCTGGCAAAGGGAGAATTTGAGAAGAAGCTTGCTGCGGAAGCAAAAACGCGAAATAAAGACTTTTTCAAGTACATTCGTAGCAAAAAACCTGTGAGTCAGTTGGTCCATTAGATGATAGAGGGGTTAAAGGGGCACTAAGAATCGACAAGGCGATAGCGGAGAGACTGAATGAATTCTTTGCTTCGGTCTTTACTGAGGAAGATGTTACCCATGACTGCAGTGGTATTTAAAGGTGCGGAAGAATTGAAGGAAATATCAATACATCGGGAAGATGTATTACAACTATTAGATAAACTGAAGAGTAGCAAATCACCTGGGCCTGATGGTATACATCCAAGGGTGTTGAAAGAACTGAAATATGAGATTGCAGACCTGCTATTAGTAATCTGTGAATTTTCATTAAAATCATCTGTAATACTTGAAGATTGGAGGATTGCCAATGTAACGCCAATTTTTAAAAAGGGTTCCAGGGGTGATCCGGGAAACTACAGACCGGTGGGCCTGACATCAGTACTGGGAAAGATGGTAGAAACCATCATAAAGAACAAAATTACTCAGCATGTAGATAAGTCATGGCCTAATGGGAGACAGCTAATATGGCTTTAGACAAAGAAGATCTTGTCTTACTAATCTGTTATGTTTTTTTGAAGGTGTGAATACAGGTGGACAAAGGTGAGTAGGTTGATATAGTGTATCTGGACTTTCAGAAAGCCTTTGACAAGGTCCCTCATCAGAGACGTTTGGCAAAACTAAAGAGTCATGGGATAGGAGGCAGTGTACTATTGTGGATCAGGAACTGGATAAACGATAGAAAGCAGAGGGCAGGGCTAAATGGCCAGTTTTCCCAATGGAAAAAGGTGAATAGTGGTGTACCCCAAGGATCTGTGCTGGGTCCGCTGCTTTTTGACATATTCATAAGTGACTTGGAAAGGGGAATAACGAGTGAGGTTATCATATTTGCAGATGAGACAAAACTATTTAAAGTTGTTAAAACCCAAGAGGATTGTGGAAAATTGCAAGAGGATCTTGATAAACTGGAAGACTGGGCATCAAAATGGCAGATGAAATTTAATGTGGACAAGTGCAAAGTTATGCACCTAGGGAAGAACAACCCAAGCTATGGTTACACGATGCAAGGTTCTACATTAGGAACCACCACCCAGGAAAAAGATTTAGGCGTCATCGTGGATAACATGTTAAAACCCTCAGCCCTGTGTGCAGCGGCGGCCAAAAGAGCAAATAGAATGCTAGGTATCATAAGGAAAGGAATGGAAAATAAAACAAAAGATATAATACCTCTATATCGTTCCATGGTGAGACCGCATCTTGAATATTGTATTCAGTTCTGGTCGCCATATCTTAAAAAGGATATAGCGTTATTAGAAAAGGTTCAGAGAAGAGCCACCAAAATGGTAAAGGGGATGGAAGGATATTGCTATGAAGAAAGGCTAAAAAGGTTAGGGCTCTTTAACCTGGAAAAGACGGCTGAGGGGAGATATGATAGAAGTCTATAAATTAATGAACGGAGTGGAACGGGTAAACGTAGATCGATTGTTTACCTTATCAGAATATAGAAAGACTAGGGGACATGCAATGAAGCTACAGGGTAAACTATTTAAGACTAATAAAAGAAAATGATTTTTTCACTCAATGTGTAATCGAACTCTGGAATTTGTTACCGGAGGATGTAGTAAAGGCTGTTAGTGTAGCTGGGTTTAAAAAAGGTTTGGACAAGCTCTTGGAGGAAAGGTCCATAAGCCATTATTAAAAAGGGACCCAGGATATCAATGCTTGACCCAGTACAAGCATTGTGGAACCTGTATCTTTTGGCGAAACTGCTAGGTACGTATGACCTAGATTGGCCACTGTTGGAAACAGGATACTGGGCTTGATGGACCTTGGTCTGACCCAGCATGGAATATCTTATGTTCTTATGTTCACAGATGAAGAACCAGGAGCAGGACCTCAGAAAACGCCCACAAACAGGAATAAAAGCGAGGGGCATCTTGAACTATATTCAGAAGACTGTGTTCGTGAGAAATTAGCTCAACTTATAGTATACAAAGTGATGGGACCGGATGGGATATACCCTAGAATGCTGAGGGAACTTGGGGACGTTCTAGCAGCTCCACTGACTGATCTTTTCAATGCCTCGTTGGCATCCAGAGTTGTGCCAAAGGACTGGAGAGAGAGGCACATGTGGTCCCTTTACACAAAAGTGGAAGTAAGGATGTGGTTGAAAACTATAGGCCAGTTAGTTTAACTTCTATGGTGAGTAAATTATTGGAAGCGCTGCTGAAAGAGAAAATGAGGTTTCTGGAGTCTAGCAGATTACAGGATCCGAGGCAGCATAGATTCGCCAGAGGCAAGTCTTGTCAGAGAAATCTGATTGCTTTCTTTGATTGGGTGACCAGGGAATTGGACAGAGGGAGGGCCCTAGATGTGGTGTATTTAGATGTTAGTAAAGCCTTTGACACCGTACCTCACAGGTTGACTTATAAACAAACTGAGCACTCTAGGGATGGACCCTAAAGTTACTGCTTAGGTTAGAAATTGGTTGAGTGCGAGGTGACAAAGGGTACAGGTAAATGGAGCTCACTCTGAGGAGGATGTTACCAATGGTGTGCCCCAGGGATCTGTCCTTAGTCCGATTCTTTTTAACATCTTTGTTAGTAATATAGCAGAAGGGCTGTCTGGTAAGGTTTACCCCTTTACGGATGATACCAAAATCTGCAATAGAGTAGACACCCAGGAAGGAGTAGATAACATGAGGAGGGATCTAGCTAAGCTTGGTCTAGAATTTGGCAGCTGAGATGTAATGTTAAAAAATGCAAGGTAATATATTTGGGCAGCAGCAATCCAAGGGAGCGATATTGTATAGGGGGTGAAGTACTTCCGTCCACAAAAGAAGAGCGGGACCTAGGCATGTTTGTGTCTTGATGTTTGTGTCTACTAAACAGGTAGAAAAGGTGATGGCGAAAGCTAGAAGGATGCTTGGGTGCCTAGGGAGAGGAATGGCCAGCAGAAGAAAGGGGGTGATAGTGCCTTTGTATAAGTCTTTGGTGCAACCTTATTTGGAGTATTGTGTGTAATTCTGGAGACCACACTTTCAAAAGGATATAAACAGGCTGGAATCAGTACAGAGGGTGGCTACTAAAATGGTTAGTGGTCTTCATTATAAAGCATATGAGGACAGACTTAATGATCTTAATATGTACACCTTAGAGGAAAGGCGAGATAGAGGTGATACGATTAAGATGTTTAAATATCTCCATGGCATAAATGCTTATGAGAAGAGCCTCTTTCGATTGAAAACAAGCTCTGCTACGAGGGGAGATGGGATGAGGGTGAAAGAGGGATAGATTCCGTAAAGAAATATTTCCGCATATTACTCCTGAAAGAGTGGTGATCCTTGGAATAGTCTCCCAGTGAGGTGGTAGAGATGAGGACAGTATCTGAATTCAAAGAAGCATGGAACAAGCAGAGGATCTCTAAAGGAAAAAAGGGGACTGTTGTAGTGGTTGATATGGAAGGGCAGACTAGATAGGCCATGTGGTCTTTTTCTGTTATGTTTCTAAGGTAGAAGCATTCCATTGTGCTTGTTGCAGGAAGCTCTTGTCGGCTCATCCTCTGGTTGGCCGATTCATTTGGGGCTTGCTTCTCTCAAGACCTCCAGTCAAGCCCCCTATGGTCGCTTGGGACCTGAGCATGGTTCTCGGCCAGCTCATGTGGGCTCCTTTTGAGCCGCTGGACCTGTGCTCTCTGACGTTCTTGACGTGGAAAATTTCTCTTCCTGGTGGCCGTCATGTTGGCCCGACGTGTTAGTGAGCACCAGGCCCTGTTTGCACATCCTCTGTACACCAGGTTTCACCAGAAAGGGGTGGTGCACCCCTGTTTTCTGTCAAAGGTGGTCTGAGCTTTTCACCTCAACCTTCCAAAATTCTTTTCCCGGCCTTATGCCAATCACAATGAAGCAGTGTTGCTCACGCTGGATTGCAAGCAGGTGTTGGCCTTCATGGAGCACATGAATGCATACCGTCGATCCTCCCAGCTATTAGTCCTTTGATCCTAATAGGCTGGGTGTCACTGTTTCGAAGCATGCGCTATCCCTCTTGCTCACAGACTGCATCGCCCTTGTGTTTTCCTTGGCTGGTCTAAGCTTTGAGGGTCATGTGTCATGGCTCACAATGTCCATGTAATGTTTACATCAGTAGCCAACCTCCTTTCTGTTTCCCCAGAGAAAATCTGTAGGGTTGCGACATGGTCTTTGGTCCATACCTTCACAGCCCATTCCCGACAGGTCAGCAATTTCGGCCAGGTCATGCTCCGATATCTCTTTGGGTCTTGAGGGTGAACCCCTGCCCACCGTCCCTTCTGTCCATCCAGGCTACCTGCTAAAATTCTCTTGGTTGATGTTGACTGTGGATACTGCATCAGATGAGTCCTTTGATGGGATTGCCTCTCTGGTTTTCCTAACTTATCAGTTCTTGATGCCCGGTTGGGCTGTTTCTCCTCTGTTCCAGTAGCCTGTCGCATGGGAGTCCCATATGCAGGGCCGGCTCATCCATTGTGCGAGAATGTTTGCACAGGGCCCTGCGCTTCAGGGAGCCCCGTGCCAACATCATCCTGCATATTGTGTTCGGCTCCCGGCAGAGCCGGCTTCAGAGGAAACCAGGAAGGCCCAAGGCCCCGGCTCACCTCTGTACGGCCACCAAAGTGAAGAGTACCATTTTTCTTCACTTCGGCAGTTGTGTTCTAGAGGGTGGATGCTGGCACATGGGAGGTTAAAGGGCATTTCCTGTTTTCCAGCACTCAGCGTGTCAGCGGCCTATACTAGAACACAGCTGCCAAAGTGAAGAAAAACGGTGCTTTTCACTTCGGCGGCTGTACAGAGGTGAGCCGGGGCCTCTCCGGCTCCCTCTAAAACCAGTCAGACAGCCACGAGGCTCTTCGGGGAGGGGGGGAGGGGGCTAGGACTGGAAATAGCTGATGGGGGTGCTAGGACTGGAAATGGGCTGAGGGGGGGGGCTTGGACTGCAAAGGGCTGATGGGGGTTAGGATAGGACTGGAAATGGCTGATGGAGGTGCTAGGATTAAAAATGGGCTGATGGGGGTGATGGGAGAATGGGACTAGAAGGGAGCGTATGCTGGATGGTGCTGGAACTAAAATGGAGCTGATGTTGGGGAGGACTAGAAGGAGATGGAGCTGGGGGAGTAAGGATGGAGAGGGGAAAAGATATTTTGTGTGGGAGGGAAGAAAAATCTACGATTGGCCGGGATTTGGGACAGTAAATGGGGATTGAGGATGGAAGGGTGAAATTTGAGTGGATGAAAAAGGAATAAAGAAAGAAATGGAGGAAAGAGCAAAAGTATGTTAAAGCAGATGTAGAGAGAGAATGGAAATAAACTAGGAGAGAAGAAAGGACAAATGGACATCAGACAATGGAGAGTTAGCAGAAGACACGAAGAAACCAGAAGAAAGTGACCGGAGCAGTTGCAACTGAAAAATAAAATGCCCAAACAAAAAAAAGTAGAAAAATAGTTTATTTTGAATTTATTAACTGGAATTTCTTTAGGAACAGTCTCCTTTTTTTCACGGAGCCCAACTGATATGGTCGTCTACTCTCCCTGAAAAAATTATTTTATTCCTTCCTTTTGTCCGGTTTGCGTACCGGTTCCCTTCCCGCCTCGAGGCGGCACCACTGGTGCCGATCTCAGCTACTTTTTTTTTTTCCTTTCGATTTTCCTCGAGGTCCTACCTCAGCCGGTCTTCGCACCTTTTTTCATCTGGGGTCCTCAACTCCAGCCGGGTGTGCTCCCACCATGACTCCCAGTGGGTTCAAGAAATGTGACCGTGGAGCCAGACTATCTGTCACCGATATTCATGACTGATGCATCCATTGTCTGGGCCCGGACCATGACAGTTCCACCTGCGACCGGTGCCAGGCCATGACCCCTAAAAGCACAGGAGGTGGTCTGAGTTACAGGGGAAGCTTTTCCCGAGGTCTTACTCTGCCCTGGCTTCCCCATTACCGAGTCCCGAAGCCAGCTCTTCGAGAGAGGTCCGGGCGTCCTCAGAATCCCGCAGAGGTGGCTCCTCTACTGTGGCCCCGGACCCTCCCAAAAAGAAGTTGGTCCCGAAGGAGGTGCCTTCGATCAAACCTGGCAAGGTCCCTTGAGGGTACTTGGGCGACTCCAAGCAGCACCCTCAAAGTCTTGAGACAAGAGTTCTCGGCCAGTGGAGATCACTCCAGGATCCGTGAACCTATAGTCTTCCTTGAGGATGCACTCTTCAGAGTGCCGGCATCTGACCCAAGGGCTTCGGTGTCTATGCTGAGTGCTGCACAGCCATCGGGCCTTGAGTCACGCATGGCAGCCATGGAGCAGAGTCTCTCCTCCATCTTGGCCTTGCAGCAGGTCCTGACACCGGGCCCCCCGGCCTCAGGGGAGCCTCCGGGCAATGAACTTGGCACCGAGCACCACCGGCGTCGGGTAATTCCTCTGCATCGATCGAGGTCTTAATCGCACTTCTCGGGGCTCTGGTCCTCTGGTGAGTTTCCGGGCTTCAGACCCCAGGTCCTCTGGGGGGGGTCTGATTCTTCGGGGATGACTCCTTGACACCCTTGGACGCCGACTGGGAGGACAAGGCCTCACTGGAGACTTCCCAACACCTGGATGTCCCGTCCAAGCCATCTCCCCTGGAGCCTCAGCGCCACTCCCCACCTGAAGACGTGACCTTTCACGACTTTGTTCATGACATGGCCTGGACTCTCTCGATCCAGACAGAGTCTGAGGAGGATCCGCACACCAAGAAGCTCAAGATCCTACAATATGAGTCTCGTCCCAAGGAGACTCACCCGGTGCCAGTTCCACCCATCCTCAAGAGATTGCTCCTCCAGATGTGGGAGTCCCCGGTCTTGGTGCCAGTGGTCAGTCAGTGCCCAGACGCCATCTATTGTGTCCGGAAGGGCCCTGAGTTCCACAAGCCACAACTCCCCCACAACTCGATGGTGGTTGAGTCCTCCATACAAAAGCTGAAGAGCCAAAAGACCTATTCTTCAGTTCCCCCCAGCAGGGAAGCCCGGGCCCTCGACACCAAGGGGTGCAATTGCTACCAGGGCACCATGCTCGGGTACCGGATACAAGCATATGAATTGTACACTGGAATATACCTTCAGTGCCTGATACAGCAGCTCTCGGGGTTCTCAGCAGGCCTCACCGGGGAACCTCTGCGAAAGTTCCAATCCCTAGCAGCGGGCATCTGGGACTGCTCCAAATCCTCTCCCAAGCCACCTATGACTGGTTTGAGTCTTCTGCTGGCATCAATGCCAGGCATGGCTGCAGACCTCGGACCTGGAGCAGTGGGTACAGGAGAAGCTCCCGGATGTCCCCTGCAATGGTGAGAACCTATTCAGGAAACCGATGTCTGATAAGGCTGCGGAGATTGAGGCGCGGAGGTAGTGACCCTGCAGAGCCTGTTCAAAAGGACCTCTGCTCTCCCAAGGAAAAAACCCTGGGGGGGGGGAAGCTCTTTTCCCAAGGGGAAAAGGGCTACTCCTAGGCTGACCACTACCATCCTTACTCGGGGCAGCCTCACCAGTCCTCACAGCCAAAAGACCAGGGATGAGTCTAGCTCCCAAGCTCTAGACACCAGCTCCCTCCCAACCGGGGGGGGGGGGGGAGCTTTTGACTCCCTGGACTGGGCCTCCCCTCCCTCAGGAGACCCACCTCAGCCCACGGGGTCGACCGGCCTCTTTCACCCACAGATGGGCCAGCATCACCACAGATCAGTGGGTTCTGCAGGTGGTGCAGGAGGGGAATGTCCATCTGTAGCAGAACCCTCCAGACTTCTTCCTAGGAAAGCCACCACAGCCTCTCCTCCACCAGGCCTTGCTCACCACAGAACTTGCAGGCTTGCTCAGGGACAGGGCGGTGGAACCAGTACCCCATCACCTCTGGGGAAAGGGGTTCTACTTAAGGTATTTCCTTGTCCCAAAAAGAACAGGGGGTCTCTGGCCCATCCTGGACCTGCGCAACTTGAACAAGTTCCTGGTGAGGGAGAAGTTCAAGATGCTGCCCCTTGGGACACTACTGCCCTACCTCCGCCAGGGAGACTGACTCTGCTCCTTGGATCTCAAGAATGCTTACATACACATCCTGATCCACTCCTCCCAAAGGCATTACCTGAGATTCATGGTGGGTAGGCAGCATTACCAGTACAGGGTTCTGCCATTCAGCCTTGCCTCCTCTCCAAGGGTCTTTACAAAATGCCTGGTGGTCGTAGTCGTCCATGTGTGCCTTCAAGTGGAGGAAGTTCTCCATCTGGTATGCTGAAAGGAATGAGAACCCGTTTTCCTGTCTGATGCAGCTCGTGCTGCAGTATCTGCTGCACCTCTCATACTCAGGCTTGAAATCTAACTCTGTGAGGGTGCATCTCAGCGCCATTGTGGCTAACCATCACCCTATAGAGGGGAAGCCTCTCTCAAGCCAGCCTCTGGTCTCCAGATTCCTCAGGGGCCTCCTGCTCTCCAAGCCCCCTCTCCGCCCTCCGGCAGCGGAATGGGACCTCAGTGTGATGCTCTCCTAGCTCACTAGGCCTCCTTCGAGCCTTTGGCCACTTGCCACTTGAGATACCTCTCCTGGAAGGTGGCCTTCTTGGTGGCGTTGACCTCTGCTTGCAGAGTAAGTGAGCTGCAGGCCTGGTGGCGGACCCGTTCTATACCAGGTTCTATATGAACAGGGTGGTTCTGCTCACACACCCCAAATTCCTCCCAAAGGTGGTGTCCGCTTTTCACCTCAGTCAGGAGATAGTTCTTCCCACCTTCTTTCCACGGCCACATGCCGACAGGGAGGAGGTCGTCTTGCATACCCTGGCTTGTAAGAGGGCCCTATCCTTTTATTTACAGAGGACCAAGGCCCATTGAAAAGCTCCTCAGCTTTTTATCACCTATGACCCCAACAGACTGGGGCTACTTGTGACCTAAGCAAACGCTGTCCACATGGGTGGTGGACTGCATTGCCCTCGCTTATGAGTGAGCTGGCCTCTCTCTGGAGCGCCAGATCACTGCTCATCGCGTGAGGGCTATGGCCACATTGGTGGCCAACCTATGAGGAAAGTGCCGTGCAACCTACATGCTGGTGCAAGAAATCTGAAAGGCCATCACGTGGTCTTCAGTCCATACGTTTGTAGCCAATTACTGCCTTGATAGAGAGTCCCACAGGGACATTGCCTTTGGCCAGGCAGTGATCAGAAGCATTCTCGGTGTATAGGCAACTTCAGCCCTCCAACCCTTCAGTGTTCAGGCTACCAGAGTTATGGTGATGTTGGACGCTTGGGTCTGCAGAGTCTCGTGGTAGGGACTCACCTTCTGCAACTCATGACCTCCCTTGGGTCGCCACTGCTGCTGCTGTCGTGGTTCAGGCCCTGGCACTCTGGAGCTAGGAAGTCCCATATGTGAGGACTGACTTTCTGCTTGCTCCTGGAGAAAGCATAGTTACTCATCTGTAACAGGTGTTCTCCAGGGACAGCAGGAATCAGTCCTCATAACTCTCCCTCCTCCCCTTGGAGTTGCCTCCTTTACCTTTTTGTCTCTGCCTAAGCTATGTCATCTGAATGAACAAGATGGCACCCTTAGGCAGGAAGGGGAGTACGCATGCGTGGTAGCATTCTCAAAGGCTATCTCCAGGAACAAGCAGGAATGTAGTTCTCACATATGGATATTGTCGGTACCGACAGAGCCTGCGCGGGAACGCTCCCCAGCGTCCAATAGGAACGCTTTTGGAAGCATCCATCAGCACATGCGTGCTGTCTTCCCGCCTTTCCAACTGTCCCTCTTCAGTTCTTCGTTTTCCGCGGAGCCAACAGGACCTATTCCCTGTCACCGCAGAAAATTCCGTCTTTAAAATTCTTTTTTGTGGTCGCGTTTGCCTACCGCACGACGCCTACCGGTACTGCCGGTTCTGTTCTTTTCTTTTCCCAAAACCCCCCCCCAAAAACCCCTAAACTTTCACTGTTTCTTTTCAGAAACTTTCCTGTTTTGGTGTTAGGTGCCATTTTGGGCATTAGGCCCCATTTGTCCAAAATCATGGAAAAGCCAACTAGTGGTTTTAAAAACTGTACTAAGTGTGGCAGTACCATTTCCATCACTGACACCCATAATTGGTGTCTAAAATGTTTAGGACCTGATCATTCTCCAACTGGATGTCTCTCCTGCATGGGGATGACTAAAAGAGGAAGACAGAACCGGGCCGCAAAGCTCGGTACCCTCTTCTCTTCAGATGCCAGATCCATTGCATCGACATCGTCAAGGGCTGCTTCTTCCTCCCATGGATCTCAGGTAACTAAACACAAAAGCCGGGCCTCAAAGGGTAGCTCTCCTGCTAAGCATCGAGAGGCCATTGGCATTGCCCTTGAGGGAACCACACCGGCAAAACAGCCCCGGCGTGAGGCTTCAGCTTCGGCTTCCAAAGCATCGATGGGGCTTCAGAATGTTCTCGAGGCTTCAACCTCGCAAGAACTACCTGTGCCATGCTCAGGGGTTCCGGCCGTTCTCACTGGTACCGACACCCAGGCATCGGCAGCGTCGATAGACCAGAGATTTCTTGCTATCGAATGCAGTATCGCGGCTCTTCTCTCAGCTGCGGTACCGGTGGTCCCAAGGGCACCGGTGCTGACGATGCCGGTACCGATGGTAACTCTTTCCCATTCCACCTCGGGCTGGAGTGGATAAAGTGGTACCGGGTCACCTCGGTACCGACTTCGATCGGTACCGGGATTGTGCTTTGCAGGAGCATCGGAGTCAGGAATACTTCGAGTCCTCCGATTCCGAAGACTCTGACAATTCTGCTGGCGCTAGAGGGTTTCTCTTAGAAGATCCCTCTTCTCCCCAACGCAGAATGTCACCTCCAGAGGACATGTCATTTCAGGATTTCATCCGTGATATGGCTAAAGGTCTTTCAATCACAGTAGCTCCTGAGGAGGAACCCAGAGCAAAGGAATTGGAAGTCCTCCAATATCCTAAAGCTCCTAAGGAGGCAACTACTCTGCCTATCCATGAAATTCTGCATAACTTGATGCTCAGAATGTGGGAGACACCTCTGACTACCTCTCCTCACTCTAGGAGACTTGATACTATGTATCGAGTCCCACCATCTCCTGGGTTTCACAAAACTCAGCTGCCACACCATTCAGTGGTAGTGGAGTCAGCCATGCGTAGGATGAAAAGTGCTAAAAGACCTGCATCCAATCCTCCAGGTCGTGAATGCAGGACTGTGGATGCTTTTGGATGCAGAACTTTTCAAGCTTCCATGCTTTCAGCTAGAATCAGCTCATATATCCTATATATGGGAATGTTCCTCAAAGAAATCACAGGAGACGTGGAACTTATGAGCCCATTTCTCCCAGATGATGAGACAAGACTTTCTTACTCTGGTTAAGCATGCTCAGGATGTCTCCAAGTTTGTGAATCGTGCAGCCTTTGACTGCTTTGAATGCATCAGCAGAACATCGGCTATTGCCATTGGCGCATGATAGATTGCCTGGCTACAGGCATCAGACTTGGAGACTTGGGTACAGGACAGGTTAGGCAACATTCCTTGCACGGGAGAAAATCTCTTCGGCAAGAACTGGCAGGAGAAGGCTAACAAGTTAGATGCTGACAATTCTACCTTAGATTGTCAGTCTACAGCCACTCCAGCCAAAAGAAAACCTTATAAAAAACCCTCTTTTAGCAAAAAGAGGAAGTTTTATCCTTCCTATAGCCATCAGACTCAAGCTCCAGGTCAGGTTGCCCAAAAGGGACAAACTAGACAACAAAAGAAACCAAAAGGCCCAAGAGCCCAACCAGCTCTCCAGGTTCAGCCCCCTTAAGGGCTTTGACTCCTTCCTAGAGAGCTTTGCCTTCCTGCCTCTGAGGGGCCCTCAACCCCCCAATATTCCCGGTAGGTTATGCCACTTTGTCAACAGATGGCATCAGATAACAGCAGAAGATTGGACTTTGTCCATTGTAGGGGAGGGGTACAAACTTCATTTTCACAGCTTACCCCCTCCTACAATTCTAAAGCAGTTCAATTCACAAACCTCTGCAGACAATCTGCTAGATCACGAGGTCTCCACTCTTCTTGCCCAAGGGGCAATAGAGGAAGTACCCATTCTTCAACAGGGAGAAGGGTTCTACTCCCCCTATTTTCTTATCCCAAAGAAAACAGGGGGACACAGACCCATTCTAGACCTCAGAGAATTGAACAAATATCTGTTTCGAGAAAAATTCAAGATGATTTCTCTGGGAACTCTTCTGCCATACCTTCAAAGCCAGGACTGGCTTTGCTCTCTAGACTTAAAGGATGCATACACTCACATTCTTACCATCCAGATCATAGGAAATTTTTATGTTTCCTTTTCAGGGGAAGACATTTCCAGTACAGGGTTCTTCCGTTTGGTCTGGCTTCAGCACCAAGGGTATTCACGAAATGCATGGCAGTAGTAGCTGCATTTCTACGAACCCTGGGGATCTTTGTCTTCCCCTACGTAGACGACTGGCTCATCCGAGCCTCCACAGTGACAGAGGCCAGCACTGCACTGTCCCGTACAATGCGAATCCTCCAATACTTGGGATTGGTAATAAACTTCCCGAAATCTCAACTAGTTCCTTCCCAATGCCTAGAATTCATAGGAGCCTGTCTGGATACCAGACAGGCAAGGGATTTCCTTCCACAAGCCCGGTGTCTTTGCATAATGCAGTTAGCTTCCCAAGCAGCAGGCAAATCCTCCCTCACTGCTCGAGAGCTACTGCAGTTACTGGGACACATGGCATCCACGGTTCATGCCTCCACATGTGAGCAGCTCAGTGGACCCTCTCCACACACAAGCCACGGGTCATTTGTCGGACAAAATAACAATCTCTCAATGACTAATTTTGTCCCTTCAATGGTGGCAATCATTAGAAAATCTGACAGTAGGGTCTCCTTTCTATCAACCCCTCTTTCAGGCCACCCTAACAGATGCATCACAGGTGGGTTGGGGAGCACACCTGAATCATCTCTCTACCCAGGGCACCTGAACTCCACACTCCACAGGAGGTTGGTTTACACATAAACCTCCTGGAGTTGAGAGCAATTTATTTAGCTCTTCGAGTATTCCACGCCCAGCTCAGCTATAAGACAGTCCTAGTCCAGACAGACAATCAGGTAGCCATGTTCTATGTGAACAAGCAGGGTGGGACAGGCTCTCTGTTATGCAACAAAGCTTTACGACTATGGGCCCTTGCCAGAGAGCATCAAATTCACCTTCTAGTGATATATCTTCCAGGCATTCAAAACCTTTGGGCACAAAACCTCAGTCGAGTACTGCTACCTCACGAGTGTTCACTCCACCTAGACCCGGTGGCAAAGATATTTCATCTCTGGGGCACTCCAGACATAGACCTCTTTGCAAGTCCACTGAATGCCAAACTTCCCCGGCTCTGTTCCAGGATTCCGGCACACAACTGTCAGACAAGGGATGCCTTCCTCCTTCACTGGGGTTAGGACTTCCTTTATGCTTTCCCATCCATTCCCCTCATCCCCAAGACACTCTTCAAACTTCAGAGAGACAGGGGTCGCAAGATTCTCATAGCACCACGATGGCCACGCCAAACGTGGTATTCCCTGCTCCTGCATTTCTCTCAAGTGCCACCTCTGGAGTTAGGGCATGCTCCAGATCTCCTTTCCCAGGAGAACGGGATGCTATGACACCCGAATCCCCAGTCCCTGCACCTCACGGCTTGGTTGTTGAAAGCTTAGACCTCCAGGATTTCAACCTGTCCCAGCAGGTAAAAGATATCCTTCAGGCTTCTAGGAAACTTTCCACAAGAAGATCTTATGCCTTCAAGTGGAAACGTTTTACTATATGGTGCTCAAAGAAGGGATTAAACCCCCTGGTCATACCCTTAGAATCGATACTAGAGTATCTCCTTCACTTATGGAATTCTGGCTTAAAGACCAATTCGGTAAGAGTCCATCTTAGTGCAATTGCAGCTTCTTATAAGCCTCTAAATGGACAACCAATTTCCTCTCATCCACTCCTATCAAGATTTATGAGAGGCCTTTTATTAACTAAACCTCCCATCAAGCCACCACCGGTAGCATGGGATCTAAATCTAGTTCTCGGGCAGCTCATGAGGCTGCCTTTTGAACCTTTAGCCACTACAGCCCTTAGGTTTTTGACTTGGAAGGTCATCTTCCTGATTGCAATCACCTCTGCCCGTCGCATTAGTGACTTGCAAGCTTTAGTGGCTGATCCTCCTTATACTAGATTTCATCATGATAAGGTTGTTCTTCAAACTCACCCACACATTATGGCAAAGGTGATTTCGCCTTTTCATCTAAACCAATCAGTTTATCTTCCTGTATTCTTTCCAAGGCCTCACGCCTCTAATGCAGAAAGAAACCTTCATACTTTGTATTGTAAAAGGGCCTTAGCCTTTTACATTCAAAGAACACAGCAACATAGAAAGTCCTCGCAACGTTTTGTAGCTTTTGACCCTAGTCATTTGGGACTTCCAGTCTCCGAAAGAACTTTATCTAAATGGATTGCCCAATGCATATCCTTTACTTATGAGAGTAAGGGTCTTCCTCTTCAAGACCATGTCACAGTTCACAATGTGAGAGCCATGGCAGCTTCTATGGCTAATCTCCACTCTGTGTCTATCGATGACATTTGTCGAGCAGCCACCTGGGCTTCGGTACACACCTTCACAGCCCACTACTGCCTAGATAAAGCCTCCCGTCGAGATGCCTTCTTTGGCCAAGCTGTTCTTCAAAATCTCTTTCAAACTTAAACCAACTCCTACCCACCAACCCTTGTGGGATGCCAGAGATCCATGGGAGGAAGGATTCTCACCTTTGACGGTGGCACCTTCCTGGGGATGTCTCCCTGGCATCTTCAGCTAGGGAGTCCCCATATGTGAAGACTACATTCCTGCTTGTTCCTGGAGATAGCGTAGTTACTCACCTGTAACAGGTGATCTCCAGGAACAGCAGGAATTTAGTCCTCACAAGCCACCCACCTCCCCTAGGAGTTGCCTCTCTCTCTCTCTCTCTGTCTCTCTCCTCTCTCCCTCTATCCTTTTCACTCAGTTACAAACTTAACTGAAGAGGGACAGTTGGAAAGGCGGGAAGGCAGCGCGCATGTGCTGAGGGATGCTCCCAAAAGCGTTCCTATTGGACGCTGGGGAGCGTTCCCGCGCAGGCTCCATCGGTAACGACGATACCCATATGTGAGGACTAAATTCCTGCTGTTCCCGGAGATCACCTGTTACAGGTGAGTAACTACGCTTTCTCCAGGACCAAGCAGGAAGTCAGTCCTCACATATGGGTGTCATCGGCGCCAATGAAGCCCCAGCGGAGCATTTCCCCAGCTTTCTATGAAAGCCTTTGGGAATGCAGGCACGCATGCGCGGTTCCCTTCCCGCCTAAAGGTGCCATCTTACCTCAGTCTCTTTTTTTCCGTGAAGCCCACCAGACGTGTGTCCAGTTTTCCCGGTTAAAATTAGATTTTTCAGCGATTTTTTTTTTTTTTTTGCTCTTTTTCTACCGGTTCGACGCCCTTCCCCTCCCGCCGGGTTCGGTACACCGGTATCGAGCCCGATGCTTCTTTTTTCGGTTTTTGCCCTTCGTGGCAGGCGTTCGCGCCCTTTTTTTCCGTTTTTCCCTGGAAGGCCGGTCCTTTGACCTCGCGGGGGCTCTTTTTTCCCAGATCGCTTCCAGCGGTTTTAAGAAGTGTGATCAGTTTAAGAAACTTATGTCTCTCACCGACACACACGACTGCTGCCTTCGGTGCCTCGGCCCCGACCACGAGCCTAACTTGTGCGGGGCCTGTGGAAAGATGTCTTCCAAGGCACTTCGAAGTCGCCAGCAACAAAAGGAAAGGCTTTTCTCGGACTCAGCCTCCGGCCGGGCCCGGACCTCGTCTGAGGCCTCGACATCTCGGGATTCCGATCCCGAGCGCCATCGAAGCTCCTCGGACAGGGGGTCCCCGACCGGGTACGCAAGAGGAAGAAGCGGCTCGTGAGGGTGTCGTCGGAGGAGGTCCCTGGCTCCTCGAGGGCCAGGTCTAAGACCCCCGACAGTCGCCCCGGGCCCATGGAACCGGAGAAGCCTGCCAGAGTTCCTCGTGTGGAGCCGGAGTCTGCTGGACACGTAAGCCTTGTAGTCCTCATGGACTCCTCCCAGGGAGCCGCCGCCGGGGCCCGAGTCGGTGGCTGCTGCGTCTCCCGAGCTGAGTCTCAGGATGACAGCCTTGGAGAGCAGACTGTCTGCCTTCATGGAGCAGCAGCGAGCACTGATGGCCAGCCTGTCTGGTGCATCTGCCCCGACCACCGGGACATCGACGTCGAAGTCGACCCCGGAGACCGAGCCGATACTCGAGTCCATCGCAGTTTCCCTCGACCTCCCGTTCGGGACCGAGGGCGTCCGCCGGTGCTTCCAGCGTCGGGGCGGGTGCTCCAGGGCCCTGCGGGGTCGGACCCTGACTCTTCCTCGGACGATTTGGCTTGGGAGACGGAGGACGAGGAGTCTCCTGACACCTTTAAGACTCGGTGCGTCCCTTCGGACTCACCGGAGTAGGTCCCCCCCGGAGGACACCTGGTTCTCGGAGTTCGTCCGGGATATGGCCACTGCCTTGGCTATTCTGGCGGATCCCAAGGAAGAGCCTCGAGCTGAAGAGCTCGAGGCGCTACAGTATGACTCTCCTCCGAAGGAGGCCTTTACTGTCCCGGTTCCTCCGATGCTGGAACGGCTCCTCTTCCGTATGTGGGAGGCACCGGCCTCGGCGCCGGTTCTTAGCAAGAGTGTCGATTCGATCTATCGACTCCGGAAGAGCCCTGGTTTTCAGAAGGCACAGCTGCCACACCATTCCATGGTTGTGGAATCGGCCATGCATCGTCTGAAGAGCCAGAAGATGCACTCCACGGTGCCTCCTGGCAGGGAGGCCTGAAACCTCGATGGCGTCGGTAGAAAGTGCTTCCAGGGCTCGATGCTTGCTTGCCGTGTCCAGTCCTACCAGCTGTACATGGGCATGTACTTGCGGGATCTGGCCAAGGAGTTGGCCAGATTCTCTGCTGGTCTCTCCGGGGAACCCTTGCAGAGATTTAAGTCCTTGTCCTCGGGGATTTGGGACTGCTCGAAGTTCATGTCCTGCGCCGCCTACGATGGCTTCGAGGCTTCGGCCCGAGTTACGGCAGCCGGCATCGCGGTTCGATGCCAGGCATGGCTGCAGTCATCGGACCTTGAGCCATGGGTTCAGGACAAGTTGGTCGATGTCCCTTGCCGAGGTGAAATCCTTTTTGGCAAGCCCATGACCGAGAAGGCCGCTCAGCTCGAGACCGAGCACCTCACACGGACAAGGCTGTCGAGGAAGACCTCTGCCCCTTCTCATAAGAAGAAGGGCTTGGGTAAAAAGCCCTTTTACCCGAGGAAGGGCACTGCCTACAAACAGTACCCGCAATACCAGGCTGTCCAAGCTGCCCCCCCCCCCCGGGTCAGCAAGCCAAGGGCCAGGGTAATGGGCCCCGTAGGCAGAGGACCACCAAGCCTCCGGCCCCTGCTACCACTCAGCAGGGTGGGGGTTTTTGACTCCTTGAGCGTAGCCTCTCCTACACTGCTCTCCCAACCCTGCACAGGAGGTTGCCTCGCCCTCTTTGCCCACCAGTGGCCCTTCATCACCGGGGACAGTTGGGTGCTGGAGGTAGTCCACAAGGGCTATGCCCTCCATTTTCAACAACTGCCTCTGCCATATTTTCCAGGGGAGCCTCCAAGGCCTCCCCTGCACACAGACCTACTCCTCCAAGATCTTCAAGGTCTGTTGGTGGACAGGGCGGTGGAGCCTGTGCCTCCCCACTTACAAGGTCACGGTTTCTACTCCAGGTATTTCCTGGTACCCAAAACAACCGGTGGCCTGCGACCCATTCTAGATCTCAGGAACCTCAACAAGATCCTGGTGAAGGAGAAGTTCAAAATGCTTACTCTTGGGACACTTCTGCCCTACCTCCAGCAGGGAGATTGGCTATGCTCCTTAGATCTAAAGGATGCGTACACTCACATCCTCATTCATCTAGACCACAGAAAGTACCTCAGGTTCATTGTGGGAGGAAACCATTATCAGTACAGAGTGCTGCCTTTCGGCCTCACCTCCGCCCCCAGAGTTTTCACAAAGTGCCTAGCAGTGGTGGCGGCCTACCTGAGAAATCAGGGAATTTTTGTCTTCCCCTATCTGGACGACTGGCTCATCAGGGGTCAGACATGCCAGGAGGCCAGACAAGCCACCCTCAGGACAATTGCTCTTCTACAACACCTGGGGTTTGTCATAAACTTCGCAAAGTCCACTTTGTTCCCCTCCCAGAACTTGGAGTTCATAGGAGCAAGGTTGGACTCTCTGCTGGCAAAGGCATTCTTGCCAGCAGACAGAGCCCAAAGACTGATAAGCTTAGCAAGCTAGTTTCTCAGCGGGTCACTGGTCTCTGCCAGACTCTGCCTGAGGCTTCTTGGCCACATGGCTTCGACAGTACATGTGACCCCCAATGCCAGGCTCCATATGAGACCTGCACAGTGGTGCCTTCGGACTCAGTGGTCACAGGCCTCAGGCCGCCTCAGAGATAGGATAAGGGTGTCCAAACCATTTCTGGACTCCCTCACCTGGTGGCTGCACCTACCCCATCTGCTAATGGGGGTGCCTTTTCAGATTCCAGGGTACACAGTAGTACTGACCACAGACGCCTCCCTGCAAGGCTGGGGAGCTCATTGTCTGGGCAAGTGCACCCAGGGCCTGTGGTCTCCTTGGGAAGCTGCACAGCAGATCAATCTCCTCGAACTCCGAGCTATTCGATTAGCACTCAAAGCTTTCACTCCTACCCTGGCTCACCAGTCTGTCCTGATTCAGACAGACAACCAAGTAGCCATGTTTTATGTGAACAAACAGGGCGGGACTGGGTCCAGAATCCTTTGTCGGGAGTCTCAGGACCTTTGTTCCTTTGCCCTCAAGCACCACATGCTCCTCAAGGCTGTGTACCTTCCAGTCCAGGACAACTACCTGGCCGACAGGTTAAGCAGGATACTGCAGCCCCACAAGTGGCAGCTGCATCCTTCAGTGGATCGGAAGATCTTCCTAAAATGTGGTCTCCCTTTGATAGACCTCTTTGCCAGCCCAATGAACAATCAACTACCGAAGTTCTGCTCCAGGCAACCGCATCCCCTGCGGATAGCAGCAGATGCTTTTCTCATATCCTGGTCTCAGGGCCTACTTTATGCGTTTCCTCCCACGCCCTTGGTGGCCCGAACTCTCTTCAAGATTCTTCAGGACAAGGCTTCCATCCTGCTGGTGGCTCCCAGGTGGCCGAGACAGCCTTGGTTTCCTCTTCTGCTTCAACTGGCGGTGGATCCTCCACTACCTCTGGGGTTCCAACCCGACCTTCTCTCACAGGAGCAGGGTTCCCTTCTGCACCCCAATCTCAAAGCTCTCAATTTGATGGCCTGGAGGCTGCAAGGGTAGTTTTGGCTCCCTGGGGCCTGCCACAGGAAGTTGAGGAGGTTGTCCTAGCCTCTAGGAAACAGTCCACAAGGAAAACCTATGATCTCAAATGGAAAAGGTTTTCTGTGTGGTGTCAGCTAGGTACAGAGGACCCTTTCTCTTGTACTGTGCAAGTAGTGCTTCAGTACTTACTGCACTTATCAAATCAAGGACTCAAGTCCAATTCTGTTTGGGTCCACCTCTCAGCTCTAGCAGCTCCACCACTCTCTGGTGGAGGGACGTTCTCTGTCTGGTCATCCCTTGGTGTCCTGCTTTCTTAGGGGCTTGCTTTTGCTCAAGCCTCCCATCCGTCCTCCTGCCCCTGAGTGGGAGCTGAATGTGGTCTTGCAGCAGCTGACTCGCCCACCTTTTGAGCCGATGGCTACTTGCCCTCTCCGCTTCCTATCCTGGAAGACGCTCTTCTTGATGGCCCTTACCTCGGATAGGCGAGTAAGTGAGCTTCAGGCCCTGGTCTGTGATAGGCCTTACACCCGGATTTATAGGAACAGGGTAGTCCTTAGGACTCATCCAAAGTTCCTCCCTAAGGTTGTCTCCTCTTTCCACCTTAACCAGGAGGTGGTTCTTCCAACATTCTTCCCTAGGCCTCATGCAAGCCAGGCTAAAGCAGTCCTGCACACCCTGGACTGTAGGAGGGCCTTATCCTTCTACCTTGACCATATGTGAGGACTGATTCCTGCTGCTCCTGGAGAACACCTGTTACAGGTGAGTAACTACTCTTTCTTTGAAAGCTGGGGAAATGCTCCGCACAGGCTCCGGTGCCTATGTCACCGACGTGTGAGGACTGATGTGAGCCCTGGCGCGCTCCGCACAGTCCGAGGAGGAGCCCTGTGTGGAAGAACTCGATATTTTAGAATACGAGGCTCTGCTGAGGGAATCCCTCACGGTCCTGGTTCCGCCCATCCTAGCCTGGCTGCTCCTCTGCATGTGGGAGACGCCTGCGTCTATCCCTATTGTCAGCAAGCGCCTGGACACCATGTACAGGGAGGGCCCGGCTTCCACAAGACCCAGCTTCCTCATACCTCGATGGTGGTGGAGTCTGCCATGCGGAAGCAAAAGAGCCCAAAAACTCACTACTCTGTCCCGCTGGGTAGAAACTCTCATGCCCTCAGGCGTAAGGCCTACCAAGGGCTCCATGCTGGTATGCCGGAATCCAGGCTTATCAGCTATACATAGGTATGTTCCTTTGTGACCTTGTGAAGGAGCTCAGGGGTTTTCAGGCGGACCTCGACAGCAATTACCTCCGCTGTTTCCAGTCCCTCCTAAAGTCAGTGGGGGACTCTTCAAAGTATCTTTCTCGTGCTGCCTATGACAGCTTCAAGTCCTCCACTTAGGTAGCAGCTGCTGGTATCAGGGCCAGGCAACAGGCCTGGCTCCAGTCATCGGACCTCAAACAATGGGTCCAAAGAAGCAACAGGGCAAAAAGCCTTTCTTCCAGAGGAAGGGTTTCTCCTACTGGGGCTACCCACCTTAACCTCTGGCGCCAGCGCCGGCTCCGCCACTGGCAGACAGAGCAAAAGTGGCCATCAGGGTCTGCGTAAGCCAAAGGGTCCCAAAAGCCAGACCCCAGCACCAGCCTATTTGGCCTCGGGTTTTGATGCCAATGCATATTCGCTCGTCCTCCGGTGACCCAGCTACTGGTGGGAGGACACCTGGTCCACTTTGCTCCCCAATGGGAGTCTGTCACATCAGACACCTGGGTCCTCCAGGTCGTCTGGGAGGGTTACCTCCTTCACCTGGACCGGCTTCCTCCAACCTTCTGACCCGCAGATCCCCCTCTGCTCCCCCGCACACTAGGCCTTTTTGGCGCAGGAGCTTGCCAACCTCAAGGAGCGAGCATGGAAGTAGTCCCGCTGTACCTTAGAGGTTGCGGGTTCTACTCCCGTTACTTCCTTGTGCCAAAGCGGCAGGCTGTTTCCGATCCATCCTCGATTTAAGAAATCTCAACAAATACCTGGTGCGGGAGAGGTTCAAAATGCTCTCCCTTGGCGCCTTGCTGCCCTTCCTCCGATGGGGCGACTGGCTATGCTCCTTGAACCTTTGGGATGCATATGCTCACATCCTTGTCCATCCCAAGCACAGGAAATACCTGCATTTCAGGGTGCAAGGGAACCACTATCAATACAGAGTGCTTCCTTTCGGCCTGGCGTCCACCCCGCAAGTGTTTACCAAATGCCTCGCAGTGACCGTGGTCTACCTTCAGTTGCAGGACACCTTCGTCTACTCCTATCTAGACGATTGGCTCGTCATTGGGGGGGGGGGGACCGAGGTGCAGCGAGCCATGGCCCGCACCGTCCACCTCCTCAAGCACCTCGGCTTCGTGGTCAATTACCCGAAGTCTCATCTCACTCCAGCACAATCCCTGGAGTTCATCGGTACGTGCCTAGACACTCAGCGGGTGACAGCCTTCCTTCCCCAAGACAGGGCAGACCACCTCATCGCTTTGGCATCCACTGTCCAACGCCACGACACGGTATCATCCCGAGCGATGTTCCGTCTCCTTGGCCATATGGTCTCGATGATCCATGTCATCCCCGACGTCCAGCTGCATATGCGGGCAGCACAGTGGTGATTTCGGGCTCAGTTGTCCCAGGCAACAGGTCACCTCCAAGATGCCTTCTCAGTCACACTTCTGCTGACAGAGTCCCTCGACTGGTGGCAGGATGCCCGGAACCTGCTCCGAGGTATGCTGTTCCAGGCCCCACAACACGACGTGGTCTTGATCACAAATGCTTCACTCATGGGCTGGGGAGCCCATTGCGGCGAGCTCCGCAAGCAGGAGACTTGGACCCTGGAGGAGTCTGGGCAGCCAATCAACCTTCTTGAACTCTGGGTGGTCCTCCTCACCCTCCAGGCATTCAGGCACTGCGTTCACCACCGGGTGGTGCTCGTCCAGACAGACAACCGAGTAGCAATGTTCTATATGAACAAGCAAGGGGGCACTGGCTTATACAGCCTCTGCCTGGAGGTAATAGCCATGTGGTCCTTCGCGGATTGCCAGGGCGTAACCCTACGGGCCACCTATCTCTTGGGCCAGGACAATGTCCGGGCAGACAGGTTGAGCCGGCTTCTCCAGCCGCACGAGTAGCGCCTCTGCCCGCAGATAGCGCAGCAGCTGTTCTGGCATTGGGAGACTCCGGTCCTAGAGCTCTTTGCCAGCCCGGTGAAGTCTCAGAACTCTCCTCAAAATACAACGGGACAGGGCCTCGGTGATTCTTGTGGCCCAGCTGTGGCCTTGACAGCCCTGGTTCCCGCTGCTGCTTCGCCTCTCATCGGAGCCTCCGGTTCCCCTGGGCGACATGACGCATCGGGCTTGTTGACGCAGGAGGAAGGTCTGCTACTTCACCCGAGCTTGAGGTCCTTATCCCTCATGGCTTGGCGGTTAAGCAGGTTGCTCAAGCCCTTCTTCATCTCCTGGTGGAGGTAGAGGACATAGTGCTGGCCTCGCGCAGGGACTCGACTAGGAGGACTAACGCCTTTAAGTGGTGTCGGCTCTCGGTTTGGCGCTTGGAGATGCGGGCCAACCCATTCTCTTGCCCCCACAAACTTGGTCCTGTGGTACCTGCTCCATCTCTCGCAGGTGGGCTTGACATCCAACTCGGTCAGGGTCCACCTGAGGGCAATCTCTGCTAACCACCCCCACCCTGTCGGGGTTGGATCCCTGTCTGGTCAACACCTGGTTTCCCGCTTCATGCGTGGGATGCTTCTTTCTAAGCCCTCCATCCGGCCGCCTCCAGCGGAGTGGGATCTCAACGTTGTCCTCATGCAGCTGACTCAGCTGCCCTTCAAGCCGATGGCGTCCTGCTCGCTTCGGCACCTTTCCTGGAAGGTGATTTTTCTGGTGGCCCTCACCTCGGCCTGGAGGGTCAGTGAGCTTCAGGCCCTGATGGCCGATGCCCCCTACATGAGGTTCTACAGGAACCGGGTGGTTTTATGAACGCACCCCAAGTTTCTCCTGAAAGTTGTCTCGGATTTCCACCTCAACCAGGAGATAATACTGCCGACCTTCTTCCCAAGACCTCACTCCGATTGGGTGTCGGCTATCCTCCATACTCTTGACTGCAGGAGGGCTTTCTCCTTCTACCTGCAGCGTACGCAGGTTCACCGCAGGTCTGAGCATTTTTTTTGTCTCCTATGACCCTGCCTGCGTAGAGCTTGGGTCAATAAGTGGACCCTCTCCATCTGGGTGGCGGATTGCATCGCCTTCGCCCAGGTTCAGGCCGGGGCTGTCCCTGGACAGCCGAGTCACTGCGCACAGGGTTCCGGCGAGGGCGGCGCCAATATCCCACCTGCGCTCCATGCCACTAGCAGACATTTGCCAAGCCGCAAACTGGTCTTTGGCTAACACCTTTGTGACACATTATTGCCTGGAGAGGGAGTCCCATCAGGATGCCACTTTTGGCCAGGCTGTACTCCGTAATCTGTTCGGGGTTTAAGCAACTCCTGCCCTTCGACCCTTCTTCTATGGCTACCGGGAGCTTGGTCTTCTGCGGCTACGGGCTGTCTTAGGTTACCAGTGACTTCTCATGGCTCACCGTGCCATTTTTCTACAGGTTCTCGGTAGCCTGTAGCTAGGGATTCCCATATGTGAGGACTGACTTCCTGTTTGTTCCTGGAGAAAGCGTAGTAACTCACCTGTAACAGGTGTTCTCCAGGGACAGCAGGAATCAGTCTTCACAATCCACCCACCTCCCCTTGGAGTTGCCCACTGTCCTTGGTAATTTTTGTTTTTGCCTGAGCTATGTCATCTGACTAATTAGGTTGGCACCCTTGGGCAGGAAGGGGATCATGCATGCATGGTGGCATTCCCAAAGGCTTTCTTTGAAAGCTGAGGAAATTCTCCGCCCGGGCTCCATCGGTGCGGACATCACCCATAGGCGAGGACTGATTCCTGCTGTCCCTGGAGCACACCTGTTACAGGTGAGTAACTACGCTATGTCAGCTATGGGAAATATGCATTGTTAATGTCTTTGCGTTTTGTTTAGTACAAGAGGAAATAAATTTATAGTTTTATTTCTCCAGTGTTGTTGTACATTCCATGTTTGGCTTTTGTGGTTCCCAGTTTAATTATTGTCTTCCTATTTCTAAATTGTGATCCCTTATTCTTTGTTTGGTGACTATTTTCTGCATGTGTAACCAAGCTGAGGTATTCTGTTTATGTAGTTTCTATTTGACAGTGCCACTTGTTCCCTTTCCCCAGTAGGAATTGTATTGGTAATCTCCAAGAACAAGCAGGAATGTAGTCTTTACATATGGATATCATCGGTACCAACGGAGCCTGCATGGGAACGCTCCCCAGCATCCAATAGGAAAGCTTTTGGGAGCATCCCACAGCGCCTGCGTGCTGCCTTCCCGCCTTTCCCAACTGTCCCTCTCCAGTTCTTTGTTTTCTGCGGAGCTAACAGGTCGCACATCCTGTCACCGCAGAAAATAATTCCCTTCTATTCTTCTTTTTTGTGGTCGCGTCTGCCTTCCTTCGACGCTACACCGGTACCGCCGGTGGTTCTTTGTTTTTGTCCAAAAAAAACTTTCTTCTGGAGTCTTTTCCAGTTATTTTCTCCTCGGGTGCCACGCACCATTTTGGGCACTAGGCCCAACTTTTTCCTTTAAAATGGAAAAACCCGCTTCAGGTTTTAAAGTGTTCCAACTATGGCGGTACCATCTCTGTCTTCGACACCCATGAGTGGTGCCTCAAATGTTTAGGTCCTGACCACTCTATTTCGGAGTGTGTTGCCTGCGGGATGATGTCGAAAAGGGGCCGGCAGAACCGAGCTGCTAAACTTAGTACCCCTTTTCCCTCCGATGCAGCCTCTGTGGCATCGACGTCTTCCAGGGCTTCGTCTTCCTCCCATGGATCTCAGGTAACTAAACATAAATCTAGCTGGTCCTCAAAGGGTAGATCTCCCTCTAAGCATCGAGATGCCTCTGGCATTGCCCTTGAGGGACTTTCACCGGCAAAATTGCCCCGGTGGGAGGCTTCGGCTTCCAAAGCACTATCGGGGCTCCAGGATGTTCTCGAGGCCTCGACCTCAGCAGAACTACTGGTGCCATGCTCTGGGGTGCCGGCTGCTTCATCCGGTACCGATACCCAAGCATCGGCAGCGTCAATAGACCAGAGATTCTTGGCTGTTGAACGCAGTCTGGCTGCTCTTCTCACGGCCTTGATGCCCCTGAAATCGCTTCAGACAATTCAACTCTGATACCGGTACCGAATGCATCGACATCGGCAGATATTCTTCCGGGACCGAGTCATGCTTATCCATCCGGTATTGACAAGTCGGTACCGGACCCCTCCGATGCCAACTTCGATCGGTACCGGTACCATGCCTTGCACGATCACCCGGATCGGAGATACTTTGAATCCTCGGATGAGTCTGAAGACTCTGAAAGATCTGCCGATACCAGAGTACTTCTTCTTGAGGATTCTTCTTCTCCTCAGCGTAGTATGTCTCCACCAGAGGATATGTCCTTTCAGGATTTTATCCGAGATGTGGCTCAAGGTCTTTCCATCACAGTGGCTCCTGAAAAAGAGCCTAGGGCAAAGGAATTAGAAATCCTACAATACCCTAAAGCTGCCAAAGAGGCAGCTACCTTACCTATTCATGAGATCTTGCATGATCTCATGTTAAGGATGTGGGAAACACCTCTAACCACATCTCCTCACTTTCGAAGACTTGACACCATGTATCGAGTTCCTCCTTGTCCTGGGTTTCAGAAGACTCTGCTACCCCACCATTCCATGGTGGTGGAATCAGCTATGAGAAGGATCAAGAGTGCAACAAGAGTGCATCTAATCCTCCAGGACGTGAGTGTAGAACTCTTGTTGCCTTTGGACGTTGAACCTTCCAGGCTTCCATGCTTTCTGCTAGGATCAGGTCCTATATATTATTTCTCCAGGACCAAGCAGGAAGTCATTCCTCACATATGGGTGTCATCGACGCCGATGAAGCCCCAGCGGAGCATTTCCCCAGCTTTCCAAGAAAGCCTTTGGGAATGCAGGCACGCATGCGCGGTTCCCTTCCCGCCTAAAGGTGCCATCTTACCTCAGTCTCTTTTTTTCCGTGAAGCCCACAGGACGTGTGTCCTGTTTTTCCCGGTTAAAATTAGATTTTCAGCGATTTTTTGTTTTTTCTCTACCTGTTCGACGCCGGTTCCCCTCCCGCCGGGTTCGGTACACCGGTATCAAGCCCACTTTTTCTTTTTCGGTTTTTGCCCTTCGTGGCTGGCGTTCGCGCCCTTTTTTCTCTTTTTCCCTGGAAGGCCGGTCCTTTGACCTCGCGGGGACTCTTTTTTTCCCCGATGGCTTCCAGTGGTTTTAAAAAGTGTGATCGGTGTAAGAAACTAATGTCTCTCACCGACACACACGACTGCTGCCTTCGGTGCCTCGGCCCCGACCACGGTGCTAAGTCGTGCGGGGCCTGTGGGAAAATGTCTTCCAAGGCTCTTCGAAGTCGCCAGCAGCAAAAGGAAAGGCTTTTCTCGGACTCAGCCTCCGGCCGGGCCCGGACCTCGTCTGAGGCCTCGGCATCTCGGGGATTCCGATCCCGAGCGCCGTCTAAGCTCCTCGGACAGGGGGTCCCCCGACCGGGAATGCAAGAGGAAGAAACGGCTCGCGAGGGCGTCGTTGGAAGAGGTCCCTGGCTCCTCGAGGGCCAGGTCTAGGACCCCCGACTGCCGCCCCGGGCCGGTGGAACCGGAGAAGCCTGTCAAAGTTCCTCGTCTGGAGCCGAAGTCTGCTGGACACGTAAGCCCCGTAGTCCTCGTGGACTCTCCTCCCAGGGAGCCGACGTCGGGCCCGGCGCCGCCGGGGCCCGAGTCAGTGGCTGCTGCGTCTCCCGAGCTGTCTCAGGATGACAACCTTGGAGAGCAGAATGTCTGCCTTCATGGAGCAGTAGCGGGCACTGATGGCCAGACTGTGTGGCGCATCTGCCCCGACCACCGGGACATCGACGTCCAAGTCGACCCCGGAGACCGAGCCGATACTCGAGTCCAGCGTGGCTCGGAGCCGACCTCGGTCGCAGTCCCCCGGGGGCGTCGACGCCGGTGCTTCCGGCGTCGGGGCGGGTGCTCCAGGGCCCCGCGGGGTCGGACCCTGACTCTTCCTCGGATGAGTCGACTTGGGAGACGGAGGACGAGGAGTCTCCTGATACATTTAAGACTCGGTGCGTCCCTTCGGACTCACCGCAGTCTGAGCCCCGGAGTAGATCCCCTCCGGAGGATACCTGGTTCTCGG
The DNA here is from genome assembly GCA_033557465.1 of Ichthyophis bannanicus. Taxonomy (NCBI): domain Eukaryota; kingdom Metazoa; phylum Chordata; class Amphibia; order Gymnophiona; family Ichthyophiidae; genus Ichthyophis; species Ichthyophis bannanicus. The sequence continues at coordinate 143,589,309 of CM066040.1, forward strand.
AGTTCGTCCGGGATATGGCCACTGCCTTGGCTATCCCGGCGGATCCCGAGGAAGAGCCTCGAGCTGAAGAGTATGACTCTCCTCCGAAGGAGGCCTTTACTGTCCCGGTTCCTCCAATGCTGGAACGGCTCCTCTTCCGTATGTGGGAGGCACCGGCCTTGGCGCTGGTTCTTAGCAAGCGAAAAGCCCTGGTTTTCAAAAAGTACAGCTACCACACCGTTCCATGGTTGTGGAATCGGCCATGCATCGTCTGAAGAGTCAGAAGATGCACTCCGCGGTGCCTCCTGGCAGGGAGGCCCGAAACCTCGATGGCGTCGGTAGAAAGTGTTTTCAGGGCTTGATGCTTGCTTGCCGTGTCCAGTCTTACCAGCTGTACATGGGCATGTACTTGCGGGATCTGGCCAAGGAGTTGGCCGGGTTCTCTGCTGGTCTCTCCAGGGAACCCTTGCAGAGATTTAAGTCCTTGTCCTCGGGGATTCGGGACTGCTCAAAGTTCTCATAAAAAGAAGGGCTCGGGTAAAAAGCCCTTTTACCCGAGGAAGGGCACTGCCTACAAACAGTACCCTCAATATCAGGCTGCCCAAGCTGCCCCCCAGGGTCAGCAAGCCAAGGGCCAAGGTAATGGGCCCCGTAGGCAGAGGACCCACAAGCCTCAGGCCCCTGCTACCACTCAGGGTGGGGGCTTTTGACTCCTTGAGCATAGCCTCTCCTCCACTGCTCTCCCCACCCTGCACAGGAGGTTCTCTCGCCCTCTTCGCCCACCAGTGGCCCCTTATCACCGGGGACAGTTGGGTGCTGGAGATAGTCCACAAGGGCTATGCTCTCCATTTTCACCAACTGCCTCCGCCATACTTTCCAGCGGAACCTCCAAGGCTTCCCCTGCACACAGACCTTCTCTGTCAAGAGCTTCAGAGTCTGTTGGTGGACGGAGCTGTGGAGCCTGTGCCTCCCCACTTGCAAGGTCACAGATTCTACTCCAGGTATTTCCTGGTACCAAAAGGGACCGGTGGCCTTCGTCCCATTCTGGACCTCAGGAATCTCAACATGTTCCTGGTGAAAGAAAAGTTCAAGATGCTTAGTCTTGGAACAGTTCTGCCTTACCTCCAGCAGGGAGATTGGCTATGCTCCTTAGATCTCAAGGATGCGTACACTCACATCCTCATTCATCCAGACCACAGAAAGTATCTGAGGTACATCGTGGGAGGAAAACATTATCAGTACAGGGTACTTCCTTTCGGCCTCACCTCCGCCTCCAGAGTATTCACAAAGTGCCTAGCAGTGGTGGCGGCCTACCTGAGGAATCAGGGCATCTTCATCTTCCCCTATTTGGACGACTGGCTCATCAGAGGTCAGACAAGCCAAGAAGCCAATCAAGCCACCCTCAGGACAATTGCTCTTAACGCCTAGGGTTTGTCATAAACTTTGCAAAGTCCACTTTGCTCCCTTCCCAGAACTTGGAGTTCATAGGGGCAAGGTTGGACTCTCTCCTAGCAAAGGCATTCTTGCCAGAAAACAGAGCCCACACATTGATGACTTTGGCAAGTCAATTCCTCAGCAGGTCCCTGGTCTCTGCCAGACTCTGCCTGAGACTTCTGGGCCACATGACTTCGACAGTTCATGTGACCCTCAATGCCAGGCTCCATATGAGGCCTGCACAGTGGTGCCTTCGGTCTCAATGGTCCCAGGCCACAGGCAGTATCAAAGACAAGATAAAGGTGTCCAGACCGTTTCTGCACTCCCTCAACTGGTGGCTGCACCCACCCAATCTACTGAAGGGAGTGCCTTTTCAGATCTCAGCTTATACAGTAGTGCTGACGACAGATGCCTCCCTGCTGGGCTGGAGAGCTCATTGTCTGGACAAGTGCACCCAGGGCCTCTGGTCTCCCTGGGAAGCTGCACAGCAGATCAATCTCCTCGAGCTCAGAGCTGTTCGGTTGGCACTCAAGGCCTTCACGCCTGCCCTAGCTCACCAGTCTGTCCTGATTCAGACAGACAACCAGGTTGACATGTTTTATGTGAATAAACAGGGCAGAACTGGGTCCAGGATCCTCTGTTGGGAGGCTCAGGACCTTTGTTCTTTTGCCCACAAGCACAACATGCTCCTCAAGGCTGTGTACCTTCCAGGCCAGGACAACTATCTCGCAGACCGATTGAGCAGAATACTGCAGCCCCACAAGTGGCAGCTGCATCCCTCAGTGGTTCAGAAAATATTCCTGAAATGGGGTCTCCCTTGGCTGGATCTCTTTGCCAGCCCAATGAACAAGCAACTGCCAAAGTTCTGCTCCAGACAACCGCATCCTCTGAGAATAGCAGCAGATGCTTTTCTGATTCCATGGTCTCAGGGTCTCCTGTATGCGTTTCCTCCCACGCCCTTGGTGGCCCGAACTCTTGTCAAAATTCTTCAGGACAAGGCCTCGGTCCTGCTGGTAGCTCCCAGGTGGCCGAGACAGCCTTGGTTTCCACTTCTGGTTCAACTGGCAGTGGATCCCCCACTGCCTCTGGGCTTGCAACCCAACCTTCTCTCACAGGAGCAGGGTTCCCTTCTGCACCCCAATCTCAAATCTCTCAATTTGATGGCCTGGAAGCTGCAAGGGTAGTCTTAGCTCCCTGGGGCCTACTTCTGGAAGTGGAAGAGGTCGTTCTAGCCTCTAGGAAACAGTCCACTAGGAAAACCTATGCTCTCAAATGGAAAAGGTTTTCTGTGTGGTGTCAGCTACGTACAGCGGATCCCTTCTCCTGTACTATACCAGTGTTGCTTCAGTACTTGCTGCACTTATCAAATCAAGGACTTAAGTCCAATTCTGTTCGGGTCCACCTCTCAGCTCTGGCAGCTCACCACTCTCTCGTGGAGGGACGTTCTCTGTCTGGTCACCCCTTGGTGTCCCGCTTTCTCAGGGGCTTGCTTTTGCTCAAGCCTCCCATCCGTCCTCCAGCCCCTGAGTGGGAGCTGAATGTGGTCTTGCAGCAACTGACTCGCCCACCTTTTGAGCCGATGGCTACTTGTCCACTACGCTTCCTCTCCTGGAAGACGCTCTTCCTAATAGCCCTTACCTCAGCTAGGCGAGTAAGTGAGCTTCAGGCCCTGTTCTGTGACAGGCCCTACACCAGGATTTACAAGAACAGGGTAGTCCTCAGGACTCACCCAAAGATCCTACCCAAGATTGTCTCCTCTTTCAACCTCAACCAGGAGGTGATTCTTCCAACATTCTTCCCTAGGCCTCATGCAAACCAGGCTGAAGCAGTTCTGCATACCCTGGACTGTAGGAGGGCCTTATCCTTCTAACTTGACCGTACGCAACGGCATAGAAGGGCTACTCAGCTCTTCGTGTCTTTTGACCCCAATAAGTTGGGGTTAGCTGTGTGCAAGCGTACCTTGTCCATCTGGGTGGCTGACTGTATCACCTGGGCTTACAAGGCGGCTGAACTTCCTTTGTAGGGTAGGGTCCCGGCCCATCGTGTCAGGGCAATGGCTGCCTCAGTGGCTCATCTCCGCTCTGTGCCCTTGGTAGACATCTGCAGGGCTGCAATTTGGTCTTCAAGCCAGACCTTTGCAGCCCATTACTGCCTGGAGAGAGGGAGTCCCGTAGGGACAGTGCTTTTAGCCAGGCAGTACTCCGGAATCTCTTTGAGGTTTAGGCAACTCCTGCCCTCCTGTCCTCTGTTGGGCTACCGGTGGGGGTTATGTCCTTGAAAAGCCTTTATTTGCAGCTGGGACTAGAGGGAGTCCTCTTGTTCAGCTTGGGTTCCTCGGTAGCCCAGAGCTGGGGAGTTACCCATATGTGAGGACTGACTTCCTGCTTGGTCCTGGAGAAAGAATAGTTACTCACCTGTAACAGGTGTTCTCCAGGAGCAGCAGGAATCAGTCCTCACAACCCTCCCTCCTCCCCTTGGAGTTGCAGTTGTACATAGTTTATTTTTCATTTTTGTGTTCTGTTCTTAGCTATGTCATTTGACTGAGGTAAGATGGCACCTTTAGGCGGGAAGAGAACCGCGCATGCGTGCCTGCATTCCCAAAGGCTTTCTTGGAAAGCTGGGGAAATGCTCCGCTGGGGCTTCATCGGCGCCGATGACACCCATATGTGAGGACTGATTCCTGCTGCTCCTGGAGAACACCTGTTACAGGTGAGTAACTACTCTATATGGGAATGTTCCTTAAGGAGGTCACGGGAGATTTATAGCTTATGAGCCCTCTCCTTCCTGATGATAAGAGGCAGGATTACCTCACCCTTGTCAAACATGCTCAGAATGTTTCCAAGTTTGTGAATCATGTAGCCCCTTGACTGCTTTGAGTGCATAAGCAGAACCTCTGCTATTGCCTTAGGTGCACGTAGGATTGCCTAGCTCCAGGCACCTGACTTGGAACTTTGGGTACAGGATAAACTAGGGAATATTCCTTGCACAGGAGAGAATCTCTTTGGCAAGAATTGGCAGGAAAAAGCTAATGAGATAGATGCTGACAATATCACTTTGGATAGATTGTCTAAAGCTACAGCTGATCCTGTAAGGAAAAAATCCTACAAGAAACCATTCTTCAGTAAGAAGAAGAAGTTGTATCCCTCTTATACCCAGCAGGGGCATTGTTTAGGTCAGTCTGCCCAAAAGGGACAGCAGCAACAACCTACGCAAAGAAAAACAAAACAAAAGCTGCTAAGCCTCAACCGGCTCAGCAGACTCAGCCTCCACAGGGGCTTTGACTCCTATCTAGAGAACTTTGCCTTCCTGGCCCTGAACGGCCCAGAGCCTTCCACCATTCCAGGAAGGTTATGTCATTTTTCCCCCAGATGGGGGCAGATAAAAGCAGAAAATTGATCTCTGTCTGTCTATTGTAAGAGAGGGGTACAAGCTTCATTTCCTCAGCATGCCCCCTCCAACAATGATAAGACAGTTCAATTCTCAGACCTCTCTCAATGACCAGTTAGGTCAAGAGGTCACTATGCTTCTTGCCCAAGGGGCAATAGAAGAGGTACCCATTCTCCAAATGGGTACAGGGTTCTACTCCCCCTATTTCCTTATTCCAAAGAAAACAGGAGAACACAGACCCATTTTAGACCTCAGAGAATTGAACAAATTCCTGTTCAAAGAGAAGTTCAAAATGATTTCTCTAGGAGCTCTGCTGCCATACCTTCAGAGTCGGGATTGGCTTTGTTCTCTAGATCTCAGGGATGCGTACATGCATGTTCTCATCCATCCAACTCATCGAAAGTTCCTTCGCTTTCTGTTTCAAGGGAAGCACTGCAAATACAGGGTTCTTCCTTTTGGCCTGGCCTCGGCACCAAGGGTGTTCACAAAATGCATGACTGTGGTGGCAGCATTTCTTCGTACCCTAGGAATATTCGTCTTCCATTACTTAGACGACTGGCTCATTCGAGCCCCTTCAGAGCCAGAGGCCAGGGTTTCTCTCTCTCGCACAATGCGCATCCTTCAGTATTTGGGACTTGTCATAAACTTCCCAAAATCCAACCTTGCTCCCACTCAGTCCCTAGAGTTTATAGGAGCTCTGGTGGATACCAGACAGACAAGGGCCTACCTTCCACAGCCCCGCTGCCTTCGCATTGTGCAGTTAGCTTCCCAAGCAGTGCTAAAACCTCACCTCACTGCTCGGGAAATGTTACAACTGCTAGGCCACATGGCATCCACCGTGCATGTGGGTCCTTATGCTCGCCTCCATATGAGGGCAGCCCAGTGGACTTTATCCACCCAATGGACTCAGGCGTCAGGTTGCCTGTCAGACAGAATAGCAAACTCAGATCGCCTTATTTTGTCCCTCCAATGGTGGCAATCACCCCAAAACCTTTTGGTGGGGTCCCCTTTTCAGCAACCTCTACCACAAGCCACTCTAACAGATGCCTCGCAGGTGGGTTAGGGAGCCCACCTGCAAGGCCTCTCTACCCAGGGTACCTGGACTCCACAGGAGACCTATCTACAGATCATTCTCCTAGAACTCAGAGCAATCTTCCTTGCTCTTCGAGTATTCCACACCCAGCTCAGCTACAAGACAGTCCTAGTTCAAATGGACAATCAAGTAGCTATGTTCTATGTGAACAAGCAGGGTGGAACAGGCTCTCTGTCGCTATGCAACAAAGCTTTGCGACTATGGGCCCTCGCCAGAGAGCCTTGCGGTGTATCTTCCAGGCATTCAAAACTCTTGGGCAGACAGACTCAGTCGAGTTCTGCTTCCACATGAATGGTCTCTCCATGTAGACTAGGTGGCCAAAATTTTTCAAATTTGGGGAACCCCAGACATAGACCTCTTCACAAGTCCGCTGAATGCCAAACTTCCCTGGTTCTGTTCCATAATTCCGGCTCAGAGTTGTCAGGCCAGGGATGCTTTCCTCCTCCTTTGGGGCCAGGACTTCCTGTATGCCTTTCCACCCATTCCCCTAATTCCCAGAACCCTGTTCAAGCTTCAGAGAGACAGATGTCATATGATTCTGATAGCTCCACATTGGCCACAGCAAATGTGGTACACTCTGCTCCTACATCTCTCTCAAGCTCTGCCTCTGGAGTTAGGATCTGCTCCAGATCTCCTTTCTCAGGAGGACGGGATGCTGTGGCATCCCAATCCCCAGTCTCCGCATCTCAGGGCCTGGTTGCTGAAAGCCTAGATCCTTCACGGTCTTAACCTTTCTCAGCAGGTAAAGGATATCCTTTATGCTTCCAGGAAGCCTTCCACAAGACGCTCTTATGCTTTCAAGTGGGAAAAGGTTTACCATATGGTGCTCGCAGAAGGATCTTAACCCTCTTGCGATACCTCTGGAATCATTACTGGACTATCTCCTTCATTTATCTAATGCAGGGCTTAAGACCAATTCAGTGAGAGTTCATTTGAGTGCTAGTGCAGCTTCTTTCAAGCCTCTAAATAGGCAACCTATTTCCTTTCATCCTCTCATAGCGAGATTTATGAGAGGCCTTCTTTTGACTAAGCCTCCCATTAAGCCACCACTGGTGGCATGGGACTTAAATTTGGTTCTTGTGCAGCTTATGAAACCTCCTTTTGAACCATTAGCCACTACTTCCCTTGAAATTCCTTTCCTGGAAGGTCATCTTTCTTATTGCAATCACATCAGCACGTCGCATCAGTGAATTGCAAGCATTGGTGGCTGATTCTCCTTATACAAGGTTCCATCATGATAAGGTAGTCCTTAGGACTCATCCACACTTTATGCTAAAGGTGCTGTCACCTTTTCATTTAAACCAAGCGGTTTACCTTCCTGTATTCTTCCCAAGGGCTCATGCCTCAAATGCAGAAAGGAAACTTCATACTTTGGATTGTAAAAGGGCTCTGGCCTTTTACTTACAAAGGACACAGCAACATAGGAAGTCCTCTCAACTTTTTGTTGCTTTTGATCCTAGTCATTTGGGACTTCCATTCTCCAAAAGAACACTGTCGAACTGGATTGCACAGTGTATATCTTTTGCCTATGAAAGTAAAAAACCTTCCTCTGGAAGGCCATGTCACAGCTCATAATGTGAGAACCATGGCAGCCTCTATGGCTCATCTTCACTCTGTGTCTATTGACGACATCTGCCGAGCAGCTACTTGGGCTTCGGTTCATACCTTCACAGCCCATTACTGTTTAGACAAGGACTCCCGCTGGGATGCCTTGTTTGGTCAGGCTGTTCTTTAACACCTGTTCCATACTTAATCAACTCCTACCCACCATCCCTGATAGGATGCCAGAGATCCATGGGGGAAAGTGGAGCCCTTTCACAAGGGCACACAACTTCTGGGGTTTCTCCCTGGCATCTGCAGCTAGGGAGTCCCCCATATGTGATGACTACATTCCTGCTTGTTCCTGGAGATAGCATAGTTACTCAGCTGTAACAGGTGATCTCCGGGAACAGCAGGAATTTAGTCTTCACAACCCACCCACCTCCCCTAGGAGTTGTATCTCTCTATCTGTTTCTCTCTTTCCCTCTCTCTTTTGTCTCAGCTTTAAACTCAACTGGAGAGGGACAGTTGGGAAAGGCGGGAAGGCAGCACGCAGGTGCTGTGGGATGCTCCCAAAAGCTTTCTTATTGGACGCTTGGGAGTGTTCCCACGCAGGCTCTATCGGTACCGACAATACCCATAAGTGAAGACTAAATTCCTGCTGTTCCCGGAGATCACCTGTTACAGGTGAGTAACTATACTTTCTCTGAGATGTATTGGTTTAATATTTGCAATGTTGCCTTTTGATAGGTAGATATGGTGCTTTGTGATTCCTGGTAGTGGTGTTATGATACGGCAGATTTGCTATGGGTTCTAAATGGGCAGTGTTTGTAGTACTTATGTGCCTGGTGGTTGTCACTGGGGTATAGTAATGTAGAAATCTGGTAATCTTTCTTTATACAGACACTCATTAAGAGGCATGTTTACTAAAAGTTAGTGGATGTTATCATTATGCAAATATTTATGCACATGAGGTCCCTTATGCAAATGAGGCTCTGCACCCCCCTTGGGCCACCCCTGCCCATACATGAGGACTTATTTCCTGCTTGTTCATGGAGAAAGCGTAGTTGCTCACCTGTAGCAGGTGTTCTTCGTGAACAACAGAAATAAATCCTCACTGCCCTCCCATCTCCCCGGGGAGTTGCCTTTTTGGCTCCTGCTGTGTGATCTTATTGGAGAATATGGCGCTGTGGTGGGTGGGAAGGCAGGCGCTCATGCGCAGTGTACCTCCCAAAAGCTTCCTTTGGAAGTTGGGGAGTGTTCCGTGCCGGGTTCCGTTGGTGACGTTACCCATACATGAGGACTTATTCTTGCTGTTCATGTAAGAACACCTGCTACAAGTGAGTAACTACCCTGTCCCACCCGTTCGACAGACACTGGAAAGACTGCCTCTCCTTGTTCTAGGTTTGACGTCTTGAGATAATGCTCAACTTGCACATCCTAGAGCCCATATTTTGGTAGTATCACTATCAAAGGGAGTGGAGGAGAGTTCATACTGGCGTTGAGAACTTTGGGAAACTTGTAGAGCATGGGAGATGTGCCATCCAGTTGTGTGAGGATCATATTTAATCTGTGTAGCTACTTATATGCAGGCTCTAGAAAATTCTTAGAGCACCTTTTTGGAAGAGTGAGTTCAGCACATTATGCTTACACTTTCTACTTGAAACGTTCCTCCTTTTAACAGCATGACCAGAATCCAACACACTCTTTGTTTCTTCTTTCATTATATCTCTTAGGACTGGTGGAACTCTACATCATTTGCCAATTATTACCGGACCTGGAATGTGGTGGTGCATGACTGGTTGTACTATTACACCTACAAGGACTTCATCTCGGTGAGCAGCCATTCCAGTCAGCATTGTACATATATGTGGAAAACCAAAAAATGAGCCTCACAGCACATTGCTGTTAAACCCGCTCATTTCCTTGGGATCCTTCTGGCACAGGACATGTCTGAGAATAGACATGGGTGGAATCGTAGGGTAGTGTGGCTCTTCTTGTAAAATAGGAATTAAATATACCAGTGCTTTTGTCGACAGTATGGGAATAAGAGATTGTGAGTAAGGCATGTTTTGTTGCATGTCACATTCATGAAAGATACTGCATGCAAGTTGCTTTTGTTTAGGGACATTACTTCAGATCTCCAATTTAACCACTCTTTTATCATAACGTTAAAGAAGTAGTTAATTTGGTAATCAGAATAATACTGGAGTGGAGGAGTGGCCTAGTGGTTGGGGCAAGGTACTTCAGGCCGGAAGGTCGGGGGTTCAAATCCCACTAGAGGACAGCAACCTTGGGCCGGAAGGATTGGGGTTTCTAGTCCCACAGGTGCTCCTTGTGGTCTTGGGCAAGCCACTTAACCCTCCATTGCCCATGTTCCCTGTAAAATAGTTATCTCCAAGTTATGTTCAATGTAATTTCAGTTTGTTCAATGTAAACCGCACTGATGCAGAATAGCGCGGTATGTAAGAGAATGTAAATAAATAAATAAATAGAGAGAAGTCAGGCTGTTTCAGGACAAGCTCCCTTTCCAACACACAAGTGGTATGCGTTAGAGTTCAGTTTGTTTGCATGAGCACATATTTCATTTATTGCTCTGCCTTGGCATAACTGGTCAGATCATAGAATTTATTCTTATTACTTTTTTTTATTGTTGTCATGATGAATGTGATGAGGAGATTTTTGTTGTGTATGTATGGTATTTTTGGTTTTTTTATAGCCCTCAAGAATATGACTCAAAATCCATATACGGCTACCACTACCTCCCAGCCAATAAGGTCCCCTTCATCCCCAGAGTAAAACTGGTTGCAAAATATCACTGTATATACGACTGAGCTGATATACACTCTCTGTGCTTAAAATAGCTCCGTCCGTCCACTCCTACTTTTCAGATACCAAACTTGCGGGAGGAGGGAACAAGACTGCCACAGGAACTGTGAGCATGCACCTACTTTCAATCCCATGTTCAGTAATGTGCTGCAGCCAGTTTTGCCATAGAGGGCAATGGCCACAATACCTCTGGGTGACTGATTGGCTTAGTGGGGTTTGGTGTGGTAGAGAGGGGAGCAAAAGAGGAAGTGAGGTATGATGACTAATTTTGGGTGTAATTCTCAAGGGTCAAGATTTTTTGTTGAAAGAATGCTGAAAAAGAAGAATAGTTCAATATTCTTTCGTTCAGGGTAAACAGAATTCACCATCTTTGGGGAAGCAAGTCTTATTTAGAGTCCTGAAATTCTGTAATATTTTGCCAGTGAAAACTGTTGTGGCTGCGACATTGATCACATTTTTTGAAGGGAAAAATTATCAATTTGAATAATGTATTCGGTTTTAAGGAAACAGAGAAACATGAAGGCAGAAAAAGACCACATGGCTTAGCTAGTCTGCCATTCCATATCAACCATTAAAACAGTCCCCCTTTTTTTCCTTTAGAGATCCTCTGTTTGTCCCATAAGAACATAAGATATGCCATACTGGGTCAGACCAAGGTCCATCAAGCACAGTATTCTGTTTCCAACAGTGGCCAATCTAGGTCATATGTACCTAGCAGTTTCCCCAAGAGACACAAGTTCCACAATGCTTGTACTGGGTCAAGCATTGATATCTTCGGTCACTTCTTAATAATGGTTTATGGACCTTTCCTCCAGGAACTTGTCCAAACCTTTTTTAAACCCAGCTACACTAACAGCCTTTACTACATCCTCCGGTAACAAATTCCAGAGTTTGATTACACGTTGAGTGAAAAAATATTTTATTTTATTAGTCTTAAATACTTTACCCTGTAGCTTCATTGCATGTCCCCTAGTCTTTCTATATTCTGATAAGGTAAACAATTGATCTACGTTTACCCGTTCCACTCGTTCATTAATTTATAGACTTCTATCATATCTCCCCTCAGCCGTCTCTTTTACAGGTTAAAGAGCCCTAACCTTTTTAGCCTTTCTTCATAGGAGTATCCTTCCATCCCCTTTACCATTTTGGTGGCTCTTCTCTGTTCCTTTTCTAAAATCGCTATATCCTTTTTAAGATACGGCGACCAGAACTGCACACAATATTCAAGGTGCGGTCTCACCATGGAACGATATAGAGGCATTATAATATCTTTTGTTTTATTTTCCATTCCTTTCCTTATCATACCTAGCATTCTATTTGCTCTCTTGGCCGCCGCTGCACACTGGGCCGAGGGTTTTAACATGGTATCCACAATGTCTAAATCTTTTTCCTGGGTGGTGGTTCCTAATGTGGAACCTTGCATCGTGTAACCATAGTTTGGGTTGTTCTTCCCTAGGTGCATAACCTTGCACTTGTCCACATTAAATTTCATCTGCCATTTTGATGCCCAGTCTTCCAATTTATCAAGATCCTCTTGCAATTTTTCACAATCCTCTTGGGTTTTAACAACTTTAAATAGTTTTGTGTCATCTGCAAATTTGATAACCTCTCTCGTTATTCCACTTTCCAGGTCATTTATGAATATGTCAAAAAGCAGCGGACCCTGCACAGATCCCTGGGGTACACCACTATTCACCTTTCTCCATTGGGAAAATTGGCCATTTAGCCCTACTCTCTGCTTTCTATCTTTTAACCAGTTCCTGATCCACAATAGTACACTGCCTCCTAGCCCATAACTCTTTAGTTTTGCCAAACGTCTCTGATGAGGGACCTTGTCAAAGGCTTTCTGAAAGTCCAGATACACAATATCAACTTTGTCCACCTGTTTATTCACCTTTGTCCACCTGTTTATTCACTCCTTCAAAAAAACATAACAGATTAGTAAGACAAGATCTTCCTTGTCTAAAGCCATGTTGGCTGTCTCCCATTAGGTTGTGACTATCTACATGCTGAGTAAGTTTATTCTTTATGATGGTTTCTACCATTTTTCCTGGTACTGACGTCAGGCTCACCGGTCTGTAGTTTCCCGGATCACCCCTGGAACCCTTTTTAAAAATTGGTGTTACATTGGCGATCCTCCAATCTTCAGGTATTAGAGATGATTTTAATGATAGTTCACAGATTACTGATAGCAGTTCTGCAATCTCATATTTCAGTTCTTTCAACACCCTTGGATGTATACCATCCGGCCCAGGTGATTTGCTACTCTTCAGTTTATCTAATAGTTGTAAGACATCTTCCCGATGTATCGATATTTCCTTCAATTCTTCCGCACCTTTAAATACCACTTCAGTCATGGGTAACATCCCTACATCTTCCTCAGTAAAGACCGAAGCAAAGAATTCATTCAGTCTCTCCGCTATCGCCTTGTCGCCTCTTAGTGCTCCTTTAACCCCTTTATCATCTAAAGGACCAACTGACTCTCTCACAGGTTTTTTGCTACGAATGTACTTGAAAAGGTCTTTATTTCGCGTTTTTGCTTCCGCAGCAAGCTTCTTCTCAAATTCTCTCTTTGCCTGCCTTATCAATGCCTTGCATTTGACTTGCCAGTGCTTGTGCTGTTTCCAGGTTTCGTCGTTTGGCTCTTTTTTCCATTTCCTGAAAGATTCTTTTTGGCAACAACAGCCTCTCTGACCTCACCTTTAAACCATGCTGGCAGTTTTTTGGACTTCCTTCCACTCTTCTTAAAGCGTGGAATACAGCTGGTCTGGGCTTCCAAGATAGTATTTTTCAACAACACCCAAGCTTGATGTACGTCTTTAACCTTCGCAACTGCTCCTTTTAGTTTTTTCTTAACTGTTTTCCTCATTTTATCATAGTCTCCCTTTCGAAAGTTAAAAGGTAGTACTGTGGATTTCCTTACTATCCCTCCTCCACTAATTAAATCAAAGGCGATCATGCTATGATCACTATTGCCAAGTGGCCCCAACACCCTTATCTCTTGCACTAGATCTGGTGTTCCACTAAGGACTAGGTCTAATATGGCTTCCCCTCTGGTCGGTTCATGAACCAGCTGCTCCAAGAAGCAGTCATTTGTTTCATCTAGGAACTTTATCTCCCTAGCATGTCCTGACGTGACACTGACCCAGTCGATACCGGAGTAATTGAAATCACCCATTATTATTACTGTGCTGTAACTTTTGTTAGCTTCCTTGATTTCTTTGAGCATTTCATCATCCATTTGGTCATTCTGGCCAGGTGCTCGATAGTACACCCCCACTGCCATCGCCTTCCCCCTTTTATATAGAATTTCAATCCATATAGATTCTACAGCAGATTTTGTTTCCTGCAAAACTTTAATCCTTTCTGAGTCAATGCCCTCTCTAACATAGAGCGCAACCCCTCCACCAATTTGATCAGCTCTATCATTACGATATAGTTTGTACCCAGGTATCACAGTGCCTTTTTGAATTCAGATATTGTCCTCCTCTACCACCTCCACTCACCACTCTTTCTGTAAAGAAATATTTCTGCATATTGCTCCTGAGTCTTTCCCCTTTCACCCTCATCCTATGTCTCCTCCCAGCAGAGCTTGCTTTCAATAGAAAGAGGCTTTCCTCCTATGCATTTATTGCACGGAGATATTTAAACATCTCAATCATATCATCTCTTTCCCGCCTTTCCTCTAAAGTATACATATTAAGATCCCTAAGTCTGTCCTCGTATGCTTTAGAACAAAGAGTACTAACCATTTTAGTAGCCACCCTCTGCACAAACTCACCTGCTTATATCCTTTTGAAGGTGCGGTTTCTAGAATTGCACACAGTACACCAACTGAAGTCGCACCAAAGATGTATACAGAAACCCTATCGCCTGCTTTCTTTTGCTGGCCATTCCTCTCCCTATGCACTCAAGCATCCTTCTAGCTTTTGCCGTTGTCTTTTCTACCTGTTTAGCTACTTTAAGATCATCAGACACAGGTCCCGCTCTTCTTTTGTGGACAGAAATACTTCACCCCCTATACTATATCGCTCCCTTGGATTGCTGCAGCCCAAATACATTACCTTGCATTTTTTAACATTAAATCTCAGCTGCCAAATTCTAGACCATTCTTCAAGCTTAGCTAGATTCCTCCTCATGTTATATATACCTTCCTTGGTGTCTCTCTATTGCAGATTTTGGCATCCTCTGTAAAGAGGCAAACCCTTACCCGACAGTCCTTCCGCAATATCACTAACAAAGATGTTAAAAAGAATTGGACAAAGGACAGATCTCTGCGGCACTCCACTAGTAACCTTCTCCTCAGAGTGAGCTACATTTACCTGTACCTTTTGCCACCTCCCACTCAACCAATTTCTATCCCAAGCAGTAACTTTAGAGTCCATCTCTAGAGTGCTTAGTTTGTTTATAAGTCGCCTATGCGGAACGGTGTCAAAGGCTTTACTGAAATCTAAATACACCACATCTAGGGCTCTCCCTCTGTCCGACTCCCTGGTCACCCAGTCAAAGAAATCAATCAGATTTGTCTAACAAGACCTGCCTCTGGTGAATCCATGCTGCCTCTGATCCGTTAATCTGTTGGACTCCAGAAAACTCAGTATTTTCTCTTTCAGCAGCACTTCCAATAATTTACTCGCCACCAAGGTTAAACTAACTGGCCTATAGTTTTCAGCCACATCCTCGTTTCTGCTTTTGTGTAAAGGGACCATATGTGCCTCTCTCCAGGCCTCTGGCACCACTCCCGACTCCAAAGAGGTATTGAAAAGGTCAATCAGTCAGAGCTGCTAGAGCGTCCCCAAGTTCCCTCTCTATTATCATATGTATCCCATCTGGTCCCATCGCTTTGTCTACTTTTAGTTTAGCTAGTTCCTCACAAACACAGTCTTCTGAAAATTGCTCAAGATGCCCTTGTTTGTGGGTGTTTTCTGAGGTCCTGCTCTTGGTCCTTCATCTGTGAACATAGAACAGAAATATATTTTAAACAATTCCATTTTATCCTCCTCAGCTTCCTACATATTCCTCCCCTTTACCCTTGAGGCTGACAATACCATTTTTGCCCTTCCTCCTCTCACTGACATATCTGAAAAATGTCTTCTCTAGGAACAAGCAGGAAGTCAGTTCTCACGTATGGGTGATGTCTGCACCGGCAGAGCCCACGCGAAGCATTTCCCCAGCTTTCAAAAAAAGCCTTTGGGTCATGCCACCACGCATGTATGGTCCCCTTCCCACCCAAGGACTCATCTTGCTCAATCTCCTTTTTTTTCGCAGAGCCCAACAGATGTCCTGTTTCCACAAAAAATCCTTGCTAAATATCCTTTATCTGTTCCAGTTTGCGTACTGGTTCCTCTTTCCCACCTTGAGCCTTTGCTGAAACTGGCGCTGTTCTCTGCTCCTTTCCCCTTTGTTTGATCAAGGCTTGCCTTGACCGAAGTTCATGCCTTTTTCGCCCGAGGGTCATCGACCCTAGCTGGGTGCTTCCCACCATGTCCCCCGGTGGGTTCAAAAAAATGGGACCGGACCATAACAGCACCTCCTGCGACCTGTGCCAGGCCATGACACCTAGGACCAATAAAAAGTGGTCAGAGTTGCAGGAAAAACCGTTTCCCAGGTCCGAGACTGCCCCAGCCTCCATGACGCCAAACTCCAAGCCCAGCACTTCCCACGAAGCTCGAGCGTCTTAGGAGTCCTGTGGTGGTGGCTCCTCCAAGAAGACCTCATATCCTGAGAAGAAGAAAAATCCTCTAAGTCCACTGAGGTTGCACTGGAGAAACCCAGTAAAACTGCCAGAAGGGACTCGGGCGGCTCCGAGAAGCGCCCTACCAAGGTCCTCAAGACGGATTCCTTCGCCGACAGACTGAGGTTTCTCGAGGCCGTAGTCCTCATCAAAGATGCACTCACCAGGGTGCCGATGCCAGACTTGAGATCCTTGGTGCCCGCACCAAAAGCTACGGAACGTTCTGGCTTGGAATCCAAAATGGCAGTCCTAGAGCAGAATATTGCTGCTATCCTGGCACTGCAGCAGGCAATGGCTGGTTCATCCACATCATCTGCCCTGATGACCAGGCCCCCGACTGCAGGGGAGTCCCTGATCGTTGAGCCGAGCTCCCAGCGCTACCAGCTTTGGGTAAGCCCTCTGCATCGATCGAGGTCCTGGTCCTGATCCTGGGGCATCCAGTCCTCCCTGGCTGGTTTTTGTGACTCAACCCCAGGTCCTTTGGAAGCCACAGACTCCTCTGCGCTAGCCCTTGAGGCAATGAGTCACAGGACCTCGGATTCGTCGTCACCACTCGACTCTGAGTGAGAGACTGACAACGAGGCATCCTTGGAGACTGAATGGCACTGAGACATTCCCTCAGACCAGTGCCGCTCCCCTCCAGAGGATGTAGCGTTCCATGACTTTGTCAAGGACATGACCAGAACCCACTCTGTGCAGACCGAGGAAGAGGAGGACTCGCACACCGAGGAGTTGGAGATCCTCCAATATGAGTTTCCACCCAAGGAAACCCTCAGTGTCCGTGCAGCTGATCCTCGAGCGGCTACTGCTCAGAATGTGGGAGACACCGGCGCCTCGACGCCATGTACCACGTCTGAAAGGGTGTAGGGTTCCACAAACCCCAGCTCTCACATAACTCCATGGTTGTCGAGTCAACCCTGCAAAAACTTAAGAGCCAAAAGACTCACTCCTCTGTTCCCCCCCCTTTTCCCCCCCCCGGAAGGGAGGCCAGAGCCCTTGACGCCCTCGGGCACAAGTGTTACCAGGGCTTAATGCTGGTGTGCCGGATCCAGGCCTATGAATTATACATAGGTATGAACTTAGACTCTAACTCAGGATTTGTCGGAGTTTTCAGCTGGCCTTGTCGGGGAACCCTTCCAACAGGTCCAATCCCTGACCTCGGGGATCAAGGACTGCTCCAAGTTCCTCTCCCGAGCAGCCTACGATGGCTTCGAGTCAGCGACTTGGGTCGCAGCAGCCGGCATAGACGCCCGACGCCAGGCCTGGCTACAGTCTTCTGACCTCACACAATGGATCCAAGACAAGCTGTTCGATGTCTCCTGCACCGGGGAGAACCTATTCGGCAAACCCATGGCCAACAAGACAGCTCAAATTGAGGCCAATATGGTAAGATGCCAGAGGCTCTCGAAAAAGACCTTGTCCCGTACCTGCAGGAAACAAACAGGGAAAAGACCCCTTTTCCCGAGGGGAAAAAGGGCCCTTTTCCACAGAGTCACCACTAACGGCCCTTCTTGGGCAAGCAACAAGGTTCTTGCTCTAACAGTCAAGGGCACGGGGCTCTAAAGGCAAAAACACAGAAGCCTCAGGCCCCAGCTCCCACACAACCCGGAGACCTTCACCAGCCCACATGGGGACGCCTGGCGCTCTTTGCCCACAGATGGGCCAACATCACCTTGTACTAGTGGGTATTGCAAGTGGTAAGGGAAGAATACTTCCTCCACATACAGCAGATACCACCCAGGTTCTTCCCAGATGAGCCAGTACGACCTCTCCTTCATCAGACTCTTCTGCTCACAGAGCTCGCAGGTCTGATCAGAGACAATGCAGTAGAGCCTGTACTGAAACACCTGTGGGGAAAGGGCTTTTACTCCAGATAGTTCCTTGTGCCTCAGGCCCATACTAGACCTGCGAAACTTAAACAAGTTTTTGGTAAGGGGAAAGTTCAAGATGCTGTCCCTTGGAGCACTGCTGCCTTTTCTCCACCAGGGAGACTGGCTGTGCTCCTCAAATCTAAAAGATGCGTGTACACATATCCTAATCCACCCCTCCCACAGGCAGTACCTAAGGTTCGTGGTAGGAGGGCGGCCCTACCAGTACAAGGTACTACCCTCTGACCTCGCCTCCTTGCCAAGTGTCTTTACCAAATGTCTGGCTGTGGTGGCCCCCTCATCTGCATCTGCAAGAGGCCTTAATCTTCCCCTACCTAGATGACTGGCTAATCTGGGGCAGCACAACCTCAGAGGCCAGTCAGGTGGCAGAATGTACATCCCTCCTTCTGCAGCACCTGGGGTTTGTCATCAACTACCTCAAATCCCACCTCTCTCCAGCCCAAAAATTGGAATATATAGGTGCTCAGCTCGACACACTGCAAGTCAAGGCGGTCCTCTCTAGAGATAGAGCAGAATGCCTCAGACAACTGGCAGGAGAGGTTCAGTGTTGCCGGTCAGTGCCATCTCATCTCCTCCTCCATCTACTGGGCCATATGGCGCCTCTGGTCCACGTAACATCCTCAGCTCATTTGCACATATGCCCAGCGGTGTCTCTGCTCACAGTGGACCTAAGCCATGGGCAGGCTACTGGACTGGGTTAGGGTTACCTGCCAACTGGTGGAATCCCTCAACTGGTGGCAAAAAATTCCACCACCCCTGGGCAGGCATGCCCTTCCAAGCACCCACACCTCAGAGAAACCTAACCACAGGTGCCTCCCTCCTAGGTTGTGGGGTGCATTGTGGGGACTGCCATACACACGGCAGCTGATCCCAGGAGGAGTCACTCTTACAGATCAATCTCCTGGCGCTCAGGGTGATCTTCCTAGCCCTACAAGCGTTCTGCCACTGCCTGCGACACCGGTCCATACTGATCCAGACGGACAATCAAGTTGCCATGTTATATATCATAAAGCAGGGGGGCACGGGCTCGTACTCCCTTTGCCAGGAGGCTTTGGCTCTCCTTTGCAGCTCACATGTTCTTGAGAGCAGTCTACCTCCCGGGCCAGAACAACTGCCTAGTGGACAGGCTGAACAGAGTACTTTGGCCGCATGAGTGGCTTCTGAATTCCAGGATGGCCAAGAGCCTCTTCCACCTCTGGGGCAGGCCCTTGATGGATCTATTTGCCTCTCTGGACAACATGCAGCTGCCTCGCTTCTGCTCATGCCAACCGCACTTGGAGAGAGTGGCGGCAGATGCCTTCGTGATCTTGTGGTCCGAAGGTCTATTCTATGCGTTCCCACAGACCCCACTGGTTGCCAGGACCCTCTTCAAGGTCCAGAGCAAGAGGGCATCAGTCATACTAATCGCCCTCAGGTGGCCGAGGCAGCCCTGGTTTCCACTGTTGCTCTCCCTGTCAGTGGCACTCCCAGTCCCGCTGGGCCGATCCCTAGACCTCCTGTCTCAGGAGGGGGTTCCCTAACGCTAACAGTATGGCTGCTGAAAGGGTAGCACTTGCCCCTTTCAGTCTTCCGAGAAGTCGAGGAGATCCTACTGGCCTTCCGAAAGCCCTCCACCAGATGGGCTTATGCCTTTAATTGGAGAAGGTTCTCTGCCTAGTGTATGGAAAGAAGGGAGAACGTCTTCTCCTTCCATGTGCAATTAGTACTCCAGTACCTACTGCACCTGTCCCATATCGGGCTGAAGTCTAACTCAGTGAGGGTGCATCTGAGCGCGATAGCTGCTCATCACCCTCTCAGGCCAGCCCCTGCTCTCCAGGTTCCTCCAGGGCCTCCTGTTATCCAAGCCCCCTCTCCGCCCTCCGGCAGCAGAGTGGGACCTCAACGTGGTGCTCGCCCAACTCACCAAACCACCATTCGAGCTCCTAGCCACTTGCCACCTGTAGTACCTGTCTTGGAAAGTGACTTGTCTGCTGGCCCTCGCGCCCACTCGAAGAGTGAGAGACCTCCAGGCCCTGGTGGTGGATCCACCATATAAAAGGTTCTACAAAAACAGGGTAGTGCTTTGCACGCATCCCAAATTCCTCCTGATGGTGGTGTCTCCTTTGCACCTCAATCAAGAGGTGGTCCTCCCCACTTTTTTTCCGCAGCCTCATGCTGACAGGGAGGATCTAGTACTTCATACACTGGATTGCAAATAGGCCCTATCCTTCTACTTACAGTAGACCCAGGCCCATCGCAAAGCTCCTCAGCTTTTTGTGTCTTTTGACCCCAATAGACTGGAGTTCCCCATGACTAAGCGAACTCTGTCCACTTGGATGGCAGACTGTATTGCCCTCACCTATGAGCAAGGTGGCCTCTCCCTTGAGCACTAGATCACAGCGCATTGCATGAGGGCAATGGCCAGTGACTGAGATCTGCAAGGCTGCCACATGGTCTTCAATTCATACCTTCACAGCTCACTGCTGTCTTGAGAGCGAGTCCCGCAGGGACAGTATGTTTGACCAGGCAGTACTCTGTAATATTCTCGGGTGTAGGCAATTCCTGCCTTCCGATCCTTTTGTGTTAAGCCTACCAGAGGGATAGTGTCACTGGATGCTAGGGTCCGGCAGAGTGTCTTAGTGGAGACTCACCACCTGCGACTCACAACTACCTGATTGGTCGCCGTTGGTGCTGATGTGGTTCGGTCCTTGGCAGCCTGGAGCTAGGGAGTCCCATATGGTGAGGACTGACTGACTGCCTGCTTGTTTCTGGAGAAAGCATAGTTACTCACCTGTAACGGGTGTTCTCCAGGGACAGCAGGAATCGGTCCTCACAACCCTCCCTCCCTCCCTCCCCTGGGAGTTGCCTCCCTACCTTGTGTTATTTTTTACTGCTGTCCTAGCTATGTCATCTGACTGAGCAAGATGGCACCCTTGGGCGGGAAAGGGACCACGCATGCGTGGTGGCATGTTCCAAAGGCTTTCTTTGAAAGCTAGGGAAATGCTCCGCGCGGGCTACGGTGCCGACATCACCCATATGTGAGGACTGATTTCCTGCTGTCCCTGTTACAGGTGAGTAACTATGCCTTATCCCCCCATTTTATTGTATTGGCTATTTCCCCCTCTTTTTGAATCTTTGCTTTCTTGTCTACTTTGCCAGCCTCTCTAAGATTTTCAGATATAGATGCCTGTCTTCCTCTCTCTGTGATCTCTTGTATTTCGTGAAGACTTCCCTCTTTTTCTTTACCTTTTCAGCTACTACTTTTGAGAATATAGCAGCCTCCTTTTCCTTTTACCTTTGTTTACCATTCTAACAAAAAAGTTGTTTGCCCTTAAAATATCCCCTTTTTAGTTTTGTCTCCTCCTTTTCTACATTCCCCAACTGTTCCCATCTTGCTAACAACTCCTTGAGGTATTGGCCCATCTTGGCAAAGTTAGTTTTTCTAAAGTCTAAGACCCTTGCTTTTCAATGGATTATCTCCAGGAACAAGCAGGAATGTAGTCTTCACAAATGGGCGATGTCAGTGACGTGCACTCAATGTGCCTGGACCATTTCGGTCACAGACAAGCACAACTGGTGTCTTCAGTGCTTTGGTGATCATCAGCCCCCCTCTTGTCATCTGACTAGCAGGGTCCTGAAAGGTCGGGGAAAGCAGAGAGTTCCTCTTCGGACAGCGCACTGTGTACATCATCTGCTCTGGCATCTGCTCCGATGGCCCCACTAGGATACGCCGAGGCATCAACATCAAGGGGTGCTCGAGCACACTTGGAGCAGAGGGGCCACGATGGCCTGGAGCAGTGGCTTTCCATTGACTTGAGCATCGAACCAAGGAAGAACTGACCCTGTTGACATCGAAGGGGGACCTGTCTGAGCACAGGGCTAAAGCCCATGCACATTGGCATTGGAGCCCTTCCCGATGTGACGCAGAGAATAGGCCACTAAGGTGCCCTGGCAAGAGCAGTTAGCTCCCACAGTGCTGGAGGAGCTCCACGCATCCCCCATGTCTGTGGCCCCAATGCCCCCGAAGGGATGCTGGAAACAGTGGCTGAAGCTGTTTCAGCCCCAAAGCCTTTGGAAGTGGCATTCCTGGAGGAACATCTCCAGCCCCTCGAGGCCCACATGGCAGCAGTGCTGGCGCAGGAACAGGCTGAGCCCTCCGTGCCGATGGCATCATCACCACACATCGTGCAGCAGATACTTGAAACCCATGCGTTGCCTGAGAATGCAGCAGCGTCGGTCAGAGTTGACACTGGTTCCCATAGATCAGGGGTCTCAAACACGCGGCCCGCAGGCCGCATGCGGCCCGCGAGAGCATTTTGTGCGGCCCGCAACCCGCGAGTATCCTTTCTGCAATTTTTGCTACTTTTACTCACTGTTTTCCGGCTTAGCGCGATTCCCGGGGCTGCATACAAAGTTGGGTTGCATGACCGCGTCACGCGCCTGCCCTCCACCAATCAGGGACAGGCAGAAGGAGGAGAAAAAGGAGGAGGGGGGGGGCCCGGCCCAGAAGCAGTCTGAGCAGCCACGAGGTATCAGCGGTTTATGAAGCATCGCCTGCTTGGAGGAAGGATCGCCTGCTTGCACAGCTCTCGGCAGGTAAGGAAGCAGTCTGCCCAGAATTAAGCCAGCCCTGCCTCCCTCAGTCCCTCTCCGGCTTAGAACCGCGAAGGGAGGAAATTTCAGCCGGCTTAACAGAGTCCCGAGGGAGGAACTCTCCCTTCGCGGTTCTAAGCCGAAGAGGAGAGGGACTGAGGCAGGGAGGGAGGGAGGGATGGCTCTGCGGGGGGGGGCCTGTGATTCTTGCTGAGGGAGGGAGGGAGGATGGATGGGGGGGGCTGTGATTCTTGCTGAGGGAGGGAGGGAGGATGGATGGGGGGGGCTGTGATTCTTGCTGAGTGAGGGAGGGAGGATGGATGGATGGGGGGGGCTTTGATAAATGCTGATGCAGGGAGGGAGGATGGATGTATGGATGGGGGGGGCTGTGATTTTTGCTGCTGCTGCTGATGATGATGGATGGGGGGGGGTCAGAACTGGTAATGTGCTGTGGGCTGGGGGTCAGAACCATCACCATTTCTGAACCCCCCAGCCCCACAGCACATTACCAGTTCGAAACCCCCCCGCACCTTACCAGTGTGCTGTGGGCTGGGGGGTCAGAACTGGTAATGTGCTGTGGGCTGGGGGTCAGAACCATCACCATTTCTGAACCCCCCCAGCCCCACAGCACATTACCAGTTCTAAACCCCCCAGCACATTACCAGTGTGCTGTGGGCTGGGGGGTAGGTCATGTATTGTTCTCTGAAATGTATTGATTTAATATTTGCAGTGTTGCCTTTTGATAGGTAGGGTCTGGTGCTTTGTGAGTCCTGGTAGTGCTGTTATGATACGGGGGGTTTGCTATGGGTTCTAAATGGGCAGTGTTAGTAGTAGTTCCTAATGTGCCTGGCGGTTGGCACTGGATTATAGTAATTTTCTAGTCTTTCTTTATCCATGCACTCATTATGCAACATTATGCAAATATTTATGCAAATGAGGCCCCTTATGCAAATGAGCCCCCTGTGTCTTATGCGGCCCCCGGGTTACTTTACAAGTCCTCATTCGGCCCTCAAAGCAATTTGAGTTTGAGACCCCTGCCATAGATGTTTCACACTCGAGTGTGTCAGGGTCCAATGTCCCAGTGAAACCCAGGAAACAGTTGATGCTGCATCAATCCCATCAATGCTCCCCCTCGCCGTGCAGTCAGAGGGCGCACCGGAAGGCATCCCAATGATACTTCGACTTTGAGTTGGACTCGGATGGCTGGGCGACCGATGTGGAATCAAAATTCCTGTCGGACACCAGGTCTCCTGAACGTCTGTCGGATCCCTCTCCTCCACATGAATGTTGGAAGTTCCTCCTGAGGGCATGTCCTTCCAGGACTTTGTCAGGGATATGGTCAAGGCCATCCCATTTTTCCTGGGGGCAGAGGATGAGCCCAGGGTGGAAGAGCTGGAGATCCTCCAGTACCCTTCGGCCCATAAAGAAACAGTGCCTGATCTTGCAGAGGTTGCAGATGAGGATGTGGGAAAACCCCCTCACAATACCCGCTGTGAGCAGGAGGCTGGATTTGATGTACCAGGTCCAGAAGGCCCCAGTCTTTGAGAAGCCTCAAATTCTGCACCACTCTCTAGTTTTAGTGTTTGAAACAGACAACACAGTAGCTGTAGACATGGGATACAGCTAGGGGGAATGGTAAGGAAAACCCAATGGAAATCAGGTGAGTCAAGATTCGAAAGCAGCTGTAAAGAGGTGAGTTTTCAGCCTGGATTTGAAAAGGGTCAGAGAAAGACGCATGACTACAGACTCAGGTAGTTCCCAGACATCAGGAGCCGCAAGGTGAAATGAGCAGACTGGAGTTGGCAATAGAAGAGAAGGCACAGATAGGAGCAATTTGCCTGAGGAGCAAAGTTCCCGAGAAGGGATGTAGGGAGAGATAAGAAAGGAAAGGTAGTGAAGAGTTGGTTACTAAGAAGTGGATAAATGTCTTAGTAGTGTGTTCAGAAACGAATGGGCAAATTGTGTTAATGTTGTAGAGAAAGAAACGGCAGGTTTTAGCTATCAGTTGGATGCATGTGGAGGAGAGAGAGAGGAGTCAGACGACCCCAAGGTTGTGCGCTGAGGAGATGGGGAGGAGTTGAGTTATCTACAGAGACTGAGAAAGGAAGAAGGGGAGAGGAGGGTTTAGGGGGAAAAATAAGAAGCTCAGTTTTGGCCATGTTCAATTTCAAGCAGCAGTGAGACATCCAAGCAGAAATGTCAGAAAGGCAAGAAGAGATCTGGGTCTGGTTTGCCGGAGAGATTTCAGGTATAGAGAAGTAAATCTGTGAGTCATCCATGTAAAGATGATACTGAAAGCCATGGGAAGAGATGAGTGCACCAAGGGACTGGGTGTAGAGTGAGAAAAGGAGTGGACCCAAGACCATCCTTGGGGTACACCAACCGAGAACAGGATAGCAGTAGAGGAGGATCCACCAGAACAAACACAAAGAGTGATGGGAGAGATAAGAAGAGAACCAGGATAGCACAGTCCTTAAAACCAATTAAGGACAAGGCATCAAGGTTGTAGTCAACGGTTTCTAAAGCAGCAGAAAGGTCAAGAAGGATGAGGATCAAGTTAAAGACCCTTGGATTTTGCCAGGAACAGGTCACTGGAGACTTTGGCATGAGCTGTTTTGGTAGAATGAAAAGGATGAAAGCCAGATTTTAGAAGATCCAGAAGGGCTTCCAACCCGTCAGAACACCAACAACACACTCACCATCCCCCACGAACGAACTAAATTCAATCAACAGACCTGCAACAGAGCATTCGAACTGTACGCACCCTCCCTCTGGAACTCCCTCCCGAACCTGATCCGAAGAAACAGTGACCTCCCCACATTCCGAAAACAACTAAAATCCATCCTATTTCACGAATATCTTGGACCAGAAAAAGACTCCTCTCAATGATTGCACCTCCAGCCCCTAAACGACCCCCCCCTCTATCACCAACTATGAAACTTACATCTTTTTGTCTACGTCTTTTGTCTAATCTGTTCCTTTCTTTTCGAATCATTAATGTTGACCCTCTTGAAGACGGCTTCCCCCCCCCCCTTTTTTCTGTCGACTTGATTACTGTCCACCCCACCCCCTTTTTTGTTAGGCCACTTTGACCCGGTGAAAAGCGGGATATAAATGTAGCTGAATAAATAAATAAATAAGGGCTTGAGAGGAGAGAAAGTCGAGGCAACAGCGGTGAACCATACGTTTTAAGTAGTTTAGAAACGAAGAGGAGTAGGGAGATGAGTCACTAGTGAGAAGGACAGGTAGGGTCTAGCGAGGGTTTCTTGAGGAGAGGCGTGACCACAGCATGCTTGAAGGCTGCAGGGAAAGTTGCAGTGAAGAGCGATAGATTGAGAATATGAGAGATGGAAGGGACTACAGTGGAGGAGATGGGCATCATGCTGGATCTTGCCAAGCTGAGCTTGTTCATGCCCCCAGGCCGGCTGGACGCCTATTGTGCCCTGATGGGCCACAGCAAGGACTGCTCCAGGTACATGATCCGGGCAACTTATGACTCCTTTGAGTCAGTCTGCATGGCAGTGACGGTGGACATTGGGGCCCATCGGCTCACCTGGCTCCAGTCTTCAGACTTGAGGCAGTCTGTCCAAAATAAACTGGTGGATGTGCGATGCAGAGGGGAGAACCTCTTCAGGGAGCAGGTGGAGACATAGAGAAGCAGCATATTGCCCTCACCAGGCTCTCGAGGAAGACCTCCGATTCCTCTCGCTAGAGGTACCAGGGGCCAAATAAATCTTACTATCAGCATAAGCACAGGTACTTTCCAAGCCCTCAAAGCTTTCAGAAAAGGTACTGGCCCCTCACCAGCAGCGACGAAAGAAGCCTCAGAAGGCTCAGCCTGCCCCGCAGTCCAAGTTGAGGGCAAGATTTTGACTGGTTCCTTCGGAACGTAGGCAATTTACCCGTTACAGAAGAGGGAAACGTCCCGGTGGGGGTTGGCTCATCCACTTTGCCCACAGGTGGCCTCTCATCACCTCAGCTTCATGGGTTTTGCAGATAGCTTAGAGGGGCTACATGCTGCACTTTGTCACCCCCTTCACACCCAAGGGAGTATCCCATCAACCCTCTGCACCTCAACCTGCTGCAAGGAGAGATCTCCTCCCTTCTGGCCAGTCTTGCTATAGATCCTGTGCCTCCAGCTTAGGTCAGGCAGGGGTTCTACTCCTGGTACTTCCTGGTCTCCAAGAAGATGAGAGAGGTTTCAGCCCATCTTGGACCTTAGAAACCTCAACACCTTCCTGGTGCAAGAAGTTCAAGATAGTCTCGCGGGCGTCTCTGCTCCCTTACCTTCAGAGAAACGATTGACACTGATTCCTGGATCTCAGACGTGTACACGCGCATTTCGATCCATCCTGCCCATAGGAAATATCTCCCATTCGTCCTGTGGTGCCAGTGCTTTCCTTTGGTTTGGCCTTGGCGCCCCATGTCTTCATGAAGTACCTTGCAGTAGTGGCTGCTTATCTCCTGACCCTGAGGGTGTTCATCTACCCTTTCTTGGACGATTGGCTCATTCAGAGTTCCACTCTGGATGGAGTCCAGCAGTCAACTCAGCTGACCACCCAGGTGCTCGAGCTGCTGGGATTTGTGATCAACTACCCCAGGTCACATCTCCAGCCCTCCCAACAACTGGAGTTTATCGGGGCCCTCCTCGACACCACTCAGGCTCAGGCCTTTCTTCCCCTGGACTGTCTGTAGAGGCTGAAGACCTTGGTCTGCGATGTCCAGCAAATATGTCAAATAATGGCTCATGCTATGTTGAAGGTGTTTGGTCATATGGTCTCAACAGTGCATGTCTCTCCCCTGTCCCATCTGTTGATGAAACCAGCTTGATGGACTCTCAGTAGTCAATGGAAACAAGCCACTGGCCATCTCTGGGACTGGGTGGCAGTCACCACTCCTCTGATCCAGTCCCTGCACTATAGTGGCTGCATTCTCAGAACCTGTTCAGAGGTCTCCCGTTTCAGGTTTCTCCTTCCCAGAGGCTGATGATGATGGACGCATCCAGGCTGGGTTAGGGAGGACATGTGGACGGCCTTCGCACATGAGGCGTGTGGTTCGGTCAAGAGAGCCTCCATCAAGTCAACTTTCTGGAGCTCCATGCCATAGCAAATGCCCTCAGGGTGTTCTGGAATCGCTTTCCTAATCAGATTCTTGGTTTGGATCAGGACAGTCAGGTGGCGATGTACTGCATCAAAAAACAGTGGGGCACAGGTGTGTATCTCCTGTGCTGAAAGTCGGTCTACTTGTGGAAGTTTGCCATTGCTCACAGTATGGAGTTGAAAGCAACTTACCTGCCTGGGGAACTCCTTAGCAGATCGGCAGAGTCATATCCTCCAGCCGCATGAGTGGACTGCGAGTGGAGCAGGGAGATCATGGCCCGGATCTTTCTGTCATGGGGGTACCCTCTCAATAGATCTGTTTGCCACTCTGAACAATGCCCAAGTGGGTCAGTTCTGCTCTAGGGTTACTTTGAGGGACAGGCTTGCACTGAATGCCTTCCTCCTGCACTGGGAAGTGGGCCTGCGCTACCTTTTATCCCCCCATTCCGCTCATAGCAAAGACCCTGTTGAAACTTTAGGCTCAATAATTCTCATCACACTGTATTGGCCCAGATAGCTGTGGTTTGTCCTGCTGCTACAGCTCTCTTGGCAGGAGCCTCTGCGGTTGGGCTCCACTCTGGACCATCTCTCCAGAGGACAGGAGTTTGCTCCACTACCATGTCTGGTCCTTAGCCCTCACGGCATGGATGTTGAGCAGATAGTACTGTTGAAGCTCAATCTGCCATGGGAGTCATTGGAGGTCCTGCTGGCCTCCTTGAGAGCTTCATTGAGGAGGTCTTAGGCCTTCAAGTGGAAAGGTTTGCACCTGATGTACTGACTGGACTTTGGATCCCTTTTCTTGCTCTGTCGACAGGTTGCTTGAGTACCTCCTGCACCTCTCGGAGTTGAGTCTCAAGTCCAGTTCTGTCTGGGTTCACCTTGGGGGGGGGTCTACCATCATGGCTCGGAGGGAAAGTCCACCTCTGGTAGTGCGCTTTATGCAAGGCCTGTTCCTCTCTGTCTCCTTTCAGGCCTCCAGCGGTGGCTTGGGACCTCAATGTGGTTTTGGCGCAGCTCATGTTGGCACCTTTTTGAGCTGCTTGCTTTCTGTCCTCTGAAGTTCCTGACCTGGAAGGTCTTATTTGCAGTGGTGATTACCTCTGCACACCGTGTCAGTGAGCTCCAGGCCCTGGTGGTTGATCAGGTTCCATCATAATAGTGGTCTTTCGCCTTCATACGCATTTCCTCTTGAAGGTGGTTCCATTTTAACCAGTCGGTTGTATCACCCACCTTCTTTCCCAGGCCTCATGCCCAAAGTGGTGAGGTGGCGCTGCACACGTTGGACTGCAAGCAAGCCTTGGCCTTCTACCTTGAGCGGATGAGGACCCACCAAAGCTCCCTCCAGCTGTTTGTCTCTTTTGACCCCAGCAAGCTCAGGGGTGCCATTTCCAAATGCACTTTGTCAATTTGGCTAGCAGTCAGTCTCACTTATGCCTAGGCTGGCCTGAGCCTTGATGGTCATGTCACAGCTCACAAGGTCAGCGTCATGGCTGCGTCAGTGGCCAACTTGTGCTCATTCTCCATGCAGGAGATCAGCAGAGCTGCAACATGGTCTTTGATCCACACATTCACATCATATTATTGTCTGGAAGGGGATTTCCAACACAACAGCAACTCCAGCCAGTCCGTATTCCAGCATCTCTTTGGGGACTAGGTTCAACTCCTTCCCACCAAAGCCCTTCTGTCCATCCAGGCTACCAAAAAGACTCCTTTTCAGAGTGAGAGATCTGATGTGTGGAGCTGTATGATGTGAATTTTAAATCATTTGAGTTCCCCTGGGGGACTAGTTCTGCTGCTACTTGTTGATTCTCCAGTTCTTGTTTTGTTGTCCCTGTTGGACCTTTTGCCGCCTCTGTTTTTGGTAGCCTGGAGCTTGGGAGTCCCATACATGAGAACTTACTTCCTGCTTGTCCACGGAGAAAGCATAGTTACTCACCTCTAGCAGGTGTTCTCTGTGGACAGCAGGAATAAATCCTCGCAACCCTCCCACCTCCCTGAGAAGTTGTCTTCTGGTATAGCTTGATATCATACTGAGGAAGATGACGCTGTGGCAAGCAGAAAGACAGGTACGCATGCACGGTGGAGCCTCCCAGGTTTCCTATAGAAGCTGGGTGACGTCACCCATATGTGAGGACTTATTCCTGCTGTCCACAGAGAGCACCTGCTACAGGTGAGAAACTGCGCTGTCTGAAGGTGGTTGGATTCAGTGAGCCTTTTGGTTTTCATTTAGAATTAAGGGTACCTTAACTTTTATATTATAATTAAGTAGACTATTGTATGACTGCTTACTCTGAGCCACTAACTTATGTCAAGTTGAAAGTGATGACAGTGATCGCTAACTCTTCTGTTCTTTCCTTCTTCCAGATTTTTGGGAAGCGGTTTAAAGCTGCGGCTATGCTATATGTGTTCATGGTATCTGCTGTTGTCCATGAGTATGCCTTAGCTATCTGCTTTGGCTTCTTCTATCCTGTTCTGTTCTTCCTCTTCATGGGCTTTGGAAGTAAGTGCCAGGATTGATGACATGTGGGAAGAATAAACTCAATTTGGAGTTCAGGCCCTGGATTTCTGCAGTAGCCCAGGGCTAGATTCCATAGCAAGTACTAGAGAAGTTGATGCACCTTTTATAAATTTGTAGATAATTTACATTAATTAAAAATGTTCACCACTTGTGCACATCAGAATTTTTTTCACTTCATTTTAGGGTTTTCCCCCCCCCCTTCTATTTTTACTTTCATTCCTTTTGTTTCATATGATGTCTCTGTTCCTTTTTCCCAAATGCCTCCTTTCTCTTCCACTTGTCTTTTCTCCTTTAGTTTAACTTAATATTCCAAATCGTCCTGCTAGACCAGTCCAGACAAGTGGGTTGTGTTCCCCTACCAGCAGATTGGCGGAGTCAAGAACCAGTGAAAAGCCCACGTTTTTGGCTATGCAAGAAGCTGATTCCCAATGCCTTCATCTCCCCATGTGGGTCTGCAATCAAAAGTGCCGCAGTATGGACCACTTTGGACAAGTTGCTTTGCCTGATGTCAGTGGTGCCTGTCCCCCCAGATGAGTGGGGCAAGGGCAGATACTCCATCTACTTTGTGGTGCCAAAGGACAGTTCCTTCCGGCCCATCCTGGACCTCAAAGGGGTCAATGAGCACTTGCACGCCCTGTGCTTTTGGATGGAAACCTTGCGTCCGTGATTCAAGCAGTGCGCCAAGGAGAATGCTTGGCTTCTTTTGATCTGGCCAAGGCATATTTTCCCATCCCGATCTGGGCGGATCAGCAGAGAAGTATCCGTGTTTTACTATCACTATCAATTTGTCACCTTTCTTTTTGGAGTCTCTTCTGCCCCAAGGACGTTCTCCAAGGTCATGGTGGTGGCAGCAGCTGCGGTGCTGTGACTCTAAGGGATCCTTGTCCATCCCTATCTGGATGGCTGACTCATCTAGGCCCATTCCTTGTTAGAAGCATCTCGGGTGACGTCCTGAGTGGTGTCCTTTTTGGAAAGCCTATGCTGGGTGATCAATCAGGAAAAGAGCCAGCTTTTGCCTTCCCAGTCCTTGGAGTTTCTATGAGCACATTTCGACACTTGAGTGGGCAGAATTTTCCTGCCAGAGGAAAAAATCAGAAGACTGTTGAATTACCTGGCAGTGTTCTGTGTGCAATAAGCCCCCAAAGTCTGGGATTATCTTCAGCTCCTTGGATTGATGGCAGCGACCATAAAGATGGTCCCATGGGCGCATGCTCACATGCAACCACTCCAGTGGTCCATGTTGACTGGATGGTCTCAGAGTTCTCAGAAGTTTGAGTACAAGCTCCTGCTCCCTTTGATGGTGGTGGCAGCCCGGTTATCTGAGGAAGGGTGTTCTGCTGGACGATTTCTCCTGGATCCTGTTGACGTCTGATCCTGGTTTCTCAGACTGCAAAGCCCATTGCCGAGATCATACAGCCCAGGGTCATTGGAATCGCAGGGAAGCGGTGTGGTCTATCAACCGCCTCGATGCGAGGGCCATCAGGTTGGCTATTTTGCATTTCTGGTCCCTGATGGTGGGCTGAGCAGTTTGAATGTTTTCAGATAGTGCCATGGTGGTGGTTTACGCCATCGGCAGGGCAGCACAAGAAGCACATGAGTGGCCCTGGAGATGAATCTCCTGTTTGCCTGGGTGGAGAAGAATCTCCTAGCTTTATCAGCTTAGCACATTGCCAGGGTAGACAATGTGGAAGTGGACTTCCTCGGGCAGTATTCCCTGAATCCCAGGATGTGGGAGGAGTCAAACTGTTTCAGTTGATTCTGCACCTCTTGGGTCACCCTGAAATGGATTTGATGGTGACCTGCTCCAATGCCAAATTGTTCTGCTTCATCAGTCGCCGCACAGAAATAGGGTTCAAAGGCTTTCGATGCCCTGACCCAGCCGTAGCCCAATCTGCGTCTGTTGTACGTGTTTCCTTTGTTGCCCCTAGTGGGGCATGTGATTCGACATATAGAGCACCAGCCTGGCAGGATTGTTCTGGTGCCACCAGATTGGCCATGAAGAGTATGGTTCGGAAACCTGATGCACCTCCTTCAAGCGCCTCCTCTTTGGCTGCCTCTGTCTCGGGGGCTATTGCAGCAGGGACCGATTGTCCTGGAGGACCCGGCTCCCTTCTCACTTATGGCATGGCTCTTGAAAGGAGAATATCAATATACCACATCCAGTGATGCACCAAAGAAAAAAATGGATTCTGTGAAAGCCATTTACTCTTTAAAAAAAAAAAAAAAAAAAAAAAAGGCCATGTAGAGATTAGCAGTGGACAAGGCCATTGTGGCCCCCATCGTAACTCCATGTATTTGTTGAAAAAATGATCCATCAAAGCAAAAGACATTTTCTTTGATAATGCTGTTAAATGCAAAATAAAAATTGATCTTAGCAACAGAAAGATCATTGCAATCATGAAGTGTCTGCTCAACCACATATAGGGCTCAGCTTGAGGTATGCAAGTATATAAAGACTGAACATCCTAAAGTAATCAAATATCCATTATGCAAAATACGGTCATTTTTAATCTCCAGCAAGCATTGCGATAATGTGAGGTATCTCGCAAAAAGGACAGGATTGTAGACATCCAAGGCCTCAAGAAGGAGTCAACATAAGTAGTTAGTGGTTGCAACAAAGAACCACAAGAAGACACTATAGGCCTTCCAGGGGGATTTAAAAAATCTTTGTGAATTTTCAGTAAAACATAAAAATATGGTATTTTAGGAAATGCACAATTCAAAGAGGCAAACTCCTTGGTAATAAAATTTTGCTGTAAGGCATCAGTGGTTAATTATTTCTTTCACACAAAGCTGGCGATGGATCAGTAGGTAAAGGAAAATAGCAGAATCAGATAATTGCTGTACTTCTGCAACATACTTGTCATGAGCCATCGCTATGACTGCTCCACCCTTATCGGCACATTTAATAAGTATATCAGGATCAGACTGAAGTGCTCAAAGAGCAGCCCCTTCAGACCGAGACAAAATAGAGTATGCCTTAGAAAAGAAACGCCTTTCCATTTTCTCCAAATCTTGTAAAATCAAGTTCTTGAAAGTCTGAATATGTGGATGTAAAGGACCAGGAAGGTACCAAACTGAGTGAAAAGGTAAACTAATCTGATCAGTCGGAGATGCAGAACCAACAGAGAGGGGTGCAAAACCAGAAATATCTGAAGATAATTCAGCACTAGACTCGTGACTATTAGAACAACATGATGCAAAAAATGCTTTAATTTGTATCTTTTGAATAAATTGCTCAAGATCCGCATGGACTTGCACTGATGGTACAAATGACAGACCTCTGTCTAAAACTGATAGCTTAATTGCTGATAACTCTTTACCACAAAGATTTACTGCAAGCCGTCTGGGTCCAGTTCTGGCTCAGAGAGAGTCCACGGGTGAGTTTTCGTCAGGCCATCGCTGTCTAGCTGATTTCCACGTCCTCTCCCTCTGTGGCGCCTGGGTTTTTTCCTTTTGATATAAAAAATCCTCACCTCCAGATGCATTAAAAATCAGAATGCTCTGTTTCTTCTGAATAATCAAATGACACACTTTTAAGTTTCTTCCAGACTGGATTCATCCAGGAATACACATACCCAGACTGATCAGCAGCATCCCGACTTAGCTTTGATAATTTAAACTTCGAGTTCCACCCAGAACATCCCTATCTGTGTTTGTAGTCGATGAAGTTGTGTTGAAAATTGTTCATTATCATGCATTGATTTTAATGTGGTCTTACACACTTCAAGTTCCTCTTGTATTTTAAGAGCTAAAGCTTTATTAGCATTAACAGTGCACACCATCAGATCCAAAGAACATTTATTTAATATTCAATTCCAATTCTCAACAAAGGGCTCATCTTCTAGAAATAATTAAGGCTCTTTCTTTATCTGGAAGTCCTGTGGTATTTGTTGGTGATATATATATATATATATATATATACTCTGTTAACTTAGCTCAATGTAAATCAGCACGTATATTCCTTTTCCAAAGTTGAGTAGTCGAAGACCAGGAGATGGGCTTCACCCTCTTCAGTGTTTGCTTCAAATATATTGGGCTTCTGAAGTAATTCCTGTACCTGTCCCTCAGTGAAGGACAGGGTATCTTGCCATAATGGAGGAGTTGTAGTAATAATGAAATTTCTAAAAATTCCTCACAACGGGAAGGTACTGAAGTAGACTATCAAAAATAACCAACCCAATAATAAATTTACTGCCATAATACTCCCTAAATCAGTCAAAGGAGCTTAAAAAGAGGAAAAAAGACCTCAGTGTATCTCCGGCAAGAAAACAATCGCCCAAAGGAGAAGCCAACTCCGCCATCTAAAACAAAAGGACAAGCGGGTGGCACTGACATTAAAGGTCAAAAAACCCTCTAATATTGTTTTACACATATAGTGTATTACATATATATTTCAGCATGAAATCATTAATCAACTGTGAAGCCAAAATCCAACTTAGCTTTAAGGAATGGTACAGTCCAGAGCTTTACAAATGAGCGGCTTATCTGCAATCCTTGAACAAGTCTCTGAGAACAGAGTATTTCACAGATAGCTTCTTCAGGGAGCAGGACTGTTATGCCATTCAAAAACTGCTGAAATCCAAAATGGATACAAAAGCACAGCTTAAAAACGAAGCTCATATTTCACAGAATATATTAGTAGCACCGCAAAGGATATTCAAGGATTATTTAAGAGCCAAGAAAGTAAACTGAATGAATGAAAGAACCATGTCCTTTTTGAGCCATTTAAGGGCATTACCTTGAAGGATTTGACACTCAAGACTGTCGTCTTGGTCACAATTTGTTCCACAAGGCAGTTCTCCGAGCTTCAGGCTCTGGCTTGTCAAGATCCTTATCTGTCCTTTTCAACTGAGGCTGTGTCCATTCTGCCTCTTCCTTCCTTCTTGCCTAAGTACTGTCTCTCTCTTTCATGTGAGCCAGATGGTTTGCCTTTCCTCCTTCTCTAAGGAGCAGTGCTGGGGGAACAATAAGGATCTTTGCCTTGTGGATGTTCAGAGGGTATTTCTCTGGTACTTGGAGGTTACAAATTCCTTTCGTAAGTCAGACCATCTTTTTGTGCTGTTTGCTGGTCTGCGCAAGGGTGAGGCAGCGGCCAAATCAACCTTGGGGTGCTGGGTTAAGGAGGCTATTGCCTCAGCACATCTGATATGGAACCGGCCGGTTCCGGAGGGTTTGCATGCCCAATCTACCCAAGCACAAACGTCCTCGTGGGCGGAATGAAACTCTGTGTCCCCTGCAGACATTTGTTGGGCAGCACCGTGAACATCTTTTTTCCACTTTTGTCTAGCATTACTGCTTGGATGACCATGCACAAGCAGACATGGCCTTCAGCTTGAGAGTTTTGCGAGCTGCTGTGTTGTCTTCTTGCCTAGTGGTGGTGTGGGTTTGATGCATCTCACTTGTCTGGGCTGGTCTAGCAGGACGATCTGGAAGGTGAAATGTGAACACCAGCAGGCTTAGAAAGTACACCAGGTGCTCTAAGACTATATCCCTCATGGATACCCACAACTGGTGCCTTGGGCCCGGCCATGAGTCGCCGCCTTGTGATTTGTGCTTGCAGATGACAAGCAGTGAACAAACTTTTGATACTGAAGTCTGATCCATCAATTTCAGCATCAGCAACATTGGTCTCTGTGGCTTTAGAGGTTGCACAAGATGCTGACGGAGCATTTGTAATGTGGGGTCCTCAAGTTCATTTGGAACCAAGCTCCCATAGGTCACCCAAGCATCAGTCATCCGCTGATGCTTCACTGAAAATGAGGAGGGATTTGTCCTCAACTTCATTATTTATTTAATCTTACTAGATATACTGCTATTCGAATTGTACATCATGGTGGTTTACAAACTGGAGAAGGCCTGAAGGCAGTTGCAGTTAGTATTGAGAGCTAATGACAATGAGCATCAGGCAGAGACTCCATTGCTTCATTGGAGCATGATGCCGAGAGCATAGAGAGCTCACAGGCTCTACCCTCAAAGTAACCCCAACATGAGGACAGCTCATCCTCCTTACCATAAGAGGGGCAGTGCCAGCCTTCATGAAGCTGAGACCAGTCTGCTGATAAACCCCTTCAGGATCTAAAAACATCATCCATTGCTGCTATTCCCCGATGCCTTCAGAGATAGCAGCCATGGAGAAGCAGCTTTTGAAGTCTCTTAAGAACAGAATATTGATGCTGTTTGCCATGTGCAAGCTTAAGGCTCCATTGGCATCCAGCATGATGCTTTGAGATGTTGATCCAATTGTTGAGCCACATTGCCTGCAGTAGAGGCATAGTCATCGGGGCATCCCTCAAAGCATTGGAAGTCATCAGTGCCTCCTGTAGGAGCTCTAGATCCCCCAAAGAGATGGTGAGCCATCCAAACACTCTGACTGAGTTCTTCTCTGAGTCAGATTCAGGCTGCTGGGTATCGAGCATTCTGAATACCTGTTGGAAGACAGATCTCTTGTTGGCTCCCTCTCTTCCTCATGAGAGACTTAAGTCCCTCATGAGGAATTATTGTTCCATGATTTTGTCAGAGAGATGGCTAAGGCCATACCAATTTCTTTGGAAATGGAGGAGCCCAGGGCAGAAGATTTGGATATCCTCTAATATTCCATTGCCCCTAAGTAAGTGGTGATGGTGCCCATGCACTACGTCTCCCAAATCCTCACCTGTTACCTCTGTAAGACACCCCTCTTTTATCCCCCCCTCCCCCCCCATACCTCTAGTCAGCAAGAAGGTCAAATATCTGGATTTCAGAAGCTGCAGCTGCCATACCACTTCATGTTTGTGGATCTGCCCTCAAAAGGGCCAAAAGTTCCAAGTCGCACTGTTTTGGTGTTTTGGCACCCCTGGAGGGAGGCTCAGACTTTGAAATCTTTTGGGAGGAAGCTGTTTCAGAACGCCATGCTCATGTCCCACGTGGCATCCTACCAGCTCGACATAGGCATGCACTTACAGAAGATCATGCACAGCCTTGATGACATGTCTTTTCTCCCCTCCCCTCCCCCCCCACCTGAAAAACTCAGCCATTATTGTTCCCAGTGAATCAAGGGAAGGAGTGTGGGAAATACATTTTCTGAGCAATATAAGATATTTTTTACAAGGCATTGAGGGATTCCTCTGAGTTGGCCCCTGGAGACACTCAAGGCTTCAGACTTGCAACCATATGTACAGGAACAGCTTGCTGATGGGCTGTGCTGTGGAAATAATCTTCGGAGATAAAGTTCAAAAAGCTGCTATCGTGATCAAGCAGCACCCTGACATGCACAAAATGCTCTCCAGGCACACCTCCAACCCAGTCTCCTCTTCAAAGAGGTTTCGCAGCAGAGGTTAGAGGAGATCTTTCTACTCGCATAGGTATTTCCCTACTTACAGCTATACCCAATCTAAGCAGACTCCCCATGTTTGTCATTAGCAAGAGAAGCCTCAGAAGTCCTAACCAGCATCTCAGCCAAAATCAGTAGAGGAGTTTTGACTACTTTCTCAAGAACATATTCTCTCTTCCCATGCTTCACTTGGACAACCTTCAAATTGGAGGGAGAGACTTTTCCCAGAGGTGGCCCCTTGTACCCTCAGACTCTTGGTTATTAAAAATAGTTGAAGAAGGGAGCAGACTTGGTCTATTTGAACGCCCTCCAAATTATCCACTGAGGAGCCATTCCATTTTCCTTCAGCATCAGGGGGTTATTCAGAAATCTCCATCCTTCAGATTGCAAATACAATCAAGCCCATTCCATCAGGGCAGGGATTTTACTTGAAGTACTTCCTGGTGTCCAAAATGACAGTGGGATTCCATCCCATCTTAGACCTCAGAGACCTGAACAAATACATAATTGAAGAAAAACTCAGGATGATTTCTCTGGACATCCTTCTTTTCTTCGAAAAGGAGTTTCTGTGTCATCTAGATCTGAAGGATGTTTATGCCCACATTCAAATACATCCTGGTCACAGGAAGCATCTCAGATTTGTCATAGGGAAGCAATGCTTCCACTACTGCTTACTGTCCTTTTGCCTTATGTCAGCTCCGCGGGTATTTATAAAATGTCTTTCCATTGTAGCAGCATTTCTACGCAGACTGAGAGTACATGTTTCGCTATTTAGATGACTTACTGTTGAAGAGTGCCACTCCAGAAGGGCTCAGGCATCAGTATGCAACACCACCTGGGTATTGGAACTACTAAGGTTTATCATCAATTATCCCAAACCAGTCTCGGCTCATCACAGCAATTGGAGTTTATAGGAGCTCTGTTAGACATGACTTTAGCAAAAGCTTTTCTTCCACATGACAGGCTCATTCATTTAGTGGCAAAAGTGCAGGAAATACAAATGTGTCAGCAGACATCAGTGTGTACCATATTGAAAATGTTAGGCTTCATGGCCTCAAAGGTTCACATTGCTCCTTTAGAACATCTCTACACAAGGTAATCTCGGTGGACACTGAGTGCCCAATGGACCCAAGTCAGTGGGAGGCTCAGCGACTCACTGTCAATGTTCCCTTCAGGGACTCCCCATCCTGGTGGATGGATCATGTCAATCTGGCCCCAGGGGTCTACCTTTCCAAATTCCATCCTACCAAAAGTGGCTCATGATAGATGTGTCGAAGCTGGTTTGAAAGAGCTCATCTCGATGGGTTTCACACTCGGGGCAATTGATCTCGCCAAGAAAGTCTTCATCGGATCAATTTCTTGGAACTGAGAACATGGCAAACGCTCTAAGGGCTTTCAGAGTGTTTTTCGTAAATCAAATTATAATGATTCAACCAGACAACCAAGTGGCCATCAACAAGCAGGGAGGAACTAGGTTGTATCTCCTGTGCTGTGGGAATCAGGATATGGAACTTTGCCATCTCTCAAGGGATGGAATTACCTCCTTGATGAACATAATACTCTTGCTGACAGACTGAGTAGAGTCCTTCAACCTCATAAATGAACCCTGGATTGTGAGTTGGCCCTCTCCATCTTTTAAGAGTGAGGCACCTCCTCAATATATCTTTTTGCCACTCTTCAGAATGCCCAAATATCTGAATTCTGCTCTAGAGTGGGAACCCACAACAAATGAGCCTTGAATGTTTTCCTCTTGCATTGGGGGGGGGGGGGGTTGTATGCATATCCTCCAATCCCTTTCATTGCAAAGACCCTCCTGAAACTCAGAAGTGATGGAGGCGCAGTGATTTTCATCGTTCCTTATTGGCCCCAGCAACCCTGGTTCTTTCTCCTTCTGGACTTCTCTATCCAAGAACCTCTATGCCTAGGACATGCATCAGTTCTCATATCGCAGGAGGATGGAACAATGTTGCATAACAACATCAAGTTCCTGGCTCTCACAGCTTGGATATTGAGAGAACTGACATCCTTCTGGCTTCCAGGAGGGTCTCCACGAGGAGATCTTACATTTTCAAGTGGAAGAGGTTTGCTGTCCGGTGTGAGGGAAAAGATATGCCCCACAAAAACACTCTTTGAATACCTTCTATATTTGTCTGAGTCTGGACTGAAGCCTCACTCTGTAAGAGTTCACCTCATTGCGACTAGAGCTTATCACCATCATGTAGAGGGTAAACCCATCTCTACAGCCTTTAGTTGTTCATTTTATGAGGAGTTTGCTACTTCTAAAGCTCTCCACGGTGTCTTCAAATCTCAATATGGTTGTAACACAGCTGATGAAAGCTCCCTTTGAGCCACTGAACAGCTGTACTCTGATGTTTTTGACCTGGAAGGTCTTGTTTTTAGTGGCAGTCATTTCAGCACACAGCGAGCTCCAAGCCCTAGTAGTTGATCCACCCTTCACAAAGGTTATCCGTAATAGGGTGGTTTTTCATACAGGACCTAAGTTCTCTCCTTTTAGAAACATAGAACATAGGCCATGTGGTCTTTTTCTGCCATCTTGTTTCTATCTAGTCTGCCCTTTCATATTAACTACTACAATAGTTCCTTTTTTTTTTCCTTTAGAGATTGTCTGTGTTTGTCCCATGCTTTTTTGAATT
The DNA here is from genome assembly GCA_033557465.1 of Ichthyophis bannanicus. Lineage (NCBI taxonomy): Eukaryota > Metazoa > Chordata > Amphibia > Gymnophiona > Ichthyophiidae > Ichthyophis > Ichthyophis bannanicus. Next base: position 143,629,348 of record CM066040.1, read on the forward strand.
TAGATGCGGTCCTCCTCTCTACCACCTCTACTGGGAGACTAGTCCATGTATCTACCACCCTTTCCATAAAGAAATATTTCCGCATATTACTCCTGAGTCTATTCCCTTTCACCCTCATCCTTTGTCCTCTCGTAGCAGAGCTTGCTTTCAATCAAAAGAGAACCTCCTCCAGTGCATTTATGTCCCGGAGGTATTTAAATGTCTGTCATATCTCCCCGTCCCACCTTTGCTCTAACATATACATATTAAGATCCTTAAGTCTGTCCTCATACAGTATGCTTTATAACTAAGACCACTAGCCATTTTAGTATCCACCCTCTGCACCGACTCCAACCTGTTTATCCTTTTGAAGGTGTGGTCTTCAGAAGTGCACAAAATACTCCAAATGAGGTTGCACCAAAGACTTATACAGAGGCACTATCGCCTCCTTTTTTTTCTGCTGGCCAGTCCTCTCCCTATGTACCCAAGCATCCTTCTAGCTTTCGCTGTTGCCTTTTGTATCTGTTTAGCTACTTTAAGATAATCAGACACCATCACGCCCAGGTCCCACTCTTCTTCACCCCCTACATTGTACTGCTCCCTTGGATTATTGCAGCCCAAATGCATGACCCTGAATTTTTTAGCATTAAATCTCAGCTGCCAAATTCTCAGCCATTTTTCAAGTTTAGCCAGATACTTCCTCATGTTATCTACTCCTTATGATCTCCAGGAACAAGCAGGAATGTAGTCTTCATATATGGGTGATGTCGGTACCGATGGAGCCAGCGTGGGAACGCTCCCCAGAGTCCAATAGAAAAGCTTTTGGGAGCATTCCACTGCGCCTGCGTAGTTGTCTTCCCGCCTTTCCAGTTCTCCCTCCTCAGGTCTTTGTTTTCCGCGGAGCCGACAAGAAGCAATTCCTGACACCGCAGAAAATTGCTCTTTTAATATTTTTTTGTGGTTGCGTCTGCCTTCCCATCGACGCTGATACCGACTCCCGTCGGTGCTTTCTCTTTTCTTTCTTTCAAAAAAAGAATTCTGTGAGGGAAAGAACTTTTCTTCCTTCAGACACATCAACGCCATCTTAGGCTTAGGCCTTCTCTTTTGTCACAGACAAAATGGAAAAACCATTTAGTGGTTTTAAGACGTGTTCCAAATATGGGACTACCATTTTAGCCACAGACACCAATGACTGGTGTCTAAAAAGCTTAGGCCGGATCAACAGCCATCAGAATGTTCTCTTTTGAAGGAAGATGACAGAGAAGCCTACAGAATCGAGCTGCAAAGCTGGGCACCCTCTTTCCCTCTGATGCAGTATCTTTAGCATCAACTTCATCGAGAGCTTCATCTTCCTTCCAAGGATCTCAGGTATAAAAACCTAAGTCTTCATCGAAGGCTGGCCGGCCCTCCAAGGGTAGATCTCCTCCTTCTAAGCATCGAGATGCCTCGGGCGTTGCCCTGCAGGGGGGGGACACACTGTCCAAACAACCCCGGCGGGAGGACCTTCCCTCCAAAGCCTTAGTGGGGTCCCAGGATGCTTTCGAGGCCTCCACCTCCGGAGAGCTCCTGGTGCCATACTCTGGGATCATGGCCCGCAACTTTGGTACTGATACCCAAGCATCGGCAAGCTCCATGGATCAACGTATCCTGGCTATCAAGCAGAGCTTAACGGCCTTACTGGCAGCCTTGGTACCAGTAAAACCTTTACAGTCGGTTCTGCAGGCATCGGTACCAATGCAACTTGCATCAACTTTTTTGCTGCTTACCACGCTACCGCCCATGCTGGCCCTCGAATCTGTTTCCGGTACCGAGGTTCCGGCACCGCAAGCCTCAGCTACTGGTTTTGATCGGTACCAAGTTCATGCAGAGCGGGAGCACCCGGCCTGTCAATACTTTGAATCTTCAGATTCCGATTCATCGGATGATGAATCTGTCGATACCTGGGACATGAGAACTATCCCGGAAGACCCATCTCCATCTCCGCAATGTCGCATGTCCCCACTAAAGGACATGTCCTTTCAAGACTTTATTCGCGATGTAGCTAGGGGTCTGTTCATAACAGTGACATCAGAGAAAGAGCCTAGGGCCGAAGAACTCAAAATTCTTCAATACCCTACAGCCCCGAAGGAGGCTGCTACACTCCCTATCCATTGGATACTTCATGAACTTATGCTTCGTATGTGGGAGACACCTCTTACTATTTCTCCCCATAACTGATGATTCAATGCCATGTACCGGGTACTGGAGTATCCCAGTTTCCAAAAGACGCAATTGCCAGGCCATTCCATGGTGGTGGAATTGGCAATGCGTCGAATAAAGAGTGCTAAGACACATTCCTCGAACCCTCCAGGTAGGGAATAGAGAACCCTCGACGCTTTTGGTCGACTGTGTTTTCAGGCCTCCATGTTATCGGCCAGGATCAGTTCCTACATACACTCTATATGGTATGTTCCTTAGAGAGGTGGCTAAGGATTTGGAGTTAATGGCTCCTCTTCTCCCCAATGACAAGAGCAGATTATCTCACCCTTGTGAAGCATGCTCAGAATGTTTCAAAGTTTAACAAAGCAACTTTTGACTGTTGAGTGCATCAGCAGGACTTCATCCATCTGCATTGATGCACACAGGATTGCTTAACTTCAGGCATCGGATCTTGAGCAATGGGTTAAAGATAAGTTGGGTAATATCCCTTGCATCGGTGAAAACCTTTTTGATAAGGCCTCTCAGTAAGAATTTGAGAACACTACCCTCAATAGACTATCTAGATCTACTGCCAACCCAGCTAGGAAAAAAGCAGCAAAGAAAGCTTTTTTTCAACAAGAAGTAGTACTATCCTCCTTATACTCCTGCTGCTCAGTGTCAACATCATGCTCCTCAGAAGGGGCAGCAAAAAAAGGCTGACACCTAAGTCACAGCCATCTCAGCAACTCAGCCTCCCCAGGATCTTTTCTAGAGAACATAGCAGCTCTGCCTCTGGAGATTCCAGATCCCGTCCACATCCCCGGCGGACTCTGTCACTTTGCCCACAGGTGGCATCTTATCACATCAGAGCAGTGGACTTTGTCCATAGTACGGGCGAGTAACAAGCTTCATCTACAAAGCCTACCCGTACGGACTCCTCCAAAAGAGTTCCGCTCTCAACCCCCTCTCACTGCTCTGTTGCTTCAAGAGGTCACCTCCCTTCTCTTGCAGGGTGCAATAGAGGAGGTTCCACCAACCCAACAGGGAATGGGCTTTTATTCTCCATACTTCCTCATTCCAAAGAAAACAGGAGGGCACAGGCCCATTCTGGACCTCAGAACTGAACAAGTACCTTTTCTGTGAGAAGTTCAAAATGATATCCCTAGGGACCCTTCTCCCCTATCTCCAGAGTCTGGATTGGCTCTGTTCTCTAGATCTAAAGGAAGTGTACACTCACATAACTTATTCATCTGCAGCACAGAAATTTCCTGCGCATCATGTTTCAAGAGAGACATTATCAATAGAGTCCTGCCTTTTGGCCTTGCCTCTTCCCCAAGAGTCTTCACAAAATGCATGGTGGTAGTGGCCACATTCCTAAGGACTCTAGGGATATTTGTCTTCCCTTACTTAGACAACTGGCTCATTCGAGCAAGCACTTCTCTAGATGCCAGCCTATCCTTCTCGCGTACCATGCAGGTGCTACAACACTTGGAATTTGTAATAAATCTTCCAAAGTCCCAACTCGTCCCCTCTCAAACGCTAGAGTTTTTAGGGGCTTTACTAGACACTCAGCAATCAAGGGCATTTCTGCCCCAATTCCGTTGCGCTCGACTCAATCAGTTAGCATCTCAGGCATGCCTCGAAAACTTTCTCTCTGCTCGAGAAATGCTACACCTTCTAGGCCATATGGCATCAACAGTGCACATTGTTCCATATGCTCGTCTACATATGCGCACAGCACAATGGACACTGGCATCCCAGTGGTCTCAGGCTTTGGGTTGCCTGGGAGACAAAATAGTGGTCTCCACCCTCCTAATCTTCTCTCTCCAGTGGTGGCAATCCCCAGAAAACTACCTGATAGCGTTATCTTTTCAGATGCCAGCACATCAATGTACCCTAATGATAGATGCGTCCAGATTGGACTGGGGAGCTCATCTGGACACACTCTCCACTCAGTGACTGGGCTCGTCAGGAGTCACAACTCCACATAAATCTGCTGGAACTCGGAGCCATTCACAATGCTCTCAAAGTATTCCAGGACCACATTCGAGGCCGCACAGTTCTAGTCTAGACGGATAATCAAGTAACTATGTTCTACTTGAACAAGTAGGGCGGAACTAACTCTTGGACTGTCTGCAATGAGGCTCTACATATCTGGTCCTTTGCCATACAGCATTGCATTTACTTGCATGCGGTGTATCTTCCGGGCAAACACAATGTCTTAGCGGACAAATACAGTTGAGTCCTCCTCCCCCCACAAGTGGTCTCTCCATGTAGACACACTTTTAAAATCTGGGGGACTCCAGAGATAGACCTGTTCGCAAGTCCTCAGAATGCCAAGCTCCCTCACTTCTGCACCAGGGCTCCTGCACTGCACAGCCAGCAAGTGGATTCTTTTCACCTCCACTGGGGTCAAGGCTTCCTATATGCCTTCCCTCCCATTCCCCTAATTCCCAAGACCCTCTTCAAACTCTAGAGACAAGGGTTGCATGATACTCATAGCCCCATGCTGGCCACGTCAACCGTGGTACCGTCTCCTTCTACGTCTGTCTGGGCTCAACTCCATAGATCTGGGGTCTGCTCCAGATCTTGTCTCTCAGGAGGAGGGGACGCTGCTCCATCCCAATCCGCAGTCCCTCCATCTCAGCATGGCTGCTGAAGGCTTAGTCTTCCATGACTTTAACCTTTTCCAGGAGGTTAAGGACATCCTCTTAGCTTCTAGGAAGCCATCCACCAGACACTCCTATGCCTTCAAGTGGCGTAGATTTTCTCTCTGGTGTTCTCAGAGGGACCTTAACCCCTTCTCAGCTCCGGTGGCGGCGTTACTCGAGTATCTCCTCCACCTGTCTTCTTCTCGACTCAAAATCAATTCGGTAAGAGTTCATCTAAGTGCAATTGCGGCCTCTCACATGCCCTTAGATGGCCAACCCATCTCTTCTCAGCTGCTAGTAGCACGCTTCATGAGGGGACTTCTGTTAACTAAACCTCCCATTAAGGCCCCCTCCAGTGGCATGGGATCTTAATGTTATTCCGGAACAGCTTCTCAAGCCGCCCTTTGAACCTCTAGCCACTACTTTACTGAAGTTTCTCATGTGAAAGGTCATCTTCCTTATTGCTCTCTCTTCAGCAAGACACATTAGTGAGCTCCAGGCTTTGGTGGCTGACCCTCCTTATACACAATTCTACCATGATAAGGTAGTCTTTAGGACTCATCCTCACTTTATGCTGAAGGTGCTCGCCCTTCCATTTAAACCAGTCAGTCTACCTTCCTTCTTTTTCCCTAGACCTCATTCCTCTAGGGCAGAGGCAAACTTCCACACTCTAGATTGCAAGCGTGCCTTGGCTTTTTATCTCCAGAGTACTCGAGAGCACCAAAAAGCTTCCCAACCTTTCATCTCCTTTGACTTGAGTCACCTGGGTTTACCAGTATCCAAACAAACTTTTTCCAAGTGGATAGCGGACTGCATCTCCTTTGCTTATGAAAAGGCAGGACTCTCGAGGGTCACATCACTGCCCATAATGTTCGAGCCATGGCTGCCTCTATGGCAAATCTACAACTTGGTCTTCTATCCATACTTTTGCTGTTCACTATTGCCTGGACAAGGACTCCCGCCGGGATGCCTTGTTTCGCCAAGTTGTTCTCCAGCATTTCTTTCAGACTTAGAGCAACTCCTACCCTCCGTCCCGGGTTTCGATACCAGACATCCTTGGAGAATACATGACCTATTTAGGCATACCTGTGATTCCACAGCTGACTCTGAGGGAGGGGGGAGTTGGCTCAGTGGTTGGGACAGGTTACCTCAGGCCAGAGGGCCGGGGGTTTATTTCCCGCATGGAGACAAGCAACCTCAGGCCGGAGGGACTGGGATCTCTAGTCCCATGGCCACTCCTTGTAGCCTTGGGCAAGCCACTTAACCCTCCATTACCTCAGGTACACTTAGATTGTGAGCCCTTCGGGAACAAGGGAATAAAAAAGTACTTGTTAGTATACATGTAAACCGCACTGATTCTAAAGAGCGCGGTATAAAAAAGAAATAAATAAAATCTCTCTGGCATCTCCGAGCTAGGGCATCCCATATGTGAAGACTACAATCCTGCTTGTTCCTGGAGATAGCATAGTTTCTCACCTGTAACAGGTGATCTCTGGGAACAGCAGAAATTTAGTCTTCACAACCCACCCTCCTCCCCTAGGAGCTGTAGTTCTTCTTCTTCTCCTTCTCTCCTTTTATCTCAGCTAAAAACTCAACTGAGGAGGGAGAGCTGGAAAAGCAGGAAGGCAGCTACGCAGGCGCAGAGGGATGCTCCCAAAAGCTTTCCTATTGGATGCTGGGGAGCGTTCCTGCGCTGGCTCTGTCGGTACTGACATCACCCATATGTGAAGACTAAATTCCTGCTGTTCCCGGAGATCACCTATTACAGGTGAGTATGCTTTATATCTTCTACTTCCTGGGTATTCTCTGTATTGCAAATTTTGGTATTATCTGCAAAGAGGCAAACCTTACCCAAAAGTCCTCCTGCAATATCACTAACAAAGATGTTAAAAAGAATCGGACCAAGGACAGATCCCTATGGCACACCACTGGTAACCACCTCCTCCTCAGAGTGAGCTCCATTTACCTGTACCCTTTGTCACCTCCCACTCAACCAATTTCTAATCCAATCAGTAACCTTATGGTCCATCCCTAGGGCGCTCAGTTTGTTAATACATCTCCTGTGCGGAATGGTGTCAAAGGCTTTACTGAAATCCACCACATCTAGGGCTCTCCCTCGGTCCATCTCCCTGGTCACCCAGTCAAAGAAATCAGATTTGCCTGACAAGACCTGCCTCTGATGAATTCATGCTGTCACTGATCCTGTAATCCATTGGACTCCAGAAACCTCACTATTTGCTCTTTCAGCAGTGTTTTCAATAATTTACTCATCACAGAAGTTAGACTAACTGGCCTGTAGTTTTCAACCACATCCTTACTTCCACTTTTGTGTAAAGTGACCACATGTGCCTCGCTCCAGTTCTCTGGCAACATTCCCGACTCCAAAGAGGCATTGAAAAGGTCAGTCAGTGGAGCTGTTGGAACGTCCCCAAGTTCCGTCAGTATTCTCTTCTGTATCTCACATTCTCTGATGTGGGATAAGAAAGTTATGCGTCTGTAGCAGGTGTTCTCCATGGACAGTGGGATAAGATCTCATATATGGATGACGTCGCTGATGGAGACATTGCGCAGGAGTATTTCCGAGTTCCTTCCAAAGGTGGTGTTGGACTGCCACTTTAATCAGTCAGTCTTCTTACCAGCCTTTTTTCTAAAACCCTATTCTCACAAAGGGGAAATTGCTGTGCAGATGTTGGAATGTAAGGTGACATTTTACTTACTAGTTAATGTCCTGTCCTTGAGTTCTGCTAGGCCAGTCCAGACATGTGGGTTGTGTTCCCCTACCCAACAGATTGATGAGACAAAAAAAACAAAACAATGAAAAGCCCAGGTTTCAATGACATTACTCCCATGCATCTATTCGCCTCAGCCACCAGAGGGTCCCTTCAGTATTTCTTTGTCTTCAACAGATGGTGGATGGATTTTCTCCTCTGAAGAAAATTCTGAGGATTTGAGAGAAAAAGATTGATTTATAACGCTCGTGAACAACAGCCTGCGGATTGATATCTCACTGGAGCACAACATGGGAGGCTCCACTAGACTGTGGTCTTTTCGGTAGCCATAGGAGGAGGGAAAATTGGTTCATCTCCATGCTCTTACCCTGGATAAGGGCCTGTTGGTCAGTCATATTGGAAGTATTTGGAAGGATGTGGAAGAGTATGACTGCCTCATACAACCTCAGTGCCCCCCCTACTCTGCCCCCCCCCCCCCCGTTCTTTCCTGAAGATTGAAGAAGACTCTTGGAGGGATCTTCCTGCCAGCCACTTTACACACAGTGCTGCAAAGCCAGCCAAACAGTTCCAGGGGAGTAGAACTGAGCCTGGCATGGATTATCTTCCTGGTGCTCTCAGGGGATGAGTACCAAGGCTTGACCTCATCATTGTCCTTGTTGGGGGCTCCCGATTCAGTCTGGGGATGCAATTCAGGGTGGACCGCTGGTGACAATTGGTGCTGGTTGGGGGGTTTCCTGCCTTTTTCTGTACTCATTAATAGCGTTTCTCTATTGTGTGCCTGGCTGTTGCACAATCCTTACACTCAAGTTTCTCCAACGTGTGCTCCTTCCCTAGTGCCTGTAAAGCAGTTAATGCGCATCTGGACTGGTTTAGCAGGACAGTATGGAAAAGAGCCTTGGCCTTCTTGGAGCGGAGTAAAGCCCATAGAAAGTCTGTCTAACTTTGTTTTATTTGACCCAAGCAAGTTAGAGGCTGCCACCTCCAAACACACGCTTTCAATTTTTCTCACAGACTGCATCTTTTGCTTATGCCATGGAGGCTTGAGGGCTATGTCATAGCTCATAATGTCCAAGCTATGATTGTATCGATGGCCCACTTGCACTCAGACTTCATGGAAGAGATTTGTAAAGTTGAAGCATGGACTTCGGTCCATACTTTTACTTCTAATTACTGTTTGGCTGGGAATTCCTGGTGCAACAATAAATTCAGCCCATCAGTACTTCCATATCTGTTTGGGGACTGGAATCTAACTCCGTCCTCCCAGGTGCATTTCTTTCTGTTCAGGCTCCCTCAAAAAACCCCCAAAAAGTAAAATGTTCCAAAAGGCCTATTGCCACCAAAAACAAGTGTTTCTCATGTGCTTTGTGTTCTGGCACAGTTATTCCTCTTTTTCATTAGAGGCAGCCTGTAGCTAAGGCTTTCCACAATTAAGGATTTCATCTTGCTTGTCCACAGAGAAAACAAAGTTACTCACCTGTAGCAAATATTCTCTGTGGACAGCAGGATAAGTCCTCACATCCTTCCCATCTCCCCTTGGAGTTGTATTCTACTCAGCTTTAAACTGACTGAGACAAAGTGGTGTTATGACAGCAGGCGGGAAAATATGCACATGCATGGTGAAGCTTTCCAAAAGCTTTAGAAGGAGCTAGAAAGTACTTCTGCATGTGGGCCATACATGAGGACTTGTCCTATTGTCCACAGAGAACACCTGCAACAAGTGAATAACTTTACCCACAAAAGGAGGGAATATTAAGTCTGCCTGCCTTACTTTACTTCTAATTACTGTCTGGCTGGGAATTCCTGGCGCGACAATAGATTCGGCCCATCAGTACTTCCATATCTTTTTGGGGACTGGAATCCAACTCCATCCCCCAGGCCCATTTCTTTCTGTTCAGGCTCCCTAAAAAAATAAATAAATAAAATATTCAAAAGGCCATTAATGCCACTTAACCCTCCATTGCCTCAGGTACACATGTAGATTGTGAGCCCTTTGGGGACAAGGGAATGTATGCAGTACCTGGTTGTAGTGATTGTAAAGCACTCTGACGCCCTTTGGCCTGGGTGGTATATCAAGAAATTGCATAAACATAAACACCATGCCAACCTTTCTTTCAAATTTGAAGACTTGACGGTATGCGATGGCATTTCTCTTAGGACCAAGATTTTTAGTATTTTAGCATTTATAGGATGCACTAAATCAGGTTGTCATGCCTAAGGAACTTAAAGTTTAAGTGGGTATCTCAAATAGTGAGTTACAGTGAGTGGAAGAAGGAATTTGAGTTTGGATCTTCTGGAACCTAATTCATTATTATAACAATTGGGTGCAACTGTTTACATTTAAGCCTGAGCAATAATCAATTTATATACCTTTGCTGCTGTTCCAGGGAATCAAATGAAAGTGTGAGCCTGCATTTGCATAAATGTTATCATTGAAAATATTTGAGTTGCAAATATTATCATTGAAAATATTTGAGTTGTGCTTGTTTGGCATAAGACTGAATTTTTTACCCCACTTGAACTTCATTTTACTTTTATTTTCTCATAAGCTACAGCACTAAAGTATGTAAATGAAAGTTCCAGTATTGTTCTGTCCTGAAGCATGTGATGTAATGGATGAGTAGATTATTGGTGATAGTATTGGAATCGTGGAGGAGAGAAGATCTTGAAATAGTTAATGAGTATGAGAGGCGACCAAAAACTAGCAAGTGTGCTTGTCTAAATCCTTCATGCCCACCTATATCTCTCCATGTCTTTTCCAGTGCTCTTCAACTTCATCCTTCATGACCGTCGGAAAGGGCCTATCTGGAATGTGGTCATGTGGACATCGCTTTTCTTAGGACAGGGGGTCCTCCTTTGCCTGTATTCTCAGGAGTGGTACGCTCGGCAGTACTGCCCTCTGCACAATGTGAGTCACCCAGACACAGCCAGGGCGGTGAGTTACAGCCTCTCGGCTTCTAGGGAATTTCTCTTTCTACTCAAGGCAACAGGAATGGCAAAACAAAAGGTTGATAATTCAGTTAGTTGTTAAAGCAAACAAAAGCACTACAATTTTCCATTTTTATTAGGAGGCCTAGTTCTTTTCTGAGGGAGAGAATGGTTTGTTGAAGTTGACAGCATTTCCTGCCATGCTGACCCTCATCAGAAGCCCATGCAGCATGCCACTGATGCATGTAAAGTACAAATATATAGTATGCCACTGAAGAGCAGATTGGAAGGACAGGGGCTGTAAGCATAATAAACTACATGCATTTCATTCCAAAAAAGACAGAAAAGCACAGGAAACCTAAAAATTTCCATGAAGAAAGCAGTAAAATCAAGAAACAAGTACTGTATGTGTTATATTTAACTGGTAAAAAAAAAAAAAAAGCTCAAGCATTTCTCCGCTCCTAACATTACCTTAACACCCTGACTAGCTCAAATTAAGGGGTTCTTTCTTTTTGCTAATTCAAGCACAGATTTGAAGAAATTCATATCTCCAGGAACAAGCAGGAATGTAGTCATCACATATGGGTATCGTCGGTACCAACAGAGCCTGCGCGGGAACGCTCCCCAGCGTCCAATTAGAAAGCTTTTCGGAGCATCCCACAGCGCCTGCGTGCTGCCTTCCCGCCTTTCCCAACTGCCTCTCTCCAGTTCTTCTTTTTTCACGGAGCCGACTGGTCGTGTTCCTGTCACCGCAGAAGAATTCTTTTTTATTTCTTTCTTTTTTGTGGTCGCGTCTGCCTTCCTCGACGCTTCACCGGTACCGCCGTTTTTTTTCTTATTTATGTCTTTAAAAAAAAAAAAAAAAAATATATATATATATATATATATTCTCTTTCTTCAGATGCATGCGCCTTTTTGGGCCTTAGGCCCAAAAACCTTTCCTTACCATGGAGAAACCTGCCTCAGGTTTCAAAAAGTGCACCAAGTGTGGCGGTACCATTTCCGTCACTGACACCCATGAATGGTGTCTAAAATGTTTAGGTCCTGACCACTCCATCACGGATTGTATGTCCTGCGCCATGATGTCTAAAAGGGGTCGGCAGAACCGAGCTGCTAAGCTCAGTACCCTGTTTCCCTCTGATACAGCTTCGGTGGCATCGACGTCTTCCAGGGCTGCTTCTTCCTCCCGTGGATCTCAGGTAACTAAACATAAGTCCAGCCGGTCCTCAAAAGGTAGATCTCCTTCTAAGCATCGAGATGCCTCTGGCGTTGCCCTTGAGGATTCTGCACCAGCAAAATTACCCTGGCGGGAGGCTTCGGCTACCAAAGCATTATCGGGGTTCCAGGATGTTCTCGAGGCCTTGACCTCGGCAGAACTACTGGTGCCATGCTCTGGGGTACCGGCGGTCTCCTCCGGTACCGACATCCAGGCATTGGCAGCATCGATAGACCAGAGAGTCCTGGCTATTGAGCGCAGTCTGGCGGCTCTCCTTGCGGCATCGACGCCCTCGGAACCGCGACAGACAATTCCACCGGTACCGGCATCGGTATCGGTACTGGTACCGATAGCATCGGCATCGGTGTCTGCTTTGCTGGTACCCAGTCATCCGATGACCTCTGGTACCGACTCCCCGGTACCGGTTACTCCCGTACCGACTTCGGTCGGTACGGGTATCGGGCTCTTCAAGAGCATCCGGACAGACGGTACTTCGAGTCCTCTGAAGAATCTGAGGATTCTGACAGTTCTGTCAATGCAGCAATGCTTCTCCCAGAGGAGCCCTCCTCCCCTAAATGCAGGATGTCTCCTCCAGAGGATGTTTCCTTCCAGGATTTTATCAGGGAGGTGGCTCAGGGCCTGTCCATTACTGTGGCCCCTGAGACAGAGCCAAGGGCCAAGGAGTTGGAAATTCTACAATATCCCAAAAACTCCTAAGGAGGCAGCTACCTTGCCCATCCATGAGATTTTATATGATCTCATGTTAAGGATGTGGGAGACACCTCTTACCACCTCTCCTCATTCTCGCAGACTGGATACTATGTATCGAGTCCCTCCTTGTCCTGGTTTCTATAAGACTCAGCTTCCTCACCACTCTATAGTAGTGGAATCTGCTATGAGAAGGATCAAGAGTGCAAAGAGGCATGCCTCTAATCCTCCAGGACGTGAGTGCAGAACCCTGGATGCTTTTGGACGTCGGGTCTTCCAAGCTTCCATGCTTTCTGCCAGGATCAGTTCCTATAGTCTCTACATGGGAATGTTCCTGAAGGAGGTCACAGATGATTTAGAGGCTTTAAGTCCTATTCTTCCTGAGGATAGAAGACAGGATTTTCTCACTTTGGTCAAACATGCCCAAGATGTTTCTAAATTTGACAACCTTGCAGCCTTTGACTGCTGTGAGGGCATAAGCAGAACCTCGGCTATTGCCATAGGGGCACGTTGAATTGCTTGGCTCCAGGCATCTGATCTAGAGCTCTGGGTACAAGACAGATTGGGAAATATCCCTTGTACTGGTGAGAACCTGTTTGGTAAAGATTGGCAGGAAAAGGCCAATGAAATGGATGCTGAAAATTCCAACTTGGATAGATTATCCAAGCCCACTGCTGATCCTGCTAGAAAGAAATTGTTCAAGAAACCATTCTTTTCTAAAAAGAAAAGATTTTATCCTGCTTATGTTCAGCAGGGACATTCTGCAGGTCAGCTTGCCAGGAAAGGTCAGCAACCACCCAAACAGAAGAAAGCAAAGACTGCTAGGCCTCAGCCGGCCCAGCAGGCTCAGCCTCCACAGGGCCTTTGACTCTCAACTAGAGAGAACTTAGCCTTCCTGGCTCTTAAGGGACAAGAGCCTTCCACCATTCCAGGAAGGTTATGTCATTTTGCCCCCAGATGGGGGCAAATAACAGCAGAGCATTGGACACACTCCATCATAAAGGAGGGGTACAAGCTTCATTATTCAAGCATGCCCCCTCCCACAATAGTAAAGCAGTTCAATTCTCCGACCTCTCTCATCATCCTGTTAGGTCAGGAGATCACTATCCTTCTTGCCCAAGGGGCAATAGAAGAAGGTACCCATTCATCAGCAGGGTACAGGGTTATATTCCCCTTATTTTCTTATCCCAAAGAAAACAGGGGGTTACAGACCTATCTTAGACATCAGAAAATTGAACAAATTCCTTGTCAAGGAGAAATTCAAGATGATTTCTCTCGGATGTCTGCTGCCATACCTTCAGAGTCGGGATTGGCTTTGTTCTCTAGATCTCAAGGATGCGTGCACTCATGTCCTCATCCATCCAACCCACAGAAGGTTCCTTCGGTTCCTTTTTCAGCAAAAGCACTACCAATACAGGGTTCTTCCTTTTGGCCTGGCCTCAGCACCAAGGGTGTTCACGAAATGCATGGCTGTAGTAGCAGCATTTCTCCGCACTCTAGGGATATTCTTCTTCCCTTACTTAGATGACTGGCTCATTCGAGCACCAACAGAGTCAGAGGCCAGGACTTCCTGCACAGTGCGTATCCTTCAGTATTTAGGGCTGCTAATAAACATCCCAAAATCCAGTCTAACTCCTCCTCAGTCTTTAGAGTTCATAGGAGCTTTGCTGGATACCAGAGAGGCAAGGGCCTATCTCCCCCAGGCCCGTTGCCTTCGCATGGTGCAGTTAGCTTCTCAAGCAGTGCTAAAGCCTCATCTAACTGCTCGAGAAATGTTACAACTACTAGGCCACATGGCATCTACTGTACATGTGGTTCCCTATGCTCGCCTCCATATGAGGGCAGCTCAGTGGACTTTATCCATCCAATGGACCCAGGCATCAGGATGCCTGTCACACAAAATAGCAAACACGAGTCGCCTTATTTTGTCCTTCCAGTGGTGGAAGTCCACGCAAAACCTGTTGCTGGGGTCCCCTTTTCAACAACCCTTACCCCAAGCAACTCTCACAACAGATGCTTCTTCGATGGGTTGGGGAGCTCATCTCCAAGACCTCTCCACCCAAGGCACCTGGTCTCCACAGGAGAGTCATCTACATATCAATCTCTTGGAGCTCAGAGCAATCTTCCTTGCTCTGCAAGTGTTCCACATCCTGCTCAGCTACAAGACAGTCCTCATTCATACGGACAATCAAGTAGCCATGTTCTATGTGAACAAGCAGGGGGAAACAGGTTCTCTGTCGCTTTGCAATGAAGCTTTGCGACTATGGGCCCTCGCCAGAGAGCATCAGATTCATCTCCTGGCAGTGTATATTCCAGGCATACAAAACTCTTGGGCAGACAGACTCAGTCGAGTTCTGCTTCCACACGAATGGTCTCTGCATGCAGACCAGGTAACCAAGATTTTTCAAATTTGGGGAACCCCGGACATAGACCTCTTTGCAAGTCTGTGGAATGCCAAACTTCCCCGGTTCTGTTCCAGAATTCCGGCTCAGAAGGCTCAGGCCAGGAATGCTTTCCTCCTTCATTGGGGTCAAGACTTCCTGTATGCCTTTCCACCCTTTCCCCTAATTCCCAAAACCCTGTTCAAGCTTCAGAGAGACAGAGGCCATATGATTCTCATAGCACAACATTGGCCACAGCAAGTGTGGTACCCTCTGCTTCTACATCTCTCTCAAGCTCCCTCCCTGGAGTTAGGGTCTGCTCCAGATCTCCTATCTCAGGAGGACGGAATGTTATGGCATCCCAATCCCCAGTCTCTGCATCTCAGGGCTTGGTTGCTGAAGGCCTAGATCTCCAAGATCTTAATCTTCCTCAGCAAGTAAAAGATATTCTTTTTGCTTCCAGGAAACCTTACACAAGACACTCTTATGCTTTTAAGTGGAAAAGGTTTACTATATGGTGTTCACAGAAGGGTCTTAACCCCCTTGCGATACCTCTGGAATCATTGCTGGAGTATCTCCTTCATTTATACAATGCAGGACTGAAGACTAACTCGGTAAGAGTCCATTTGAGTGCTATTGCAGCTTCCTTTTAAGCCTCTAAATGGACAACCTATTTCCTCTCATCCTCTTATAGCAAGATTTATGAGAGGCCGCCTTCTAACTAAGCCTCCCATTAGGCCACCACCGGTGGCATGGGACTTAAACCTGGTTCTTGGGTGGCTCATGAAGCCACCCTTTGAACCTTTAGCTACTACCTCCTTGAAATTCCTTTCTTGGAAGGTTATCTTTCTCATTGCAATCACATCAGCATGCCGCATTAGTGAGTTGCAAGTGCTAGTAGCTGATCCACCTTATACAAGGTTCCATCATGACAAGGTAGTCCTTAGGACTCATCCACACTTTATGCCAAAGGTGGTCTCGCCTTTTCATCTAAACCAAGCGGTCTACCTCCCTGTGTTTTTTCCAAGGCCTCATGCATCAAATGCAGAGAGGAATCTTCATACCTTGGACTGTAAAAGAGCTTTAGCCTTTTACTTACAGAGAACACAGCAACATAGAAAGTCCTCTCAAATCTTTGTTGCTTTTGATCCTTCTCATTTGGGACTTCCAGTCTCCAAGAGAACACTGTCTAACTGGATTGCTCGGTGTATTTACTTCGCCTATCAGAGTAAGAACCTTTCTCTGGAGGGCCATGTCACAGCTCACAATGTGAGAGCCATGGCAGCCTCAATGGCTCATCTGCACTCTGTGTCTATCGAAGACATCTGTCAAGCAGCCACTTGTGCCTCGATTCATACCTTCACAGCCCATTACTGCTTGGACAAGGACTCACGCCGGGATGCCTTGTTTGGTCAGGCTGTTCTCCAACACCTGTTCCATACCTAATAAACTCCTACCCACTTTCCCTGGTAGGATGCCAGAGATCCATGGGGGGAAGTGGAGCCCTGGTCAGGGACACACAACTTCTGGGGTCTCTCCCTGCCACCTAAAGCTAGGGAGTCCCCATATGTGATGACTACATTCCTGCTTGTTCCTGGAGATAGCATAGTTACTCACCTGTAACAGGTGATCTCCGGGAACAGCAGGAATTTAGTCCTCACAACCCACCCACCTCCCCTAGGAGTTGTATCTCTCTATCTATCTTTTCCTTTCCCTCTCTCTCTCTCTTTGTCTCAGCTTTAAAACTGAACTGGAGAGAGGCATTTGGGAAAGGCGGGAAGGTAGCACGCAGGCGCTGTGGGATGCTCCCAAAAGCTTTCTAATTGGACGCTGGGGAGCGTTCCTGCGCAGGCTCCGTCGGTGCCGACGATACCCATATGTGAGGACTAAATTCCTGTTGTTCCCGGAGATCACCTGTTACAGGTGAGTAACTATGCTTTCTCCAGGAACAAGCAGGAAGTCAGCTCTCACTTATGGGTGACGTTGGCACCGACTGAGCTCACGCGGAGCAATTCCAAAGCCTTTGGGATTTCTGCCACGCATGCGTGGTCCTCTTCCTGCCCAAAGATGCCATCTTGCTCAGTCTCCCCTTTTCCGCGGAGCCCTTTGGATGCACTTCCTCGTCCCTTGGAGAACGTGTTTCATTTTCGGCCTCTGGCCTTTGTTTTTTCCGATAGCACTGGTCCTCTACCTGTCCTCCCCTGCTCTGTTTTTCCCCTGAGCGAGGGGACGTCCTTTTCTGTAAAAGTTGTCCTTTTGCGGACTTTGCACACTGTTTTTCCCTCAACCGCTGGCCGCAAAAGTCTTCGACCTAGCGGGGGCCCTTTTTGCCCCTATGGCCACCGAATTTAAGGAATGTGACAGATGCTCCAAAAACATGTCGCTCACGGACACCCACGACTGCTGTCTTTGATGTCTTAGGGCCGACCATGACCCGGAGCTCTGCTCTCTTTGCAAGAAAATGTCCTCCAAAGCACTGATGCTGTAAGTCGTAAGCAGAAGTCCGATGACATTTTCCAGAACGTAGCCCCGGAATCCCCAGCGGCACCCTCGGTCATCCCTCCGCTGGTGGGATCCCCCACCTTGGTCCCACGCTCTTGTTGGCACTCTGTCCAGGGTCCCCTGAAGTGGAGAGGCATAAGAAGAAGACCTCAGAGTCTCTGTCGGGGGCCCAAGACAAACGCAAGCACTCCCACACTCGGTCGTTCAGCCCCCCTCGGCGTTCCCAAGAGTCAGATAAGGAACGGCCTCGAAAGGTACCTCTCCTGAGGGCCGTCCCGGTGAGGACCCCCTCTCCTCCATGCCAGACCCAGTAACCCCAGTGTCTGCATCGCAGGGACCCACGTTCGCGTGGGAGTCCTGTATGCTGGCACTAGAGTGCAGTGTTTCTGCATTCTTAGCTGCCCAGCAGGTGCTCGTGCCCAGAACAGCTGGCCCACACTTCGAGAGGGACACTGAAACCCGCCCTGGAAACCTCTGAGAGCCGTGGGCCTCGTGAGGGTCCTCGGCGTTGGTCTCACTCGCCTTCCCGGTCCTCGGGAACGAGATCCTCCAAGGCCTCTGGCTCCAAGCGGGCCTCGGCCTCTGGACGGGGTGACAGTCCTGAGTCGGACTCCTTCTCGGACCTCTTGGGAGACCCATGCCCACAGGGACCTCCCTTCAGACCCGTCCCCACCCGAAGGCACTTCATTCCTAGTGTTCGTGCGGGACATGGCACGGGCCCTCAGCCTAGCTATGCAGGCTGAAGAGGAGCCGCGAGCTGAAGAGCTTGACATTCTGCAGTATGAGTGCCCCGCCTCAGGAGTCTTACTGTTCCAGTTCTTCCCATTTTGTCAAGGCTGCTCCTCCGCATGTGGGAGACACCTGCTTCGGTCCCCATAGTGAGCAAGCGCCTCGACGCCATGTACAGGGTCCAACGCGGCCCGGGGTTCCGGAAGACCCAGCTTTCACACACCACCTTGTTAGTGGAGTCAGGCTCTCTTGCTTCTGCATCGCCAATGTCACACTCTTCAGTCCCCCCAGGCAGGGAATCAAGAGCTCTTGATGCCCTCGGGTGCAAAGCCTATCAGGGGTCCATGCTCACATGCCACATCCAGGCATGCCAATCGTATATGGGCATGTTCTTGCTTGACCTCACCAAAGAGCTCAGCGGGTTCTCTGCAGGCTTCAGGGTGAACCCCTTCTCAGGTTCCAGACCCTCCTGAGATCCGTTGTGGAGTGCTCGAAATACCTCTCCCACGCCGCATATGACTGGTTTGCGTCCTCCGCCTGAGTGGCAGCAGCCAGCATTGGGGCACAATGCCAGGCATGGCTCCAATCCTCTGACCTGGAGCAGTGGGTCCAGGAGAAGCTCTTGGATGTCCCCTGCCTCGGCGAGCAACTGTTTGGCAAACCTATGGAGGGTAAGGCCGCTGAGATAGAAACGGAGTTCATCACTCAAATCCGTCTCTCACATAAGACCTCCTCTCTCCCGGAAAACCTCGTCTCTCCCTTGGAAGAAGCAGCAAACAAAGAAGCCGTTCTTCCAAAGGAAGGGGCTCCCCTACCGGGATTACCCACCTTTTCTGCCCACCCCCATGCCATTTCCCGGCACGCAGGGGAAAGGAGGTGCGCATAACCTAAAGTGCCTAAGGCCCAGCAACCATCGCCACCCCAACCTGCGCAGGGTTTTTTACGCTGACAGCATAGCCTCTCGCCCCCTAGCAGCACTTCCGCCTGTGGGGGGGACGCCTGTCCCTATTTGCCCCGCAGTGGGCGTTGATCATGTCGGAAAACCTGGGTCCTCCAAGTGTTCTGGGACGGATATCGTCTCCGCCTGGACAGGCATCCTCCTCCCTTCTCGCCAGTGGAGCCTACTCTGCTCCTTTCGCACCAGACCTTCTTGCAGTGGGAGCTGTCCAACCTCCTTACTCAGCGGGTGGTTGAGAAGGTACCGCTACATCTTCGAGGCTGTGGGTTCTACTCCTGTTACTTTCTCGTTCTGAAAAAGATGGGGGGCCTACGCCCCATCCTCGATCTCCGGAACCTCAACAAATTCCTGGTGCGGGAGAAGTTCAAAATGTTATCGCTTGGTGTCCTACTGCCCTTCCTTCAGCAGAGTGATAGACTATGCTCCTTGGATCTCAAGGACGCTTACGCTCACGCTCACATCTTAATCCACCCCCAACACAGGCAATACCTGCGCTTCAGGTTGCAAGGGGAACACTACCAATACAGAGTGCTCCCCTTCGGACTTACGCCTGCACTACAAGTTTTCACAAAGTGTCTCTCCGCAGCCACCGCCACCTCCCTCAGGCGGTAGGGCATACCAGTCTTCCCCTACATCGATGACTGACTCATCACGGAGACCTTGATCAACGAAGCCCTCCTGACGGCCTCATGCACGATCCTTCTCCTCTGTCTCAGCTTCTTGGTCAACTACTCAAAGTCCCACCTCGAGCCGGTGTGGACCCTGGAGTTCATCAGCGCACACCTCAGTATGGAGCAAGTGACTACCTTCCTGCTCGCGGACCAGGCGGCCCAGGTCCAGAGCAGGGCTTGGGTTACGGCACGGGCCATGCTGCGCCTCTAGGACACATGGCCTCCACCGTCCATGTGGTTCCCCACGCCTGCATGCACATGCGCACAGCCCAGATGTGCCTCAGGGCACAATGGAGCCAGGCCTTCGGCCACCTCAGAGACCCTGTCCGGATCTCCCGCAGTCTCCACAACTCCCTGGGTTGGTGGCGGGACCCCCGAAGTCTCCTTCGGGGAATGCTCTTCCAAATCCCACAGCACGAGCTCATCTTAACGACAGATGCTTCCCTGCTGGGGTGGGGAGCCCATTGTGCATTGTGCACCCAGGGGTAGTAGTTGCCCGAGGAGTCTCGGCAGCAGATCAACCTGCTCGAGCTTTGGAAGGTCCAATGGACCCTGAGGGCCTTCGAGGGCTATCTGAGGGGGAGGTCGGTGCTCGTGCAGACCGACAACAGGGTGGCCATGTTTTACATAAACAAAGAGGGGGGGGGAACAGGATCACGCCGCCTCTGCCGAGAGGCGATGCTCCTTTGCTTTTCACCAGGGGATGACTCTGCGAGCGGTCTACCTCCCGGGCCAGGAGAATGTCCTCACGGACATACTCAGCAGGATCATCTGCCCACACGAGTGGCACTTGGATCCGGAGGTCGCCGGTGTCTTGTTCCATCGCTGGGGGACCCCATCCATTGACCTGTTTGCCAGCCCATTGAACATGCAGCTTCCCCGCTTCTGTGGCCCGGTTCCACACCCAAGCAGGGTGTCCCCAGATGCATTTCTCTTGAGCTGGACCTCCAGCCTTCTTTACGCGTTCCCTTCCACTTCTCTCATTGCGAGGACCCTCCACAAGGTTCAGCAGGACCGAGCTTCGATGCTCCTCGTGGCCTCGACAGCCTTGGTTCCCGCTTCTACTCCGGCTCTCCTCCAAGTCTTCAGTCCCCCTGGATTGTGCCCCGGGCCTGTTGACACAGGAGGAGGGTCGGGTGTTCCACCCGAACCTTGCCTCGCTTTCCCTTATAGCCTGGCGGCTGAATGGTCACCTTAGCTCTGCTGCATCTCCCGGTGGAGGTCGAGGTGGTTCTCCTCGCTTCGAGGAAGGACTCAACAAGACGCGCATATGCTTTCAAGTGGCGATACTTCTCAGCCTGGTGCTCCGAACTCCAGAGCGACCCGTTCTCCTGCTCTACCCGGTGGATCCTCCCATATCTCCTCCTTCTCTCGAAGACAGGGTTGAAATCCAATTCAGTCAGGGTACACCTGAGCACCATTTCGGCAAACCACCTCCCTGTCGAGGGGAAATCCCTCTCGGGGCAGCCCTTGGTCTCCCGCTTCATGAGAGGTCTCCTGCTTTCCAAGCCTTCCATCCAGCCTCTGCCGGCGGAGTGGGACCTCAACATGGTGCTGATGCAACTTACGCGAGCACCCTTCGAGCTAATGGCGAAGTGCTCGCTTCGGCATCTCTCCTGGAAGGTAGTCTTCCTGGTGACTTTGACTTTATTTATTTATTTATTTATTTAGACAGTTTTGTATACCGCCTTATCCTTCAATCAAAGCGGTCACAACACAGGTTGCTGTCCTCTAGGCTACTCCTCCCCCCGAGTCAGCGAACTTCAGGCCCTCATGGCTGAGGCTCCATATACCAGGTTCTACGGGAACAGGGTGATCCTCCGCACCCATCCCACCAAAGGTGGTCTCGGAATTTCATCTTCCGAGATTTTCAAACGGCACCTTAATCCTCTCACCCTACAGTGCTTTCCTTCAGCCGATTCCCTCTTTTCCTCCAAAATTTTCTCCCTTTCTGTGGATCAGCAGGTCGATATCTGGTCCTCCACCCTCACTGCTGCCCTTGATACTCTGGCCCCCCTCCATCCCATTCCCTACCGCCCTATGTCTCGCCATCCCTACCGCCCTATGTCTCGCCATCCCTGGTATCATCTGGGTCTATATCTTCAGCGTACCCACCTCCGGCGTGCCGAGCGCTGTTGGTGCAAATGCCCCTCCACTACCTCACTCGCCTCCTTTCGTCGCGAACACCACCGATACCATGCTATGCTCACCAAGGCGAAACAGACTCATTACTCAGATCTTATTACCTCTTCTTCTAACTCTTCCCGTCGTCTGTATCAGGTACTCCATTCTCTGTCTTCCCCCACGACTCTCCCTCCTTGTCAGCACTCCCTCCCGCCGCCCCCAGCCCAAGACGTCTTGCCTCCTTTTTTGTTAAGATCCAGTCTCTCCGCTCTTCTTTTCATCGCTGTCCCCCCCTCCCCTCCCCTCCCCCTCCCCCTTCCCCTTCCGTTCCCACCTCCATCTGCTCTCCCCCTCCTTCCAGTATCTTTACCCACACTTGGCACTCTTTCTTGACTGTCATTTCTGCTGAACTCGTTAAGGCAATCTCCACGTCTCACAAAACTACTTGTCTACTAGATTCCCTCCCCTCCACCTGGCTCCTCGATCCCTTTCTCACACTTCTCCCGTATGCCCTGACTATAATCAATTCCAGTCTTACCTCTGGCAGTTTTCCTACACGTTGGAAACACGCCATGGTTCGCCCACTTCTGAAGAAACCCACCCGCGACCCCACTCTCCACGCCAACTGGAGGCCCGTTTCAAATCTCCCCTTTCTCTCCAAGGTTCTTGAAAAATGGTATTCACACAACTTTCTGCACATCTTGACACTACCCTCTCCCTTCACCCGCATCAATCCGGCTTCAGGACTGCTCACAGCACTGAAACTATTCTTCCAGCTCTCCTTAGTGAACTTCACCGCTCTCACGACCGTGGTGATTTGTCTATCGCTGTCTCCTTCGATCTTTCTGCCGCTTTTGACGTCGTTGACCACCGTACTCTCCTCACCCGCCTGTCTGACTTTGGTATCTGAGGCACTGTCCTTCATTGGTTTTGCTCTTTCCTCTCGTCCTGCACTTTCACTGTTCATTCATGCCTCAATATTTCCTCCCCTTTCCCCCTGCACTGTGGTGTCCCTCAGGGATCCATCCTTGCCCCTCTTCTGTTCAACATCTTCCTTGCTCCTCTCACCCTACTCATTCAACAGACGGGTATATCATAAGAACATAACATAAGAACATAAGATATGCCATACTGGGTCAGACCAAGGTCCATCAAGCCCAGTATCCTGTTTCCAACAGTGGCCAATCTAGGTCATACGTACCTAGCAGTTTCCCCAAAAGAGAAAGGTTCCACAGTGCTTGTACTGGGTCAAGCATTGATATCCTGGGTCCCTTCTTAATAATGGTTTATGGACCTTTCCTCCAGGAACTTGTCCAAACCTTTTTTTAAACCTAGCTACACTAACAGCCTTTACTACATCCTCCGGTAACAAATTCCAGAGTTTGATTACACGTTGAGTGAAAAAATATTTTCTTTTATTAGTCTTAAATAGTTTACCCTGCAGCTTCATTGCATGTCCCCTAGTCTTTCTATATTCTGATAACGTAAACAATCGATCTACATTTAGCTGTTCCACTCCGTTCATTAATTTATAGACTTCTGTCATATCTCCCCTCAGCTGTTTCTTTTCCAGGTTAAAGAGCCCTAACCTTTTTAGCCTTTCTTCATAGGAGTATCCTTCCATCCCCTTTACCATTTTGGTGGCTCTTCTCTGAACCTTTTCTAATAACGCTATATCCTTTTTAAGATACGGCGACCAGAATTGCACACATTATTCAAGGTGCGGTCTCACCATGGAACGATATAGAGGCATTATAATATCTTTTGTTTTATTTTCCATTTCTTTCCTTATGATACCTAGCATTCTATTTGCTCTCTTGGCTGCCGCTGCACACTGGGCCGAGGGTTTTAACATGGTATCCACAATGACGCCTAAATCTTTTTCCTGGGTGGTGGTTCCTAATGTGGAACCTTGCATCATGTAACCATAGTTTGGGTTGTTCTTCCCTAGGTGCATAACTTTGCACTTGTCCACATTAAATTTCAACTGCCACTTTGATGCCCAGTCTTCTAATTTATCAAGATCCTCTTGCAATTTTCCACAATCCTCTTGGGTTTTAACAACTTTAAATAGTTTTGTGTCATCTGCAGATTTGATAACCTCACTCGTTATTCTCTTTTCCAGGTCATTTATGAATATGTCAAAAAGCAGCGGACCAAGTACACATCCCTGGGGTACACCACTATTCACCTTTGTCCATTGGGAAAATTGGCCATTTAGCCCTACCCTCTGCTTTCTATCTTTTAACCAGTTTCTGATCCACAATAGTACACTGCCTCCTATCCCTTGACTCTTTAGTTTTTCCAAAAGTCTCTGATGAGGGACCTTGTCCAAGGCTTTCTGAAAGTCCAGATACACTATATCAACCGACTCACCTTTGTCCACCTGTTTATTCACACCTTCAAAAAAACATAACAGATTAGTAAGACAAGATCTTCCTTGTCTGAAGCCATGTTGGCTGTCTCCCATTAGGCCATGACTATCTACATGCTGAGTAATTTTGTTCTTTATGATAGTTTCTACAATTTTTCCCGGTACTAACTTCAGGCTCACTGGTCTGTAGTATCCCGGATCACCCCTGGAACCCTTTTTAAAAATTGGCGTTACATCCATGATCCTCCATACTTCAAGAATTAGCAGCAGTCAGCTTGTTTACTTGTTTAACTTCGCTCCTTTTCTATCTTCCTCTCATTCTCTCACTACTGCTTTCCTGTCAACCCAATGGCTTTCTTTTCCTCCTTTAATTTTCTAGTAGCCTCTATGTTTATTATTGTACACCTCCCTGACACTCCGGTATGGGCGGTATATAAAGCCTTGCTAATAAATAAAATAAATCTCAATCAGGAGATAGTCTTACCGACCTTCTTCCAGAGACCGCACGCCCACCAGGGCGCTTGCCTTCTACCTGCAGCGTACCCAGGTTCACCGCATGTTCGACCAGCTCTTTGTCGCCTACGACCCCAATTGCATGGGGCAGGCAGTCACCAAACGCACTATCTCCATCTGGGTAGCGGATTGCATTGCCTTCGCCCAAGCAAAGGCGGGCGCCCCACTGGATCGTCGGGTCACCGTGCACGGTGTCCAAGCCAAGGCAGCTTTAGTGACTTTGCTGCGCTCAGTTCCTCTAACGGACATCTGCCGGCCTGTGACCTGGTCTGCAGTGAACACTTTCGCCGTACACTACTGCCTGGAGAGGGAGTCCTGCCGGGACAATGCCTTCAGCCAGGCTGTACTCCGTAATCTGTTCGGGGTATAAGCAACTCCTGCCCTCAGACCCTTCCAACGGCTACCGAGAGCTTTGCCCCCGGGACCAGAAGACTCGGGCTCCTTTGGGCATTGACTTCTGCTCATGGCCTCGCGGAGGCGTTTCGGGTTACAGGCTCGGTAGCCTGTAGCTGGGGAGTCCCGTAAGTGATTACTGACTTCCTGCTTATTCCTGGAGAAAGCGTAGTTACTCACCTGTAGCAGGTGTTCTCTAGGGACAGCAGGAATCAGTCCTCACTACCCTCCCACCTCCCCTGAAGAGTTGCTATTTTTGCCCTTCCCTTGCCATCTGCTTAGTAGGGCTCTAGCTATGGGACCTGACTGAGCAAGATGGCACCTTTGGGCGGGAAGAAGACCACGCATGCGTGGCAGCAATCCCAGAGGCTTTCTTTGAAAGCTGGGGAATTGCTTCGCACAGGCTCCGTCGGTGCCGATGTCACCCATAAGTGAGAAATGATTTCTGCTGACCCTGGATAAACACCTATTACAGTTGAATAGCTGCACTTTCTCTCCTCTCCTGAATTTAACATGGCCTTCACCTCAGTTTGAGACAGGTCCAAAGAGATGTTTCTCTCCTCATGTCTATTAGAAACACTAGGTCCTGACACCTCTTCTCCTACTTACCTCCTGCCACACAAACAAAATCTAGAAGAGAAGTCTGTTTCTACTCCCCACTTGAGCCAATACAGATGGGAAGAGCCTTGGTTGCTGGTACTGCATATGAGGATCTAGTTTCTCCTCTTTCCAGTTCATCCTGTTAGACCAGTCGAGACAAGTGGGTTATTTCCCCTTGCCAGAAAATGATGGAGACAGAGAAAGACTAAAGCTTCCAATGACAATACCACTGGTACTTAGGCTGGTGCAGCTAGGGGCACCCTCCAGTATTTCTCTGTTTCCAGCAGATGGTGATTGCTGGATTAGTGCAGCTTTGATTCTGTTGGCTCCTGTGCAGCTGTCGTTCGGGTGCCTTCCAGTTCAGCCCAGTCAGCAGTGGCCTCCAAGGCATATTTCTGAATATCCCTCTGAAAATTCCCACTTAAAGTGGGAGTGCCAGTTCCCCTGCCAGTTCTCTGGTCTTGAGTCCTGGTTAGCCTAGTACAGGCGACTTGTGATTCTCTGTGGACAAGCAGGAATGAGTTCTCACATATAGGTGACGTTCCTGATGGAGACCCATGTGGGAAACACTCCCTAGCTGCTTTTGGGAGGCTCCACCACACCCGCATGCCTCCTTCCCACCTGCTGCCGCGACGCCACTTTGAATCGGTCTTTTATTTTCAGCAGAGATCACGGACACATTCCAGACACCTCCTTTGGTAAACGTCTCTATTTTCCCTTTGTGTTTTTTTTTTTGCCTTGTGTTCTTGTTCCATTCACCTGCTGTCGCGGTTCTCCCCTTTTTTTTTCTCCTTTGTTATTTTCTTATTGCTGTGGCACCTTGGCTCCTCCCGGTGCTGGTGCTCTGGTTTGCCTCTGTCCTCGTCATTGAGCCATTCGACTTTGCTGCAGCTATTTTTCTGGATGACATGCCCCAGAAACCTGCCAGTGGGTTCAAGAAGTGTTCCAAGTTCTCTAGCTCCCAGTCATCAGCCCTCTTCTTGAAATTTGTGTTCACGAATAACAAAGGAGAGGAGGGTCGTGAGAAACTGCGAAAATCACTTTGGTGCTCAGAGGTCCGATCCATTGGCATCGAGGGCATCTGTCTCTTATCACGTCCAAGGCTGCATTGGACCTGGTGGTGCATCAATGCCAAGGGGCTCTCGGGTTCAATCTGAGCCATGCACCCATAGTGCTCTGGAGCGTCAGCCATCGATCGATCTGCACCGAAGATGAGAGGATTCGACCGTGTTGTTTTCACTATCAAGAAATGACCACACTGAACCATTGAGTGAAGACTCTGGTGCATTGGCATAGGAGCCCTTTGAGGACATGACCTTCCAGAAGTTTGTGAGGGATATGACCAAGGCCATCACATTATTTTTTTGGAGGCTGAGCATGAGCCCAGGGCAGAAGAGTTGGAGATCCTACAGTACTCCTTGGCCCCTAAGGAGATTGTGACAGTGCCCATGCACAGCATCCTGCAGAGGGTACAGCTGAGATTGTGGGAGAACACCCTCACTGTACCTCCAGTTAGTAGAAGGCTTGACTCCATGTACAGAGCTTAGAAGGCTCTCTGATTTGAGAAGCCTCGGCTTCCACACCATTCCTTAGTGGGTGAATCCATCCTAAAGAGAATCAAAAGTACCAAGACACTTTCCTCGGGAGGCTCAGACACTGGACTCTTTAGGGAGAAGATGTTTCCAGAGTTCCATGTTTGTTGCCTGGGCGGCCTCCTACCAGCTCTACATGGGCATGTTCTTGAAGAACATGTGTGACTTGGCTAATCTGGCCCAGTTTCTCCCTCCAGAGAAAATGGATCAGTATTGTTCCCTAATGGGCCCCACAGCAAGGACTGCTTGAAGTTCATGGTCTGAGTGACCTATGATATCTTCGAAACGGCTTGCAGAAATGCTGTTCGGAGACTCGCTTGGCTTCAGTTGTCAGACCTGGAACAGTCAGTGCAAAAGAAGCTGGCAAATGTCCCATGCCAGAGAGAAAAATCTCTGTGGGGAACAGGTCATGGAGAAAGATGGCAATTTTGAAAAGCAGTATGTTCTTGCCAGGCTATCTCCAGGAACAAGCAGGAATGAGTCTTCACATATGGGTACGTCGGTACCGACTGAGTCTGCGCGGGAACGCTTCCCAGCGTCCAATCAGAAAGCCTTTGGAAGCATCCCACCACGCCTGCATGCTGCCTTCCCGCCTTCCCAACTGTCTCTCCTCAGTTTTCGTTTTTCCGCGGAGCCGGCAGGACGACGTCCTGTCACCGCAGAAAATTCTTCTTTTATTTTTTAGTTTTCTTGTGGTCGTGGCTGCCTTCTCGACGCCACCATTACCGCCGGTGTTTCTTTTTCCTTTTCTTGTAAAATTTTCCTTTCTAAGGAATATTTTTTCTCCGTAGTGTCTCACGGTTTCTCAGGCCTCTTAGGCCTCTCCATTTTTCCTTCATGGAACCGCCAGCCACTCTCCTCAAGAAATGTAAAAACTGTGGCGGTACAACCTTATTTTTAGACACTCACAATTGGTGTCTAACCTGCTTGGGTCCTGACCATTTTCCTCCGGAGCCCTCGGGCTATATTATTGTGGGAAGAAGTTCTCAACATAGAGTTCCCCTCGACACGCGGTTCCCATCCAACTTCAGGGTACCGACCATATCTTCTTCTATACAGGATCAGGTAACCCAAAAACAGTCTGTTAAGACTAGCCAGTCCTCGAGCGGCAGTTCCCATGCATGGCATGGAGATGCCTATGGCCTTGCCCTCAAGAATCCACTGGCTTCAAAACCCCGGTGGGAGTCTTCTGCCTCCAAAACCTGTGTGGGGTTTCAGGTTGTTCCTGGGGTTCACCCCTCACAGAACATACCTGAGCCATGCCCGGTGGTGGCATCTGCTTCGAGCGGTACCGATACCCCGGCATCGGCAATGGTGTTGGATGAAACACTCCTCACCAAGGATCGTCGTCTAGCGTCCTCGGTACCTACGGGGCCGGTGGATACGCTCCAGACCGTCCTTCCAGTATCGGTACCGATATTACTACCGACGTCGGTACCCTCCAGACGTGCATCGATAGACTCGCTTCCTTCGATGCCGAGTCTGGAATCGATCTCCAGTCTGGAGGACTGGGTACTGACTCGCCTTGGTACCGACACTCGTCGGTACCGAAGGCTCGGTTCCGATGATTCGGTACCGCAACTTTCGGTTCCTTCGATACCGTTAGAGTTGCCGCCGGCTGGCCTTCATCCATCGGTATCGGATACGGTACCGAAGCCCGTACCGAGGTCCACTTTAACATTGCAGTCGGTGCCTTCCATGCTTCTCTCGTCAGGATCGCTTCCCTCGATACCGAGTTTGGAATCGAACCCTAGCATGGTCGATCTGCCACCGACTGGCGCTGGTCCCGTCGTTCCACAGTACCAGTGATCATTCTATAAGGATTCCATACTGCACCATCCAGGATCTTCTATTCCTAAAAGCTTGGATAGATCCCTCGGTGCCAATGCTAGTTCTGCATCAGCTCTAGCCTATCCAAGAGAAGTTCCCTCTGTGGATCCTTCTTTTCAGGTTTTCATCCTGCATATGGCAAAATCCCTTGCCATTTCTATTCCTGGTCAGGGTTCTACACAAGGCAATACAGGATCCCTTTATAGTCCTGAAAGAGCAAAGGAAAACATCATGCTACCTTTGCATCATTCCTTGCAGGACCTTCTTCTACGAATGTGGAAAGCTCCTTTGAAGGTACCCCCACTTTCCAGAGCAACTGATCTTCTATATCAGGTGCCCCCTTCTCCAGGATTTCAAAAGACTCAACTTCCTCATCATTCCATTGTTGTAGAATCAGCAATGAGGCGGGTGAAGAGTACTAAAAAGCACTCTTCTTATCCGCCAGGGCGTGAGTCTAAAACTTTAGATGCCTTTGGACGTCAAACCTTTCAGGCATCCATGCTTTCAGCAAGAATTCTCTCATATATTTTTTATATGGGTTATCTCTTGAGGAGGTCACAAAGAAATTACATCTTTTGACTCCTTTTCTTCAAGAGTCAAACAGGAGAAGGAGGTATCCGCACAGGCAAAGCAAACAGAGCGGAAACCAAGGACCAGGCCTACACGCAGGTGTATTAATATACAGACAAGGTTTATTGAAGGACCCAACTTAAAAGTTTCGGCCTGAGGCCTTCTTCAGGGGTCTAAAAACAGAATAATATAGAACATACATATTAAAAACATATACAATTGTTTGTGCATAAATTATGAAGTATAACAAAAAATTAATTTTTTTTTTAAAAACAGTTGTTCCAATATAATAGAACGTATTAAACTAAAATACACACATTAAAACAAAGACAAACCAGAATAGAGCCAAACAAAAGAGAATGTACTCGTGTACAGGAAAAAATAAATATATGGTAATAGAGTGAAATAGCTATAGTGTAGCGGATAGGGAAAAATATAAGAAATACATTACCACAGGGGTAAGGCAACAACTTATGAAAAACAGAGGAAACTCCTCAATCTATATAAAATAAGAAAAAAGAATATTAACATCAGACATCTCAAAATTCAAAACGTCACATAATATACAGAATGAACAGAATTGCATAAAAGTATAATAGCTAAAACTTCCACTAGTAACAAGCATACAGAGGATCTATCATGAATAATCCAACTCTGACAAGACTACAGATGAGAAACAAACCCAAGAATTGCATAAAAATAACACATGATGATAACAAATGAGAGAAAATAACTACTAACCAAAAAATGAACTTGAAAAATACATATAAAAACCCATGACGTGAAACAACCGAAGAATGCACGTAAAGCGTTTTAATTAGTGCACACAAAACCACCAAGTTGGGGAGACCAAAATAAAAATCAAGAAAAACAAAAGGAAACAGGATGGGACCCAAAAAATCAATATAAAAGCACATATGTCGCCATAAAGTACTAATGAGTCGGCTAAAAAATCACCCGCCAAAAAAGATGTTGAGATGCAATCAACTGATAAAAGCAAAAACTAAATTCACTCACAAAATATGATGTGGCCAAACAAAGGAAAAGCAGGAGAAAACATTAAACATGAAAAGATAAGAAACAAACATAAAACGGCCAACCATACCACAGAAGCCAAGGGCTTGTGTGTCAGCGTACAGGGCTGCCAAGGGCACGAAACCAAAACTCATTTGTTCAGTTTTTCCAACCGTAGTAGCAGATTGCAAATTATATGCATGAGAACAAGAGGTGGTCAAGGACATATATGGCAAAAAACAAGCCCATAAAAGCAGAGAAACTTACTGTATGCTCCAGCCATTATGACAATAATGAAGAGACATATAATTACACACATATATATATGGATATAAATATCATAGCAGAAAAAACAAAAAAAAAAAACACAAAAGGGTGCAGTCTAACCCGTGACGTTGTTAAGCGCGGGAAAAGGGGGATGTGTGAAATGTATTGAAACATTGTTACAACCATGCTGAAACAAGACTGATAATGCTATGCAGAGGGACATCAAACAGAAAAAACCAACCCAACTATAAAAATGCGTAATTACACACAAATACGATTAAAAATATATTAACAATAAAAACGAAGATAAGTGTAATTATGCATATTGCTGAGCAGAGAAGGTGAATATCGCAAAGCACCATCTTTGAGCATACAAGGATGAATTAAAATTATTATATTAACCAAATAAGTGGGTGCACAGAGACGATCCTGTCATGCAGAGATTAGAAAGCCGGGAGACAAACTGAAGGCTTATCCGTATCGTTGTCCTTGCAAGGGTATTTTCCACCTGTGCAACGCTCCTTCGTACAGAATTCTTAGTCTCGTTTTCAGTACGATTTAAACTATGTATCTGTGGTACTATGCTTTGCCGCCCGTGCTGGCGGTTTCATTATGTTTCTGCATATATTTTGCTTTTAATATTTTCCAAATGAAGCAATTGTGCTGTTTTTTGTTTTCCCACTGTGAGTCCTTGCTGTACAGGCGAATTTTTTAATGATCCTCTATACAGAATCATGAGCCTTGTTTCGGCATGATTTACATATGGCTTCAGTATGATTTAAATACCCTCTTTGCTCCTGCGCGGTTTTTCCCGCACACAACGACGATACGGGTAAGCCTTCAGATATTTTCTCTTCAACTTTTAAAGGTCTTTATGATGATCATGCCCATACTTAACAGGGTTTTCCTCTTCCTCTTGGAGGAAAGAGAACTAACAACTATTAATAGACAGTTGTTTCCCCTGTACTGGCATTTATCATCTCACCTGTCAGAGACTTCCTCCATAATTAGTCTTTTCAACATTGGCTTACCCCCCCCCCCCCTTACTATACCAGTTGGTCTGTAAGAGGGACCTCTTTTCCGATGGTAAGCTCCTATAGTCCTTTACTTCTTCTACAGGGGGATCCTCCCTTCTGGAGTTGTCTCCCCCCCCCCCCCCCTTGTTACCTTAGGGCAGCCCATCAGACAATAGGAAATCCTACTAGGTCTGTTTCTTTTTTCCACTTCCAAAAGAGGGAGAAGAAAGAGAGATGTTCTCCGCTGCCCTGGTACATTGCTGCAGATACAGCAATTCCTAGTGTTAAGCCATTGGTTATGTCCACCACACAACCAGGGATTCTCCTCCACTAGCAATCCTTCTAGCCTCACTGCTAGGTCCCAAATAGGTTATCAATCTCGTTTGGGAAACCCTCTTATCAAAGCCTGATTGGTTAACTTCTATTCTTCGCCTCCTTGTCCTGGGCAGAATAGTTGGTTCTCTGCTGGCTTCCCACAGCCACTTTTTCTTCTAACCAAACCTGCAGCATGATCTCTGCAACTCTACAGTGTAGCTTTGCACTATGGGCCCTTGCTAGAGAGCATTAGTGTCTTGCAGATGGTTAACAGGATTCCCCCAGTCATGTTTCCATGACTGGTAGGTGTTCCTACCCTCACCATCTCATCTTAAATCTCTTTTGAGACATCAGTCTCGGGCCTTTTATTATGTGAAAACCTAAAGAAAGGCCACTTTCCTGGCCACATCTCCTCAGAGATAATTTTCTTCACTGGCAGTTAGGGAATGCCTAATAACCTTCTTGCCCTCAAGGGCACGTCACTAGAGTATCTCCTCCAGTGACGTCCTCTATCCATTCTCCATATGGCAATTCTGGAGAAATCTGGCCTTCCTGCCTACAGACTGAAATTATCCTCTGCCTTTTCAACGTAGGCCATCCTGGTTATTCAAAGCTGCTTCTTGTCAGGGAGACCTCTCCTCTGACTCTGCCAATCATAACCAGGAAAAGAGAATTCTCTGTATATCTATTCAAGCAGGTATTTACCTTCTTGCTGTTAGATGAATCTTCCTCCTAGGGGGTATCAGTTTCTATAGACCTCTCTCCCTCAGCATACCTGGATATATGTGTCTATAGGTCTACATATTCATATATATATATATATATATATATAATATAAAATATTTTTTTTCATCTATATCTATCTGTGTGTTTTCTCCTGTAGAACATAGATATGTTTTTACATCTACTGAGATATATTTTCAGATAGATATGTATCCATATACTTATCTATCTGTCCTGTCAGGTTCAAATGTCCTTTCATTCCTATATGATCCTGACAGATGGGCAATACCCCTATCAGTGTTATGCCAGCATTCTTAGGGGTCTACACTTATAACCACTTCCTGTGGTAGTTAACACCTGCCATGTAGGTTAGGTACCCTGAAGCTCTCCATATACCTTTCTTCTTTCCTAATTGACCCCATTTAGGAAAGACATTGTGGAGCTTCAGTCAATCTAAAGCTTAGCACTCCTGAGTCTGTCCTTACTTCTTGTCAAATACAGGGGTCTCCATACCCTTTCCTTCCTACATGGACTGATTCCATCCCCAGTCCAGTTAGGTCAGACTCAATTTTCCTGTCCTAAATTTGTACTGTTTTTGGACCTGATCAGCTTAAGCTTTCTGTCATTCTACCTTCTGCGTCTCCGCTGAAGTTCTACCTCTTATACTACCCCAGTTTTTCCCCTGGGGCCATTTCTCACCCTAAATAGTTCTGACCTCCACTGTTTTTCTCTAATTTACTACCTCCACTTCTCAGTGAGGTACCCCTTTAGCACATTCACTGGCTCTTTTAACAGATCCATATGTACCTCAGTGAACTTGTGCAAGATCAACAGGGGAGGCCCAGATTACAAAATATTCTCTATACAGGGTCTTTTTCTCTAGAAACCCTGTTCTGCCAGCTGTTCCACAGCTCCTCTTCTGTTTTCAACTCCTACCCTCCATCCCTAGGATGCCTGAGGTTTTAAGCAATAGCATGGCTCGTTCTAGACTTGCAACATGCTAGGACTCCCTCTAGGCATCTGAGCTGGGGAGTCCCCATATGTGAAGACTCATTCCTGCTTGTTCCTGGAGATAGCACAGTTACTTACCTGTAACAGGTGATCTCTGGGAACAGCAGGAATAAGTCTTCACAACCCACCCACCTCCCCTAGGAGTTGCTTTTTCTCTATCTCTATCTTTCCCTTCCTTGCTCTCTCTCTCTTTGTCTCAGCTTTCAAATGTAACTGAGGAGAGACAGTTGGGAAGGCAGGAAGGCAGCACGCAGGCGTGGTGGGATGCTTCCAAAGGCTTTCTGATTGGACACTGGGAAGCGTTCCCGCGCAGACTCCGTCGGTACCGACGTACCCATATGTGAAGACTTATTCCTGCTGTTCCCAGAGATCACCTGTTACAGGTAAGTAACTGTGCTATCCAGGTGTATGCCTGAGCATGCCTCTTATCATAGGAGGTACCAAGGGGGAAACCAGAAAAAGACCTGTTACCCTTGCAGGTGTAGGTACTTTCCTGGTCCCCAGACCTCCTAACCCAAGCAGGCCCCTCGCCAACAGCAGCATAAAGAAAAGCCTTAGAAAGTACAGCCGGCTCCTCAGCCAAAACCTGGGGTGGGACTTTGACTGGTTCCTGCAGAGCATAGCCAATATTCCACCGA
The DNA here is from genome assembly GCA_033557465.1 of Ichthyophis bannanicus. Classification (NCBI taxonomy): domain Eukaryota; kingdom Metazoa; phylum Chordata; class Amphibia; order Gymnophiona; family Ichthyophiidae; genus Ichthyophis; species Ichthyophis bannanicus. Next base: position 143,663,955 of record CM066040.1, read on the forward strand.
CCACTGTAGAAAATGCTCCAATCTGAGGAAGGCTCACTCTTTTTGCTCAAAGATAGCCCCTCATAACCTCAGACCTAATGGGTTCTACAGATCATCAAAAGCTGTTAACTACTTTTAGTGGAACTAAGGGTGCATCAGTAACTACTTCAAAGAGAAATCATGCTCTCTTGTTGGATCTCGCAACCAAGCTCGTGCCACTAGAGCAAAGAGATCAGGGGGGTTTATTACAGGTACTTCCTGATCCCCAAGAAAACAGGGGAATACCATCCCATCCTAGACCTAAGAAATCTGAACCTGTACTTGGTAAGAAAAAAGTTCAGAATAACTTCCCTAGGCATCCCTTACCTCCAGAAAGAAGATTGGCTATGCTCCCTGGATCTCAAGGATGCCTATACCCAAATACAGATGCATCCCGCTCATAGGAAGTAGCTCAGATTTGTCCTGGGGGGGGGGGGGAGACAGCACCTCTAATACAGAGTGTTGCCTTGTGGCCTTGCCTCAGCTCTTCGTGTCTTCACAAACTGCCTTGTAATAACGGCTTACCTACGGACCCTGGGAGTGTTTTTCCTGTCTGGACAATTGGCTGATCAAGTGTGCCACTCCGGAAGGAGTCCAAGAATCAACATGATTGACCATTTGGGCGATGGAACTATTAGGGTTCAGGTAAATTACCCCAAATCACATCTTCAACCTACCCAACATTTGGAATTCATTGGAGCCCTGCACGACATGACTCAGGTGAGAGCCTGCCTACCACACAGCAGACTTCAGAAATTGACAGCATTGGTGTGGAAAACTCAAGTGAGTCAGCAGGTAACAGCTTGCAGGACTGTTAGGCCACATGACCTCGACAACGCATGTCACACCTGTGGCATTGCCTCCAGATGAGGCAGGCTCAGTGGACTCTGAGAACCCAATGAACCCAGACCACGGGTCAATTCAGGAATCACCTTTGTGTTACTGCCCCTCTCATTACAATGGTGGACAGTCCACCACAGTTTGCTCAAAGGTTTTCCATGCTAAGTTGCTCTACCCTAAAACGTTCTGACGAGACACACATCCAAGCTGGGATGGTGAGCTCATCTCAATGGGTTGCACACCCAGGGTGATTGGTCTATCCAAGAAAAGTCTCCATCAGATCAACCTCTTGGAACTAAGAGAAGTGGCGAATGCTCTAAGCTTTCCGAGATTGACTGGCCAACCAAATTGTTCCAATTCAAACAGACAATCTGGTCACCATCAACAAGCAGGGATGAACAGATTCATACCTCCTGTGTTGGGAAGCAGTCAGGCTGTGGAAGTTCGCCATCACGCATGGGATGGACTCGAGAGCCATGTACCTGCCAGGCAAGCAATATACTGTGACAGGCTGAGTCAAGTCCTCCAGCCGCACGAGTGTATGCTGGACAGGGAGTTTGTGACCTTCATCTCTTAAGAATGGGGAACTCCCTCGATAGATCTGTTCACCACCCTACAGAATGCCCAGGTGGATCAGGTCTGCTCCAGAGTACTGCTCCTTTTTCTATCTTTTCCACAGGGAACAGCAAGCATTCGGGCCATATAGCAGGTCTACTTTGCCACCAAGGCTTGGCTCTATTGCTTTTTTTCCTGTACTGCTTCTAACTATGTTCACGGGAGAGCCTTGGGCCGCAATCAGGGCCCATTCTTTCACCACGGGATTGAGTGACAACCTGCCATGGCTGCAGAATTTCTGGCCCAGAGCTTAGGTTATCTGTGGGCTCAACGCCGCGTTTGGATCTGAAGTGACAGGGGAACTGTGAAGGGAAATGGTACAATAGTTCAAGACTTGTGCAGTCCAGTGCTGACCCACGCCTGACGCTTCTGTCTCTTTTGTGGTGCTGAGCCTAAGGAGACATTGGGACAGCGTGCATATGAGATTTCCTCTTCTAACCCAGCATCTGGGACATCTGGGCTGAATCTCCTTGTTTGAGCATGCCTCCTGCAAAGATGGGGATGGCACCATTTTACAGACTAGTGCAGAGCATATTCCTCTTCTGGTGCTACGTCCAGAAGCTCTTGCTCCTTCAACTAGAGTTTCCAGCACTGGGATGACTGCTATGGGGTTTGCGAGGTCTCATTTTCTGCTGAATTTTTTTAAATTTTGAAGTGTGTATCATTTTGGCAGAGGGGCCACAAGGTCCCTCAAGGGCCTGCACAGGGGCATCTTTAGCCCTCTTCTATATGGATGACTGTCCTTTCTACTTCTCACGAACACACTCGGCCCTCTCCATTAGTGATGGCTAGTCCTTCTACTTCTCAGTGTTCTTTGAAGGTGTTGAGGCCCTTGCAGAATTGTTCTCACCCCCAGGAGGTGTCGAGGGGCTAAACCTTGCACAGTCAGTTTTCTTGAATTGATTGGGGGATCAGGAAGTGAATGAGGAAGACTGGCATGATGACTCTGTTTTGGGAAGTTCTGGTAGTGTTTCCAGTAGAGAGAGAGGCTAGTCTCAGGGAGGAAGATGACTTCCTGATCATGCAGCTATTTCGTCAGGAAGAACTACATGCCTTGATCTCTATATTATGTCTGCTCTTCAGATAACTGATCTGCCTGATGAAGACAAGAGCAAGTCTGAGATGGACCCCATTCTAGAAGGGCTTTGTATGCCCTCTAAAGCCTGTCCTTTTCCACCAGCATTGCAGAAGATGGTTAGAGTTGAATGGGATTTGCCTGATGTATTACTGAGTGGCATCAAACTTTTGAGCAAGCTCTATGCCTGGCCTTCAGCTGTTGGGACATTTCCCAAGGTGGATGCCTTAGTGACAGTGGTTACGAAGCATACCACCGTTCTGGCATGCACTCTGTGATCAACAAAATAAGAATATTGAAGCCCTTTGGAAGACTCTGTTGGTGTTGGTTGGTTGTTTGCCATCTTCCCTCAGTCTACAGGTTTCAGTCTTTGGGGGATTAGCAGCTTGGGCTCTTCCGTGCTAGATCTAGCTGTTGCTTGAGGATTCTTCCTCTGCCTGTCTTGCGTCTATCATGGCCTTCCTAGTGGATATATAATGTACAATCTTTTACACCTTGCCACTAGGGAAATTGCATCTGCTACAGTAGCTTGGAGATGGCTGTGGCTTTGTCACTAGGCCTCAAATTCTGCCTCGAAGACTAGGTTATCCAAGCTCCTCTTTAAAGGGAGGCTTCTTCCAGATCTTGAGAAGCTGGTAAAGGATTTGGAGGAAGTCAAGTCATAGTGTTTGCCGGAGGACAAGCCCAGGGTTTCCTCTAGGTCTGTTTTTGAGCCCATTTGGAATGCCTTTGTAGTCTCTCCGTGCAGGTCCATGTTCAAAAGAGCTGCCAAGAGGTCAACTCTGGAGAGACCCCTTTCAGATTGTGAGAACTGTCTATTCTGCTGCCGGCGAAACACCCGAGAGACATAAAACCTATGAAGCAAACTTTTTAAAGGTGAAATATTGATGTTGGACATTTGACTTCGGTCATGGACTGTTTGGAGCGAAGACACCATCTACCCCAGAAAAGTGACTTTGAGCTTAGTGTCAATTGGAAAGGGGTATGGGTTTTCTGGACATGTTTTCTGAGGAGGCTAATGTTCTTTGAAAGATTAAAAGTTTAAAGTTTGGGACTCTCATTGCATGGTCAAGATGGAACTGCATTGAACAGAAAACTAAAAAATATGCCAGGCAGGGTTGTCAAATGAGTTTATGGTGTTTTTTGGACTAATAACCATTGAGTCAAAGTGTGTGCCTGTTGATGACTTCCTTAGCCTTTTTCATATTTAGAGTATTACTTCTTTGTATTTTTTTTTGTTTGTGGATATAAGTGGAGTTGGTCACTTTTGATGTTTTTCCAAATCTACCTTAGCATGCTAGATTAGGAAAGCTATTGCTTCTGCATATCTGCTGAGCACTAAACCTGTCCTGGTGGGTCCTAGGGTTTACTCCATCTGGGTGCAGGTGGCTTCCTGGACAGTCTTTTCTCGAGTTCCTTCCCCCCCCCCCCCCCCACGACATCTGTTGGGTGGTGACCTGGTTCTCCCTATTTAGCTTTAAGAATTATCACTTAGATCTCCAGGCCAGTTCCGATTTTTGCTATTGGTTTGGGGTGCTTGCAGCAGCTGATTCTTCCTGCCCAGTTTGGTACTTCCTATTTGCTTGGACTGATCTAGCAGGATGAACTTGAAGGTGAAATTTTACTTACTAATATTTTCCTTTTCTGGAATCCTGCTAGACCAGTCCAGACCCTGACACAGTTTCTGCTGCATAGTGATGTGATCTCTTCTTCTAGGTCTACTGTATATAGTTCCACACAAAGTGTGCAATTTGTGTTCTGGGGGGGAAAGAGAAAGAAAAATAAATTATGAAGGATTTTGCTCCTTTGGCATTAAGAGGTTTCTCTAGTCTCCTTTTGCTGCACCAGCCTAAGTACAAGTGATTTTGTCTTTGAAAGCTTCTAGACTGTCTTCATCTCCATGTGCTGACAGAAGGCTATAACTCGCTTGTCTGGACTGGTCCAGCAGTATTCCAGGAAAGGAAATTATCGGTAAGTAAAACTTTCCTCCTATCTGTGATTCCTATTCAACAGATCTGAGTTTCTATAGTCTTGTAAAGACCATCTGTTGTTGCTTGTTTTCATATTTTTATTACAACTGTGTGTGTTGTCCCTACCACTTGTATGGTTCAACTCCTCACTTGCACTTCTTTCTCTTTATAGCCTGCATTCCTGGACTATATAAAGCCTCGCTCCTGGACCTGCTACCTGCAGCTGTAGAAGCAGCATTTGAGTCTGGACATGTTCACTGTTCCATCAATGATGAAGAAACTGCTCAGAGCGATCCGAGGACTGGGGGGAGGGGAGGGTTTGTGAGTCAAATATCATTGCTGTATTTATATGTATACGTAAAAAGAAGTGGCGCCACCTACTTCCCAGACAGTTGATCTGCAGTCTGGTTGCACTGAACTTTCACTGAATGGGATTGAAGGCTCCACTAGGGTTATCTGCCCAAATCCGAGCCATGTAAACTCATTGCCAAACACTAAGCTGATGGGCAGAGTTGCTGGAACTGTGCTGATCTTATCAGAACTTGCACTATGTTCTTTATTTTTTTTCCTTTCTTTCCTCCTTCAGTGATAATTGGTGGATAGGTCAAATCTGTCAAGACCTCTGACTTCATCTTACCTGAAAGCAACAGAGATCAATATTATGCATTCCTTATAGCCCCAATATCTACCATGATGCCGATAGTGGGGTTAACACCATGGGAACACCTAGAGAACATTTGTTAGTTGGATTTATAAATTTGTCTGCTACCTTGGATGGCTATATTTTTAATATATACAGAAAAATAGTTTGTTTAGTTAAGTGGAATTTGGCTTTTCAGATTTATACTCAAGGGACTAATAATTTACTGATGTTGGTAATACTTTGGGGCTGTTGAACAGGTTCCGCCGGTGTATATGATCAGGGAGGAGTGGGGAACTACATAAACTTTGTTAGCTGCTTTTGCAGAATAGATGTAATTCAGTTATGTTTTGTTTGATTTTTTCCTGTGAACAGCGGGAAGCTGTTCAGATCAGTTTGTTGAGGCAGGAACAGAAGCAAGACTAGAGTGAATGAGTTTTTATAGTGAGGATGATAACTTCCTGGAATGGAATCTGACTAGTCAGAGTAAACGCTGTGTGGCGTAAGCCACAGTTATATTTAGTTTCAATCAATCAAACTCCTCTCAGCTATTCAGGAGAACCCAGCTGTGCAATAGCAATGCTGCAAGTGCAGGCTGACGTATGGGCATTGATAGAGCTGGGAGAAGTGACTTGTACTGTATTCATAGTAGCACCATACAGATAGAGCATTCTGCTTTTATTTTAAATCAGAAGTTGAGTCTCTGTGTATTCAGAAAATATACAAATTTGCCCTATTGCTATGTACCTTCCTGGGTTTCCTTCTGGTTTGCCTATAAATGGTTTGTTCCTCTGCGTTTATAGCCATGTTCATGCACTTGATGCAAATAATGGTGATTGATGGTCACCATCTATAGTTGAACAACTTACTCATTTTTACAGATTTTGTACAGTTTTTCCTGAACCTGCTTAAGGAAAGAAACCTCAGACAGTAGAATGTTTGCTTGTTTGTTTTTTCTTAAGATATTATGCCATGATCCTAATTTCAAAATGTGAAGATGTGCAATTTGTTACAAGACATGGAAATTAATGTACAGTTAATTGATCCCCTAAGTATAATGCCCAAAGACACACATGAATGTTGAATTTCAGAAAGGCTGCCATTGTCTGAGGTGGGCAGAAGAAATGAACCAGAATTTTGGGGATTGCTGTAGCCCTTGTGTGTCTGGCTGGAAGTATAAGAAAATATCTTTAGAGGAAATTAACAAAGTCAGACACCAATGCCTGAAAGCAAGATCAGTGTTTTAGAGAATAGGGGGTGTTTATTACCATCCTCAAAAGAGGAGGTGGAAATGTTGGGTAAGGGAGCCCAGACTTTATAAACCAAAGTAAGTGCATTGTTCATGAAATAGACCTGGAATCGTTTCTCAGAGTGTTCCAGTTCTGGTCCCCACTGATTAAGGGTTGGGGTTGGGGCAAAGAAAAACTTTGCTACCATAAATATAGTGAATGACCCTGAGGTGGTGGTTCACACAGCATTGCTCTCCCTTATGCAAGAGAAGCAGTCTAGTAACTTTCTTCAGTTGTTCTAATTTCTTATCTTGCCTTATTGATTTCATTTGTTTTGCTTTATAAATGGTTACTACGTTATTTTCTTTGAATTATTAAATGAAACATTATGTGACTATCTGAGGCCATAGATTGCTGATATCTTGTTGCACACCTGCGGATCAAAGGGGAGCACTGAAATGATTGTGTGTCAGTTGGTGGGGCTGTTCTGACTTTTGTTCTACAGAAAGCTTAGTACTGGCTAAGTACTGAGCAGAATAGTTTTACACAGGGCTTGAGCAATACATAAGACTTGTGCTGGTCTGCATAGTGAGCATGGCATAAGGAAGGGTGCATATGCATTGCCTAAGATAGGATATGGCATTCAACTGCAACCAGAATGATGCGCTGCAGAAAAAATGGCAATACTATACTATCTTTTTTAACGTTTTAAGTGCAGTAAATCCTATGGAGAATTTGAGCCTGGGCCGTAGTGGTGAGCTCAAAAGCAAGCAAGCATTGGAGGCTGGTGAAGGCAAGTTGATTCACCATCTCTTCTTGGGGTTCTTTAGATAAGTCTCTGCAAACATACAGATTGTGTTTTAAGCCAGTTGATGAGTATCTTGGTATGTCAATACTGCATGTCTCTAATATTACTATGATTATCTCTGTTTTCCAAAAAGTTCACTATTGCCAGAATCATAGGTTTGGAGTGAACGTTTTGAGAAAATTTCCAGCATTGTTGCTGGGTAATATCACAAGCTGCTTACTTGTATGATTAGAGTATAATCAGTGTTAAATTATTTGAGAATATTTTCCATAAGTTTGTTTTATGAAACAAAACATATCTTGTTCTATAGAGGTAAAGTCCTCTTTGCCCTATCCTCCAATGGGAGGATACAGCTCTATGTGCTTAGGAGGGGGAATGATGAAATTCCGAATTACATTCAGATTTAGTTGTTTGCTTGAGATATGTATCGGGGTACACAAAGTTCCAGCTTTTACGCAGGTCCATTTTATTTAGGACCATTTTTTTATTAACAATAAGATTTACTATTACTGCTTTATAGAAAAAGGGGTTTTATTGTTTGTTTGTTTTTAATTATAGACACGAAAAACCTCAACGTGGGAAACATGCCAGTAGTTCACTGGAGGGAAAATAAAACATGCCAGTACTTTCCTGATTACGTTTCTGTGATAGTTTCACAAGTGGTCCAGTTTCCTTAATTCTGGTTACATGTGGCTATGTTGTCTGTCAGTGACTGCTGAAAACAAGAATTTTTTTTAGAATCTTTTCAAGGTCACTTGCAAAAAACGCATCTATCTTTAACACTTTTACAGATGCCAGTTTCTTTGGTTGTTCAAAGCAGGTATGCCTACTGTCACCACAGAAAACAATTGGCTATTTCACATTATAAAATGTAAAAATTCAGTACCCGGCAGTACATATGGGGCACTCACACTTGCATAGGACACACAGTTCAACAACTAGTTAATTTCCACTTCCACAGCTAGTGTAGCTGCTTGCACTTAACCTTTTCTGCTCTCCGATCAGTACAATGGAGAGGCCTATTGCTGATGCTTTTCCTGAAGTGCTGTCCTGCAGCTAGTAGAGATACACTTGGATGTGGTTTGTTACCAAGTATGTGCTGCGTCTGTGAAAAGCACCATACGCTCCCTGTTGTGCTATCATTTAAAGTGATATTGATTTGAATGGCTACAGTCTGTACTATCACTTTAGATTGGGTTGATTAAAAAACATAGCCTTGCATTAAATTATTACAATGCAATAGCAGCCGTTGAGCTCACGTGTGTTATCTGAGGAAGTGCAGGTTTGGAAACTTAAAATTCCGGTTCTGGCTGCATGCATTTGTATTGCTAACTAAAAGCTAGAAAATAAGTAAAACGAGACACCTGTCAGCTGGATTCCAGGTCCTGTTGCTTTTAGCAGCAGAAGGATTTACCAAAGGTTGGTGGAAGTGTATCGGACTGTCAGTCCTGAATTTGATACTTGACCTTAACTGGATTTTGTAATTTTTCAATGACTTATCAGCTTCCCTACCACAAAATGTTTGCTCTCCTGGATGAGGGAAACGGTAGGACTGAACACCAGTTTGTATTACATGTGTGTTAGAAACATACTGTAAAATGAAGCTGTCACAATAAACATTTTTGTTTTTTTACTTGTAGTGAAGTCTTTAATCTAGCTGCTGATAAGGAAGCAGAATACTAATTTGATCTAATGTGTGTATTTTATTTATTTATTTATTTACATTCTCTTATATACCGTGCTATTCTGCATCAGTGCGGTTTACATTGAACAAACTGAAATTACATTGAACAGGGCATTATAACTTGGAGATAACTATTTTACAGGGAACATGGGCTATGGAGGGTTAAGTGGCTTGCCCAAGACCACAAGGAGCACCTGTGGGACTAGAAACCCCAGTCCTTCCGGCCCAAGGTTGCTGTCCTCTAGTGGGATTTGAACCCTCGACCTTCCGGCCTGAAGTACCTTGCCCCAACCACTAGGCCACTCCTCCACTCCAAATATATATATCATCTTATATTCAAGAATGGAAATCTAGGTGAAAGATTCAGATATCCTTCTGAGACTGCAGCACTGGTAGAAGCAGCTCCAGTCCACAACCACCTAGCCAAGTTTCAGAGTAACAAGAGTAGCAGTATTTAGCTCACATTTTTCTAGTAGTAGTTCAAGGCGAGTTACATTCAGGTACTGTAGGTATTTCCCTGTCCCTGGAGGGCTTATACAATCTCAGTTTCTACCTGAGGCAGTGGAGGGTTAAGACACTTGCCCAAGGCCAACAAGGAATTACCAGTGGGATTTGAACCCTGGTCCCAGGCTGTTGCCCTAACCACTAGGTTGCTCCTCCATTGAGGACCTAGACTACTTTTGCTTTGTCTGCAGTGTTGAATATCCCCATGCACACACAAGGGAATAGTGAAGGGTCGGATGATGCTAGTTCAGTATGCCATACAATTTGGTTGCTAGAAATAGGCTCCTTCCCAAGTTGTTCCTCACCATCTGCATACACACATACATATGTTTAGTTTGAATACTTAGTTTGGGTGGAGGATGGGCCAATTCAGTATCAGCACCTAGAGCATTTAGGAGAATGGAACTGCTCCCAAGCCACCTCTCAAGCTATGGTCGTGGTCTTCATTTGTAATTTTTGAGAGCTGCCAATAGGCCATATTTTCAAGATAACCCTAATGCATGCTCACTACCTCCATTGCATACAAATCTCTACCATAGGCATATATGGATTTGAAATTGAATTATTTACCTTCCCAAATCCAGGTTTATAGTGAGTTAGACAGGAATACAAGTTCCATATCATTCTGCAAGACTAGTCCAGACAAGTAGGTTGTGTTCCCCTACCAGCAGATTGCTGGAGATAATCAATGAAAAGCCCAGGTTTCAGTGACATCACTCCCATGTCTCTATCCGCCTCAGCCATTTGTCTGAATTGGTCTAGCAGGACTCAAGGAAAGGACATTATTTGGTAAGTCAAATGTTACCTTATTTTGCTATCCAAATAGATTTATAATCTAGGTTGCACCTGATGCAATGGAGGGTGAAGTGACTTGCCCAAGGTCACAAGGAGAGTCAGTGGGAGAAGTTGGATTTTTGAACCCTGGCTTCCCTGGTTCTCAGCCTGTTGCTCTAATCACTAGGCTACTCCTTCATTCAGAGGAATATTGAAAACCTGGTCCTTAGGTGGCCCTCAAGGACTGGGAATGAAGACCAGGACCTTATGAGATTATTTCTAACTCCTTTGCTTGTCTGTGTATGTGTCTTTGTTTGTATCAGTATGTGTGTTTATCTGTGACTGGGAGCAGAGAGGGATATTTTGAAAGGAGCAATTCTCTACTTGCTATGTTCAGTGTATCAATGTTGCTGCTGTCCTAGAAATGCACAGGGCGAAGTGTTTTGGGACTTCCTGTGAAACCCTTGGTCTGATCTGACCCGTTTTCAAACCTGATGTGTCCCCGTCCCCCATTGCTAAATTAGGTTCTGTGACATTATGTTTTCAGAGTTAGCTTTCTAGCAGATTTTCTTGACCCTTGTGTATAATTTCTTTCAAATATTCCACTGGGTTGAAAAGAAAACAAGTGAAGAAAGCAGGTGGAGCATAGCATGGTTTCTAGAACTGTTTCCAAGCTCTCTGTGTGTATTCATCTCTGTTACCTTTGTGTATATGACTGTGTCTGACCTGGATGGAGAGGCAGTTTAAAAGGACCGATTGCCAAACATTCAATGGGTTTGGAAAAAAGAATAAAATGGAACAAAGTGTGGTGATACATTTATCCATTAAATGTCACTGTTAACAGATTTCAAAGGATGGCTTTTACAGTTTAACCCAGTACTTTTCAAACTTTTAGCTCATATGACCCCATTTTAACAACTGAAAAATCACATGACCCCAGATGATTAAATCAAAATAGCAGGTCTGCTTCCCTTCGTCCACTAATCTAAAGCAGCAGCACTGGCAACAGTAGCAGCAGTCAGAACAAGGTCCTTTCTGTCAATGTGTGCTTACAAACCTCAGTACTCATCATAGGTTTTCAATCTAACAGGAAGCTTACCCGGGGGGGCACGGGCCTATGAATGTTCTCCGGCTCACAGGCCACTACTTGGCATAGGTCACAGTGAAAGTTCAGAGAAAAGGGGAAAGGGCCATGTTTCTGTGACACCCATCCACTGCTGATGTGACCTCATTTGGGATCCCCACCCCAAGTTTGGGAACCACTGGTTTAACCGCAGGGGGAGACATTCCTGACAACTGCCATGCTCCACCACTAATTGGCAATATACATAGCAACCAGTAGTAAAACCACACTGTTCAGCTGCTAGATGTCGTCATATATAGCAATCATTAAGAAAGCTATATAGCTCAGTCATTAGTTTTCATGGTAGAAAGTACCAGAGGTGATGAAATGCACCTCTGAATCATGAAGAACCAGACCAGCAGGTATAGGGGTGTGGCAGCAGTGAGGGGGAATGCATAGTAGGGGAAGCATGTGCAGCATAATTTCTGAAATTATTTCTAATCTCTATGTCCATGAGTGTGCATTTGAAACTGCTTCTCCCAGTCACAAAGGAGAAAGTCCCTAACTGCCATGTTTCCGTGTATGCCACTTAGAATTTGAGTAGGTGGTTTATAAATGTTTAAATAAATAACAAGGTATCTCCAGGAACAAGCAGGAATGAGTCCTCACATATGGGTACGTCGGTACCGACGGAGCCTGCGCGGGAATGCTTCCCAGCTTCCCAAAAAGGAAAGCTTTTGGGCACATCCCACCGCGCCTGCGCGCTGCCTTCCCGCCTTTCCTAACTGACTCTCCTCAGTTTCTTCTTTTCCGCGGAGCCAGCAGGTCGAGCCCTGTCACCGCTGAAGAAGTTTCTTATATTAGTTTGTTTCATTGGTCGCGTGTCTGCCTCCCCGACACCGGACCGGTACCGCCGGTCTTTTCTTTCTTTCTTTTACAAAAAAAAAAAAAGTTATCTTTTTTCTTCACTTAGTATTATTTCTTCTGCAGGCCTTAGGGCCTACAAAAAGATTTTCCCTCATGGAAAAACAAGCCTCAGGCTTTAAAAAATGTACTAAGTGTAGCGGTACTATTTCTATTACAGATACCCGTGAATGGTGTCTCAAATGTTTGGGCCCTGACCATTCCGTTCCAGATTGTCCATCCTGCTCCATGATGTCTAAACGTGGGTTACAGAATCGAGCAGCTAAGCTCCATATGCTGTTTCCCACAGAGGCGCCACCGGTAGCATCGACATCTTCTAGATCATCGTCTCCTGATGAATCTCAGGTAACCAAACATAAACCAAACAGGTCCTCAAAGGGTAAATCTCCCTCTAAGCATCGAGATGCCCCCGGGCTTACCCTTGAGGATCCTGCCCCAGCCAAACAACCCCGGCGGGAAGCTCCGGCTTCCAAAGCTCCTCCTATGGGGTTACAGGTTGACATCGATGGCACGGCCTCGACCGATCACCTGTTAGACTGCTCTGGGGTACCAGCACATTCTCCCAGTACCGACATCCAGGCAGTCATGGCGTCTATGGATCATACTGTCCAATCCATGCAGCAAGCTATCATGGCTTTCATTCAGGCTGCGACGCCAGCGGTACCGCATCGAATATCGATGTCAGTACCACCACCGGCACCAGTAACGGGCTCAATGCCGGTACCGCTTGCTTCGACATCGACCAGGATACCGACTCCGGTTCCTGGATCCGGGCGTTTCCCCGATACCGATCCGGTTCCGGGGACGCCCGATGTCGATACCGATCGATACGCGTATCGATCGTTGGAATCGGACAGACGATACTTCGATTCCTCTGATGATTCCGATTCATCAGAAGAATCTTCTGAAGTGTCTATTACTCTCCCTGAGGAACCTTCTTCTCCAAAGAGGAGAATGTCTCCTCCAGAAGATTTGTCCTTTCAAGACTTCGTTTCAGAAGTGGCTAAAGGACTTGCCATTTCAGTATCCTCTGAAATAGAGCCTAGAGCTAAAAAGCTTGACATTTTAGGTTACTCTAAGGCTCCCAGAGAGGCAGTCACCTTACCAATTCATGAAATTCTTCATGAACACATGCTTGATTTATGGGAGACTCCTCTCACCCTTTCTCCTCATTCTCGTAGGTTGGACACTATGTACCGTGTTCCCCCTTGTCCTGGTTTTCAAAAAACCCAGCTTCCTCACCATTCCATTGTGGTGCAGTCAGCTATGAAAAGAATAAAGAGTACTAAAAGACATTCTTCTCTTCCAGGAAGAGAATGCAGGACCTTGGATGCTTTTGGTGGAAAAATCTTCCAAGCCAGTATGCTAATTGCTAGAATCAACTCATATAGTCTTTATATGGGTATGTTTCTCAAGGAAATTGCACTGAAGTTGCATACCTTTCTCCCTGTTATCCCAGAAGACAGAAAGGATGAATTCCTCCTTTGGCTTAAGCATACTCAAGATGTTTCCAAGTTTTCCAATAGGGCAGCCTTTGACTCCTTTGAGGGTGCTAGCAGAGCCTCAGGCATTGCCATTGCTGCTCGGAGACTTGCTTGGCTCCAGGCTTCTGATCTAGAGCCTTGGGTCCAGGATGGTCTGGGAAATCTGCCCTGTACAGGTGAGAATCTCTTTGGCAGAGAGTGGCAAATTAAAGCCACTCAAATGGATGCAGAGAATTCTGCTCTGGATAGACTTTCCAAGTCTACCTCCATGCCATTCAAGAAAAAGTCTTTCAAGAAACCTTATTTCAAGAAGACCAGATTCCCTTCCAACTCTGGGCAGCAATCTGCTGCTGGTCGTTTTCCAACTAAGCGACAGCAACCTAGGCAGGCCAGACCCAAACCTGCCGCAACTCCTGCAACTCAACAGTCTCAACCCCCTCAGGGTTTTTGACTGCATTCTAGAGAACTTAACCTTTCTGGCTCTACCCCAGCCAGAACTTCTCCCCATTCCAGGAAGGTTAGCTCATTTTGCTCCCAGGTGGGAGCAAATAACATCAGAACAGTGGACCCTCTCCATCATAAGAGAGGGTTACAAACTTTATTTCTCAGACCTTCCTCCACACACCATGGTGAGACATTTCAACTCTCCCACACATCTCCTCGACCTTCTGGGTCAGGAAGTGTCTACCCTGCTTGCCCAAGGGGCGATAGAAGAGGTTCCCCTTCTTCAGCAGGGCTCAGGGTTCTATTCCCCCTATTTTCTCATCCCCAAGAAAACAGGGGGTTACAGACCCATTTTAGATCTCAGGGAATTGAACAAATTCTTATGCAAGGAAAAGTTCAAAATGCTTTCTCTAGGCATTCTTCTTCCCTACCTAAAGAGCCAAGATTGGCTTTGTTCTCTAGATCTCAAGGATGCGTACACCCATGTCCTCATCCATCCATCCCACAGAAAATTCCTACGATTTCTGTTCCAGGGACAACATTATCAGTACAGAGTGCTTCCTTTCGGCCTAGCCTCTGCCCCCAGAGTGTTCACCAAATGCATGGCAGTCGTTGCAGCATTTCTACGCACCCTAGGGATTTTTGTTTTCCCATATCTTGACGATTGGCTCATCCGAGCACCAACTCAGTCAGTAGCTCAGATTGCTCTAAACCGCACAAGACGCATTCTGCAATATCTGGGACTGGTGGTAAACCTCCCAAAGTCCCAGCTTTCTCCCACTCAGTCCCTAGAGTTCATAGGGGCCTGGTTGGATACCACCACTGCAAGGGCCTACCTTCCTCAGGCCCGTTGCCATCGTCTACTGCAGTTAGCCTCCCAGGCACAGTCAAAGAGTCACTTGACTGCCAGGGAGATGCTTCAACTGCTAGGCCACATGGCTGCCACAGTACATGTGGTACCCTATGCTCGCCTTCACATGAGAGCAGCTCAGTGGACTTTGTCCACCCAGTGGACTCAAGCTTCAGGAGCTCTCTCCGACCAAATAGCAACCTCCAAACGTCTCTTTTGGTCTCTCCAATGGTGGATGTCCACTCAAAATCTGTTGCTGGGGTCCCCCTTCCAACAGTCGTTGCCCCAAGCAACCCTGACTACAGATGCCTCCCAAACAGGTTGGGGAGCTCATCTAGAGGACCTCTCCACCCAAGGCACTTGGTCTCTACAGGAGACCTCCCTTCATATCAATCATTTGGAGCTTCAAGCAGTTTTCCTAGCTCTCCGGGTCTTTCATACCCTCCTTGGCTACAAGACAGTCCTCGTTCACACAGACAATCAAGTAGCCATGTTTTACATAAACAAACAAGGAGGAACTGGCTCTCTGTCGCTTTGCAACAAAGCTCTCAGACTATGGGCCTTCGCCAGAGAGCATCAGATCCATCTCCTGGCAGTATACCTCCCAGGAATCCAAAACTCTTGGGCAGACAGACTCAGTCGAGTTCTGCTTCCACACGAGTGGTCCCTGCATATGGATCAGGTACTCAGAATCTTTCAGGAATGGGGAACCCCGGACATAGACCTCTTTGCAAGTCCGTGGAATGCCAAACTTCCCCGATTCTGCTCCAGAATTCCGTGTCAGGGAGTTCAGGCCAGGGAGTTCAGGGCCTCCTTCATTGGGGTCATGACTTCCTGTACGCCTTTCCACCCATTCCCTTGATTCCCAAGACTCTGTTCAAACTCCAGAGGGATCAAGGATCTATGATCCTCATAGCTCCACGCTGGCCACGCCAAGTGTGGTACCCTCTACTTCTGCATCTCTCCCAAGCCCCCCCTCCCTGGACTTGGGAGCTGCTCCAGACCTTCTGTCCCAGGAGGAGGGGACTTTGTGGCACCCATACCCCAAGTCCCTTCACCTCAGGGCCTGGTTACTGAAGGCCTAGATCTTCAAGATTTAAATCTTTCTCAACAGGTGAAGGATATCCTTCATGCTTCCAAGAAACCTTCCACCAGGCGTTCCTACGCCTTTAAATGGAAAAGATTTTCCATTTGGTATGCTGACAGAGGTCTAGACCCTTTCGCACTTCCTTTAACTTCTCTGTATCTCTCCAATGCAGGACTTAAACTAATTCAGTGAGAGTCCATTTGAGTGCTATTTCAGCATCCCTTAAGCCCATCAATGGGCAACAAGTCTCCTCTCATCCTCTTATCTCAAGATTCATGAGAGGCCTCACTTTAACTAAACCTCCCATTAAGCCTCCTCCGGTGGCATGGGATTTGAATTTGGTTCTTGGTCAGCTCATGAAGCCACCATTTGAACCCTTATCTTCTACCTCCCTGAAATTTCTTTCCTGGAAGGTTGTCTTATTGCAGTCACTTCTGCTCGCCGCATTAGTGAACTACAGGCCTTAGTGGCAAATCCACCTTATACAAGATTCCATCATGACAAGGTGGTCCTCAGGACTAATCCACACTTTATGCCTAAAGTGGTCTCGCCTTTTCATCTCAATCAAGAGGTGTATTTGCCGGTCTTTTTTCCAGCTCCTCATGCATCTAGTGCAGAGAGGAATCTTCATACTCTGGATTGTAAAAGGGCTCTTGCCTTTTACTTACATAGGACCCAGCAACATAGAAAGTCTTATCAGCTTTTTTTTGCTTTTGACCCTTCTCATTTGGGACTTCCAGTCTCTAAAAGAACACTGTCCAATTGGATTGCTCAGTGTATTTCTTTTGCCTACCAGAGCAAGAACCTTACTCTGGAGGGCCATGTCACAGCTCATAATGTGAGGGCCATGGCCACCTCTATGGCTCATCTACATTCTGTGTCCATAGACCAGATCTGTCGAGCAGCCACCTGGGCCTCGGTTCATACCGTCACAGCCCATTACTGCTTGGACAAGGATTCCCGCCGGGATGCCTTGTTTGGTCAGGCTGTTCTCAAACACCTGTTCCATTCTTAATCAACTCCTACCCTCCTTCCCTGGATGGATGCCTGAGATCCATAGGAGGACATGGGACCCTATCCAGGGTCTAAATCCTAGGGGATCTCCCAGGCATCTTAGCTAGGGAGTCCCCATATGTGAGGACTCATTCCTGCTTGTTCCTGGAGATAGCACAGTTACTTACTTGTAACAGGTGATCTCTGGGAACAGCAGGAATTAGTCCTCACAACCCACCCACCTCCCCTAGGAGTTGTATCTTTCTGGTCTTTCCTTTCCTTTCTCTCTCTCTATTGTCTCAGCTATAAACTTGAACTGAGGAGAGTCAGGAAAGGCGGGAAGGCAGCGCGCAGGCGCGGTGGGATGTGCCCAAAAGCTTTCCTTTTTGGGAAGCTGGGGAAGCATTCCCGCACAGGCTCCGTCGGTACCGACGTACCCATATGTGAGGACTAATTCCTGCTGTTCCCAGAGATCACCTGTTACAGGTAAGTAACTGCTTTCTATGCTGCAGAAGCTGGAATTGCTCCCATAGAAATGTGTTTGGTCATCTTTGGGAGGAATTTTTATTTGGAACCCTCTTTTCTGGCCCATTTTTGCACTGGGATACAGTTGTGGTTAACATTATTGGCACTCTTGCATTTTAGGTATGTTTACAGTGTCTTGGGAAATATTCCAACTAGATGTCGTCATAATATTAATAGTATGTTCAAAGGCATGGAACAAAAAAGATGTCTGTGCAACTTAAACAGTAATTTCTAAGAAAAAAATCAGAATGTGACCTGAACTGTACTAAATGGTACCCTTCACTAATATTTGGCTGCACAACCCTTGGCAGTGATGACAGCTTCCAAATGTTTCTTGTAGCCATCTATAAGTTTCATACATCTGTCTGCTAGTAATTCTCCCACTCTTCAACTGTGATTTGTTCCAGCTCATGAATATCTCCAGGATTCCTTTTACCAATGGCAGATTTCAGCTCTTTCCAAAGGTTCTCGATTGGATTAAGATCAAGACTCATTGTTGGCCACTTTAAATCAGTCCATTTATTCCTTTTAAACCATTATTTGTACTTTTGGTTGTATGTTTTGGGTCATTCTCCTGCTAGAGAACTCATGACCTTTGACCCAGACCTAGTTTTCTGACACTAAGTAGCAGATTTTGCTCCAAAATGCCTTGGTAGTCCTCTGACGTTATGATCCCTTTAATACAATCCAGGTTTCCAGTTCCTGAGGCAGCAAAACAGCCCCACAACATTATGGAACCTCCACCATATTTAACTGTAGGAAGGGCGGGTTTTTTTCTCCTTATAAGCTTCACTTCTTCACCTGTAGATGTAGCACTGGTCTGCATTTCCAAAGAGCTCAAATTTAGTTTCATCTATCCACAGAAACATTTTCCTGAAGGATTGTGGTTTCTCAAGGTGGGTTTCAGCAAAGATTAGGTGTGCCTTTTTATGTCTGTTTTTGAGCAGAGGGGTCTGCCTTTGCCCATGCCCATGAAGTCCTTCCTTGTTTAGTGTATGACGTATATTGCGGGTTGAAACCACCATTCCAGATTGCTCCAGGTCAGCCTTATGCTCTTTGGATATTGTATGTGGGGTTTTTCCAACAGTTCGCACTAATCTTCAAAGACGACTTGGATTAATTTTCCTCTTTGCACCACATCCTGGGAGGTTCTTGACAGTTCCATAAGCAGAAAACGTCTTAATAACATTGCAAATTGTAGACACAGGAATCCCAAGGTCTTTGGAGATGGCCTTTGTACCTCTGTGATTTTGGAGATTATGGCTTTTCTGACTGTCTCAGGCAGCTCTCTTGTCTTCACCATTGTGAAAATGGAACAGGGATTGAATGTGGCCATTGTAAACATTAGAGCCATCATTCATTGGTTGATTCAAGTCATGTGAGTACTGACAATTGTTCACAAGTGTGTCTAATTATCTCCAGGAACAAGCAGGAATGAGTCTTCACATATGGGTACGTCGGTACCGACGGAGCCTGCGCGGGAACGCTCCCCAGCATCCAATCAGAAAGCTTTTGGGAGCATCCCTCAGCGCCTGTGTGCTGCCTTCCCGCCTTTCCAACTGTCTCTCCTCAGTTTTCGTTTTTCCGCGGAGCCGGCAGGACGTCTTCCTGTCACCGCAGAAAATTTTTTCTTTAAATCTTTAACTTTTTGTTTTCTTGTGGTCGTGGCTGTTCCCCCGACTCCACCGGTACCGCCGGTGGTTTTTTCTTTTCTTTTTCCTAACTCAGGGAGTTTTTTTCCCTCAGTTTCTGTATTAAATTTTGGGCCTGTAAGGCCTCTCCATTATGGAGCCGCCTTCTCCTAAGAAGTGCCTTAACTGTGGAAATACAGTTTTCTTTTTAGACTCCAATAACTGGTGTCTAACCTGTTTGGGTCCTGACCCCTTTCCTCCAGAGCCATCAGGCTACAATTTTATGAGAAGAGATTCTCCATTTCGAATTTCCCTCGATACAGTTTTCCCTTCCAGTGTAAGGGCACCGACCATTACAGGATCAGGTAACCCACAAACAGTCTGTTAAGACTAGCCAATCCTTGAGTGGTAGGTCTCATGCCAAGCATGATGACGGCTCTGGCCTTGCCCTCAAGACCCTATTGGCTTCAAAGCCCCGGCGGGAGTCTTCGGTCTCCAAAGCCTTTCAGGGGTTTCAGGTTGTTCCTGGGGCTCACCCCTCACAGAACATACCTGAGCCATGCTCGGTGGTGGCATCCGCTTCGAGCGGTACCGATACCCCGGCATCGGCACTGGTGTTGAGCGATCCACTCCTCACCAGGGATCGTCATCTGGCGTACTCGGTACCTTCGGGACCGATCGATACGTCCCAGATTGACTTTCCAGTATCGGCAGCACCGCCGATATGACCACTGACGTCGGTACACTCTAGACATGCATCGATAGACTCGCTTCCTTCGATGCCAAGTCTAGAATCGATATCTAGTCTGGAAGACTGGGTACCGACGCGTCTCGGAACCGACACTTACCGATTCCGGATGCGCGGTACCGAGGATAATCACCAAGAGTTTCGGGTTACCTCGGTACCGTTTGAACAGCCTCCGATGACTGTTTCAATGTCAGTATCGCCTTCGATTCCGGCTCAGCTACCGGTATCGGTGTCGATGCTGGTACCTGCAGTAACATCGGGACCAGCTCCATCCATGCTTTTTTCACCAGGATCTCTCCTTTCTATACCTAGTTTGGAGTCGATACCTGGCATGGACGATGCAGTACTGACTGTCTCAGGTCATAACCGCCAGTCCCAGTATCCATCCATTAGACATCCTGTTCTGCACCGGACAAGTACATCCTCCGATGCCCAGGCTAGTTCTTCAAGTTTAGCCTGTCCAGGGATTGTTCCCATTGGAGATCCTTCTTTTCAGAAATTTCTCCTTGACATGGCAACATTCCTTGCTATTCCTATCCCTGGCTATGATCCTACACAAGGCTCTTCTGGGGAAAAGGAAAATATAATGCTTCCTTTACATCATTCTTTACAGGATCTTCTTCTGAAAATATGGGAAACACCTTTACGGGCTTCCTCACCTTCTACAGCAACTGCTCTTCTGTATCAGGTGCCCCCCTCTCCAGGGTTTCAAAAGACTCAACTTCCCCATCATTCCATTGTAGTGGAATCAGCAATGAGGAAAGTAAAAAGCAAGAAGAAGCATTCTTCTTTCCCGCCAGGTCATGCATCTAGAACACTGGATGCGTTTGGACGCCAAACCTTCCAAACATCTATGCTGGCAACAAGGATTCTCTCATATATTTTTTATATGAGTCTATCCCTTCAGGAGATCACAGAGAAATTATCTCTTTTGACTCCTTTTCTTTCAGAGCCCAAGGCTGCAGACTATTCCTTGCTTCTTAGTCATAGCCACAATATCTCTAGGTTTCTTTCTCGTGCTTCCCTAGACTCCTTTGAGTCTGTTAGCAGAACCTCTGCTATAGCCATAGGAGCATGACATAGAGCCTGGCTCCAAGCTTCAGACTTGAACAGATGGGCACAACAAAGACTGGGTAATACTCCTTGTACTGGAGAAAATCTCTTCAATAAGGAGTCTTTACGTCAGGTTGCTCATTGCTCCACTGACTTCCCTGTTTCTGAGGGCCATCCTAAACCTTCTCCTTCCCCAGCAGGTAAGAAATGCCTTAGCAAACCTCCTTTTCCTAAAAGAAGAAGGTTTTATTCTTCTCCTGCCCATCATGCAGATGTTCCCAAACAAGGGAAACCTCGCCCTGGTCTGAAGAATCCAAACTCAGGCCAGGAAAATTAACCCTCAATAGGGTTCTAATTAATATGTTATAACCTACAGTTCACTTCTTCTCAGTAGAAGTTTTTGCACTGTTTTTTCATTTAAACCTCTACACTTGGATTCCTGTTTCCAGGACATCCACTTGCTCTTAGATATGCTGAGCTGTCAGGATATTCATGTCTATGGGTCACAGGGTTTTCCTTCTCTTCCTTCCTTGAAGAGAGGTTTGCCAACTATCTCATGATAGTTTTTCTGTACCACCATGAATTTTTCCTTCTACAGACTTACCATATGGCAAGTCTCCCTTCAGCTCCAATTTTTTCTTTACCTTCTTTTCCAGGGTTCCCCTGTAAGAGTGGTACCATACCGCTGGAAGGTTTCCTTAACCTTTCCAGTTCCCTTCCTTTGCAGTGTAGAGTTTTTTTTCTCTGGAGTAACCCCCTTTTTTTCATTGGGGCAGCTCATCAGACATGATCAGGATTTTTTCCTCTTGTTCTATCTGTTCTCTCTGTTAAGAACAGAGAGATCCCCTCGGCTGTTCTGTTCAGCAGCTGCCCATGCAGGAGTTCCAATGTTTGGACTACTGGTACTTTTCTACAAGTTCCAGTCTTGTCTTCCACTACTTTTGTCTAGCCTTAGTAGTGCTTCCAAGATAGTTCTCATCTATCTTGGGTAATCCTTATAACTTCTTTTCTGCCATCTCTCAAATCCTTGGAGTTGGCAGCATAGTTGAGATGGCAGCTGGTTGTCTCCAACAGCCAGTTTTATTTCCCAACTCTCCTGCATAATGCTCTCTGCAATCCTACAGAGAAGCTTTCCACTATGGGCCCTTGCTAGAGAGCATGAGGGTTTTTTCTCTGATTATCCTATATGGTTGAAAAAGGCTTCCTCAGTCATCCCCCATGACTGTGAGGGTTCTTACACCCTTCTATTTCCTTTTAATAAAGGACATAAGCCTTTCCTACGTGACATTCTAAAGAGTTACCAAATTCCTACAGGAAATATGCTCGTTTTCCTTGCAGCTTGTCCTCATGGTATCGTAATCCTTCATGGACAGCACATATTTAATTAAATAACGCATGATACCCCACCCCTTGTCCCTCAAGTGGGTCTACCTGGTGTCTCTTCCTATGCGTATTCTGTCCATTCACCATGTTAGAGTTCTTCCGGACTCAGGACTTGCTGTTTACAGAGTAGTATTATCCTCTGTTTTCTCGCAACCATCCTGGTTATTCACTGGATAGCATTTCTACTCCATCTTAACCAGAGGGAATAGATTCTCTATATCTTCTCAAGTAGGTTCCACCTTCTTGTTATGAGATGAATCATTCCTCTTCACATCTCCCATGTGAAGATTCCTCTAGACATATCTCTGTCTGCTTAATTGCAGACATTTATCTTTAGACCTATATATTCATATTTGTACATATGTCTATATACATTCTTTAGATACATATGTCTGTCAGCCATGTGTGCATCTGTTATGCCCCCCTGGATCTCGCCATAAACACATGTTTATGGCGAGATCCAGGGGGTATAACAGATGCACACATGGCTGACAGACATATGTATCTAAAGAATGTATATAGACATATGTACAAATATGAATATATAGGTCTAAAGATAAATGTCTGCAATTAAGCAATTAAATATATGTGTGTATCTGTCGAGATACTTCCTTTAGGTAGATATGTATTCACATACTTATCTCTCTAACTGTCTGTGCTCATAAAGGTGTTTTCCTTCCCATCTGTAACAGATGATCTCTAGGAACAGCAGGAATAAGTCTTCACAACCCACCCACCTCCCCTAGGAGTTGTATCTCTCTATCCTTTCCTTTTTCTCTCTCTCTTTATCTCAGCTTAAAACTCAACTGAGGAGAGACAGTTGGAAAGGTGGGAAGGCAGCACGCAGGTGCTGAGGGATGCTCCCAAAAGCTTTCTGATTGGATGCTGGGGAGCGTTCCCGTGCAGGCTCCATCGGTACCGACGTACCCATATGTGAAGACTTATTCCTGCTGTTCCCAGAGATCACCTGTTACAGGTAAGTAACTGTGCTTTACTGCAGTGGGAACGTGATTCTTCTGTTCAAATGGATTTGAATTGTTTGTACGAGTGTTAACAATCATGTTCTATTAAACAATCAAAACCCCTTTTGGTCTCCCATATAAACTATCCAAACAAACAAGGGCAACACACATGAACAAACTATTTTTTTGTTGGAACTCACACTATGAGGGAACCTTCTTCTCGTCGTGCGGTGTTCCGTTTTTATCTTAAATTCAAAATAGGGATGCAACCCTAACAAGGATTAGGGGAACCTCAACCCCCTAATACCAACCAGATAAACCTGATTCCCACCAGGCTTAAAACAAATTCGATTCACCTAAGGCATAAGCCAAATGAAAGTCACTTAACTTGAGTGTAGGCTTCTCGCTGATATCTCTACAGGCGTCCAGCATAGCAGCGCACCCGCAAATAGTCCACCACACTGGCAAACCATCAAAGCCCGCTCCAGAATCGCCTGGCTGTACTCGCCCTCGTCAAACTGCAGAGGCTCTCCTCGGGCAGATATTTACAAAACCCAATATCTTCAATGAAGGAACCAGTGACGCTGTACATCAAGACAACCACCTCGGTGAAGCCCACTCCAAGTGTTTGAAGAAGAGCCGGGAGGACCGGAGGCTCGAAACAGTTGCAATGTTGGGTTACCTTATATGGAGAAGAGATCTCCTTGGGTTGTTGCTTGGAGAGCGAGAGTGAAGTCACTTGGAGTGGGCTTCCCCGAGGTGGTTGTCTTGATGTCCAGCGTCACTGGTTCCTTCAATGTTGACCAAAATTGTAGCTGGAGAGAAGGAGCCTACACAGATCAAGATCTAAAAGCAGCTTTGAAGAGGTGTGATTTTAGCCTGGATTTGAAAAAGGGCAGAGATGAAGCCTGATGTACTGATCTTTTTCAGGCATAAGGAGCAGCAAAATAGAAAGACTGAAGTCTAGAGTTAGCAGTGGAAGAGAGAGGTACAGTTAGAAGCAAACTGCCAGAGAAGCAGAGTTCCCAAGGAGGGGTGTAACTTTGCGATCTTGTGTGGAGATGGAGGCTAACATTTAGATATTTTAGCCAGCTGATTACTCAAGGCTGCCAATTACAGTTTTATGAGTTTAGAGACCAACATGACCTTTAGGGCTTCCAACACTCCTTCAGCAGAATAGGAGGGCAGTTGGTAAAGAAAATGATCTTAGGAAGGTCTCGCTGGGAGCTTTGCTCCTACACAGTCACCCAGACTGAAGCTCTCTACCACTCTCCTTCACCGCCCCCCCCCCTTACAAATTCTTGAATCTTTGATTCCACCTAGAAGCTACTTCTCTTGTTGGATGTTTTTCAAGGAGACTGCCATAGAATGGTAATTGATGCATTCTTTATTATTAGGAACTTATCGGTTACAGTAAATAGCTGAAACTAGAAGTTAAGAGAAATTTGAAAAATTTGTGTTTCCCATTATACTGGATTAGAGCACAAATCTAAATATGATATTCTCATTATTCTAAGTTTCCATACACAATATAAAGCTATGAGATTAGCTATGCCCATATGCGATAACATGGTATTATAATAATGGGAAATTTGTACAATTACCTATTAATCTATGGTGCATTCAGCGGATGCAAACTCACACAAGTTCAATACTGCTTAACTTTAAGCTTTTGAATATAAAACTGATCTAGTGATAACATGCTATAAAGGTATTGTAATTGCCATTTGTTGTACATCTTTGTTCCCATGATTTATAAGTAGAGATGTAAGTATCTTAACTCAAATGCCATTATCTTATACCAAAGCAAGATATTCCTCCACTGGTTTCATGTCTTGGATCAGTCTTCAAGGTTAGAGTAATAATATTTAGCTAGGAAAGGCCTGCAACTGTGCTATGCAATTCTGTAGTCCGAAAAAAGAGACAGACTTTGAAAATCCACAAATTTCAGCTATTAGCATCAGTAGGGAAGACCCTAGCTTCTATAGTATGTGAACAGATAAGAGATCTGAGGTTGTATTTCTTTACAGAGCAATATGGTAAATTGAATTTGCTCACTCTTGCATATGGTATTTACTGTTCTCCTTATTTCCAATGTTAATCTCCATGAATAGAGTTTCCCCTATCATATTCTGTATGTCCTGATGAAGTACGAGGACATGCACTGCCATCAGCTTCTTAGGGCATCGAGGTATTTAAGAAAGCAAAAACGATGCCTTGAGCTCACCTTTAATCTTTAATGTAAATGAAATGGTCTTTGTTATTCTCTGCATAAAGGCTGAACATGATAGATATTTTGGGGGAGGGGTTTGTGACTATTTCTGGTCTGTAGGGGCAAGGAATCTAATGGGAGGACTGGAGATTTTTTTTTTTACTAGTCAGTCAAAAACCCCAGAACCATAAGACAGATCCAGAATGACAGAATCTGAAATTGTCCCTGTCAACTGCTAAGAAGATTATAAATATAAATAAAAAAAAACTGGGAATGGTTGTATATAAATGCTTGAAACCTAAAAAAGCTAATATGGGAGAGTTAGAATATATAGCACGGAATGAAGAGGTACATATAATAGGCATCTTGTAGAGCTGGTGGCATAGATAACCAATGGGATCCTGCGGTACTAGGGTGGAATTATATTGCAATGATAGGGTAAAATCAAATTCGTGGAGGGGGTAGTGCTTTATGTTAAAGAGGGCACTGAGTCAAATAGAATAAAGTTCTGTAGGAAATGGAATGCACTATGGAATCTCTAGGGATAGAAATCCCATGTGTGATGGGGAAGAGAATAGCAGTTGGGACGAACTGTCAGCCTGGTCAGAATGAACAGACAAATGATGAAACCTTAAAAGAAATGAGAGAAACTAACAAATTTGGCAGTGCAATAATAATGGGTGATTTCAATTATGCCAGTATTGATTGGATAAATATATCTGGAGATGCTAGGGCATTAAAGATCCTAGATGAAAAATGACTACTTCAGAGAGCAGCTGGTTTAGGATCTGACGAGAGGGAGCTATTGTGGACCTAGTCCTTAATGGAACACAAGATTTGGTGTGAGAGGTAATGAACTGTGTTGGGGCCACTTGCAATAGTGATCATAACTTGCTCAAATTTCACTTAATAACTGGAATGAGGATACTAAGAAAATCTACTGTGCTAGTATTTAACTTTCAAAAGGGAGACTATGATAACATGAGGAAAATGGTTAAAAAAATTAAAGGAACGGCTGTAAAGGTTATGCGTTTACATCCGGCATGGACGCTGCTCAAAAGTGCCATTCTGGAAGCCCAGATCAGATGTATTTCATGCATTAAAAAAAAAAGCAAAAGGAAGGCCAAAAGATGGCCAGCATGTTTAAAGGGTGAGGTGAAAAAAGCTATTATAGCCGAAAGAACATATTTTAAAAAAATATATAAATATATGTATGTGTGTATATATATATATGTGTGTGTATATATAAATAAATAAATATAAATAAAAATGAACCTGAATGAAAAACAAAAAGGAAACTACATAAGTGCTGGCAAGTTGAATGCATGACATTGATAAGGAAGGCAAAAAGAGAATTTGAAAATAAGTTTACTGTAAATAAAACCATAATAAAACCTTTTTCAAGTACATTTGAAACAAGAAGCCTAAGAAGGAATTGGTTGGACCATTAGATGACTGTGAGGTAAAAAATGGCACTTGGGGAAGATAGGGCCATAGCCAGAAGACCAAATGAATTATTTAAGGCACATTTTACAATGGAATATCCAAGTGCAACCTGGGACGTCAAAGCCAGAACATCGGGGGGGGGGGGGGGGGAGAAGCAGGCAAATGCAAGTTCAGGCATTATTTCAGAAATGTGGACGTGCCAGATATGGATGTCTATAGAGACATCTACATAGATGTCCCCATCTCAGAACATGGCCACCTAATAGTATAATGGTTAAAGTAGGGGGTTGGGAGCAGGGTGGCCAGGGTTCAAGACCACCCTGCAGTGTGAGTCTGTGATCCCTGCAGACATCCCCATCGTTCCTGAAATCAAACGGAGAAGTGTAAGTCATGCCTCCACCACACCCCCTTGCCTACTTGAATGTCCCTGCACTGGAGACATATGTAAATGTCATTTGTGGAATAGCTTTGGAGACTCTCCATGATCTTGACATCCGTGTGCATATCTTCAGATGTCTTAGATCACAACTAAACCTTTTAAAATGACCCTCTTTTCCTCAGCCTTTACTAAAGATGTTGAAAGGAAGTTATCCATGCCAGAAATGGTGATAATTAGGTATACCTGAAACAAATATTATTGAACCTGGAAGATGTAATAAGGCAGACTGAAAAACTAAAAAGTAGCAGATGACCTGGAAAGGTTGGTAAACACCACAAAGTGCTGAAATAATTTACAAATGATATTTCAGTATACTATTAATAGTATCTATCGTTAAATTCATCTATGATACCTGAAGACTGGAGGGCGACCAAGGTAATGCCATTTTTGAAAAAGGGTACCAGGACTAATCTGAGAAACTACAGACTGGTGAGCCTGACATGGCAAAATGGTAGAAACTTACAAAGAACAAAAATATTGAACACACAGATGTACAGGGTTTCATGGGATAAAATAAAAATTTAGCTAAGGGAAGTCTTATCAGTTTTTTGTGTTTTTGAAGCTGTGAATGTATAGCTAAGGTCAGCCAATCGATGTAAAGTGACATTTTAGAAATGATGTCCAGGTGAAATCTAGAGCATTCTAGGGCAAAATGTAAAAAGAAATTGAAAAAAACCTCTGTCAGGGACGTTTTCATTTTGGCCTGCTTGACTGCCCCCCAAATGATTGGTTGCAGATACTTGGATTAGGGATGTCTATCCTATGCTGACTGCATGTCCATGTAAGCTGTTTTGAATGCAGGGATATGCATCAGCATGCTGAACTGAAAACAAGTGTCCTCATTTCCCTGCAGTTTTCAGTATCATGGAAAGTATATAGAATATTGGAGTACCTTCCTCTCTATGACTTCCAGGTGTCTGGATTGGAAGAATGAAAGCTTTTCTGATACAGCATAGTTACTCACCTGTAACAGGTGATCTCCGGGAACAGCAGGAATTTAGTCCTCACATATGGGTATCGTCGGTACCGACGGAGCCTGCGTGGGAACGCTCCCCAGCATCCAATTAGAACGCTTTTGGGAGCATCCCACAGCGCCTGCGTGCTGCCTTCCTGCCTTTCCCAACTGCCTCCCTCCAGTTGAGTTTTAGCGCTGAGACAAAGAGAGAGAGTGAGGGAAAGGAAAAGAGAGAAATAGAGAGATACAACTCCTAGGGGAGGTGGGTGGGTTGTGAGGACTAAATTCCTGCTGTTCCCGGAAATCACCTGTTACAGGTGAGTAACTATGCTATCTCCAGGAACAAGCAGAAATCTAGTCATCACATATGGGGACTCCCTAGCTTTAGGTGGCAGGGAGAGACCCCAGAAGTTGTGTGTCCCTGACCAGGGCTCCACTTCCCCCCATGGATCTCTGGCATCCTACCAGGGATGGTGGGTAGTTGTTGATTAGGTATGGAACAGGTGTTTGAGAACAGCCTGACCAAACAAGGCATCCCGGCGGGAGTCCTTGTCCAAGCAGTAATGGGCTGTGAAGGTGTGAACCGAGGCCCAAGTGGCTGCTCGACAGATGTCGTCAATAGACACAGAGTTCAGATGAGCCATTGAGGCTGCCATGGCTCTCACATTGTGAGCTGTGACATGGCCTTCCAGAGAAAGGTTTTTACTCTGATAGGCGAAAGAAATACACTGAGCAATCCAGTTAGATAGTGTTCTCTTCGAGACTGGAAGTCCCAAATGAGAAGGGTCAAAAGCAACAAAGAGTTGAGAGGACTTTCTATGTTGCTGTGTCCTTTGTAAGTAAAAAGCTAGAGCTCTTTTGCAGTCCAAAGTATGAAATTCCTCTCTGCATTTGATGCATGAGGTCCTGGAAAAAAGACAGGTAGGAAGACCTCTTGGTTGAGATGAAAAGGCGAGACCACCTTAGGCATAAAGTGTGGACGAGTCCTAAGGACTACCTTGTCATGATGGAACCTTGTATAAGGTGGATTAGCTACTAGTGCTTGCAATTCACTAATGCGGCGTGCTGATGTGATTGCAATGAGAAAGATAACCTTCCAAGAAAGGAATTTCAAGGAGGTGGTAGCTAAGGGTTCGAAAGGTGATTTCATGAGCTGCCCAAGAACCAGGTTCAAGTCCCATGCCACCGGAGGTGGTCTGATGGGAGGCTTAGTTAGAAGGAGGCCTCTCATGAATCTTGCTATAAGAGGATGAGAGGAAATAGGTTGTCCATTTAGAGGTTTAAGAGAAGCTGCAATAGCACTCAAATGGACTCTTACTGAATTTGTCTTAAGGCCTGCATTAGACAAATGAAGGAGATACTCTAGTAAAGATTACAGAGGTATAGCAAGGGGGTTAAGACCCTTTTCTGAACACCAAATAGTAAACCTTTTCCACTTGAAAGCGTAAGAATGTCTAGTGGAAGGTTTTCTGGAAGCACAAAGAACATCTTTCACTTGCTGAGAAAGATGAAGATCTTGGAGATCTAGGCCTTCAGCAACCAAGCCCTGATATGCAGGGACTGGGGATTGGGATGCCATAACATCCCATTCTCCTGAGATAGGAGATCTGGAGCAGACCCTAACTCCAGTGAGGGAGCTTGAGAGAGATGTAGAAGCAGAGAGTACCACACTTGCCGTGGCCAATGTGGTGCTATGAGGATCATGTGGCCTCTGTCTCTCTGAAGCTTGAATAGGGTTTTGGGAATTAGGGGAATGGGTGGAAAGGCATACAGGAAGTCTTGACCCCAGTAAAGGAGGAAAGCATCCTTGGCCTGAGCCCCCTGAGCCAGAATTCTGGAACAGAACCGGGGACGTTTGGCATTCCACGGACTTGCAAAGAGGTCTATGTCCGGGGTTCCCCAAAGTTGAAATATCCTGATCACCTGGTCTGCATGCAGAGACCACTCGTGTGGAAGGAGAACTCGACTGAGTCTGTCCGCCCAAGAGTTTTGAATGCCTGGAAGATATACTGCCAGCAGATGAATCTGATGCTCTCTGGCGAGGGCCCATAGTCGCAAAGCTTCGTTGCAAAGCGACAGAGAGCCCGGTCCCCCCTGCTTGTTCACATAGAACATGGCTACCTGATTGTCCGTGTGAATGAGGACTGTCTTGTAGCTGAGCAGGGAGTGGAACACTCGCAGAGCCAGGAAAATTGCCCTGAGTTCTAAGAGATTGATATGTAGACAACTCTCTTGTGGAGACCAGGTGCCCTGGGTGGAGAAGTCTTGCAGATGAGCTCCCCAACCCTTTGGAGAAGCATTTGTTGTAAGAGTTGCTTGGGGTAAGGGTTGTTGGAAGGGGCACCCCAGCAACAGATTTTGAGTGGACCTCCACCATTGGAGGAACAAAATGAGGCGACTTGTGTTTGCTATTTTGTCTGACAGGCACCCTGATGCCTGGGTCCATTGGGTGGATAAAGTCCACTGAGCTGCCCTCATGTGGAGGCGAGCATATGGAACCACATGCATGGTGGATGCCATGTGGCCCAGCAATTGCAACATTTCTCAAGCAGTTAGGTGAGGCTTTAGAGCTGCTTGAGAAGCTAACTGCACTAAGTGAAGGCAACGGGCCTGGGGGAGATAGGCCCTTGCTCTTGTGGTATCCAGCAGAGCTCCTATGAACTCTAAAGATTGAGTGGATTTTGGGATGTTTATTACCAGCCCTAAATACTGAAGGATACGCATTGTGCAGGATAGAGAAGTCTTGGCCTCGGACTGTGTTGGAGATCGAAGGAGCCAGTCGTCCAAGTAAGGGAAGACGAATATTCCCAGAGTACGGAGAAATGCTACTACCACAGCCATGCATTTCGTGAACACCCTTGGAGCAGAGGCCAGACCAAAAGGAAAGCACCCTGTATTGGTAGTGCTTTCCTTGAAAAAGGAACCGAAGGAACTCTGTGGGTTGGATGGATGAGTACATGGGTGTACGCATCCTTGAGATCTAGAGAACAAAGCCAATCCTGACTCTGAAGGTATGGAAGCAGAGCACCGAGAGAAATCATCTTGAATTTCTCCTTGACAAGGAATTTGTTCAATTCTCTGAGATCTAATATAGGTCTGTATCCCCCTGTTTTCTTTGGGATAAGAAAATAAGGGGAATAGAACCCTGTTCCCTGTTGATGAAGAGGCACTTTTTCTATCGCCCCTTGGGCAAGCAGAATGGCAACCTCCTGACCTAAGAGGTTGATGAGAGGTGTCGGAGAATTGAACTGCTTCACTATTGTGTGAGGGGGCATGCTTGAAAAATGAAGTTTGTACCCCTCCTTTATGATGGAGAGTGTCCAATGCTCTGCTGCTGTTTGCCCCCATCTGGGGGCAAAATGACATAACCTTCCTGGAATGGTGGACGGTTCTGGTCCTTCTAGAACCAGAAAGGCTAAGTTCTCTAGCTGAAAGTCAAAGGCCCTGAGGAGGCTGAGGCTGCTGAGCCGGTGGAGGCCTAGCAGCCTTTGCTTTCTTCTGTTTGGGTGGTTGCTGATGTTTAGTTGAAAACTGACCTGTAGAAGAAGCCTGCTGAATATAAGCAGGATAAAATCTTTTCTTTTTAGAAAAAGGTGTTTTCTTGAACAACTTTTTTCTAACAGGATCAGCAGTGGACTTGGATAGTCTATCCAAGGTGGAATTTTCAGCATCCATTTCATTGGCTTTTTCCTGCCATTCTTTCCCAAACAGGTTCTCTCCAGTACAAGGGATATTTCCCAATTTATCTTGTACCCAGAGCTCTAAATCAGATGCTTGGAGCCAAGCAATTCTACGTGCACCTATGGCAATAGCCAAGGTTCTGCTTATACACTCAAAGCAGTCAAAGGCTGCACGGTTGGAAAATTTAGAGACATCTTGGGCATGTTTGACACAAGTGAGAAAATCCTGTCTTTTCTCCTCAGAAATGAAAAGACTTAAAGTCTGTAAATTATCATTGACCTCCTTTAGGAACATTCCCATGTGGAGACTATAGGAACTGATTCTTGCAGCAAGCATGCTAGCTTGAAAGACTCTACGTCCAAAAGCATCCAGGGTTCTGCATTCACATCCTGGAGGATTAGAGGCATGTCTTTTTGCACTTCTAATCCTTCTCATAGCCGACTCCAACACGATAGAGTGGTGAGGAAGCTGAGTTTTATGGAACCCAGGACAAGGAGGGACACGATACATAGCATCTAACCTACGAGAATGAGGAGAGGTGGTAAGAGGTGTTTCCCACATCCTCAACATGAGATCATATAGAATCTCATGAATGGGTAAGGTAGCTACCTCTTTAGAAGTTTTGGGATATTGTAAAATTTCCAACTCCTTGGCCCTTGGCTCTGTTTCAGGGGCCACAGTGATGGACAGGCCCCGAGCCACCTCCCTGATAAAGTCTTGGAAAGACATGTCCTCTGGAGGAGACATCCTGCGTTTAAGGGGGAGGACTCCTCTGGAAGAAGTATCTCTGCATCGACAGAACTTTCAGAATCCTCAGATTCTTCTGAGGACTCGAAGTATCGTCTGTCCGGATGCTCCTGCAGAGCCCGATACCCGTACCGACCAAGGTCGGTACCGGGAATAACTGGTACCAGAGAATCGGTACTGGAAGGCATCGCAGACACCGATGCCGATGTCAATGCTACTGGTGCCGATGCCGGTGCTAACGCTGGTAGCGGTGGAGTTGTCTGTCGCAGTACCAAGGGTGTCGATGCCACAAGGAAAGCCGCCAGACTGCGTTCCATGCTCAGAATTCTCTGGTCCATGGACGCCACCAATGCCTGGAAGTCGGTACCAGTGGAAGCCACCAGTACCCCAGAGCATGGCACCAGGAGATCTGTCGAGGCCGAGCCATCTAGAACATCCTGGAACCCCGATAATGCTTTAGAAGCCGAAGCCTCCCGCTGGGGTAATTTTGCCGGTGCAGAATCCTCGAGGGCAACACCAGAGGCATCTCAATGCTTAGAAGGAGATCTGCCCTTCGAGGACCGGCTGGATTTATGTTTAGTTACCTGAGATCCACGGGAGGAAGAAGCCCTGGAAGACGTTGATGCCACTGAAGCTGCATCAGAGGGAAACAGGGTACTGAGCTTTGCTGCTCGGTTCTGCCGACCTCTTAGACATCATGGCACAGGACACACAATCTGTGATGGAGTGGTCAGGACCTAAACATTTTAAACACCATTCATGGGTGTCGGTGACGGAAATGGTACCGCCACACTTGGTGCACTTTTTAAAACCTGAGGCAAGTTTTTCCATGTTAAGGAAGTTTTTGGGCCTAAAGCCCAAAAAGGCAGGTGCACCTGAAGAAAATAAATATATATATATTTCTTTTTTTTAGAAATAGGAAAAGAAAGACCGGTGGTACCGGTAGAGCGTCGAAGAAGGCAGACGTGACCACAAAAAGAAATAAAGAAATTATTCTGTGGTGACAGGAACACGACCTGCTGGCTCCATGGAAAAAGAAGAACTGGAGAGAGGCAGTTGGGAAAGGCGGGAAGGCAGCATGCAGGCGCTGTGTGATGCTCCCAAAAGCGTTCTAATTGGACGCTGGGGAGCGTTCCCGCGCAGGCTTCATCGGTACCGACGATACCCATATGTGATGACTAGATTCCTGCTTGTTCCTGGAGATCTATTCATGCCCTTGAGCAAGAATAGACTTTGGACAGTCCTGTTAGTGGATGGGAATGTTTTTGCCATTTCTTAAATCAAGAGCACATGTCCAACTTGCCCCGGAATGCCTCCATCACACCCCTTCACAACTTGGATGTCTTTGCACTGGGGACATCTGTAGAACTGGCTTCTAAAATGGTTCAGGGGATGCCTCTGTGATTTGGATGTCTGCATGCCTGCTTTCAGATGTCCAAAGCACGAATAGGTCTTCTAAAATACATTGTGGGGGTCAACTTGATTTTCAGAAAGCATTTACAAATTATCTCATGAGTAATTTTAAAAAACCATGGGATAGGAAGCAAAATTCTTTTTTATGGATAGCAAGCTGACTAAAAGATAGCCATTTAACCCTACTCTGTTTTTTAATTTTCTCAATGAAGGAAGATGGTGGAGTACCCCAGGGGGTCTGTACTACTACTAGGGCTGGCCCATCCACTAGACAAATAAGGCAGCCATCAGATGGGCAGCATGATAGCTTTGTGCTGCCACATTGGTGCCCATGGTGTGAAAACCATGGCCTGCCACTTCTGACCTCCTTTGATGCAGCTTCCTGTTGAAGGGGGGCAGGAGCAGCAGGCCATGAGAGTGCATGTGGGCGCCAAAGAGCATAGCCTGCTGGAGTGCCAAATCAGTGGCACATAGCCACTGCTTTTAAATTAGGAAGCATTGTGCCGTTGCTGCTGCCTGCCTCCCCCCCCCCCCCCACCTTCCCAAGATGAGAAGACGTAATCATTGGGGGGGGAGGGGGCATGGCCGGGGTGGCAGAAACCCTTGGGCCAGCCTGACTACTGCTACTTATTTGTATTGAGCTACAAGGCATATGGAACTAGTGCTTTTCAACATATTTACAAATGACTTAGAAATGGAAATAACGAGTAAGTGATCAAATTTGCAGACAACAAAAAAACTTTTCAAAATTTTTTATCGCAGGTGGATTGTGAGAAATTCTAGGAGAACCTTGAGACTGGAAGAATGGAAATCCAAATAGCAGATGAAATTTAACTGGCATGTGCAAAGTGATGCAAGAATAACCTAAATTATAGCTATACAATGTAGAGATCCATATTAGGAGTCACTATCCAGGAAAAAAAAATCTATACATCATTGTGGACAAACATTTCTAATCTTCAACACAGTGGGTGGAGACAGCCAAGACAAAAAACAAACAGGATGTTATGAATTACTAGTAAAGGAATAAAGAATAAAAGAATGTCATAATGCCTTTGTATAGCTCTATCATGTGGCCACTCATCGATTACTGTGTGCAATTCTGGTTACCCAATCTCAAAAATGATATGGCAGAATTTGAAAAGGTACAGAGAAGGGCAATCCCATTCATATATGGGATGGGATGACTCTCCTATGAAGAATGGCTAACGAGGTTAGGGCTCTACCAGCTTGGAGAAGAGAAGGCTGAGGGAAGATATGACAGAGGTCTATAAAATCCTGAACGCAGGGGCGGAGCCTGCGAGGAAGCGAGATGGCTGCTTAGTGCTTAAGCTCCTGCACCCACAGGCTGGAATTCTGACATAGAGTGCTAATTTTCCCCAACTACGTTACTTATTCGGACTGGTCTGGTGGGGGGAAGCTCCGGTGATATGGCAGGGGGGAAACCCACTAAGCTGGACTTCGCGGCGGCTGTAAACTCAGGGACGAAGAGAGCAAAGTCCGACCCCTTATCTCCCCAAAAGATGGCGGCTCCTCGGGATACCGGTGAAACCATGAAAGAACTGCTTGCTGAAAAGCGGTCAAGGACTTAGTGCTGGCGAACGGAGATGCGCTGGTTAGAGTGCAGTCAGAACTTGGTGATCTGCATCAGCGTTTCCAGTCTCTATCGGACCGTCTGGACAAAACAGAAAATGCTATTGAGGTACATAAGGAGCTGCTGAGGCCCTTGCCAAACCTTTGCAAGCGCATGGATCGCCTGGAGCTACAAGTTGAAGATCTGAGTAACCGAAACCGGCGTAACAACATCCGACTGGTGGGCCTTCCTGAGGGGGCCGAGGGCCCCGATATCACTGCGTTTCTGGCGAAACTCCTTCCCTCCCTGCTCAAGGTGCAAGTCGCCGGTTTGCTGGAGATCGAACGCGCTCATAGAGTGCCGTCACAAAGGCCGGTGAATGGGAAGTACCCACGCCCGATTATTTTCTGCCTACTTCGTCATCAACACGTCCTGCTCCTGCTATCTGCAGCTAAGAGACAAGCGGCGTGGGACTATGAAGGCAGCAAGATTTCCTTCTTTCCGGATGTGTGTAAGATCACGGCAGATAAGCGTCGGCAGTTCCTGGCCCTTAGACCCCGGCTTCAACGTCTTCAGGCGCGGTTCGGCCTTTTTTACCCCGCCCGCCTGAAAGTCACCTACAATAACAGCTCCAGAGCGTTCGAAGATCCGGCGGCAGCACTTCAATTCCTCGAAGAGCAGGAAGCCCTGCAAATGCAGTGACATGGTGGACTTTCCTATATGTTGGAGCTGTGGCTTTATCAATCTTTTCCCCTCCTTGCTGCATACGGTTAGGGGCTTTCCCTTCCGTAGAAGTGTTAAGCATTAGCCTTTTGATACGGCTTGCCCGGGGCACTATGTATGGGGAACGTGTAAAAGGTATGTGCAATAGCTGCTGTTTCTGCCTGTTCGGTCCCCTTACTTGTCCCATTTTTGCCTCCTGCTGTATGGGAGAGGGGTGGCTTGGAAGGCTTGTAATTATACAGCGATGTTGGGGATGTTATAGTAATATTTCCAGTTCTTTCTGTTATGGTAATCTTTCCAATTCTTACTGTGAGTTTGGTCTGGCTGTGCACTCTGTTTGTTTATACGAAAGTACGGTCTAACAGGTGGGTTGCAGGATTGCCTCTTGTGCCCTATGCTGTCTCACCCTGTTGGTGGTCTTTATGTTGTAATGCCTTGGGTAACACCTCACAGCCTTCAGATATTGTTATGTAAGATGGCAGTATGCCTATGTGAAGCGATCCAGGGCTCTAGGGCCCTCCAGTGTGTCAATCCACATGTCTTCTCTTAAAGTCCTGTCCCTGAATGTGAAGGGCATTAACCTCCCGGCTAAGCGCAAAAAGATCCTTGCTTACTGCCACAAACAAGGAGCTGAGTTAGTGATGTTGCAGGAAACACACTTGTCTGCTGCTGAAACCTTGAAGCTGGGCTCCGGCAAATACAATCTGGTGGCTCAGTCCCCTGCTATCGGAAAAAAGAATGGGGTGGCGATCTTACTCCAAAAATCTATAAAAGCTCAAGTCCAGGCGCTTCGTGCTGACACTGAAGGGAGATGGGCTAGCGCCCTCATTACTGTTGACCAGCAACAACTTCTGTTCCTGAATGTCTATGCACCCAACTGTGACAACCCTGCTTTTTTCCACGGGCTTGCGGATGCACTCACGGAATACCCCTCTTCCCCCATTGTGTTGGGGGGCGATTTCAACCTGGTTCTTGACCCATTGATTGATTGTCAGCCCTGTAGGAGACCCAGGAGGACCAGAGCGCTAGAAGTCTTGGAATCCATTATGGAAGAAAAAGGCCTCGTTGACATATGGAGAGTCTTGCACCCCTCAGAGAAGGATTTTACTTTTTACTCCTTCCCACATTCGTCTCATTCTCGGATTGATTTTTTTCTCGTGTCTCGCTCTCTGGTTTCTGGTATCCCTTGTGCGGAGATTCTCAGCTCTCACGTCTCTGATCATGCCGCCATAAGGCTCATGCTGGACATCCCGAAATCACCGCCAACCACGGGAGGTTGGTTTTTTCCACGCTACCTTTTGGCAGATGAATCTTTTAAACAATTTATCCGGCAAGAAATACAGGTCTTTTTTGAGATCAATCGGCCAGAAGATACAGCTGTTTGGGCATGGTGGGGTGCCTTCAAAGCCTCCATTAGAGCGAAGGTCACCAGCTTTAGTATTGCTTTTAAGCGGAAAGCGAAGGAAGAGCTGCGGGCCCTTGATTCTCAGATTAGGGCTGGAGAACGCTTACTGTTTCGGCAGCCTAACTCCCTGGTTCTTTCTAGATTGCAAAATCTTAGATTCCAATACAATGCCGTGTTAAGTAAAGAAGTGGAGCAATACTCGTTCGACCAGGCGGCAAGATACCACACGGAGATAAACAAGTCAGGCAAACTTCTGGCAAACTCCCTGAAGCCCAAGCGGGAGAAGTCTCATGTGGCAGTCCTGTCCGATGGGACAAACGGTCAGAAGTCTGGAACAGCGGAGATCCTTGACATCTTTAGGAGTTTCTACAGCTCCTTGTATACCTCTGAGGTGGTGAGTGATGTGACCACTATGCGAGAATGGCTGCGAACGATTGCACATCCGACGTTAGACATCGAACACGCTGCGGACCTCGCAAACCCCCTGGAGTTAGGGGAGCTTAAAGAGGTCTTACTGAGCCTACAAGGGGGTAAGGCGGCAGGGCCGGATGGAATTCCAACTGAATTTTATCAACAGTTCATAAAGGACCTTTCTCCATTCCTGTTG